>OU538838.1:10193003-12693003 GCA_912999785.1 Hydriomena furcata
ATATCAAAATAATGTACTACAGTATTGTACACCTTAAAAAAGTCACGGGTCACGGGTCAGCTAGTTTATTATAAACCGATCTAGTCGTACCTGCGATCTAGTCAAATTGAGATGTAGTCATAAAACGTCTATCCTATGCTGAATATTAGGCGCTATGACGTAGATAAGATAAGGTAGGCCTTTATTCGTGTCATAAAAGTTGTCAACTACACCAGTGTTTGGCAAAGTGTGTACCGCGGCACACTGGTGTACCGTGGTCATTAGTTGGTGTGCCTTGGAAAAATAAGTATATCTTATAAACGTATTTTTAGCAGCCCTGTAAAAGATTACTCCAAATTTAGACCGTCTATGCTCAATTAAACAGGCTCATGTTTCGCATTATATACCTTTTCTGCAATTTAAAGTTTAGTTTTGTTGATTAATAAAAAATATTATTTCGTTGATTAATAATAAATGTTGATTAATATTAATTAAAAACTGATTTTTAATTTGTGGTGTACCTCAAAAAAAAAACATTTTCCTAAATGTACCTTTGACACAAAATGTTTGCGGAACACTGAACTACACCATAATATTATAATTCATTAATAAAGCTATCTCGTGCAAATATGCTTAATGAATTGGGTCAGGAGGTACATCATGGTAGGTAGGTACTTAAAGTGTTTTCTATATGAATCAGAGAATTATGTTAGCCATAACTTTATACTATTAAACTTTTGTAAACGCAAATTGAATAAAAGAAAAAAACTGGTTATTTTATGTCATCAATTCATTATAAATATATTAACAACTAGCCAACCCGACAGATGTTGTCTTGTCCAAGTTTCTATAATCTCATTGAAAAAAACACATACAGATTCTGGCAACTTTTAATATATTTATTTTATTTTTAAACCACACAGTATTGAGGCAATAAACAAAATTCAAATCAAAAGTCGTAGTTATCGCCTCTATCCGCTGCGCAGAGTGATGCTCTATCCAATTTGTCAGTCTTTACCTAATAACCCCCTTTTTACTCTCATGGTATTCTCCGCCATTTATCTGCAAACCTACCATTATCTACTAATTAGTGGTAATTTATTTGATTATTCATTTAATTGCCTTCATTGATACATGCCTCAGAAGTCTATTAACTTCCTTGTAGACATATTAGGAATAGATAGGGATATGGATATAGATGGTCATCAATCATCATAAACAAACCAGCACCGTACCGTACTTCACCGTACTCCCTGAGTTTAGTGCAGGTGCGGCATAATGCTGAGACGGGGACCTATTTGCCCCCACATAACACAATAAAAATGCTTATTTGTAAACTGTGTTGTGCTTGTCGTGGTACAAATGAATGTGTTTTCTATCTTTCTTTATTTTCTTATCATCTCGCCAATTAGCAATCTTCTAAGAAAAGACATCAACGCGTTCTGACATGTTACGCGCTGACATTTAATTTATGTTAAATCACTACATAGTATAAAGCAAAGTCGCTTCCCGCTTCCCGCGTCTGTATGTATGCTTATATCTTTAAAACTACACAACGGATTTTGATGCGGTTTTTTTAATAGATAGAGTAATTCAGGAGGACGGTTTATAGGAATCAGGTTTGCACCCGTGCGAAGCCGGGGCGGGTCGCTAGTAAATAAATAAAATAAAAAATACATTTTGGTGAACATTGCATACAGCGCCATCTAGCCCTTAAGACGCTGCCAGTCAACGATTATTTTTGTTCGACGCGAAAAAAGAAATACTTGTGAACAAGCCACATCTCCTATTTTATAATGTATAGTATGTGAATAAAGATGTACCCATCTTTAATCACTTCGATAAATAATCCTACCGACCGCTGCAATGATGACAAACACACGTCCGCGCGTGGTCCGCCTTAGCTTTTCGAATAAATTAATGATATAAATTATGTATAATTACTTATCAAAAATCTATCCTAATAGAAATCTAGATCTACATATTACCTATCTTTAACAATAAATCACAAGTTGATTTTAATAGTAGGTATATAAAATATTTCGATCATAAATTCTAAAACGTATCATTTTGAAATAATATCTTTATCGTGAAAAGTTTCTGCTATTATGTTTTTAGCTTAATAGAAATCTAGGTAGGAACCTGAACCTAAATGTTTTTGGAAATAATTAGTGCACCAAAATGCATCACAACACACAATGGCGGCGGGAGTCATATTTTTATATTATTGCGAAAAAAATTGTTGCTGTATTTGTTTCTGCGCCATCTAGTAGTTTTTGTCTGAACCAACTGTAGCTGGATATAACACTTGAATGAAAAACGCAGATAGGTACACTCCTCTGTTTACAAAGTTGAGACTTCTGTCCCTATGGACACGTCGTGCATGTTGTTTTTTTAGGACTCAGGTGCCTTTGGACGGTTAAGTGGATAGCCACTCAACCGTCCAAAGATGTGATCAAATACATGTAAAAGTGGTTAGTTAAAATAGGCCCACAATAAAATAAGGCAGGCCATGTCAGACTTTACAGTACATGGCAAAAATTAACGAGATGTTGATTGATGATTGATAGTTGAATTGATAACTTTCCCTAGATGACGGTACCTCTCACCGCGGATAAATTTTAAGTGTCCGTGGCTCCGAAAGAGGAGAAGGAATTTAAGTAAGTATGGTTTTGTATTTTTACTGAGGGGAGGTCGTTCGGAGCCGAGTCGTTCGGAGCCGTGTGTTTTCGTCAGCGCGATTCAGGATTATGCTACTTTTACTAGCGACATCTAGTTGTGAATTCGGAACTATTTGTGTTCAGTAACTTTTCTCTATTCCATGTCTTCGTCACATGGATCACATGGATGTGGTATGGTAGGTATCTTTACATCCTTATTTTGAGGTAACTATGAAAGTTATTTGCTCTACATTGCTTTTATTATTTTTTAACCGACGAAAAGAGAGGAGGATATCAATTCGACATGTAATGTATTTTTTTTCAATTACGATTTTTTATTTGTCTATCACTACATAGTATAAAGCAAAGTCGCTTTCCGCTTAAAAAGCTTAAGCTTAAGCTTTTTATATTTTTATACTAATATACTTATAAAAATAGGAGATGTGGCTTGTTCAGAAGTATTTCTTTTTTCGCTTCGAAAAAGAGCAATCAGCGACTGGCAGCCTCTTAAGCAAAGCTATGGAAACCTTATAACTGACAACTTTATTTGTAAATACATGTTTATAAAACATTATAACACCCTGACACAGAACAAACATGATATTATGTTCATCACACGAATGAAAAGAACCATTACATATGGTTCACTCTATGTGAACATGTAATATTCTTAAATGGTCGTGAAAATAAAAAAACTGGCCAAGTGCGAGTTGGACTCGCGCGCAAAGGGTTCCGTACCATTATCTATAAAAACGGCAAAAAAATCATGTTTGTTGTATGGGAGCCCCACTTAGATAAATATTTATTTTATTCTGTTTTTAGTACTAGTTGTTATAGCGGCAACAGAAATACATCATCTATGATCAACTTTCTAGCTATCACGCATCATGAGATACAGCCTGCTGACAGACAGACGGACAGCGGAGTCTTAGTAATAGGGTCCCATCTTTACCCTTTGGTAAGGAACCTTAAAAAGAAATATGTTCTACCATAAAATAGTAATAGTAATAAAACAAATAACACTAAAAAGGAACAATCATTTATTTGTTTTCAGTATTTATTGCGTGAAAGAGTAACAAACACATACCCACATCCTACTCACTCACACTTTCGCATTTATAATATTAGTAGGATATTACAGGCTGTGGCTATATACATTTAATTAAAAGCGTGTATTAATTATTTCTATACACGTAACTGTAATATAATTATCTCAGATTTTAACTTAACTATTTCCTTTATGCTTGTAAATTGGTTCACTGATAAGTGAGACATGGACTCAACAAGTTAATGAACTTTTTATAGTACTTTACTTCAGATCAGGGCTTAGAACTTAGATATTTTCAAATACCGGTTCGACCAACTTCAATCGATATTTATTTGTTTTTTTTTGAAATTATCACCACATATTTAAACTACACTAGCGTAATACCGGTACTAATATATCGGTATTTTCAAATGTATGTGACTGTTATTATTCGATATTTTGCACTTAGAATATCGGTACCTTGGTTCCGCGTGCGATGAAATACGAAAATTAGCAAGCGCTCGCGCCGCTGCGCGGGATGCGTGGCAGACGTTCAAGTAGGTAAAATCGTGAAAATACCGGTATTTTAAAACTCAAACATCGATATCTAAAATTCATCGATACTCGGGTATCGAAATGGAAAGAATAAATAAATAAATATTTGCGGACTTAGAAAGGATAAATAAATTCCTTATTTCTGCAAGTTTCCTTGCACAATGGAGTCTACTGGTACTCTTTTTCAAATTAATTTGGCATCTACATAAACTATCTACATTACTTTATGTAATCTCATATTTTGATTAAATCCTAAAAGCTTTTCAATTGCCTTTTCAAATGACGGCGAAGAACTAAATGAGATTGGGTCGTCAAATTAAAATTAATAAGTTCATTTTTGTAAGATTATTATCATAATAATAATATTTTTGTAGTAAAAATGCAGCTGTAGCCAATTTGCTACCGTCTTATCCGAAATCTTAAGAGCTTTATTATGGTGTCTTATTATCTTATAATAATTGCTTTTTATTTTAGTACTGGAGTCCGACGTATTATTTACGAAAAGGATCATCAAAAATATATAGGCATCCGCGAGAAACAGGCGTAGCATCTCCTAGTTAAATGATTTTAATGAAATAAATATCTATTTTTGAATGTTGACTTCGATTTGCATTTTACTAAGTGGAATAAATTAGGTACGAAAACTTTATTTTTCGATTTTTATCGTGTCTAAAAACAACTTTTAAAAAATATATATTAGAATAAAAATTACACTTCTAAAATAAATTTTATACGCCTGTTTTAAAATAGTTTGAAAAAAAAAAACAATAATATGTGTAACATAAACTAAATAAAATTTGGTATCCAAAAGATTGATCTAAAACAAAACTAATTGGAATTTAATTAGAGTGAATTGCACATTTGCTACCGAATGTATGAAAAAAGTATCCGGTAGTTGTAGTTACCTAATAAACCATGATTTATACTGTCACGTTTGTTTAATTTGAACACATCCTGTTTGGGAACTTAGGGTTGGGGTACTATATTATCGACTAGCTGACCCATGCCCGCTTCGCTAGGGGACAGAAAGTTTCACATCTGGTATTCCGATCTTCCAAAATTATAGCCAATAAGTTGTCGAGGACTAATAGATATATAACAAAAAAAGTTTTATCAAAATACGTCCAGTAGTTTTTGCGTGAAAGCCAGACAACAGACAGAAAGACAGACAGGCAGACAAAAATTTCAAAATGATTTTTTTGGCTTGTGCTACTTGTATGAAGACCCCTAGGAGTATTTTTTTAGTTTTTATTCAATGTACAGAATTGAACTCTTATACAGTTTTATTATACGAGTATGTATAGATGTATAGATAATATATATTTTTTGTAGAAAAATATTTTACAAGCTTTTGTAAAATCATTCAAACCATCGAGCACCTATCACATAATATAATATTATCATTGGAATTTGACAAGAATGCAAAGTTTTTACTCAATCAGAGTATTTACTAAGGAGTTCCGTTGAGTGTCTGTTGAACAGCTCCTGATTCCATCATCAGATCAGCTTGCTGTCACCATATTATTGCATTGTCACCGAAGTTACACAGAACAAACATCTTTGTTCATCATACAAATGTTTGCCCTGGGTGGGGATCGAACCAACAACCTACAGAGTTACTACCAACTGAGCTGTGAGACCAGTCATATATGTATAGATAGAACTGACTAAAAAATAAATGAGCATCCATCCGCTTTGCTAAATAACATAAGGCGTGAAAAGGTGCAAACATCGATAAAAATCATCGATACTAAGGAATAATTTCAACACATGTTGACCTAATCCCGTCCCTAGGAAGTACGTAACATTTCAATCAGATATTATACAGCTTGTATTAATTACGTTCTTCCGTCCACCGTTAGCGTGATTACGTATAGCCACAGACTTAGCATAGTAGAACATCCTGCGAGATGGTCTACTAACCGAAGATTTGATTTGAAATCTTATGGCTGGAATAATGACAACCAAGAGTTAATGCCATGCAAAACTCGGCGACGGACTTGCAACCTGTCACGTGGCAGTAGCTAGCTACTGCAAAATTAGGGCATTGAGGGCACTTGCCTCAGACTAACATCTTTAGATATCTTCATGGATCGGAGCGCCTGGAGATCTGAGAGGATGTCTACCGTACTTGGGGTTTACAATCGTGATCCTATATATATTTTTATTAAAATCCCGCCGTTTATCAATCGGATTTATATTAATAGTACTTAGGATTGAAATAGAACGTCGAAATTTTAAAACCTCTTGAACTGAAACTGTTTTAGTCGTAGAAAGACTTTAAGTTGGTACCACGCGAGGGAAGCCGAGTGCTAAAGCTTGTTATAATAGATTCCACTAATGTTGCAATCTCTCTGTCAACATGTCAATCTATTCAATCGATAAAACATGTGTATTTACTGTCAATTCAATTCAATGATTGAGTCTGTCATGAATCAATCCTGATTTATTTGATTGAACTGTGAAAGCATGGGGTGGGCTCGTTCTATTAATATTGCATTAAGGTGATAAGTGAAATTTTTGACGTTTTGTATGGAGTCTACCCGGATAAGACGGAAAAAGTGATAAATTATCTAGAAAATCCGCAAATTACAAAAGAAACTGTCTGTAATTTAGGTAGCTAGTATGATTATCTAACGAATTATATAAAAATGAACTGTTTGCTATTCATAGTTTTGATTAAAAACGAAACTAATGTTTTAGGAGTGCCAACTTTGGAAAATAAATCTATCGAGAAAAGTTTTATCAATCGTGTTTCTGTCTATAATTTATCTCGATTATATCCATTAGTTATCTTTGTCATAAAAAACAAAACTGTATGTTTTGCGGTTATTGAGAAAAAACGATTCTGCATTCATCAAAAATATTTATTCCTTACTCGGCTTAAGTTGATTCCTAGGAATTTAAAAACTATTTACAAAGTAAAGTCTAAAAAATGTTCCAACGCAGGTACAAAGCTATTTTGCCGCGCATTTTCGTAACGGTTCAACTGGACTGACACCTGACATTGCATCAAAAAACAACCTTCGAAGGAATTAAGCTGTATCTAAATGTTACTGGAAAGCAGATGAGGAAGACTTATAAATACCTACTTAAAATAAGGTAGTACGAAACAGTATTTTGCGAGCGGTATTGCTCGGTATTGTCTTGGGTTATACTAATAATAAAAATAATATAATATATTTATTAACCAAAAAAAGTAAGTCCCTGTTCCCTAACTTACAGGCATTATGTTTATCATAGTTAACAGTTAACTTTACAGACAAAGTAATAATAATAATAATAACATCATCATCTTCCTGCCCTTATCCCACTTAAGTGGGGTCGGCACAACATGTTCTATGTTCATACCTATTCAAGTACTAAGGCCTTCTTTCAAAAATTTAATGAGAGTTTTTAAAGATCGGGCATTATATCTACATCTACAGCAAATTTCAACTTAATACGTTTTGTTGTTTAGGCTTGATTGAGGAACAAACATACATACAAACTCACAAACTTTCGCATTTAAATATAATATTATTAGGATTAGGATTGAGTAACAAACATTATAGCTTTTGTACGATTTTGTGAGACACGATTTTGCAACCAAATAGATATTCCCATACCAATAAATAAAATTTATGAACATAAACCAAGTAATGTTTGTTTTAATTCTTTTAATGATCTTGGATATTATAATCATCGAAATAATCGCCATGCAATCTAGCTGCATTAAACTGAGTAATTTAAATCCTTGTAATATCGGACATAATGATTTACGTGACCTTTTCTATGGAAAAATACAGTGTACACCAAAACGGTAATCTTAAACACTCCATCTAAAAGTTGTCTGGAAGAGATCACTATTATTGATAAGACCGCCTATTGTAAAGTTTGTTCTAGTTTAAGTTTATTTCATTGTTGTTTTTATTATTGGTGTACAAGCATATTCATTCATTCATTAACTTCCGCGAGCGAAGTCACGGGTTCCACAAGTTATTTAAATTATTTAAATCTTAGCAGAGCCTATGTTAAGCAAAATAATTAAATCCTTTTAAACACGATTCTATAGCTAATTGGTTGAATTTACGCATAAATCCATTCATCGTAATGACACACTAAAATATTGCTATCCAGCCAGCTAAGTAATAAATCAATACATAATCTAGTTAAGTAAAGGAACCAGGCATAGCGCGGTATTCGAGCGCGGCATCTGCGCGCAACTATCCGCGATATGAATGGACGACGGCACGCGCGGCAGCCGTGAGCTACCTTCTACAGTCTAAACTAGTCACGCAGCAAACTTGAGTCCTGCGAATGCCTCGCTATGTCTGGTCACACTTTAATCATAACTAAAAAACATAGTAATGTAGGTACAGTAATTAAATAGTGGTGGCGATTCTGTTGTGTGTAAGCTAACGTAAAGGTATACCTTTACGTTAAAGTCTAAATTCGCTTAACCTTAGGATGACAGTACTAAAACGTAGGCTAGTTTTAAGTAATTTATAACGATTTTACGTAGATTTACTCAGCACGCAAAGAGGTGTTAACTAAAATGTTTTTTGCACATCTAAAAAAACGAAATGTTTAAAATATTCTAAAAGAACTTTTTTTAGGTGGTGATAATAAAGACTCTAACGTAAAAGGAATAAGAGCGATCGTACTTTCTATTTTTTAGCTTTATGCGCTATAATATTGTAATCTATCTAGCTACCTAGTACTAGTCTGCTAGTACATAATAAAGTACAGTTATTAACAGTTCTTACCTACTTAAGTTTAATTCTTTTTATTTCCGCATTGCGGTCGCGTGGTTATCGATCTACTTGGTTTTGCCGCAAAAAACATATCTAAAGTAAAGTAACTGTACCTAAATTATAACGCTAGCACGAATAACTATTGTATCGACATCGTATAATGTCAAAACACATAAACAAAACAATTAGTGTCACTTTTGACAATATTATGCAGGTACGATAGTGAGTACTCAGGGGGTCTACTCTTCAAAACGATAACGATATATCGAAACAATCGTCACATCGTTTTCCAACTATATGTTTAAGGATGGAACGACAGTCATTACTTTTGACATTTAAAATATTAAATATTCTTACAATATACGACGATTTCTAAGAGTGCAGTTTGGCCGAATATATCGGAGCACTGTTGTATTGTTTTGATAATTCACTGTTGTATTGTAAGGACTCTGATCACTGAAGAGTTACTACATAGTATTACTAGATTGTTATATCGGGTGTATTGGGAAAATTCCTGAAAACTGAAGACAAACAAGCACAGCAGCTGCCCCTAATAATAAAAACAAAATTGCTTCAATCTGAAGGAAGTTTCAACTGTTTTAGTATCGACCACAACCAGTGGCCTGAGCACGAACCACAATCGTATCGACAACCTATCCAAATGTCAAAACTGGAAAAGTGACAGTTTTGGCATTTGGACGATACGTTGTCGATACGATAGTGGTTCATGCTAGCCCCCCAGTGCAGAAGGCAAAGTTACTACCAACTGAGCTGTGAGGCCAGTCAACTATCGATTGAAGAAATACTGAAAATTGCACATTAAGTAGCTACTTAGCTGTTTCTAAGTAGGTTATATATTGATTACTAAATTGTGAGAAACAAAACATGTGATACAAACCACTGAATATCTAGTGAAGACAGTCATATCTAATGTAGAACTTTTATAATATCTACTATTGTAAAAAGGTAAAATTTATATTCTTGTATGTACCAAATACCTACTAAAAAACTATTAGACTAATTAGAATGAAAAAATATGAAGTTATTTCAAAAACACTTTCAAAAGCTACATTATCAGCGAGTATTACAGATCAGGCTTATTTTTAACTAGCGACCCGCCCCGGCTTCGCACGGGTAGCATGTTATTATACATATAAACCTTCCTCCTGAATCACTCTATCTATTAAAAAAACCGCATCAAAATCCGTTGTGTAGTTTTAAAGATATAAGCAAACATACATACATACGCGGGAAGCGGAAAGCGACTTTGCTTTATACTATGTAGTGATAGAGATTCCTACGAAAATAGCAAAAGTGTAACCTAAGGTATCACAAATTAGTCTATTATCTTCATTAATGCACCCGGAGGGGGAGACTGGGACTGCTAGTACCTGTTTTGAGCACGTGTTGAAGTAAAAAATATTTATTCTTCTGATTGGATAACTAATAGGACATGTAATATATTTTTGGATAAATGCAGAATCGTTTTTTCTCAATAACCGCAAAACATATAGTTTTGTTTTTTTATGACAAAGATAACTTTAGTATACAATCTAGATAAATTATAGACAGAAACACGATTTATGAAATTTTTCTCGATAGATTTATTTTCCAAAGTCGGCTCTTCCAAAACACTAATTTCGTTTTTACTCAAAACTATGAATAGCTAAACAGTTCATTTTTGTATAATTCGTTAGATAAACATACAAGCTACATAAATTAAATACAGTTTCTTTTTAAAATTGATGGTTTTCAAGATAATGCGGTTTTATTACTTTTTCCGTCTTATCCAGGTAAACTCAGCCCATACAAAAAAAAAACTAAAATTTTAAACCTTTGCACTCTCATCCACCACTGTGTGCAGGATGACATGATATTATAATGTTTATATTTTAACCTAAATAAAACGACTTTAAGTCAATTAAGTGAAAATTTAATTAATTAGTGAAAAGTGATACAAACATTCGTGATTTCAACTATAAACATACAAAAGCTATCGTGACAAAACTAAATCTACCCTACAATAAAGTCGTACAACAATAGGGGCAGGGTGACCCCATTTGGGCCCATAAACCTGACCCAACCCTTTTAGATTTTAACCTATTTAGGGCACATTTGATGTTTTCACTGGATTTTGACACGTGCAGAAAAACGGCTTGCAACCTGCAACGTGGGAATGCAAAATGTGGGCATGTGCCAAATGTAATGTTTGGACTTACTTCTGATTAACCAATCAATGATCTGAGCGTCTGGAGATCTGGAGGATAATGTCTACCGTACTTGGGGATTACAGTCGTGATCCAATATTTTTATATTTTTGTAGAAAAAGCATTTTAGTGTGGTGACAAAAAATGAGTTTTAGACATCGCAATTGTTGTCATGTCACCAATTGATGGCATTTCTGTTGTCATAATGTAACTAAACTTAAGTAAAATTTGATCGATCTTATTCTGTTCAAGTTAAAGTCAAAATTAGCGTAAAACCTAAGTTTTACAATTAAAATTCTTAAACTTAGATAGTTTAAGAAAGCTGAACTGTCTTAAAATTAGGATAGTTTTAGAGTTCAGTACCCAAAGGGTAAAAACGAGACCCTATTACGGTACGGAACTCTGCGTGCGCGAGTCCGTATCGCACTTGAACGGTTTTGCATTGATGTTATTTAGCAACCTCAAACCTAAAAGTCAACGTGTACCTAAATTGGTGTTCATTTATGACTCTAATACCAAAATAGCTTACAATTAAATATGAATTATCTAAAACTTCGTTTTGTGTAACATCGGGGAAACATAAATTTATGGATCGTTAAAAAGCAGTACTTAATAATGCATAATTATTATTATCAAGTACCTATTGCGATTCTGTATAATTACAGTACCCATTAGTTAAAATCTTATGTAATTCCGTCAGTCTTTCCAAACTTATGTTAAGAGGACACATATTTTTTTGATGAATGCTTAATCGTTTTTCCTCAATAACCGAAAAACATACAGTTTTGTTTTTTATGACAAAAATAACTTATAGTTTAATCTAGATAAATTATAGACAGAAACACGATTGGTGAAACTTTTCTCGATATATTTATTTTCCAAAATTGGCTCTTCCAAAACACTAATTTCGTATTTACTCAAAACTATGAATAGCGTTAGATAATCATACTAGCTACATAAATAAAAGACAGTTTCTTTTTAAGTTTGATGGTTTTCAAGATATGCCGTTTTATAACTTTTTCCGTCTTATCCAGCTTACTCAGCCCATACAAAAAAAAAAACAGTTCCAAGCATCACCTTAGAACGCGGTCGATGTTTATAAACTGTCAAGTTTTAATCATGTAAACCTGTCACACATTGACAATGCCTTTAACATAACACGTAAGGTAACAGTTCGTTGTCCCCCCTGTCAATGTTAGGTACACTATGACTAAAAATACACGGAATCCATGAATATTCTAACTGAAACCAACGCGAACAAACATTTTAGGTGCCACCATGATTTATACACGAGAATAGCGGTGTTTTTCCAAAGGCATTCGTCACCATGGCAACTCGCATAACAACAAACCAACACACACAACTTTCGACTCTAGCACCGGTGGATAAAGTCGGATTCAGGCTGGCAAGGACGAAGTTAATAAGTAATTTCTGTCGCTGTCGGTCTGATAACAAGAAATAGTTAAAGGAAATGGTATGTACGATTATAGGTACGGTTTTAAACATGAGAAGTAACGTATGCAATCGGCATTTATAAGTAGGTATGCTCTAATTGGTAGACATCGGGTAAATGACAAGCCTTTGAGCGTTTACATAAACGTCAATATGAATGAATAATTAGGTACCTATTGTTGTCAAGCTGTGTTCGTTGGCTTATTCTTTTAGGCTTTGTCGCGAGGTACAGGGGTAGCTACACCTTGCTCTTAAGACGTATCTTAGTAGGTACCTTTACCTAAGTGACCCTTGTGATATATTAAAATCAATACTTTTAGAATTTTACTTTCTTATCAATAAAATAAAGATTCTCTTTTAATTCTCACTTTTTATAAAGACTCACTTCTAGGTATTTACAATCCTTTTACAGCTTAATGATCGTTTTTTTCACTTAAATGGAAGATCTATTAATCAAGCTACAGCACAACGAGGTAGCGAAAACTCCATTGAAATCGGACCAGCTGTTACCAAGTCGGTGAGAGTCCCGAAAAACTTCAAAATATTTCACTCATTGTTACCGATCCATCGGTAGGTACCTACTCGTAGGTACATAAAAAAATAATATTAAGTATATTATTTCTATCCACCGAAATGATTCCATCCTCTTATTAATTTGTTTTCCTTCACCGTTTTGAGCACATGTTTTTGATGCGTATATTAATTTTTCGAATAGAAAAATCCATTGATGCACGCCGGGATTCGAACCCTTCGAAATGAAAGTCGAGGTACCTCCCATTCGGCTTACACGGCTAAATTATAAAATGAAATGGTGGTTTGACTTTACATAAAAGAAAATGGTTTAACTTTGCGATATCTAAAAGGTCTTTTCAATGGCGAACAATGAATTTTCCGTACTATAGTCCAAGCTTGTACCATTAATAAAGCCATGACGCGTCTGTCTGTCTGTCCCGTTCAATGGGGTGGTTCGACTTTGAAATATTGATTGGTTTTGTAATTTGACTAATGGAAAAGTAGTTAGGTTATTTGTTGTGTCATTGATTAAAGATAGTAGTAGTATACCATATATGTATTGTGGTATATCACTACATAGTATAAAGCAAATTCGCTTTCCGCTTCCCGCGTCTGTATGTATGTATGTTTGCTTATATCTTTAAAACTACACAACGGATTTTGATGCGGTTTTTTTTAATAAATAGAGTGATTCAAGAGGAAGGTTTATATGTATAATACATGCATAATATAGTAGAGAAACACTGATAATTTTAGAGGTTTCTAATGTGATGTCGTAAATAAACACATTTTTTTGCGCTTACATTGCAAATGCTGGCTGAACCCCACGAGATATATCAAAATAATGTACTACAGTATTGTACACCTTAAAAATGTCTACAAAAAAGATCATCAACGATGGTATTAGAAATGTCTTACGCACAGCGAAGCGGGCACGGGTCAGCTAGTACTAGATATTGGGTAGTTTTATTTTGTAGTTTCGATTAAAATAGCTTTCAGTCTAAAGAACATACCTACGAAGATGTCTAGAGGGAGTAGTCAGAGGCATGTCTGTAAAATTTTGACATGTAGCTACAAAAAGCAGCTTTTAGATGTGCCTTTGACTAGCCCCTTTATCTATCCTCAAGGATCCGAGCGCCTGTAGTTCCGAGAGGATTTCTATTGTACTCGAGGATTAGTCGTGATCAAACATAATTTTTTTTTAATTTACTAAAGTAGGTACCTAAGTGATACTTTAGCTCAGTTTCGAAATAAGGGACATATAAGACATACAGGTAAAACATTATATAAAAATGAAATATATAAGAACCTGTCAATCAACTTTGACTGTAGTTAATCTACAAATTAATACCTATGTCCAAAGTACGAAATTTCGTACATCACTACATAATATAAAGCAAACTCGCTTCCCGCTTCCTGCGTCTGTATGTATGCTTATATCTTTAAAACTACACAACGGATTTTGATGCGGTTTTTTTTAATAGATTGACCCTCGTATTCAAGAACGACACTATGAGAACACGCACCCACAGTGGACGAAATCTTTTTTCATAAAAATCACTTCATGTGTTGTGCGACACTGCATAGTGTGACTAGAGGCACATTGTCGAGTGCCTCCAGCCAAAGTTGAGCTCTAAAGGCACACGGTAGCGTGCGCCATAGTGCCGCTCAACACATAAAGTGATGTTTATGAAAAAAGATTTCGTCCACTGTGGGTGCGTGTTCTCATAGTGTCGTTCTTGAATACGAGGGAGAGTGATTCAGGAGGAAGGTTTATAGGAATCAGCTTTGCACCCGTGCGAAGCCGGGGCGGGTCGCTAGCATAATAAAACAACATAACATTAAATTGTTATGACCAACAAAAGACTTGCAAATGAGCCGATTAAGTCATAATTAGCATAGCAGTAAACCTCATTCATATTTATGTGAGAAAAAAAAACCATTTATAACCACAAACCACTTTAAATAATGTTTCGCTTGTGATTGACGTACCCGCGTCGGTGTGGCAGTCGCTTTTCGCGTTTGAGTGCTGGCATTGTTGGGCTAACAAATTTTTAGGGTTCCGCACCCAAAGGGAAAAAACGATATTACTGAGACTTCGCTGTCCGTCTATCTGTCACAGGGCTGTATCTCATGAATCGTGATAGCTAGACAGCTGAAATTTTCACAGATGATGTATTTTTGTTGCGCTATAACAACAAATACTAAAAACAGAATAAAATAAATATATTCAAGTGGAGCTCCCATACACCAAACGTGTTTTTTTTGCCGTTTTTTATAGATAATGGTATATTGAATATATATGGTATATGGGTATATATATATGGTATAGTGCACGAGACCGACTCGCACTTGGCCGGTATTAAAATAAACGGCGATGGGCTTGCTTTCTGTCACTAATGGAAAAGAAGCGTGATTGTAATACTTGAAACCTGTTGTATTTAGGCTTAAATCCAAAAAATATTTTTTGCTTGTTTCAGATTTACAACGGGTACCGCACAGGTTAGTTAAATATACTTTAAATAGTTCGATAGACATCATCTATGTATATTTTTCAAGGTTTACCCAAATCCGTATTTTCGTTTGAACATGATTGAAATATAACTTGTACCTACAAACTCGTAAACTTACATAACTATAGATTTTAACACGGGTGTTTATCACGTAATTACCTTCTCGACTGTGGCACCGTGTTCTCTAGTCTGCCCGCGACCATGGCTATTGTAACATAGCCGAAACATCGGGAAAATAAATTAAAGGTAATTATTACGTAATAAACAACCGTGTTAAAATCTATAATAATCTAATCACGATAGTTTGATAAATAATATCGTAAACTTACATTCAATACTAGTTAGTCGGAAGAATAGGATCACGACTGTAATCCCCAACTTGACTGACTTTATTCTCAACTAGCGACCCGCCCCGGCTTCGCACGGGTAGCATGTTATTATACATATAAACCTTCCTCCTGAATCACTCTATCTATTAAAAAAAACCGCATCAAAATCCGTTGTGTAGTTTTAAAGATATAAGCAAACATATATACATACAGGCGCGGGAAGCGGAAAGCGACTTTGCTTTATACTATGTAGTGATACCGTCTCGGCCCTTAAAACTGACAAGCATACTGTACAATAATAGGGTGATACATACAATAAAAATTATGGCAAATGCCAATGAAATCAATGATCGATTGTCGGTATAATACTCCGGAAGCCTGCGGATAACCGCCAACATACCGGCACTAACAACCGAAAATCACAAAGCGCAGGAGCCAGCGTTTATTTTAATACGTCAAATCATTACAACTCTGCAGAAACCATGCAACCTGATCTCATTTATTCAGATATTTTTTCCGAAAACTTAACAAATATGATATTACTGAAAATGTTTACAATTGGAAGTTAAATACATGTGTTGTCGATCCCACATAATGTGGGCAGGGCGGAGAAATGTTGATGACTAAATAGTTGATCATTATTTTTGTATGTTTTAAAACTCAAAACAATTGTTTTTATAATACCACTACTATTTCATTCTTAAAGTGTGACCAGATATTGCGCGGCAATCGAGCGTGGCAGCAGCGCTATGTTTGGACGACAGCCGCGAGCTACCTGCCGCGCTCAAACGGTGTTATTGTTCTTGCCACGCTCAATTGCCGCACAATGTTTGGTCACACCTTAATAACATAACATAGTAAATAAAACTGTCCGAACTAATGAAAGAATAACGCGAGAAAAGCATCGCTGGTGTCGAGACTAACCCTCGTATTCAAGAACGACACTATGAGAACACGCACCCACAGTGGACGAAATCTTTTTTCATAAACATCACTTTATGTGTTGCCTCTAGTGCCTCTAGTCACACTATGCAGTGTCGCACAACACATAAAGTGATTTTTATGAAAAAAGATTTCGTCCACTGTGGGTGCGTGTTCTCATAGTGTCGTTCTTGAATACGAGACTAAGAGCTTTTGTTTGGTTTTTGTTGCTTATGCCTGTGACAGATACTTTTTTAAGCAAAGGTCTAAGATTACCTACTGCTACTTGTTGTTCTATGGCATTCGTATCCGTTTTGCCGAGTTTGAACTTGAATGAATGAATGAATGAATGAATGAGCTTGGAAACTTTACTCTTAGGAAGGTATGACAAAACTGATTTAGTAAAGCAAAAGTATGATTTAGACTAGGATTTACTGACAAAAAGATAAAGTTTAACTTGCAACAATAGTAGGTAAATAGAGAAAAATAATCATCAAAATGAAAAACAAGAGACCACGTCAAACAAAAGAGAATAGGCATGTAACAATAAATAAGTAGGAAATCTCTTAAGACGAGTAATAAATGTTTTAATGAATGCAGAATCGTTTTTTCTCAATAACCGCAAATCATACAGTTTTGTTTTTTATGACAAAGATAACTTAAGTATATAATCTAGTTAAATTATAGACAGAAACACGATTGGTGAAACTTTTCTCGATAGATTTATTTTCCAAAGTTCACTCTTCAAAAACTCTAGTTTCGTTTTTAATCAAAGCTATGAATAGCTAAACAGTTCATTTTTATAATACAGTTTGAACACTTTTCCACTTTTCATCCGGGTACACAGTTTTGTTTTTTTATGACAAAGATAACTTAAGGATATAATCTAGTTAAATTATAGACAGAAACACGATTGCTTTGGAAAACTTTTCTCGATAGATTTATTTTCCAAAGTTCACTCTTCAAAAACACTAGTTTCGTTTTTAATCAAAGCTATGAATAGCTAAACAGTTCATTTTTATAATACAGTTTGAACACTTTTCCACTTTTCATCCGGGTACACCCATACAAAACACCAAAAATTACAAGTATCACCTTAATTATTATTGTTAATATAGTATTTATTAGTATGTAAATTATTTTAGTATAGCATGTTCTTAAAATGCGATTATAAGCAATCAATTAGACTGAACATGAAGATCATCACAAAGAAGAGAAGAATATCAGAAGAGAAGCAAAGAAGAAGCTGTGACTCTGCTGGGCCTTGGCACTGGGAGAATTCACAGGAGTTACAATGTACCCGTGAATTTCCTGATGCCTCAGCTCATTGGTGTCTGTCTACAATCGAAGAAAGAAGAGTCATCGTTCAAATTCAAATTTATTTTACTGACATATTTAATGAATCCTTTAGCTCCCGAACTAGTGAAAACTGTGTTTCAGGAGCCAGTGACTTCTCCCATCATAGGCTATGGTATGATATTACGTCGAACAAAATAATAAAAAAAAACAATGTTAATTAAAATAAAACAAAATAAATTACAATCCAACAGCTCTCTTGTGTGTGTTACAAGCTAACCCGGCGAACTTCGTATCGCCTGTCCGGATCGTCAGTTCGGACATGTCTTTCAACCCTCCGGATGTCTACCGTACTTGAGAATAACAGTCGTGAACAATACGCATATTATATTAATGTTCTTTTAAAACCAACAGCTTACTTTATAAATAAAATGTGTAATATCTTAAAGAAAGCATCGGAAAAGCCACACGTATGATCTACACGTATAAAAATAATACTAACTTAACTACGGTTGTAGGTATGTGCTTCTAACAGCTGATTAGATCCAAGATTAGAAATAAAGCAAAAATGCTCACATGCTTGTCAACTCCATTTTAAATTGCTTACTGCGATTAATTTTCATTTTATTGTAGCAGCATCTGTGTCTAATATTGTAAAATTACTTAAAACTACCACAAGTTTTAGGACTTTCATTTTCAGATTGCGCTAATTTTAACTTTAACGAAAAAGTAATAAGAACGATCGTATTTTACGAAATTTTAGCTAGTACCTAAGTGGACATAACAAGATTCACACCAATGTAATTGTGTTTTTTTCGAATCTTGCGATCAATATAAAAATATGTGAACTTCGGTGTTATAATAAGTACCTGCTTACCTGTTTTATGATTCAGAATATTATAAATAAATAAATATTGGTGGACATCGCCATCTAGCCCCAAACTAACGTTGAACGTGTCCCTGACTACCCCCACTAGACATCTTCAAAGGATCTAAGCGTCTGGAGATCTGAGAGGATGTCTACCGTACTTGAGGATTACAGTCGTGATCCTATTTTTTACTACGAAAATCAAAATAACATTACTGTTCATATATTTTACAAATATAACTAAGGTTAGTTAAACAAAACGTCCGTGTGTATAACATCCGCTCGTTTAAAAGCTTCCACTGCATTGTATTGTACTTACATTACACATTGTCTGCGTCTAACCCTCGTATTCAAGAACGACACTATGAGAACACGCACCCACAGTGGACGAAATCTTTTTTCATAAACATCACTTTATGTGTTGAGCGGCACTACTATGGCGCACGCTACCGTGTGCCTTTAGAGCTCAACTTTGGCTAGAGGCACACGACAATGTGCCTCTAGCTAGTCACACTATGCAGTGTCGCACAACACATAAAGTGATTTTTATGAAAAAAGATTTCGTCCGCTGTGGGTACGTATTCTCATAGTGTCGTTCTTGAATACGAGGGTGAGTAGCGTATAATACCACATAACGCAATGCAGTTCTAAGTTATAAAGACATGCGAATCTACTTTCTACTTAGAGAATAGATAGAGAGATCAATTATATCTGGTGTACACTACCATATCAAAAATACGTAAAAATAGGACATAAAACAAACAATAAAAACAGTGAACAATGGTTGCTCTTTTTGCTAAAAACGAAGAGACAGGCAACCTTTGGGTGGACAAGATAGAATAAACTGAGACTCTCTGGTTTCAGCGGATACAACCAGTTTTACTCTTAAAAACATAATCTTTACAAATTGTTTGAAAATTTGACGGTCTGTGCCGATTTTTATCTAAATCTAATCAAATAGGCCGAGTCGTTGAGGCGTGATAGCGTATTTAAAAAAAACGATCACGACTGTAATTCCCTATTACGGTAGACACTCTCTCAGATCTCCAGGCGCTCAGATTATGAAGAAATCTGAAGGGGTGAGTGAGAGGCATGTCTGAACATTACATTAAATTTTGCACATACACGCAAAAAAGACATTAGTCAAAACTATGCTAAGACGACTCTATCTGACTCTCTTTCACTCAAAAACGGTCAAATTTAATTTTGTATAGAAGTAAAGATTACTTTTTTGGTCTACATCGCGGTCATCAAAACTACGAGTACCACGGTACAACAACACCTAGATCCCGAATAAATATTTGTCTCAAGAAAATAATTGCCTCGCCTCGGGAATCGCAAGCGCACCTCCAGCTTCACAACCAGACACTCGCCCACCACACCATCGAGGTCGTCGATACCTAAGTAGGTACAAAAAGATTATTCGAGCTTATCTATGATGAGAATTTTTTTTTTTATTCCATTCATACTCCAAACTAAAGCTTCCGTACATATTCTACAGCAACAAAGAACAAACAATAGTGTAATGGCTAATCACTAATCACATACAAACGGCTGCCATTTGCCATTGCCGGTTTAACAGCAACAGCATCCTGAAAGAGGTAGCTGCCATTTTTGAATGTCCTCTGATGTGGAAGCTCATCCAAAGAACTAAATGTTTATTTATTGTTAAGTAAGTATTAACGAACCCCTTTATATTTAAGCTACTTCTAACACTATGGACCTGTAAGTTGTCTAAATAAATAAACTTTATTATTATTATTATTATTTACATCGCTACATACACATCACTATGAAGTTGAGTATAGTTAGGGCTGCCATCTGTAAAATTTGGGCAACCAGGACAATACACGTGAAAACCCCCGATTTTAGAGCCCAGAACCCGGACATGAACCCGGAGGGGGGGGGGGGGGGATGCAATTTAAAGCTTAATATTTCACAAACGGCTCCCTTAATCGAAAAGTTCACAATTCTTGTGCCAAATTTTAAACCCGGACTACAAATCAAACCCCGCCCGGACGATCCCCGGACGCCCTCTAAACTAGGACAAATCCGGGTGTACCCGGACGGATGGCAGCCCTAGTATAGACCTATGTGGAGCTGTTCGGAGCGGACCAAACACAGCGCTCGACATTTTCAAACTCGAATATTTGAGCGCTATCATTGGTCCGTTACGCACAGTGTGAGTACAGTGTGAGTGCAATATTCGTGGGAGTCCTTATTTTTTTAGGGTTCCGCACCCAAAGGGTAAAAACGGGATCCTATTAATAAGACTTCGCTGTCCGTCTGTCTGTCACAGGGCTGTATCTCATAAACCATGATAGCTAGACAGTTGAAATTTTCACAGATTATGTATTTCTGTTGCTAGAATAAAATAAATATTAATGGGAGGCTCCCATACAACATACTGATTTTTTTGCCGTTTTTATAGATAATGGTACGGAACGGGCGCGAGTCCGACAAGCACTTGGCCGGTTTTTTTTTAAATAAAATGTGACCCATATTACTCTCTGTTAATGTAGCTTTTGATAAGTGAATAAGTATTTAAAATAGGTCCTGTAGTTTTTCGTTCATCCATTACAAACCATACATACAAAACAACAAAAATACTTTTTTTCCACATAAATATTGGTGGAAAATATCACACAGCGCCATCTAGCCTCAAACTAATCAACGCTTGTACTATGGGAACTGGATAACTGATAGAATACAATTATACTTTTTGTTTGTAAATATGTACCTACATAATATTACCCAGACCAGAACCAAGATCGAACCCATATCCTACAGCACAGAAGGCAGAGCTTTTACCCACTGAGCTGTGAGGCCAGTCAATATTAGTGAAAAGAGTTATTTCTGGGGGTTTAAAGGGCAACCGTACACATGTTAAAAGGCAATTTAACCGTTACCGACGCGTGATCTATTACATATGGATTACAAGACCCAGTGATTACGGACCGTAAATCAGACAATAGATAACTGTTGATAAAGCGTAGACTGTGGGCATATTATTGTAAGCGGTGGAATGGTTTTGGGTTTAAATGCTTCGTCATTACCAGAAATCTTGTTTGTATAATGTTTGAACGTGTTGACTACCCCTATTATTATTATTATTTATCTTCAAAGATCTGAGCATCTGAAGATTTGAGAAGATTTCAGTCGTGGTAATCTTATTTCATATAATTGTTTTTTACTACAATAATCTTCATTAGTACAATCGTGCGAAGCTATCTTCAATTGTTATTACTTTAATTATTTCATCTAAGAATCGTTCTAGCACGAGTGAATCTATTTTTTACCAATAAGAATTGCCCAAAAAACGAAGAAACCGAAACCAGTAGCAACGCCATGTTTTTTTAAATCAACAAAAAGTCTAGTACACTCTTTTTGTGAGACGACATGACTATTTCCAATTATAATCAAAGTGACAATAGTAGGGATGTGAACATATCGATGTTTGGTATGACATAACTTTGTTTTTTATCGATAAAACGTCATTCTATACGTCGTTACTCTTTTTGTGTGGCTCGGTAGACGGATGGGAGTCAGATTTGAAGACAATCGTGCGAGTTCCGTATCTAAGTACTTAGTTCGTACTTAAGTGGTTATACTGTTGTTTATAAGGGACGATAAGGTGTAATGGAAGTTTGACGATCGCTCAAATTGAGATGGCGTGACAGAAGGCATTTTAAAATGACATTTCCATGTTTTCTTCTTGTTTTACTTCGCTGAGTTTGTTTAAGTAGGTTTTTGCTGCAATTTAGTAGTAATAAATGATAATAGAGCTAATATATGTACGATAGTGAGATATTAATTACGAAGAAAGTAAAAGAAGACAAGCATTCTATCAGTTATCTGGTTCCCATAGTACAAGCTTTGCTTTATTTGGGGCTAGATAGAGATATGCGTAAAGTCCGAAAAAAATAATATTGTTTTAAATTTCTTTGTTCTTGACCTTTGTACAAGATCATTATGTTTTGTATAAACTTTATCTTATCTTATCTAATTAAGTAGAGTTATATGATTTTTCGAACATTTAGAGCTCCTATTATAGTTCCCTACTAAATCTTGTTGAGAATGTGTCTAAGCTTTTTATATTTTAATTTATGACAGATGTAAAGAGATATGTGCATCTAGTTCTTAAATTTCGTTACAATATTATGCAATACAAATAATTAATCTTGCCACTCTTTTAAGTGGACAATAAAATTATACACCTTAAAATATATTTACGATGTTTGTACGATAAAAAGCGTGAAATTTATAGCTCGTACATTTTAAATGTGATTTAAGCTGTGTAATTTAACGACGCTATATAAAATAAGGCAGCAAAACTAAAAACAACAATCTTGAAAGTCGTTAAGTCCTAAATCGATCGGGTTTCTTAGAAGCAAGTTAATAGCTGTAGTAATTTGGCTCGTGCCAACCTAAATATGCAATTTCGCTAAGTTGTTTCTCAGAATTGGCTAGGTGTTTTTTACGGGAGCGAAGTCTAAATGTATGCAGTTTTCTATACCGCACTAAAATAGATTATGGAAAACTTATTAAACGTTTAAATATTACATGAGATTTTATATTTAAACTCGGGAAGACTGAATATTACCATCATAGTAGTTAATTTAACTATTTTTACCTTCGAATTTGTATCCTGATGTAGTTAAAATTAGAATAGGTAATATAAATAGGTGTAAAAAACAAATTTATATTTTAAAAAATTGCTGACGTTTCGATACAATTCAGATACTCCACACAATGAGCATCACACGCGACCGCGCTCAACGATAGATCGGTAAATTTCATATAATTAATTTTATTATTCAAAATATATAGTTTGAAAAATGTTCTAAAATAACTATTTATTTATTAAAATGGACTGCCAACAGCCTTTATATCAAAAGCCAATTACAGGCAATCACAATATTGACAAAAAAATCTTAATTAATTTTTATTTAAATTTCTTAGTTTTAATTAAATATTAATAAAATATTAACTTTTTATTTACATTATAATTAAAGACTAAATAAAAAATAAAATAGAAATATACTATGAAATATAACACTATAAATCAGGTATGATTATAACTATGGTGAATATGTAAACCACAATTCTAAACTCATAAGCAGAACAATCATCCCTACTAAAATAGGGATGTAATTTGACTAAACGAGCGGATGCGCGCACCGGCACCGTCGGCGTCGTCGGGTTATTCACGGAGATTATAAACCTATATTTCTTTGTTTTACAAGGCTTGTTCTTTATTTATAGTTTGTTTATTACAGACGAAAGTTTTAGCGAGTAAATCAATTGAATTATATTGTTAATACACGTAGAACTGAATATGAAGCTTTAGTTTAAACTGTTTAAGGAATATTTGGGGTCCCATTATTAAAAACAATATTTGTTGCTAACTGAAGTCAACGAATCATGATAACATATCATTATCTTTCTGTCCTAATCCCACTTAAGTGGGGTCGGCACAACATGTATTTTTTATCTATTTCCCTCTATCTGTCGTCATCTCACACTCACTAATTTCTTATCCATAAAATCTTTCACAACAATTGTGCAAAAAGTATTTTTTTATAAACCTATAATTTAGTTTTACAGGTTTTTTGTTTAAAGATGTAACGTGTATTCATCAGCCAATCCCAGTAGCCGTGTGTCAGCTGCAATTTTGCGCGTCCTTGCGTGCCCGCTCCGAGGCGTCTCGGCTCCTGTTATTACGTGCCGATAATTTGCCTGTAACTTTCGTAGAGATTGCTTAAACTTTGAAAATCGATAATCGATAAAATATGGTATATACTGATCGTAGAATTCGTGGCGTAGCTAAACCTATCTAGTCGTCTAAGTTAACTTCAGCATGGATACCAAATGATAGCTGTTAATGGCAGCATGTTCGTCGCTTCTTACCTAAATTTTCCTGGCAGAGGCATTGAGCTTAATGTACTACGTACTAGAGATGACATCACAAAGTAATAATTTGCGGTGCGCCTTGCGGTCCCTGGACCACAGTGGACTCAGTCCGAGTCTAACGCCTGTGACGCGCGAACGTGTTTTTCGTGGCGCTTACGACCTTTTTGATTGAAAGTAACTTAAGCCATTCAGCGGTCAGCGCTTTACGTTTCAATGTTTCGTTTAGCCATATAAATATTTATTTTACGCTGCAAGCGGACTTTGGCTTTAATAATTGAAAATTGAGCAATTTATTTGGCTTGGATAGCTCCTCTAGTACGTAGTACATTAAGCTCAATGGGCAGAGGTCGTTTTTAGCAATGAGGCAGCTCATTATATTACCTACATACATATTAAGTATCAAATTGCTTGGAATCTGTATCTTGTATCCGGAAGTGTATATTGATTAATGTGTTATCTATCTATCCATCTAATGCCGCCAATTTATGGGTTATGACAGTTCTTATTCTATTTTTTTATATATTTAACTGTAATTTATTTCAGTCGAAATTAGACTTATTGTTCCTGAACTTCAATGACTAGTAGTTAAGTAAATATTATTATTAATGATATATCCACCCAACGATAGTGTTCAACCTTGATCATACCAAACTATTATAACTTCCATTAGTATGAAAACATCTTGATTAATTATTTAGTAATTACTGTTTACCAATTTCAAATATCAAAAACCTTGAAAAGTAATGGTATAACTATCGATGTTCACTATTTAAACCATCTTGCCTTATGCTGTGTCATCGGCACTGGTCAAAATAACTTCTACTCTGCTGGGAAACCCCAGATTGATCGAGTGAAAAACAATTTACCTACTAGGCAGGTTTTTCCAATTTGAAATTTGCACTTAACATGTCACAACATAGTTTTTCATAAGGCTCACCACAGAAATCAGAGCTCTACCTATGTTTTGTACCTACTTCACGATAAAAATAATATGTATTTGTATTTTCTATGTGCTCAAAACATTGTGAAGAAACTAGTTACCTAGTATTCTTTTAAGTAGTTCACGTATGGAATGCTAACTACTGTAAAATGTGAACATATATGAACATATATTAATAAAAATATAATATTTGTATGTACCTCAGGCTACCACACTAAGACATATCCAAGCACCTCGAGATTTAAAAGAATGACAACCATAATTGGGAAGTACAGTCGTGCTCCTATTTTTTTCTTCAGTCCCACTTTTTATCGTTTATCGATACTTTTTATCGACACAGCCCATCACTATTCGCTACTGTTTAGGTAGATTATCTGCCTATTCATCTCGTACACCTGGCTGCGGTTCACTATTATTATTAATACTTTAGCTTAATAGATCTACAATAATTGTACCTACGTGAACAAACACTGAATAACGGTATACAACTTTTATGTTACTATACATTAATTTTCCCGTTTCCTATCGGTAAAATACACATATTGTTGCAGCCCTATTAAAAAAAAACCATTTGTACGTATTATCGATTAGGTTTTTTTAAAAAAAAAACCTACTACTACATAATTATTGGTATTATTTACTTACAATGAATTTTACTCCAAGAGCAAACCTCAGTCTTGGCATTCCACACAAGACAGGTTGCAAACTCATCTTATAACTAACTGGTTTCCTCACGATGTTTTCCTTTAACGTTTTGAGTAATTTCGATTAGAATAATCCATTGATGCACGGTCGGGACTTTTTTTCTAAGCTTGGTCGCGAGGAACAGACGCTTATCTTCACCAGGGGGTCTTCTCCCGAACCGAAAACGAAATATCGTAACAACGTTCGTATCAATGTTACATCGTTTCGACTATAGTTATTTAGTTAGTTATTAAGCTTGCCGCACTACTAATCAAAGTCAAAGTCAAAGTCAAAGTTTCTTTATTGCTTGAAATACATGTACAGAAGATGTTCATTTATAAATATATTACCAATGTACTCTGCCTATGAAGGCATGCAATATCAAATTTACAACATATCAAAAAAAAAAATAACAATAATAATAATAAAAATTGTAATAATTGTAATTTGTCATGATAAATTCTTGATGTCATTAAAAAAAATAATAATAATAATAATAGTAATAATGTCAAAATACAGTCAAACACGGAAATAATTAAGTACATTAAAAATAAATAAAAGAAATAATAAATGAAAATAAATTGTGAATTAATTAATTGAGATTTTTATCATTCATGAAATCGTCTATGGTATAGTAACATTTGCTTACTAATAACTTCCTAAGCTTCCCCCGAAACAACGAACATGAAAAATGAAAATGATTGTACAAACATCCTCAGAAATTTCGGATTTATAATATTACTAGCTGTCCCGACAGACGTTGTCCTGTCAAATTTCAATAAATGCCATGGAAAAAAGCACTTTCATGTTTTCCCGAATTTTACAATTTCCAGGCACCGTATCCCATTTTTCTTTATTTTTAAACCAGTATCAAACTTAACAAAACAAAAAATATATTATACTAGCTGACCCGTGCCCGCTTCGCTGTGCGTAAGACATTTCTAATACCATCGTGGACTTTTTTGTAGACGTTTTTAAGGTGTACAATACTGTAGTACATTATTTTGATATATCTCGTGGGGTTCAGCCAGCATTTGCAATGTAAGCGCAAAAAATGTGTTTATTTACGACATCACATTAGAAACCACTAAAATTATCAGTGTTTCTCTACTATATTATGCATGTATTATACATATAAACCTTCCTCCTGAATCACTCTATCTATTAAAAAAACCGCATCAAAATCCGTTATGTAGTTTTAAAGATATAACCAAACATACATACATACGCGGGAAGCGGAAAGCGACTTTGCTTTATACTATGTAGTGATTAAAATTGCCGTTTTGAGTTTTAGCAAGACTAACGAACAGCGATTCATTTTAATATTTATGAAAGAAAAAATAAGATAATGAAGAAGAAAGAATAGTGTAACGTACACACTTATGTGTCCTACAAAGGGCAAGGGTGGTGAGATCCTTGATCAATAACCAAAACAGATTTCTAGTCTAGCTTCGACTTTCAGTCCGCAAGTCCAGTCGCCGGCGCCACTTGGTTCGCGACTCACTATCTTGACGGAGACATCCGAACGTCAATCGTTTATTTGATATTTCATTATTAACACAGGCACCCAAACAAGTAGGTCTACATCAGTACACTACGAATAGGATTCAGTTAAAATAAAATAAGAAGTTTCTTTGCTTAGAAAATTACATAATTCAGGCAAAGCACGTACGAATTAAGTCACTTTAGCACAAGACGGGATATGGGCGTGTAAAAACTACTTATACTAACAAGCATGTAATTTTCTATATTATTATCTTGAACTAGAAACCGGCATCTTATAGCCTATTACGACTGAAAGTAGTCGTAATACTCAGTGTTACTAGTATTACCATTGAATAGCTAGGTATGCTTAAACTAGAGATTTCAACTGGTTTTGCTCTAGGGGAGAGGTGTACGAGATGATCCCACGGGAAATAAGTACTCAAAAAATGTACAAGTTTAAACTTCGTTGAATTGACGGTTCGTATAATGATTTTACTATATTTTAACCCATTTTTCAAGTATATCAAAGGAACTTATATATAACAATTAATCCCTATTTCCCTTGGTCATCACCCGTAAACGGCTGGACCGATTTTGCTAATTCTTTTTTGTTGTAACCGTTATTACCAGGAGAAGATTTTTATGGAAAAAAAATGAATTTGACAGGACAACGTCTGTCGCGACAGCTAGTTTCTAAATAATACTTTTTTAAAAAGTATATTATATTTTTATAAATAGGCTAACCAATTTATTTGCTCGTTTTTGAGTCAGCAAAGACTTACTAGGTATTATGGTATATGCTACTTACTTTGTGTTATGGTACCTACGTCATAACGGAATGCATAATTCGCAATAGCAATACGCAATATTTGTATGTATATTTTACCTATAAATATGAAGAAATATTGTATATTTTGTCAGTCATGTTATGAATTATCCATTATTACCTATTCTACCGTAGGTAATTTATTAATAATTATTAGACACAGCACGACAATAGTTTTTTATTTATGACTTGATGACATTGTAGGAACCTAGCCTATATTTTAATAGTTAGTAGGTACTTTAGGTACGTACTCGTAGTACAAATTCGTGTCGATTCTCATAATCCACACATACCTAGTTATTAAAATAACTAAACCTTAAATCACGAATGGCGTGCAGGCTGCGCGATCAAAATCTATAAAAATCCAACCTACGTAGAAAAAATCATATAATTCTAACTGCGGGTAGGTAATTTGAGTGAGGTTCGTGACTAGGTGCCATTACCCGCCTTTCTACCCGCACCCTCGTTCACCCCCAGCTTTTACACCCCTCAACACCCGGTGACATTTGGGGGCACCACACCTCGTGTTTAGCAGGTAAATGTTTGTGAGGATATTAGAGGGTTTGAGTTGTTTTTGTAGTGTGAAGTGACAACGCAAGTTAATACTCATTATTATTTAGGTATTGTGATAACGCGATGTCGATATTAAACATTAATGTTTATAAAGTAATTATGTAGAAAAGCGTCGAAAAATGTTTCGAAAAATAGCAATATTATTTTTAATATGTTTCATTTGATTTTAATCGCCGCAAAATATGGGCAAATTCAATGTTTGGACGTTGCCTCTGACTCCATAGACATTCTAAAACCTTAGCGCCTGAATCATGAGCAGGTAAATCCAGTAACTGGTTTTGAAAATCTTTAAAACTTAACTGAAAATTGAACTTAGTAGACCATCATCATCATCTTGTCCTTCTCCAACTGAATGTAGGGTCGGAACAAGGTGTAGAAAAACGTGTTGAAAAAGTATTTTTGGCTTTATATTTTACTAGCCACCCGCCCCGGCTTCGCACGGGTAGCATGTTATTATACATATAAACCTTCCTCCTGAATCACTCTATCTATTAAAACAAACCGCATCAAAATCCGTTGTGTAGTTTTAAAGATATAAGCAAACATACATACGCGGGAAGCGGAAAGCGACTTTGCTTTATACTATGTAGTGATGACAACCGGCCGCCTACCTGACATTAGTAGACCATTAATTTAATTTTAACTAATTACTACGAGTAATTACACTAGTGTCATAAGATTTACTTGGTACTGTATAGGTACATAGACGAGTAATATTTGTTTTATGAATGCAATTTTTTTTTCTCAATGACCGTATAACATACAGTTTTGTTTTTTATGACAAAGATAAAGTATGGATTTAATCTAAATAAATTATAGACAGAAACACGATTAGTGAAACTTTTCTCAATAGATTTATTTTCCAAAGTTGGCTCTTCAAAAACACTAATTTCGTTTTTACCCAAAACTAAGAATAGCTAAACAGTTCATTTTTATATAATTCGTTAGATAATCATACTAGCTACATAAATGAAAGACAGTTTCTTTTTAAGTTTGGTGGTTTTCAACATAATGCGGTTTTATCACTTTTTCCGTCTCGGGTAGACTCAGCTCAAACAAAAAAACTAAAATTTCAAGCATCACAACGCATTATTAATAGGTAGGTACAAAGTTTTCCCTGTAATAGGTACCTAGTTAAAAATGCAAAACAACCCCCTCAATCGGCAGGTTCATTGCATGTTACGTTTCGTGCAATTGCACTTGCGAACTCACCCCTAGGTAACACGGATAACCGGTAATTTCTGGTAAAATCCGGTATTCTCTGGATACAACCGCTATAGTACGTGCCAGGCGCGGTGTGACCCGAATTTTACGTACTTATGCAACTTTATGTACCTTGTACCTATGTACTTGTATCTATCTACCTATGGACTTGGTATAGGTTACCACTTACAAGTTGGGGGAAAGTTTGCCAAGTCATTTTATCGGGTTTTGGCTCGTTTCAGTTGAAAGGGTGGAATGGGGAAGTCCGGGCGTTTAAAAGTTAATGCTTTGTTATCGTGTAACTATTCATAGCTCTGTTAACTATGTGCCTACTTGTGAATGGTACCTAGGTATGTATTATGCAAATTTGTCAAGAAGTCACATGAAAATATCATGTTAGAGTTCCATCTATGAATTACTTACCTTGTTGGTGAGGTATATTTTTATTTTATTAAAAAGGATACCTATTATACCTAAGAGATAAAATAAATAAATAAATATAAATATAAATATTGGCGGACTTTACACACAACGCCATCTAGCCCCAAACTAAGCAAAGCTTGTGCTATGGGAACCAGATAACTAGTAGAATACTTAAATACTTTTTTTTGTAAATATGTTCATACTTATTATACATAGTAACACCCAGACACAGAACAAACATCTATGTTCATCACACAAATATTTGCCCTGGGTGGGGATCGAACCCACAACCTACAGCACAGAAGGCAGAGTTACTACCAACTGAGCTGTGAGGCCTATATAATAAATAATGTAAAAATGTTTGTTTAGAATATAATAGAGATACGTATACTTAATCTGTTGCATATATTATCTAATCGAGACATGAAGCATGACAAAGCGCTTTTAACCGTGCTCTTTTTGGTAGAGTCTGTTAGGTCCAAATTACTTGTTTTTGAAATATAATTAAACTGCCCACGGGCTAGTAAGTCTCCCATAGGTTAAAGGAAGATGTCTCGAGTTCCGACCGTGGTCCAATATACGTATACCTACCTACCTACCTACAGGGTGTCCCACTGCGTAGATATAATATGCGACACGGAATTGGGAAGGGACTTTAATTATTCTAAATAGAATAATTAGCTTTAAAACATTATTTTAATAATTTCAATAATCTCATAGAAAAAATCGCTTTCAGACATTTCACGTTTTTATCATTTAGGGGCTGTTTTTCGGATTACAAGTATCTCTAATCTTTAATCAGATTTTTTGTATATACTAGCAAATTTCATCATAATCCGTTCAGTCGTTTAGGCCTGATTGACTATCAAACATCATCACAAACTGCGGGCGATGCTCATGATGAAGAGCATCTGAATTGTCTCGAAACGTCAGCAATACAAGGAAAAACGTGGTAATTAGCCGTATTTCTATTTAAAATCATCACAAACTTTCGCATTTATAATATTACTAGCCGCTCGCCCCGGCTTCGCACGGGTGGTACCTGAATAAAAAGTAGACTATGTGTTATTCTGATGTATAAGCTATATTACTGTCAAATTTTGTGAGAATCCGTTCAATAGTTTTTGCGTGAAAGAGTAACAAAGACACTCACACACACACACCCACTCACAAACTTTCGCATATAGGTATATATAATATTAGTAGGATTATTATTATTTTGATTAAATTGTTTAATGCTATGTTATTTAGAATGTAGGTATTAATCCTAGAACACAAAAGGCAAAATATTAATAGGTTTGCTTCCCAGACGAGGCGAGTAATTTTATTACAAATTTATTAGATCGAAATTAAATGTTTCTATTGTAACGAAGCAAATACCAACTTAGGTATTGTAGGTCTACCTAGTATTTTTTAAGGTTCCGTACCCAATGAGTAAGAACGGGACCCTATTACTAAGACTGCTGTCCGTCTGCCTGTCACAAGGTTGTATCTCATGAACCGTGATAGTTAGACAGTTGAAATTTTCACAGATTATGTATATTTGTCGCCGCTACTAACAAAGCTAACAACAAAAACTAAAAACAGAATAAAATAAATATTTAAGTGGGGCTCCCCCACAACAAACGTATTTTTTTGTTGTTTTTAGGGTTCCGTACCCAAAGGGTAAAAACGGGACCCTATTACTAAGACTTCGCTGTCCGTCTGTCTGTCACAGGGCTGTATCTCATGAACCGTGATAGCTGACAGTTGAAATTTTCACAGATTATGTATTTCTGTTGCTGCTCCAACAACAAATACTAAAAACAGAATAAAATAAATATTTAAGGGGGGCTCCCATACAACAAACGTGTATTTTTGCCGTTTTTTAATAGATAATGGTACGGAAACCTTAGTGCGCGAGTCTTATTCGCACTTGGCTGGTTTGATTTGTTTCTTTATTTATCTACAACTTCAATTATGTCTCAAAAAAATACGGTTGCCCTAGGCAGAGAACAAAAACTGGATATCAACAAATTCCACGTTATACCGCAGTATGTTTAATAAAATTAAACCTTATGGTACATTGTACCGGCGAGGTAATTAATAGGTACCTACTACCTACCACATACCCACTCATTATCATACGTACCTGCTACCTACCTGGGCTTTAGATATGAGGAAGTTTGACCAGACAGACGGAAAAGGGTTTCGTTTTTATGTTTATCAAAATTGGATACCTTGTCAAGTAACTAGGTATCTACGTTTATAAAGTCGGTACCTATCTACCTACTATAAAAATGCAGATATTAGCTCATCAGATATTTGGTAGAGATCGTCTTACACAGAACACAAAAAGGTAGTAAAAAGTATAATACAGGTATCCTTAAAATATTTGAAGTCAGAAAGTTTCTGTATCAATCACGCCGTAACGGCTGAACAGATTTAGATGAAAATTGGAATAGATTACACTTAGTTCATGATCTGAAATGCTTAGAAGATATCTTATTCTTTTTATATTTTTAAAAGCCGTGTTTTACAAGTATGCACTCTACTTTAAGACGCTGCCAGTCGACAATTATTTTTGTTCGAAACGAAAAAAGAAATACTTGTGAACAAGCCACATCTCCTATTTTATAATGTATAGTATATGTGAATAAAGATGTACCCATCTTTAATCACTTCGATAAATAATCCTACCGACCGCTGCAATGACGACAAACACACGTCCGCGCGTGGTCCGCCTTAGCTTTTCGAATAAATTAATGATATAAATTATGTATAATTACTTATCAAAAATCTATCCTAATAGAAATCTAGATCTACATATTATTTATCTTTAACAATAAATCACAAGTTGATTTTAATAGTAGGTATATAAAATATTTCGATCATAAATTCTAAAACGTATCATTTTGAAATAATATTTTTATCGTGAAAAGTTTCTGCTATTATGTTTTCAGCTTAATAGAAATCTAGGTAGGAACCTGAAGTAATATACTTATAAAAATAGGAGATGTGGCTTGTTCAGAAGTATTTCTTTTTTCGTTTCGAAAAAGAGCAATCAGCGACTGGGAGCCTCTTAAATCCGAAGGTCGTAGGTTTGTAGAATCGAAGAATATAGGGTACATAAACGTCTTCGGCCGTATCTACCTGCTTTGATTGCAAGTTGAATGGATTAATAAACGTAATAGCAAATCGTTTTTAGAAGTTTGATAATCGATACTCGGTTTTGTGAGTCATGGGTACATTTCAACCCACTTAGGTACAAACGAAATATGAAGGTTATTTTAAGGATATTGTATTGATGAAGTGCTTGAGACAGGTTTTTAATGTAGAGCTTTTTCCCTTCTGTACGTGACAAGATGTGATAATACGCACACTATTTGTTCGAATAAAAATTCATTAGGTACACGAGATATTCGAATCTACCCATGGATACTATAGGCTGAACAACTCTGCTCTTTAATAGAATTACCTACAGCTGGCTTTTCAGCTGCTAAGTTGCTTATATGGTCATTTATGACCTCGAAATAGAATGTCAAAAGAAACGAGCATTAAAAATGAATCTCTTTGCAGGAGATGGAGGCGTCTTCGTCGGACTACAGCGACGAGGAAGTCGGTGTGTTGGCTCGCGGCCAGAAGCTGTGGGTTCGAGGCGTGAGGTCACATACCACCTGTGCAGACATCGTCAGGGCGTTGCAGGGAGCACCTGAAGGTAGCTACTGATCATTTTGGCTACGTTATAGCATATACAGCTATAGATACTTACGAGTAAGGGGGGAAACTAGCTGTGGGAAATTTGTAAAATACCACGATGTGTGACCTACCTATGAGTTATCTTCATAAAAGTGGTAGGCATCCTCTTAGATCTTCAGGCGCTTTGCAGATTCTTTAAGATGAATATAGATGGTAGTCAATTAGGTTGTCCCAGAAGTTGAAAGAATATTAATAGGTGCCGTGGCAGACTAGGGTAGGTATACGCTCCATATAAGTATAAACTCAAAAAAATCGTACCTACGCTTTATAATATTACTTAGATCAATTATATTAAGATTTATAAATAAATTGCTACTTACAGCTGGAAGTCCAAGCGAGCAAGGCGAGTGGGTGCTGGCGGAGAGATGGCGAGGAGTGGAGCGTCCGCTGCCACCAGACGCGCCTGTTCTCCATGTCCTTGCCGCGTGGGGAGATGCCAGGCACGAGGTACGTCTCAGGCTTTCAGAGTCCCATATACAGGTCAAAATAAGCCTCATTTTTGTTAAACTGGGGCTGTAAAATTCCATAAAAGAACTACTACAAAATGAGAGCATATATGCCAAATGTAATGTTTGGACGTGTGACGACTACCTACTCCCTTTAGATATCTTCAAAATTCCGAGTGTCTGGATATCTTAGAGGATGTCTACCAAACTTGGGGATTACAGTCGTGATCTTATTTAATAACATTTCAACCAGGTGTCATGTTTGTTGAATTTATCGTACTTTAGACCACTGTATCATCAAGAGAAACGTCATCAGAGATACTTCGTTCCGTTCAATCCTCCACGTCTTTCTGTTTGCCTGGTCTAACTCAATCCCGATTGAGACAAGGAGTATTATATTACTATCGCGGCCTGATTCTTAGTGGTACTTTATCCTTTTACCCCAGTTGATACCACAAGCTACGTGTAGAAGAAACCTAGGTTCTTTGCGTCTTACCCTGTAACTGCTTTCAGGTTCGCCTCTCCCTCCGAAGACTATCAAGCGGCGGCGAAGAGGACTCGGGACGGGACAGCGACGGAGGAAGTCGATCTGGACGACGTCGTCGGAGGCAACGGACCAGGCCTGTGACTCCTCCTCCAGCGAGGAGTGAAGACCCAGCCACGAAGCTGGTTTCTGTCATACAACACCAGAGCAGGACGATACATCAGCAACTTGACAAGTTGAGGTAACTATGCTGTGTGTATCTGTGCTCCCTTCTTCCTCTGAAGCGAGGACTACATTGATACTTCAGCACTAAAGACATCACCGTTTCATACAAAACAATTAAGCTACCTACTGATATAATCATAAATAATGAGGTTCTCTCAACTAACTCACAAAACCTAGAGATTTACATGGTGATTCACCTTCGTAAAACTCTCAGGAAGAACGGACAGTTCTAAACCCAACGTTGTGTGTTTACAGAGAACAAGAAAAACTCATCGACGAGCTAGAAGATCAAACACACAAAAACCGGATGGAGAAGCACGGCACCAACTATCTCCTTGAATCGTACCTTCGAGACCTCGGAAGAAGCAGCGAAGTCAACGACAGCCAAGCCGGCAACAGCGACAGCGGTGTCGGCGTAGGTAGTGGAACTCCCCCAAGAAGACATACCAAGCACAAGTCGAGAAGAGAACGGCATCTCATGAGGGAACACTACTTCACAAAAGAACTCACAGACATATGCCAGGTCAACTCAGATAGACTGAAACAAACCCAGAACGACACGGACTCTGACGGCTCAGCTGATGAGCTGACCAAGATACGAGAGGAAATCGAACTATTGGAAAAGCTGGCGATCATCAACAAAAGACTACACAGAGAGGAAGAGCTGGTCGTGCGATTAACAGCAAAAGTAAAGCGATACATGGATGAGAACAAAGCCAACAGCTGCGAGAATGCCACTCAAGTAACCATGCTCCTGGATAAAATAGAAGAAGAGCTGGCGACTACAACGAAAGAGATGCAAAATAATGCAAACGAGCTTGCGAAAACGGACGGGGAGATAGTGCATCGGATGAAACTCATCGATGAGCTAACCCTAGAGTTGGAGGAAGAGGAATACCAGAACACAATATTAGAGAGACAGCTGAATGAAGCGTCGAGCCGACAGCCGATCCTACTCCAAGAAAGTTACGTACCTGTTCTAGACCAAGCTAACCTCTCCAGTTACGCGCTAGATACGCTCGTATGACACAGGTTTTACCCGGAATTTTGTCCAAAGATTTCGAAATTACCAGTAGGTATGCACTCAGTTATCTGAGGATCCCAAATTACCCCCAAAAGTAGGTAGTCTTGGCAATAAGTGGTGCTATTAAAGTTACACGTAAGATTATGAAGACAGTAAAAGGTACCCTATTAAATTTTGAAGGCGATTTGATTGCCACAAGCTCAAACTAAAATGAAGTAAAAAGGTCTTATGTTTACGCTAAATTCCAAATTATCGTAAGCCAAAAATCGCTAAGAATTTAGGTGAATCAAACTCAAATTAGTTGCCAGTAAGATGGTGGCTCTTAAATCGTTTATGAAAAACTACATTGACTAAAATTTAATACAGCTCTGTGACAGACAGACGGACAGACGGACAGCGAAGTCTCAGTAATAGGGTTCCGATTTTACCCTTTGGGTACGGAACCCTAAAAAAGTAAATAGGCTCACGCCAGCACGGTACCTAGACATAAATAGAGTATCGTAAGATACTAAATATTGTTTTAGCTTGTACTTACTTATTCATAAAATAATATTAAAATTTACCACCAATATTGAACAACGTTATAAAATTCAATTACTGACGTTTTAAAAGCTGATTTGAACAGACACTTCTGTTTAATGGTGTGACCAAACATCGCGCGGCATTAGAGAGCGGCATTCGCAAGACACAAATTGCCGTGCGAACGAACAACAACACCGTTTGAGCGCGGCAGGTTGCTCGCGGCTGCCGCGCTCGATTGCCGCTCAATGTCTGGTCACACCTTAACATAAAGGCTTTCTCACACATGTACGCATAGCGAACATCTGTTTAGTATGGACACGCCTTAGAATTTATTTTCAATCAGCAAATCATTATTATATTTTGTAAAATATTTATGTAATTAAATACATAACATTTGAGTCCAATACCAAAAATGATAACAAACCACCAATCGCAGTAGATGTATGTAGGTAGGTGATTATTCATTATTATTTTAGATTTAGTTAGGCCTAGTCAGTGTGCATCTTAGATTATTCAATTTAACAATAATTATTCGATTCTCACACAAAAATAAAACTGTAAAATGTTTAAAATTTATCTAAGAACCTACTCGTATATATTTTCAGGCTAAAGTGTAAACTTATCCTATAAAAAATAGTTTTTTTTGGTAGCTATTTTTACTTCAAAATCCTTCAACTCGTAAACATACTTGTATAGTACGGTCAGTGGCTCTGGGCTTAAGGTGTAACCAAACATAGCGCGGCATTCGAGCGCGGCAGCCGCGTGCGGCTAGCCATCCACCAACGTTTATTATTAGTTTTTTATAGTTTGAGTTGCATAGATAGCAACTATAGCCTTTTTTCATGCGAGGATAACCATTATGTGTGCAATAGATTTATGAATATAATAACATATTTTAAGTTGTTTAAGTTTAACATTAGTATAAGAATAAGGCAATATTTCTCAAAATATATCCCAAAAATATTAGTTTTAATACCTACGCTACGTAATGTAAAATAAATCCATGTAAATAAGAAAATATACAACGAATTACATACAAAGTTTGTTTTATTGAACGAAAAATACATTATATAAAGCAGATAAGTTTATTTATGCCCTGGTCAGCGTTCAGAATAATCGATTTAAAAGTACAAAGCGTCATATAAAACTATGGCGAAACTACTTCATCAACTAGACCACGGCTTTCCACTCGCTACGACCCTGTCATACCTTGCTTTATTCACTCTCATCATATTCTATATGCGTACTCGTCGGTTTAGAGCACTCTTGACCAGGCCTTTTTCTAAAACGTCACCGATTTGGTCCTAGAAAGTACGACGAGGTCTTCCTCTTAGTGAAGTAGGGTCTAAATAACAGATTAGTAATGTTTGGTCCTTCGAGCTGGATAGGTACATAAGCAAACGAACAATGATTCAAGGATATTTTAGTTGTTTCTACTACGAATGAGTCAAGAGAGTTGGCAGTTTTATTAATTTAATTTTACACGCCATATTTTAGTTCAGAACTTAATTTTACGCCATAATTGGATAGACGAAGTTCATTCAAATCCTTAAGGTATACTTAATAAACCATTAACCTAAACACTGACCAGGGCACATATTTAGCTATACGGCTAAAGGAAGGCGCCATTTTGAAAAACGCACAGATAATGTCCTCCGATGGTACTTCCATCTCAATGGTAAGGTGTTCTGCGACCTTATAAGGGCTTTCTGTGACGTCATTCAGCCTCGAAGTTACTCCGTCTCCATTGCCGACTGAAACAAGGATAAAACCAGTTAATATAAGCTTGTAAATCTAAATAAATCCGCGCTCAAATGGTGTTATTGTTCGTTCGCACGGCATACTTGCCGCGTTCGATTGCCGCGCAATGTCTGGTCTGACACCTTTACTAATATTAAAAATACGTGAGTTTATGAGTATGTTTCAATGTTTGTGGCTCTATAACGTCCAAACGGATTATGATGAAACGTCCAGGTAGCACGCGCGCGAAGCCGCGGGCGGAAGCTAGCAGATCATAAATTTTGTTTGTTAAGGTATGGAGCTAAGAAGTTTCTTAAAACGGATTGGTTTAGTTAATGCCAACCCCCTTTAGACATCTATAAGGATCAAATCGCCTGGAGATCAGAGTCATCAGAGTATGTCGACCGAAATTTTGGATTACAATCGTTATACTATTTATTTTCACCTTAATCTATCGGCGTGGTCGACCACATAACAACCGTAGGATAGTCAACAGTCTCTCGGCTATAGTCCACATCTGCCAAAGTTGTTATTTTACCCGGCTCGGCTCTAACAACTTTCTGCGGTAAGTCTTCTAAATCATTATACGCCCATTTGTCATACAACCGCCGTGATAGATTGATCACATCTGACGAAGGAGTTATCTTCTTGATGGGCTGCGTAACAAACGCCTCCTCGACAACACTACGGACGTAATTCTGCGCATCTCTCTCGTTCCATTGGTAGCGGTTGATTTTAGAGTCTAGAAATGTGTTCAGAAACACTGACCATCTAGGTATGTAATAGTAACGGAACATCTCCGCCCATTGCTTGCAAGCATAGTCTGAAATCTCGCCATTGGGACCCCAGAGAGTGATCTGATTCTTGGCGTTCAACTCGTACACAAACGTGTCTAATATGTTTGTCGACCAGGACTTCGCGCCTTGGATCCAACTCATAGCTGAGAAGTGTTCACTCTCAGCAAGAATCAGAGACATGTCATTCATAGCGTCTAAAAACTCTGTCATCGTCGCATTGAACGTTTTAATCGAGGAGTTTCTGTCTTTCAACACTTTAAGGTATAACTGCTCAGCTCTGTACTGCAATAATTGTCTTGTTACGTCAACCAAATCATAAAAATACCCATCGCTATAACAGGTATTATGGGTTATAAAGGTTAAGTAGTTCAAGGCGTTGATAAGATCTTTGCTTTTGTACCAGGCCCAAGGTCTGATTCTGAAACTTGGACGTCTGGTGATCACGTATTTCCCACGCATCATGTTCAGACCGTTGAAGCTGTAGACGCTTTGATGGAGGTAGTACCAAGAGGCGTTTCCCGAATTACAGCCGTAACGTCTTTCTGCGTATTCTTCCAGCCATGGTTGGAGAGACTCCACAGGAGCTTTCCTCCAAGCGGACTCCAGCATCAGATCGTAAACCACATAGTTTTGATTGATCCCTTCAGGTGAGATACCAATGCCGACCATAGTGCTGTCGTTCCTCGATCTCGCTTCGTAAACATCTTTGTTTATCGTGTTTAAGTTCCCAAACATGCCTAAAGTGCCTCCAAAGTTATGCAGCATACTCCAGATGAAAGCTTGTCCGTAGTACATATCGTAAATGTTGTATTGGGGCCATTGCTCAGCTTGTAGGTCGAGCACTAGGATTCTACCGTTCGGAACAGAGGTAAGGAAAGTTTTGACGCGTGCGATCGACCACGAAACAGGGTCACTGACGAACATCCAACTTTGCAGCAACCATACCGATTTCGTATCGAATTCAGAGAGAGAAGTATGTATGGCTTTAGCGGTGTCTCGGACCAAAGCTGTCGACCATGGCTGAATTTTAACTTCATTGAACGGATCGGACGAGTATATATGTCCCGTTTCCGACCCCGAAGCCACTTCAGTGAGAAACATCATACTTATCAGGTTAAACCGATGGTCGTTAGGATCCAGATACAATCCACAGCAGTAATCGTCACCGAACTTATTCCATTTCTCTACAGAGTAAAAAGTGCTGTTGGGAAAAATCCTCGCAAACGCTTTGGGCACATGCCCGTTGAAAGCGGGGAATACTGGAACAATCCCAAGCTCGAACATAAGTTGTACTACCTGCTTTTGGATTATTTTTTGCCCGTCGTGCCACGATTTGGGCAAGAGTCCTCCCCAGCCGTGAACATTCCCCATTCTAAGCCATGATAGGAAGGCGGGACCAGTGAAATGTGAATTGATTTCGTTGTCCGTCATGCCAAGTTGTCTGTAGACTTTGGCCCAGGCGGCTTCTTGCGCAACCGGCGCTAAAGCCATATTAATCCCATTCAAAGCCATCCAACCCACATGATCTGTCCATTCCTTAACCTTCCACCATAGGAAGCTATATGACACCGTGCATACATTCTGGTAGTATCGAAATCTGTCGTTGGCGATAACTGTCTCATCGACATCTGGTAACGTATTAGGGATGGAGATTCTCTGAACTTGCCACGCGATTTGGCTTTTACAATACTTCTTGAGAAAGTGGTTGAAGCCCCAAACAGCGGCGACGCCCGAGCTGGCTCGTATGCACAGTTTTCCTGCAGAAGTCTTCAATGAGAACACATCTTTTTTGTCACTGTAAAGGTTCGGATCTACCTCAACCTCGACCGTTAGGTTGGTTTGATCGTTGTACTTTTTTATTATCCGTAACGCGGCATTTTTTTGTACTATTGGCGATGTTTTGGTTTGCAACTTCGTAGGATCCAAATAGTCAAGATTTGTCGCGTGAATTGCGGTCACAAATAGTAGTATAATGAACCGGTTCATAGCGCTGCGGTATTGAAACTGAATGGTTCAAAGGAGCTTTGTTGATAGCATTGTTTACTAGTTGATACCAATAAGCTGGTCTTTGACCCCGAGCTCTTTGAGTGATAAAATAGGGAAAATGTTTGTGTAATACATGTTATGATTATTACCGCAACAAATCGAAATCTTTAAGTGAATATAATGAATTAGCTATGTAATCCTAATAATATTATAAATGCGAAAGTTTGTGATAAGGCTAATGTTTATTCCCTAATCAAAAATAAACGACAAAACGGATTAAGATGAAATTTGCTGTGTATATAAAAAATCAGAAAAAATAAAGGGGAAACTTATAATCCGATAAAAAACTCAAAAAGGATGATTTTGGTATAGATGACGCTGGTATGCAACAAATCTGACATCACAGACTAAAAACATTTAGTCGTCATAGCAACGCAGTTTTGACTAATAAATGATACGCATTCTACCAAAATTCGTAATTTATTTTATCAGTACAAAGTTTGTAGGGAAAAATTTAAAGTTTTCTGAAATTGCTATTTCATATGCGATTATTAAAATTTGACAGGACAACGTCTGTCACAGGTCGGCTAGTGTTTCATAATAAATACTCAGCTAAAATTATTTTAGCACTAGCTCTTTACTCCGGCTTCGCACGGGTGTAATAATAAGATTATAGGTATATTTCTGATACCTTAGGTTACATTATTGCAATTTTCGTAGGGTCACTAATTATTTTGAAAATAAAATATGGCCTATGTTACTTGATGTTTTTGATTTCTGAAAGAATTTTTTAAATTGGTCTAGTTCTTTTTTAGTTTATACATTACTAACAAATATACATTTTTTATTAATTACCTTTTAACAAGTTCATTAAAACTTAGACATGAAACTTATGAAAATTAAAATGAAATAAAATCACAACAATATTCTACGAGTACGGTAGACAAACTCTCAGATCTCAAGATGCTTAGATACTAGAAGATGTCTAAAGAAGGTAGTCAGAGGTAGTCAAACATTATGTTTGGCACAATACACGGTGTGGAATTTTACCTCAATCGCGGTCGCCTATATTTTATCCGTCCATCGTATAGATCCAAATCAGAAATAAACATTTGTAAAGGAAGCATGCCTTTTTTATGTTTAGTTTTAAAGTTATTAAAGAATATGCTGACGTCAGCAAAAAATAATATTATTTCTATTTTCCAAAATAATAACATTATATACTCTATTTAATTATTTACTATTGTAACGACATAATACCTAACTCCATACGAAGTTTAAGTGTTGTATCTACGATACACAAAGAGAAACAGCATTTTTTTGTATTTACACTAAATTTTGTTTATCTTCATAATCCTTTGGATTCCGCATTTGGATTTAAATGCAAAACATGCACATTACATTTATATACATCTCACAAAAAAATCAAATACGTAAACAGTGGGACTTGGGAGATATTACATTTCTAAAGTTTCCATAGAATTTCTATGGAAATAGGGTTGTCAAATTTCAAACACTTATTTTCAATTATTTTTTTTAGTTAAAATTTAATAATTCTATACCGATTTCATGAAGAAGTAAGATCTATTTTGTTCATTATGGATAAGCTCTGAAACTACTAAATGAATATAATAAAAAAACTGGACAAGTTCGAGTTTAACTCGTGCACCGAAGGTTCCGTACAGAGTTAATGTAAATGACAGTTTGTAATCGCAATAAATAAATTTAGTGATGTACAGTGAACAGCTGCTGTCCTTCATCGAAGAAAGTATACAATACAATGTATTATTGTAATGAATACATGAGAAAAAACATCGAAGGTGATGTGCATTTTTTGTAAACGACACGTAAGTATTATTTAAAATGAATATTAAAGGCGACTTGCGATTACGTTTATTTTATCCGTTACCCGACGAATTGATACTGCCACCAACAGCGACAACAGTAGCGCCCTCCTACATCCTTGTTGGCGTTGTTGTTTAATATTCATTGTGATGTGCAATGTATGATTAAAATATATGATTAATAGAATTTAATATTATATTTTTAACTCTGAAATGAAAGGAGTCGAAAAAAATCATAACATTTAATTTTACATCGAAAAAAGTAGTAAATTAGGAGTTAAAGTTATCTAAGAAATATTACAGTAAAAAAAGTGACAACCCTAACCTCAAAATTTAAAATTAAATAACTCTGGAGTCCCGCATCAATAACGCCTGATTTTTTTTTATAATATAGTGGACTATAATGTTAAACTTTTCTCGTTTAAATAAAATGCGGAATCAACGGGACTCACCAAAAAAAAAAAAAAATTGAAATTTCGAAATAATAATTATTTTCGTTCTGATTTGCGTTTTTTTTTTACTTTTTTTATCTGAATTAGTAAGTTTAACAGCTTTTCATAAGATCCCATTATAAAAATTGTTAAATTGATTATTTCAAGCGAAATAATACAATTCTTTGATTTCTATGGAGTTTTCTCGAGTTTCTAAATAATTCCAAAACTAAACATAAAAAGATTATGGTTACTTCCCAGAAGTTTTAGTTCTTTCCTAGATCTATAGGATGAAGTGATTAAATATACATGACCACAATTGAGGCAAAATTTCACAGTGTGCAATACCCACATTTGGTAGTAGTTAGCATTACATATGTGATAGGTAACTTCAGCATACAGCTGAGTAGTAGTGTTTCCGGAACCGGTATTCTTTGTAAGAACCGGGAATTTCGGTACTTTTTTAAATCGGTACCGGGATTTCCCGGTTCTTTCGGTATTTTCGGTTCTTGGCAGTTTTTGATTTATAAAACAAGTGATAAGGTTCAAAAGTCAACTACAATTAAGATCGACGAGAATAGATAACATTAAGAATATATCAGAAAAATTATATAGAACCGATAACAGGACCAGAGGTTCATCGCGCGCTTTGCAGCATGAAATATAGCAAGAGCCCAGGTGCAGATGGTGTTACCACCGAAGCCTTAAAAATCGGAGAACCAGTACCACTCCCACACCTTACGAACCTTTGTAACTACATTCTTCAGACCGGTTCTTTTCCTCATAATTTCTGCCACTCCACCATTATACTCATACATAAAAAGGGTGAAAAGTCCGACATTGGCAATTATCGTCCCATCAGTTTTATCTCACACCTTTTTAAACTATTCATGAAAATTATCTAAAATCGAATATCCGGTGAGCTCGATTTACATCAACCACCAGAACAAGCGGGTTTCCGCCGTGGCCTCTCCACGACGGATTATTTCCATTCCCTTAACCAGCTCTTAGAAAAACATGTAGAATTTAATATCCCACTTTATCTTGCATTTGTAGATTACTCAAAAGCTTTTGATAGCATAAAACATAAACCATTATTCGAGGCACTTTCTAATCAGAACATAAATTAAACGTACATTCAACTTAATATCTATAGCAATAGTACAGCATCCATAAAAACCTCACTCACGGGGCTCTCTCTTTCCAAATTGTAAAAGGCGTGAAACAGGGAGACCCGCTTTCTCCTAAATTGTTTACAGCTACTTTGGAAGAAGTGTTCAAGCGATTGAAGCCCAAATGGGCTGAGAAGGGCATCGTCGTCGGAGATAGCAGGCTAACAAACCTGCGCTTCGCCGACGATATTGTCCTTTTCTCCCTCACAGCTGCAGAACTAGGCGATATGCTTCAAGAACTGAACCAAGCAAGCCGACCAAGATGTGGGACTCCGAATGAATATGAGCAAGACCAAGCTGATGACCAATGGCACGAAGAGGAGATTGTACGTGGAGAATGTGGAGATTGAGTATGTCCATGAGTATATAAGCGCAGATTTATGGACATGTGCATTCTCCCAATTCTAACGTACGGTGCACAGACTTGGTTCCCGACAGCTCATGAGAGATACCAACTCGAGGTTTGCCAAAGAGCCATGGAGCGTAGTATCTTAGGAGTCAGACTCACAGACCGCATACGAAACACGATACTACGCTTCAAAACAAAAATAGTTGACGTCACCCATAAAGCGGCCAAACTCAAATGGGATTGAGCAGGGCATGTCGCTCACATGCCGGACGATCTTTGGGCCAAAATAACAAACGATTGGTCCCCACAAACTACACGCCTTCGAGGCAGACTCCGGAGGAGATGGCAGGACGATCTCGACAGTAATTTAAATGACTGGCGCAACTTAGCTGGAGATCGAAAGGTGTGAAAAGAAGGGAGGGAGGCCTTTGCCCTGCAGTGGGACGATATAGGCTAAGATAAGATACCAGCCCCTAAAATTACTGTGGTTTTTTTATAATATCACAAAAATCATATTAGGAGTATGATAATACGTCGTATTTGAAGTAAATTACATTCTGTCACCATTGTTTGGTATGAGGAACAACGTAATACTTACCTTGGAGTCAAACGCGCGACACTTTTTTCTTACTTTTCGCACGTGGCGAGTCCTGCGAGGCCCGCCGAGTTATAAAAATAAAATTCCCGAAAGTACCGAAAGAACCGGGAATCAAATTAGATTTCCCGGTTCCTTTTTACTGACAAAAGAACCGGGAATTCCCGGTACTTTCGGTACCGGGATTTCCCGGTTCTGAACCCTACTGAGTAGTGACCAATTTAACTGTTATTGTTGTTATTATTAATGCCACTGTTATTTAGCTATATGAGTAATGTTGAAACAAAACAAGATAGAACAAACTACTCGTATTACAAAAACATAAAACCAGTCAGGATTTTTGCTTTTTATAATAATTTGGTAAAAAAAAAATCAAAAAAATTTCATACATCCCTTTTTAAGAAATTAATAAATGCTAACTACTGCAAAATGTGGGCATGTGCCAAATATAATGTTTGGACGTGCCTCTGACTACTCCCACTAGACATCTTCAAAGGATCTAAGCGTCTGGAGATCTGAGAGGTTGTCTACCGTACTTGGGGTTTAAAGTCGTGATTCGTGATGCTTTATCACTACATAGTATAAAGCAAAGTCGCTTTCCGCTTCCCGCGTCTGTATGTATGTTTGCTTATATCTTTAAAACTACACAACGGATTTTGATGCGGTTTTTTTAATAGATAGAGTGATTCAGGAGGAAGGTTTATATGTATTAAACACGTGCGAAGCCGGGGCGGGTCGCTAGTTATTAATATAATAAATATATAGGGTCATACCCTCCCACAATTGAGACGAATCCAATGACATCTCATTATATTGTTATAATTCATCATCGTTTAGACTGTAGAGCGTGCTTAAGGGGCTCCCAGTCGACGATTGCTATTTTTCGAAACGAAAAAAGAAATACTTCTGAACAAGCCACATCTCCTATTTTTATAAGTATATTACTTCAGGTTCCTACCTAGATTTCTATTAAGCTGAAAACATAATAGCAGAAACTTTTCATGATAAAGATATTATTTCAAAATGATACGTTTTAGAATTTATGATCGAAATATTTTATATACCTACTGTTAAAATCAACTTGTGATTTATTGTTAAAGATAGGTAATATGTAGATCTAGATTTCTATTAGAGTAGATTTTTGATAAGTAATTATACATAATTTATATCATTAATTTATTCGAAAAGCTAATGCGGACCACGCGCCGACGTGTGTTTGTCGTCATTGCAGCGGTCGGTAGGATTATTTATCGAAGTGATTAAAGATGGGTACATCTTTATTCACATATACTATACATTATAAAATAGGAGATGTGGCTTGTTCACAAGTATTTCTTTTTTCGTTTCGAACAAAAATAATCGTCGACTGGGAGCGCCTTAAGAAATGGCCATTATATACATACGCTCGAAAAACTTACTTTTTTTTCTAAAGATAAAAAAGCTTATGCATTAAATTTGGGGTAAAGGGGGCACTCACCGCGGCTGGAGCGTCGTCCCCCGTGCCCTACTCCGCCCCAGCATCCCTACTTAAATACCCCTTATTTGGGGCAAAGTGGGTACTAAGGTTGCCGGAGCGTCATTCCCCGTGCCGCACTCCGCTCCAGCACCCCTACTTATCTACCCCTTTCCAACCCTTATTTGGGGTAAAGTGGGTACTCACCGCGGCCGGAGCGTCATCCCCCGTGCCGCACTCCGCCCCAGTACCCCTACTTATCTACCCCTTGCCACCCCTTATTTGGGGTAAAGTGGGTACTCACCGCGGCCGGAGCGTCGTCCCCCGTGCCGGGCTCCGCCCCAGCCCCAGCATCGCCAGTGGCTGTGCCGGTGCCTCCGCGCCTCTCTTCGCCCTCCACCAGCGCCAGGTATCTGGTGAGTTCCTCTTCGTTCGATACACGGAGAGGTGTCTTCGGACCAACAATTGCGATCGATACATTCTGGAATTGAGAATTGGCAGATTATTAATGTTTGGTTACTTTTACTAGCATAATCAAATAGCCGTGTTGTCCGAGTGTGAGGTACCTCGACTTTCATTTCGAGAGTTTGAATCCCGGCGTGCATCAATGTATTTTTCTGTTCGAAAAATTTATATGCGCATCAAAACAAATGCTCAAAACGGTGAGGGAACAGTATTCTTATAAGCGACTTTGCTGTCTGTATTTCTGTCACAGGGCTGTATCTTATGAACCGTGATAGCAAGACAGTTGAAATTTTCACAGATTATGTATTTCTGTTGCTGCTATGACAACAAATACTAAAAACAGAATAAAATCAATATTTAAGTGTGGAACGCAACGTGCGCGAGTCAGACTTGCACTTAGCCTGTTTTTTATGGACCTACCTTGGTATTAAGATCAACCTCATTAGGTAAAGTATCTCTCAAAGCCCTCAGTCCATGTGCTACCAAATCTTGGAGATCACAATCAATGAACGTGTTCAGATGCTTTTCGAGGTAAGTCCTGGCTGACTGCGAACGAGCCCCGATGGCCATAGCCCGGCAATCAAAGTAATTAGCCGAGGGACAGGTTTGGTAGATGTGGGGGCCTTGGTCCTGGAATTAAAGAAAAGAACTGTTAAAGATTGACAGAAAACAGACAGACAATATTTAATCCTTCTAATATTACTCATATTATAAAATTGAAATTTAACTAGGAACTATTTAACGGTTACAATACTAGACTTTATCCAGTTCTAACTACTACTTTCGGATAATTTTGGTTACGTATATTAGATGGCACAAAAACCTGTTATCACATGTTTCATTTAGACTCCACCCTTATCCGAAACTTCTATATTGGTTTCGGTTACGGATATGTTTTTATTTCGGATATCCAATAGTTTCCGTTACGGGTATGGAGCTCCCTAACATCCCTAATGAGAACTTTCTTTTCTGTATCTCAAGGTTGTCGTTATGCTAGGTAAAAGTGTTATGATGTCACAAAATAAACTTTTTTCTATTAACTTACATCATACCCTGCAACAAGCAGGCCAACGCCAAGAGGGCGTTTGTCGTATCTCTGTGTGCAGATCTGCATCTTGTTTCCCACCTGGCCGATGAGACGGCCGACCGGCATGGGGGCATCATGAGCATAGCGGTAGTTCAAGCATTCGGTGCGCATGTAACGGCTGAAATATGAGATACCATTATTGACTCTAACTTTAAGTACAAATGAAAATAGTATACTTTTTTCAACTGGCCTCACAGCCTGTAGTTGGTGGTAACACTGCCTTCTGCACTGTAGGTTGTGGATTCGATTCCTACACCTAGACACAGATGTCTAGGTGTTTTAAGTATTTTATGTAATCACAATATTTACAGTAATCTATCAGTTATTTGGCTCTGTCTGGGGCTAGATGGCGCTGTATGAAATATTCACCAATACCTATGTATTTATTTTTGACAGAAAAATTCTTATTCATGGCTCTGGAAATCCACACTCGTCATTCTGTAGTCAAAAGTTGCTGACAAAGTGAAAACACAAAAAGCTTATTTCTTCTTGATTCTAATAAACAATACAACACACTTTCTCACCTCAACATACGGGCATCAGCTGTCAAACCTGAGATCGAGATCCCAATATGCTCATCAATAGGAATGACCTTCTTTTGGTAAGCTGATAGTTCACTCACAGCGCGTTTCAACGCGATGAGGACAGCAAACTGTTTGTTCTTCAGTCCAACAGTAGCAGAACCTAGTTTCACAGCCTCCATCGCGTATTCCACTTGGTGGAGACGACCTTGGGGGCTCCATACTGTGACGTCACTGTCGTATTGGTTACGGAACTGGAATAAGACAGTGAAATAGTGAATTTAAATGCTGAATTTCAAGCAAGCAATACCACATTAAACTATATCGATTTTTAAGCGCTCGGAACACTTAAAAGATGTTTTAGATAATACAGTTTTAAAAAAGACACAGATTAGATGCTTTTACAGCTTTATGAACAAGATTTTAACAGAAATAAAGTTAGGTTGTTCATCCGGTACACGAAAATAATGACATGGCATTTTTCCGCGGTTCTCGAAGAAAAAGATAATACCTATTATAATAAATCAACAAATACATGTTAGGATTAGTAAATACGTACCATTTTGTTAGATTTTTACTATATATCCACAAAAAACTACTCAAAAAACTGCAAGCCGCGGCGATGACTTTCAATCTCAACAAAACGTCAAACAAAACTAAGTGCTGGGTGATATTGCCGTGTCTGTCACTGTCACTGTCACTGCCATATTTTATAAAAAAGCAAACGTCATACATTTGGTAATGTCAAAAAGTGTTCCAAAACCATAAAACTAATCCATAAGTTAAGCATAAGAATACGAGCGTTGTAGGTACTGACCCGAGACAGTTATGCAAATATAATGCGAGAGATATTCATCCGAGTACTGTAATCCCGAAGCCACTAGACATGCATGACTGATCACTAGACTTGTCGACAACTAGTCAAGTTCGATCGCTCATATAACTTCTCTAGATAGTTGTTAGGTACACCTACCTACATCCCCAATGTACCTACATTTATGTTATGTCATCAGTAACAAAAACATGTTCATGCTAATAAGCACTGCAAAGCAAAGGTTTTATTTTAATCTAGCTACCTAAACAAACTGTATTTAAAATCAAAGAGGACAAATTTTAAATTCAAATTCAAATCATTCATTTTAATAATTCATTTATTTTAATAAAATCACAAGGATCACTTTGAAACGTCTTAGGAACTAGGTGAAGCTACGCCGATTCCACGCGACCAAGCCTAGAAGAATCAGGTAACAGACAAGGTACATAAATAAAAAAAAAGGTTTCAGTTTCGTTTTCTAGATGGCATATAAGTCGAAATCGCCGCCACTATGATTAATTTTTCGTCCAACATACGCCACCTAGTGGGCGATTAAGAACTATTCTATTCTTAAAAATAATATCGCACCAGCCCGCCACGACGACCCGACGACCGACAGACGAACTATTAATATTATTGTTATTGTTAGGACACTGTCATGTTGCATGTAGTCGGTATCCTGAAAAATGACACCGCTGACGCAAATCTGGAAAACGTGCCATTGTAAAGATTTGATCTATGTTTGAAGATGCGCCATTGGAATAGCAAATAAGTATTTAATATAAACCCAACAAAGTAGTCTGCTAGATGGTACCTACCTACCTACCTATACCTACCCAATATATTTTGTAGCGCGGAGAATGAGACTTTAATTTTTTTTTAGGACTTAATTATGTTCCTATTTACAGGTTGTACCTAATATGTAGGTAGGTACAGGGTGGTTTAAGTCGACTCCCGAAACTGAACTTATTTATGAAGAAAATCAATTCAAAAAGAGACAAAAATAGATTTTTCGCTTGATGAACGGAACTCAAAGCGAAAAATTACTAAGTAGGTAGGTACTAGGTAGGAGGTATTTTCATTCAGCCATCCTGTGGCTATTTTGTAAAAACATGATTATCATGTTGTGATGTTCATATCAATATGTATTGGTATTAAATGCCTTAATACCTACGCTTTTTTGTACCTATACATAAACTTCCAATACAATAACCGTTACATAAGGAGCGTAGATATAGGTCTGTTTGTTTTTTTGTGTGTACCTGTCTATGTTACGCGATTAGGTACTCCGGCGTTTGTGGACGGATTTACAAAATTATTTTTTTATATGAAAGTCTACCTACCTACACTTCCGAGGTAGTTTAAGTACCACCAAGTCAGCATATGATGCTGGGATCCCAGGGAAATTGAGAGAAACCTTCAAAATATATGCGTATTGATAGTGGTTTTCAACTAAAGACCTTGTCCTTCTTTTATTGGCATATACACCGAGTGGAGGGTTAGCCCGGGAAGGGACCTATATTATGTATATGAGGTAGATATAGTTTTAAAGTCGGTTTTTTTTTTAATAACTTTTTATCATTTTGGGAATGTTTTTCGGATTATAAACCACCCTATGTTTTATTCGGGCATTATATCTACGAGTACCTACATCTACAGCAAATTTCATCGTTTAGGCCTGATTGCCTTTCAAACATACAAACTTCCTCACAGACTTTCGCATTTATAATATGAGGTATTAGGATTAATACAAAGTGTCATTTTCAGACCCCGTTATCGTAGTTACTAGTTAGGTGCCTTACAAGACATTTAATTGTAAGTTATAGTTGCGGACGCCTGCTCGCCGGCAACCGACACCGTCTCATATGTCGACACAGTTGGTTATTAACTAGGATTATTTACTATGGAAACTAACGGATAAAAGTGGAAGGTCTAAGCTTTAATTAAAGGCTACACAGTATTCACAGTAGTTGTCAGTAAGTTGGTAAGCACCAAAAGTTAAAGGAGTTTCTAGCATATAAGGATTCAAATTTGGGGGCACTTTTAAGAGATAAACAAGCAGCTCCATCGAGACTTGGCTAGTTTTTTACAGAATGTTTTTGGTGGGATTTAAATATAGGTGTAGGGACCAAGTGATTCTCACATTGCGCCATCGAGGATGGTGATGCGGAAGAGGAGATCCTAGCAGCGACAAATCTACTATATAAAAGAAAGTCGGGTTTTTTACAACACATAAAACTCGAGATCTGCTGGACCAATTTTCATGGTTTTTGATTCGTTGGATTTGTCTCCGCCCCGAATAGCAGAATACATCTTAAAAACAATGAAAACTCGACAAATACATGATTATGAAAGATGAAACATTTTCAATAAATGTTCAAATGGTCATCCTGTCAAATACTGTAAGTAATGATTGACATTTAATTTTATGCATGCGTTCAGAAATGTATTTTGTGTAAACTGTTTAAAAAGGGTGAACAAACTTTTATCTGTTTTTTTTAATCAATTAAAAAGGTTGGAAAGTGCATTAAGCAGATACCTACATAAAAGTTCCTCAAATATTTAGGCGTGCGTTCAGAAATAATGACAAATGATTAACATTTAACTATATAAAAGAAAGTCGGGTTTGTTACAACACTTATAACTCAAGAACGGCTGAACCGATTTGGCTGAAAACGGGAACGGGAGTTAATTCTAAAGCGATACGAAGTTCGCCGGGTTAGCTTGTACAAAATAAATGAATAATAGGTATTTAAAAAATCTATTGCTGTCGCGTTGTGCCCAAGATATAAACGTATGAGTGGCGATAGAGATAACAGCGCGGACCCAATATTCCTATCACTACATAGTATAAAGCAAAGTCGCTTTCCGCTTCCCGCGTCTGTATGTCTGTATGTATGTTTGCTTATATCTTTAAAACTACACAACGGATTTTGATGCGGTTTTTTTTAATAAACAGAGTGATTCAAGAGGAAGGTTTATATGTATAATACATGCATAATATAGTAGAGAAACACTGATAATTTTAGAGGTTTCTAATGTGATGTCGTAAATAAACACATTTTTTTGCGCTTACATTGCAAATGCTGTCTGAACCCCACGAGATATATCAAAATAATGTACTACAGTATTGTACACCTTAAAAACGTCTACAAAAAAGTCAACGATGGTATTAGAAATGTCTCACGCACAGCGAAGCGGGCACGGGTCAGCTAGTTTATAAATAACGAAACCTCTAATTCGTATTCACCCGTTTCCTCCTTCAAAAATGGATTATTTTTAATATTTTCTTCAAATATAAAAATAAAGTTGATGCCTGTATGTCTTTCTTTCATTGATTATGTTCGTCAAATTTGTGTACAGGACGTCTAAAGTGGGCGGTCAAAACTGTTCCTAATTCTAGGGGCATGCAGTTTTTCTCATAAATGATATTTATGTTAGACAAATATTCGCTCTAGTATCAATATCCAGTGAGAAAACTGCGGAGTACGTTTGTATAGAAAAACGCCTGGCCAGTGATGCTTTGAATAAAATCAGTGGGTGAAGATCAATAAGCCTGCTGTTCCTCGACACCAATGATCAGAAGTTGCAGTCAGACTGTAGCGCACTGTTCTGATAAAGATCAGACCATTTAAGGCGCTCCCAGTCGACGATTGTTTTTGTTCGAAACGAAAAAATAAATGCTTGTGAACAAGCCACATCTCCTATTTTATAATGTATAGTATATGTGAATAAAGATGTACCCATCTTTAATTACTTCGACAAATAATCCTACCAACCGCTGCAATGACGACAAACACACGTCGGCGCGTGGTCCGCCTTAGCTTTTCGAATAAATTAATGATATAAATTATGTAGAATTACTTATCAAAAATCTATTCTAATAGAAATCTAGATCTACATATTACCTATCTTTAACAATAAATCACAAGTTGATTTTAATAGTAGGTATTTAAAATATTTCGATCATAAATTCTAAAACGTATCATTTTGAAATAATATCTTTATCGTGAAAAGTTTCTGGTATTATGTTTTCAGCTTAATATAAATCTAGGTAGGAACCTGAAGTGAAGAATATACTTATAAAAATAGGAGATGTGGCTTGTTCATAAGTATTTCTTTTTTCGTTTCGAAAAAGAGCAATCAGCGACTGGGAGCCCCTTAAGCGGCTATAGCATGTGTGTCAGGTGATCAGGTCACAGTAGATTTTATACATACACGTGCAACATTCGATCCTTTCTCTGCACGCTGGAGCGGAACGTGGTGCAACTTGAGAAGCACTTAATCATCATAAGGTAGTTAAGTACTCAACTAAATTTACATATCGCGGTGGTAGAACTTTATAAATATGCACGCATTCAGTGTTATAAGAAAAGTAGGTATGTATATATATAAACTAAATATTTGTGAACATTTCACACAGCGCCATCTAGCCCCAAACTAAGCAAAACTTGAAATATGGCTGTTTCCCATATTACAAGCATAAATAAGAATTGTTTTGTAAGACATACCTGCCTACATTTTATATAATACATTTTAATACCCAGACACAGATGACATCTAAGTTAGTCACATAAATATTGGTACTGGGTGGGGATCAAACCTACAGCCTACAGCGTAGTACTAGAAGGCGGTGTTACTATACCAACTGAGCTGTGATGCCAGTCCTATAATATATGTTACCTGACTCTTTATGCTATTGTGTTCTTTTCTACTTTTTAAGTGTTGATTTATTTTATATATATTTCGTTTACTTATCTTTATATGTATCTATACCTAAATAGACGTCACAGGCTCTTAAAGGTGAACAAGATATCTTAATACTTAGATTTATTAGTACTTACAGAGTCCTCGGTACTAAAAGTCTGAAAGTATTGTGATTTCTCCAAGCGTGGGCGGTCATTCATTCCTCACTACATTGGATCCTGGCCAAGCTTTGACTAATCATATTCGCTCACTTATAGCGGTTGTAATAAAGGTGTTACTACATAAATATAAATTAGGTACATAGTCACAGGTACATTAGTCGTGATTGCCATACTATGATTTCCTGTATGTTTCTCGCGGGAATAACCCTCGTATTCAGGAACGACACTGTGAGAACACACACCCACAGTGGACGAAATCTTTTTTCATAAACATTACTTTATGTGTCTAGCTAGTATTGAACCCGCACCTTTTGCGTTTCAACCGGCCTAATACTAGCATCCTTTGACTTCAATGTTTTTACCAAAACCTTTTGCTGATAATTACGAAAACAAAAAAGAATCTGCCAAATCGGGAGCTATTTTTGAGTTCTTGTGTAAAGCACGGTAATTGATTTTTATCTTAATATATATAAATTACGCGTCACGTTGTTTGTCCGCGATGGACTCCTAAACTACTTAACCGATTTTAATCAAAATTTGCACACCGTGTGCAGTTTGATCTAACTTGAAAGATAGGATAGCTTACATCTCAATATAGTCGCAATAATTTTTTATTGCATAATTGTTTACTAGCTGACAGTCACAATTATTATCTGTTAGCTCCAAAAGATTCTAACAGATGGCGATATCTGTTGACACAGCAACGCGTGGCCGGGTCTGCTAGTATTAATTATATAATTTGATTTCTGACAAAAGTAAAATAAATTATACTACTATTATACTCGTTGGACCCCAAACTATTACAGTTTCCATAAACGTCTGTTCAGTAGTTTTCGAGTAAATCACGGTCATGAAAACAGACAGACAATCCATCAAATATAAAAAACCCGACAAGTGCGAGTCGGACTGGAGCACGAAGGTACCATAAAAAACTCTATATACCCGGCAAAAAAAACACGTTTGTTGCATGGGGTACCCATATAATTATTTCATTCTGTTTTTAGTATTTGTTGATAGAGCGGCAACATAAATACATCATCCATCATCTATTAAAATTTCAATTGTGAGATACAGCCATGTAGGTAACAGACAGACAGACAGACGGACAGCGAAGTCTTAAGAGTAGAGTCCCGTTTTTACCCCTTGGGTACGGAACCCTAAAAATGGGTCATTTTATTTGCGGTCCCCTGAACACGTTTTCGCAAAATTAATGTTCACATTTTATTGAGGTACTTCGTAAAACATGTATTGATTTCTAAACAGTCACGTGTCTAAGTAAAGTGTAGGTAGATGTTTGGAGCCATGCCAATGTTCTGACTAATATGCACCATTCTACTTAATTTGACCATATTACAACACAAACAATGGTAGCGATTCTGTTGTGTCCAAGCTAAACATAAAATTTCGTAAAAATACGATCGATCTTATTCCTTTTATATTAAAGTCTAAATTAGAGTCACATCAAAATGACAGTCCTAAAACTTGGGATATTTTAGCCGTTCCTCTATTTTATTTCGCATATTTGACACAACCAAGTGTCATCTTAGTCAACACCAATTTATATGTTGATTAAATTTAGCTTGACGTTTCTAAGTCTATTACAAAAATCGTAAATTTATTCAAAACTATTCTATGTTTTAGAACTGTCACTTTGAGGTTACGCTATTTTAAACTTTAACTTAAAAGAAATAAGATCGATAGTTTTTAGGAATTTTAACTTAAGCGTGGACACAACAGAATCGCCACCAATGTAAATATAAAATACTGTAAAAATAGAAAACATAATTTTGGTTACATAAAATAAAATAAAAAAAATAGGATCACGACTGTAATCCCCAAGTACGGTAGACATTCTCTCAGACCTCCAGACGCTTAGATACTTTGAAAATGTCTAGTGGGCGTAGTCAGAGGCACGTTCAAACATTAAATTTGGCCCATGCCCACATTTTGCAGTAGTAAGCAATTTGGTTAAATTTCCGAAAAATATACAGATTTGCAAGGAGATTTTTATCAGTCTCGCAAATCTCCTTGCATTTATAATATACTAGCGACCCGCCCCGGCTTTGCACGGGTTTAATACATATAAACCTTCCTCCTGAATCACTCTATCTATTAAAAAAAACCGCATCAAAATCCGTTGTGTAGTTTTAAAGATATAAGCAAACATACATACAGACGCGGGAAGCGGGAAACGGAAAGCGACTTTGCTTTATACTATGTAGTGATTTTTAAATGTATACGTATTTACAAAAAAAAAAGAATGTAAATATTATTAGTTATCTTGTTCCCATATTACGGACGGCCTCACAGCTCAGTTGGTAGTAACTCTGCCTTCAGCGCTGTAGGTTGTGGTTTCGATCCCCATCCAGAGCAAATATTTGTGTGATGAACATAGATCTTTGTTCTGTGTCTGGGTGTGTAGTATGTATCATAAGTATGTATTTACAAAAAAAAAACGTATATAAGTATTCTATCAGTTATCTAGTTCCCATAGTACAAGCTTTGCTTAGTTTGGGGCTGGATGGCGATGTGTAAAATGTCCACCAGTATTTATTTATTATTGTTATTTAAATTAAAAGCTTTGCTTAGTTTGGGGTTAGATGACGTATGTAAAGTCCGCTAATATTTATTTATTTATTGGTTTACTTAAACTTACACAAAATGCACTACTGCACTCCGGGGTTAATTTTTAAAATTCCTATCAATTCAATTATAAATAAATAAATAAATATTGGCGGACTTTACACACAGCGCCATCTAGTCCCAAACTAAGCAAAGCTTGTATTATGGGAACCAGATAACTGATAGAATACTTATATATACTTTTTTTTTTTTTTTTTTGTAAATACATACTTATTATACATATTAACACCCAGACACAGAACAAACATCTATGTTCATCACACAAATATTTGTCCTGGGTGGGGATCGAACCCACAACCTACAGCACAGAAGGCAGAGTTACTACCAACTGAGCTGTGAGGCTAGTCAAATGCAATTAATGCACCCGTACGTACCAAAAAGCTGTGCGTTAATAGATCAGTCAGTCAGTCAGTCAGACTTCTTTTAACAGAGTCCATTATTCAAATTCAAGTTCAGAAATCATTTATTTTAATAAAATCACAAGGATCACTTTGAAACGTCTTAGGAACTAGGTGAAGCTACGCCGATTCCACGCGACCAAGCCTAGAAGAAGCAGGCAACAAACACGGCTTCGGGTCTACCTTTTTTTTGATGATCCTTTCCTTAATGCTATGTAGAGCTCCAGTGTGGTGCCAATCGAACAAGGTGAAGGCTCAAACAAGAATAATAATTATTTAAACAGTCGCGCTAGATTTAATAACCTTTTTCGTATTATTCTGCTTCCATTCAATTTCATTCTTCTCGTATTTACATAGTCCATCGCCCGTTTTTATAAAAATCGAAGGGTTTTTTAGTTTATACATAAAAGTAGGTAAATCGGAAAAGGATCTCTTCACTATTAGAAAAAGGTGAAATTTGCATTTTTGTTTGTGTAATGAATAAACTAAAAAATACTTAACCAATTTAAAAAAATCTTTCACCAATCAAAAGCTTTCAGAGAATAATTTAGGCTAATATATAAAAAAAAAACCAGGAAAATTGCAATAATGTAACCTAAGGTATAGAAATTTTAACTATAATCTTCATTAGAATATCCGTGCGAAGCCGGGGCGCCTTGCTAGTTTATATTTAAATCGGAAAGGATCTTCTAGTTCTTGTCATTCTATCATTCTGTCATATTAGTGTCATAGGATTTTCTGTCCTTGAAAGAGCTGAGCCTCGTGTGTAAAAAATCGTACAATGTAATGTTTGGACGTGCCTTTAGCCACCCACCTTGGGCATACTCAAGGAGTACCAGGAGATTTTAAGGGATTAGAGATATTTTTGAGATTACAGTCATGATCCTATTAAATTTTTTATTAGGAATTAACATGGTAATTATTTAATTCAATTAGCAACTCGTTGATGTCTTTTGTAGCGCGTCGAAAACTACTAATAATGACGTCACTACATTTAAAAAGTACAATCACTATAAAATCTATTTACTAGAAAACAAATAACACTCACCTAGTTACGTTATTTTATGTCGTTATTACATTAAACATATCAGGAAAATATCTGTACATGCACCTTCCTAGGTGATAATACTCACGAATTCTCCCTTTTACAACTATCAATTTATTTTTAAGAAACGTACTATACTATAATACTCGTATATACATTTTTTTATCCCTTTTTAAAAATAATCAATGAATGAACCTCACTAATTTACTTATCTTACTTTTCATCACGAATGTATACCACCACTTTTCCTCCCGATGGTCTTTAGCACATAAATAACAATAGACTATCTATGCAACAGTACTCCCTGCCCACGCCCAGGCTGATCTGCGGCCAAGAGTGACGTCACAGGAACACCTCAGCCTTCCATAAAACCGCTACGCCATCGCTACGCCGACCAAATACGAGCAGCCACCGCTACGGCGTAGACGCGCTACGCACCCGCGTTACTTCCACCGGACTTTGCTAGTGACGATTTGGGTATGTAAAGTGTAGTGTAGGTTCTATTTTAGTTTATTTATTTTATTTTAATAATAAAACATTTTTGTTTTACAAAAAATAAAAAATAAAAAACAAAACTTTTTTTAAGTTTTTAAAAAGATTTTATTAGTTTTTATATCACAGAAAAAAAATTGCATATAACTCAAAACGTAAAAACTTCACAAATAAACTCTAATACAAGTGTACCATAAGTATTATTTTGATGGATCCTTACAAGTTCACAAAAGGTGGTCTATGACAAATAATTTACGGACAAACAACCATAAATCCAATAAAATGTTGTTAGTTTAGATTTATTTGACACGTAAATACCTAAATGATTGTTATTTTGACGGCAGCTTTTCGTGCTGTTAGCGAAAGATCTGAAATTCTGAATTCTCATCTAAAATTCAACAAATAGATTTTAGAATTTAGACGATTCATAACGACCCTTGTGATATTAACGAATAAAATAGTTTAAATTTTCCGAAGGAAATTTTAAACTTTAGTTTAGGTTAGTTTTAGGACATTTTTCTTGTAGTTTTATTGAATACTAGCGACAGACGTTGACCTGTCAATTTTCAATAATGTCATAGAAAAAAAGCACTCGAATATAAAAAAATTACGCTTGATTTTTCAAAAACCTTTTGACAATAATAAACACAACAAAAACATTAGCAAAAACGGTCCAGCCATTCACGCGTAATGCCTCAAACAAGGGAGTGAATAAGGATTAAGTTTTATACATATAGATTTTCAACCCGTTTTAGGGGCAAAGGTAATTTTATTGTAAATTCTTCTATTTACTTTAAATATTTGAACGTGCCTCTGACTACACCCTTAAGACATCTTACAGGATCTAAGAGGAGATCAAGGAGGAAAGGTTCTATTTTTTAATTGACCTAATTAATGTTTCTCAGTAAGCTCCATCCGTCTGTCGCTCTCTCATTATATCCCTAATACGACTATATAGATTGTGAGTAGAATGTTTTTAACTAGATTTTCTACCAGTAATTCAATATGTAGAATAGAAAACAGAGTTATTTCCTTCAAAAGTATTATTGTGTAGGTAAATAACTTACGTTAAATAATTTTCTCAATTTAAAAAATTCAAATAGTTAGCATCATTATGATTGTGACAGGGTGCAAACCCATCACCGCCTTAATTAAAGATGACTGCAAAACAAGTATATTTCTTAGCCGAAAGCTTCTACGTCACTACATTCTATATACGTTCACATTTAAATGTAATTTTTCGTCTATATTTACGTATCGGTTGCTGAGGTTAAAACAGGGAATATATATGTATATAAAAGGACCCCTTCTAGAAAATACGAAGCTGTGTATTCCCAGAGAGGGCTTTCGATTCCTAAATGAAGACTGGATACCAAATCGAAAAAATCTTTGACTTAGTTTGAAAAGAAAACGTATGTTCTATACTCGTACAAAATTACATTCTCACATTGACCGCCTCTTAGAGCCTAAAATTAATATTGTAGTTCCGTAAAAAATCACTTAGAAAACTGAATGTTTGTGACTGAATTTTTTGGCTCTGTTCCATTTATGGTAAAGAGACGAGACATTGTCTTTTTCGTTGAATTGATTCCAATCTTGTTCTTACAACTAGTGTTTAGCATCTTTTATATTTTGAGGGTATATTGTAGTACAAACTATAATATATATCTTATTATATTAAAGTAGAAACCCTCGCAACATCGTTTACTTGAAGGTTTTTTCATACAGACTTAGTAGAATTTATATAATCACTACATAGTATAAAGCAAAGTCGCTTTCCGCTTCCCGCGTCTGTATGTATGTATTGTATGTATGTATGCTTATATCTTTAAAACTACACAACGGATTTTGATGCGCTTTTTTTATTAGATAGAGTGATTCAGGAGGAAGGTTTATATGTATTAAACCCGTGCGAAGCCGGGGCGGGTCGCTAGTAAGGGTATAATTTCGAAAAGTCTTTATTAGAGCACCCCTACACGCCAAAATTAATACACCATCCTAATTTTAAGATTGATCAATCAGTCAGTTCTTTCACCCCCCCCCCTCTACCAGCTAAACAATTTGTTTTAGAGGTGTGAAAAAATTCACGGTAGTAGTACATATAACGAATTTAAAAGGAAAACTATCACGGCTAAGGCTTTACAAGTTTACGAGTAATCATCGACAAATTAAGAAAATGTATTTTCTACGTTGCTCAACGAATACTCGTAAACAAGAAGTAAACTTTTTAGTACAAATATCGTTGAAAATTACTTATATAACGTTGTTAGCTGTGAAAACTACGAAACCCCACATTGCGCTTGACCCGACACGCACTTGGCTAGTTTTTTATTATTGGTGTACAATAAAGCATTCTCATTCATTCATTCAATCAGTCAGGGAGTAACGCAAGAGTTTGATATATTTAGATTCTTGGAATCACTATTTAAAAATACATATTGTTTTATTTTGCGCTATTATGACGATTCTGATTCGGATAATTCCTCGAAAAAAAAATAACAGAGAGAACAGTAGCCTAAGCACGAATCACTATCGTATCGACAACGTATCGTCCAAATGTCAAAACTGGCACTTTTTGTGTGTAATACTACCCATACGGACCCATCGTCGTTATGGGTTCATTTAAATGCAGTTACAATTCTATGGAATTGTACGAATTGTACTCCAAAAATCAGGAATTGTACTAGAAGGGGTCCCGATAGTAAAAGTATCAGTTTTGGCATTTGGACGATACGTTGTCGATACGATAGTGGTTCATGCTAACCCCCCTGACCGTTTGATCAATCAACGAAGAATAAATGAAGAATTATAGTGGTGTTTTTCAGAAATCTCATCTTCGTTTCGTCTTTCATTCGAATCTTGTAATAACAAATCAGAATGCTGGTCGGTCACGGACAGGTGTCACAGCGGGAAAGCGTTCATTAATAATACAGCTCTTGAATACTGTAGACTAAGCACCTGAAACATAGCTATTTATAACAGTTTTTAGCTGCTACCCTGATACAAATTCAGCCTGAAAATATACGTCGAATATAGAGGCCATCGAAGGTTGGCGTGACGTTTAAAAAAACCGGGCAAGTGCGAGTCGGACTCGCGCACGAAGGGTTCCGTTCTATTATCTAGCCCCATCTAAATATTTATTTTATTCTGCTTTTAGTATTTGTTGTGATAGCGGCAAAATAAATATATCATCTGTGAAAATTGCAACTGTGTCACTGTGTGACAGACAGACGGACAGACGGACTGACGGACGGACAGCGAAGTCTTAGTAATAGGGTCCTGGTTTTACCCTCTGGGTACGGAACCCTAAAAGCGGTATTAAAAACGGTGATGGTGTTGCAACTTGTCACTTATGGAATACTACTGCAAAATGTGGGTAAATTTAATGTATGTACATGGCTCTCACTAGTCTATTATACATTATCAAGGATCTGGACGCCTAGGGATCTAAGAGGATGTCTACAGTACTTGGGGATTACAGCTTCCACCTTTTAATATAAATTAGTAGTATACCTATGTAACTAAAGCTGACTTTACCGCTTAGTCACTTGATAAACACGCTACTTCTCACCTGCGACTTCATCCGCATAGATTTAGGAAATCGATTTTTGACGAATTAATTAAAATATTGAAATTTAGGAAAATCAAAAGGTATTTTTGGGAAAAAGTTGCCTATATCCGTCTGTCCCTAAGACTTTATATCTATCTCTAATTCCATCTATCTATCTATCTCCGTATCAAATTTTATTCTCAATCGGCCTAGTGGTTTGGATCTGATACAGTCACAGACAGAGTTATTAACGTGAACAAATTAGGAACGTTCTTACTCTTATTTTACCAATTTTTTGACAGTTTATCTTCAAACGATTGAGGTGAAATTTGGCATAATTACATAAATTTGGTGACAATGCAATAATGCGGTTTCAAAATTTAAATAAAAAAAACTGTCCTGTAACTCCTTTAATAAACTCCTACGACTTTACCATCAAATAGAGTAGGCGTGCTTAAAGTTTTGAACTTTTGGGAACTTTGCTTAGCTACTTACTAACTAGCACTAAAGATCAAGAGTGCCTTCACTCCAGGAGTAAAGGTGAAGATATCCTCTTCATTATCTTCTGATTCTAATTAAATTTTCCTAGTTTGAGAGCCGTTAACAATAATTAATGGATAATTAACAAAGTTTTTAAATAGTTGTCAATGACTGAACAGACTTTGAACAAGCTAAAATAAATCTATTAGATAATAAGTTTCAGAATTCTAGGGCTCTAGTACTCGTCAAGACAAATCCAATGAGCTCAAACACGACGGGGTTATGTTGTGTAGTTAGGCAGTTCCTATGGCTACATTCGAGCTCCATCATCAGACCAGTTCGCTAGTACCATCATTTTATATTGTCATTGGAGATTGATAGGTATGCAAAGTTTTATCTCAATCAGACTATTTACTGAGGAGTTCCGTTGAACATCTCCTGACTCCATCATTAGATCAGCTGCCACCATATTATTGCATTGTCACCGAAGTTACATAAGTATGCCAGATTTCAGCTCATTCGGTTGAAGATAACTGCTTCGAAATTGAGTTGCAAGATTCCACCTTAACATAGTTACATACATACATTGCAAGTTAAATAAAAGCTTATAAAAAGATTACTATTGTATCGCATTATAGTAATTATTATAAATACAAAAGTTTGTGAGACGTTGGAACGTTCGTGTTTCAATCACAGCTGTAGTGATTTGGATGAAACTTGGAACAGAAATAGTATAAGAGTATAGGCAACTTTTTATCCGGGTATAACCCGGACAAAGCTACAAGCTGAAGTTAATCGTACGAACTTTAGCGGACCTTGTGACCAACCAATATTTATGAACCTCAGTCAACTTCATTATCAATTTCATTAAGCCATCTATACTAATATTGTAAACTATAGATTTTTATACGGGTCTTTATCACGTAATTAGGGTCAAAGAACCGGTTGTGGTGCCTACCCCGGTTTTGGTCATTTTCAATTTTTGCAGTCAATAACTAAGCATTGGAAACAAACTTGTTTAAAATCTATAGTAAATACAATTATTTGTCTATGGTCCGTTTTGATTAGTGACAGTTGTGATGCATTCATTATGCCTCTAGATGTAATTGACCACAACTAAATATTTTCCGTTTTGTCTACTTAAATATGAATAATTAATAAATAAATATCGCCTGTTACAAAACCTTTGCTTAACCTAAGAGATAGATAAATACTCTTTTATATTTCGTTTAAATATCGTAATTTTAATCATTTTTTCATTATAAACCATTTACATATATGAAAAATAAAATTTTGTTAAATCAGCGCTCTCAAAATACCTTTAATTTATTTTCCTGATGTTTCGGCTATCTTACAATAGATATGGTCGTCAATAGTTTGAAAATCACTACATAGTATAAAGCAAAGTCGCTTTCCGCTTCCCGCGTATGTATGTTTGCTTATATCTTTAAAACTACACAACGGATTTTGATGCGGTTTTTTTAATAAATAGAGTGATTCAAGAGGAAGGTTTATATGTATAATACATGCATAATATAGTAGAGAAACACTGATAATTTTAGAGGTTTCTAATGTGATGTCGTAAATAAACACATTTTTTTGCGCTTACATTGCAAATGCTGGCTGAACCCCACGAGATATATCAAAATAATGTACTACAGTATTGTACACCTTAAAAACGTCTACGATGGTATTAGAAATGTCTTACGCACAGCGAAGCGGGCACGGGTCAGCTAGTTAATAATAATAGAAAAGCGAAAGTAACTCTCTGTCTGTATGTAGCGAGCGCCAAGGAGCAAAATGTAGCAATTGCTACGACTCGTGCTACGGCGTAGCACGTGCTTACATTTTGCAGTAGCTATCATTCTACACGTAACAGGTTGCAAGCTCGTCGCTTAATCATCAAAATCGCTAAAAAGGTAAAAAGATCGCGGTTATACATAAACTTATGATTTCGCGTCAAATTAAGTACATATTTTCGTCAGTCACCACCAAAAATACGTGGTTTAATTTATGATATGTGATAGGTGTCATTTTACGAAGTGTTCAGGTTGAATAAGTGGATTCAGACATGTTTGATGTTTGCCAACCTTCGTCCGAAATCCGAGCTATAGCGACATGTTTGACGGGCTATAGGGACATGATTGTCTCACTTAAAACCCAACATTTATATATCTGATTACAAATAAACGACCTCTCTGACACCTACGTGGTTGGCTGGGTGAAGATTTCAGAGCAAAGATTTCATGCAAAAGCTATCTATTAGCAAATTTTAAAACTTGATTAATTAAACGTAAACTATGCAAAAAGGCTTACTATAAAATATCTGATTATTTAAACGATACAAAAGCCTGGGACTGCTCCAACTCGCTCTATCAATAATAATTAAGTTTCATTTTGTATTAAAAATAAGACAAAGAATTAAAAAAAACAAACAATTAACAAAATTAAACTAAATTAAATTAAACTTAACTAAATTTGACGATTCTAAACGATCCAAGTGATTTCAATGAATAAACGCTATTTTGGTTTTGATTTTGAGAGGGACATTCAAACTTAAAATATGACTGTTCAATTTATGAAGTAGGTTTTAAACGTTCCATAAGTGCGGGTTGCAAAGTAAGTAAGTATAAGTCTTGCATCTTTTAACATCTAACTAAAATTTCAGACGTGGCCATATTTCACAGGTGTTATGATCATCGTTTCGGAAACTTTTTCCAATTATAAAGCATGCGAGAATCAAAACAAGAGAACGAAAAACTGGTCTCGCGCACCAAAGTTTTCGTACGAAATTTTTATAAATTTTCCTGTCATTTAGGTAAAGAACTATTTTCTGTATTTTTTTTTCGGAATTTTAAGCCTAGTGTATTTGGAAAAAGGGGAATGCAGGGACTAACAGACAGACACACGAAGTAACCAAATCAAATCAAATCAATCCTTTATTTGCCAGAATACAACATTATTTTACAACTAATATGGTAGATTGTATTCAGCCTGCACGCAGTTTTGTGAGTCATATATTATTAGACGTAAGTATTAGTTATTATGTTATATAAAAAATAGGATCACAACTGTAATCCCCAAGTACGGTAGACATCCTCTCAGATCTCCAGGCGCTTAAATCCTTTGAAAATGTCTAGTGGGGGTAGTCAGAGACACGTCCAAACATTATATTTGGCACATGCCCACATTTTGCAGTAGTTAGAATTCCATACGTGACAGGTTGCAAGCCCATCGCCGCTTATAAGAATACTAACTGAAAACTTACTAACTTGGTATTATGTTACAATTAAATTTTCCAAATATTCTTTCTCACTGTAAAAACATTCTTCAATGGACCACTTAACTTTTTCCTAAATGTATTTCCATTTAGTTCTCAATATTTCTCTTATAAATATCTTTATGTTTATTTTTGCGGTACGATACCCTAAACATCGAGATATCACAACATTTGCATACACGTCTCTACCAATCACTGTCACACACAACATGCCTTTATAACAGCATTTATAAATATTGATGAAGCCCGTGTGCATCGTATGTTTCATATTAACAAGATTATGTTGCAAAATTTGATTACGAGCGGTATCGGCATACCTACTGAACCAAGATGGCGAATACGAAACGTAATTATAATACCGGCTGGTAAATTCGAAATTCGAGAATAATGTTTATCTATAAAATTGTTAACGGATCATAAAACGCCGTGTGATTCAGGAAATGGCAGTCGTGTGAGGACAGTTTATGAAAGCTTTTACATATTATCAAAAGTGATGAGCATTGAGCATGCAACTAGAGAATGCAATGAATCAAAGAGAATGAGATTGGAGCGCTGGCGAGATTGGCAGTTTTGTGTGTTTATCACTCAATCAAATTCAAATAATATCAATTCAAATAATCACAATATTTTAATGAGATAGGAAAAAAATAATAAGAATTAGGGTATTATGAAATAAACATTTATCTTACGAATTTTTAAACTTTTTATGTATTTAGCATAGTTTAACGTATCATCTATCTATCATTTATTTTAATATAAACTTTGACGTATCTAATCAAATAAGAAATGAAATAATTAACCAGTCTTCTTGTATAAAATCAAACAAAAGTCTTTTAATAATAAAACAGTTCTTTTATAACAAAACAAAACAACAACAAGTCAAAAACTAAAATAAAACTCACTAAGTAAGTTGAGTTGACTATTAATCTGAGATATTATACCTATATAGACTATACATATATATATACCTAATCAGAGATCCAGTAGAAATTAGGGATAAATTAACAAAATACACAAACACTATGAAAGGCTTGTTCAGTTCACTTCGAATATGACGTTTCTATGATAAAGTGCAATCTCGTTAATCTCGCGAGATCCCGCTCATTTTTCGGCCGAGATCAATCTCGCTAAAAAAGGCCGAGATCGAGATTGCATTCCCTACATGCAACCTGTCACATAAAAACGTCGTTCTATCAATGACAGATTTTACAGGCCTCACAGTTCTATTTGTGGTAAATCTGCTTTCTTGACCACCCAGGCCAAATATTTTTGTGGTGAACATAGATGTTTAACTTTGTTCTGTGTCTAGGTGTCATAAATATTATATTTATAAAAAATCGTATCAGTCTTGCTTAGTTTGGGGCTAGATGGCGCTATGTAAAATGTCCACCATAATTTTATATTTAACTAGCGACCCGCCCCGGCTTCGCACGGGTTTAATACATATAAACCTTCCTCCTGAATCACTCTATCTAATAAAAAAAACCTCATCAAAATCCGTTGTGTAGTTTTAAAGATATAAGCAAACATACATACATACATACAGACGCGGGAAGCGGAAAGCGACTTTGCTTTATACTATGTAGTGATGAAATCTACTATTAAAGATTAGCGATCATGGATTCGACATTTTAAGCAAGTTTAGATAAAAAATAATAAAATAAATAGGACCACGAATGTATGTATTTCCCACGTACAGTAATCATCCTTTCAGATCTCCAGGCGCTGAGATCCTTTAAGTTGTCTAATGATAGTCAGAGGCACGTCCATTACACTTAGCGCATGCCCACATTTTCAGTAATTAGCATTCCATACGTGACGTAATCGGTTTCACGTGATTTAGTTAACTAAATGTATTTAATTAAATACTTAAGGTGCCTGATTACCAGCTCCGAATACAAGGTTAATAAACACCAATCTGTCCCGGATAGCTTTATTAAAAAACTCCTGCCACATAATCACTAAGGCTTATTTGTATGCTCGTACCTTTAGCCTTGGTGGTAATATTTTTCCGTCCTTTTACAAACTTGTCTAACAAAATAAAAATATATAACTAGGATCACGACTGTAATCCCCAAGTACGGTCTCTCAGATCTCGAATGCCCACATTTTGCAGTAATTAGCATTCCATACGTAACAGGTTGCAAGCCCATCGCCGATTATAGTAATACTAACTGGTTTCCTCACGATGTTTTCCTTCACCGTTTTGAGCACGTGTTTTTGATGCGCATGTAAATTTTTCAACCAGAAAAATCCATTGATGCACGCCGGATTTCGATCCCACGATCTACAGATTGAAAGTCGAGGTACCTCCCACTCGACCAACTCTGCTATATCCACCAATATATATTTACTTGTTTATTTATCTTTATTTTTATAGCAGTGTTGGCCAAGTGGGAGTTACCTCGACTTTCAATCTGAAGGTTGTGGGTTCGAATCCCGGCGTGCATCAATGGATTTTTCTGTTCGAAAAATTTATATGCGCATCATAACACGTCAAAACGGTGAAGGAAATCATCGTGAGGAAACCAGTTAGTATTCTTATAAGCGGCGATGGGATTTCAACCTGTCACGTATGGAATGCTAACTACTGCAAAATGTGGGCATGTGCCAAATATAATGTTTGGACGTGCCTCTGACTACCCCCACTAGACATCTTCGAAGGATCTAAGCATCTGGAGATATGAGAGGATGTCTACCGTACTTGGGGATTACAGTCGTGATCCTTTTTTTTTTTTTGGTCTACCTCATCTCGTCACATTCTTCCATCTACATTTCCACCTAAGATTATTTTACTTCATCAACTTGTGGCGTCTGTAGTTTGTGGTTTGTCCTCATTATTCATTCCTAGTTTCACTTGTACGGGTCACACCTTGCACCTAAGTCCCACTTGTTTGTTAAGAAAACCCTTCAGAATCAGCTTATAAAGTCATCCATCAAAACTTACTTGCTACTTGCAAATGTGATTAGTAAGCGAAAGGGTATACTTAAATAGATTCGGGTGACCTTGGATTAGGGCTAATGTTCATAAATAAATATAAACAAAAATAATGGTGGACACTTTGACACATCGCCATCTAGCCCCAAACTAAGCAAAGCTACTTCTACTATTGTACTATTGACTACTGTACTATTAAAACCAGATTGCTGATAGAATACTAAAAGTACTCTTTTTTGTAAATACCATACTTATGAATTACTAGCCGACCCGTGACAGACGGTTTCCTGACAAATTTCAATAATCGAATAGAAAAGACTGAATGTTTTTAGTCGGTGATGTCAGATTTGTTGCACACCAGCGCCATCTATACAGAAATCATCCCTATTGCGTTTTTTTTATCGTTTTGGAGATGTTTTTCATTTTTTAAAGTAGTTTATTATTTATTCTGGCATTATATTTACATTTACAGTAAATTTCAACTTAATCCGTTATGTCGTTTAGGCCTGATTGAGGAACAAACATACATATAAACTCACAAACGTTCGCATTTATAATATTATAAATTATTATAACACCCAGACACAGAACAAACATCCATGTTCATCACACAAATATTTGTCCTGGAATCGAACTTACAACCAAAAACATACAACATAAAAGGCAGATTTACTACCAACTGAGCTGTGCAGTGTGCAATGACGCCGATTCTGTTGATGACAGACTAAACTATAACTTATAAGTTATAACGATGTCCATCTCCTTTTGTTTCATGTAGTATAATTACTACTAAAACTAAAAATAAAACAGACGAAAATGACACGACCAATCGAAAAGTCAAAGGACGATTTATATTTTTAAGTTTTATAAAGAAACTATTAGTCCTACATTAATATAATTTAAATGGGACCAACTTGAGAGTATTCATTACACAATAGAAAAAAAAACACCAAAATCGGATGACCAGGTAAAAATATATGCACGATCATACATAAAAAAGCGTCAAAATAATAAATATACATTTCGAATCGAGAACCTCTTAATTTTTCGTCGATTAAAAAGAAATAGCAATATATTTAGAGACGTCTAAATAGTTTATTATTATTTAAAATTTATAATATTTTTATTATTAAAAAAAAAATACACGTGTGTCTTTAGAGTTTAAGGCTATGTAGTTGCCTTCATTTGGACATTGGCTCTTACAGTTAGATCCCTCCTGAAAGATTATTTCAGCTCATAATCATCATCATCATCAATCTCATCGTTTTCATACAATTCCTGATATAAAACTTTTTATTTCTCACACCGGTCAATCATTTGAAAAGGGCCATGTTGACTTGTTACGAGGTTTTACCGCCAACCGTAAATCTAAATTTAAATTAAATAAATTTTGCTTTACGGAGGTTAAAAATACAACCAAACACAATAAACATTCGACCGAAAGAGGTCGCATGCAAAAAATGATAGACCTTCACAGTGATAATTGATAGTGACAATTTTAAAACAAATGAGTACCAATAGCCGTAGAAATCCCAACTTTATGTTTTTAACACGCTTTTTTTAGAACTACTATATTTTACCCGCGACTTTGTCCGTGTAGATTTAGGGAATCAATATTTGACGACTTTAAAACATTGTTTCTGAATATCAAAAGAAGATTTTGGAAAAAAAAGTAGCCTGGGTCCATCCCTAGACTATAAACTATATCTAAATCTATATTACATTTCATCAGAATCGGCCCAGCGGTTTGGCCATGATAACTTTACAGACAGAAAGACAAAGTTTCTTTCCTATTTATAATATTAGTCGGTATAGACTAGTATAATGTACCTACCTAGGAATACTAAATAACTCAAAACCTTAGAGCTAATTAGACGTAGGTAAGCCCTTAGGTGACATTTTCCCACGGTATTATTCATTGGTCTCGTATTATTACTGAGTAACTTAAGCTATATTTATTACTAGAAAAAAATAGGGATCAATAATGAAATCCAAGGTGTACAAAAATTTGCCGTAAAATCATTAGTAGTGTACTAGCTAGTATAATTAATTATCTAACGAATTATATAAAAATGAACAGTTTAGCTATTCATAGTTTTAATTAAGAACGAAACTAGTGTTTTTGGAAAATAAATCTATCGAGAAAAGTTTCACCACTCGTGTTTGTGTCTATAATTTATCTAGATTAACATAACGATCATAAAAACAAAATGTTTTGCGGCTATTGAGAAAAAACGATTCTGCATTCATTAAAATCATTTATTACTCGTCTTAATCAGTATTACTATTCGCGGTGAGAGACGACAACGCTTTACGTAATAACTCAGTAATGTATCATGAAGGCTAGTTTTCTACCCAGATAATAACCCTTAACTGTAAGCTGAGAGATAACTCTAAAGCAGTTAATAGGCATCATGTTGCCGAGTATTGCTGAGTACCTTTGCATGAATATGAAATACGTTGAATTTGTATTTGAATTTGTGCTGAAGCTCTTTAGTTATTTATTTTATTGTTGTACGTACTTGAGTAGTACTTTTAATTATTATTCTTGTTTGAGCCTTCACCTTGTTCGATTGGCACCTGGAGCTTTACATAGCATTAAGGAAAGGATCATTAAAAAAAAGGTTGACCCCAAGCCGTTTTTGTTGCCTGATTCTTCTAGGCTTGATCGCGTGGAATCGGCGTAGCTTCATCTAGTTCCTAAGACGTTTCAAAGTGATCCTTATGATTCTATTGAAATAAATGATTTTTGAATTTGAATTTGAAGTTGTTATACACTCAATTAAAAAGACAAACCAGTAAATACTGTCTGACTTTATATTAAAACTAGCTGCTCGCCCCGGTTTCGCACGGGTGGTATCTGGATAAATAGTAGCCTATGTGTTATTTTGATGTATAAGCTATATTACTGTAAAGTTTCACTCACTCACTCACAAACTTACGCATTTATAATTTTAGTAGGATACTAGACCGGTTTTATTATTATCATAACTTCAACAACATAATAAAATTATAAAACATAAACCCAATAAGATTTTTTATCATGATACCTTATCATAACAGATACGACTCTCTTCTTAAAAATATACAAAAGTAATAATCTTCTGTGTAGAAAATGTTCATACCGAGGGCGGATCCAGCTTTGGCGCTAGGGGGGGGCGGGGGGTCACGTGAATATTACTGGGGCAAAATGTTGGCTTTAATCAGGATTTGAATTATGCAGTAATGTAGACCATGGTTTCGTGTGATTGTGACCGAATATTAAAAATCGAGTGTCAAAAAAGATACTTAATTTAATACACATTTTGCTGCGGTAACGTTATTCTGGCAAAATATTATCGAAATAATGGAAGTAGCCAAAAACTAATAAGTAGGTTGTGTGTGCTTATGAGCCAAAAAATTAAATCTGTGTGTCCAAAGACTCCAGAGATTTTCAGGATTTTGTTAACTATGGCAAAACTTCATAGTCATTTTACAAGAGTTTTACATGGACCTGGACCCCCCTCCTCCCCCTCTGGAACCGCCCTTAGTTCGTACCATGTTTTCAATACCGTCCCAAGCCAAAGTAATCACATTAATCGGATATCCACAGGTTTTTTGCGATGTTATGAAGTTATTTAAAGATATCTCTCAAATCGTGGTATCTTAAAATATTACAACCGTAATATCATTGTACCTACGTTATTTTGTATTTATAATAATAACTATCTGCTCACCCCGGCTACTTTAACTAGCCTATGCTATAGCTATATTACGGTAAAGTTTCATTTTAATCCGTTCGGTAGTTTTTGCGTGAAAGATCAACAAACACACACAACCACTCACAAACTTTTGCATTTATAATAGTAGAAAGTAGGCTAGGATATTAAAAGCCTTTATTCTCTGACTAAATTGTACAATTTTAAACCTAAAGTGGTGGCGATTCTCTTGTGTCCACGCTTAACCTAAAATTCCTAAAATAATAAGCGTAACATCAAAGTGACAGTTCTAAAACTTATCATAGTTTTAAATACATTTACGATTTTCGTAAGTGCTATAAACATCAAGCTAAATTTAATCAACATGTAAATCGTGTTGACTAAGATGACACTTGGATGTGTAAAATATGCGAAATAAGTTAGAGAAATTACTAAAATATCCTTTTAAAGTTTTAGGACTGTCATTTTGAGGTTACACTAACGACCATCATAATAGATCGACTTTGTCATAAAGGATTAAGAGTGATCGTTTTTAGGAATATCAAGTTTAGCGTGGACACCACAGAATCGTCACTAGTCTTCATAAAGACATAAATAAGTTTTTTTAAATATATTTTTAAAATCAAGCTTTTATAAATTCTAGGGCTCTAGTACTCACCATATTTTTGCATTGTCACCGAAGTTACATAAGTATGCCAAATTACAGATTATTCGGTTGAAGATAACTGCTTCAAAATTGAGTTGCAAGATTCCACCTTAACAAACATAGTTACATACATACATTGCAAGTTAAATAAAAGCTTTTAATAACAGCTAAGTAACTCTAACCTATTTTAAGGTTATTAATTTTGTATTCCTGAACCTAAAAATCTCAGTGATGTGACGGTGGGCGCGTCTGGGAAACTAGGGCTTAAACCTCCCGTTTTTATTGCTTAATCGCAGAAAAAGACGGTTTGGTCGTAAAAGAGTCCTCGTATGTAAGGAGTATCTAATCAATCAAATAGTCCCAAATAATAGGTTTAAAGCACTTTTGGATAGGTAGTATTCACTACTGCCCCCCTTATCACAACCTCTAAAGTTATATTAAAACAAGTAAAACAAAAAGTAATAGGTACTGTAAAAAAAAACAAAAAAATATATTATTTAAGCGGGGCTTCCATACAACAAACGTGTTTTTTTTGCCGTTTTTTATAGATGATGGTACGGAAAACATACGTACGCGAGTCCAACTCGCTCCTGGCCGGTTTTTTTTTACTACGATTAGTTATATTCGTATTAGCAAGAGACGTGTTAGGTAAAGAATAAGATCAAACAATGATCAAAGTTGGAACTTACTGTCTTAGGTAAAGTTAAGTAAACATTTACTAACATCTGGATGGGTTTGGGATGGAAGTGACGGTTTCCAAGGGTTTCCTTGCTTCATTATCTGTACTGTAATAATATATAGCCAAGGTTACGAATAACATATAGGGTGAGAGCGCTGGTTGTGGCCATTTAAACAACATTTTAGTTTTCAAAAAAAATATTAAAACGACGGTTTTTAAACAAAATAGAATAGAATATTTATCTATCTCTTAAGTTAAGGAAAGGTTTTGTAACAGGCGATATTTATTCATTAGTTATTCACATTTAAATAGACAAAACGGGAAATATTTAGTTGTGGTCAATCAAATCTAGAGGTATAACGGACAACTGTCACTAATCAAAACGGACCATAGACAAATAATTGTATTAACTATAGATTTTAAATAAGTTTGTTTGCTATACTTAGTTATTGCCAAAATTGAATATGACCTAACTGGTAGGCACCACAACCGGGTCTTTGACCCTATATAACCTTTATAATTCGCCACAGTAGGTACACTTTAATTAAACCATACTCGATATACTCATTAACATACCTTCTACCAAAATCAGTAGATAATGAGTTTTACAGTGAGTTACAACGCGGGAAAGTAGTATAGTTATTTTATTTGATTGAAGGATCGCAAAACTCATTTATAAAAGTTACCGTTTAGACCGGTAAGAGATTGAAACAGTAACCTTTTGGGTTTTAACGGTGAAGGAAAACATCGTGAGGAAACCAGTTAGTATTCTTGTAAGCGGCGACGGACTCGCAACCTGTCATGTGTTGAATTATAACTACTGCAAAATGTGGGCTCTGATTAACCTCTTTAGACATCTTCAAGAATCTGAATGCCCCGAGATCTGAGAGGACGTCTACCGTACTTGGGGATTACAGTTGTATCCTATTATTATTTTACCGAAATGATGCGGTTTTGCATACAAACAGTCGAAAAATGGACGAAATCGATACAATAATGTTTTATTTTGAGATACCGACCGGTAGACGTAACACATTTCTTCCTGTCGCACTATCAGAACCCAAACTGATGATATAAAAGCCATTGGCCACACTTACCAAATCGCATTTAAGCATTTAAGCTTAAAAACCCTTTTATTTCGGTTTCTGTTGAACAGAAACGATTCGGTAACCGATAATTTCTGTTAACCTATTAACAACCGATTTATTACGGTTATTAACCTTCATCGTATTATTCCTAGTTGAAACTCCTCAAAAAGTCTTCAAAAAGTTTTGTAAATTCGTTTCCGCATTGTTCCCTAATTATATTTTACATGCTTCATGATTACAAATCTTGAATTTTTATAAAAAAAAATACGAGAGTCAGAAAAGACTTTTAATGAGTAATAAATGTTTTTGTTGAATGCAGAATCGTTTTTTCTCAATAACCGCAAAACATAGTTTTGTTTTTTATGACAAAGATAACTAATGGATATAATCTAGATAAATTAAAGACAGAAACACGATTGGTGATACTTTTCTTGATAGATTTATTTTCCAAAGTTGGCTCTTCACAACACTTCAAACACTAGTTTCGTTTTTAATCAAAACTATGAATAGCTAAACAGATCATTTTTATATAATTCGTTAGATAATCATACTAGCTAAGTAATTATAGACAGTTTCTTTTTAAGTTTGATGGTTGTCAAGATAATGCAGTTTTATCACTGTTTCGTAGACTCAGCAAATACAAAAAACCAAACAAACCTTATTTATTATATCCCTTTGTAAAAGAGACCATAATTTATAGATATAACCGTATAGAAATAATGTATGTACGAGCCGTGTTGGCCGAGTCCAAACGAATGTCGTAGTCTAAACCCTTTCTAACAGTCTAACAGAGAGTTTAACCCTTTCCTTCCTCTGCCATTCACCCAGCTACGTACCCGGATGTGACGTCATACTTAAATCATAACAAAGAACTCTGGGCACGGATGACTGACTGCAAACAATCCAGTGGCAGTCTGTCTTTTCCGTACCAGGGTGATTTCTGTCATAAAATAATATGTTTATAAGAAAATTGTAACTAAATGACCGTATCTTATATTGTTTGAAAAACAGGTAGGTAAATGTGTAAGAAAAATGTTTATTTATTATAAGGACTAACGTATTTTGTCGATGAAGGTTTGCATTATTTAAATTTAAAACAAATGCAAATTAAAAGTAAACGTAGGAAAATAAAAATAAAAACCGGTCAAATGCGAGTCGGACTCGCGCATGAAGGGTTCCGTACTATTCCGTATATATCTATAAAAAGCGGGAGGGAAAATACACGTTTGTTGTATGGGAGCCCCATTTAAATATTTATTTTATTCTGTTTTTAGTATTTGTTGTTATGGCGGCAACAACAATACATCATCTGTGAAATTTTTAACTTTTTAGCCATCAAGGTTCATGAGATACAGCCCTGTGACAGACAGACGGACATACGGACAGATGGACAGCGAAGTCTTAATAATAGGGTCCCGTTTTTACCTTTTGGGTACGGAACCCTAAAAAGGACGGTAAGAACTGTAATCCTAAAAAAAGTATCTAATTTGTTATTCCAGAACATAAGCCGTGTACCTATATTCAAAGTTTCATCTAAACCCATTGTGCTTTGGGCGTGATTGAGGCACAAATATCCAAACATGATCACAAACTTTCAGATTTACAATATTAGTAGGATGAAAAACCCTAGATTAACCCTCGTATTCAAGAACGACACTATGAGAACACGCACCCACAGTGGACGAAATCTTTTTTCATAAAAATCACTACGTGTTGTGCGACACTGCACAGTGTGACTAGAGGCACATTATCGAGTGCCTCTAGCCAAAGTTGAGCTCCAAAGGCACACGGTAGCGTGCGCCATAGTGCCGCTCAACACATAAAGTGATGTTTATGAAAAAGATTTCGTCCACTGTGGGTGCGTGTTCTCATAGTGTCGTTCTTGAATACGAGGGTATGGCTAGTTTATCTAGCTTCTTTGTTCTCTTCTCTTTCTTACAGACCTCATTATGACGGAGAGTTTCTGTCAAAGATACTTCACAACAATAGTTCTCAATAGATAATGAATAAAGGTCTAGTTTCATGTCACGAAGAAAACATTATCAATATAACGGAAGTGACTTCAACGCTATTGTCGAGGCTGCAACGTATTTAATGTTGCGCGATCAAAGAAAATAATATTATTCACGATTCTAGTTTATAGCTTGGACGAGTAATAAATGTTTTTGATGAATGCAGAATCGTTTTTTCTCAATAACCGCAAAAAATACAGTTTTGGTTTTTATGACAAACATAACTTAAGGATTTAATCTAGATAAAATAAAGACAGAAACACGATTGGTTAAACTTTTCTCGATAGATTTATTTTCCAAAGTTGGCTCTTCAAAAACACTAGTTTCGTTTTTAATCAAAACTGTGAATAGCTAAATAGTTCATTTTTATATAATTAGTTAGATAACTACCTAAATTAAGGACAATTTTTTTTTAATTTTGATGGTTTTCAATTTAATGCTAAGTTTTATCACTTTTTCCGTCTTATCCGGGTAGACTCAACCCATACAAAACGTCAAAAATTTCACTTTTCACCTTTCAATCTATTTAATTTAAACAAGTTTTCGTTGTAACTATAAACACGGCTAATTACCACGTTATTTCTTGTATTGCTGACGTTTCGAGACAATTCAGATGCTCTTCATCATGAGCATCAACCGCGTACGCAATCAACGGAAGATCGGCGAATATTTTCGTTGAATGACTGACACAATCGACATAGCCTGTGGCTTGGGGATCTACTCTTGAAGACGATCAACGATATCGGGCGAGACAAACGTCAAATCGTTGCCGCCTATATTTTGAAAGATGGAACTATAGACATTACTTTTGACAATGACATCATACATTATGAGTTACTAGCAGACCCGCGACAGACGTTGTCCTGTCCAAATTTCGATAATCGCATAGAGTAACGCACGTTGCTATGACGACTGATGTCAGATTTTTTGCACACCAGCGCTATCTATACAGAAATCATCCCTTTTGCGTTTTTTTATCGTTTTTGTGATGTTTTTCATATTTTAAAGTAGTCTATTATTTATTCAGGCATTATTATGTACATCCACAGCAAGTTTTAACTTTATGCGTTTTGTTGTTTAGCCCTGATTGTATTTATAATATTATTAGGATGACAGATGACGAATTGGCCGAATATATCGGAGCTGTCACTGTCGTCGATAATGTCAAAATCGTTTTAAGACCAAAACTCCTAAAAACTTGGGAGGATATTTTCGCTTTGTAAATACTAGAAAACTAACCCTCGTATTCAAGAACGACACTATGAGAACACGCACCCACAGTGGACGAAATCTTTTTTCATAAAAATCACTTTATGTGTTGTGCGACACTGCATAGTGTGACTAGAGGCACATTGTCGTGTGCCTCTAGCCAAAGTTGAGCTCTAGAGGCACACGGTAGCGTGCGCCATAGTGCCGCTCAACACATAAAGTGATGTTTATGAAAAAAGATTTCGTCCACTGTGGGTGCGTGTTCTCATAGTGTCGTTCTTGAATACGAGGGTAAGAATCCTGAAACTCAACTTCAGAGGTGATGGAAGTTTGAAAGAAAATAGCTCCGAGTAAACTAAGTCGCGAACTTTCATAGAGTTGTAGCTACCTAAAAGCTTAAGCCTGATGTTATAATTAGCTCAATATTGTTGAAGATGTTAAAGTTACAATAATTCTGTTTTAAAAACTAATCACAAATACTGAGAAAAATGTTTTGACCAATCGAAGAGTCAAAAGATGATATTAGTTTTGGAAGTTAGGTACTATTAGTTTCATAATCACTACATAGTATAAAGCAAAGTCGCTTTCCGCTTCCCGCGTCTGTATGTATGTATGTATGTTTGCTTATATCTTTAAAACTACACAACGGATTTTGATGCGGTTTTTTTTTAATAGATAGAGTGATTCAGGAGGAAGGTTTATATGTATAATAACATGCTACCCGTGCGAAGCCGGGGCGGGTCGCTAGTACAATTATAATATAACAAACTTTAAAATATTCTCTACACAATAAAAAATATCAATTATATAGGATCACCATGTAAAAAAAGATATAAAGGATATGCAAGGTCATACATTAAAAAACCGGCCAAGTGCGAGTCAGAATCGCGCACGGAAGGTTCCGTACCATTATCTAAAAAAACGTCAAAAAAACATTTTATTCAATTTTGAGAATATGTTATTATAGCGACAACAGAAATACATAATCTGTGAAAATTTCAACTGTCTAGCTATTACGGTTCATGAGATACAGCCCTGTGACAAACAGGCGGACAGACGGACAGCGAAGTCTTAGTAATAGGGTCCCGTTCTTACCCTTTGGGTACGGAACCCAAAAAAAAACATGTATTCTACCTTATTTGTTACGAGACATACTCCTAACTAGTTGCCTGTTTTATCAGTAGGCAAGGGTAAACAAATTTGCAAAAACTGCAGCCATGCCATGCTGTCGTCAGGAATTACCTAATTGTTGAATCCAAAGAGGATATAACTAGATGAATTGAAAAGGCTGCCTATAGTAGCATCTGAAGAACAATATATAACAACAACATAAAGAGAACCAATAACAATAAAAAACAATCTGAACATTTGAAGAACATTTCGTTCGTTCATTCGGCGAGTTCTATTCATCGACCAATCAAACATGTTCACTCCGATGATTGTGTTATTTACAACAGGAACGAGATAATGCTCAGAACAGACTACAAGCCAATACTTAGTGAAAACGCAGCTTGAGTAACAAAATCTCTTCAGAGAACTTAAATATATTCAATTGCCTCAGGCTGACATAAAATGTCTTTAGAAATATAAAAAAATGTGAGGGAGATAAATCGGGGAGCATTTTTTGTATAAAGTCATGCTAAGCGCCTCTGGCGGTCGCTTCGAGAACCGTATTTTATTTTTCAGTAGCATTAGTACGAACCAGAGAACCTAGACGAAAGTGACAACGCTATACAAACGCTGTCTATTGAGAGCAATGGTTGTGGCCATTTTAATTTTCAAATATTTGGTTTATATTGAAAAAAATATTAAAATGAGGATTTTTATACATTGACTGAGAGTCTATCACCTATCTCCTAGGTTAAGCAAAGGTTTGGTAACAGGCGATATTTATTTATTAATTATTCAAATTTATATAGACAAAACGGGAAAGTTTTTAAATGTAAATAATTGTATATATTTTTTCAAGAAGACAATAAAATATAAATATTTGTGATGATTTATGTTGTTTGTATTTCATTTTTAAAAGGATCATAATTTGAAATAAATATAGTGGTTAGTAGGGGTTCAATGGGGATTTCTGGACAAAAAGTCTAGAAATGCCCATTACACACTCAATGCGCTGCCAATAACTGGACTTTTTGTCCAGAATGTCAGATTTTTTTGATAAAATAAATTTTATTACGAATTTTGGTAGAAAGCGGTAATCATTCGATAGACAAATTGATGTCAGATTTTTTTGACAGAATGAATTTCCAATACCGACCTTGGTAGGATTTAACCTTTTGGTAGAATGCGTTGCTATGACAACTCAATGTTATCGGTTTGATGTTTAATTTTTTGCTTATCACATAACCAATCTCATCCTTTTTTATCTTAAAGGGGTTATTTTTCAGATTACTTATAAGTTTACTAGCTGTCCCGACAGACGTTGTCCAGTCAAATGTCAATAATCCCACAGAAAAAAGCACTTTCCGTTTTTCCCGATCTTTACGCCACCCTTATCACTTAGGGGTATGAAAAATAGATGTTGGTCGATTCTCAGACCTACTCAATATGCTCACAAAATTTCATGAGAATCGGTCAAGCCGTTTCGGAGGAGTACGGTAACTAACATTGTGACATGGAAATTTTATATATTAGATTTATTCAGATTTTTTATCTACATACAGTTAATTTCATCTTAATCCGTTTTGTCGTTCATTTTTGATTAGGGAACAAACATAGCAGCCTTATCACAAACTTTCGTATTTGTAAAATTAGATATTTATCGCACACCATAAAAAAAAACAAATAAATAATAAGCATATACAAAAAAAAACTATGCTGAACAATGGACGGTCTTATAGCTAATCAGCGAGCTCCACCAGACAATCTTTAAAATTATTAGGATATTAGGAAGGATAGGATACCTAGTACCTAATTACTTTTCTTTTCTACGCAAGTTTCTTACACAGGTCTACACAGTTTACAAGTCTACTCGTTTCTGTAGTGTTGTTCTAAAGTAGGGTAACGACATGTCAAGATGGTACGATAAAAACAAACGCACCTTGCGACATAACAACGTATTATTTACGTGAACAGAATGTAAATTACGTACTTGAATGTGATGTGAACAATTTTATGTGACAATAATATTATTTAAAAAAATATGTTTAAAGGGGTTAGTTTTAGGGTTTGGTTAGTTTTTGCAGTAGTTAGCATTCCAAACGTGATAAGTATTATAAAAGATTATCTATTATACATGAGTATCTGGGTGACAGCCGTGCCTGATGAATGCCGTGTTGGCCGAGTGGGAGGTACCTCAACTTTCAATCTGAAGGTCGTGGGTTCAAATCCCAGCGTGTTCTGTTCGAAAAAATTATATGCGCATCAAATAACACGTGCTTAAAACGGCGTAGGAAAACATCGGGAGGAAACCAGTTAGTATTCTTATAAGCGGCGATGGGCTTACAACCTGTCACGTATGGAAAACTGCAAAATGTGGGCATGTGCTAAATATAATGTTTGGACGTGCCTCTGACTACCCTCACTAGACATCTTCAAAGGATCCAAGCGTCTGGAGATCTGAGAGGATGTCTACCGTACTTGGGGATTACAGTCGTGATCCTATTTATTTTATTTTATTATACCTGGATGACCGGTGTTTTATTGCCTGAAAACACGGATTCTAAAAATGAAACCTAGTTCAATAAACCCACTGCATATTAAATTTTATGAAAATCGTTGGAGCTTTTTCTGAGATCCTGATTATATATAGTTATACAAGAATTGCTCAAAGGCAGAGCTACTACCAACTGAGCTGTCAGACCAGTCGTAGTAGATAGATTGGAACCACAATACCCAGATTCCAATACAATCTAGGCTAGGTTCATATGGCATTAGGTATATGTAACTGTCGGGTTTATATTAACCGTCAGAATAAGATGTTCATCAAGAATACTAGGTATACTTATTACAATACAATCGCCATAAACGAACCGAATGTTAGCTACTGAACCCAAGATAACGCATAATTAGGGTTACGCAACCGAGATCGGAACAACAGAACAGTATCACTCTGATACTGTCAAATTTAATTTCTCTTTTTATTGGTGATAACGCGACGAAGGATGAGACCAGAACCATTCACTCATAGGACTACACAACTCCATACAACTAGAGCTAGCATCAAATAAATTGGTCGCTGAATTTTGACGAAATATTATCATGACAGTCATTTCCAAGTACGATATACATACACTTAAATCTTCAGGCACACAGACCTATGAAGATGTCTAAAGGGGGGGGGGGGTAGTCAATCATAACATTTTGCTTTTAAATTTAAAAAAAACTTTATCTCTCATATATTTTGTTAGAGCAGAGCATATTGTACCAAAATAGTAAAAGCAGAAGAATTGCTGTATTCTATTCTGTGGTTCTTAATTGTTATCATGCAATAGATATTCTCCAAATTCGACTGATGTTCCGAGCTCTGGCAATAAAAGCCAGAGAGTGAATATCGATTTTTACGAAATTAGCCTGCTGATAACTGATAGAATTCTACTTATGAAAAGTAATAAATGTTTTTGATAAATGCAGAATCGTTTTTTCTCAATAGCCGCAAAATATACAGCTTTGTTTTTTATGACAAAGATAACTTAAAGATATAAACTAGATAAATTACAGGCAGAATTGATGAAACTTTTCTCGATTTATTTTCCAAAGTTGGTTTCAAACACAACACTAGTTTCGTTTTTAATCAAAACTATGAATAGCTAAACTTCATTTTTATATAATTCGTTAGATAATCATACTAGCTAAGTAAATTACAGACAGTTTCTTTTTAAATTTGATGGTTTTCAAGATAATGCGGTTTTATCACTTTTTCCGTCTTATCCGGGTAGACTCAGCCCATAAAAAACGTCAAAAATTTCACTTACCTATAAATGTAAACCAGATGTGTCTGTATACAATGCTATAATTTTGACGTTTTATTTCTTTTTACCCTTCTCCACTCTTTAGTGGATATGTCCCTATGTCCCCAGAATTAATCTATAGTCTTGTGGTATCGTCGGTTTCACAACATCGGATAGCCGTTATGTCTCTATCGGGTTGAGTGCTGTTTATAGCGCAATACGATCTCTAGAAAGGACATTAATCTGTATTTGTGGAGTGTCTTTTGTTGTAGAGCTGTAACAATGCTTTAAATTGTAGATAACTTGCTCTTTTGGCTTTAGAGGTTTTTAGAAGAGTACTTTATAGGTTTTTTCCTTTACTCACAGTTAGACAACATTACAATTAAACCACTCTTCAAAGATGTTTAATTTATAAGTTTTATTAATTAAAAATCTTTGAAGAGTGGTGAAGAGTCACATTTATAATATTAGTAGGATTAGGATATTCATAGATATATTTACAAAAAAAAAGTACCCATATAAGTATTCTATCAGTAATCTGGTTTCTATGGTACAAGCATTGCTTAGTTTGTGGCTAGATGGCGCTGTGTGATAATGTCCAGCGATATTTATTATTATTATTTTATTTGTTCCCTTTGTCACCGTTGACCGCATCCCCGCCACGGGGACAAAGAAAAAAATATATATAGGATCACGACTGTAATCCCCAAGCACGGTAGACATCCTTTTAGATCTCCAGGCGCTTCTTCGAAGATGTCTAGTGGGGGTAGTCAGAGGCACGTCCAAACATTATATTTGGCACATGCCCACATTTTGCAGTAGTTAGCATTCCATACGTGACAGGCTGCAAGCCCATCGCCGCTTAAGAACACTAACTGGTTTCCTCACGATGTTTTCCTTCACCGTTGTAAGCACGTGGTTTTGATGCGCATATAAATTTTTGAACAGAAAAATCTATTGATGCACGCCGGGATTCGAACCCACGACCTTCAGATTGATACATCCCACTCGGCCAACACGGCTTCAACGGCACGGGGACGAGACGTCATTAATTGTAATTACCGTTGTCCCGTCACGAAGACATGGTCAACGGAGATAACGGGCATTTTTAATTTTACGTGCTGTTGTCTTTCTAGCGGTAAGAAGAATAATTTAATGAACTAAATATTATTTAGACATTGTCATCCACTTCTGAGCTATTGTTTAAATTTCAAGTATCTATCTAGCTCATCGAGAAGTTAGTTTAAAATCAATTACAAATATCTACCCGGACAGACATACAAGAAAGCGAGATAATAAAATCATTGTAAAATAAAATAATAAAATAATAACGTCTACTCGTATTATGCCCGCCTACACAAACATTTATGCTCGTGTAGGTAGTTATACATGCTGTACTAAAACTGAAGACAACTAAAGATAACCTCATCCTAAATAAAACCAAAATTGTCTTATCCTGAGGGATATACATTATAGGACTATTTTTGTATAAAAAAAAAACAGAAAATCAATAGTATTGTGTGATAATCAATCAGGATGCATATCCGTCTGTTTCAAGACCACACGGTCCCAATATCCAGTTTATTTTAAAAACATCCTGTACATCTAAAACACGCACGACATTATTTTGTATCTAATGTCATCAGTCCTTAAAAGTTAAGCATTAACTCTAAGTTTGGGCATAAATGTTTTAATGTCTCATAGCTGCATAAAGCTAAGTGCATTCTTTCGGCATAGTGGCGCAGTGTCCGTGTCTGAGGCGCCAGTACGTCTGCCGACCTTGTCTCTTGCGTAGAACTGTAGACTGTATGTACTTATTTTATCTGTGCTTTATGGTGAACGTTCTGTCCGAAAACGCAGATTGGATTTCTTGAATTGTGTTTCTAGAATTTATTAGAAGTTTTAAACAGCAATTTTATTATTTATGTATTGAAAAGTAGTAGGTAATAGTTTTAATAACAAGCACTCGAATATTGACGAAGGATATTAAAATAACGAATCTAAATATTAAAATATTGTCATTCTAATGTCAGTGTAGATAAAAAATATATTGAATAATTAGATAGGTACAATAGCTAGCATTTTCTAGACATTATTAAATACTAGTTGTCCGCAGCCCTGCCACTGACTGTAGAGCAGGCGCCGAGGTCTAATTATGTATTTAATTGGAAGTAATAATTGTACAGTAGGAACATTTCCTAATATAATAATATAATATTATAAAGAGGAAAGATTTGATTGTATTGAATAGGCTCCGAAACTACTTGACCGATTTGAAAAATTCTTTCATCATTAGATTCCAACATTATCTCTGATGAACATAGGCTATAGAATATTTTCAAAAATGTTAGGGATCCGTATGAAAACAACTATTTACAATAACTACTTTTTCATGTTAAAATTTGCAATGGTAAACATGCAAGGTATCAAAAATTTACTTATAATTTTCATTAGTACCCGTGCGTAGTCGGGGCGGACTGCTAGTTCCCTAATAAAATAATATATTAGATGATAATTGTCACCTAACTCAAGCGTTGGAATCCTTACTTTAACCGGATTACCGAGAGCCCCATTGTCCGTCTGTCTGTCCGTTACGTGCATTTTGTATTGCCGCCGGAACAGAGCAAATGAACCATAGAGCATAATGAGGTTGATATAATAGGAAAATAGATTACTCTTGCATGAAACAAACGCTGATTTTAGCATAGTTGTTTGTGACACTTAATTTATTCTATTCTGCTTAATTTATGAATGCATTAAATACCGACAAAATTTTCAGATTGAAACATGATGCATGCAATTTAAGGAATTAGGAATTTATGTATGGCAAAATAGGCGGTATTTTCGATTATATAATTTCTTTCAGACGATCTGCTTAACCTAACAAAAAAACTGAAACCTCTCGACCACCGTGGTGCACGAATTGAACATACAAAACCTAGTGTTTTTTTACTTGCAAGCATTTTTTTTATTTGCGTTTTTATTCACGTTTCTCCATATTAAAAAACAATTAGTTGAAAACACCACCAGGTTTTATCCAAAAAGTCAATTTAAATGCAAATGGCTACCCTTTCCGAAAACTTCGACGTTTTTTGTACGAATTTTTGCTGCCAAACATAATATTTGAATCCGTATTAACTTTCAAAAAAACCGGCCAAGTGCGTATCGGGTCACGCGAGAAAAAAAAACACTTTAGGTGTAGGGGACACTAAAAAAAATGATTTTCAAGATTTTATTCTACGACTTTGTTCACATTACTAATCTGGGGGCACGGCAGTGCCCCCGCCAAGTCGAGCAATAAAGCGGCACGGCTGTACCATCCTTTTCTCGAAGCAGTTCAGGCCATTTTCGACCCCCTATAACTTCGTTGTGGATAAAACTAGAAGCCTGAATTTTCAGTAACCAAGCAGTCACTATATAAACACGGTATATTTCAAATTTCATTCAATTTGAACCAGTAGTTTAAGAATTATAACTAGTCAAAGTTTCCTATTTTGTCACTCACTCACTCACTCACTGACTGACTGACTGACCGATCATCAAAAGTTTAAGGCACTTCTAGCAGACATAGAAGCTTCAAATTTGAAACACAATTAGTGTTTAGTGTAAAAATCCTAAAAAAACCTGCCAAGTGCGAGTCGGACTCGCGCACGTCGAGTTCCGTACCATTATCTATAAATCACGTTTGTTGTATGGGAGCCCCACTTAAATATTTATTTTATTCTGTTTTTAGTATTTGTTGTTATAGTGGCAACAGAAATATCTGTGGCAACAGAATATCATCATCTGTGAAAATTTCAACTTTCTAGCTATCATGGTTCATGAGATACAGCCCTGTGATAGACAGATGGACTGACAGACCGATAGACCGACAGACAGACAGACGGACAGACGGACAGACGTACAGATGGACAGACGGACGAACGGACAATGGAGTATTAGTAACAGGGTTCCGTTTTTACTCTTTAGGTACGGAACCCTAAAAAGTAGGGCTATCTACAAAAATAAATGAGATGCCATCAAAAACATAACTTGTAAAAAAAGCCAAGTCTCGCAACGCAACTCAGTTCTTCTACCGTAAAAAGTAGTGAGATCCATGTAATACCAAGTCGGTTAATTTATTCAGTCTCTACTTTAAGGGTCCTTCTGACTTATATTATTACGTAATTAGCTAACATTTACGTAATAAGTGTAAAGAGTTAAATATATACACTCCAATAATTATGTTTTTAAAACTAAAAAGAAAACCGACGAAAATGTTTTGACCTATCGAAAAGTCAAAACACAATTATTTTTTTAAGTTCTTTAAAAAAAACAATTAGTCCTACATAAAAAGACAATTAAAATGGGACCAATTTGAGATTATTCTCTTCACTATAAAATCATCAAATCGGATCACAAGGTAAAAAGATATGGGCGGTCGTAGGATCATATATAAAATACTAGCCGACCCGTGACAGACGTTGTCCTGTCAATTTTTAATAATCGCATAGGAAAAAGCAATTTCAGAAACTTCCAATTTGTTCCCTACAAACCTTGTACTGATAAAATAAATTACGAATTTTGGTAGAATTCGTATCATTCATTAGTCTAAACTGCGTTGCTATGACGACTAAATGTTTTTAGTCTGTGATGTCAGATTTTGTGCACACCACCACCATCTTTACCATCCTTTTTGCGTTTTTTATCATTTAGGGGTTGTTTTTCGGATTATAAGTTCCCCCTTTATCTATTCTGTTTTTTTATCTACATACTACAGCAAGTTTCATCCTTATCTGTTTTGTCGTTTATTTTTGATTAGGGAACAAACATAGCAGCCTTATCACAAACTTTCGCATTTATAATATTATTAGGATTAGGATATAAACGCGTCGAATTGAGAACCTCCTTTTGAAAACGCTCGAACGCCGGAAAATGGGATTAAACTTTTGTATGTCTGAAATAAATAAGACAATATTTGTGTACGTAAAATAAATCGCAGGCATGTCAATAAAATTATTAATTTCCTAACGGGATAATACTAAAATATAATGTTATATTATCCTAAATAATATTATAACATTTTTTGCGTTTTATCTTTGTTACGTTTGAAGTAAAATCACAAATACCTCAAACACAAAGAAAACCAATATGTCTAATATGACGAAAATCTGGGTCTAAATCTGGTTTTATTTCATCTTGCCTTGTGCGGGTCTAATCTTGTAATTATTTTTTAAACCAGTTCCAACCAATAAAGCTGAAACATAATCTATGTAGGTACCAGTATAAATATAAATAAATATTGGCGGACTTTACACACAACACCATCTAGCCCCAAACTAAGCAAAGCTTGTACTATGGGAAGTATAACTTAAGTATAACTTCGGTGACAATGGGCTATTTGACAAGATTTTGAAAACCATTCTAGATTATTCAGATTAATTCATAAAAATATTATTTTCAATTCTGTTAACTAATGGCTCTAAAAATTTAAATTAAATATCAACAATTTAAATAACCCGCAAAAACGCTTCTTTAAGCAAATGGCGTCGCACTAGTTTCTGTGACGTTACATGCTTGTCAACAAATAAACAAACGTCAAGTTTTTCAAGGCAGGCGATGACATATTGACAAGCATGTTACGTCATCGTCGATTCGACGTTTAAAAATAGATAATTTTAACTATGAGTTTTTTAATAAATCATTGTTTATTTTCAAGTTATTTTACTCCATAACGCTTTATGAAGCCATAATTTACATAGATTACTGTCAACAACACTTTATTTTTCATACTGTCAAATAGCCTATTCAATATTAAGGTGACAACGAGCTGATCTGATGTAGTCAGGAGCTGTTCATCGGAACTCCTTAGTAATTAGTTTGATTGAATTGAAATTTTGTATAGATACCTGTTAAGTTCCTGTCACAGTGTAATTATTTGATAGGTGTCAGTGCGCTGGTCTGATGATATAGTTTTGGTTGAGTCTCCCTCAGAATTCCGACCATATTCTAATAAATACGCACCCTCCATCTAAATGCTTACGAAACTATCATGAAACGGACACTGGCAGAGTTGTGACAACAAAAGTCATAGAAGCCATAAACAAGAATTGAATTGAATTGAGTTCGAAAGATCGAATGATTTTACAAAATACTGTTTTTAAAAAAGATTTTTCAATAGAAAACTTATTTTTAAACTATTGTGATTAGTAGACATAACTATAGATTTTGACACGTTAATTATAATTAACGTTAATTTATTTATATATTTATTGTAATTACGTATTTTTGAAAACGAAACAATAACTTAAGCCTACAGGAATTTTAGTTATCACTACATAGTATAAAGCAAAGTCGCTTTCCGCATCCCGCGTCTGTATGTAATATGTATGTATGTATGTATGTATGTTTGCTTATATCTTTAAAACTACACAACGGATTTTGATTTTGATTTTTTAATAAATAGAGTGATTCAAGAGGAAGGTTTATATGTATAATACATGCATAATATAGTAGAGAAACACTGATAATTTTAGAGGTTTCTAATGTGATGTCGTAAATAAACACATTTTTTTGCGCTTACATTGCAAATGCTGGCTGAACCCCACGATATATATCAAAATAATGTACTACAGTATTGTACACCTTAAAAACGTCTACAAAAAAGTCAACGATGGTATTAGAAATGTCTTACGCACAGCGAAGCGGGCACGGGTCAGCTAGTTCGAATATTATTTACATAGCCGTTATATTAATTGTTACAATTTGTTATTATTACCGGCAACAAGTTGGATTCAAAATGGCGTTCATCAGTCACCAATAAAAGGTCGCAACAAAAGTTAGTTTAAAACATTTTGTTACCTGTTATTAATGTTATTTCGGACTTTGAGAACAACAGTAAATAACGTCGCGTAGATAAATGTATCAAATATTGTATGTTTCATTTAAACTATTATTATGAAGAGGTAGGTAGGTACTGCAAAATATGGGCATGTGCCAAATATAATGTACGTACCTCTGACTATCCCCCTAGACATCTTCAAAGGATCTAAGCGCCTGGAAATCTGGAGAGGATGTCTACCGTACTTGGGGATTACAGTCGTGATCCTATTTATTTTCTTATAAAGCTGTTAAATTTGTATTTTTGTAATAAAAATATTTCATCTAATAAAATCTACATTATCAGCGAGTAACATAGGCTATATTTAAAAAAAACCGGCCATGTGCGAGTCGGACTCGCGCACGAAGGGTTCCGTACCATTATCTATAAAAGCGGCAAAAAAATCACGTTTGTTGTATGGGAGCCCCCCTTAAATATTTATTTTATTCTGTTTTTAGTATTTGTTGTTATAGCAGCAACCGAAATACATAATCTGTGAAAATTTCAACTGTCTAGCTATCATGGTTCATGAGATACAGCCCTGTGACAGACAGACGGACAGACAGACAGACAGACGGACAGCGAAGTCTTAGTAATAGGGTTCCGATTTTACCCTTTGGGTACGGAACCCTAAAAAATTAAGATGTTTCGAAATTGCATGAATGTACCTAAAGCTGTCTAGAAACGTTAAGGTAACAAAAAATCGCCTAATCGATTGGTCGTTTGGGCATGATTGACCCACATACAAACATCCTCATAAACCTTCGGATTTATAATATCAGCAGTATTTTTATAGGACTATTGAACCTGTCGTGAACTTTGGATTGCAAAGCAATATGGTCCTTGCTAAATTGCCTGTCCTGGGGGAATTGTTTCTACCTTACAAACCTCTTTTATTTCCTCAAGAAACCGGTTGTTGCTCGCACCGCATTCATTATTTGCACTCTGGGAAGCCAGTTAAGCTACATGGAATTAGGAACTAAATTAATAAAATATATATATATTGGTGGACATTCCATACAACGCTAAGCTTAGGTTATACTATGGGAACTTTTATTTTGTTTTTTTTTTTGCTATAGCTTTTGCCGTTAAGTTTAAGGCGCTCCCAGTCGACGATTGTTTTTGTTCGAAACGAAAAAATAAATACTTGTGAACAAGCCACATCTCCTATTTTATAATGTATAGTATATGTGAATAAAGATGTACCCATCTTTAATCACTTCGATAAATAATCCTACCAACCGCTGCAATGACGACAAACACACGTCGGCGCGTGGTCCGCTTTAGCTTTTCGAATAAATTAATGATATAAATTATGTATAATTACTTATCAAAAATCTATTCTAATAGAAATCTAGATCTACATATTACCTATCTTTAACAATAAATCACAAGTTGATTTTAATAGTAGGTATATAAAATATTTCGATCATAAATTCTAAAACGTATCATTTTGAAATAATATCTTATTCGTGAAAAGTTTCTGCTATTATGTTTTCAGCTTAATAGAAATCTAGGTAGGAACCTGAAGTAATATACTTATAAAAATAGGAGATGTGGCTTATTCAGAAGTATTTCTTTTTTCGTTTCGAAAAAGAGCAATCAGCGACTGGGAGCCCCTTAAGACGAATAATAAATGTTTTTAATGAACGCAGAATCGTTATTCTCAATAACCGCCAAACATACAGTTTTGTTTTTTTATGACAAAGATAACATCTAGATAAATTACAGACAGAAACACGATTGGTGTAACTTTTCTCGATAGAACCCACGACCTTCAGATTTAGTAGTATCTAGCAGGTATATTAAACTTTAATCACAACCACGTCATGACAATGTAGGTATGTCTAGAACTCTAGATTATCCAGCTGGCATGGATTTGCCTTGCGAAACCCTACAACGGGTAGCCACGTGATTACTTGCTACAGACATTTTATTAGCAAACTAAGCTCTGTAATTCAGGTAATTTCATGTTCAACTTTCGGGTTTTCGTGATTTTGTTAATTTATGATAGTTCGTGTATTTTTGGTTGTTTTTTTAGGGTTCCGTACCCAAAGGGTAAAAACGGGACCTTATTACTGAGACTTTGCTGTCCGTCTATCTGTCACAGGACTGTAACTCATGAACCGTGATAGCTAGACAGTTGAAATTTTCACAGTTTATGTATTTCTGTTGCCGCTAACACAACAAATATAAACAGAATAAAATAAATATTTAAATGGGGCTCCCACTTAATAAACGTGATTTTTTTGCCGTTTTGTATAGATAATGATACGGAACCCTTCGTGCGCGAGTCCGACTCGCACGTTTTTTGCGTGAAGTGATATTTTCCGTAAATACTGTAATTTATTTATCAATCTAAATTCCATATTTTATTTATCTATCTCTTACTCTATATCAGTTCACAGTCTACTTACCATCATACCACACAATTAAAACGAACCCGCCATTGTGTGTTCTATCTCACTCACTCACTGTTTAAAGAAATCAAAATTAAGTTTGTTTTGACAAGCATCGTCATCATTTTCTTCTCCTTTTCCCACTTAATGTGGGGTCGGCACAACATGTTGCGAAGAGGATTTGGCTTATGTTTTACAGGCCGCTTGCCTGTCGTGAACCCTCTTTATTTGACGACAAGCATAGAGTTGATTTGATGAGGGCGCTTGTAAATAAAATAATGATTTCCAGAACCACTCCATCATGAGCTGTTCCCGGAGCATGGTCTGCATGGCAGCAGTGTGGCTGGTGGTTGCTGCTGCGGTGCCGGTCAGACGTTCTCCAGATCTTGAAGCCAGGAGGCGGAGTGCCATCGATAGGAGTATGATCAGGTACCTAACTGAACATCTTATTTTATTTTTAACTTAGATGCATGGACTTACCCTGATTTTTGTGGTGGATAATATTTAATTACATCAGAAGAAGCTGTGTTGACTGAGTGGACCTTGAATTTTAGTCCGAAGGTCTTGAGTTCGCGTCCTGGAAGTGCATCAAAGAGTTTTTCTATAAAAAAAATTATACGTATAAACGTGCCTAAATCGGTGAAAGAAAACATCGTGAGGAAACCAGTTAGTATTCTTATAAGCGCGATAGGCTTCCAACCCGAATATTACATTTGGCGCATGCCCACATTTTGCTTTAGTTAGCATTCCATACGTGACAGGTTACAAAGCCACCGCTTAATAAATGTGTCTCTTAAATAATGGACTCCACACGATGTCGTAACGTTTTGAGCATATGACAAATTGTCTCCTTACGATGTTTTCCTTGACCTTTGTTCATATAAAAACCCAGTATTTAAAATGTACTACTTCAACAGGTTCGGCCGTTCATACCCCGCAGAGCCATCTGCTGCCGACCTCCGTGAGGTATTCGAGCGTCCCTCCACAAGAGGAAACAGCTTCCTCCGCTTCGGTCGCTCCCAGCCCCTCACCCTCACCACCGACGACCTGATCTCCCTCCTCAGAGCCTACGACGAGGACTTCGAAGCGCCCACCAAAAAGTCCGCTAGCTTCGTCAGATTCGGACGAGATCCCGCTTTCGTCAGATTTGGAAGGTCCGCTGATGGTGAGAAGACATACGAACCCGAGCTGGTTGTCAGTGTCCCTCAGAGGAAAAGCAGGGCTCGCGACCACTTTATCCGGCTTGGAAGGGACAGTGAGGAGGTCAATGATCAAGAGGAAGAGGAGAGTAGAAAGAAGAGGGCCGCGCCTTGCAAGGATTGCGAATCATAATTTTGTCCCGTTCTATCACTGTGCGAGTGAGGTATACACTTTCTCTCTTTCTCTTCCGAATGTTTTCTTCAATGGCAATTATGGGGCAAAGGATGATGTTTTAAAAATCTACATTTAAGTGTGTTTTAGTCAGTTTAAGGTAAAAGTATTTGTTTTTAACATGTACATGTACTAATGAAGCAAAGTACGCTTGTTATTCTAAGTCTTTTAAATTCACATTTTACTCATTTTTACCAATTTTAAACTTAGTTTAGCTGTTGATTTATATTTATAAAGGATTTTAGATATTTTAAATTAAAAATGTTTTTATTGTATAAAATAAAATGATATTTTCAGTGTAGAGTAGACTTAAGTTAAGACTGTGTATCTACTCTCATTAAGCCTAGGTTTTCTAGAATATCTATAATATAATTACGATCATAATATAAGCAGTGTTTGTGATAAATTCACTTTCACCGTAATATTGCGGCCGTAATATATCGTCTCTAGAAAATCTAGGCTAAAGCATCTAAAACCACAAGGCTGGGGTTCAAAACCTGGTTTCAGATGCTCCTAATTAGCCATAGATTAAAATTACTTTCTCTAACGTTACTCTAAATGTTGTTAAAAATTATATTAAGGTTGTTGCAACATAATAAAGCGCAAACTATGTAACAGAGCATAAATCCATTTATTTATTTATGATTGAAAATAAATTGGAATTAATCTAAGATTTAATCTTTATCTTTCGTCACCTTACTAAAGCTAATGAACAAAGGCTTCGTAATGAGGATTAGTTAAGTTTTAATACCAAAAGTAAATTGCAGGAAAATAACGAGATTTGGTACCCAACCAGGGATGGATTAAGGAAGGGGCAGTTTGAGTAGTCAGGTGGAAAACACGATTTATATCACAAACTAGCTGTGTACCCCAGATTCTCACGGGTCAACGAATGAAGTATATATAGGCAAATTTATGATACCTTAGGTTACATTATTGCAATTTTCGTAGGGATCTCTAAGTTGTTTTTTAAATAAAATATAGCTTAAGTTACTCACTTATAATGTAGTTATTAAGAGGTAAAGTAATTTTCTAAATTGGTCCAGTAGTTTTTTAGTTTATTACAAACAAAGATACAAATTTTACCTCTTTATTAAGAAGTGTAGATAAAGATACGTCTATATCCAGCATAGAGTATGAGGATAGTGAGGCAGTATGGGGGCTGTAGATGGTAATGACCTGGTACCCTCTTTCTTTACCCCAAAGAGATTATACTTGCGTACGACCCAGTAGAAATTAAAAAGAATTAACTAACAAAAATTGGCTTTAGTAAAGACCGAGAAAAGCAAATCTGGTTTGGTATATTGAATTAGACTATAAATTATACGAAAGCAAAAACATTATCAACTAATTTCATGTTGCCTTGAATCTTTTTAGGACAAAGTCATTACATAACATAATTTAATGTCTCATACATAATTATGTCGAAAAGATCCACCAACATACTAACTTACAAACTTTAAGTTAGGATAAGAAGTAAGAGTGCAGGTGAGTTTATAAGTAAGTAACTGAATACTTAAGAGGCTGCCAGTCGCTGATTGCTCTTTTTAGAAACGAAAAAAAAAATACTTCTGAACAAGCCACATCTCCTATTTTTATAAGTATATTACTTCCTACCTAGATTTCTATTAAGCTGAAAACATAATAGCAGAAACTTTTCACGATATAAATATTATTTCAAAATGATATGTTTTAGAATTTATGATCGAAATATTTTATATACCTACTATTAAAATCAACTTGTGATTTATTGTTAAAGATAGGTAATATGTAGATCTAGATTTCTATTAGGATAGATTTTTGATAAGTAATTATACATAATTTATATCATTAATTTATTCGAAAAGCTAAGGCGGACCACGCGCGGACGTGTGTTTGTCATCATTGCAGCGGTCGGTAGGATTATTTATCGAAGTGATTAAAGATGGGTACATCTTTATTCACATATACTATACATTATAAAATAGGAGATGTGGCTTGTTCACAAGTATTTCATTTTTCGTTTCGAACAAAAATAATCGTCGACTGGCAGCGTCTTAACTAATTTTGAACACTACGTCTCTCGAAGAAACAGCTTATAAGAAAAAGGATAATAAAAAAATAATAAAAAAAATAGGATCACGACTGTAATCTCCAAGTACGGTAGACATCATCTCAGATCTTCAGGCGCTTAGATCCTAAAAAGATGTCCAGTGGGGGTAGTCAGAGGCACGTCCAAACATGACATTCCATACGTGAAAGGTTGCAAGCCCGAGTACGGTAAATATCCACTTGGAACTCCAGGCGCTCAGATCCTTGAAGATTACTAAAGGGGTTAGTTGTTACGCAGCCAAATGTTACGCAGTAGCTATAATTTCATATGTAACATGCAATAGGTCGTTCTTAAAAGCGGCGACAGGCAGTTGCAACCTCTCTGGTTTCCTTACGATGTTTTCCTTCACCGTTTTAAGAAAGTGTAATTCGCACTAAAAATTTCAATAATAAAAAATCCATTGATGTTTTTTTCAAAACCACGACCTTCAGATTGAATGTAGAGCTCACCCAGTAAGCCAACACGACACAAGAAACAGTCGCAATAGTAAAAATACCGTCATCAACTGAACCGTTTAAAACAAACTAATCCTTTGTACACAGACAATAAAGATCATCTTCTCTCAACAAGTGCTGGGCAAAGCGAGTCATATTCACCTTACGATAATACCTTAACGTTTTAATTGGTAATTCCGCCGAATAAAGATCGAGTTACATTGCGTTTGGTAGGTTTTATGGAGATTTGGACAGTGCTTCAAGGATATAACCCGTGACAGACTTTGTCCTGCCCAAATTTAAATAGTCGCATAGAAAAAATCACTTTCAGCAAACTACAAAATGATTTCCCTATAAACCTTGTCCTGATAAGATGAATTACTTAGAGAATAAATTAGAATGCGTATCATTCAGTAGTCAAATCTAAAGTCAGATATTTTGGTAAAATGAATTTTATTACGAATAGTCAAATTGATGTCAGATTTTTGTGACAAAATTAATTTCCAATACCGACCTTGGATTCAACGTTTTTGGTAGAATGCGTTGCTATGACAACTCAATGTTATCGGTCTATTAAAGGGGTTGTTTTTCGGATTATAAGTTCCCCTTGATTTATTCTGTTTTTTAGGGTTCCGTACCCAAAGGGTAAAAACGGGACCCTATTAATAAGACTTCGCTGTCCGTCTGTCGGTCCGTCTGTCTGTCACAGGGCTGTATCTCATGAACCGTGGTAGCTAGACAGTTGAAATTTTCACAGACGATGTACTTCTGTTGTTGCTACAACAACAAATACAAATAAACAGAATAAAATAAATATTTAAGAAGGGCTCCCATACAAAAAGCATGTTTTTTTTGCCGTTTTTATAAATAATGGTACGGAACCCTTCGTGCGCGAGTATTACTCGCACTTGGCTGGTTTTTATATTATCTAGCTGTCCCGACAGACCTGTCAAAAAAACTGTTTTAAGAACTCCTGACACTAATGAATATAACAAAAAAAGAATTAGCCACCAAGGGAAATAGGGATTAGAGATTAGATTAGATTTAGATATTTAGTTTATTTCTAGTCGTTCTTTAAGGTGATAGTGAAATTTTTGACGTTTTGTATGGGAGTCTTCCTGGATAAGACGGAAAAAGTGATAAAACTGCAAAAAAAATGTCTTTAGTTTAGGTTTATGATTATCTAACGAATTATATAAAATGAACTATTTAGCTATTTAGTTTATTAAAAAAGAAACTAGTGTTTTTGAAGAGCCAACTTTGGAAAAAAATCTATCGAGATAAGTTTCACCAATCAAGTTTCAATCGTGTTTCTAACTTTAATTTATCTAGATTAAATCCTTAAATTATCTTTGTCAGAAAAAACAAAACTGTATGTTTTGCGGTTATTGAGAAAAAACAATTCTGCATTCATCAAAAACATTTACTCCTCGTCTTAAATAAACATATTATTACATAACAAATATTCATAACTCGCTGTAGGTACCCGGTTAGCAAAAGGTTGTGAACTTTCAGATGGAGATTGAAAGCAAGATGGCGAGGAAACGGAACCGGATGTCAATATAATAACAACTGCATCTTTTATTAGAAAATGATGTTCAGAATGTTATTTGTTATTTTTGTTTATATTTATTAAACTTTATCAAACATTGAAATGATTGGACTGTTTAGTAAATATAGCTTTGACTGTGGGTATATATATAATCTACCAAAAACGTTGTATATGTATAATGTATAATATGTATAATCTATATATGTATATGTATAATCTATATATCACTTGACAAGTATGCAATGTTTTTACTCATTTGATGTATTTACTAAGGAGTTTTGTTGTGTCTGTTCAACAGCTCTTGTTTCCATCATCAGATCAGCTCGCTGTCACCGTATTATTGCATTGTCACCGAAGTTACATAAGTATGCGACATTTCAGCTCAATCGGTTGGGGATAACTGCTTCAAAATTGAGTTGCAAGATTCCACCTTAACAAACATAGTTACATAGTTACATACATACATTGCAAGTTAAATAAAAAAAACTTGTAATAATAGTATCCAACATTTATTCGTGATAGATCCTATCCCAAAAATGGCTATAATAAATCCCCGATAACTTTCTCGTAATTTAGTACCTAGACAACGTTTCTTATGTTTGATCGTTTTTAGGGTTCCGTACCCAAAGGGTAATAATGGGACCCTATTACTAAGACTTCGCTGTCCGTCTGTCCATCTGTCTGTTACAAGGCTGTATCTCAGGAACCGTGATAGCTTGACAGTTGATGTATTTCTGTTGCCGCTATAACAACAAATACTAAAAACAGAATAAAGTAAATATTTACGTGGGGCTCCCATAATAGAAACGTTTTTTTGCCGTTTTTTATAGATAATGGTACGGAAACCTTTGTGCGCGAGTCCAACTCGCACTAGACCGGTTTTTTGTTACAAACACATTATCATAAAATGTCTAGATATCTGAGAGGATGTCTACCGTACTCGTACTAAGGAATAACAGTTGTGATCCTATTTTCAACCGACTTCAAAAGGCGGAGGTTCTCAATTCGCCTGTATGTTTTTTTTGGTGTGCGACTGTGCGTGTTACGCGATTACTCCGGCGTTATGGACAGATTTACAAAATTATTTTTTATTTGAAAGCCTATTCTTTTGAAGTGGTCCCATTACCACCAAGTCAGCATCTGATGATGAGATCCCAGGGAAATCGAGAAAAACCTTCAAAATGTATGGGCATTGATAGTGGTATTCAGCTATAGACCTTGCCTTTCCTTCATTGGCATACCTACACCGAGTGGAGGGCTAGCCAGGGTTGTATGTATGTATATGAGGTAGGTATAGTTTGAAAGTCGGTTTTTTTTAAATTTATTGTAACAATTTTCCTTCTTCTCCGACTCGACTGCTAGATATTTAATAACCGAAAAATATGAAATAGTTATAACCTTCATAAACATCGGCAATTAAATCTTTTTTTATAAAGTAACTAGCCGACCCGTGACAGACGTTATCCTGTCAAATTTTAATAATCGCATAGAAAGAGCAAATACAGCTTCAATTTCCAATTTTTTCCCTACATATATTGTACTGATAAAATAAATTACGATTTTTTGAAGAATATCATTCATCATTCAAAACTGCGTTGCTATGACGACTAAATGTTTTTAGTCTGTGATGTCAGATTTCTTCGACACCAGCGCCATCAATACCAAAATCATCCTTTTTGCGTTATTTTATCATTTAGGGATTGTTTTTCCGATTATTAGTTCCCCCTTTATTTATTCGGATTTTTTATCTACATACAGCAACTTTCATCTTAATCCGTTTTGTGGTTTATTTTTGATTGGAGAACAAACATAGTAGCCTTATCACAAACTTTCGTATTTACAATATTATTAGGATGGTAGAGATGTCAGAATAAGGTGAGAAAATAATTAAAGACTCGTCATGTATCCAGTTGAGTGTATACTTTCACTTCTGTGGCTTATTTTCATAGTAATTCTTGGCTATTTTTTATTCCTCTTCAAGATAACTAAGAATAACAGGGTTAGAGAGTGTTTTATCTCTCTGATCCTGACGCCAAGCCTAACCAATTATATCTTACAACTCGTAGTGATCTAGAATAGATTAGTTAAGCTACTAGCTGCTAGTTTTTGTGTTATTTTTGGCTAGAGGCACACGGCAGTGTGCGCGTAGTGTCACACAACACACAAGTGATGTTTATGAAACAAGATTTTGGCCACTGTGGGTCGGAGCCTACTCTCGTTCATGAATATGGGTGTTAGACATAAACCCCTCTACAATAATCCCATATGTAGTAAGTAACTTACACTACATAACACTGTCTGTATGATTAATGCAGAAACGTTTTTTCTCAATAACGGCAAAATATAGAGTTTTGTTTTTTTTTATGACATAGATAACTTATGGATTTAATCTAGATAAATTATAGACAGAAACACGATTGGTGAAACTTTTCTCAATGTATTTATTTTCCAAAGTTGGCTCTTCCAAAACACTAATTTCGTTTTAACACAAAACTACGAATAGCTAAACAGTTAGTTTTTATATAATTTAGTAGTAGATTAATGAATAAATCTCCACAAAGTAGCAGCTAGTACAATATAGAAAAAAAATATTCTATATTCAAATAAATCCACAATCCGATTCCTTGATGGTACCTTGTAGTGTTTACGATAAACGAGACTGAAATTCAGCCTGAAATGACATCGAGTTTTTGCGTAACTCGAGAGATGGCTGACAGCAACAAATTGTCGGGTTCAAATTGAGGGCAATGCTTCTTTCATGATTTTCTCTTTTATAAGTAACACGAGATTTTGGAACAAACAGGTTGGCAAAGTTAATTGAGGGGATGCTTGAAATTTTAGTTTTTTTGTATAAGCTGAGTCTACCCGGATAAGACAGAAAAAGTGATAAAACTGCATTATCATGAAAACAATCAAATAAAAAAAAATGTCTTTAATTTAGGTAGCTAGTAAGATTATCTAACGAATTATATAAAAATGAACTGTTTAGCTATTCATAGCTTACGAAACTAGTGTTTTTGAAGAGCCAACTTTGGAAAATAAATCTATCGAGAAAAGTTTTACAAATCGTGTTTATGTCTGTAATTTATCTATATTATATCCATATGTTATCATTGTCATAAAATACAAAACTGTATATTTCGCGGTTATTAAGAAAAAAACAATTCTGCATTTGTCAAAGAAAACTATTACTCGTCTTAAATATTGATTGTAATTTATTTTGTTACAAAATTCTGAGGTCCTTTTCAGACGGAACTTAAGCTGCTCATGTATATATATATGTATATATATATATACCTACACATAGTGCAAGTCAGGGAGATATTTAAATATTCGTCCCCTCCTTTGTGACTATTTAATAGGATGGCGAGTTGTCAACACCTCGACTGAGGACAAAACTGGAGACCCGCCTCACTAGCCTTTCAAGATTATTACTTTCTAAATAAATAAATCTACTCTACTTTTATTACTTACTATTTACACTTATTATTTACTGTGTCTGGGTGTTACAATTAATAAATGTTAATAAATGTTTGTGGACATTTCACACAGCACCATCTAGCCCCAAACTAAGCAAAGCTTGTACTATGGGAACCAGATAACCGATAGAATACATATATACGTTTTTGTTGTAAATATATACTTATTATACATAACACCCTGACACAGAACAAATATTTATGTTCATCAGACAAATGTTTATCCCGGGTGGGGATCGAACCCACAACCTACAGCGCAGAAGGCAAAGCTAATATCAACTGAGCTGTGAGGCTAGCCTAATGTATCATAAGTATATATTTACAAATATATATATATATATATTATATGTGTCAGTAATCTGGTTCTCATAGTACTAGTTTTGCTTAGTTTGGGGCGGGATGAAATGTCCACCATTAATTTATTTATTATAGAGGTTAAATTTGCATTATTGTTTGTACGAAATAAATAACTAAACTACTGGGCCAATTTCAAAAATATTTTTGCCTAAGAAACGTAAATTATCAGTGAGTAGCATAAAAACTGTGTTTTGTTTTCGAAAAAATTAGGAATCCCTACAATTTTTTTATAATGTAACCTAAGGTATCAGACATTAGCATTGTTACCATTATTAGCATTATTTCTTTATAATAGTGTATGCATATTATTTTTCAAACTATCGTGATTAGTAGACATAACTATAGATTTTGACACGGGTCTTTGTGGACATAATCAGGAGCTTGATGTTGGAACCAGATGACATTATGGTGAGTTTTGATGTGGTGTCGCTTTTCACCAATGTTCCAATAAAGGACTGCCTGGATGTTGTACGAGAGAAGCTAAGTGATAACGAACTGCCTGATCAGTATATTGTTCTCCTTGAAAACTGTTTGGACGGAAACTTCTTTTTATACCAGGGGCAACATTACCTTCAGATTGATGGTGTAGCCATGGGAAGCCCGGTGGCACCAGTTTTAGCCAATATCTGGATGGAACATTTTGAACGAGGCATAGATTTTGCAGCCTATGGTATAAAGTTATGGAAGAGGTACGTGGATGATGTTTTTTGCATCATGAAGGGGGGCAAACAGGAAGTTGAACAATTTATTTTGCAGCTAAACTCAATTCACCCGAAGATTTGTTTCACATATGAAATGGAGAATAACCGGGCTTTAGCTTTTCTTGACGTCAAAGTGATGGTGAAATCCAATGGGTCTATATCGCACTCTGTATATAGGAAAACGACGCACACTGATAGGTATCTAAATGCTGCTTCACACCATCATCCTCGTCACTTACAATCGGTGGTTTGCTCTTTGATCAACAGAGCTCATGATTTATGTGACCCTGAACATTTGGAGAGTGAGTTGGCACATGTTCAGGATGTTCTCAAATCCAACGGATATGTAAGAAGACGATGGCAGCCGAGACGCATGGATAGGATCAAGCCATTGGATGTCAGTCGGCAGTCCACCTTTTTGCCGTATTTGAAGGGGGTGACAGATAAAATTGGAAATGTGTTGAGGAGGTTTTCAATTAAGTCAGTGTTCACTCCTTTATCAAAAGTGGCTGGACAGTTACGGACTCCAAAGGATGTGGTACCTCTACAGATGCCTGGCGTTTATAAGATAGACTGTAGTTGTGGCCGTTCATACATTGGGCAAACGAAAAGAACTGTGGCCGAACGTGTCAAAGAACATATTGCAGCTGTCAAAAATCGCCAGGTGTACAAGTCAGCGATCGCGGAGCATTTAGTGGATTCGGGTCCGTCTCACTGGATTGAACTACATGATCCAAAAGTTTTGTCAAGTGAACGCCATTACTACAAGAGAATAGTCCGGGAAGCTATTGAAATTAAAAAGTACCCAAAAAATTTTAATCGCGAAGACGGCTTTAGACTCTCTTCTTCATGGAATCCTGTAGTCACTATGTGTGGGTGTCGCGATAGACCATCTCAGTGCGTGGATACAGTCAGTGTGGTGTGTCGTAATGTGAACATGGACATTTCTATTTCTGAAGACCAAGTGAGGGTAGTTTCTTCAACTGCCTCCGCTTCTCGACGGTAGCTCCGAGTACTCCAGTCTGCCCGCGACCATGGTTATTGTAACATAGCCGAAACGTCGGGAAAGTAAATTAAAGGTAATTACGTGATAAAGACCCGTGTCAAAATCTATAGTTAGTGTATGCATAGTGTATATTTAATGTAACATACCTCTGACTACCCCCATTAGACATCTTCAATGTCTGCCGTACTTAGGGATAATCGTGATCCTATTTTTATTATGTTTTTTGTGTATATTGGCGATTATTAAGCATAATTACATTAATTATTGTTAATTAAATGCTTTCCCACTGACTGCTGGTAATGACACGGTATTAGTCACCAGCCGCTAAAAGAGTGATCATCAAAAATTCTCGTCATTAATCAGAGATGAAAGTTCCATTGACGATCATAATGCAAAACCTACTGAATAGCAAACTTTGCCCGTTTGTGTATGGCTGTGGTCACGTGACAAAGAATATGGCGGATTGAGTTCCGCCGTAGAGGTGCTACGAAGTGCTACGAGATTCTACGAGGTTGAGTTCCAACGTAGAGGTACTACGAAGTGCTACGAGAATAACGCATCACAGATCAGTTGGTAGTTACTCTGCCTTGCTGTTATAAGTAGTGGGTTCCATTCCTACCCGATACAAACATTTGTTCTGTGTCCGAGTGTTATATGCATCATTCATTCATAATGCATGTACTTACCAAAAAATTTAAGTATTCTGTACTAATATTACTTTAACAGCTTGTAGTTTGTTCTATGTCTGGGTGTTAGATTTAAGCGGGGAATTCACTAGACGGTCATGCCCGCGGGAAAGTCTGCAAACATGCCCGCGACTATAGTTTTGACAGTCTGCCAGACTGACTGCGACTTTCCTACAGCAAACATCGCACAATACCTTGTTTCGAGGTCCGGCGGGCATGCCTGTAGACTTGCCCGCGGGCATGACCGTCTAGTGAATTCCCTGCTAGTATGTATTTACAAAGAAAAATGTATAGGTATAAGTTTTCTATCAGTTATCCTATGTTTGTGCCTCAATCATGCCTAAACGACAAAACGGATTAAATTGAAATTTGCTATAGATGTAGATATAATGCCCGAATGAAACATAAACTACTTTAAAATGTGAAAAACATCACCAAAATGATGAAAAACGCAAAAGGGTGTTTTGGTAGATGGCGCTGGTGTGCAACAAATCTGACATCACAGACTAAAAACATTTAGTCGTCATAGCAACGCAGTTTTGACTAATGAATGATACGCATTCTACCAAAATTCGTAATTTTTTTTTTATCAGTACAAGGTTTATAGGAAAAAATTGGAAGTTGGCTGAAATTGCTTTTTCCTATGTGATTATTAAAGTTTGACAGGAAAACGACTGTCACGGGTCGGCTAGTTTGGTATAAGCTTTACATACAATATTTTTAGTCGCTTTTCTTATCACCCAGGACAGACCCTAATTGTATCAATAATGAACGCTGGACATTTGCATTATAAGCCGAGCAGATTGCAATTGTTTTTGCAATTGCAATGCTAAATGTTAATAAACTTAGCTTTAATATTCCGCACTAGCTGCTCGCACTTCGCCACGGGTGTACGAACGAAGATTATTTAAATAAAGTTGATAAGTGAATTTTTTGACGTTTTGTATGGGCTGAGTCTACCCGGATAATACGGAAAAAGTGATAAAACTACATTATCATGAAAACCATCAAACTTAAAAAGAAACTGTCTATAATTTACTTAGCTAGTATGATTTATCTAACGAATTATATGTATAAAAATTAACTGTTTAGCTATTAATAGTTTTATTTAAAACGAAACTAATGTTTTTGAAGAGTGAACTTTGGAAAATAAATTTATCAAGTAAAGTTTCACCAATAGTGATTCTTTCTGTCTGTAATTTATCTAGATTAAATCCTTAAGTTATCTTTGTCGGAAAAAACAAAACTGTATGTTTTGCGGTTATTGAAAAAAAAACGATTCTGCATTCAACAAAAACATTTATTACTCCTCATAATATTCCGCACTAGCTGCTCGGACTTCGCACGGATGTACGAACGAGCAAACTTTTGACACCTTGTTTTATAATTTCTTGTGGTTCTAAAATTTCTAGATAATTGTATGATAATTAATATTATAATTTATACACATACAAAAATATATTTTTAGTATTACATATTTGCGAGGCGCTAGTTAAGGATTATGGTTTTTGTGTCTACCTAACTAACAATTGATAGCCTGATGAATTCCTAGCACATTCCCACCGGAACCGTGGGTGCTCGAGTCCAACTCGCATTGTCCGGTATTTTAGGGTTTCGAGTCTACAAGAAACCCATAAATGTAGTTTCGTCATGTCCGTCCGTCCGTCCGTCTGTCCGTAGCTTAGCTGAAAAACCCTATGGTGTGGGGTTTCGTTAGAAAGGTCTTTAAAAAGTATGGAGGGTTTGTGAAAACAACTTTTCGATTAAGAGATCCGTTTGTGAAATATTAAGCTTTAAAGTGACAATTTTTGTTAGAAATGAGAGTCCCCTCTAAAATCAAAACTATTGGGTTTGGAGGTGTGAAAAAATTCACGGTAGTAGTACATTTATCGAACTTAAAAGAAAAACTATCACAGCTAAGTAGGCGTTACAAGTTTTCGAGTAATAGACGTAATAGTCGACCAACTTAAAAAATGTATTCGAAGAAGAAATAATCGTTTTTTTTAGTACAAATACTATTGAAAATTACTTATTATAACGTTGTTAGCTGTGTCAACTCCCTACATTGCGCGTGACCCGACACGTACTTGGCCGGTTCATTGCCGGTGATATATGTTAATTATGTTATGCATAAGTTACTCGCTGATAATTTAGTTTTTGATAGGTTCTTTTAAAACTATTATATACTGTACAGTCCAATAACTTAATTCCAACTTGCGTTGTCGAAGATCGTTATAACTTTCATGGGGGCACTAAACAATAAATTGCAATGAACCCACACAAAAGAGATAGCTGAGATTTATACCGCTATCGCATAACGCTAGTAATGCGAAAAGTATTATAATATTTTGGGATATAATGGTGTCGATATTGTTGCAATTCACTATACTAATATTGGTCAGTTCTTATGTGTCTTTTTTTTCAATATTAGCAAAAGGTACAGCTTTTATTTTAAGGCGATAAGTGAAATTTTTGACGTTATGTATGGGCTAAGTCTACCCGGATAAGACAGAAAAAGTGATAAAACTGCATAATCTTGAAAACCATCAAATTTAAAAAAAAATTGTCTTTAATTTAGGTAGCCTAGTATGATTATTTAACGAATTGTATAAAAATGATCTATTTAGTTAGCTATTCATAGTTTTGATTACAAACGAAACTAGTGTTTTTGAAGAGCCAACTTTGGAAAATAAATCTATCGAGAAAAGTTTCACCAATAGTGTTTCTGTCTCTAATTTATCTAGATTAAATCCTTAAGGCCCGGCTCACACCCACACACGTATTTCAATGATTTTCAGGTACCGATTTAAAAACCAGGAATCACAATTGTGAGGATATAATGATACAAAATTACTGATAATATATTCATCTTTAATAGTAGATAATAAAAACTGGCCAGTTCTATACAACATTTTCAAAAAAATACGTTTTTACCGTCGCAAGAACCGCTGAAAATGTCGAAAAATGGGATCTGGTTAGGTACCAATATCTTTAGACCCACAGCATATTTTTATTTGAAAATAATACGAAATTGTAGATTTTATATTTCTCTATACCGCGTGGCATTATCTTGTTTTCAAATAATTTACTTTTTCATTTATGAACAATATAAAATGCAATAAAACTTATCCATACATTTTTTCCATACAAAACTCACATTCACCTCAAGTCGGCACGTCAGTCAGCGCTCAGACGCGCTCGGGGAAGCACGTCCACGTCACATTTTTCTTCGAATTTAGGGGAAGTCTGACATAATCGGATACTGGGGTAAAATAGTGGACATGCAAAACTAATGATAACATTTGTATAATATATTGCCTTGACGAATTTGGTGCAAGCCACACAGATGAAGGTTAGGTACAATGCATGAGTTGTAAGGGCTGGGCTCATGTACACTGTACAGACTATGAAAGAGTTGGATGATTTTTTTGTAGAAGATGCGTTACATCGAGTTACGTTTCGAAACAGTATGATAATAGTTTACGGTTTTACCTTTTTGCATACGTCGCGTTGGAGCAAAATCGAAATAAGCAGATGTTTCGTATTTGATTGTTATTTTAATAAAAATATTAAATTTCAGAAAAATGTGAACCTGTTTGTGTCCCTAATTAGTCCTACTAAATAAATATAAATAATGATTTGATACATTTCTGTTTTGAAATGAAAGTTCTAAAAAGGTACCATGACCCTTAGTACGGTTTTAATCCGGCCTCCCCTATATTACCAAGCGTGTTTTTTTATACATGGATGGAAAAAATTGATACTTTATCTGAACAAAATGCGAAAAATTGAACCTGAATTTTCGATTACGAATATAATTTATATTTATTATCTATCTACATTTAATATTATAAATCTGATTTGTTTGTGCGGATGTTAGGTATGTTTGGATGTTTGTACCTCAATCAGACTTAAACGACTAAACGGATGAAATTGAAATTTGCTGTCGATGTAAATATACCCCTAGCTTATAAATATGCTATTTTTAATTTAAAAACATCCCCAAAACTATAAAAAGACTCCGAGTGCTGGTGTGCAACAAATCTAGCATTAATCAATTTTGACGACTGATGAATGACTGACGAATGATACGATACGCATTGAACCAAAAATGTTGAACCTTCTAAAAAGGTCGGTATTTGTTATTATCAAGGCAAGGTTTATCTGGGGGCACGGTAGTGCCCCCGCCAAGTTAAGCAAAAAAGCGGCACAGTCGTACCATCCTTTTCTCGAAACAGTTCAGGTCATTTTTTGGACAGACAGACAGACATTGAAATCTCACAACTTTTTACGATAGAAGAACTGAGTTGCGTTGCGAGAATTGGCTTTTTATTTTAATTTTTACAAGTTGTTTTTGATGGCATATACTTAAGTTGTACATGATGCAAATAATTAAATATTAATAAAGTGTCCTGAAAAATTGTTTAATTCGAAATACTGAAAGTGCTCTTTAGTGTTTCGTAGTTTACAAAAAACCCTTATAGTTTTGCCATTTCCGTCCATTCGTCCGCAGCTTAGCTCAGATACTCTTAATACTAGAAAGCTGTAATTTGGCATGATTATACTAGTCACGCCGACAATGTGGTAGAAATAAATATATATTTTCAGATGTTTTTTTTTCTCGCATACTCTCTCCATGTCTTTGGATAGGTCTTAAAAAGTATTGCGGGTTTGTGATGTCATTTAGTATAAATACAATGGAAAATATGAATTTGTAAAAAGAGCAGCTGGTCATCTCTTTTTCTGGAAAGAAAATATTATGGAAGATTATTTAGTAAAATTTTACAATAACTGTTTAATTCCAGAACTTGTTGACCCTCGCTACGCGCTGTCTATGGATCTTCGAGATCATAGCTCGCACACAATATTCAAAAGCATACCTACATATTTTATCAGTATTTCACTTTCAAAACTTTCTGTGAGTGGTACTCGAAACGTTGACGGTGCCGTCATCGATTTTAGATGACAATAAGTTTTTTTATTAAAAATATATTTTTTAAATCAAGCTTTTGTAAATTCTTGTGCTCTAGTTCTCGTCAAGATAAAAATAACGAGCCCAAACGCGACGTGGTTATGTTGTGTAGTTGAGGAGTTCCGATGGCTACATCCGACCTCCATCATCAGACCAGGTATATAGATATGCAAAGTTTTGCCTCAATTCGACTATTTAGTGAAGAGTTCCGTTGAACAGCTCCTGACTCCATCATCAGATCAGCTCGCTGTCACCATATTATGTATGCAAAATTTCAGCTCAATCGATTGGGGATAACTGCTTAAAATTAAGTTGCAAGATTACACCTTATCAAACATAGATACATAAATATGTACATAAACTGCAAGTTAAATAAGAGCTTATAAAAAAACGATACTTACCGTTTTGTCATAATGTATTTTATTAGTAGGTATAGGTACCTAACAAATATTTTTTGCACAGTCAAATATTAGTAACTGTGTAGTAGCACTTTACGATTTGTAACCTGTCTTATAATATATATTAATTTTTTCTATATTTATTTTCTTTTTGTCAAGTGCAACCTATAAAATTATTAAGTACATACCTACCTATACAAATATGACATACCTATTGCACCAAATATTTTCAAGTATCAAGACTAGTTATTTAGTCTTGGTAAATGAAGTGTGAAGTAGCTTCAATGTGTGCGTTTGCACTATTCGTAGTGTGCGGCCACAGAATACGGAAAAGTACAAAAAATGCGAGCTGTCATATTTGAAACAGCCGCCTTAAGTTATCTTTGTCATAAAAAACAAAACTGTATGTTTTGCAGTTATTGAGAAAAAACGATTCTGCATTCATCAAAAACATTTATTACTCGTCGGGTTTTGTTTAGACAAATAAAAGACAAAAATACAATTGGTTAAACATTTCTAGACAGATTTACCACGAAAATGGAACGTGTGTATGGTCGGAGAGCTCTAGTCTTGGATTAGCCATATATTTAGTTGCAAAATGTAGAATATAGATGTCGTCATCCAAAAAAATGTAGAACGTGAACTAAGATAGCTACGTAGGAAAAGTTATTTTCCTGAGAATTTCCAATGAAAATAAAATATAGCCTACTAGCAGACTCGCGACAGAAGTTGTCCTGTCCAAATTTCGAAAATCGCATAGAGTAACGCACGTTGATATGAAGACTGATGTCAACGGGGATGTCAGATTTATTGCACACCATCGCCATCTATACCGAAATCATCCCTTTTTCTTTTTTATCATTTTGGGGATGTTTTTCATATTTTAAAGTAGTCTATGCTTTATTCGGGCATTATATCTACATCTGCAGCAAATTTCATCTTAATTCGTTTTGTCGTTTAGGCCTGATTGAGGCACAAACATACATACAAACTCACAAATTTTCGCATTTGTAATATAGCCTATATTAGTCGCTGATAATGTAGCTATCGATGTGTGAAAGAATTTTGTTAGTTGATCCATTACAAACACATATACAAAAAACTTATTTTTCTTTATGATTTATTTGAGTTTGTTAAACTGTAAGCCCCTGCAGGCTTTTTAAATGTACTTAACGTTAAGACGTACTTACCTACCACCCTTAGGCATCTTCAAAGATCAGTGCGCCGATCTAAGAGGATGTCTACCATCCTTGGCGTTTTAAAGTACATAGTCTATTAATTTATATAAAAAAACTGTCAGTTATGACAGCTTACTGGGGAGATGAGCCCAGAGGCTCATCTGACCCAGTAAAAAAATATATATTTACTAGCTGTCCCGACAGACGATGCCCTGTCAAATTTTAATAACACTAGACAATCCTGTATCATGAAATGAAAATGGAACTTATAATCCGAAAAACAATCCCTAAATGATAAAAAAACGCAAAAAGGATGATTTTGGTATAGATGGCGCTGGTGTGTAACAAATCTGACATCACAGACTAAAAACATTTAGTCGTCATAGCAACGCATTCTACAAAAAATCGTAATTTGGGGGCACGGCAGTGCCCCCGCCAAGTCGAGCGCGAAGCAAACAAACACTGCCGTACCATCCTTTACAGGAACCATTTCGCCGCATTTTCAGGTCCCTATTTGAGAACCTCTGGATAATACCAGAACGCAGAAATTTTCGTCATCCAGTAAGCTATAATCACATACTTAAAATCCAAAATTTCAAGTCTGTAGCTCATTTAGTTCCGAAGTTAAGCGAAGGCAAAGTTTCGCATTTTAGACACTCACTCACTCATGATCATCAGAATACAACTAGTACTTCCCATAAACTCAGAGAGCTGAAATTTGGTACAGAGTTAGGGTTTAATTGCCACATTAAGGGAAAACCATAAAAACCGGCCAAGTGCGAGTCGGACCATTATCTATAAAAACGGCAAACAAATCACGTTTGTTGTATGGGAGCCCCCCTTAAATATTTATTTTATTCTATTTTTAGTATTTGTTGTTATAGCAGCAACCGAAATACATAATCTGTGAAAATTTCAACTGTCTAGCTATCACGGTTCATGAGATACAGCCCTGTGACAGACAGACGGACGGACGGACGGACGGACAGACATACAAACAGACGGACAGCACATTAATTAGATTTTAGTTAATGTGTGATTATAATAATAAAGAAATCGTAGTAAGGAACCTCAGACTTGGTACGACTTTGTCTAGATTTCATTACTTTTTAGAGATAAACAAGCACCTCCATCGAGACTTGGCTAGTTTTTTACAAAATGTTTTTGGTGGGATTTCTTTTATCAGTACAAGGTTTGTAGGAAAAAAATTGTCTGAAATTACTTTTTCCTATGCGATCATTAAAAATTGACAGGACAACGTCTGTCTGGGTCGGCTAGTAAATATATATACTTGCAAAAATATTACGTAACCTATCATTGACTACTGAAATAGCTCTCATCAATTCAGATTCCCCATCAATCATGGCCGTCTTGGATGCACAGTGATATGTCAACAAAGGCGATAGGACTTACGGAAGATTTGCCTACAATTGCTTTTGTACCGAATATGGCCCTCAGAGGAAGAATATCAGAGTAACATCGCCCAAATTTATTTATTAGAACATAGTGTTAAAAAAATAACTCTAAAAACAGGTTTAGGATAATGTTTTTTAGTAGTTACAAGGCAAGGTGTTGACGTAAACGCGTCATCATAAAATATAAAATGTATCAGTTTTGACATCGATACGATAGTGGTTCATTATATTATTATTATTGTATTATATGGTCACTGAATTGTCACGACGTCGGTATTACAAAAAAAAACGTAATTACCCGTAAGTATTTCCCGTTCCCGTTTCCGTTCCCGTTCCCGTTCCTGCTACCTCCCCACCAATTTTAAGCCAAATCGGTTCAGTCGTTCTTGAGTTGTAAATAGTGCAACAACACGAATTTCTTTTATATAATTATATAGATTATTAAAAAAGTGTTTTTATGAAAGTGCATCGAAACGGCGCCGCGTCTATGCGCGTCCTCGTCTTACGTATCTTCTGTCTGTCTTGCCCCTAATTTAGTTCAAGCCATAAAGAGATGTTTCTCAAAAGTTGTACAGGAAATAACAACTTAGATGTGACCTAGATATAACGATTGAAATGAGAAAGACTGACTGACTGGCTTCACAGTTGGTATCTCTGCCTTCTGCGCTGTAGGATGTGGTTTCGACTCCCACCCAGAGTAAACATTTGTGTGATGAACATAGATGTTTGTTCTGTGTCTGAGTAATAATGTATAATGAGTATGTATTTACCATAAAAAAGTATTATAAGTATTCTATCAGTTATCTGGTTCTAATAGTACCTACTTACAAGCGTCTCTTAGTTTGGGGATAAATAGCTCTGTGCGTAAAGTCCCAATATTATATAATATTATTATGCACAGAAATCAGAATAAAAAATAGTAAAATTCGGAAAACTGAAAGTTCTTTTTTCTGTGATTATTTAAATTTAGATAAGACAACGTCTGTCGCAGGTCTAGCTAGTTTATTTATATATTTTAATCATACATACACATACACACATCACAAAAGTCTAAGCAACACGTAAAGAAAGTCGTGTTTGTTACACTATTTATAACTCAAGAACAGCTGAACCGATTTGGCTGAAAATTGGTAGGGAGGTAGCTTAGAACCAGGAGACGGACATAGGGGACGGACATACTTTTTAACGGGAACGGGAACGGGGACGGGAGTTAATTCTAAAGCGATAAGAAGTTCGCCGGGTTAGCTTGTATGCAATGTAAGCTCTATAGCAAATTGTCACTCTGGTTCTTGCCATTGTAAAATATTTGCGTGGGACGAAACAGGACAAACAAACTTTGTGTGGGTTTTTAGATACTTCTTAGACATGTCTCGATTACTCAGCATAATATTAAGAGTTCAATGCGAAAATAAACTTACAAATCCAATTCTATGCTATGTAACTCCAAAAAGAGTGCTCAAATTCTTAAAGTAGGTTTATATCATTCAGACATTATGTATGACGTCATTTTACGATCTGCAGATTCAGTTCTACTAAGTGTAAATAAAAACCGGCCAAGTACGAGTAGGACTCGTGCACGAAAGGTTAAATAATTAATTTATAAAAAAACTAAAAAAAAAACGTTTGTTGTATCGGAGCCCAACTTAAATATTTATTTTATTTTGTTTTCAGTATTTGTTTTTGTAGCAGCAACAGAAATACATCATCTGTGAATATATCAACTGTCTAGCTATCATGGTTCATGAGATAAAGCCTTGTGACAGACAAACGGACAGACGGACAGACAGACATTCAAACTTTCGCATTTATAATATTAGTAGGATTAGTAGGATTAATTGCGTGGTGCTTACTGTGGAGCAAATAAATGTTTTTTTTCTTTCTTTCTTTGAAGTCTGAATACATCGTCACTTGAAGGAAGTCGCGAAGGTTTGCACTAGTCTATCTATACATATAATAAAACTGTAGAAAAGTTCAATTCTGTACATTGAATAAAAACTAAAAAAAATATATACAAGTAACACAAGTCTGTCTGTTGTCCGACTTTCACGCAAAAACTACTAGACGGATTTTGATAAAACTTTTTTGTTATGTAGCTATTAGTCCTCGGCAACATATAGGCTATAATTTATTTTGAAAATTGGAATAACAGATGTGACACTATTTGTCGACCAGCGAAGCGGGCACGGGTCAGCTAGTCTTCAATAATACAAGAACTAGGGACCGAAATATTATCTTTACATTTTATGTGAATGACGTGAAATGGCAAGAACGTGTAGGACCAACTTACATTATGTTTGTATAGGACCTTCTGATATGACTAGGAATAGATGGGTTAAAATGTCTTCATATTAACCCTACTGGCTTCACAGCTCAGTTAGATTTGCCTTCTGCGGTAGGCTGTGGGTTTGATTCCCAGGACAAACATTTGATAATCTCTTATATATAAAAATGAATCCCTATTTCCCTTGGTCACGGCATCACGGCTTTACCGATTTTGCTAATTCTTTTTGTTGTGTTTGTTACTGTCAGGAAAAGCATCTTTCGAATAAAAAATTTGGAAAATCCGCCTTAAGGCGCTCCCAGTCGACGATTGTTTTTGTTCGAAACGAAAAAATAAATACTTGTGAACAAGCCACATCTCCTATTTTATAATGTATAGTATATGTGAATAAAGATGTACCCATCTTTAATCACTTCGATAAATAATCCTACCGACCGCTGCAATGACGACAAACACACGTCGGCGCGTGGTCCGCCTTAGCTTTTTGAATAAATTAATGATATAAATTATTTATAATTACTTATCAAAAATCTATTCTAATAGAAATCTAGATCTACATATTACCTATCTTTAACAATAAATCACAAGTTGATTTTAATAGTAGGTATATAAAATATTTCGATCATAAATTCTAAAACGTATCATTTTGAAATAATATCTTTATCGTGAAAAGTTTCTGCTATTATGTTTTCAGCTTAATAGAAATCTAGGTAGGAACCTGAAGTAATATACTTATAAAAATAGGAGATATGGCTTGTTCAGAAGTATTTCTTTTTTCGTTTCGAAAAAGAGCAATCAGCGTCTGGGAGCCCCTTAAAGTTGTAAAATTTTGTCAAAACTAAACGTGCTTTTTTCAATGGGATTATTGTTATTTGACAGGACAACTTCTGTTGCTAGAATATTACAGATAGAATATTGATATTTTACCACGGTTGAACTTGTCATGCTGATGTCTAGAGACCTAGGGGCCGTAGTTTTCTCTTATCTTTACACTTTCAAACTATAATCATTATGCTACCCAATTCTCTTTGTTACACTGTCTAATTTTGTTATTTCTTTTTCTGTTAAATAAATATTACTGTACTCTACTTAGGTCTAATGGATATTTAGTAGTTTTATTTTTATTTTTTTATTATAATATACGTTATTTGAAACAGAAACATTATAAAAAGCGATAAAAACTGCAGTAGCTAAAAACACTGTGTCGAGAATGTTAACGCCTCCTCCGAAATGTCTTTTTAAAGTATCTAAAATAGTTTTAATTCTTAAATCAAAATCAAAAAAGTGTTTATTCATTGAAATCACTTGGATCATTTAATCGTCACCTTTTAAAAGTTTAGTTTAATTTCATTAATTGTTTGTGTTTTTATTTGTTCTGTGTTTAGGTGTTATAATGTTTAAGAGGGTAGTCAATACTAAGAATAGTATTTATAAGCGGATATGATTTTGGAACCTGTCACGTATGGAATACTAACGAAGCCAAATTTGACGTTTGTACGTGCCTCTGACTATCCTCTTTAGATATCTGCAGTCTCTACCGTACTTGGTGATTACAGCCAAGACCCCATTTATATTTCCATTTTTATTTCAGCAAGATATTGTTATTTCGAAGCGTCCGAGAACTTTTTCAATCTTAGTATAGTTAGTCCAAACTTACAAAAGTAGGGTAAATTGTTTTTTAAAATAACTATGCTGCAGTTGGTTCACTGCATTGGATAAGGCTCTTGGTGTTGTCACTAGAGGTATTTTAAAAAGCAGCGATGGGCCTGCTACCTGTCACGTATGGAATGCTACTATTGTTGTACGTACTTGAGTAGTACTTTTAATTATTATTCTTGTTTGAGCCTTCACCTTGTTCGATTGGCACCACACTGGAGCTCCACATAGCATCATAAAAAAAAAGGTAGCCGTGTTTGTTGCCTGATTCTTCTAGGCTTGGTCACGTGGAATCAGCGTAGCTTCCTAAGACGTTTCAAAGTGATCCTTGTGATTTTATTAAAATAAATGATGAGTGTATTTAAATTTGAATTTACTGCAAACTGAGTTCGTACTACAAATGTTTAAATATTTTCAAGGATCCTATATTCAATTTTTTTTTAGTTATTTCGCGTCGATACATAACAATGGAAACGAACGGATTAAACGGATAGCAATCTTAAAAGTACTATAAATGTTTAAATAGTATCCAGTTAGTGGCAATCTGGATGGAATATGACAGGAAGTCCGGTAACCGGATTGTGTTTCGCGATGCAATGTTTACAGTAGTGCCATGTCCCGAGCTAAGCTAATTATACGCAACTGTCACTGGATTCCAAACTTTAGACCCTTGGTGCTATACTTCCATCCTTATAAAAAGGCAACATTCGAGGTGTAATAAGAAAATCCTAAAAACTGAAACTGGATGCATGCATTTTGATTTTCGTCAAAAATAACGAAAAAAATCATCATAATTTTTCACTTATCAAAATTAGATTGCCATAATAAAAAACAGTAATTTTTCTCTTTGGATTAAGTTCATTAGCGGCTATTAATGCCTACTCTATAGCCTGTAGTATTGCTATTAACATAAGATTTCCGAAGAATTCAAATTCAAATTTTATTTATTGACATATATAATTTATACAGTGATTATAATTAAATGAATCCATAGGCTCCTGAACTAGTGAAAACTGTGTTTCTGGAGCCAGTGGCTTCTCCCATCATAGGATATGGTATAAATATTACGTCTAAAAAAATATAAAAACAATGATAATCAAAATAGACCAAAATAAAAAAATAGATTAAACCCAACAGTTCTCTTGTATGTATCACTTCACTACATAGTATAAAGCAAAGTCGCTTTCCGCTTCCCGCGTCTGTATGTATGTTTGCTTATATCTTTAAAACTACACAACGGATTTTGATGCGGTTTTTTTAATAGATAGAGTGATTCAGGAGGAAGGTTTATATGTATAATAACATGCTACCCGTGCGAAGCCGGGGCGGGTCGCTAGTTGAAATATATAAATAAAAATAAAAATATAAAAAAGAAGAAAAATACATTTTTCATCTTTCAACTGATTGGAGCGCCTGTTTTTCCTACATAGCTTTCTTATTTCACGTTTTACAAGTTTACCATCATCTAGTTCTTACAATTTTAGACTAAATATAGGCTTTATTATTGACTGACCTCACAGCTTAGTTGGTAGTATCTCTACCTGCGCTATAGGGTTCGAAGTTTCTGGGTTCGATTACCACCAAGAATATACCAAGGAAGTATAAATTTACAAAAAAAAGTAGGTATACCTTAATACCATAAGTAATTTTATCAGTAATCTACATAGGGAACTATGTAGATAACTATGTAGACACGCTTTGCTTAGTTCGAAGCTAGACGTCTGTTTAAAATGTCCACCAATATTTATTTATTTTATTTAATCCTAGAGTTGAGTACAGATGAAGTAGACATTTTGACTGGCCTCACAGCTCAGTTGGTAGCTCTGCCTTCTGCGCTGTAGGTTGTGGGTTCGATCCCCACCCGGGATAAGCATTTGTGTGATGAACATAGATGATTGTTCTGTTTCTGGGTGTTATGTATAATAAGTATGTATTTACAATAAAAAAAGGAATTGTGCGGTTTTATGAAACCACGGTAAAAGTGAAACTTTTAGTCTATACACTACACGGTCAGCTGATGGAACTATAGACGCCATATTGGCCTCGGCTGCTCTGACGAGCGCCTTTCACTTTATCCCTACTCCGCGGCCGACCGTCACGCGACATGTGACACACAGACCAAAAAATTTGAGACGATGTAATTATGTATTCGTATTATTAAAACGTATTTATGTATTCTATCAGTTATCTGGTTCCCATAGTACAAGCTTTGCTTTGGGGCTAGATGGCGCTGTGTGAAATGTCCACCAATATTTATTTATTTATTTACAAGCCATTAGCTAGTAAAAGTTTGAGCACCACATTGTCGTGTGACAAGCGAACTGTCCACAACCTTGCTTAGGCCGGCGGTCGGCAGTGACAATGCTCCGCCAGCCTTATTGGATTACCTGCCGTATTTCCTGCCTAGCTTCGAATACAATCCATTTATTGCCTGTAGAAGGCTAGATAGCTTTAATAAAACTGCCTAATTACATACTAATTATTCTAAATTAGCGTTGGTGGACGTTCCTGTGTGCTCATCGCTTTTGCGTTCAACGCACGTCCAACTTTTAACCGCGACTTCGTAAACCCAGATTCAGAAAATCTATTTGTGACGAATCTATCGTAAATCAATGAAATTCTGGAAAAACTAATGGAATAAAGGATGATTCACGATGTACCGTGTCGCCCGGCCGGACCAGTCATTCATGTTACACCGGGCTGTTTGGGTGTATATAGTTATAGTTATTTTATCTTTAAGTTTTAATTCTAAATCAAGTGTAGCGTGTGTTGCTTTTTGAATTTGTGCAGAAGCTCTTTAGTTATTTTTTTTTATTGTTGTACGTACTTGAGTAGTAGGTACTTTTAATTATTATTCTTGTTTGAGCCTTCACCTTGTTCGATTGGCACCACACTGGAGCTCTACAGAGACCCCAAGCCGTGTTTGTTGCCTGATTCTTCTAGGCTTGGTCGCGTGGAATCGGCGTAGCTTCACCTAGTTCCTAAGACGTTTCAAAGTGATCCTTGTGATTTTATTGAAATAAATGATTTTTGAATTTGAATTTGAATTTGTATTATTTTCACGACTATATCTGTCTGTTGGCCGGACCGTGCCGGAGCCGGGATACAATACCTACCGACATATCAACGCCGTGCCCCGACCGAGTCCCGGCGGGGCACGGCCCGGTTGCGACACGGTGTAGCGTGAATCATCCTTTATTCCATTAGTTTTTCCAGAGGGGTCGCCACCTCGAAGGATGCCAGCCGTTAGTGTAGTGGTCCGTTGAGCTCCATTTCACTGTCAAGTGGTGGATGCCTAGGAACCGAATATCTAGCTGGCAAACTTTGCCTTCGCTGACTCATTCAGTTGAGCAGCGGAGACCGGAATTTAGAATTTCGTTTTTACAGCTTTACGATAGATTCGTCAAAAATAGATTTTTTGAATCTGCGCGTACGAAGTCGCGGATAAAAGCTAGTTGGACGTGCGTTGAACGCAAAAGAGATGAGCACCCAACGTCGTTATGGCCCTAATAAGGCGAGTAATTAATGTGTTTGATGAATGCAGAATCGTTTTTTCTCAATAATCGTAAAACATACAGTTTTGTTTTTTATGACAAAGATAACCTAAGGATATACTAGATAAATTACAGACAGAATCACGATTGGTGAAACTTTTCTTGATAGATTTATTTTCCAAAGTTGGCTCTTTAAAAACACTAGTCTCGTTTTTAATCAAAACTATGAATAGCTAAACAGTTAATTTTTATATAATTCGTTAGATAATCATACTAGCTAAATAAATTACAGACAGTTTCTTTTTAAATTTGATGGTTGTCGAGATAATGCAGTTTTATCACTTTTTCCGTCTTATCCGGGTAGACTCAGCCCATACAAAATGGCAAAAATTTTACTTATCACCTCTCTATGAGCAAGTGTGTTGAAAACATTTATATAATTGAAGGTCATGCCTTAATAAATTTAGCCACCATATCAGAATAGTGATTAAAACAACTTAAACACATCGACGTATCGACGAGCGATGGACTTACTTTAATGACATTAGCGTAACGCTTCTAGTGATGGGACACACGTTTATTGATAAAACGTGTTTAGAATGAAATTGGCCTTTTGTAAATGATAATATTTTGCGGGAAATATTTCAATGGAACGGTCTTTAAAAGCTATTTTCATAATTTATACCGGAATGGAGTTTTTCTCTTATCAACTACATCAATGCATGAAGCGTGTATATGTGCGTGTAATGTGTATGTATTCCTAATAAAATTTTAAAACTTGTCTGATAGTTGACTAGCCTTACAACTCAGTTGGTAGTAGCTGTCTTTAGTGCATAGATTGTGGGTTTGATTCCTACCCAGAACAAATATTACGTGATGTTCTGTGTCTTATTGTTGTGTCTGTGTGTTATTATGTATTCACAAAAAAAAACATTTAAGTATTCTTGCCTGGTTTCCATAAAAGTAATTGCTTAGTTTGAGGATACATAGCGCTGTGTGATATGTTCACCAATAACTATTTAGTAGATGTGAATAATGATTTTAAAAGTTAGCCGTTACCAAAGTTTTGACTTGTAGGAAAAAAATAAAATGAATTATGATCACGACTATAATTTTATTATACGGTAGACATCTTCTCAAATCGCCATTAGTCATATTCATATTCATATTCATTTATTTAATTCTCCAGTTGGTTACAATGATCTTAAGGTATCACAGAGTTTGAAGTAGTAAGTGAATTTAGTCTTATTAATTTGAATTTAATTTTAAATTTTCGATTTTTAATTTAGTTTTTGAAGATGAGTACATTTGGTAGTCATAGACACGTCTTAATATTACATTTGTACAGTTGTAGGGTATGAGTAAATAAAAATAATAAAATAAAAATTTTTTTATTCAGACAACATTTGGGGTCCATAAAAAGTTTACAAAAAATTAAATAAATTGAAAATAAAAAACAACATAATTACATAAAACATCTACAAAACAATTATACACACCATATAACACCAATTAGGCATATAAATATACCTAATTGGTATAATAGATCTGTCCATTAAATGGATTCATGAGAGCCGTCCTCCAGTACCTTTGCAGGTTACTGTCCTGCCGACCCGCCAAGGTCCTAAGTAAACTGTTGGGGCTACCCAGGATTCTACGTCTAACTGATGTTATTTTATTGCGAATTACAGCATAAAAGTCTTTGACATGAGCAACTTTAAAACTTAAACTTTTAAACTTTAAAACTTTGGCATCGACATCGATGATCACTTATCGATGGTTTAATAGTCACGTTACTACAGCGACGAGCCCTCTTTGAAAATTCGATTAACTCATGTACTTAGTCAAAGCTTGACAGTGTCCCGTAGGACCTACTGGCGGTCGCCACGACTCCATGGACTTATGTGAAAGTGAATATGAATACCTGAAATTACCACACGGTGAGTTTTTTCATTCAAACTTTCAGGAAAATTCTTCGAAATTAAGTTTTTAGAAGTATTCATGTGGTTTTTAAATCGCTTACCCCTTAGAATATAAATAAATATTGGCTTAGAATATAAATAAATATTGGCCCATATAATTTTCATCAGTCCTTCTCCATCCAAAGGTTGTCTGGAAGAGATCGCTGATTAGCGATAAGACCGCCCATTGTTCAGCATAGTTTTTTGATGTGTATTCTTATTACCTATGTATGTTTTATTTCTTTATATGGTGTGCAATAAAGTATTTTCTATCTATCTTTCTATCTATGAGAACCAGATTACTGATAGAATAGGTACTTATAGTACTTGTAAACTATGTGAATTTTGTATATATGAATTTTAAACTATGATTAACCCCTTAAACATTTTGAAAGATGTGATCTGAGAAGTTTAACTTACTAAGTCGCGAGCCTACTCCTTTTAACTAACGAAATATTTTTTGCGCATTTAAAAAAGCACTAGCTGATTTTGTAGTAGACAATAATAAGCAGTACCTACCTAACTAATTAATAGCAGTGTGTTAGACGATGCGCAGGATGAGCAAACACCTACTCTTTACTCTAACTTAACATTTATAACATACTAGCGACCCGCCCCGGCTTCGCACGGGTAGCATGTTATTATACATATAAACCTTCCTCCTGAATCACTCTATCTATTAAAAAAAACCGCATCAAAATCCGTTGTGTAGTTTTAAAGATATAAGCAAACATACATACAGACGCGGACAGCGGAAAGCGACTTTGCTTTATACTATGTAGTGATGATAAAACGAGCGATCAACTCAATTTGTATCACCTAAGCATTTTATAACTTTATTTAATTAAGTATTCTCATGTAAGTGACTGTTGTCTTTTTTGAGAATAAATGTCTTTAAACCTAAATATAGGAGGTTATCCTCCTCCAATTAAAAAAATCACGACGGTAATCCCCAAGTAAGGTAGACATGCTATAAGATCTCCAGGTGCTCAGGTCCTTAAAAAAAAAGATTTTTTGAAATGTCATTTTGGGAGCTATCAAACAAACTTCGTTTTTATATTGGACTCTAGATAATGTTTCATCTAGGTAGGACACTAATATAATTAAGAGAAAAAATATAAATATTTTGTATTATTGTGTTAGTTTGTAATGGATAAAATAAAAAACTTTGAAAATTATGTCACCTATCAAAAGCTAGCTCAGTCGGTAGTAACTCTGCCTTCTGCGCTGTAGGTTGTGGGTTCGATCCCCACCCAGGGCAAATATTTGTGTGATGAACATAGATGTTTGTTCTGTGTCTGGGTGTTACTATGTATAATAAGTATGTATTTACAAAAAAAAAAAAAAAGTATTTAAGTATTCTACTAGTTATCTGGTTCCCATAGTACAAGCTTTGCTTAGTTTGGGGCTAGATGGCGTTGTGTGTAAAGTCCGCCAATATTTATTTATTTATTTATTTATTTATTTATATCAAGTTTCCGGACGATATCTATTCCAATGTTCGGACGCGCCTCTGACTAACTTTAGTCATTTTCAAGAATCATGGCATCTGGAGATCTGTGTATCGTACTTGGGGATTACAGTCGTAATCCTATTTCATTTTCCATTCCAAGTTCCATTAAAATCAGTTTAACTGTCAAGTAGGTACCTACGGATTTATTGGTCGCGACTTCGCGAGGAACATGTTTAGATTCACCTAGCTCCTAAGACATTTTAAAGTGATCTTTGTGATTTATTGAATAATTTCAATTTAAAAATTAGCAACAAAAAAGTGATTTAATTGAATTATTTCAATAAAATTCCTGTACTTTGACTTACAGACCAAAAACACCGAAATATTCGCATTTTGTATGTATGTAATTATGTATGTTAAGGTGGAATCTTGCAACTCAATTTTGAAGCAGTTATCCCCAACCGATTGAGCTGAAATTTTGCATACTTATGTAACTTAGGTGACAATGCAGTAATATGGTAAAATCACTACATAGTATAAAGCAAAGTCGCTCTCCGCTTCCCGCGTCTGTATGTCTGTATGTATGTTTGCTTATATCTTTAAAACTACACAACGGATTTTGATGCGGTTTTTTTTAATAGATAAAGTGATTCAGGAGGAAGATTTATATGTATAATAACATGCTATCCGTGCGAAGCCGGGGCGGGTCGCTAGTAAAATAATAAAAATAAAAATAGTTTATTTCAGTAGCCAAATATTATAGATACATAAACAAGGTTGGAACCTTCTTTTAAGTACAGAGTACTTGTGCCAGAGAGTTCCGCTCTTCCATAGCCATGTTAATGGTTACAAAGTCGAACTATTATATTACTATTTTTTTATTATATGGTGACAGTGCGCTGATCTTATTATGGAGTCAGGAACTGTTCAACAGACAACGGAACTCCTTAGTAAATACTTCGATTGAGTAAAACTTTGCATACTTGTCAAGTTCCGATGACAATGTTAGATGATGTGACAGGTGATAACGCGCTGGTGCTCGATGGTTTAGATGATGTTACAAAAGTCATTGAAAAATATTTTTCAACAGAAAACTTATCCGTTTTTGTCACTAGAATAAAGGAATCCATACAAAATCCAAAATGAGGCTAAGTAGAGGATTGCTACAAATAATTTTGGTATTTGATACGTAATGTATAGTAATCCTGTTAAGTGCTTTGAAACGTACGTTTGTCGTTCTTAAACAGGTTATTTCATGGTCACAATTAAAAAGCGGCGACGGGCTTTTAACCTGTCACGTGTGGAATTGCTAACTGCAAAGTGTTAGCAATAGATTAAAATTTAGCCAAAAAAAATAATCTAGTGGCATTTGTTAGATTAAATTTTATCCATTTAAATCGTGTATTTCTCAATATTTGCAAAAGGTACAGCTTTGATTTGATACCATAAATAGCTTTAGGGTATAATAATAATAAGGAGGTAGTCAATGGCACGTCCAAACATAACATACATTTGAAAGACGAGCTAATAATACTTTGAAGACACTCCAAAACTGAACAAATCAATTTATCTATAAATACGGCTTCCTTGTTTTCCGGGCGATGCTCATGATGAAGAGCATCTGAATTGTCTTGAAACATATATCTCAACAGCAATACAAGGAAAAACGTGGTATTAGCCGTATTTAAGGTGATAAGTGATTTTTTTTTACTTTTGTAAGGGCTGAGTCTACCCGGATATGACAGAAAAAGTGATAAAACTAAGCTAAGTAAATTACAGACAGTTTCTTTTTAAATTTGATGGTTTTCAAGATACCATCATATTTAAAAAGTGATAAAGCTGTCTGTAATTTACTTAGCTAGTATGATTATCTAACGAATTATATAAAAATGAACTGTTTAGCTATTCATAGTTTTGATTAAAAACGAAACTAGTGTTTTTAAAGAGCCAACTTTGGAAAATAAATCTATCAAGAAAAGTTTCACCAATCGTGTTTCTGTCTGTAATTTATCATAAAAACAAAACTATGTTTTGCGGTTACTGAGAAAAAACGATTCTGCATTCATCAAAAACATTTATTACCCGTCTTAAAGTTAAAATGTGTAACAACCAAGATAGTTTGAACAAGTTAAGTCCCTTAAGGCGCTACCAGTTCCTAAAACCGCGGCAGAAACGACTAAGACAGTTAACAACGGCAAGCTCTAGATGGCGTATGCGTATCGTAAATATTATTGACAGTTTTTATGAGATTGCGTTGCTGGTACCTACGTAGGCAAGTAATAGGGGTAGCTTTACCCACCCCTCAATAACCATTTTCTCTTTGTCCGCCTTGCTTTTCGAATAAATTAATGATATAAATTATGTATAATTACTTATCAAAAAACTTTTCTAGTAGAAATCTAGATCTACATATTACCTATCTTTAACAATAAATCACAAGTTGATCTTAATAGTAGGTATCAAAATATTACGATCATAAATTGATTTTGTTTGATTGATTTTGAAATAATATCTTTATCGTGAAAAGTTTCTGCTATTATGTTTTCAGCTTAATAGAAATCTAGGTAGGAACCTGAAGTAATATATTAATAAAAATAGGAGATGTGGCTTGTTCAGAAGTATTTCTTTTTTCGTTTCGAAAAAGAGCAATCGTTGACAAACAGCCCCTTAAGACGATGCGACCGTTGTAGACTCGCTCAACGATAGTCCGCTTTTATCATGAATGCGCCCCTATGCAAATGTTATTAGTGTAATAACCAATTTGAAATGTGTGCATAAAAACTTGGTCCCTGGGGTTTATCGTGATCTGCTATGGTTTTCCAAACGGTAAAGTTGAGCTAGTTATACGAGTACATACTTAGTTTGGAGCTAGATGGCTGAGTACAATTTTCACCATTATCTATATCTATACTTCTATACTAATATTATAAAGAGGAAAGATTTGATTGTTTGTTTGTTTGTATCGAATAGGCTCCGAAACTACTGGACTGATTTCAAAAATTATTTTACAATTAGAATCCTACATTATTCGTGATGAACATAGGCTATAGATTATTTTTAAAAACGTTAGTTAACCCTTGGTGTAAAAAAAAATAGCCATAAAATCATTATTACACCCGTGCGACGCCGGGGCGGACTGCTAGTTTATTTATAATCTAACCCGGCGAACTTCGTATCGCTTAAGAATTAGCAAATATTCCCGTTCCCGTTATAAAAAGTATTGTATGTCCGTCTCCTATAATAAACCAGAGTAAGAGACTTGTGGAGAGATATACATACACCAGAGTGAGAGGAGACTTCTAATGTTAGATGCGTGATCATCAAAGGGGCCATTAATAAATCACGTGAGGCTTGGAAGGGGTGGAAGGGGGTTCTGCAAAATTCACGAAATAACACAAGGAGGGAGGTGTAGTAAAATATCACGAGTATTTAACTTTTTCGGAAAACGCACGATTTCTAAACCTAAAAGCGGCGAAAAGCCATTTTTATCATATATTCTTAATTTTTAAAATTTGATTATACTTTACCTGTATTCAAGAATAATATTCTAAAAAAAATAGTTCCTTTGTAGGTATTAAAAATATACGTGATTTGAGAGAGGGGAGGGGGGGTAAACCTCACCACGTATCACCAAGGAGAAGGGGGAGGGTTAAAAAATGCTTAAAAATCAAGCGATTATTATAATTGAAGTAAATGATAGTACAGTCAGTAAAGAACTGATAATATCGTTTGAAAGTTAATTAAAAAATAAATATTTGAAGTGAAAAGCAATTTTTCAAAGTGGCAAACGTTGTATTTCATCGGTTTTAGAGCGCTCTTAAGACATATTTGTTTAACAAAGCTACGAGTATAAAACTAGATACTATAAAAACTTTTAAATAATTAAATTTTTTGCACACCAACGCCTACGAAATCTATACGAAAATCATTATTTTTGCGTTTTTTATAATTTTGGGATGTTGTTCGTATGTCAAAGTAGTCTATGTTTTATTCGGGCATTATACCTACATCTACAGCAAATTTCATCTTAATCCCATTTGTCGTTTAGGCCTGATTGAGGAACAAACATACAAACATCCTCACAAACTTTCGCATTTATAATATTACAAGCTAAACCGGTGACTTCGTATCGCTTTAGAAATAACAAATGTTGTGTTAATTGCCCGATCTCGTTCTCGTTCCCGTTCCCGTTAAAAAGTATCCTATATCCGTCTCCTGGTTCTAAGCTACTTCCCCACTAGTTTTCAGCCAAATCGGTTCAGCCGTTCTTAAGTTGTAAATAGTGCAACTCACACGACTTTCTTTTATAAAAATATAGATTAGGATAGTAAAGACAAAGTCGTGAGACTATTTCATTGTTTTAAACAAGGAATTTTGTCGATTTCATAATTTACGTTATTAGTAACAAATCAGCGCTTATGTAAACATAATTTAAAAGCATTACGGAATATCGTAGGTGGGACTTGATACACATATGAGTACCAATTTCCTACTAATTTATTACTTCATGCTTCATTGCTTCTATGCCTAAATTATACCGATCGGTTACGAAATCGCAGCGATAACTACTATTATTTTTTATTGTAAATTGGTCTAGTAGTTTTTTAAATTTATCCAGTTAAACATAAAAAAATAGTTTACCTCTTTAGATGTGTAGCTTCTTTTATATCATCATGGGTCAAATAGAGCCAATTTAAAACTATCCATCTATTTTCAGTTTAAAAAATTGGTTTAGTAGTTTCTTTTTTATTTTTACATTACAATCAAATACAAATTCTACCTATTTAGTGTATATTTTTTAAATACGCTACATCATGGGTCAAATATACCCAACTTATAACCATCCATCTAAATTCGGTTTAAAAAAAATGGTTCAACTGTTGTTTTAGTTTATTAATTACAAACAAAATACAATTTTTTACCATTTTATAATAGTGTATTTTTTATTAATATACTACACTAGCTGACCCGTGCCCGCTTCGCTGTGCGTAAGACATTTCTAATACCATCGTTGACTTTTTTGTAGACGTTTTTAAGGCGTACAATACTGTTAGTACATTATTCTGATATATCTCGTGGGGTTTAGCCAGCATTTGCAATGTAAGCGCAAAAAAATGTGTTTATTTACGACATCACATTAGAAACCTCTAAAATTATCAGTGTTTCTCTACAATATTATGCATGTATTATACATATAAACCTTCCTCTTGAATCACTCTATTTATTAAAAAAACCGCATCAAAATCCGTTGTGTAGTTTTAAAGATATAAGCAAACATAAATACAGACATACATATTACATACAGACGCGGGAAGCGGAAAGCGACTTTGCTTTATACTATGTAGTGATGGGTCAAATAGACCCAACACAAAACTATCCATCTATTATCGGTTTAAAAAAAATGGTTCAGCTGTTTTTTTAGTTTAATTATTACAAACAAAATTATTTTTATAAATATACTACATGGGTCATATAGACCCAATTCAAAACTATCCATCTATTCGGTTTAAAAATAGCGTGCGGCTGTGCATGCGCATGGAGGCGTCCTGAATTTAGTGCCGTCTCGTCTCTCCCTGGAACAGGTTCAAAGCTTGAGAACTTAAAGCGTCTTTTAATAGTTTGTTTACTGTAATAGATCGTTAATTTTTAATGGCGTTTAAATGACGTGATCGACTGTATCGGCCCGGTAGTGTTTATTGAGTTCGATATTAGAGTGTTTCTTAGAAAAATGTTGTGATTGAAACGAATAAAATGATTTTGAGAATGTCAAATTGTAAACATCAGTGCGTGCAGTGATTTTTGTGAAGTATTGTGATGGGTTAAATAAATAAAATAAGGCAATATGAAAAGGCGGAAGAAGGAGAGTAAGGTGCGCGTGCGCTTTAATATTACAAATGTGGTGAGTGGTATAATTTTTAGGTATAGAGGCGAAAATTATTTAAATTATCTTTAAGAAGTCGGTTTTCTGTACTTTATTTATTCTGTGATAGAGTTTAGATTTAATATAGAAATAGTATATTGGCGACTAAAACGATGTCTATTCAAATAATTATGATAGTTTTTAGGTCCCAAAATAATTCCAGAGCGTCTGGTCAATAGATTCATGATAACTTTAATATGAGCATAAAAAAATAAGAGCCCTAGAAAAAGAAAACCCTAAAAAAATGAGTAAATGTCTGGGCATTTACTAATTTTTTTAGGGTTCCGTACCCAAAGGGTAAAAACGGGTTCCTATTACTAAGATTTCGCTGTCCGCCTGTCCTTCTGTCTGACAGTTGACATTTTCACAGATTATGTATTTCTGTTGCCACTATAACAACAAATAGGTACTAAAAACAGAATAAAATAAATATTTAGATGGGGCGTGGGTTTTTTTTTAAACATGTAATACATGAAAATTACAGAATATTTACACTTACTCTTTATGTATAAGATGTTATTTCCTTCATGATAAATTATGTAATATTATTTAAAAAAAAACTTGTGTATGTACACTTTTTACGAGTATGTATTAAATTTAAATTGGTCTTCTATACCTGTAAGTTTTCATTTTTTTAATAAAATAAATAATTATGCGCTGAGATCAAGAGCTGTGTATTTTAGTGTCAGTATGATATATCCTGTTAGCAATTTTTTTGCAATATATCTCTCCTCGTCTTTTGTGAATCATAGTTTGCTGTTTCATGTTTAAAATGATACAACAGTTTTCTTCGGAAACAGTATGCGAGATCTATAAATCATCCGTAGATTTATGAGCCAAATATGACATTACTAAATAAAATAAATGAATAAATAGGATCACGACTGTAATCCCCAAGTACGGTAAACATCCTCTCAAATCTCCAGGCGCCTCCTTGAAGATTCAAATTCAAAAATCATTTATTTCAATAAAATCACAAGGATCACTTTGAAACGTCTTAGGAACTAGGTGAAGCTACGCCGATTCCACGCTACCAAGCCTAGAAGAATCAGGCAACAAACACGGCTTGGGGTCTACCTTTTTTTTAATGATCCTTTCCTTAATGCTATGTAAAGCTCCAGTGTGTAGAGCTCCAGATGTCTAGAGAGGGTAGTCAATGTGACTATGCTATGACGTGTGACATTACTTTTGAACTGTTTATGGGAGTCACGGAATAGAGAATCACGAGTTTTAACGGGATTTCGAAACACGTCTTACGTCATCTACACTTATCTATACTAATACATATCATAATTGCGAAAGTAACTGTCTGTCTGTCTGTGACGTATCACGGCCAAACTGCTGGGCCGATTGTGATTAAATTGTTTATAGAGATAGTTTAAAGTCTTGGGACGGATAACAGCGACTTTTTTTATATTTTACGATAATGTCGAATCGAATCAATAAATACACTCTGAATCAACACGGACGGGGTCGCAGGTAAATGCTAGTAATGTTATAATGAGAAAAAAATGTATTTTTGTTTGTAATGGATAAACTTATATTAGGTTACATTTTATTAAAAAAAAAACTAGAGATCTCCACGAAATAGCAATAATGTAACCTATAATATCACACATTTGCCTAAAATTTCCATTAGTAGGTAGGTATACCTATGCAAAGCCGGGTCGGAACTCTAGTTTTGTATATATTTGGTACTAAAACCTTGTTCTGTTCGGTGAACGGAGATCACGTTTTTTTACAAGCTTTTATTTAACTTGCAATGTATGTATAATGTGACTATGTAACTATGTAACTATGTTTGTTAAGGTGGAATCTTGCAACTCAATTTTAAAGCAGTTATCTCCAACCGATTGAGCTGAAATTTGGCAAACTTATGTAACTTCGGTGACAATGCAATAATATGATGATAATGAACTGATCTGATGATGGAGTCAGGAGCTGCTCAACAGACAATGGAACTCCTTAGTCAATACTTCGATTGAGTAAAAACTTTGCATACTTGTCAAGTTCCGATGAAAATGTTATATGATGTGACAGGTGATAGCGCGCTGGTAATCGATGGTTTAAATGATTTTACAAAAGCTTGTCATTGAAAAGTATTTTTCAAAAGAAAACTTATTATTGTAAGCCCAGTAGGGCTATTTTGTAAAAACATGATTATCATGTTATGATATTCATACCAATATTTATTGGCACTGAATGCCATAATATGAAGCTTTATAAGCTTTTTAGGCACCTATACATACGCTTCCAATAAAATACCTACGCAGAAGCGTAGGTATAGGTGCATAAACCATGAATAGTTACTATTAAAAGTGTACAGATTAGGTGTTCTCTAACATTAGGTACCTATTTAACATCATGACATGATAATCATGTTTTTACAAAATAACCCTGCTGGTCGTTATTCTGATTGATGAAGGGTTCTTATACTCACTTTACATCATGATTCTATAGAAAATATTGTTTTAACTGACTAACCACTGCATAATAAGGTAATAAGTGAAATTATTGACTTTTTGTATGGGCTGAGTCTACCCGGGTAAGACGTAAAAAGTGATAAAACTGCATTATCTTGAAAACAATCAAATTTAAAAAGAAACTGTCTGTAATTTACTTAGCTAGTATGATTATCTAACGAATTATATAAAAATTAACTGTTTAGCTATTCATAGTTTTGATTAAAAACAAAACTAGTGTTTTGGAAGAGCTTTGTAAAATAAATCTATAGAGAAAAGTTTCACCAATCGTGTTATCTTGTTGTTACCTTCGTTATCTTTGTCATAAAAAACAAATCTGTATGTTTTGCGGTTATTGCGAAAAAACGATTCTGCATTCATCAAAAACATTTATTACTCGTCTTAATATCTTCGGTGACTTTGTAGCATCACTTTATGACAACTTAAACCGAATAGCAACAATAAAACTGGGTGATAGTTGGCGTAATTGTTTGCATATCATTTATACGCTCTTGACCTAACCGAATGGATTCGGGTGCCCTTCCCCGAGGACGTCAGTTTGACTGTGATTTTGTATGTGACTGTACTTTCCGATTATTGAACAAAGATGTTTTTATGTGACCGTACTTTTTCATTATTGAACAAAACAGAGGGATAAACAACTTTTGAAGATATTGTGATAAAGCAAATATCGTAATGGTAAGAAAAAATATGTAAATTTTTAACCGCTGAAAAAATAGGTTCTCATGTTGATCTTTTTACCTGGTGTCCTGATTATGATGTTTTTTGGGTTCCGTACCCAAAGGGTAGAAACGGGACCCTGTTACTAAGACTTCGCTCTCCGTCTGTCTGACTGTCAGAAGGCTGTATACCTACATGAACTGTGATAGCTAGACAGTTGAAATTTTTAGAGATAATGTATTTCTGCCGCTATAACAACAAATACTAAAAATAAATATTTAAGTATTCCCATAAAACAAACGTGATTTTTTTGCTGTTTTTATAAATAACTAGCGACCCGCCCCGGCTTCGCACGGGTAGCATGTTATTATACATATAAACCTTCCTCCTGAATCACTTTATCTATTAAAAAAAACCGCATCAAAATCCGTTGTGTAGTTTTAAAGATATTGTAACACCCCCCCCTTAAATAACTACCTATCCTAACTAAACTATCCTAATTACTAAATAACTTAAACACTATATCCTAATTATCCTAAACACTACGGCATCAAATACTACAACTGCTACACGCCCGACTTCATCATCCTACTAAAATTTTTGAATTTAAATATAATAATTTTAATTAATTTATATTATAAGACGTTAATAGAAAACTATATTAATACCTAGTCATCCTGAAATCTTACCTAGAACTAATCCTAATAGTTGTTATGATCTGTTTTAATTATTTAAATTGGCCAAGTGATCGTCTAGTTTCTATTGATTAGGACCGTACATTGTGATATAGGTAATAACTCTGATTCTTTTAAGATATTATGATTAAACTGTCTACCTATTTATCTACTATTAGATTCTATAACACTTTAGTATACAATTAAGGAAAGTCTAGAGAATTGCTGATATTGAGAGTAAGAAGTAACGGAGAATAAAATATATATAATAAATTGGCTAGGCTTATCTGTCATCTAAAATGTGGAAAACTCAGCGCAGATCCTCTCCCCTCCAGTCCGAGAAGGATAGTGGAGATCATTCCATAGACCTTATCTCCTCCTCTGAGTAGAAGGCTTAATTGTCATTTGAGTGGGAATGATATTACAGAGTCATAAAGTTCAGTCTGTCAATTCTGTCTAGCAAAATATAAGAGGACTTAATCTTTTAGCAACCTGAGTCAGTCCGTCTATCAGTCAAGCCTTCAAACAAAAGGTTACTTTCGGATGCTGAAGAATCGATCAGATCGGTTCTAAAACATCCTATTTAGGTCAGATAAATACTTATACATAATATAAATCATAATATTTAGAACCTTCTTGTCCATTATGAAATAAATGTCTAATAAACAACTCTCCGTTGTTAGAATTATAATTGATATAATTTGTGATCCAGTTAATCTCCACAAACACCAGCTCAGGTCAACTCAATCAAAAGACACATTGTACGTCTTATAAGTTAAAATTCACATTGCTCGAACTTAAACTTCAATTGTCAGGTCCACAATGATCGGACTCCCTGTTACAGGTCTCATGTTGAAACAGAATCCCAAATTATCTCTCTTCAACACAGAATGTAATTATTTAACTAAGGTAAGGCTAGACAAGTCCTTCATAACAGACACAACTAGTTGATTTTAAACATAAAGAATAATGAACTCCAAATAACTCACGACCTTTTCTCACCCCAGATCCTGAACCAAGCAGAATCACAATGTAGTTGTCACCGTTAGGTACCTATCAATTGTGTGTAGAGAGAAACCTTCCAGTCATAAAAACCATTTAAACTGGTGCTTTAAATCAATTATTGAATTACACTCAAACATCACAATAACTTTTATCTAAACTAATTCACAAACTTTAAACACTAGAACGACTTCTCCATGGCCCTAAGCACACCCATCCATCCTACCCTCAAATCAAGCAGCCAAACTCAAAACCCAAGAAATTATTCCCAAGCAAATCCCAACTCGTTCCTCCTCCTCCCAAGCGCCTCCATGTTTTTTTTTTCTTCGCGCCCTAAAAATGATCACCAATCAGAGCTCAGTGAATGAATGTAAAAACTCGAATTATTGCCATATACGTCACACGAATATAACTAATGATTCCCATTCTCGATCGATGAACTATTCTTATGTCATTGTCAAACCTGACAGATGATGTAATAGTTGACATTTTAATTTATTTGTCATAATTGACAAGCTTTGAGCTATGATAAACAATTCTCGTACCTCAAATTTACTATCGATTGATCAATCAGACTAATGATTAATAATTTAGATTTAAAACACTATATTTATTTTCGCGAATACTTTGAACGAAGCCTGACTCGTTACAGCCAACCCCCAAAATTTACGCAGATAGAATATCGTAGTAAATTTTTCACTAAGTAGAAAGTAGTTCTTCGCAAAAATAAATTATAATACATATAGATTAGATACTTATAACCATTTTGTACATAAACAAAACGAATCCTTTATAGATATTCGTTTAAATATATATTTATAAAGTATTATATATATAAAAGAAAAGAATATACATAATTTTATGTATATATATACACTACCACACACATTTCCTAAAATAAATTAACACAGTTATAATGTAACCATAACATAAAACGTACCATTATAATTACATTATCAGTAGTAGTTCCGTTACCTCCTTTTTTTTGTTATTGTGTCCTCCGCCGTTATTCGAAGCCTTGTAAACATATTTTGAGATAGTCCTTCCGTTTCCGGCCGTATTTATGGTTTAGTCATTGTAGTTCCGGTATAAGAATTATAGGGGGCGCTACTTCCGTCCGCCATGTTCACCAGTTTGTGCAAGTGCATTTTATCCTCATTGGCGTCCTGATTTTCGTGCCGTAAAGACGTGACGCTGTACGCGATTATTTAAAAATATACTTAGTCGTTAAAATAAAAAATAGTTAAACGCTGTTAGCGTTCGTTAAAAATATAAAGTGTAGTTCTGAGTTATTTATAATGTCGAACAATAGTAGTGATGAGCGTGATCGGGTTTACGCCTCATCGTCGCAATCAAGTGATAGCGGTGATGGCGGTAATGGTGTGGATAAACGAAGGCGCAAACGTAAGTGCAACGTTTCTGTACCTGGACACGAGCCCAAAAAATCACGCAGGGAAGGTAAGGTGTTGGAACGCCTTACCAAACAAGTAAGTGAGATTCAAAATTTTCTATCTTGGAGTGCCTACCCTCATTCGAGTTATTGGCATCCTACCGACCATAATGTTGTGCATGTTGAGGAGCCCGACGAGACGGCCCTAAATGAGGAGTCTGCCGAGTCTACCCTCAAATTTGACTTTGAATTAGCCACGAATTTAAAAGAACCAACTGTTGCAAATGCCTCTCCTGAGCATTTAAAATTGTTGAGTTCATTGCAGCATTTTAAATCGGAAAATTGGACGAATGTCCGAAATTCTGAAATCCAAAAATCTTACAATGCACGACCGGGGTTTGTTGACCTAGAGGCAAATGACGAAATTAAACAAATTGAAAAATCTAGCAGCTTATCTGCAACTGATAAATCTTTGGGTGCTATCACTCGGGCGGTCATTATGCAAAGCGATGCGTTGAAGAAAGGCGTGTCTGATTTGCTCAAATGGTCACAAGACGCAGAAATCATAGATAACGAATCTATGATTTCTAAAATTAAAGAAATTTTCTCTGGGGATTTTCAAAAAATCTCTCTTGATTGCTTGCAGTTAGTATGTGGCCGCAGGGCCGATATTATTGAACAGAGACGTGACGCATTTATAAGTCAGATAAAAGATAAGTTTTTGAAAGCTAGTTTAAAAAAGATACCCCCTTCATGCGAGTATTTGTTTGATAGGGAACCGTTTGTAGAGTTTTTAAAAAATAACGGGGGATTCAGTAAAATCTTTTCTATTCCAAAAACCTCCTTCTCTGCGCAAGAGAAGAGAGTTACATCTGGGTCCCAGGCTGCGCAACCTGGACCTAGCGGGTATTATCAAGCCGGTCGCTTCATGGCACCGCTTAACGTAAATAGGTATCCGCCACCTCAAACGATGCGGCCTTTCTACCCATATGCTTATAATTACGATTTTCCAGCCTATGGCAATAATGAACGGCCCTTTCGGCCACAGTTTAGATCACAATCATTTGCCTCACGTCAGCAAACCTCGGCAAATGCTAGGAAACCTTTCGGTCGACAGGGGCAGTACAGCCAGCACAGTGCCACAGTGCGTGGCAAAGGTAAAGGAGATAGGAAATATTGACTCGATGCGGGTGTTTCGGGGGGGCAGGCTAAAGTTTTTTATAAATTCTTGGAAAATAAGAGGTGCACCCATACCTCTGTTGCAAGTAATATCGGGTTACAAAATTCCATTCCAAAGCAAACCACCGTTGGTCTTACCTCGGTTTATAAGCTCACGTTACCAGACTGCTCCATCTCCTCAAATGGACCAGATTGTAAACAGCATGCTAGTGGAAAATATCCTAGAGTGTGCCCCCGAAACGCCCAGCTTTCTATCAACCCTATTTCTGACTCCCAAAAGCGATGGTTCCATGCGTCCTATTTTCAATCTAAAAAGGTTAAACCAGTTTGTCAAGGTAACAAAATTCAGATTGATCTCGGTCCATCGTATTCCGGACTTCCTACAGCCGAACGATTGGATGGTAAAAGTAGACTTAACCCAAGCCTATTATCACGTTCCAGTATCTCAGAGTCACCGCTGCTTCCTCAGACTCATTTACAAAGGTCAGTTATTACAAATGACTTGTTTACCATTTGGTCTTGCAACAAGTCCAAAAATTTTTGCCTCCCTGTCGAACTGGACGGCAGAAGTCCTCCGAGAGCAGGGAATTAGAATAGCTGTTTTTCTAGACGATTTTTTAATTGTTTGCCAAGACAGGTCAAAACTGGTAAGTCAAACAAGAACGGTCCTCAAAACTATGCAAGAGTTAGGTTGGAAGGTGAACCCCACAAAATCTGTTCTCACTCCGCAAAAGTCGCTAGAGTACTTAGGTCTAGTGTGGGACACGTGGCGAAACAAAAAGTATCTCCCACACAAGAAAATTCTAGGTCTGCAGGGGACTATAGCGAAGTTACTAAAACGAAAAAAGGCTGCCCTCAAAGAAGTGCAGAGTATTGTAGGGAGTCTCAACTTTGCTCGTCTGGTCATTCCGCAGGGTCGTCTAAAATTTCGTTTTTTGTTGACTCATTGCAACAGTCTGCTCCAAAAGTATCCAGAGACTCCGTATCCTCTTCCGATTCGAACTATCGAGGAGCTCGAGTGGTGGATGATAAATTGCCAGAGGTCATCCAGGCTTCATCCTCCACTTTTGACGCATTTCTTGACGACAGATGCGGCCGACTCCGGTTGGGGAGCAGAGTTGAACGGAATACAAATGGGGGGCGACTGGTCGGACGAAGAAGGGTTGTTTCATTCGAATTACAAAGAGATGTTGACTATTCTGAAATGTTTGTCCCGATTCGGTCCTTTTCTGAGTCATTCATCGGTGCTGTTGCAGTGCGACAACAAATCCGTCGTAGCGTATCTGAGGAACGAGGGAGGAAGTCGATCGACCGCACTGATGAATCTGACCTATCAGATTTACGAAATACTGGATCGCTTCGATATTCATGTTGTAGCAAATCACATTCCAGGCAGGTACAACAGTGTAGCCGATCGTCTTTCTCGGAAATCCATAGTCCCAGAGTGGCACCTAATTCCCTCGTTGACGAAAGTAGTGTTCTCGAAATGGGGTATCCCGGAAGTAGATCTGTTCGCATCTTCTCGAGCCCACGTGGTACCAAGGTATGTCAGTCTAGATCAGAGAGATCCAGCAGCGTGGAGACACAACGCGTTCGCTTGGGAGTGGGAGTTCGAGCTAGCTTGGGTGTTTCCACCTCCGAATCTAACGAGAGTTCTTATGCACCTCAATCGAGCAAAAGGTACGTATTTAGTAATAGCACCAAGGTGGCCTCAGGCGTTTTGGAGAGCAGATCTCAAAGCACGAGCGAAAGCAGCACCATTCACAATTCGTCAGTTAGAGACCGTTCTAATAGATCTGTCAACAGGTCGGCCTCCACCGAAGGTGCAGGATCTAACGCTAGAGGTTTGGAAATGTGGGGGTGGTCTCGGGCTCTAGAATCTTGGTCAAAACAACAAAAAACTTTATTACGAGCAGGGTGGCGAAAGTCCACTCTAAACACTTATAAACCAGCATGGCAGCGATGGGTTAAGTGGTGCAGAGAGTCTGCAGTCCTCGCCACAAATCCTACCGGCTCTGAACTAGCAAGGTTTTTGGCTGATCTACATTTGAAAGAAGGTTTAGCATATAGAACGATTTTAGTTCACAAATCCGTTGTCTCTACACTTTGTGCAGCAGAGGATAGCTCTCGTCTTAGCTCAAACGTGTTAGTAAAGCAAATCTTAAAGTCTATTTCAAATTCCAAAATACGAGTACGGCCAGATCAGAGTGTCTGGGACACAGGTAGTTTGATTTCCTGGTTATCAAATAATGTTGTAAATTCTGAAAGTTTATACGAAGTTTCACGACGTTGCGCTATCCTCTTGTTACTCTGCTCAGGGCGTAGAGTACATGACTTAACACTTTTAAGCATTTCTGAAAGTTTGTTTGTTATCAACGTTGAAGATGGCTCTGTGATACTTTGGCCCATATATGGTTCTAAAACAGACTCTGAATCATACATTCAATCGGGTTGGAAATTATTTTCAAATGTAGAAAATCCAAATCTAGATCCTGTTCTGTGGGTTAAAAAGTTACTTTCATTAGGAAATAATAGAAGAGAGGAAGCTAATATTCAAAATTTGTTTGTGACTGCTCGTGGTACAGCTAAAGCTGCTTCGAGAACTATTATTGCAGGATGGGTTAAATCTGTTTTGAAAGATGCTGGTGTCGATGCAACCCCTGGGAGTGTCAGGTCAGCTGTAGCTTCAAGGGGTTGGCTCGACAGAGAACCAGTCGATAAGATCATGGCAAGGGCTAATTGGAGGTCAGAAAATACTTTTATAAAATTTTATAGAAAAGAAGTTAGATCTAGGCCTAGTAATACTTCATTAAGTACCTCTTTGGGGGCATTTTTTGAACCAGTACAATAAATAGGTAAAACAGTTATAATAAAATGGTGAGTTATATGTATTTAAGTACAGTACCTATAGAAAGTTGATAAATAATAAATGTGCTTTAGTTTCATTAGTAGAGATTGATTGTAACTGGAAATGATTAATAAGTAGGTATAGTAAAGATAATTATTATGTAAGCAATTATGTATGAATAATAATGTAAATCAGTTAATAATTAATATTTAATCACATTGGCGCCCTGTTCACCAGGCGAGAACAAACACTGTCTCAAAATATGTTTACAAGGCTTCGAATAACGGCGGAGGACACAATAGCAGAGTTTTACCTACCATTAAAACTCTTATTGTGTCCGGAGCCTTATTCGAAGCCTTACAGTCAGTTCTGCCTGGTGTTTTTATTTAATATAGGTATTTACTAGTAATTTTGAGACCGCAATGAGGATAAAATGCACTTGCACAAACTGGTGAACATGGCGGACGGAAGTAGCGCCCCCTATAATTCTTATACCGGAACTACAATGACTAAACCATAAATACGGCCGGAAACGGAAGGACTATCTCAAAATATGTTTACAAGGCTTCGAATAAGGCTCCGGACACAATAAGAGTTTTAATGGTAGGTAAAACTCTGCTATTTATTTTTAGTTGTACAATCTTCTAATTTGATTGTATTTGATTTCGATAACTATTATGTATGTATGTAAGTGGGTTTACCTTCATGTAAGTGTTTTTAAACCGAGATGTAAATAGTTATAATTTTGTACCGGTAACTAAGTTTTTGATGAATCAATCAATAAACAGATATCCATCTAGCCAGTCCGATCAACATCACGTAAGACAACTTGGTTGTGAAGCAAGTCAATTCTGCAATACTCTGTAGCACATACAGCTTTGGATATCAATCTTCCATTTCCTCAGGAGTAATCCACAGAGGTCTACAGATGAGGATCTTTCCCAAGGGTTAGACACATAGCTCTCCATGCTTGAAACATCCCACAAAGCACTAATCTCAAAATCACAAGTTAATCACACCCGGAGTATGTATAGTGTGCTTTAAAACGAGCCTTACAGTATAGTAAGAACTTTCATGAGAACAGCGATAGCCGATGAATATTTATCCTAACACCAATTCTCCTTCATAATAGTTATTTGTAAGTGTATCGTTTATCGAAAATCAACTAAGATCAAATCGTCTCAATTTAGAATATTTGTTGAATCATCTGGCCCATCATTCCATTAAACTCTACCACATATATTTACTACCTCCAATCTAGCATTCATCTTCCTTGCACTTCAAAATTAAAATCCATTCTTCACTCACAGAACATTATTCATACCCCCCACAATCATTGTTGTTAACGCCACCAGACAATTCACCAACTATATGTGAATTTGAGAGCACGAAGATTTCATGTATAGAAATGATTGAATTAATTTGACATTAAACTCAATTGAGTTTCTTTTGTTTGATTTTGTTACCTTTTTAAAACCACCTTTGTTACCTTTAAAAAACCATTACCTTTTTCAAGAACTTTAGTTCAGTTCAAGTAGAAATACATTTTTCAGTATAATTACCAACCATGTCAGATTACCATATGTAAATTAAAAACATTTATAAGATTTTTTTTTTTTTTTTTTATTATATTTAGATAAGGTAATAAAGAAAACTTCATACCCAGTTAAATATTTTATCTTCAATGTTTAACTATTGTCAAAGAAACAAGAAGCAAGCAATGATCAAAGATTGCTTTGCGAAGACAGGTTCTTCAAGCTTGAGTAGTTACTCAAAGTTAGATTTTCTGCGCCACTTTGAATGATTGAATAGTCACAACCTTTGTATTTTTAATTTTCACATACATAAATATTTTACACCCTGTATAAAAACTTTTATCCCAAATTCCCATAATAATATTATTTTACACCCTGTATAAAACTTTTATCACAAATTCCCATAATAATATTATTTTACACCCTGTATAATTTTTTATCCCGAATACCCATAATAATATTATTCTACACCCTGTATATAACTTTTATCCGGAGTATCCATTATAATTATGTTTAATGTGATGTCAAGTTATTTAATTAAGCTACACTAACCACCCCACACTAGTATTTGGTTGTTCAATTAAGAATGAATTAAGTAGTTAAAATTACCTCAATGGAAAAATACTTATATAATATTTTACACAACAGACCGTAACTAAAACTCAGAACTATAAGAAAATCTCAAAATCAATCTGACAATTACTGCTTAACTTAGCATTGATTAACTAATCCAAACTTAGTTGCATATCTTAACCCGATTAAATCCTACCAACAAAACATTAAATTTATATAATAGACTAAGATTATTAATTAATTGATTATAAAATTCATTAAATATTAATTTGATTTACCTGAAATAATAGTTTGTAATATCTTCAATATGTATTCCCTTTCAACTTCTCACATTAATGTATCTTATCAATTTCAACAACGTTGCTAAATTCAAAAATTAATTTGTTCCCGGAGGAACATGAGATAAAATATTTATGTATTTTAAATGTTATGCATTTAATATCCTATCCGTTGCTAATTTTAAAAGTTGTTTTGTTTTAGAGAAACGTTGAGATTAAATAAATATGTATTTAAAACACTATATTTTAATTTTCCTACGATATTTACCTTAGTTATTGAAAACACCTACAATTCATTGTTTATATAAGAACCTATATGTTCACACAGTATATCTAACAATAATATTATATTTAAAACCCATTATTTAAACCAACTTTGATAAGTTTGAAAATTTACTTTGCTCCCGGAGCGATGATATCAAATTATTTATTTATTTTTACCATTATGACTTAAGAATCCTAACCGTGCCTAATTATAAAAATTATTTTGTTCACAAGAAACTATAAAATAATTGAGTTAGGTATTTTAACTGCCAAACATAAGTTTTTTTTCTAACATAATTTTCTTAGATAACAAAAGGTTATAAAATTAATTGTCTAAATAAATACTTAATGTATGTAGAGCGTACTTAACTATATTATAATACCTGGACTAATTAGATTGGTATCTATTTTCTTCTACTGTCCTATTATTTGTGAAATTAACCCCATCTAAAACCTTGGAAATACTAAATGTGACTAACTTCTCAGAGTAGGTAGGTACTTTTCTACAGGTTGTTTTACCATGAATTTTACTTATGTTTATCAAGTAAGTACCTAGGTAATCATCACATCGTTTCAAGAACAAAATGTGTTCAGGAAAAATAATTTTGATATAAATAATTTATTTATCCTATGAACTCCCAATCATATTTACAAATGCTATAGGTTATTTTACTAATGATCATAAGTAACTAGTTTTGTAATACCTATAATAATAAATGATTATAGTCTAACACTCACCAAAGCGCTGTTTATAAACACAAACCAAGTTTTTCTTCCTGATGATGGTGTCCTCTTTTTATGAACTCACTCTACCCAAAACCGCCATTGAACAATCACTGATACATTTCCTACCTCAAATTTAATCTCAAACACTAATACTAGCACTTAGAAAGGCCTATTTCAAGACGTAAATCTCTATTTTATATACAAGTCGTCGCGAACCGGTGTCTCAGTTTTTCGCCGGTAATAACGAAACTAACTTAACCTCACTTGTTTTTTCTACCTACCTCCGTCACACTCCCGTTTCACTCTCAATCTCTCAACGCCTGATACCAATGCATTCCCAGTAGGTACTTGTTACCACGCTATTAACGTATATCTTGTGTGTCCTAAATGAAACTCACTATCAACCAATTTTAAACGCATCTACATACCTAACTCCTATCTACCTAGATCAAAGTCGCGATCCCAACTACGTAATTTATTTCATTTTAAAATAATTATTACCTATCTACCTTATACCTACCCACTTACTAGCTTGTAATGGGACACTTAGACTAGCTAAGTGGTCAATGAACTCGTATACCTACTTACCTACCTATCTATTTATGTAAATATTTAATTTAGGATATTCCCATCAACTTCGATAGATAAACTTGATTGACAGATGAAATTTCAATTAATAGGTCGCCCTCTATTGGCAGATAGCGATACTACGTATTATTGTAAAATCGAATAGATACGTACGACTAATTTATTTTAACACATCTAGCGGCGAATAGCAATACCTACTACTTAATTTCATTACGCTCAATAATGATTACGTTTCCTGTCACTAGATGGTATTACTTGTTTGTAAATAGGTTATTTATATTATTACGAATTTAATTATAAATTTTTGTATGATTGACACTAATTATTAATCTTTAACTGCAATAATCCTTTTCTTTGTTTGAATAATAAGTGATTAATTAAATAGTTTTTAAAGCCAACTTAAGCCCTCAGAATTTATAAACTAGTTTGATTATAAAACAAATATTGGATAGCTATAGATTGAATATATCAACCCCCCAACAACAAGACCTTTGAATATTCCTGAACTTAATTTTAAGTAATATCTTTTACTTAGAAACTTATAAAAAAATATCTATTACTGTTTCTGAACGCAGTATCTCTGTCTCTGTCTAATTCAGTGCACCAGTGTGTATTTCTATCCTTTGCTAGCTCTAAACATTTTTATAAATAATTTATTATAAGTATAGATAAGCCTATAGACTAAACAATAAAGTTTTTAGAACGAAATGATTTGACAGTTCATGCCCCGTCAAGTATAGAAAACTGATTTATAACCAAAATTCAACTTCCAATTAAATATTAACTCATTTATTTGGTTTAATAGGCTTCAATTAAAGTCTGAACTCTTGCAAGGAGTACAATTATTGAAGCGAATGTTCTAGTGTTGTAAAACCTATAAGTTCACACCTGATGTTTGTGTATAAGTGAATTATTTGCTTAAATGAGTTTACCTATAAAAGCTAAAGTTTAAAATTTTAATCTATTCTCTTTACCACCGGTAATCATAATTAGAATTACTTAAATTAAATTAACCTTTCCCTTGCATATAGTTTAATCAAATCTTATCCATTAACGGCAACAAATTGTGCGGTTTCCTCCGCACTTAAATAATTAAAGACATAACAACTTGTATCTAAAACTATTATTAAATATCCTAGTTTACGGATTAACCAAACTGTAACTAAAACTACTAAATATCCTGGTCACGGCTAACAAATTGTAACACCCCCCCCTTAAATAACTACCTATCCTAACTAAACTATCCTAATTACTAAATAACTTAAACACTATATCCTAATTATCCTAAACACTACGGCATCAAATACTACAACTGCTACACGCCCGACTTCATCATCCTACTAAAATTTTTGAATTTAAATATAATAATTTTAATTAATTTATATTATAAGACGTTAATAGAAAACTATATTAATACCTAGTCATCCTGAAATCTTACCTAGAACTAATCCTAATAGTTGTTATGATCTGTTTTAATTATTTAAATTGGCCAAGTGATCGTCTAGTTTCTATTGATTAGGACCGTACATTGTGATATAGGTAATAACTCTGATTCTTTTAAGATATTATGATTAAACTGTCTACCTATTTATCTACTATTAGATTCTATAACACTTTAGTATACAATTAAGGAAAGTCTAGAGAATTGCTGATATTGAGAGTACGAAGTAACGGAGAATAAAATATATATAATAAATTGGCTAGGCTTATCTGTCATCTAAAATGTGGAAAACTCAGCGCAGATCCTCTCCCCTCCAGTCCGAGAAGGATAGTGGAGATCATTCCATAGACCTTATCTCCTCCTCTGAGTAGAAGGCTTAATTGTCATTTGAGTGGGAATGATATTACAGAGTCATAAAGTTCAGTCTGTCAATTCTGTCTAGCAAAATATAAGAGGACTTAATCTTTTAGCAACCTGAGTCAGTCCGTCTATCAGTCAAGCCTTCAAACAAAAGGTTACTTTCGGATGCTGAAGAATCGATCAGATCGGTTCTAAAACATCCTATTTAGGTCAGATAAATACTTATACATAATATAAATCATAATATTTAGAACCTTCTTGTCCATTATGAAATAAATGTCTAATAAACAACTCTCCGTTGTTAGAATTATAATTGATATAATTTGTGATCCAGTTAATCTCCACAAACACCAGCTCAGGTCAACTCAATCAAAAGACACATTGTACGTCTTATAAGTTAAAATTCACATTGCTCGAACTTAAACTTCAATTGTCAGGTCCACAATGATCGGACTCCCTGTTACAGGTCTCATGTTGAAACAGAATCCCAAATTATCTCTCTTCAACACAGAATGTAATTATTTAACTAAGGTAAGGCTAGACAAGTCCTTCATAACAGACACAACTAGTTGATTTTAAACATAAAGAATAATGAACTCCAAATAACTCACGACCTTTTCTCACCCCAGATCCTGAACCAAGCAGAATCACAATGTAGTTGTCACCGTTAGGTACCTATCAATTGTGTGTAGAGAGAAACCTTCCAGTCATAAAAACCATTTAAACTGGTGCTTTAAATCAATTATTGAATTACACTCAAACATCACAATAACTTTTATCTAAACTAATTCACAAACTTTAAACACTAGAACGACTTCTCCATGGCCCTAAGCACACCCATCCATCCTACCCTCAAATCAAGCAGCCAAACTCAAAACCCAAGAAATTATTCCCAAGCAAGTCCCAACTCGTTCCTCCTCCTCCCAAGCGCCTCCATGTTTTTTTTTTCTTCGCGCCCTAAAAATGATCACCAATCAGAGCTCAGTGAATGAATGTAAAAACTCGAATTATTGCCATATACGTCACACGAATATAACTAATGATTCCCATTCTCGATCGATGAACTATTCTTATGTCATTGTCAAACCTGACAGATGATGTAATAGTTGACATTTTAATTTATTTGTCATAATTGACAAGCTTTGAGCTATGATAAACAATTCTCGTACCTCAAATTTACTATCGATTGATAAATCAGACTAATGATTAATAATTTAGATTTAAAACACTATATTTATTTTCGCGAATACTTTGAACGAAGCCTGACTCGTTACAATATAAGCAAACATACATACATACATACAGACGCGGGAAGCGGAAAGCGACTTTGCTTTATACTGTAGTGATGGTACGGAACCCCTTCTTGCGCTAGTCCAACTCGCCAGTTTTTTCTATTCTGTAGATCTGTGTAGAGAATAGTTCAAATTTGGTCCAATCTAAGTAAATTGAATTATGTAAGAATTGTGTAGTTTTAAAGATATAAGCAAACATACATACATACGCGGGAAGCGGAAAGCGACTTTGCTTTATACTATGTAGTGATAGTGAAGCAAAGTCGCTTTCCGCTTCCCGCGTCTGTATGTATGTTTGCTTATATCTTTAAAACTACACAACGGATTTTGATGCGGTTTTTTTTAATAGATAAAGCGTACTTAATCAATTTAACATGGAAAAGAAAATAAACGTAATGTAACTAATTGCGCATGTTCACCTAGGCCGTCCATTTCACTAAACATATTATAAAATACCGGCCAAGTGCAAGTCGGACTCGCGCACGAAAGGTTCCGTGTCATTATCTATAAAAAACGGCAAAAAAACGCGTTTATTGTATGGGAGCCCCACTTAAATATTTATTTTATTCTGTTTTTAGTATATGTTGATAGCGACAACAGAAATACATCATTACGTATAAAATGTTGCGCAATCATTATCTAATGATTTTAAAGAGCTCACTTTTGCATGATTGTTATTTTAAACAAATTTATACTAAGCCAAAAAATATAGTCGTGTTTTTTTTGTCATAAGTTTTTTTTTTATAAATAATGTATTTTTCAAATAGTTTCAAACCAGTCTTATTTAAATTGTATTTAAACAAATAGTTCCTTCGAAAACTATCGTCTTTTGGCTTTATCAATGTATCTGTGAATATCAATCATATTTGCGGTTTATTTTTAGTTTTTAATATAAATAATTATGATATCCGCTCACCAACGCTTTCATTTCCATTTCAGACCGCAATGAACCGCGGCTCCCGTGAGGAGCTGCTGGGCAGCTCCGAGGAGGCGCTTCGGAATAGCCAGCATGACCTCCGCAGCGTGTATGAACGTGCACTCACCAGAGAGGAAAAGACGTTCCTCCTGCACGCTGACAGAGGGGATTATGTCACTGTCAAACGGTACGTAATCGTTTAATCCTCTTATCTCTCTACTATAGCGATACTTGAAATTTTTGACATTTTGTATGGGCTGAATCTACCAGGATAAGACGGAAAATGTGATAAAACTGCATTATCTTGAAAAACATCATATTTAAAAAGAAACTGCCTGTAATTTCTAACGAATCTAACGAATTATATAAAAATTAACCGTTTAGCTATTCATAGTTTTGATTAAAAACGAAACTAGTGTTTTTGAATAGCCAACTTTGGAAAATAAATCTATCGAGAAAAGTTTCACCAATCGTGATTCTGTCTGTAATTTATCTAAATTATATCCTTAAGTTATATTTGTCATAAAAAAAACAAAACTGTATGTTTTACGGTTATTGAGAAAAAACGATTCTGCATTCATCAAACACATTAATTACTCGCCTTAATCCTCCTGTCTCTCTTTTACCATTGTTTGTACCTTCACCTTCGCTAGTTGTATTGTTACATAAATATATTGCACTATCCGTGGAGTGGGGGCACTGGTGAACATACAGGTGTCAAACCTACCTCAGGCACCAGTCTCTCGCAAAACAGGTTTGCATTAATGTATACCTTACATACTTACCACCTAAGCCTTATTACTGTTAATGATTACCTTTGCGACAGAAAATAAATTAACTTTAATAATAATGTAATCCTACTGAAACTGTCATGAATTCAGGATCTTATTTTTCTGAGCAGCTGTTACAAAATCGTTGCTTAACCTAAGAGATAGATACATACTCTATTCTATGTTGTTTAAAAATCGTCTTTTCAATATTTTTTTCAATGTAAACCGTTTGTTTTAAAATGTTAAAATGGCCTCAACCAGCGCAGACACCTTACCTCTTTTACATACATTATTATTATTAATTATACTTTATAAGGCAAGTGTGAATCGGACCGATGGAAGAGAAGGTCTCGGTGAATTTTTTTGGACGAAAAACGACCCTCTAAACCTCTAAGAAACAGGCATGCATGTATGTACCTAACATGTACCTACACATACACATGTATGTATGTAGCAGTAAGCTTAATTACAGAAATTATAAATAAGATAACAAAGGATATTCGGTAATGTATGGATACTAATAAAGTCTAAAGATATGAGAAAGCTATGGCCACACATTGGCTCAAAGCCCATATCGTGGGTACCCAAAAAGACAAAACGACAAAATATTGCGTGTATGCTAAACAATAGATACACAACAATACAGACTCTATTACATTTAATTTAGGGTCTAGATTGGTACGGCAGCTCAACAGCGGTGTGCTGCGACATTTTACGAGTGCATTTTCTAAAGAGATTTCCGTACGTGATAATCTACTGCCATAGACCTAGAGTTCTATAAATAAATGAACAATAATACGGTAAAAATATGAATTAACTAGCTTCCGTCTGTGGCTGCGCTCGCCTGGTACCTAGGGCAAAGCATAGGCTATATTATGTACTAGCTGACCCGTGCCCGCTTCGCTGTGCGTAAGACATTTCTAATACCATCGTTGACTTTTTTGTAGACGTTTTTAACGTGAACAATACTGTAGTACATTATTTTGATATATCTCGTGGGGTTCAGCCAGCATTTGCAATGCAAGCGCAAAAAATTTTTTTATTTACGACATCACATTAGAAACCTCTAAAATTATCAGTGTTTCTCTACTATATTATGCATGTATTATACATATAAACCTTCCTCTTGAATCACTCTGTTTATTAAAAAAAAACCGCATCAAAATCCGTTGTGTAGTTTTAAAGATATAAGCAAACATACCTACATACATACATACATATTACATACAGACGCGGGAAGCGGAAAGCGACTTTGCTTTATACTATGTAGTGATACTTATTTCATGTTTCATTCAAATCCGTTTGGTCATTTGGGAGTGCTTGAGCCACAAACATCCTCACACGCTTTCGAATTCATAATATCCTATTAATATTATATATGCGAAAGTTGGTGAGTTTGTTTGTATGTTTGTGCCTCAATCAGGCCTAAACGACAAAACGGATGAAGATTAAATTTGCTGTAGATGTAGATATAATGCCCGAATAAAACGTAGGCTACATTATAATACGAAAAACATCCCTTAAATGATAAAAAAAAAACAAAAGATGATTTTGGTATAGATGGCGCTGGTGTGAAAAAATCTGTCATCGGTGTTGACATCAGCTGTCATAGCAACGTGCATTTCTCTACGGGTCGACTAGTTAGTAGGATATAATAAATATTATAGTCTCATCGCAAAAGTCATTAAAAATACGTTTTAAAAACTTAAAACAAAACCGATTTCATGTGGTTATAACCCAATACAAAAATTCATCACCTTTTTTTTCAGGCGCTATTTTCTCCTCAATTTGGGACCAAATCGGAAATCAACCAGGAAAAGATTTTACCAAATCGATTAATAAATGACAGAGTTTTATGGTAAAAACATAAACAAAACAGACAGACAGACAGATGGACAGCGGAGTCTTAGTAATAGGGTCCCGTTTTTTCCCCTGGAGAACGGAACCCTAAAAATACAACCGACTTGAGAACCTCCTTTTTTAAAGTCAGTAAAAATACTAGACATTCAGCCAAATATAGGTTAATCCCCTTGACCTTCTGCTGTACGTTACATGATCTGACAGTCGTCAAGCGATTAAATCTTGACCCATCCTGGCACGGAGCCAAGAATTACTGTTACTGATATACCTACAAGGGTGAGAGCGCTGGTTGTGGGCACTTTAACAACATTTTAATTTTTAAATAAACGGTTTATATTAAAAAAATGATTAAAACGACGATTTTAAACAACATAGAATAGAGTATTTATCTATGTTTTAGGTTAAGCAAAGGTTTTGTAACAGGCGATGTTTATTTATTAATTATTCATATTCAAAAAGAAAAAACGGGAAATCATTAGTTGCGGCCAATCAAACCTAGTATAGATATAATACATCACAACTGTCACTAATCAAGACAGACTATAGACAAATAATTGTATTAAGTATACAATTTAAACATGATTGTTTGCTATGCTTAGTTATTGACTGCCAAAATTGAAAATGCCTAAAGAGACACCACAATCGGGTCTATGACCTTATTGCAACACAGTATATAGTCTCAGGATTTTCCTCTAAGAAGTTTTCTCTAAGTGGTGACCTCCACGGAACACAATTGGATCTTAAATTAATGGCCTCATTAATCTAAATATATAAAACTTTCGCGTTACTGATTGACTGATCTATCAACGCACAGCAATGAATTAGGTATTTAAAAACTAGCCGACCCGACCCCGTTGTTCTGTCAAAATTCAATAATGGAACAGAAAAGACTCAATGTTTTTAGTCTGTGGTGTCAGATTTGTTGCACACCAGCGCCATCTATACAGAAAACATCTCTTTTGTTTTTTTTTATCGATTTTGGGATGTTTTTCATTTTTTAAAGTAGTCTATTATTTATTCGGGCATTATATCTACTTATACAGCAAATTTCAACTTAATCTGTTTCGTTGTTTAGGCCTGATTGAGGAACAAACATACATACAAACTCACAAACTTTCCCATTTATAATATTATTAGGATTAACTGTTTAGCTATTTATAATTTTGATTAAAAACGAAACTAGTGTTTTTGAAGAGCCAACTTTGAAAATAAATTTATCGAGAAAAGTTTCACCAATCGTGTTCTGTCTCTAATTTATCTAGATTATATCCATTATATCTTTGTCATTAAAACAAAACTGTATGTTATGCGGTTATTGAGAAAAAACGATTCTGCATTTATCAAAAACATTTATTACTCGTCTTATTTGTTTTTGGTGATAATCGGAAAGATTGTTACAAATAATTGTCGGTATTATAGTATGTACAAGGATTGTTTTACAAGAATCATTACAAGCGCGTCACAACACTAGTACTTAATCCTATTTATTAACCTAAATCCGGTTAATTGGTGTAAGTTCGTACATTGGTTACATTTGAAATATAAAAAAAAGGTTCTAAACGTAATCCCTAAACTGTGACATCCTCTCAGATCTTCTAATGCTCTGTCCTTGTGGACGTCTAAAGGGTGTAGTCAGAGGCACATGCTCATATTTAGCATTAGTTAGTATTCCTAATAATATTATAAATGTGAAAGTTTGTGAGTTTGTATGTATGTTTGTTCCTCAATCAGGCATAAACGACAAGACGGATTAAGTTGAAATTTGCTGTAGATGTAGTTGTAGATATAATGCTAGAATAAAACATAGACTACTTTAAAATATGAAAAGCATCCCCAAAATGATAAAAAAACGCAAAAGGGATGATTTTGGTATAGATGGCGCTGGTGTGCAACAAATCTGACATCAGAGACTAAAAACATTCAGTCTTTTCTATTCGATTATTGAAATTTGACAGGACAACGTCCGTCACGGGTCGACTAGGACTATTATAACTGGTTTCCTACGCCGTTTATGCGCGCGAAAATATTTCTTTGAATAATATTCCTCTAAGCCATCTCAAAATAGTTTTAATACATAATTAGGTATTATCATCTTATAGATATTAGAAGCTTAAAACTTTTGGTGTATAGTGCCAACAAAACCATTTGTTACCAGAAGTAGTGTTGAGTTTTTAAAATTGTAAAACTTTTTATTTTTCAAGCCAAGTAAAATGCATTTCATGGAATAATTTGGCAAACGATATGTTATTATCTAGAGCATTGAATCTCTATCTCTTTATATAGCAAACCTTCGTTTAGAGTTATTTCAACACAAAGAGAAAACAATGTATTTTTGTATGTTTGTTTGTAGTACATAAACTAAAAAACCATAGGACCAATTTTGAAAATTCTTTCACTTATCTAAAGCTGCATTATCAGCTAATAACATAGATAACATTTCATTAAAAAAAATATATATTATCTGAGGAACTGTGCAAACGGGCGTTTGCCAAATAAAATGTTTGGACGTGCCTCTGACTGCGATCTCGCGTTATTTACGAATAGAGTCGAATGAACGCAGATATATTTGAATGCTTCATAAAATTTAACTATTTATTTTAAACAGGAATCCTACATTTTTGCATAGACACATCAGAAATGCCACCATTGTATGTACTCGTATGTACGTATTAATTTTTTTAGGTACATGTTTGTAGATATGGAGCATTCGAATAATCTCTGCGCACATTCGACTCGATTCATAAATAACTTTGTAATCGATTTCGAAAGTTAATCGGTCGCGGAGTGAGTTATTTACTCCATAATATTTGTCTGACCGTAATCTAGAGCGGAAATAAAAACGTTGTATGTTTGTTAAGAAAATCTGTGAAAATTCATTTTACTCAGGTGGTAATGAACTTATTGTTAAAAAAATATATTGGTGGACATTATCACACAGCGCCATCTAGCCCCAAACTAAGCTTGTACTATGAGAACTAGATAACTGATAGAATACTTACATATTTATTTATTTTTGTAAATACATACATACATATATGATACATAATAACCAGACACAGAACAAACATTTAAGTTCATCACACAAACATTTGTCCTGGGTGGGGATCGAACCCACAACCTACAGCGCAGAAGGCAGAGCTACTACCGACTGAGCTGTGAGGCCAGTCAAATTATGTCGTTCCTTAAGCTTATAATTAACACGTACCCGTCATATGAAACAAAAGTGGCTCACAAAACGTGATCTTGAACTACAATACCAAAAATAATTATTTTCTTGCTTAGATAATTATTTTCGTAAAACTTTCTAGGACTACGCAGTTTTTAATAGATTTGAAAACCGCGAAAATAAAATAAAAAACCGGCCAAGTGCGAGTCAAACTCGCGCACGAAGGGTTCCGTACCATTATCTATAAAAACGGCAAAAAAAATCACGTTTGTTGTATGGGAGTCTGTCTGTCTGTCCGTCCGTCCGTTTGCCTGTCACAGGGCTGTATCTCATAAACCGTGATAGCTAGACAGTTGAAATTTTCACAGATTATGTATTTCTGTTGCTGCTCTAACAACAAATACTAAAAACAGAATAAAATAAATATTTAAGGGTGGTTCCCATACAAAAAACATGATTTTTTTGCCGTTTTCATTGATAATGGTACGGAACCCTTCGTGCGCGAGTCCTACTCGCACTTGGCCGCTTTTATTTATTTATCCAGGGGGGTTAGCATGAACCACTATCGTATCGACAACGTATCGTCCAAATGCCAAAACTGACACTTTTACTATACAAATAGTGCCAGTTTTGACATTTGAACGATAGGTTGTCGATAGGATAGTGGTTCGTACTCAGGCCACAGGTATCACTCATAAGTATTAGGCTTGCTGTTTCAATTAATTAGATTTTTCAAATATTATAGGTATTGTGTATTAAATTCCTTTGATTCAAGTTCGAGAATCGTACCACTGAACCAAACTGTAAACTACAAGATAGTTAATGAATTCAAAGCAAGTGTAGCGTGTGCTGCTTTTTGAATTTGTGCTGAAGCTCTTTAGTTATTTTTTTTATTGTTGTACGTACTTGAGTAGTACTTTTAATTATTATTCTTGTTTGAGCCTTCACCTTGTTCGATTGGCACCACACTGGAGCTCTACATAGCATTAAGGAAAGGATCATTAAAAAAAAGGTAGACCCCAAGCCGTGTTTGTTGCCTGATTCTTCCGGGCTTTGTCGCGTGGAATTGGCGTAGCTTCACCTAGTTCCTAAGACGTTTCAAAGTGATCCTTGTGATTTTATTGAAATAAATGATTTTTGAATTTGAATTTGAACTTATCTTCTTAGGAATCTTCTGGTCTTCTTAGGTTGGACTCATTGAGAGCAGATTGGCGGAATTTCTTGCTATATAACTTTGTACGTTTAGTATCCTTCTACAAAGTCAACTCGGCCTTATAAATTACTAGCCGACCCGTGACAGACGTTGTCCTGCCAAATTTCAATAATCGAATATAAAAGACTAAATGTTTTTAGTCTGTGATGTCAGATTTGTTGCACGCCAGCGCCATCTATACAGAAATCATCTCTTTTGCGTTTTTTATCCTTTTGGGGATTTTTTTTCATATTGTAAAGTAGTCTATTATTTATTCAGGAATTATATCTACATCTACATCAAATTTCAACTTAATCCGTTTTGTCGTTTAGGCCTGATTGAGGAACAAACATACATACAAACTCACAAACTTTCGCTTTTGTAATATTATTAGGATATTATGAACATACCTTTTCTGTTACCCTATAAAATTGCCAACTTATACAATTTATGCCGATAACCAAACTGTTAACGCCTTAACGGTTAAGGTTTCCATAACCTGTTTAGGATATTATTGGCTATCAGATCCCTGTCAGTTCCAATCATGACTTTTAGAATAACATCTATATATATAAAACTTATGCGTTACTGACTGACTGATATATCAACGCACAGCCTACTGGTCCTAGATACTTGAATTTTGAAGGGTATATTCCTTTTGGTGTGTAGGGGTGCACTAAGAAAGTAATTTTTGGAATTCAACCCGTAATGGGGTGCAGCGGGGGTTGTCTGTTGAAAATTACTTCACTTGAGGGTGTTGACAAGAAAACCAAAAACTACACCACCTTGAAAATAAAATAAATAAAAAACCGGCCAAGTGCGAGTCGGACTCGCGCACGAAGGGTTCCGTACCATTATTTATAAAAACGGCAAAAAAATCATGTTTGTTGTATGGGAGCCCCCCTTAAATATTGATTTTATTCTGTTTTTAGTATTTGTTGTTAGAGCAGCAACAGAAATACATAATCTGTGAAAATTTCAACTGTCTAGCTATCACGGTTCATGAGATACAGCCCTGTGACAGACAGACGGACAGACAGACAGACAGACAGACGGACAGCGAAGTCTTAGTAATAGGGTTCCGATTTTACCCTTTGGGTACGGAACCCTAAAAAAGACTAAAATAAAATAGTAGGTATCTATGTATTATCATTTATCTAGTTCCCATAGTAAAAGCTTTTCTTAGTTTGGGGCTAGATGGCGATGTGTAAAGTATCTACCAATATTTACTTATTTAGACACTAGCTGCTCGCCCCGGCTTCGCACGGGTACCTGGATAAATAGTAGCCTATGTGTTATTTTGATGTCTAAGCTATATTACTGTAAAGTTTCATTTTAATCCGTTCAGTAGTTTTTGCGGGAAAGAGTAACAAACATACACACTTACTCACTCACTCACTCACAAACTTACGCATTTATAATTTTAGTAGGATACTAGGCCGGTTTTATTATTATCATAACATCAACAACATAATCACTACATAGTATAAAGCAAAGTCGCTTTCCGCTTCCCGCGTATGTATGTATGTTTGCTTATATCTTTAAAACTACACAACGGATTTTGATGCGGTTTTTTTTAATAGATAGAGTGATTCAGGAGGAAGGTTTATATGTATAATAACATGCTACCCGTGCGAAGCCGGGGCGGGTCGCTAGTAAAATTATAAAACATACACCCAATAAGATTTTTATCATGATACCTTATCATAACTGATACGACTCTCTTCTTAAAAATATACAAAAGTAATAATCTTCTGTGTAGAAAATGTTCATATCAAGGGCGGATCCAGCTTTGGCGCCAGCTTAAGTTTCATTTTAATCCGTTCTGTAGTTTTTGCGTGTAGGAGTAACAAACACACACAAACACTCACAAACTTTCGCATTTATAACGTTAGTAGGATTTTCAAAGTAATGCCATATCACAAGGAAAAAGCTTATAAGAATTTTCAATAGATATCTCTTTGAAAGAAATCGCATTATATACGTAAAGTGGAAATATTCAATCGCTTTTCTCGACTCGAGTGGATCTCACTTCAATATTATTGCTGTGATTATTATTTGTGATTGAAAGTTTTTGAATTGTACAAACAGCACCATAAAATAGATTACATACTCGTAGATTCAATAATTGTTACTATGAAATAGGTACAATTTGTTTTAAGGCGCGCCCAGTCGACGATTGTTTTTGTTCGAAACGAAAAAAGAAATACTTGTGAACAAGCCACATCTCCTATTTTATAATGTATAGTATATGTGAATAAAGATGTACCCATCTTTAATCACTTCGATAAATAATCCTACCGACCGCTGCAATGACGACAAACACACGTCGGTGCGTGGTCCGCCTTAGCTTTTCGAATAAATTAATGATATAAATTTTATGTATAATTACTTATCAAAAATCTATTCTAATAGAAATCTAGATCTACATTATTACCTATCTTTAACAATAAATCACAAGTTGATTTTAATAGTAGGTATATAAAATATTTCGATCATAAATTCTAAAACGTATCATTTTGAAATAATATCTTTATCGTGAAAAGTTTCTGCTATTATGTTTTCAGCTTAATAAAAATCTAGGTAGGAACCTGAAGTAATATACTTATAAAAATAGGAGATGTGGCTTGTTCAGAAGTATTTCTTTTTTCGTTTCGAAAAAGAGCAATCAGCGACTGGGAGCCCCTTAATGTGCATCATCAATGCCTCCATCTCCATCCAAATGTTGTCTGGTAGAGATGATTGTCAACAAAATTAATTTTAATTACACACATTTTCCGCCAGTAGGCTATTACTGTAATCCCCAAGTACTGTAGTCATCCTCTCAGATCTCCAGGCGCTTAGATCGAATATGTCTAGTGGGGGTAGTCAAATGCACGTTCAAACATTATATTTGGCACATGCCCACATTTTGCAGTAGTTAGCATTCCATACGTGACAGGTTGCAAGCCCATCGCCGCTTATAAGAATACTAACTGGTTTCCTCACGATGTTTTCCTTCATCGTTTTGAGCATCTGTTTTTGATGCGCACATAAATTTTTCGAACAGAAAAATCTATTGATGCACGCCGTGATTCGAACCCACGAACTTCAGAATGAGAGCGAAGGTACCTCCCACTCGGCCTACACGGCCTTACGATGAATAATTTCTGTTTTAATACGATTTAAAAGACCAATAAAATTCATACATACCTACAAAAAAATAACAAATTTTATAAAAAAAATACATTTGGAGACAGGGGTCTACTTGTAAAAGAAAACGAAATATCGCAACAATATTCGTATCAAAGTTACATCGTTTCGACTATATTTTGAAGTAGGATTACGAACATCGATGATTGTCAATTGTCAGAATAATTTACAGTCGTTCTAGATAAAACGATGTAACATTGATACGAATATTGTTACGATATTTCGTTACAGGTTTGCGAGTTCCCAGGTACGTATATGAGTGGAGAAGGTTTTGCCCGCTCGAATAGGCAGAGGCGAAGGCCATTGGAACAAAAAGCAAGAACAGTTTTATTACCCACTATATTATATTACTAGCTGTAGAAGAAATGAAATATCGTTACTTTTGTACTATGTATGTGTGTGCAGGCGTGTATCTTTTGGATAATACACCTACATGTTAAACCTAAATTCTTTGGTTATTGAATATTTTGATTATTGAGTCTAAGAGCCGTGATTAGTTAACATAACTATACGATTTTGACACGGGTCTTTATCACGTAATTACCTTTAATTTCGTACTATGTTACAATAACCATGGTAATTACGTGATAAAGACCCGTGTAAAAACTATAGTTATGTCTAAGAGCCGTGTTAGCCAAGTGGAGGGTACCTCGATTTTCAATGACGTTTGTGGGTTCAAATCTCGGCCGTGCTTCAATGATTTTTTCTGATTTAAATATGTGCTCAATCGGACATAAGCAGCGATGGGCTTGCAATCTGTCACGTTTATTATGGTAAATGCAAAATGTGGCATTGAGTCCAAATATAATTGAACGTACTTCTGGACTACCTTTAGACATTTTCAAAGATCTAAACGATTAGAAATCTGAAAGTATGTCTACTGTTGGTACTTGGGGATTACAATATTATTTTTCAAACTATCGTGATTAGTAGACATAACTATAGATTTTGACACGGGTCTTTATCACGTAATTACCTTTAATTTAGTTGAGTCTGTCCGCGACCATGGCTATTGTAACATAGTCGAAACGTCGTAAATCTCTAGTTATTTTGGGGATTACAGTCGTGATCATATTTAATTTCATTTTGATTAAACTTAATGAGTCTTAAATATCTCTTTCACAGGTTGATCGATAACTACATTAGCAACCCGGACTTGCTCGACATCAACTGTGTCGACCCCCTCAACAGATCAGCCCTTATCGCTGCCATTGAGAATGAGAACATCGAACTCATCAAACTTCTTCTGGCGTCTGGGATTAAAGTCAAAGTAAGTCAAAAGTCAGCAAGGTACTCGTACCTCCAACTTGGCAAACATGGTTTGTTCAAAAAAACCGGCCAAGTGCAAGTCGGACTCGCGCACGAAAGGTTCCGTACCAATCTATAAAAAACGACAAAAAAGTCACGTTTGTTGTGTGGGAATATTTAATTTATTCTGTTTTTAGTATTTGTTGTTATAGAAGCAACAGAAATACATAATCTGTGAAAATTTCAACTGTCTAGCTATCACGGTTCATGAAATACAGCCTTGTGACAGACAGACAGACGGACAGACAGAGAGTACCGCGAAGTCTTAGTAAAAGGATCCCTAAAAAATATAGACTACCTTACAAGTTACTGTTTTATTACATTATCTAACTATGAATATAAAACTGAAAAAAAATAGTGAAGAATATAGAATTGGATAGTATTTTTAGGGTACGTCCTGAAAAAACCAGAAAAACGAAACAAAAAACAGACTGATTAAGTAATTGGGTATTTATTTATTTATTTGGTTCTCTTACATTGTAAAACACCATAAATATACAAATTATTACTTTTTTTACAAAAAACATGTCAAGTGTCACATTTATAAAATTATAGGAAATTTATAGATAGATTCTATTGCACGCTGCCGCGCTGCAGACGGTTAGCGAAGTCTTTGTAATACATAAAAAATTATGTGACCCAAACAAATATTATAAATAACGTTAATAACGTAACGTATATAAATGAATATTGGAAATGGAGGGGTCCGTCTGTCTGTCACAGGGCTGTATCTCATGAACCGTGAAAGCTAGACAGTTGAAATTTTCACTGATTATGTATTTCGGATGCTGCTATAACAACAAATACTAAAAACAGAATAAAATAAATATATAAGGGGGGCTCCCATACAACAAACGTGATTTTTTTTGCCGTTTTTATAGATAATGGTACGGAACCCTTCGTGCGCGAGTCCGACTCGCACTTGGCCGGTTTTTTATCAGTACAGGTCTGAATTGAAACTAAAATCATTTTCTTTTTGTGGGTAATAAAATCGAATAACAATTTTGTAGCAGTTAAGAGTAAAGATGTTTCGAAATAAGAAAAATTCCATTGTTTTGTGAGAAGACGCAAATGCCCTTTGGGAAATCACCGTCTATTCTGCATGATTACATTCAACGAATATTTTCATAACTAAATGTCAATACAGTATCGGGAAAAAGAGACAAACGGAAATGATAAATTACGTCACACGTTAAATCTTCATATATAATAATAAAAAACGGTCTAGTGCGAGACGGACTCACGCACGATGGGTTTCTTACCATTATCTATAAAAAAACGGCAAAAAATCACGTTTGTTGTATGGGAGCCCCATTTAATTATTATTTTTTTCTGTTTTTTGTATTTGTTGTTATAGCAGCAACAAAAATACATAATCTGTGAACATTTCAACTGTCTAGCTATCACGGTTCATGAGATAGCACTGACAGACAGACAGACGGACAGCTGACAGACAGGACGGACAGCAAAGTCTTAGTAGGGTCCCGTTTTTACCCTTTGGGTACGGAATCCTAAAAATGAATTAGTCTCACTAAAACTCACAAACATTTTTTTGTTGAAAAATGGGTTAAGTAAAATTTCGGGAAAAATTTTAAGTGCTTTTAAGGTTTGTGTGTTTTAAGTGCAGTTTTTCTATGGGATTATTAAAATTTGACAAGACAGACAATGTTTGTAAGGACAACTAGTAAATAAATATTGGTGGACATTTCACACATCGCCATATAGCCCCAAACTAAGCAAAAACATTTCTTATTTTATTTATTTTATAGATGAAAGTACATTTAAAAATCCGTTGAGGGCGCCACTAGTCGCTCAGAGCCCCTTTAACCGCCCATCGATTAATAGCAATTGACAATGGTTGCGTGATTGATGATTACGCTATTGAACCTTGAAAAGATATGCTTCAATGTCGTGTTCTCGCTCTCCGCCAGTTTTGCTGATTGACAGATGATAGTGAAATGATCATTCGGTTGCAATATCATTTATCATCATACAAATGACTTTATATCAAGACAAACTTGTTACTTTACTTTGTTTTTATATAAGAATAGTCTTGCATGCATTTTATTTTATATTTACACCATACCATACACTAATATCATGGTCACATACACAAATCAACTTATACACACACAAAATACACACATATATACAACTTATAATAACTTATACACAATATTCAAAAAACGTCTTCAGAATTTCTGCCGATCTAGCATACTCGTACAAGGGTTTTTTACTCTGCAGTTCATCGGTATTATTTAGTAAATTACATTATGGATGATGTAAACTTTGTTAATAACGAAATTCAAGAATTCTCGATCTCAGAATCTTTTTTCTGTGATCCTGAAGACTGTAGAAACTATATAAAAAGCTCCCGTTCATCACTAAAAACCATGCATGTGAACATTCGTAGCATAAACAAAAACTTTAGCGAGCTTGAAGTTCTACTTGATAGAATGACAACAAATTGCGATGTAGTTGTTCTCTCCGAATGCTGGCTAAGTAAGGTTCCACATATTCCAGTACTTGACGGTTATGTCTCTTATGTAACCAGTTACACAAACCAAAATGATGGCATAGCTGTCTTTGTTAGAGACAACCTAGTGCACACTGTAGAGGAAACCACCATAAAAGAAGCAAATAGCTTGACTTTAAAATTCAAAAGCGATATTGCAATTGTGGCAGTATATCGCCCACCGTCATTTAAAAATAGTAACATCTTTATAAATAGTTTAAATGAATATCTGGAGTCTTTAAGAATGCTGCAAACAGTTGCTTTGACTGGTGATCTTAATATTAATATCGCACCAAATAATAATGATCCTAACTGTGAAGACTACCTTAACATACTTGCTTTTCAGGGCATGTTACCAACTCATTTATATCCAACTCGTAAAGAAAGCTGCCTTGACCATGTAATGTTAAAAACGAATAGAAAAGCAACAACTCTAGTCTTAAATGCAACACTTACTGATCACTTCCCCGTGATTATTTGCTGCGACTGGCACACAAGCAGTTATAAACCTATTAGAAGTACTAAAGTAGTCAATGAAGAAGCAGTAATATCGGAAATTAATCGTCTTGATTTTTCACAGACTTAAACGATCCTGAGAATGCTGCAACGTTACTTGTTAATGCTATATCAGACATAATAAAAACCCACACTAAAATTATTAAAACCCCCTCTAAAAAAAATATTATTAAGCCTTGGATTACTCCTGGTCTTCTTAAATGCATAAGAAACAGAGATAGATTGTACAAAAAGTATACTAAGGATCCACAAAATGAGATAAAAAGAACTATTTATAAGAGATACCGTGTCTATTGTAATAACCTACTCAAAAAGATCAAACAAGAATATGAACGAAATGAGTTTGAGAGGGCCAGAAATAATCCAAAGGCTACGTGGAAAGCTATTAAAAAAATTACCTGTACAGAAAAACCTAAGATAAAACCATTAGAACTATTAAAATTATTAGATAACCCTATTAATTCTGTGAATTTAGTAAATAATTATTTTTCAAAAGTTGGTATAAATTTAGCTTCTCAGATAATTGCCTCTGAATCACAACACTCTAGGATACCACCCGATGAGCCCTCTTACACCAATTGTAGCTCCATGTCTTTGATGGAAGTGGACGAGGATGAAGTGCTGAGAACTATAACGAGTCTTAGGGCAAACTGCGCAGTGGGATGGGATGGCATTTCTAGCTCCATTATTAAAGCCACAAAAAACACTCTTGCACCTATTATAACCTCAATCATAAACCTCTGCTTCTCCCATGGTGTGGTCCCGCGTGTATTCAAAAAGGCTCTTGTTCATCCCATTCATAAATCTGGGGACAGAGGCAGTGTCGATAATTATAGGCCTATATCAGTTTTAACAACATTGTCCAAAATCTTTGAGAAATGCCTAACTCTAGACTCTCAAACTTTCTCAACAGATATAATCTTCTTGCTCCGAATCAATATGGGTTTAGAAAGGGCAGGTCAACAGAAGATGCTGTTCTTGACCTAACTGACAGTGTAGCTAAGAATATTGATGCCAAGAATAAGACGATTGGGATTTTTCTTGATCTTTCAAAAGCCTTCGACACCGTCTCAGTCCCTCTTCTCCTTAATAAGATGGAGGCTATTGGTGTGAGAGGCCCAGTTCTTAGTATTTTTTCTAGTTACCTATCGGACAGATCACAATGCGTCATTATAGACAACATCACCAGTTCAGATGAACAACTTACCTACGGCGTCCCACAGGGTAGTGTCCTTGGACCTACCCTGTTTCTCATATATGTAAACGATCTCTGTCGTCTCTCTTTGACAAATTGTAAAATTCTTGCGTATGCAGACGATACGGCTCTGTTGGTAACTGGAAAGACCTGGGATGAGGCAAAGCTTCATGCGGAGAGTGCCCTAAGTAATATAATACACTGGCTCTCGTATAACTTACTTACCCTTAATGTTAAAATACTAATTATATAACCCTAACACCAACTTCCTCATCTCAACCTCCGGAAAGCTTCTCCATCAGGGCACACGCGTGCAAATCTGTTGCACAGTTTCAATGTAACAGTTGTAGTGTTCTGGATCGTTCTACGTGTATTAAGTACCTAGGGATTCAAATTGATAGCACCCTTACCTGGAAGCCACAAATAGCTTCAACGGCAACTAGAATAAGAAAAATGATTTATATATTTAAGAAATTAAGAACAAGTGCGGACTATCACACCCTTAAGACAGTATACTTTGCGCTGGTACACTCTGTCTTATCATACTGTATTGCCGCGTGGGGAGGTGCACCGAAGTCTTCACTCATTAGGTTAGAACGAGCTCAAAAGGCAATACTTAAAGTCATGCTTTTTAAGCCTATACTGTTCCCATCACAAGAGCTATATTCTCTGAGTGGTGTCATATCTGTGCGTAAGATATTCATTTTGAATATAGTCTTACGTAAGCATTGTACTCTGTCCTATGAAGTCAGCGCAACAATAAATCGAAGAACGGTCAGTGTCAACGTCTGGTTCTTCAACTAGTCCTAAGGACGGGCACTGGAAAGCGCGACACGGTTTTAATACTAATGCATTTTCCAGTGTTCATAGTTTTTATTCAAATGTACTTATGTTCACTGAAATAAATAAATAAAAATAAATAAATAAAAACTTATCGGAAACATTTGTATTATGAACATAAATATTGAATAAATAAATATTGGCCAACTTTATAGCGCCATCTAGCCCCAAACTAAGCAGTTTGTTGGTTCATTCCTACCTTGAAATATATTATTTTTGTTTAATTTTATGCTGTGTCTGTTGTCTGTCTTTTTATAACATTTCCGGTGGCATTGTTTATTTTTATTAAAAAATCAAGCGTGGCCAGATAAAGTCACGCCGCGACACGTCACCGTCACGCCCTACATGCACTATTTCACCTATTTCTCGTTATTTTAGGTATAGACATCTATCATCTATCTTTGGATTCTTCGTGAAATTTTCTACAAACTTATCTATAAACGCATTCTAGAGTGTAAAAAACATTTTTAGGAAAAAAAATAGGGTACTTAATATTTTTTTGTTTAAATGCTAAAAAAATCATAAAAAAATATTTAAAAGCAATTTAAATAAAGTTTCTTTTTTATATCATGTCTATAGCTACTTTTTACCATATAAATTAGAAACTTTAACAGTGCCACACTTGAAGATAAGTAATGCTGTGCATGTGTGCATGCCTGTAATTGGCTCACATATTATATACTAGCTGACCAGTGCCCGCTTCGCTGGTCGACAGCGAGTTTCACATCTGGTATTACAATCTTCAAAATAAATTATAGCCTATATGTTGCCGAGGACTAATAGCTACATAACAAAAAAAGTTTCATCAAAATCCGTCCAGTAGTTTTTGCGTGAAAGCCAGACAACAGACAGACAGACAAAAATTCCAAAATTGTATTTTTTGGCTTGTGTTACTTGTATGAAGACCCCTAGGAGTATTTTTTTTAGTTTTTATTCAATGTACAGAATTGAACTCTTCTACAGTTTTATTATATGTAAGATAATACTTTTTTGTTAATATTTATGTATTTAATGTCTATTAATGTGTGCTGTTGTTGTCGCCTTAATAAATAGATTAAATAAATAAATAAGCAAACCTTTTACTATGAGAACTAGATAACTTTTTTTGTAAATGTAGGTATAAATGTTAAAACACGCAGATACAGAACAAACATCTATCACTAAGAATATGGGGATACGATACGAGTGTAACCCCCGTATTCAGGAACGACACTGTGAGAACACGCACCCACAGTGGACGATATCTTTTTTCATAAACATCGCTGTATGTGTTGTGCGACACTGCATAGTGTGACTAGAGGCACATTGTCGTGTGCCTCTAGCCAAAGTTGAGCTCTAGAGGCACACAGTAGTGTGCGCCATAGTGTCGCTCAACACATAAAGTGATGTTTATGAAAAAAGATTTCGTCCACTGTGGGTGCGTGTTCTCATAGTGTCGTTCCTGAATACGGGGGTAAAAAACCGGCCAAGTGCGCGTCGGACTCGGTGCGGTTCCGTACAAGTATCTATAAAAAAACGGCAAAAAATCACGTTTGTTTTATGGGTGTTTATTCTGTTTTTAGTATTCGTTCTTATAGCGACAACAGAAATACATCATCTGTGAAAAATTCAACAGTATAACTATCACGGTTCATGAGATACAGCCCTGTGACAGATAGACGGACAGCGAAGTCTTAGTAATAGGGTCCCGTTTTTACTCTTTGGGTACGGAACCCTAAAAACAAAACACATTTGTGACACATGAGTGAAATACATTAGTAATAACACGGAGTTTTGCCGACGTAAATCTGTCGGTCGAGCTCGTGAATGTAACAAATTGGTTATGGTTTAACGTAAACTATGATTTATTTTAAAATGTGCATTATCGATTTATAAATCTACGTAAAAGTGGCAAAGTGAATGACCAAGCAAACTAAAAAACTGGCCAAGTGCGAGTCAGACTCGCGCACGATAAGTTCCGTACCATTATCTATAAAAAATGGAAAAAAAACATGCTGTATGGGATCCTAAAATATTTATTTTATTCTGTTTTTAGTATTTGTTGTTATAGCGGCAACAGAAATACATCATCTGTGAAATTTTCAACTGTCTAGCTATCACGGTTCATGAGATACAGCAACGTGTCAGACAGATAGAGGCGGACAGTGGTGTCTTAGGTGTCTTAATAGGATCCCATTCTTACCCTTTGGGTACGGAACCCTAAAAAATAACAAAAAATACTTATACGTGTCAAACCAAGAGCGACCTCTAACCGCTTTAAAAGGGGTTTAAAAATGTTATTCTTGAGTAAGTATTCTTGTTAACAAAGGGTTAACAAAGGGCTTACAACCTGTCACGTGTAGAATGCTAACTACTGCAAAATGTGGGCATGTGCCAAATGTAATGTTTGGACTTGCCACTGACAACTCCCTTAAGACTTGTTCACGGATCTAAACGCCTGGCGATCTAAGGAGATCTGACCCTATTTAATTTCATTTTATTTCCTTTTCTTGAGTTGCCTTTCACCGTTTTGTTCCAGGATGCTCTTCTTCACGCCATCAAAGAGGAGTATGTGGAGGCTGTGGAACTGCTCCTGCAGTGGGAAGAGGAACACCATGTATCAGGAGAGCCTTACGTGAGTACAACCTTTTTATATACTTACTAGCTGTCCCGACAGACGTTATGCTGTTAAATTTCAATAATCCCACAGAAAAAAGCACTAATTTTGCATAAACATTTAGTGCTGGTAACAATACCTACAATATGGTGACAGCGGGCTGATCTGTTGATGGAGTCAGGAACTGTTCAGTAGTCACTCGCAACGGAACTCCTTAGTAAATACTTCGATTGAGTAAAAACTTTGCATTCTTGTCAAGTTCCGATGACAATGTTATATGATGTGACAGGTGATAGCGCGCTGGTGCTCGATGGTCTAAATGATTTTACAATAGCTTAGCATTGAAAAATATTTTTCAACAGAAAACTTGTTCAAATTCTGTTAATATTCCTGACGGAATATTGAAATGTTATATACCTAGATTATTCAGAAAGGAGCACGTTCAATGGTTCCCATTGGCACTTTAACTTTGCTCTTAGAATGGTTCATTAAAAATAATTGATGTGTTTTTACTCCTCTTTTGCAAGAGTTCTCAATCAGCTTGAACATTGATAACTACCAACTATCTAATAGATCATATTAATCCACTAAGTAATCTATTAAAAAGGCTTACTACAAAATATCTGATTATTTAGATGACAAAAAAATCTGGGGCTGAATATGCTACAAATCACTCTATCCTAATATTCTATCCTAATATAATATTATAAACTAGCGACCCGCCCCGGCTTCGCACGGGTAGCATGTACATACATATAAACTTTCCTCCTGAATCACTCTATCTTTTAAAAAAAACCGCATCAAAATCCGTTGTGTAGTTTTAAAGATATAAGCAAACATACATACATACATATTACATACAGACGCGGGAAGCGGAAAGCGATTTTGCTTTATAATATGTAGTGATGCCAAAGTTTGTGAGTTTGTTTATATGTTCGTGTCCTAAGCAATCCTAAACGACGAAATGGATTAAATCGTATGTAGATAAAAAACCGACCAAGTGCGAGTCAGACTCGCACACTAAGGGTCCGTACCATAATTTATAAAAAACGTCAAAAAAACACGTTTATTGTATCCTCCTTTAAATATTTATTTTATTCTATTTTTAGTATTTGTTGTTATAGTAGCAACAGAAATACATCATCTGAGAAAATTTCAACTGTCTAGCTATCGCGGTTCATGAGATACAGCCCTGTGACAGACAGACGGACAGACGGACAGCGAAGTCTTAGTAATAGGGTCCCGTTTTTACCCTTTGGGTACGGAACCCTAAAAATCAGATTAACATCTTCTGTTAATCTGATTTTTAGGGGAACATAAAACCCAAAAAATAAATGATAAAAAAATGCAAAAACGATGATTTTGGTATCGTAACGCATCACAACTGTCACTAATCAAAACGAACGAACAGATAAAGAATTGTATTAACTATAGATTTTAAACAAGTTTGTTTGCTGTGCTTAGATATTGAATGGCAAAATTGAAAATGCCCAAAGTCGGGGTAGGCACCACAAGCGAGTCTATGAACCTACATAGAGTACGAATGTTTGAGGATGTTTTTATGTTTGGATGTGCGTGACTCAATTACGCCCAAACGTATTTTTACAATTTTTGAAATATAATATACAATGCCCTGGAATAGCAAATAGGCTATTTTTTATCCGGGTACCCGAGCGGAGCCACCGGCTAAAGCTAGTAAGGTATACCTAATGGATTCAAATAAATCAAAGAGGTTGTTGTATCTACTTCCGCTTCCACAATAATAAATGTAAGATCTGGTGTTACCGACTGTTATTAACGATGTGACTAAATTATTATGACGTCCCCAATGGGCAAAAACATTAATTTTATTTAGGTCATGCTTCAATTTTTGTTTTTTTGTATGGGCTGAGACTACCCAGATAAGATATAAAAAGTGATAAAACCGCATTATTTGAAAACCATCAAACTTAAAAAGAAACTGTCTATAATTTATGTAGCTAGTATGATTATCTAACGAATTATATAAAAATTAACTGTTTAGCTATTCATAGTTTTGAGTAAAAACGAAATTAGTGTTTTGGCAGAGCCAACTTTTTTCAATAATACTATCGAGTAAAGTTTCACCAATCGTGTTTCTGTCTATAATTTATCTAGATGTCGGTCATTCCACCTTTCAAAATATAGTCGGAAACGATGTGACGTTTGCTCCGATATATCGTTGGTCGTTTTCAAGAGTAGGCATTCTAAAACGTGTTGATTACCACCAGAGTTGGGAATCCGTGGACTCATCAGCTGCCACATTCACGCCAGACATCACCCCCCTTATCTTGGCGGCGCATCGAAATCACTACGAGATCCTGAAGATCCTGCTGGACCGCGGCGCCACACTGCCTGTGCCACACGACGTCAAGTAGGTACAGATCATCATTCATCATCATTTAACTGGCCTCACAGCTCAGTTGGTAGTTAACTCTACCTTCTGCGCTGTAGGTTGTGATTTCCACTCAGGATAAATATTTGTGTAATGAATAGACATGTATGTTCTGTATCTGGGTGTTATAATGTATCATACATGTATGTATTTAAAAAAAATTAAGATTTTAATTTCAGTTACGCTAATTTAGAAACTTTAACTTTAGTGTGAACTCAATAGAATTGCCACCAAGATATATTCTTTCAGATGTGGCTGCGACGAGTGCGTGCAATCCTCCTTAGAGGACTCCCTCCGACATTCGCAAGCGCGCATCAACGCATACCGCGCCCTTGCCTCACCCTCCCTCATCGCCCTTTCCTCTGCCGACCCCCTACTTACCGCCTTCCAGCTTTCCTGGGAACTGGGCAGGCTTAGCCGTATGGAGACAGAGTTCAGAGTTGAGTATAAGGTAAAATAATAGGTCAGGTAATACGGAGGTATTGATCAGATTAATTGCATGCAATAATGATCTTACTTTGCATGTAATTTGCATGAAAATCTTTCAGTAGTTGCATGTTTATACATATAGTGTGCATGGCATATAATTATGGCTACCTCTTCTAGTAAACTATACAATAACTTATTACTAGCTAATACTAGCTGACCCGCGACGTCCTGCCAAAATTTTAATAATCGCATAAAAAATCACTTTCTGTTTTTTGATTTTTGCAATGTTTTAGATAGAAATGCTGAATGTAGAATTAGAATGCTGAGAAAAACTAATGTCATATTTTTTGCACACCAGCCATCTACACCCAAATCATTCCTTTTGCGTCTTTTTGTCATTTTGGGGATGTTTTTCAGATAATAAACCACCGTATTTTTTTATTTTTCATTTCTGATTATAATATCCACAGGGCATTTTCTCGTCTACTTGTCATTACGATCCAGTGGTCCTTCATAAAGATCTATATAAATATAGTGACCCCGGCCCAGTACCTTAAGAGGACTGTGGGCCTTACAAGGATATAAATCGGAAACTTCAAGATGTATGTCCTCCCCCAGGCACTGCGCCAACAATGCACTGAGTTTGCGACCTCACTGCTGGACCACACCAGGACCTCCAAGGAGTTGGAGATTATGCTGAACTATAATCCTTTCGACATGGATTGCTGGGAGACAGGCGAGCGTCAGACCCTGGGCAGATTGAAGCTCGCTATCAAGTATAAGCAGAAACTGGTAAGTTACAGAGTTGAACATGATTTTTAGGGTTCCGTACCTCAAAAGGAAAAAAACGGAACCCTTCAAGGATTACTCGTGTATCTCTCCGTCCGTCTCTCTTTACCCTCTCCTCATTATTTACGAAATTACTAGGCTTTTCTTAACAAAAATTAGTTCTTTACAGAAAAACCTATAAGAGGTTTGTTTTTTTACCGATTTTTATTTTATATAAAAACTAGCTTCCCCGACAGACGTTGTCCTGTCAAATGTCAATAATCCCACAGGAAAAAGCACTTTCCGTTTTTCCCGATCTTTACGCCATCCTTATCACTTAGGGGTATGAAAAATAGATAGTAGCCGATTCTCAGACCTACTGAATATGCATATAAAATTTGGTAAAAATCGGTAAAGCCGTTTCGGAGGAGTAAGGGAACTAACATTGTGACACAAGAATTTTATATATAAAATAAGAAGATAAAGTAAGTCAACTCAAACTTGTTGGTATACGTAGTGCTTTTTAAAGGTGCTATTATATTTTTCATTAACTTTTACTATTTTTTAAAAGAGCTTAGAATGCTTTGGGTAAACTAATTTAAAATTACAGCCAATTTTAACGTGAAAGTAGAAAGAATGCACCTATTCCACTTATTATTTACTAACTGCCCGCCCCGGCTTCGCACGGGTGGACTAATGAAGATAATAGGCAATTTTTTTATACCAGAAAAAAGTGTTGGCCGAGTGGGAGGTACCTCGCCTTTCAATCTGAAGGTCGTTGGTTCGAATCCCGGCGTGCATAAAAAGATTTTTCTGTTCGAAAAATTTATATGCGCATCAACAACACGTGCTCAAAACGGTGAAGGAAACCATCGTGAGGAAACTAGTTAGTATTCTTATAAGCGTCGATGGGTTTACTTGGGCTGTCACGTATGGAATGCTAACTACTGCAAAATGTGGGCATGTGCCAAATAAAATGGTATGACGTGCCTCTGACGTGCGTCTGGAGATTTGAGAGGATGTCTACCCTACTTGGGGATGATAGTCGTGAACCAATTTTTTTTTTTTTTTTTTTTTTTTATATTTTTTTTTTTTTATTTGGAACATTAAACAAAAGTGTACAGTACAAAAATGGAAACGATGATACCTGCATGAGTTAAAAACTGTGTCGCAGATAGCAACGCCCTCCTCCGCGTCAAAGAGACAGAGTTCCATTGGAGGTGGTATGACAAAAGGTAAAAAGGAATAGGAAATACATTAGAAAAAACAAAACAAAAAACTTACTAAACAAAAATTAGGTAAATAAAAACTGGAAAGATTGAATTAAACTTATGGTTATTTTAGTAAAAATTGTGAAACAGTAAATGTAATGTGTGCGAGTGTATGAGTTGTGTATTATTAAGTGTGGTGTGTGTGTGTGTGAGTGTGTGTATGTGTGTGTGTTTTGTTTACATTATTACAATTTCCACGGAGATCTCTACTTTTTATAAATTAAAATATGGCCTATGATACTCACTGATGACATAGATAAACTTTTGATAGATAAATGATTTTTTAAAATTGGTCTAACATTTTTTGTTTTTTCATTACAAACATACAAAAACCCATCTTTTTATTTTTATAATATATGTACTCGCAGCTGAAAAGCCAATGCGAAAGTAGTCTAAGTTAAGCTAGCTGGGGGAATTAGGAACAACGCTAGTGCTCAGAACTTTGAATTGCTACCTAATATTGTAGGAAAATAATCTTGAGGATACGGAGATACAATGTTTTGTTTTATTGTACAAGTATTTACAGAAACAATGAATAAATACGCACAAAATCGGTTAACTAGTAAATAGTGGCCAGAGCATAGTAGGGAGTCTTCGAAGGATGGTTGTAAGGATTTGGGGAGGACCTTTGCCCAGCAGTGGGACAAAACAAGTTAAAAACTGGCCAAGTGCGAGTCAGACTCGCGCACGAAGGGTTCTGTGCCATTATCTATAAAAAACGCCAAAAAAACACGTTTGTTGTATGGTAGACCCTCTTAAATATTTATTTTAGTATTTGTTGTTATAGCGGCAACAGAAATATATCATCTGTTAAAATTTCAACCGTCTAGCTATCACGGTTCATGAGATACAGCCCTGTGGCAAACAGACGGACAGACGTACAGCGAAGTCTTAGTAACAGGGTCCCGTTATTACCCTTTGGGTACGGAACCTTAAAAAAGGAAAATAAATTGATACCTACCTAAAACCAAATTGAATCAATAAATATATGAGATACAAATAAATCATCAAAAGATCCTATTATTTGAAGTATACTGAGACAAAAATAGCATAGTATTTATTCGGAGAAAATAAATTATCTGTTTACCTACCACGGATGTACTTACAACACAAACAAACAAAAACCGGCCAAGAGCGAGTCGGACTCACGCACGAAGGGTTCCGTACCATTATCTAAAAAAACGGGGGAAAAAACACGTTTGTTGTATGGAAGCTTCACTTTAATATTTATTATATTCAGTGTTTTAGTATTTCTTGTTATAGCGGCAACAGAAATACATCATCGGGGAAAATTTCAACTGTCTAACTATCACGGTTCATGAGATACAGCCTGGTTACACACAGACAGACAGACGGACAGCGAAGTCTTAGTAATAGAGTCCCGTTTTTACCCTTTGGGTACGGAACCCTAAAAAGTAGAGAAGCGAAAAATTTTGTTTATTTTCTTTGAAAATATTCCATAATACGTTTACTAAAGAGAGACGAGACCGTCATATAATGTAACACGTATATTTTTGGCAAATGAACAAAGATATACAAAAGATTAATTTTGTTATTGCGTTTATTTTTTCGATTTTGCCAGTCAAAAGACCTATTTGGAAAGTAAATTTCTTACCGAAAAATATTTTCATAATTGAGGAGAAATTATGATTTAAACGCGAGCACATCACTACATAGTATAAAGCAAAGTCGCTTTCCGTTTCCCGCGTATGTATGTTTGCTTATATCTTTAAAACTACACAACGGATTTTGATGCGGTTTTTTTAATAGATAGAGTGATTCAGGAGGAAGGTTTATATGTATAATGCATGCATAATATAGTAGAGAAACACTGATAATTTTAGAGGTTTATAATGTGATGTCGTAAATACACACATTTTTTTGCGCTTACATTGCAAATGCTGGCTGAACCCCACGAGATATATCAAAATAATGTACTACAGTATTGTACACCTTAAAAACGTCTACAAAAAAGTTCACGATGGTATTAGAAATGTCTTACGCACAGCGAAGCGGGCACGGGTCAGCTAGTTTAAACATAAAGTATAGTCTTATTTATTTGTTTGTCGTTCACTTTTAATCCTATTAAGCCCCACTTGCTTTCTGTTGCATGAAAATAATATTTTGCAGCGAAACTTTTGAATGTAATAATCTCGTTATATTTCAAGTCGGTTCAATGGAAAGTTGTTGCCTTCATAAATTAGTTAAAATACTTAAAATCCTTAGAGCGACTTGCACAACAATCTGTATTTTTGGTAGACTATCAATAATAATATTATTTTTTAACTAGGTACATAATTATGCAAAAGTACATAATTATACTTCCTTATTTTGTGTACGGAATGTTCCTAGTTTAATATTTTTTCATTTTATGATTTAATACCCGCGACAGACGTTGTCCTGCCCAAGTTCAATCGCATAGAGTAACGCACGTTGGGCGACTGATGTCAGATTTTTTGCACACCAACGCCATCTATACCAGAATCATCCCTTTTGCGTTTTTTTATCATTTTGGGAATGTTTTTCATATTTAAAAGTAGTCTATGTTTTATTCGGGCATTATACCCACATCTACATCAAATTTCATCGTAATCTGTTTTGTTGTTGAGGCCTGATTGAAACACAAACATACAAACAAACTCACAAATTTTTCGGTTTTTTTTTTGATGATTTGTCTGTTAATAATTGTATTTTCTTTCTTTCGTTCTTATCTTGAAAACAAAGCATTACATACACAAAATCAATTTCAAAATCTTGCCATCTACTTATCTTTACATAATAATAAACACATACACTAAACAGATTATTATGCACTGCGCAACATCAACTTTATTGCAATTACTGACGAGAAGCAATATTGTTTGCTACTTTACCTGTTCATAAGGTAGTGCTCCACAATAAAGCTATAGAATAGAATAGAATCCTAATAATATTATAAATGTGATAGTTTGTGAGTTTGTATGTATGTTTGTTCCTCAATCAGGCCTAAACGACAAAACGGATTAAGTTGAAATTTGCTGTAGATGTAGTTATACTGCCCCAATAAATAATAGACTACTCTAAAATACTACTACTACTACCAAAACGATAAAAAAAATGCAAAAGGTATGATTTCTGTATAGATGACGCTGGTGTGCAACAAATCTGACATCACAGACTAAAAACATTATCTTTTCTATTCGATTATTGAAATTTGACAGGACAACACCTGTCACGGGTCGGCTTGTAGGATATAGAATCAAACTCACATATTTTCACATTTATAATATTAGGATTCCAGGGCAGAATATACATAGACATGTACATTCTCAGTACTACAATGCCAAATACCGTAATAATTTAGATGCAATTTCAAGTCTTACCTATTTCTACTTGCTCGCACTAGCAGAAACAAATGAATGTATTTGTTTACTCATCCTGTGGGGCTATTTTGTAAAAACATGATTATCATGTTATGATATTCATACCAATACTATTGGTACTGAATGCCATAATACCTACGCTTTTTATGCTTTTTAGGCACCTAAACCTACGCTTCCAAGACAATACCTACGCAGAAGCGTACGTATAGGTTCATAAACAGTGAATAGTTACTATGAAAAGTGTACAGATTAGGTATTCTCTAACATTAGGTATTGCATTCAACATCATAACATGATAATCATGTTTTTACAAAATAGCCCTGCTGCTAGAGCTAACGCATATTGCCTAAACAAATCTCGATTCTCAGGAACGACCGCCTTCTTCCGCGTTTTGATGTAAACTGAGTGAAATCCTTGTGGAGTTATGAGATGTTTAGAACAAAATTCAAGTGTTTCATATATAATTTTACACTCGCGATGAATGACACGTATCATATGACGCGTAAGAACAAGTTGTTTTAAGAGTTTTAAATAATATTCATATTAATATATTGTTCCAGTTGGTATTCTCAACGTGTTCCCCGCTGGGGCCCTAAATAAATAAAGCTTTCAATCTACCTAGATTTTCTATGACCTAGATGTTTTACTAGCTTTTAAACACGACTTCGTTCGCGTAGATTTAGTGTATTTACTAATTTGTAAAACATTAAAATTACTAAAATTCCAAAATAATAAAAGGAAATGAAGTAGCCTATGTCCGTCCCAAGACTTTAAATTATCTCTGTATGAAATTTTATCACAATCAGCCCAGCGGCTTTGTCATAATAACGTCACAGACAGACAGAGTTACTTTCGCATTTATAATACCAAAGTAGATGTTATTACCTTATATACGTACACGTACCTACTCGTACATAACTATTAGCCAAAGTAGTCAAATGTAGTCATCAACTTTTTTGTAATCAGAAACTGCTAGTAGGTACTTACCTACCATGGTGGTAAATATACGTAGGTACTAGGTACTAGGTAGGTTTTGAACGTACGACAGTGTTACTAACTGTAGGTTTTTAAACTCTCGTTTATTTTATTTATGTTGGTATTAATACTTGCTGAAAAGAGTTGAGTATTCAATGGGGATTAGGTGCAGCACTAAATTACGTCCTAAAATGTCTAAAATCTTTGTAAAACTTTCGCTTATCTTACCTTAAGCTTCGGTTTAGAAAAGTCGATGAGCTGCTGGTAAATTGAAATTCGATGAATATTATTCCGAAGTGTCGGATCAAGTCCGAAAGGCATAAGTTATAACAGAAAAAGTATTTATTAAATTTTGTTTTTCAGTTTGTAGCTCATCCAAATGTCCAACAGCTACTTGGTGCGATCTGGTACGAAGGCCTACCGGGCTTCAAGAGGAAAAACATCATCGGGCAATGCATCCAGGTATAAAACAATAAAATCTACCTATGCATTTTGAATATGGTGCAGCTGTCTTGGCAATGAAGATGGGTTTTCATCATCTTCCTGGCTTATCCTGCTTAAGTGGGGTTGGCACAACGTGTATTCTTTTTCCATTTCCTTCTATCAGCCGTCATCTCACACTCACTCTTTTCCTGCCCATGTCATCTTTTACACAATCTATCCACCTTTTCTTCGACCTACCTCTACTTCTACATCTATCCACATTCATATCTAACATTCTTCTCGTCACATGACATTCTTTCCTCTCCTTCTCGATTCCTTCTATTTTTAAATAGAGTTGGTGTAGTGAAAGAATACATTGTCTCTTTGTAGATTTTTTTTTATTCCTTATTAACTAAAATAATTCTCGCAGGTTGCTAAACTTGGTGTTATGTTCCCCGTCTACTGCACGATCTACATGCTGGCTCCCAACTCTGACTACGGCCAATTTATGAAGAAGCCTTTCGTAAAGTTCATCTGTCATAGTTCCTCTTACATGCTGTTTCTGAGTAAGTCACTTTTCATATTTTATATAAGGGTATGAAAAATATGTTTTTTTTCGTGGTCATACGATGTAAAAACCGTTCTCTGATATCTACTCATAACACAAACCACCAAATCGCTTAACCAGCTTAATTATCTAATTCAATATAGTACCTAACAGGAAACGTCAATTGATTTACAATTAAATGATGAGTTTTATATTCTACGTCTCGTCTATTCACGTCTTTTAATTTAAGTAAATTAATTTACATCCTTGATAGTTTAAATTTTGCAAATGATGAGGCCGCTAAGAATTCCTGAAGGGCAATTACTGATGTACAATCTCTTCCAGCCCTCCTCTCTTTAGCGTCACAGCGAGCAGAGTTCCTGGTCCTGGAGTGGTTTGGTATTCGCTGGCTTCAGGAGCTGGTGGAATACTGGAAGGAGCATGAGCGAGGCGCGCTTCCAGGACTGATAGAGTTCAGCGTCATCATCTACATAGCAAGTAAATTTGAATTTGTTGGCATGCGTCGTTCATGGCCTGAACTGGCTTGCAAAATAGTGTATTTTTCTAATAAAGTGTAAGATAAGTCTTAATCCTTAGGGATGATTATTATGATAGTCGTAGAATAGAGACCAGAGGGCTTACCAGAGCCTCTATATAGCTCTTACTTAAGTTTTTTGGGTCTACCACCGAAAACTGTTTGTTTTTGTTTACTACTAAGATTATGTTCTTTGATAGTTATTTTAGCTCTATTGTATTTCACCGACAACATTTTATTCTTTTGTATTAACTTTTAAAATCTTGTACGTATACGAAGTTTATTACGTCGTAACCATAAGGTTCGAATTGTAAATAATATCTAAGGTTTCTTCTTTTACTGTCAACTTCTAAATTTTGCTTATTCATATCTATCTACACTTCAGTGTTAATTAACAGAACATTTCTTTTGATTTCATACTCCGGTTTTGTTTAAGCCAAGTCAAACATGCAAAAATTTACTTTGACTATTTTCCAGGTCTAATATGGGCAGAAATAAGAGCTCTCTGGACTGGAGGCCTGGTGGACTATATCAGTGATCTGTGGAACATAGTGGACTTCATCACAAACATGTTCTACATCGCCTGGATCAGCTTGCGGATAGCGGCTTGGTATATTGTACAGGTACCTACGAGTACCTATAAAAAATAATAATAATAGGACGTAGTCACAGCATGGCTGTGATCCCAAACGGTAGATATCCTCTTAGATCTCTAAATGCTCTGTTTCTTGAAGATATCTAATAGGGGTAGTAGATGCAGCTCCAAACGTTATGCGTTTGCACCTTTATAATAATAGACGGATAATATAGATTTTAAAGATATGGAGATGGTCAGGGCTTGAATATGATTATAAATTTTAAAGAGCTTAAGAATTACTCTATAAAACTAATTTTTTGGTCATAGCATTTAAGTGAACCAAGGTACTGAAAATGGAGCAGACTGGGAAGATATTGTCTTAGGCAATACGGATGAAACTTGGGGGTTTACCGAAGTCGCAGATTAACCAAAGATGCCGATTAAAAAATCTTTCTGTGTGTTCCAGCGTGATCACAACAACGGTCTAGACCCGTGGTACCCACGCGAGCGTTGGGACTCCTACGACCCCATGCTTCTCTCAGAGGGCGCCTTCGCAGCTGGCATGATATTCTCCTTCCTAAAGCTGGTGCATATCTTCTCCATCAACCCGTACCTTGGACCTCTGCAGGTGTCGCTTGGAAGAATGATCATGGACATCATCAAGTTTTTCTTCGTATATATGCTGGTGCTGTTCGCTTTTGGATGTGGTGCGTATTTTGATAAACTGAAAGAACTGATTGGAGAAAATTTTAAAATCGGTCAAATAATTCATCCAGTAATTATGTAAGCAGGGTGCGAGTTGTGTGTCGTCCTTTACCTATAATTAACTACTGTTTTGTTAAAGGCGAAGGTTATGCTCGGATATCTGCCCGTTCTGTCTTCAAGTAAAAAATACAACTCAAGGCATGTCTCCACCTACTATATTTTTTAGGACTTAATCAGCTGATGTGGTACTACGCGGAGCTGGAGAAGAACAAATGCTACCACAACCCGAATGGTATTGCTGATTTCGATAGCCAAGAACGAGCTTGCACTATTTGGAGACGATACGCGAAGTAAGTCCAACTGGTGCTTATCATCACCCGTTTTAAATATCAGTCTTTTGGGAATTTCACCAACACTATTTCAGGCAGTCAGCCGTACCTACCAGTTGTTTTTTTAACGAATGTTTTTTTTTACTTTCTTCCCCATCAATTTTGAATCATTAGTCCGTTCCTAATCAGAATTATTGTGTTTGAGAATTACGCTAAGCTCCCTAATTACTCGAAGGTTTAAAAGCAGAGATGTGTTGAACTATAAATTCATATTATACCAATAAACAAACAATTCAAAGGTTTAGGTTACATGGAGTTTGTGTTTGTAGTTCGGTCTGCTAACCAGCAAAAATTAAAATTGAAGTAAAGTAAATTAGATATAATACTAAATCACGTACCTACCTGTCCTAGATGTTATTTAAGTTGCTTAATAAACCAGAATATTATTTAACACTATTTCCAGCTTATTCGAAACCTCTCAATCCCTATTCTGGGCGTCTTTCGGCCTAGTAGACCTGACCACCTTTGAGCTGACGGGCATCAAGAGCTTTACTCGGTTCTGGGCGCTGCTGACCTTCGGATCGTACTCCGTTATCAACATCATAGTGCTGCTGAACATGCTGATCGCTATGATGTCTAACTCTTATCAGATTATTTCGGTAAGTTATGATGATTTAGGTATAGTTGGTATTCCTTCACCAGGGCTTGTTTTCCACAAGCACATAAAACCTACTTTACAACTCAATCTTCTAGCTACGAAAGAACCTTTAGTTTGTATCATCATCAACTATATTGACTTATAACAAACTTCACTATACCATTTTCACAGGATCTACAGATCTACCAAGTTTACAACTAAAACCCTAAGCATAGGACTGTGGTTGTGAACCTATTTCTTTCTTTTTATATCTGCCCATATATATTTTTTTTATTTAAATGTTTTTATGTAGGAAAGAGCAGATACAGAATGGAAGTTCGCGCGCAGTAACCTATGGATGTCGTACTTCGAAGACGGTGACACAGTTCCACCTCCTTTCAACATCATCCCCACACCGAAGCAGTTCATCGGATGGATTCAGCAGTTCTGCGTGAAGCATGATCGAGGCTCTATTATCGTTAGTATAATTTTATAATTTATTACTAAACAGCAGGAGTCATAGTCCCAATTTTAGATTCCTTGTGTTGTGGGAACCAGAAACTAATGGTACTCGAGTAGCAATGTGAAGTTGATGTAGGTATAGTGGATTCATGACCCTTTTGGAGGTGAGAAGAGCAAATGACCAATTGATGACTATGATAAAAATTCTTCATGGAAAAATTGATGCTCCAATTCTCCATAACGAGCTGATGCGGCTCTATGTCCCTAACAATTACTGTCGCAGCAGGACGCATAGGTTATTCGCCGAGCTAAAGTGCCGAACGGTTTCGCGCACTCATTCTCCCATCCCGCGTTCCCTCTCTGCACTCAATGCCCTCCTGGATGCAAACCCTAGGTGTGATGTTTGCGGATGGATGGAAGGTGATCATGTCTGAGTGTCTGAGGTTTTGCGAGACGAATGCGTGAAGATTGTCCGTTCTGTTGTCTTTGTTATTTGCATTGTGTTTGACATTTTGATATTTTGTACCTATTATTTTTTGACATTTTCACATTTCATTTTATCTATGACATTCCTATTGACATGTAAAAATGTATAATTATTTATGTAGGTATCTAATACGAGTAATGTTATTTTTAATTTAGTATTAAATGATTGGATGTGATATAACGTGTAAATATAAATAAATAAATAAATAAATTTTAAACAATGTTTTTTCACTTACCTACTTTCTTTTTTTTTAACGACTGTTACGACCTTTGTCTATTTTAATCCTACTAATATTAGAAATTCTAAAGATTGTGAGGAAATTTGGATGTGGCTCTGTCACGACCAAACGTCCAAACGGATATGGATGAAACTTCGAATATACATACCTACCTATGTCCTGGAATAGCTTATAGAATCCTTTTTATTCAGGTACCACGCGAGTAAAGTCGCGGAAACTATTAATATATTGGTACTGCTAAAACGGAACTTACAAATTGCACTTAAGTTTCAAGATAAGTTGTAATGTGCAGTTAGCACTAAAGTTACATCAACTCTTTTTCTCATCCAGAACAAGTCCCGAGAAAAAGCCCGCCAAGAACACGAGGCAGTTATGCGCGTCTTAGTCCGCCGCTACGTCACGGCCGAGCAACGCGCCAGAGACGAAGTCGGCGTCACCGAAGATGACGTCATGGAGATCCGGCAGGACATCTCCACACTCAGATACGAACTAATCGACATTCTACATAATAATGGAATGAAGACGCCTCGGCTAAATCTTCAAGATACTGCGAGTAAGTTAAAAGAACAGAATCTAAGGGACAAGCCAGACGGAAGAGACGTAAGACCCGGACGCGTCGACGTAAAAGAGTGCAGATGTACGCGCGTCGCGTCCGTGCCCCGCTTCTTCTGTATTTATTGCGTGGCGACGCTTCTATAGGTACTTTTTATGAAAGGAGTGCCGCGTCCGCGACGCGTTCCCGTCTTACGTCTCTTCTGTCTGTCTTGCCCCTTAGGTATTGTAGATCTAATTTAAATTATTTTTACAGCAGGTTTTCGGAAACGTCTTAAGGTCTAGAGTTGCGATTGGGGTAATTCATATAATTCCTTTGAAACCTGTGATTTATGTTGCAGTTGCCGGCAAAAAGGGTAAAGTGATGGAGAGGAGGATTCTCAAGGACTTCCAGATAGGAATAGTCGAGGGTATCATCAAAGATGTTATTTCCACGGAAGCGAAACCGAAGGATGTCTTCAGTCAGATAGCCAAGGCTATCGTTAGAAGAGGCAGTACTGACAGGTATTCTATTTTTCTCCTTTGAGCCGTCACTTTGTTGGTGGGCAGGGCACCACACAGGAGCTCTACATAGTATACGAAAAAGATCATAGAAAAAATAATAGGTACAAAAGCGTGTTTGTTGAATGATTCTTCTAGGATTGGTCGCGAGGAACAGGCGTAGCTTCACCTAGTTCTTAAAACTTTTCAGTTATTATGATAGGGTATATTTAAATTATTATTTTTGTGATTTAGTTAGTTTATTATGGTAGAAAACTGTATAATTTTACAAGCAGGTTCACCAATATTGGTTATTGTTCCCAGCAAAAAACGCGACTGGAACGCCCTAGTCCGTACCAACACAACTCGCCGGGATCCCATAGGAACCACGGCTGAAGGAGAAATCAGGAGGAGCCGGCAGTCCCTTAGAGGGCACATCCTAGATAATGTTCAGAACAGGACCATTGATCCGCAGAAACTATTAGGTAAGTCTTTTACTGTTTATTTCTTGATTAACGACTGGTTGAGGCACTTTGATTTTTGTGGTCTGGAGAGGTGTGGTGAACGAAGCTGTTTCATAAATGTATGAATACTTCATTGCACTTAAAAATTAAATACAAAGAGGAGGGCTTAACGCCGAAGCATTTTCTAACAATCAACCTAAGTGGTAGTATGATGGTGGTTGGTGTGCGACAAGAAACTTTAGTGTGCCTTGCAGAGCTAACGACTGCTTTAGATCAACGATTCGCCCATTTTGACAAACTTATTTATAATGTCTTTGAGTGATTGTAAAAAAGCTTAAATCCCAATATAGTAAGATTATGTACTTACATTGTTATAATATCCTTATAACTTTTTTTCAGAATATAACCCGAACCTCTCGACGGTGACCCCCACCACGCGCGTAGCATACGCCAAGTTCATGAGAAGCAAAATTAAGTCGGACTTCACTGAGAAGGAGAAGAAGGCCAAGTCGGAGAGCGAGGGTTTAGAAGACGAAGTGTTCGAGACGCCGAGACGTCATGAATCGAAGAGGCCGAGCCCGGGTGGTAAGTGGTTGCTTTTAGTTTTGGCTGAGGTTCTACTTAATTATCTTCTAAATATACTTGTAAAAACTCTTGCGTTACCGACAGACTGACTGATCTATGACAGCACCACTGCACTGGTCCTAGACTCTTGAAATTTGAAGGGTGTATTTATTTTGGTGTGACCTGCGTGTGAGTTGCTGCGAAGGTTGCAGTCTGTTTAAAAATAATTTCACGCGAACGCAAGGGTTTCCACTAGTGCCTGCATTAAGTTTTTATTCTTTATTAAGTATGCCTGTTTTTATTTAAATTTGTAAAGCTCTGACAGTTTGTGTTATCAGAAAATCTCATATGAACTTGGGTACTTATTTAGGTTTTTGTGTTCCAGGCCGATCTTTCCGCAGCAGAACTCCTATTCCCGAAGCATCAGACGACGAGGGCGTTAAAGACAACGAGATGCAAGTAGAAGTGGATATTGAAGACAAAGGTAAAGGCCAAAATTAATTATAATGTGCATGTGATAAGATTACCTCCACGACCAATTCGTATTTTTTCTATTTGAAAATTTACGTAAACCCTAAAATAATCAATAGTGCTACAAACATATCTGTTAGTTAATGCTTTATCATAAAATATAAACATCTAAGCACCCAATAAAAAGTAGATATAAAAATATTCAAGAAAATCTGTCCAAATAGGTTGCATGACTTGCATGTTTCGACTAAATCTTGTCTTTCAGGATCTGAAGGCGGCTCCGAACAGACTCATCCCGTGAAGTCTTCTTCACAAGAGCCATCGGAAACCAGCATTCCTAGCTTCGACGAGCGTCGCGTCTCCCCACCAGAGGGTTTCAGAACTGATCACATCATCCAAATCGAAGATACGGAAACCCTTCAATCTCCTACTAAAACTCTTTACATCACTAAGGAAGAGGATAAGACGCTGCAAAAACCTTTAACCCCTACTCCAAGTATTCATACTCCTACTCCAGAGGAGCAGATTCTGTCAGCTTCGTCGCTTGAAGCTCAGTACAAAAGTATGACAAGGACTTCATCTATAACATCAATGAAAGCATTCCCTCCTTCTCCACCTGAATCTGCCACTCCTACTGCAAAACCTTCTGAATTAAAAGCTTCTGCAACTCCTGTTACAGATTCAACTAAATCTACAGTAACGAAACCAGATATTAAAACTCCTATGAAGCCAACCTCTGGCGGAACTTTGGCTCCTACTCCTTCGACTTCAAAGACAACTGAGCATCTTAGATCTCCCTCTTCTAGATCTGCCAAAGTCACTCCAGCCCACTCTCCTACCCCATCAGTGAAGACTGATAAGGGTAAATCTAAGGTTACAGGAAAAGTGGTAACCGGATGGCTTTGAATTGACAAAAAGACAGACACGTTTTTAAGTCTACCTTATCTCTAGTAAAGCCTACTTGACAAAATGGATACATGCCCAATTTAACCTTTTCTCAGTTTTGACAAGGATGCAAACAAGACTCTATTTATTGTGTCTAGAATTACGACAGTCTAATTTTTTTATTTTTTTCCGATTGTCGTCTATTTCAATAACATGACGCGGATTTGGCTAATCGTGGGTCATGAATCAATTTTGCCGAGTATAAGGGGTAAGCCAGACAGAAGAGACGTAAGACGAGGACGCGTCGCGCGCCTTCACACACGGCAGCTATAATGTATTTTAATGTACATTACATTGTGTGTGTGTGACACAATACACAACAGCTAATTTAACTTGTAATATTTAACTTATTGACATCCTTTTCGATGTCTTAAAGATACAAAGATGTAAAAATCTATAAATTATTGCTGTCGTGTGTAGTCTCCTGACGATTTCTATGGAAAGATGAATGAATGAATGAATGAAAATGCTTTATTGTACACCATAAAACAAATAAATAACAACGAAAGAAACTTAAACTAGAACAACAAGAAAGATATAATGAGATATATCGTGCCATAATGTACATACATCTTTACATTATAGCTGCTGTGTGTGAAGCCCATTAAAAGGGTGCAGACGTCTTACGTCTCGTACGTCTGGCTTGCCCCTTAGAGTGACTTATTTTAATCCCAGTGCGAACTTGATAGTTCGATTATCCTGTGCCTTAAAGTTTGAGACGTTTAGCGAGATGCCCTTATAGCAATAATTAGTTTAAGATTTGCACTTTTATAGTTATTTAGGGATAGAAGTACCAAAATGCATTATTAAGTATTATAGTAAATATCTAATACAAAATGAATGTTCTCAAAGTTACCTACAAAATATTTTTAATACAATTTTGTGTGTTTTTAAAATAGGCAATGCATTTACATACACCTAGATTTTTTAAACTTTACAGACCTGTATTTTTGAAAATTGTTCTAGTCATGCAATTGTAATAAGTTCATAATCATCAGTTGATACCTAATGGTTACCATTTTCAGTAAGATATTTTAGTACTTAGGTTATTTGATGTAAAGCTCGTTTTGGGCGTATCTCTAGTTTTTAAACTAAGATAAAAAACGAACTTCCTTTAAGTATTGAGGAGGTAGGTCCACTAATTAGTTACCTACGTAGCAATTTTAGTTCATTATATCCTGTTTTTTTATGTAATTCGCGAGTTTTTATGTGATGAGAAATTTTAGACTACCTACATTGCTGACTCTTTTGTAATCAAAATCTAAAATTAACTATCAGGATATTCAATAATAATTTGGATATATTAAAGATATATTTACAACCATGTACCTACCTACCTACCCGTTATTCTTTGACTCATTAAATTAAAATGTTGACTAAGTACAATTACTTGGTTATAAACTTATAAATGTTGTTTTACTTTATAATCCTGGGTAGGCGATCAAAACACGTGCTCGAAACGGTGAAGAAAAACATCGTGAGGAAACCAGTTAGCATTCATATAAGCGGCGATGGGCTTGCAACCTGTAACGTATGGAATGCTAGGTACTGCAAAATGTGGGCATGTGCCAAATGTAATGTTTGGACGTGCCTCTGACTACCCCTACTAGACATCTCTAGGATCTAAGCGCCTGGAGATCTAGGACGATGTCTACCGTACTTGGGGATTACAGTCGTAATCCTAGTTATTTTTAAACAATCGAATAGTCATGGGACGAAGAAACTCAGTTTTACATGAATATAATTTAAATGGGACCAACTTGGGACTATTCTCTACTATCAGATAAAAACACTGGTATATATACATATAGTTTATTAAAAATACATTCGTATTGGGATCCTCCTTCTGTTTCGTCGGTTAAAAAAGTAGGACATGAAGGTCTCAAGTCTAACCCTCGTATTTAAGAACGACACTATGAGAACACGCACCCACAGTGGACGAAATCTTTTTTCATAAAAATCACTTTATGTGTTGTGCGTCACTGCATAGTGTGACTAGAGGCACATTGTCGTGTGTCTCTAGCCAAAGTTGAACTCTAGAGGCACACGGTAGCGTGCGCCATAGTGCCGCTCAACACATAAAGTGATGTTTATGAAAAAAGATTTCGTCCTCTGTGGGTGCGTGTTCTCATAGTGTCGTTCTTGAATACGAGGGTCAATCTACCTTCAAAGGATATTTCCACGTAAGATCTACGAATGAGTACCTGCCGTAACCAAAGCTACAATATTCGTGCAATCGTTGATCTAACCAGTCTTCGAGCATAATAAAAACGTAGAAAATACGACGTCTAGCATTTAGTCCTCGTTTTATTTCGAATTGGGTGGAAACCTTGCTTACCTACTGTTTTTATTGTTGTTTGTGTTGTCCAAATTAAACCACAGGACCACTGAATCTTGACACATAAGTCCGCATACACTGGAGCTACATCGCATTTCGTCCATACAAAAAGCTGATATGTTACGAGGGTCAAAACTCAAACCCTTGGTCAAGGGCAACGTCAATCGCCTGAGATACAGGTTCATCCTAGTTCAGACATAGTGTAAATAGTTACTTAAAACTCCGTTCTGGCTTAGCGATTGTAAAGCCGGGGTCCCACGGCGCGTAAATCGACGGGCCGCGCCGGATGACGCTCCGCCTGTGTGCGTCCGGCGCGTCGCGTACAGAGCGTTCCGAGCACGGGCCACCACGGACGCATCGTTCCCACGGCGCGTCCGTCCGCCTTGGCGCGGTCTGGCGCGTGAAAACGCGGGCCGTGGGACCCGGCATAAGGGGGGAGCGCACCAATGACTGCGCTCGACATTATCAAACTCGAATATTTGACCGCTGTCATTGGTACGCTCCGCACAGCTCCGGGTAGGTCGAAACTCACCTTTACAGCCAGGACAGAATGCTAACCGCGACAGAATGTGAACGCGCGGAAGGTTGCCCAACTTAGCTGATCTGTTAAAAACGACTACGCAAGCTACAAATTCAAATTCAAAAATCATTTATTTCAATAAAATTCAACAAGGATCACTTTGAGGCGTCTTAGGAACTAGGTGAAGCTATGCCGATTTCACGCGACCAAGCCTAGAAGAATCAGGCAACAAACACGGCTTGGAGTCTACCTTTTTTTTCAATGATCCTTTCCTTAATGCTATGTAGCGCTCCAGTGTGGTGCCGATCGAACAAGGTGAAGGCACAAGAATAATAATTAAAAGTACACCACGATAATCTGACCTTAAGTTATCATTATTCTTTAATTGTAGACAAAAACAGACATAATTAACGAACATGTACTTACAAAGACAAGTAGAACGCTTTAATGGTTTTTTTTTCAAAAAACCTTTGAAGGTAAATAAAGAAATATATGATTATTATATATTTATAGGTACATAAAATGACCTAAAGGTATACTTACAAAAGCAATTAGTTCACTAACAAATCCCAAGAACCAAATGAAAAAGATAATTTTCCTACATCCTGAGAGTAACGAGTTGGAGAGCTGTATAGTCTCAGTAGGTATGAACAACTTGGGTATGAACGACGAAAGCAACAACAAGTCATAAGATCATTTAAAAATTGCGATTAAAAAATGAAAAGAAATCGAAGAGGCGGAAATAAAAATCAATCCCAAAAATCTTTATCTAAACTTCAATAACCAACTAACACCATTATAATTTACAAAAATAAACAGAATGTTGTGTCGACTCCTCACATTAAGAGGAGGAATAAATGTTTTTGAAGAATGCAGAATCGTTTTTTCTCAATAACCGCAAAACATACAGTTTTTATTTTACGACAAATATAACTTTAGGATATATTATGTAATCTAGATAAATTACAGACAGAAATACGATTGGTGAAACTTTTCTCAATAGATTTATTTTCCAAAGTTGGCTCTTCAAAAACACTAGTGTCGTTTTTATTCAAAACTATGAATAGCTAAATAGTTCTTTTTTATATAATTCGTTAGAAAATCATACTAGCTAAGTAAATTACAGCCAGTTTCTTTTTAAATTTAATGGTTTTCAAGATAATGCAGTTTTATCACTTTTTCCGTCTTATCCGGTTAGATTCAGCCCATACAAAAAGTCAAAAATTTCAAGTATCGCCTTAAGACGCTGCCAGTCGACGATTATTTTTGTTCGAAACGAAAAAAGAAATACTTGTGAACAAGCCACATCTCCTATTTTATAATGTATAGTATATGTGAATAAAGATGTAGCCATCTTTAATCACTTCGATAAATAATCTTACCGACCGCTGCAATGATGACAAACACACGTCCGCGAGTGGTCCGCCTTAGCTTTTCGAATAAATTAATGATTTAAATTATGTATAATTACTTATCACAAATCTATCCTAATAGAAATCTAGATCTACATATTACCTATCTTTAACAATAAATCACAAGTTGATTTTAATAGTAGGTATATAAAATATTTCGATCATAAATTCTAAAACGTATCATTTTGAAATAATATTTTTATCATGAAAAGTTTCTGCTATTATGTTTTCAGCTTAATAGAAATCTAGGTAGGAACCTGAAGTAATATACTTATAAAAATAGGAGATGTGGCTTGTTCAGAAGTATTTCTTTTTTCGTTTCGAAAAAGAGCAATCAGCGACTGGCAGCCTCTTAAGTGGAAAATTATGATAAAATAATCAATGTGTCTAACTTATAGTTACCGCTCCCTAACCATTACTCTCAACTCTCATGTAACGCCACAAACAAACAAAAGATAACTAACTGAAAAGGATCTTTCAGCTTTTTTCAAAACATACTTTCGTCGGCGAATTCAAAGAAATGTCTGTAGGCAAAAAGAAAACAAATTGTTGACATAATATTTTAATTTTTCTTACAATCTGCGTACAAAATGAATTGGTGATAACTTTTTGTGATTGAAGACAATAATTGAAAACGCGGGACCACAAACGGACTAGTGTGGCGAGTACAATTCAAATTATTTTACGACTATAGGTCAATTATAGAGACTAGCCGACCCGTGACAGACGTTGTCCTGTCAAATTTCAAAAATCTAATAGAAAAGACTGAATGTCTTTAGCCTGTGATGTCAGATTTGTTGCACACCAGCGCCATCTATACCAAAATCATCCCTTTTGCGTTTTTTTTATCATTTTGGAGATTTTTTTCATATTTTAAAGTAGTCTTTGTTTTATTCGGGCATTATCTAAATCTATAAAAAATTTCAACTCAATCCGTTTTGACGTTTAGGCCTGATTTAGCCACAAACATACATACAAACTCACAAACTTTCACATTTATAATATTATTAGGATAGGATTAGTCAGAGGCAAGTAAATATTACAGTAACCAAAATCTGTACCTATTTAATTACATTAGTATGGATCATTGAAACATATTAGGTCTAATGCTAACAGAACTATTATTACATTTCAACATTAAGAGGCTGCCAGTCGCTGATTGCTCTTTTTCGAAACGAAAAAAGAAATACTTCTGAACAAGCCACATCTCCTATTTTTATAAGTATATTACTTCAGGTTCCTACCTAGATTTCTATTAAGCTGAAAACATAATAGCAGAAACTTTTCACGATAAAAATATTATTTCAAAATGATACGTTTTAGAATTTATGATCGAAATATTTTATATACCTACTATTAAAATCAACTTGTGATTTATTGTTAAAGATAGGTAATATGTAGATCTAGATTTCTATTAGAATAGATTTTTGATAAGTAATTATACATAATTTAAATCATTAATTTATTCGAAAAGCTAAGGCGGACCACGCGCCGACGTGTGTTTGTCGTCATTGCAGCGGTCGGTAGGATTATTTATCGAAGTGATTAAAGATGGGTACATCTTTATTCACATATACTATACATTATAAAATAGGAGATGTGGCTTGTTCACAAGTATTTATTTTTTCGTTTCGAACAAAAACAATCGTCGACTGGGAGCGCCTTAAGAATCTTTTTAATAATCAGATCTATATCTACACTTATATTATAAAGAGAAAAAAACATTTCTATATAGATAAATTTATCATTCGAAAATAACTCTACACCTTGACTGATTTTAGTCAAAAGTATTTTAGTTAGTAGTAGACATAACTATAGATTTTTACATGGGTCTTTATCACGTAATACCTTAATTTGAGTTTAGTTTTTAAAGTTTTAATTTGTGAATCTGCCCGCGACCATGGCTATTGTAACATAGTCGAAACGTCGGGAATATTTAACCCCTAAATGCATATTGACGTAAAACTGCAACATACTACTAACACGGCTACCAAATCATTATTATGAGCGCAAGGCATACTGTTGTAGAATTACAACTATCAGGACAATATTTTTTAAGCACCTTTTTTCTTTTGCGTCTGTCAAATGCCATCTTGACATTCACAAAGCATTGACTGTCGGAAATTTGTAGCAGATGAAAATTGGAATAGTGTTTTTGGAGTAAATAGTTGATTTTCGAAGGTAAATAAGTGCATTTTTTTTATTTTATTGTAATAATTCATCTTCTTTTCGGTACAGTAATTGGTTAGGACAATAGCATTCTAATGTCTCCCTGCTTTAGAATGTACAAGTCTACAAGATATATTTTTTTCAAGAGGTCAGAATAAATCATGCATTTATGGGTTAAAGGCAAAGCAAAATTACGTGATAAAGACCCATGTAAAAATTTATAGTTATAGTTTCGACCGGTTATGAGTGACTGTAAAACACACAATCCAATAGCTGATACCAGATCTACTCGCGAACCGAAAACGAAATATCGTAAAAATATTCGTATCGTTATCGTTTCGACTCGAGTTTGAATGATAAAACGACCTTAATTATTTTTGACAATCGATGTTCGTAATCTTATATTTAAAAATAATTAATCCCTATTTTCCTTGGTCATAGCGTGAACGGCTGGACCGATTTTGGTAATTCTTTTTTTGTTGTATTCAGTATTATTAAAAAAAAAAAGAATTTGACAAAACAACGTCGGGACTACTGGTTCTACATATAAATCAGTTCAAACTATAGTCGAAACGATAGATAGAATATCATTGATTTCACAATACAAGAACATGTACCTAAGCAAACTTAATGCTAATTGTCATTTTCTTTCAGCTAACCTTTGCGTAATTTGGAAAGGGAATGGCGGTCCTTTGTATAAGAGAGAGATAATTTAATTATTATATTTATTTAAAAAAATAGGATCACGACTGTAACCTCCTCTCAGATTTCCAGGCGCTTAGATCCATTGAAGATGTCTAGTGGGGGTAGTTAAAGGCACGTCCAAACATTATATAAGACACATGCCCATTTTGCAGTAGCTAACATTCCATACGTGACAGGTTGCAAGCCCATCGCCGCTTATAAGAACACTAACTGGTTTCCTCGTGATTTTTTCCTTCACCGTTTTGAACACGTGTTTTTGATGCGCATATAAATTTTAAAATCCATTGATGCATGCTGGGATTCGAACCCACGACCTTCAGATTGAAAGTCGAAGTACCTCCTACTCGGCCAACACGGCTTTATATTTATACACATACAAAACTCGGTAACTTTGATACGAATATTGTTACGATATTTCGTTATCGATTCGCAGTAGACCCCCACATGAATCCGACTATGCAAGATAAAGGCATGTGTATTCCGGTGTAACATATGATTCAGGAGTCAAGTGACCGAAGCACCGAAGACGGTCTAACAGACATTCGCATCATTCATGAAATTGACGCTCTGAAACTACACGCCCGCTTGCCATTATCACGTTATTTGATACCACACAAAATGATCTTTGGAAGCTATCTTTGGTTTATTTGTTGCAATCTCAAGGATCATTTTGTAGTCATATATCTAAGATTTAGGTCAGTCCTAGATAAATAAATATTAGTGGACATTTTTACATAGCGCCATCTAGCCCCAAACTAAGCAAAGCTTGTACTATGGGAACTAGATAACTGATAGAATACTTATATACTTTTTGTAAATGTTAAATACTAACACCAGATGATTTAGTTTTAGTGGTAACGTAACAATGTTTTAAGAAATGGTGGCAGTACTGTGTTGTCACCGCAAACTAACTAAAATTTGCTAAAATACGATCAACTTACGATACGATTACACGAAAATAAGATACGATTAATTTAGACTTCAATGTCAACAGAATAAGAACATTTGTTTTTTTTTTCAGTTTTAGACAGTTTGTCGAGACAACATAATTATTGCAATTAGCTTTCATTAATCGTTTAATTAATTTTTATAAAGTAGTAGAAGCGGTTTGTGGTCATTCGTAAATATAAATAAGATCACGACTGTAATCCCCAAGTACAGTAGACATTATCTTCAGGCTCTTAGATTTTTAAGGATGTCTAATGGGGGTCGTGATTGTAAAATACGATTACATTTACTTATGATTAATTGTTCACGGTCGAGGTATAGTTCCATTGTCACATATTTCATGTGACAATGGGCAGACCCTATGCTCACCAAGAACCACAAACCTTTTCTAAAGGTGTTTAAGAAATAGGTTTTTCTCTAGAGCCATCCTGTCTTGGGCTGTCTCTTGATAGTGGTGACCTCTCCGATCTTCTTGCCAGCACGCAGCGGTTCCGGAGATGCTGGTGGAATGAGCTGTTCCGTGCTGGATGTTGAGGTTAACCGCTTTGATGGCGACGGCGGATCGGATGTCACCTGAGTAGAAGTACAAGAATCTTGTTTTTGACCCCATTTGTTGACATTAAAACAACTACCTACATAACCACTACAACCATAACCCTATAACCAAAGTTAGTTTTTTTTTTTATTTACTAATTAGAATAAATGTGACAAAGCATTATAATATCAATAACACTTCAAGATTTATAGAGAAATTATATAAGTTTGTACCAAAATATACCAAAATGTTTTTTTGGCGCAGCCGGTACAAATTTTTTGACGATCCTACCGACTGCGCCGAAAAAGCAGTAAAATGGTAGAATGTGTGTTACCGCAGTAGTTACAGTGGAAGTGGTAGGTTCCGGTGATACAGGTCTGGACGCTGCTTTCGGTGGTGTTGCGATGGTAGGTGGTTCGGCAGCTTTCGTTGGTGTACTGGGAGTTACCTCCATAGTCGGCGTGGTGGTTGGCGCTGTGGGGGCCTAATAACAAGAAAATAATCGTTTTTATCAGAGTAAATGAAGCAAAATAGGTCACGATCGTGGCATGTTGAAAGCCGTGTCGTGTCTCTACCTCTTCAGAAAACTGGCTTTTTTGTTAACTGCAGATGTATTAGCATATTTTTATTTCGAAACCTTGTTTTCGAGATCAAAAGGCAATTAATAAATAAATAAAAAAAAAAAATAGGATCACGACTGTAATCCCCTAGTACGGTAGACATCCTCTCAGATCTCCAGACACTTAGATCCTTTGTAGATGTCTAGTGGGGGTAGTCAGAGTCACGTCCAAACATTATATTAGGCACATGCCCACATTTTGCAGTAGTTAGCATTTCATACGTGACAGGTTGCAAGCCCATCGCCGCTTATAAGAATACTAACTGGTTTCCTCACGATATTTTCCTTCACCGTTGTAAGCACGTGTTAATGCGCATATACATTTTTCGAACAGAAAAATCCATTTGTCCACGGCCGGAATTAAAACCCACATCTTTTCATCACAACGAAACACATCCACATACCTTAGCCTTCACTGGTGGAGGAGGTGGTATGGCTCCTTCAGACGGCTTGATCTCCGGAGCGACTGGTCTGGCGACTGCTATGTCTTCCGGTTTGGCTTCTGATGCAACTGGAGTTTCCGGTGGTGGACTAGATGCTGTCGGACTTGAACTTGCTGCTACCTGAAAAAGTGACACAGATTGTATTAAAACTGTAAAGAAGTGATGTATTTTTAAAAATAAACAGGATCACGACTGTAATCCCCAAGTACGGTAGACATCCTCTCAGTACCCAGGCGCTTAGATCCTTCGAAGATGTCTAGTCTATTTGGCACATGCCCACATTTTGCTTATTCATAGGTTCTAAGCGCCTGGAGATCTGAGAGGATGTCTACCATACTTGGGGATTACAGTCGTGATTTTATTCTTTTTTTCTCAGTTTGGCCGAATATAACGGATCACTATCGTATCGCTTCGATAATGTCGATATCGTTTTGCAGAGTAAGGGCCTTGTATACAAAACATAAATCTAGTGCTAGAGAGATAAGAATAATCTAGCCTACCGTTGCTGTCAGTACAAAAAGTCGTATGTAAAAACGTTAGGTTTTCAGGAGACACAAAAAACTGATTATTATCTTAACTGTGAAGTTTTTTTACAATATTTAAATGTAAATAGCTTTTGTTTTATAGCTTAAGGCGATACTTGAAATTTTTACTTTTTATATGGGCTGAATCTAGCCGGATAAGACGGAAAAAGTGATAAAACTGCATTATCTTGAAAACCATCAAATTTAAAAAGAATCCGTCTGTAATTTACTTAGCTAGTAGTAAAAAACGCACGCATTATATAAAAATGAACTGTTTAACTATACATAGTTTAGATTAAAAACGAAACTAGTGTTTTTGAAGAGCCAACTTTGGAAAATAAATCTATCAAGAAAAGTTTCACCAATCATGTTTCTGTCTGTAATTTATCTAGATTAAATCCTTGTCGGAAAAAACAAAACTGTATGTTTTGCGGTTATTGAGAAAAACGATTCTGCATTCATCAAAAACATTTATTACTCCTCTTAAATACGTATATTATACTCCTGCAAATGGATTTACTACACATACAGACAATAAAACAAATAGCAAAATTTTGACATACTACTTTTTTTACTGACCGCAACGCTGCGATAGTTACCTCTTCCTCTGAAGACTGGGCTGGAGGCGCCTGAGCCTTCCTCTTGATAACCTTCGGCGGAGACTCGCCAGGGATCCGTTTCGCTTTCAATGGACTGGGTTCTACAATAAAAAGTATAAATATAAATATCGAATCACTAACTACATTTCAAAAGAAATCGTCAAATCATATTTTTGAAAATTACTTTTTACACATTTTTTAATTAAAACTACTTTTTTGACATTTATATAGCTAGGTGCTTTTTACTTTTTGTAACATTTTACTTTTTACTCTTCACTAGGTACATAGTATAAAGCAAAGTCGCTTTCCGCTTCCCGCGTCTGTATGTATGTATGTATGTATGTTTGCTTATATCTTTAAAACTACACAATGGATTTTGATGCGGTTTTTTTTAATAGATAGAGTGATTCAGGAGGAAGGTTTATATGTATAATAACATGCTACCCGTGCGAAGCCGGGGCGGGTCGCTAGTATTTTATATTTAGGAACTGTTGAAAGCAAAATCTCATATAAGTAAAGTAATGTAAAAAGTTCATTTATTGTATCCAAAGCTTATGGAACTAAAAGTTACATAAAATTGTTTGTGTTATGTTAATCTACCTACCTATCTACATGTTACATTATTAAAGATAAACAAACAATTTATTATTGTAAGAACACTAACTCCCACCCTAGGAATATCCTGTGTTGTGGGTAGTTAGTCTCTTTCGCCCATGTGATCCATACAGATTGCTTACGTTCGTTAAGTGTGCGACAAGTTCATAAAGTTACGTATCAAATCTTATTATACGATACTAGCTGACCCGTGCCCGCTTCGCTGTGCGTAAGACATTTCTAGTACCATCGTTGACTTTTTTGTAGACGTTTTACAATACTGTAGTACATTATTTTGATATATCTCGTGGGGTTCAGCCAGCATTTGCAATGTAAGCGCAAAAAAATGTGTTTATTTACGACATCACATTAGAAACCTCTAAAATTATCAGTGTTTCTCTACTATATTATGCATGTATTATACATATAAACCTTCCTCTTGAATCACTCTATTTAAAAAAAAAACCGCATCAAAATCCGTTGCGTAGTTTTAAAGATATAAGCAAACATACATACATACATACATACGCGGGAAGCGGAAAGCGACTTTGCTTTATACTATGTATATGTAGTGATGGTTATGTAGTACCTTTAGTGATTTTTTAAATCTTTTTTTTAGAATAAATATCTATGAACTGAACTGTTAAGTAGAATAAGATAAACCCTGGGTGGATGATGGATGGAAGGTGATCATGTCTGAATGACTGAGTTTTTGTGAGATGAATGCGTGAAAATTGTCTGTTCTGTTGTCTTTGTTATTTGTATTGTTTTTGACATTTTGTACTTATTATTTTCTGACATTTTCACATTTCTTTTTATTTCATTTTGTCTATAACATTCATTTTTTTTTCTTTACTCACTGATCATTAGCCCCAAACTAAGCAAATATTGTCCTATGGGAACCAGATGACTGATAGAATTAGTGTAATTGCTCTTGTACAGTGTTTTTCAAAGTCAAAGTCAAAGTCAAAGTTTCTTTATTGCTTGAAATACATGTACAGAAGATGTTCATTTATAAATATATTACCAATGTACTCTGCCTATGAAGGCATGCAATATCAAATTTACAACATATCAAAAAAAATAACAATAATAATAATAAAAATTGTAATAATTGTAATTTGTCATGATAAATTCTTGATGTCATTAAAATAATAATAATAATAATAGTAATAATGTCAAAATACAGTCAAACACGGAAATAATTAAGTACATTAAAAATAAATAAAAGAAATAATAAATGAAAATAAATTGTGAATTAATTAATTGAGATTTTTATCATTCATGAAATCGTCTATGGAATAGTAACATTTGCTTACTAATAATTTCCTAAGCTTCCCCCGAAACAACGAACATGGCATATCTCTCATTAACTGCGGGAGTTTATTATAAATGAAAGGAGCCATACAGAATATACTCCTGTGAATATACTCAGTGCTAATGTATAAATAAATAAATAAATACGACCAAATATATGGAAACTTGCAAAATGGATCCGGAAATACGAGTACATTATGATTGTGACAGGTCTTTCCGCGCCGTAGGTTGTGACAGTTGGTGAGAAATAACAGATGTTTTGGACAACAATCAACTGTTTAAGACGCTGCCAGTCGACGATTATTATTGTTCGAAACGAAAAAAGAAATACTTGTGAACAAGCCACATCTCCTATTTTATAATGTATAGTATATGTGAATAAAGATGTACCCATCTTTAATCACTTCGATAAATAATCCTACCGACCGCTACAATGATGACAAACACACGTCCGCGCGTGGTCCGCCTTAGGTTTTCGAATAAATTAATGATATAAATTATGTATAATTACTTATTAAAAATCTATTCTAATAGAAATCTAGATCTACATATTACCTATATCTTTAACAATAAATCACAAGTTGATTTTAATAGTAGGTATATAAAATATTTCGATCATAAATTCTAAAACGTATCATTTTGAAATAATATTTTTATCGTGAAAAGTTTCTGCTATTATGTTTTCAGCTTAATAGAAATATAGGTAGGAACCTGAAGTAATATACTTATAAAAATAGGAGATGTGGCTTGTTCAGAAGTATTTCTTTTTTCGTTTCGAAAAAGAGCAATCAGCGACTGGGAGCCCCTTAATAGGCGATACAAGTAGGGTCAACGACACGGTTGTGGTGCCTACCCCGGATTCGGGCATTTTCAAACAAACATATACTAGCTGTTCTAACAGACGTTCTCCTGTCAAATTCATTTTTTTCCATAAGAACCTTCTTCTGACACTAACGATTACAACAAAAAGAATTAGCAAAATCGGTCCAGCCTTTTACGCGTGATGCTATGGCCAAGGGAAATAGGAATTCATTTTTACATATAAGATTAGGATACTAACAAAACTAACTGTATATAAGTATTATATCAGTTGTCTCGGCTCTATAGCTTTACTTAGTTTGTGACTACATGAAATGTCTACCATTAAAAACCTACCTGGTTGTGGTACAGGAGGACTCTCAGCCTTCGGCATCGGACTGGTGCTGCGAGATGAAGGCTTCGAAGGTCCCTTCGACGGCATCTAAAATTAAAACAGTGGATATTATATTGGGAATACTCATAAATAAGGGTAAAAACGGGACCCTATTACTAAGACTTCGCTGTCCGTCTGTCTATCTGTCTGTCACAGGGCACTATCTCATTAACCGTGATAGCTAGACAGTTGAAATTTTCACAGATTATGTATTTCTGTTGCTGCTCTAACAACAAATACTAAAAACAGAATAAAATCAATATTTAAGGGGGGCTCCCATACAACAAACATGATTTTTTTTGACGTTTTTTATAGATTAATGGTACGGCTAATATTCCGAATGATATTTTAGAGAAAAAGTTGCCTGAAGAATCGGAGAAATAACTTTTTTTTATAGGATTATTGATTTTCATTGCCATAGCTTTGAATTTAGAAAATACTTTCATAATAACTATTAAAGAATAATTTACTCTATTCTAAGATTCTTAGTTACTATGAAAGTGATATTCTCTAAATTCGATGGAAGTTCAGAGTTATGGTAATGAAGATATTTTTTACGGAATAAAGATAAAGATAAAGATAAAGATCATTTATTTGCTTGAACACAATGTAGGTTACACAGATGATAATAAATAATATTTTAGATTCAATTATGTTCTACTAAAATTAGCATGCAAGTTAAGCCTGCAAGACAGCGTCTATCGGGTCAGCTGGTTCAAAATAAACATAAATGAACTTCATAATAATCATAAAAACCCGTGTTGAACGAGCGGGATATACCTCGACTTTCAATCAGAAGGTCGTAGGTCCGAATCCCGGCGTGCATCAATGGATTTTTCTGTTCGAAAATTTATATGCGCATCAAAAACACGTGCTTACAACGGTGAAGGAAAACATCGTGAGGAAACCAGTTAGTATTCTTATAAGCGGCGATGGGCTTGCAACCTGTCACGTATGGAATGCTAACTACTGTGAGCATGTGCCAAATATAATGTTTGGACGTGCCTCTGACTACCCCCACTAGACATCTTCAAAGGATCTAAGCGTCTGAAGATCTGAGAGGATGTCTACCGTACTAGGGGATTACAGTCGTGATCCTATTTATTTTATTTTATTTATGAAGTTCATCTAGTACCTTCACAGGTGTGGCTGGCTGCTTGGAGCCACCGCCCGCAGTCAGCAAACCCGATCCACCAGCTCCGTCTCCTATAAGGAACAATTCTGTATGAACTGTCTAAAAGTTTGTTCAGTTTGAACGTTCTTATTCTGTTGACGGTAAAGTCTAAATTTGCGTGACCCTTATCCCCATATTCTTAGTTGTCACATCGAAATGTCTCTACCTTGAATCGACTTCGAAACCGTGTTTTGTTAACTTTAATTGATAAAATTACCTCGAGTTTGCCTCTGGTCGAGGATTCCTCAGTCAACAGAACTATCAACTCAAGGTACTTCGAGATGTACCTTGATAAATCGCGAAAATCTCCTCGGACTGATGACGTAATGATGTAATTGCTAAACCTTCAAAATATCGATTTAAGATACCAAACATGAGGTTTTGCAAGGGGAAAGCTCGGGGAGCCTCGAAAGCGTTTGAGTCAAGTTAGAGTCGAGCTTACAACTAAGAATATAGGGATTCGAGTTCTAAAATAACAAGATTTTAGTATTTTTTCTATTTTTATAAGCACGGATTAAAGATTAATATATATTTTATAGATTATAGATATATTTTAAAGATTGTAGACAATTTTTTGATAGCTAGGTTGCATTATTGCAATTGTGCGGGGATAATTTTTTTATATAAAATATAGTCTTTATTACTCGCTGATAATTTAGCCTCCTCCTCCTTTTTTGAAGTCGGTTAAAAAGTTTGTCGAACCTGGTGGTTTCCATGGTGACTTCGGTATAGGAGTCGGTACAATTTCCTCAGTTTCCGCGGAGAAGTCCTTGATCAGCTCCAGGAGTGTGTGTCCTGGGCTCACTGGCATCTCCATAGGTGACGCAACACGAGAACCTTCTGGACAAAACACCGCATGATAATAATATTGTTATTGCCATACCAAACGAGTTGACCAAGTGGGAGGACCTTTCAATCTGAAGGTCGTGGGTTCGAATTCCGGCGTGCATCAATGGATTTTTCTGTTCGAAAAGTTTATATGCATTTCAGACAGACGTCTCAGTAATCACATACAGGCAAGCCCATCACCCCTTATAAGAATACTAACTGGTTTCCTCACGATGTTTTCCTTCACCGTTTTAAGCACGTGTTTTTGATGCGCATATAATTTTTTAAACAGAAAAACCCATTGATGCACGCCGGGATTCGAATACTATTATTATAAAGAAGAAAGATTTGATTGTTTGTTTGTTTGCATTGAATAAGCTCCGAAACTACTTAACTTGGTCAATTCGGCACATGCCTTTATATTTTGTGTTTGTGAAAACTTGAGATAGATGCAAATCAAAGATATACCTGGTAAAGGCGAGCGTAGCACCAGTTTCCTGGCTTCCTCCATAGCTCGCTGGAGGTTCTGCTGGTTCTTGAAGGATACCCGGCTGCGGCATCGACCGATCTGAGACCTAGGCAAAATAATAACATTGTAATTTTTTCATGTAAAAATATAGTTAAAAACCGGCCAAGTGCGAGTCAGACTCGCGCACGAAGGGTTCCGTACCGTTATCTATGAAAACGCCAAAAAAATCACGTTTTTTGTATGGAAAAATATTTATTTTATTCTGTTTTTAGTATTCGTTGTTATAGCAGCAACATAAATACATAATCTGTGAAAATTTCAACTGTCTAGCTTTCACGGTTCATGAGATACAGCCCTGTGACAGACAGACGGAGAGCGAAGTCTTAGTAATAGGGTCCCGTTTTTACCCTTTGGATACGGAACCCTAAAAACAACTTACGAAACTCCAGTTGCTTGCAGTGTCTGGTTCCATTTAGAGTTAGTTGTGGAAGCTACCGCCATCTTCGCGATCCTCCTGAACCTGGACAAGCCATCTTCATCCTCTTTCTTCTCGTCTTCTAAAGCCACCGGCGCCACTTGGAAGTCTTTCATGAGACGACGCTCCCATACCTTCATGCGTTTGCCGAGAACCACTACAGAAAGAAACAATGTCCTGAGCGTTCAAAACTGACACTTGTATGGTATACGTGTCAATTTTGACATATGGACGATACGATGTCGATACGATAGTGATTCGTGCTCCCCCAGTATGAATATTATGATAAACTAGCCGACCCGTGACAGACTTTATTCGATTATTGACTGATTGTTTTTAGTCTGTGATGTCATATTTGTTGCACACCAGCACCATCTATGCCAAAATCATCCCTTTTGCGTTTTTTTATCATTTAGGGGTTGTTTTTCGGATTTTAAGATACCCTATTATTTATTCAGATTTTTTATCTACATACTACAGCAAGTTTCATCTTAATCCGTTTTGTCGTTTAGGCCTGATTGTGGAACAAACATACATTTCTTTTCACAAACTTTCGCATTTATAATATTATATTAGGATTTAGATACCCAAGTAAATACTCGATACTAGTATACAGTAGTACACTATATTTAACTAGCTTCCGCCCGCGACTTTTCTCTCGTGGTACAACATCATCACAAACTTTCGTATTCATAATATTAGTTGGATTTTCTTCTAGAACTAAGACATATCAGGCCTAATAATGAAATGAAGGATTACGACTGTAATCCCCAAGTACAGTAGACATCCTCTCACATCTCCAGGCGCTCAAATCCTTGAATATCTCTAAAGGGGTTAGTCACGTCCACTTATACATACGTATATTTGGCACATGCCCACATATCGCAATAGGATTCCATACGTGACAGGTTGCCTATATACTTACTCTTCTCCTTTCTGTCAGTGAATGACACATCCATGCCATTCTTTTCGAAAACTTCCAGCAGTTCGTATCTGAGTGCTGACACGTCGCCCTTCAGTTCATTGATGTCATCTTCAGTTACTTCCTCATCGTCCATCTTCCTGTGCATCGCGGAAACGTACCGCCATACGACAGCGCGCATCACCGCTGTATAACGGACGTCAAGCTCTTTCTCTTTCTGTTCCTAGAGGGGGGAGGGAGACAGAGTTTGGAGTTAAAAAACCCACGTGTCGATGAGGTAAAGACACATCTACATCACTACATTTACAGTAATAAAGACAGATAGTTATGTAGTTACTTACTTAGTTAGTACTTTAAATTATTATTCTTGTTTGAGCCTTCACCTTGTTCGATTGGCACCACACTGGAGCTCATTAAAGAAAGGATCATTAAAAAAAAAGGTAGACCCCAAGCCGTGTTTGTTGCCTGATTCTTCTAAGCTTGGTCGCGTGGATCGGCGTAGCTTCACCCAGTTCCTAAGACGTTTCAAAGTGATCCTTATGATTTTATTGAAATAAATGATTTTTGAATTTGAATTTGAATTTGTTTATACAGTGTGGCGCCAAATCAGAATCAGCATTGTTGCTGCAGTACCTTCCCAAGTAACCAATTCTGATGTCAATGTCTTTAGTAAGTCGTTGTACCTATTTAGTTTGATTTATGATGACACAAAATAAAATATTTCTTTCTCTCTTTTTCTTTAAAAACTTAATGTGGTTTAGCAAAAATTGGATACTGAATTTGACTTTGACAGTTTTTTACCACACAGTTTTGTCAATTACTATATTTTTGTGTTAAGTTGGTTTTTATAGAATAAATAAATAACTTATATTATACATAATAAACCTACCTAAATTGTTTCTTTGTCAAATGTAATGTTAAGAACTTGTTTAATACCTCAAAAATAAGAAAAGATTATACCTTGGTCTTCTCTTTCCTCTGCTTGTCCTTCTTCCTCGCTCCCATCATCTTTAGCAGTAGTTTAGGGGTAGGCAGGATGTTGAAGGGAGGAGGCAATGTCGCGCTTTCCTCAAAGTAGCTCATCCAAAGCCGTGTGCGAGCGAATTTCCATTCCACGTCTGAGTGTTCCTAATAAAATCAAATGAAACTAAATAAAATCAAATGTAACTAAATATAACTTTATTTTATGTTATATTTAACACGAAATCGTTTTTTTTTTAACATTAGATACACAATGGTGGCAATTCTGTTGTATCGACAAACTGACTAAAATTTCATAAAATACGATCGATCTTATTCCTTTTTCATTAAAGTCTAAATTAGCATAACCTCATAATGACAGTCCTAAAACATGAGATATTTTAGTCATTTCTTTATTTTATTCATCCAAGTGTCAATATTAGTCAACACCAATTCACATGTTGAATGAATTTAGGTTGACGTTTCCAAAACAAATTATGTACGACAAAACTATCCTAAGTTTTAGAACTGTCATTCTGAGGTTACGCTAATTTAGACTTTAACATTAAAGGAATAATATCGACCATGTTTAACGAATTTAAAGTCTGTTGGTAACAACAAAATTGCCACCAATATCACTAAGGCGTCAGGTACTCTGAGTGAATAGATAAGTTAGACCTAAACTTTGAACTATTTTTCGCAGCGACTAAAATAACCTAAACTGCAAGTGTACAAATTGAATGCTAACTGGAACTCCCGAACGGTAGCGCAAAGTTTAACTGGATTATTCTAAGTACCTACTAACACTAATCGAATAAAGGCAACACGTAGAAAATTTGTAGCGAACATTCTAGAGAACAAAAACTCTCATTTCGCGGGTTAAAAAACAGTTCGAGAGGTTATTTACAAAGCATAAACAATGGAGAAGATTTGGGTTAGTCCAGAAATGCCCATTGACCATCGCCAACATAGCAAAATAGACGCCATTGTGGCCATTTTAAAAACATTTTAATTTACAAATAAATGGTTTATATTTAAAAAAATATTAAAACGACGTTTTTTAAACAACATCGAATAGAGTATTTATCTATCTCTTAAATTAAGCAAAGGTTTTGTAACAGGCGATATTTATTAATTAATTATTCAAAATTTATTAATTATTTATATAAAGGAGTTTTAAAAGGGCGGGCAGTTCTAAAAAGTTTTTGAAAATACACAAAACAGATAAGAAGTTTGTGCTAGTTGCTAATCCACTTGGACTTGCGTCGAGTTTCAGAGATAAAAGTAAGTTGTTATTTAGGTTAAATACATTTCATTTCAATATTATTCAGACGCAATTGTAAACACACGTTTAGAATTACATAGTGGGAAACAGAAACTGATTGCAATTATCAGAAGACTTACGTACAATAAGTGTGCACGACGAAAACCTTTTTAGGGTTCCGTACCCAAAGGGTAAAAACGGGACCCTATTACTAAGACATAGCTGTCCGTCTGTCCGTCTGTCACAGGGTTGTATCTCATGAACCATGATAGCTAGGCAGTTGAAATTTTCACAGATGATGTATTTATGTTGCCGCTATAACAACAAATACTAAAAACAGAATAAAATAAATATTTAAGTACATACAACAAACGTGTTTTTTTGCCGTTATTTATAGATAATGGTACGGAATCCCCCTTCGTGCGCGATTTCGACTCGCACTTGGCCGGTTTTTTTGGTATTGTGTAGAGAATAGTTCCAAGTTTGTCTTATTCGAATTATATTAATCTAGGACTATTATTTATATTTACGACGATTTTCTTTTTAGTTTTTTTAACGTAATTATTTCTTTACATCTAGGTATATATTTTACTACCAATATCCTTATTTTCAAAACTTTTCGACGAAAGATAAAGGTAAAGGTATATTTAGGTATATCAGACAGTCAAACAACTGTAACTTTTTGCCAAATGAATTTCCAGACAAGAATCTGCGTTCGCGTGACCGAGTACGCGGGCCAAAGTTAGTGAAAGTTAATGTTTAACTTGGAACTAAAGGTAAATAGCAAAGACTCAGTCTTAGTCATTAAGATATAACTTAAGCGGTAACGGCCAGACGAAAGTAATAAAGAGTTTATATATTACATCACTAGCCAACCCGTGACAGACGTTGTCCTGTCAAATTTCAATAATCGAATAGAAAAGACTGAATGTTTTTAGTCTGTGATGTCAGATTTGTTGCACACCAGCGCCATCTATACCAAAATCATCCCCTTTTTATCGTTTTGGGGATGTTTTTCATATTTTTAAAGTAGTCTATTATTTATTCGGGCATAATATCTACAACTACAGCAAATTTCAACTTAATCCGTTTTGTCGTTTAGGCCTGATTGAGGAACAAACATACATACAAACTCACAAACTTTCACATTAATAATATTAAAGATTTGATTTGATTATTATGTATTATTACAACAACGGGAAATTACTCACGTAAATGATAAATTGTCAATGAGGACACCGACAATGTTTCGATTCATCTAGAGGATCTTCTTCAGGGTGAGTGGACCATTAAACGCGCGCGCTACCCTGCTCGCAGGGTGGTGTCCTCATTGACAATTTATCATTTACGTGAGTAATTTCCCGTTGTTGTAATAATGTGTAGTACAACTCACGAAAGTTTTGAAAATGATTATTATGTGTTTTTCAGTATGAGTGTTGTAGGTAGAGAGTACTGTACTGTCGTCCTACTCGAAAAAGCTTATCTACTTTTTTCAGGATTGAGTTGGCAATGAAGAAATACAATTTTGACCCTCAGATGCGACTTTTTTTGTTGTTATATCACTACATAGTATAAAGCAAAGTCGCTTTCCGCTTCCCGCGTCTGTATGTCTGTATGTATGTTTGCTTATATCTTTAAAACTACACAACGGATTTTGATGCGGTTTTTTTTAATAAACAGAGTGATTCAAGAGGAAGGTTTATATGTATAATACATGCATAATATAGTAGAGAAACACTGATAATTTTAGAGGTTTCTAATGTGATGTCGTAAATAAACACATTTTTTTGCGCTTACATTGCAAATGCTGGCTGAACCCCACGAGATATATCAAAATAATGTACTACAGTATTGTATACCTTAAAAACGTCTACAAAAAAGTCCACGATGGTATTAGAAATGTCTTACGCACAGCGAAGCGGGCACGGGTCAGCTAGTTATTACTAAAATTGACGATTTTGATCAGGAACGAGCTATGTAGAAATTATTTTTTTATAACTCTTTTAATTATAATGTCACACAAATGTTTAGCATGAGTGGGAAACGAACCCCACAATCTACAGCGCAGAAGGCAGAGCTACCAAACTGAACTGTAAGGTTCATCAAATAAACTTATATTTTTGCGCTTATTGAGACAAATTCTTAAATGGATACTCACAGTAATCATAGCATAGGAGTTCGACATCATAGCGATGAGCAGATTGAGTAGCACTATGACGTTAATAACGGAATATGAGCCGAACATGAGGAGTCCCCAGAACCGCGTGTAGCTCTTGATGCCGGCCAGCTCGAAGTTCTCCAACCCCACCATGCCGAAGGAGGCCCAGAAGAGAGACTGCGACGCTTCGAACACACTGACATCCACGATTAATAGGGGCGGGGGTTACTGGGCCAATTTGTATTGTAGATTATAAGGAAGGTGACGTGAAGATCCTTCAATCCAAAATAACGGCTCCCACACATAACTGCAAACTCGCATCGCATCGCATCGAAAATATCTGCGAGCTGTCATCCAATTCTTCTAAGAGCTATATTCCTGCGTGCGGGCGTCGTATTGCATCGCTTCGCAGTTTTGTGTGGGAGCCCTTATGAATAAAGGCTAGTCAGGGAAGTACAACCTTCATGCTTACCTATTTTAGCATATTCTTACCTCTCATCTTACGTAAATTGTGTGTGCGATAAAGGTTATTTATGGTTTTGAAATACATTACTGGATAGGTCTAGAAAGGAACAAAATAAAACAGAAGTGCCTGAACAATAAACTTTATTCCAAAAGCATACATTATCAATGCAAAGAAGAACGCATTGTCATTGCATCAGCGACGTGCTTCTGTACAGCCAGAAGAAGCGTTCGGCGCAGCGGTGTGCAGGCACGTGTTTGCGGCACGGCGTGCGTTTACAAGTGTTTAGCACGAACGCCACGCCAGACACTCTATTCGTACACTCGGGCTATACACTTACAATTACCAACAAAAGCATTAGCACTGTGAGCACACACAACATTATATCTAGACACACGCGACACACTAGAGCAGCAAACGACACTTAATATGCACGGTATTTAATATGCATGATAGTCCATAGTTTCCCTCAGCGTCATACAATCAACTTCATCAATCTTCAGCGTGTTCATCTTCACGTTGATGTCCTCTTCGAGCTGAATTTGGGTTTGCAGCAAGAAGCGAAGGGATGCCGTTGCTTCTTGCAGCATTTGCTGCAGCTGTTCCGTGCTGTGGCGAAGCATTTCACACTCATAGTACAACGCTTGTCCTGGTGCGTCACGGACTAACTCCGCCCCGACTCTCTGAGCTCGTCTGCCGAGTCTAGTATGCGCCAATGCCGTATTCCCTTCCTTGTCCGACAAAGCTTTCTGCAGCTGAAGGATATTGAACTGCATATCAGATATCTTCTGCGTCGTTTCCTTATGCATGTCTTCGAGCTTCCCTTTAGCTAGTTGAGTCTCCTTGATGCGCTCGTGGAAGGCATGATTGCATTTGTTGTAAGCCTCCCAGAGGTCGTTGATGACTTGTTTGAGGAGTGTGTCGACGAACATGCGAATCGGTCTGGCGCTAGTGACTTCTCTAGCAGCCATTTGGATGTTCTGGCCAGAGTATGAGTTGTATTCGTCGGCTGATATTTGAGCTGGGTCCAAGTTAGCGTAGCCTTCGTAGACGGAAAGACACAAATCTGTTGGTTTTAGAGACAGCGAGCCTCTATCCAAGTCGATAGCTCCTTGCTTGTACTGCAGATCACGGTCGAGAAGGTAGCGCGTGGATCGCAGACGTCTCATTTGTTCGTTCAGTTGCTCCAGCACGCGTTTGAGCAGGCTCTGCCCTCCAAGTATTGTCGTAATCTCCTGTTGCAAAGCATTTTCCACCTCGTCTACGACCAGATCGATTCCGACTCGTCCGTCTCGCAGCATGAGACATTTCCGGCATATCGTCAGAGCATTCGATTGCAATGCTGCTAAGCAGTCAAGAAGCCTGGTCTTGTAGACTCCTAGCGCCTCAAGTTCTAGGCTTATTTCCTTTCGTTGCAGCTGGAGTTCCTTCTTGTTAAACTCGATGTCGCCTATGCGTTCTTCGATACGCCTGTCGGACGTGGCCTTCATGATCTCGGCTCGCTCCTTCGTTTCTTCTCTGACCCTCTCGCATTCTGCCAAGACCCTGTCTGCGAGTTGCTGCTGGTCTTCTGTGTTCCTGCATCGTTGGTCGTTGCTCAACTTCCACTCCGAGATGGTGAACTTGGCTGTTCTCGGTGGTATACATACTAGGGCTTGTTCTGATAGCCTGGTGGTGGCTATTGGAGCCCCGATCACGTTGCGCACTCCGAACTGAGCGTCGCCCATTATTATTATGTTTTGAGTAAACTCACTGATTTAAAAAAAATATTTACGAAAAGACGGACTGTCGAAATATCGACTGGTGTTTGTCAGCTGATTGACAAAACTTGCGTCGTTTCTATGGCAACGCGACGACCAAGGAGGGATAACGTTGCGTGAAGTAGGTTGATAGGCTTGCAATATTTATGGGAATTACTCGAATAAGGAACAGTGCAGACAGTCCGGAAATAAAATTACCTTTGAAATGTTAATTCTGTAATTGATATTTATCTAAAACCCGAATTTGGTAGATGCAAAACAAACCAACCTCTAATTATTGTTCAAAGAAGCAACATATTAGTGTACATGTAAAGATTCGATCGATAGTTCTATTATTATACTATCGATCGAATCTTTACATCTTTACAATTTTATTTCCGGACTGTCTGCACTGTTCTTTATTCGAGTAATTCCCATAAATATTGCAAGCCTATCAACCTACTTCACGCAACGTTATCCCTCCTTGGTCGTCGCGTTGTATAATTAAGTTTTATTTCTAAATCAAGTGTAGCGTGTGCTGCTTTTAGAATTTGTGCTGAAGCTCTTTAGTTCATTTTTTATTGTTGTACTTGGTTAGTACTTTTAATTATGATTCTTGTTTGAGCTTTTACCTTGTTCGATCGGCACCACACTGGAGCTCTACATAGCATTAAGGAAAGGATCATTGGAAAAAATGATAGGCCCCAAGCCGTGTTTGTTGCCTGATTCTTCTAGGCTTGGTTGCGAGGAGCAGGCGTAGCTTCACCTAGCTCCTAAGACGTTTCAAAGTGATCCTTGTGATTTTATTGAAATAAATGCCTTTTGAATTTGAAGAAGGCATAAATCATAAAAAGATAAACACAACACTATTCAGCTACCGATTAATAAACAAAAATCTATTGAATCAGCTATAATCTATGAGAAACTAGCTAACCCGGCGAACTTCGTATCGCTTTAGAATGTTAATTTCCCGTTCCCGTTCCCGTTAAAAAGTATCCTATGTCCGTCTCCTGGCTCGAAGCTACTTCCCCAACAATTTTCAGCCAAATCGTTTCAGCCGTTCTTGAGTAAATAGTGTAACTAACACGCCTTTCTTTTATAGATAAGTCGACTCAACCTAGTCTCGAAAGACTCGCGTATTGTATACGAAGGTTTCGACCAGTAAAATACACCAGATACCAATATTTTCATTGACAAACAGTTGGGGTAATTCAAGGACAGAGAATTAAGGACTTTATGGCCTGCATGCGAAATTAGGATACTACACAAGAAAAGAATTGGGGTTATAGCTTTACCTGCCACGTATTGCTAATGCCAAACTTAACGTTTGGACGTGTAAATATATCTACACCTTTTAGGCATATGAGAGGATCTGAACACTTGGAGATTTAAAATTTATCCACCGTACTAGGGGATTACTAGGGGAGGGTAATGATTTTCGAGCGTATGTATCGATATATGTCCATTTCGTTGGTACGCTCCACAGCCCAAACGAAACAACATTCGTGTCAATTGTCGGAGGCGATATATTTTTTAAATGTGCTCCCCCCCTCCCGAAATAAGGGGAGCATTACATTTTTTTGTTAATTATTTTATAGCAGTCAGGTTTTATGTTTTTATAATAATCTAATATGTAATCTTCAAGCAGGAAGATGTCTAAGGGTAAGTTTCCATACATAGTGCGAACGAAACACACTCGAATATTTGAGCGCTGTCATTGGTCCGATCACAGCGTAACTGGAAACTCACCCTAAAGGGGCAGTCTCGATTAAAACACGCAGAAAACAATAATAAGGTATTTTTCTAGCATTCTACGTTCACTCACTTTCCGAAGCTTCGCCATTTCATACACGAGTCCCCGGCATTATCCCAGTCGGGTAAGCCGCCGGGGAGCACATAGCATTTCCGCTTTTCCAAATCCGCGAAGTACCAAAGCAGCTGATTTAAGCCTAGTTTATAAAGTTTCAATTGAAATGTGTATTAAAATGTTTATCACTACATAGTATAAAGCAAAGTCGCTTTCCGCTTCCCGCGTCTGTATGTATGTATGTTTGCTTATATATTTAAAACTACACAACGGATTTTGATGCGGTTTTTTTTAATAGATAGAGTGATTCAGGAGGAAGGTTTATATATGTATAATAACATGCTACCCGTGCGAAGCCGGGGCGGGTCGCTAGTAACAATCATAATCTTCTTTTCCGTTTTCCACTTCATGTCCCATGTTGGACATGTTGTAAAACATACGCGTCATCACATGTTGAAAAACATGTTGCGAAAGGATTTAGCTTATGTCGGACGCCTACCTTTCTTCAACGCTCTTTAATCTACATATGAAGGAATTCTTTAATAAGTCAAAAGGCAATAAGTGAATACGAATATAGATAAATTTACTGAACACATCACACAGCGCAAGCTTGTACTATGTAAAAACCGGCCAAGTGAGAGTCGGACTCGCGCAAGAAGGGTTCCGTACCGTTATCTATTAAAAACGGCAAAAAAACACGTTTGTTGTATGGGAGCCCCACTTAAATATTTATTTCATTCTGTTTTTAGTATTTGTTGTTATAGCAGCAGCAGAAATACATATTCTGTGAAATTTTCAACTGTCTAGCTATTACAGTTCATGAGATACAGCCCTGTGACAGACAGACGGACGGACGGACAGACAGACAGACAGACAGACGGACAGACAGATGGACAGCGAAGTTTTAGTAATAGGGTCCCGTTTTTACCCTTTGGGTACGGAACCCTAAAAAACTAAGTGTTCTATCAGTTATCTGGTTCCCTTACTTTGACTAGATGGCCCTGTGTGAAAAGTTCCCCAAATTTTATTATCACTATAATTTATTAACTTAGTTAAGCATATGAAGCCAGTGATTTCCGCTATGTCATATTATAACACTTAATTTGTCATAGACTGTTAGATTTTGAAACTAATTACCTAGTTTTAAGTCAAAATTCTATGTCCTAACAGGACTCCGCTACTACCTACATCCTTTACTTTTAAGACTTTTTTATTCAATGTACATGCAAATAAATAAATAAATGACTGACCTCACAGCTTATTTAGTAGTAACTCTGCCTTTTACGCTGCAGGTTGTGGGTTCGATCCCCACCCAGGGCAAAGATTTGTGTGATGAACATAGATGTTTGTTCTGTGTCTGGGTGTTATGTATAATAAGTATGTATTTACAAAAAAAAAGTATATAAGTATTCTATCAGTTATCTGGTTCTCATAGTACAAGATTTGCTTTGATTGGGGCTAGATGGCGTTGAAAAAAAAATGAAATATCAACATAAACTCACCGCAAGCAAATGCGAATAGAACTAAGCTATAGATGAAGAAGAATTTTACGATATCGATGACCATCCGTCCGAGGGAGATCTGGAGGGGTCCCAAGTGGGGGTTGATGGAGAACAGATGGACCAGTTTCAATGCACTGTTGAGAAAATAAACATTTATAAAATCTAATAGTATTCGTAAAAATAAATCCAACCAGCCAAAACACGATAGAGTTATGTTGTGTAGTTGAGGAGTACCTATAGCTTCAAGCTGGAGCTCTGATGATGGGATCATCAGACCAGCTCGGTATGCGAATTTTTTACTCAATCAAACCAGTTATAGTTGAAAACTTCATCCCCAGGTCAGTTCGCCGTCACCATATTATTGTATTATCATCGAAGTTACATCATCATCATTATTTCAGCCACATGACGTCCACTGCTGAACATAGGCCTCCCCCATAGATTTCCAGAACGACCGATCTTGTGCAGCCTGCACCCAACGGCTCCCAGCGACCTTTATCAGATCGTCTTTCCATCTAGTGGGGGGCCGTCCTCTACTGCGATTTCCAGTCCGAAGATACATAGAAGGTTTTAAATTAAGGGGCTCCCAGTCGACGATTGCTCTTTTTCGAAACGAAAAAAGAAATACTTCTGAACAAGCCACATCTCCTATTTTTATAAGTATATTACTTCAGGTTCCTACCTAGATTTCTATTAAGCTGAAAACATAATAGCAGAAACTTTTCACGATAAAGATATTATTTCAAAATGATACGTTTTAGAATTTATGATCGAAATATTTTGATACCTACTATTAAAATCAACTTGTGATTTAATTGTTAAAGATAGGTAATATGTAGATCTAGATTTCTATTAGAATAGATTTTTGATAAGTAATTATACATAATTTATATCATTAATTTATTCGAAAAGCTAAGGCGGACCACGCGCCGACGTGTGTTTGTCGTCATTGCAGCGGTCGGTAGGATTATTTATCGAAGTGATTAAAGATGGGTACATCTTTATTCACATATACTATACATTATAAAATAGGAGATGTGGCTTGTTTAGAAGTATTTCTTTTTCGTTTCGAACAAAAAAAATCCTCGACTGGGAGCGCCTTAAGCAAGATTTGACTCACGGCACGTGAAACATAAACTTGTAATAAAGTGTGTGGTGTATGGATGTATTTATGAAGGTGTGTGTGTGTGTATTAAACTTGCCTGAAGATGTTTGCAGCAGCGAACAGCCCCTCAGCAATGAGCTGAGGATCGAAGGCATCCCACTGCTCCCTGGGTATGAACTTGGTCTGTTCATCTCGTCTGATCTGAGCAGACTGCTGTAAGTATGCAGCGAAGCGAAGTAACACCACCATAGCGTACAGCGAGTTGCGAGAGAAGTCGATGAAGTTCCACATGTTCCGGAGGTAGGACCTGATGCCTTCGATGTAGATCTCTTGGGTTTCCTCCCAGATGAAGCCTAGGAATTATACAGGACTAGGATACGCTACTTTGTTCACTTGAAGTTATTGTCAACAGACTTCAACCCCCGTTGCAACCCCTTATACACTCTCTAAACAAGTTTCTAAAAGTGGCTTTGGCTGTGCGCTGATAGATTAGTTAGACAGACAGTCAATCGGTCAATCGGTCAATCGGTCAATCGGTCAATCGGTCAATCGGTCAATCGGTCAATCGGTCAATCGGTCAATCGGTCAATCGGTCAATCAATCAATCGGTCAATCAGTTAATCGGTCATTCAATCAATCGGTTAATCGTCCAATCGGTCAGTCTGTCAATCAGTCAATCAGTAACACAAGGGTTTTATTATTTAGTTAACCTGTAGAAATAGAGTATTTCTCACCCATAACATAGACAACGACCACCAGCTCTAGGTATGTGGGTCCGCTTCCTCTCTGCTTGAGGAGTTCCTTCTCCAGTGCGTCCACCATCCACTGAGGTCCGAAGAGCTGGATAGCTTGGACCTCTGCTCTTTGAGACACCAGAATTAGGATCACTGCATAAAATAAACTATTGAAAATATGAATCACTAGTGGACACCCTCGCGACTTCGTTCACGTGAACTTATTTTAAAAGAGACTCCAACCCCTGCTACACCCTTCTAGGAGTTGCATTTGAGGAATTCCTTTCTTAGTGCATCTTAACAAATAAAAAGAATTAAAATTTTTAGACCAATGGTTCGGGCTGTGCGTTGATCGATCAGTCAGTGAGTATCGTAAGATTTTTATATATTAATATAACTAAAGAAATTATTTATTTTAATTAATTATTTATTATAAATAGAAAACAAGAATGTAATCCCCGGTAGAGAAATCCTCTAAGAACTCCAGGCACTCAAACCATTAAAAATATTTAGTGGTCAGTAGTTGTAAAATAGTTAGTGATAGTCAGATAGTAGTAAAATAGTTAGGGGTAGTCAGGATACTTACACAAGAAGAAGAGGTAGCTGGAGGCGTGAATCAAGAACTTCATAAACGGCTTTCGCATTAGTTTTCCAGTCGCGCAGTTCGGTGCTATCATATAAAGTGTACAATATAAAGGGAACAGCATGGCAACACGGCATATGATCATTATCTTCTCCATTGCTGTCTTGCGACGGAAGCCAGGTACACCTTCGTACCATATCGCGGCCAGTAACTGCTGAATGTTGGGATGCGCCACGAACTGGAATGAAGAAGAGCGAATGAATGAATGAATGAATGAATTACTTATTGTTATTCTTGTTTGGATCTACATGGACTAGTCAAGCTAAGGACAGAGAACACTGGAAAGAGTTGGAGGAGGCCTACACTCGAATAATAATAAATACTATTTCATAAAATAAAAATAAAAATAATTCAGTATATAAAACATATAAATTAAGTTTAATAAAATTAAAAATAAAATTGTATATTAAAATAATAGGATAATTAATTTATTTCAGTATCTTATAATTAATAATGTATAATAATTTAATTTAAATGTAATGGAATGGAATGTATTTCTTTTTTAACTTGCATGATGAAATTGTATGTATTGTTATTTTATTTTTTTGGGAAATAAGGCTATATTATATTATTATTATATTATATTATATTCTTGTTTGAGCCTTCACCTTGTTCGATCGGCACCACACTGGAGCTCTACATAGCATTAGGGAAAGGATCATTGAAAAAAAGGTAGACCCCAAGCCGTGTTTTTTGCCTGATTCATCTAGGCTTGGTCGCGTGGACGTAAGACGTTTCAAAGTGATCCTTGTGATTTTATTGAAATAAAGATTTTTGTATTTGAAAAAACAAATGAACGAACGTACGAATTAATGGGTAAAAAATATGCACACAAAAATATGAACGAACAAATGAAAGAATGAATGGATTAATAAAAGTGAAAAAAGCAGTGACAAAACTTAAAATTCTAAACATGACACGTTGCAAGCTCATCGTCTCCTATCACATAATAGTCTTATAACAGTAAGACTACCTTCTTTTGCTTAAAGTCGATAGCCAACTCTAGCCTCGCCAGCTTCATATGCTCTCCCTCCACGAAGGCAGGCTCCTCAGGGTCGTGGTTCAGGATGATGGCCAGCTCCTGCGAGCTTCTAGACTGGTCCAGAAGATCTACCGCGAACTGCTGCGCTTGCTTTCTCAGCTCTAGGTATTCAGCTTTGCTTTCCTAAAAGATAGTTTATCATGTTATTCAATATATAGATAAATAAATAATAAATAAATAATAAATAAATATTGGCGGACTTTACACACAGCGCCATCTAGCCCCAAACTAAGCAAAGCTTGTACTATGGGAACCAGATAACTGATAGAATACTTATATACTTTTTTTTTTTTGTAAATACATACTTATTATACATAGTAACACCCAGACACAGAACAAACATCTATGTTCATCACACAAATATTTGCCCTGGGTGGGGATCGAACCCACAACCTACAGCGCAGAAGGCAGAGTTACTACCAACTGAGCTGTGAGATAAACTCTTGTAAAATGGTAAATAACAATAAATATAATACAACAGGCGTTGGAATCCAAAGATTGTCTGGAAGAGATTGCTTTTAACGATAAGGTCATTATACTTAATAATGTGGATAATGTATAATGGGCGGCCTTATCGCTAAAAGCGATCTCTTCCAGACAATCTATGGATTCCAATGCCTGTCGTTTGTTTGTTGTCCTAAGAATTATTATTCTATATCATAAGTATTATTTATTACCTTGAGATAATGTATTTTCCCCACATTTCAAACAAGCTTAATTCAATAGTTATGTAAAGTAATCACAATAGTTTAAAAAATAATTATGTACTATCAAATAGGTTTTATTTAGACTTCTTATAATCAGCTTCGACACTGGAACTTGCTTATTTCCACTCAATTTTTTCCTTCGCCGTTGCTTATATCGTGACAAGAGTCTTATTTAACAAACCTGTTCAGCGAAAGCCAAGTTCCTCAGTTCCCATGACAGCTGGAAGGCGGTGAGTATGGGATCGGTGGAAGATAGCGCTATAAGAGACGGTGACGCTAAAGCGCGGTACGCGTTAAGGCGGGCCAGCGAATGACGGAGGGAATCCTCCGAGGACACACGGATGCACTCCTCACACCCACATCTATAGGAAAGCGGAAATAATAAGAGGTGAAATAAAAAATAAAATATAAAAAATAAATAAATAGCATCACGACTGTAATCCCCAAGTACGGTAGACATCCTTTCAGATCTTCCAGACGCTTAAATCCTTTGAAGATGTCTAGTGGGGGTAGTCAGAGGCACGTCCAAACATTATATTTTTCACATGCCCACATTTGCAGTAGTTTTAGTATTGAACTAAAAAATAAGTTGAATTACGACTGTAATCCCAAAGACGGGTACACATATCTACTTTCAGATATCAGATACTTGGAGATGTCTAAAGGGGGTCCAAACATTACAATTGGCACATGCCCAGATTTTGCAGTTGTTTGCAGAAATTATTTATTGAGTTACTACCTGTCCGTATTGTACAAATTTCAACATTTTATTTTCTACTAGCGACCCGCCCCGGCTTCGCACGGGTAGCATGTTATTATACATATAAACCTTCCTCCTGAATCACTCTATCTATTAAAAAAAACTGCATCAAAATCCGTTGTGTAGTTTTAAGGCCCGGCTCACACCCACACACGTATTTCAATGATTTTCAGGTACCGATTTAAAAACCAGGAATCACAGTTGTGAGGATATAATGATACAAAATTACTGATAATATATTCATCTTTAATAGTAGATAATAAAAACTGGCCAGTTCTATACAACATTTTCAAAAAAATACGTTTTTACCGTCGCAAGAACCGCTGAAAATGTCGAAAAATGGGGTCTGGTTAGGTACCAATATCTTTAGACCCACAGCATATTTTTATTTGAAAATAATACGAAATTGTAGATTTTATATTTCTCTATACCGCGTGGCATTATCTTGTTTTCAAATAATTTACTTTTTTATTTATGAACAATATAAAATGCAATAAAACTTCTCCATACATTTTTTCCATACAAAACTCACATTCACCTCAAGTCGGCACGTCTGTTAGCGCTCAGACGCGCTCGGGGAAGCACGTCCACGTCACATTTTTCTTCGAATTTAGAGGAGGTCTTACATAATGGAATACCGGGGTAAAATACTGGACATGCAAAACTAATGATAACATTTGTATAATATATTGCCTTGAAGAATTTAGTGCAAGCCACACAGATGAAGGTTAGGTACAATGCATGATTTGTTGAAAGAGCTGGATGGTTTTTTTTTGTAGAAGATGCGTTTCATCGAGTTTGGTTTCGAAACAATATGATAATAGTAAACGGTTTTACCTTTTTGCATACGTCGCGTCGGAGCAAAATCGAAATAAGCCGATGTTTCGTATTTGATTGTTATTTTAATAAAAATATTAAATTTCAGGAAAATGTGAACCTGGTTGTGTCCCTAATTAATAATAAATAATAAATTATTTTTATTTCCTTTTATTTCCTTGCACAATATAAAATTAACTTAAATATGTATCTATGCATAGGTATATAAAATTATGTGTAAGGACCGCTTTCCTTAAGGAGCGGTAAAAGCCTCCTCCAGCTCTATCCATTTTTCCCGATCTCTAGCGGCTCTGCTCCATGTTTTGCCTGCTACTTTCACGATGTCATCATCCCATCGCATAGCAGGCCTTCCTCTTCTTCGTTTTTTATGTATTGGGTCCCAATTCATAATTGTTTTAGATCACCTCTCATTTTGTAATCTTTGTATGTGCCCGGCCTATTTCCATTTTAGTGATAATACTTTCTGGACAACGTCTTTTGCTGTGGTTTTTGAAGTGTCCCTAATTAGTCCTATTAAATAAATATAAATGTTGATTTGATACATTTCTGTTTTGAAATGAAAGTTCTAAGGTACCATGATCCTTACCTGTATCGCTTAGACCCAATCTACCCTATATTACCAAGCGTGTTTTTTTATACATGGATGGAAAAAAATGATACTTTATCTATAATTGGATTTAGAAAAATTACATAAATTTCAGATTATGAATATAATTTATAATTATTATTTATCTACCTTTAATATTATAAATCTAAAAGTTTGTGCGGATGTTAAATATGTTTGGATGTTTGTACCTCAATCAGACCTAAACGACTAAACGGATGAAATTGAAATTTGCTGTCGATGTAAATATACCTCTAGCTTATAAATAGGCTATTTTTAATTAAAAAACATCCTCAAAACTATAAAAAGACTCCGAGTGCTGGTGTGCAACAAATCTAGCATTAATCAATTTTGACGACTGATGAATGACTGACGAATGATACGATACGCATTGAACCAAAAATGTTGAACCTTCTAAAAAGGTCGGTATTTGTTATTATCAAAGCAAGGTTTATCTGGGGGCACGGTAGTGCCCCCGCCAAGTCAAGCAAAAAAGCGGCACAGTCGTACCATCCTTTTCTCGAAGCAGTTCAGGCCATTTTTTAGACAGACAGACAGACATTGAAATCTCACAACTTTTTACGATAGAAGAACTGATGGGTTTTTGGTTAAATTATACATATACACGATCTGGGTGATATATATGGATTCTTTATTGGAGAGATATAGAACACGACCAGCCGTAACAAGCGAACAGGGAAGAGAGACTGACATCGACAGATTATCTCTGGTCATCTTAGGCTACTTATACAATATCTCACAAGTTAAGTTTACTACACACGAGCATAGTTCCAACAAAAAAAAGACAAAAAAAGAAACTGAGTTGCGTTGCGAGAATTGGCTTTTTATTTTTATTTTTACAAGTTGTTTTTAATGGCATATACTTAAGTTTAAGTACATGATGCAAATAATTAAATAGTTAAAAAAAAATAAAGTGTCCTGAAAAATTGTTTAATTCTAAATACTGAAAGTGCTCTTTAGTGTTTCGTAGTTCACAAAAAACCCTTATAGTTTTGCCATTTTCGTCCATTCGTCCGCAGCTTAGCTCAGATATTCTTAGTACTGGAAAGCTGTAATTTGGCATGAATATACATTAGTCACGCCGACAATGTGGTAGAAATAAATACATATTTTCAGATGTTTTTTTTTCTCGCATACTCCTCATGTCTTTGGATAGGTCTTAAAAAGTATTGCAGGTTTGTGATGTCATTTAGTACAAATACAATGGAAAATATGAATTTTTAAAAAGAGTTGGTCATCTCTTTTTACAAATTCATATTTGATTTACCTACATATTTTATCAGTATTTCACTTTCAAAACTTTCTGTGAGTGGTACTCGAAACGTTGACGGTGCCGTCATCGATTTTAGATGACAATAAGTTTTTTTATTAAAAATATATTTTTTAAATCAAGCTTTTGTAATGTCTTCTGCTCTAGTTCTCGTCAAGATAAAAATAACGAGCCCAAACGCGACGTGGTTATGTTGTGTAGTTGAGGAGTTCCGATGGCTACATCCGACCTCCATCATCAGACCAGCTCGCTAGTACCATAATTTTACATTGTCATTGAGATTGATAGGTATGCAAAGTTTTGCCTCAATTCGACTATTTTGTGAAGGGTTCCGTTGAACAGCTCCTGACTCCATCATCAGATCAACTCGCTGTCACCATATTATGTATGCAAAATTTCAGCTCAATCGATTGGGGATAACTGCTTAAAATTAAGTTGCAAGATTCCACCTTATCAAACATACATACATAAATATGTACATAAACTGCAAGTTAAATAAGAGCTTGTAAAAAAACGATACTTACCGTTTTGTCATAATGTATTTTATTAGTAGGTACCTAACAAATATTTTTTGCACAGTCAAATATTAGTAACTGTGTAGTAGCACTTTACGATTTGTAACCTGTCTTATAATATATATAAATTTTTTCTATATTTATTTTCTTTTTGTTAAGTGCAACCTATAAAATTATTAAGTACATACCTACCTATACAAATATGACATACCTATTGCACCAAATATTTTCAAGTATCAAGACTAGTTATTTAGTCTTGGTAAATGAAGTGTGAAGTAGCTTCAATGTGTGCGTTTGCACTATTCTTAGTGTGCGGCCACAGAATACGACCGAGTACAAAAAATGCGAGCTGTCATAAATTTAACAGTCACCTTAAAGATATAAGCAAACATACATACATACATACAGACGCGGGAAGCGGAAAGCGACTTTGCTTTATACTATGTAGTGATTTTTCGGATCTTTTTTTCCACTATAAACCATTTGGAAATGAAATTCTTCTTACCTGACGTCATGAGGATTGGGTATTGCCGCTCCTCTATCGAGTAATATCTTGATGATCTCGTAGTTGTTCTTGTGCGCCGCGAGCATTAACGGCGTGATGTCAGGAGTGAACATGGCTGTGTTGGGATCCACCTTCTGCCAACTCTACATTAAAAAAAAACATTATCTATACAGGGTGTAATCGTTAAGTGTGCACAGGCGATTATTCCGTAACTATTGCAGATATCAAAAAACTTGAAACTGATATCGAAAGTACTTTACCTAATGAGTAAAATGACATTAATAACTTTTTAAAAATAAAACGAGAAATATCCAAAAAAAATACATTAATCACTCCCATACATTTAGTATGAGATAGTAGAAAGGTTTTAGTTTCCTTATTTTAAGTGGAATAGTACCTACTCATTTTACCCTTGTCATTTTATAATTATGTACGATATGAAGGTATTAATGAATTTCAAGTAGATACACGTGTAGATTAATTATCTTACCACTTCAAATTTATAATAAACCTTGTTTCAATATTGTATTGATTTGAACTAGCTGAAAAGCAACATACTAAATAAAAACAAAAAGAAAGATACTCTTTGGTGTTCGTTCTAAATTCAAATTCTTTATCGCGGGTTCTCGTTCCCGCCAATTTATTGTATTTTTCAATTTGCGTTAATAATCGTGATTGTTGCATTTATTGATTGAAAAATGGCATATTCCAATACAGAAAAGAGGGACATGTTAAAAATGTACTACAAACATGATTGTAACAATAGGGCGGCCATTATCGCCTACAGAAGAGAGTACCCAGATAGAGAAGTTCCTTCTGGTACGTATTTACGTAAGTTGGATAACAATTTGATAAATTATGGATCTTTTAACAGAAAAAAAGGTTCGAGAACAAGAGCTCCGGAATTTGATAATGACTTAGATAACAATATTATTAACTACGTAGTAGATAATCCACAAGAATCAACGCGTTCAGTGGCCCGATCATTTCCAGTGTCCCACAATTATGTACACAAGTTATTAAAAAAACACAACTTCAAAGCATTTAAGATAAAACCTACTCAAACGCTGCACAATGATGATCCTGCTCGTCGGCTGGTCTATTGCAATTGGCTAGTCAATAATTATGTCAATGTAAGGTCAATTTTATGGACCGATGAAAGTAATGTTTCAAACTGCGGCATTTACAATAGAAAAAACTCGCATTATTGGTCAATTGACAATCCTCGCTTAACTACTGAAGTTAGAGCTCAGGTGCGATTCTCAATTAATGTGTGGTGTGGTATTCTTGGAGATCGGATCATTGGGCCATATTTTTACAGTGGAACCTTAAATGGACAGAGATATTTCTCTTTTGTACAAAACGATATGCTAAGTCTCTTAGAACCAATTCCAGACGATGAAAGAAGGTCGATAATTTTTCAACAAGATGGAGCACCTGCACATAATACAAATGTTGTAATGAATTTCTTACGAAACAATTATAATGGCTTAATAGCCAATAATAGTGCAACCCCTTGGCCTGCCAGATCCCCGGATCTCACGCCTTGTGATTTCTTCCTATGGGGATTTGTCAAAGACCACGTGTACGCTGAGAGAGTACACAGCCTAGAAGAGTTACAGAATCGTGTACGTCGTGCAATTGCTTTAATTACTCCGCAAATGTTAAGGAAAGTTCATTTAGAAACTGTAAATAGAGCTCGTCATTGTATTGCACAAGGAGGACGTCACTTCGAACATATGCTTTGAATACAAAATTTTGTACTTACTAAGAAATAAAATGTATGGGAGTGATTAATGTATTTTTTTTGGATATTTCTCGTTTTATTTTTAAAAAGTTATTAATGTAATTTTACTCATTAGGTAAAGTACTTTCGATATCAGTTTAAAGTTTTTTGATATCTGCAATAGTTACGGAATAATCGCCTGTGCACACTTAACGATTACACCCTGTATACAATAATAGTTTTAAAATACCGAAAAAAATAAATTGACCGTTGCAGCAGAAGCTTCTTATGATCTGAGCACTGTCAGCATGATTTATTATTGCACTATCACAAAGTTATCGAGGTTTCTTTTTAACCGAAAATTGGCACTAATTTATGGTCTCAGTACTAGAAAATACCATATTCCATATTCATAATATTTATGAATGGATAGAATCGTGAAAATATGAGTAGCATATGGTAGGTGCGTATGAATAAACGGTTAACTAAATATTGTGTTTTTTTAAGGATATTCTTTTTAATTTTTTAATTTAATTTTAACTACTTAAATTTAATTAGTAACAGATACTGACAATACGTTATTTTTTTTTTTGGTAATTAAAAACTAGTGTTGTATATCACTACATAGTATAAAGCAAAGTCGCTTCCCGCTTCCCGCGTCTGTATGTATGCTTATATCTTTAAAACTACACAACGGATTTTGATGCGGTTTTTTTTAATTAGTGATTCAGGAGGAAGGTTTACATGTATTAAACCCGTGCGAAGCCGGGGCGGATCGCTGGTATATATATAAAAATCAATTGCTGTTCGTTAGTCTCGCTAAAACTCGAGAACGACTGAACGGATTTATCTTATCTTGGTCTTGAAATGTTCGTGGAGTCTAGGGAAGGTTTAAAAGGTGAGAAAAATTCTAATAATTGCCGGGAAAACCCTAAAAACAGTCCTTTTCTTTCCCATACAAAAGTTTTCTAACTAAAACGTAGAGTCGTAGAACGGGAACGGGAACGGGAACGGGACAGGAACTTATTCTAAAGCGATACGAAGTTCGCCGGGACAGCTTGTACTAGATAAAACCTTTTATTAAGATATTAAACAAAAAGATATTTTAATAATTTCTCTACTTTATTTCATATATTTGCCGTATCCAAGTGCCATTATATTAGTGAAAATCAATTTACATGTTACTTACTTAAAAAAAACATTTTATTAGGATATTTAAATAAAATAAGATATTTTAGTCATTTCTCTATTTTATTTCGCATATTTTGCACATCCAATTGTCATAGTCAACACCAATTTATATGTTGAATATTTAAGAGTTGACGTTTCCAAATCGTGAGTTTAGTCAAAACCCTAAGTTTTAACCGAAATTTTAGTCACTTTATAACAACAGAATTTCCACCAATGTGGTAGACATTGGTGGTACCAATAGACAATAGTGGTATACCGGTAGACATGATCTTAGGTCCATGTATTCTTATATACAGTTGGGGATAACAGTCAATATATTTTTCGTTATCAATTTGATTGGATTAGACTCAATTACTGGAACCTTAGGTAACTATACTCACGTTAGGCTTCCAGGTGACTATACTGGAGTAAGGCTCCCACGTACCTATACTCACGTAAGGCTCCCGGGTGACTATACTCACGTAAGGCTCTCCCTCCTTATGTATAATCTCCTCATGCTCCAGAAGCAGTTCCACCGCCTCCACAAACTCCGCATTAATAGCTTGCAGCAGGGCATCCTTAGTGTCCACCTCCATTATGACGAGGAGTTCCACCATCTCCAGATTCTCTCCATCAATCGCCAGGGTCAGAGCACCGCGACCCAGGGAATCCACGCAGTTCACTTCTATGTGCTTCTGCTGATGAGCTCGTTGGAGTAGCCTGAGATGATATAATGATGATCAAGGCTAGAATATTCAAAGAAAAAAATAACTAAAACAAAATAAAAATATATTATTCAAAATGCGGGTATATAGCTGTATAGTCAAATATAGTGTTTGGGCATGCCTATGATTACCACCCTTTGATATCTTCAAGGATCTGAGTGCCTGGTGATCTGAGAGGTGGAAAACACTCTCAGATCTCGAGGAGCTTAGATCCTTGAATATGTCTAAAGGGGGAAGTTAGAGGTACGTTCAAACATTACATTTGGCACACGCCCACATTTTGAAGTTAGCATTTCACACGTGACAGGCTGCCTGTCGTCCTAAGTACATTTAATTTTTATATATCTTGCACAATAACAAAACATGCAAAATAAACAATTAAATTATTCTCCTACCCGTTTGTTTATTGTAAGTGAAATAATTAAACATCTGTTTCGTTATTATTTTCTTCGTCCTCGCTCCATTTGATTTTGTTTATTTTATGATCAACTAGCAGTCCGCCCCGACGTCGCACGGGTGTAATAATGAGTTTATGGGTATTTTTTTTACACCTTGGGTTACATTATCAAGTTTTCATACGGATCCCTAATAGTTAAACGTTCGGTATCACATTTTTTTAGTAGATATTGATGTTTACTATAAAACTTTAGTACATCACTTTGCTCTATTGTCAATAATTTCCGCAGCTAACGCGATATAAGTATTTTTTTTTTCACACTTGGGTTACATTATCGAAGTTTTCATACGGATCCCTAATAGTTAAACATATGGTATCACATTATTTTTGTAGATATTGATGTTTTCTATAAAACTATTGAACTTCACTTTGCTCTATTGTCAATAATTTCCGCAGCAAACGCGATATAAGGATTTTTTTTTCACACGTATGGTTACATTATCGAAGTTTTCATACGGAACCGCAACATTTTTGAAAATATTCTATAGCCTATGTTCATCAGGGATAATGTAGGATTTTAATGGTAAAAGATTTTTTCAAATCGGTCCATTAGTTTCGGAGCCTATTCGATGCAAACAAACAAACAAAAAATCAAATCTTTCCACTTTATAATACGAGTTTTTGTATAGATGAGGTTTGTTTGCAAGGCGGCCTTCCGTTATAATTGAATGTTATGAAGTCGCGAATCGCAATACTTTGACCTACTATTTGTTACTAGTACATACAGGGATAATGGAAACTCCTGCGTCTTCGTTCATGTGCCCCGCTGCACCCCCTTAGGGGTAAAATTTGGAGAATTATTTTCTTAGTGCACTCCTATACATCAAAAGTAAAAGACCTTAAAAATGTAATGCGTTAATAGATCAGTCAGTCAGTTTTTCAAAAACTGACGGCATAAGCGCACCACCAACTGCTACATATACAGTTCTGATCAAACACTAGGATTCCATATGTCATGGGTATCAGAAACTACAATGATAGGGGAGAGGGGGCACAATGGCACACCCCAACCTACGTTTAACACGAAGCATGAAAAAGCCAACCATAATATTGTGGGAGCTAGGGCTTTCAAAATCAAAATGCTCCACTGCACCCCCCCGTTCCCCTACAACAAAAAGGTAGCATTATTCTCTAGATGAATCGAAACATTGTCGGTGCCTTCATCAACATTATATTTTTACGTGAGTATTGGATCTATCCTACATTGTTATTCACATTAAATCATTAAACCTCCTTACTGCCATCCCAAAAAGTGAGTGAAAGAAGCAAGTTTGTTTTTTACAGTTTTTTTACATTATTGTGCGCAACCCCGTTCCCACACCTTGAAATTACAGTTATAAAAACATTACCTCCGAACATTGCCCATGTCTCCTCTTTCAACGGCCAACAGGTACTTCTTCTCTTCCAGGGTCAGGGGTTTCGGCAGCGTCGGAAGGTCCATCGGCTTTGAAAGGGCATCCAAGTCAGGGTCACCCTTTAAATAACCACGTTGTAAAAATTAAAAAGACTTAAAATAAGAGGAATTTCGTTCGTTACGTCCAGATCTTCACCAAAACTAAATCGAACAACCCTACCGTTATATTATTTCTAATCAGCTTTTTGAATTACAAAAACAAGATTAAATTTACAAATATTTTAACAAATTGCATGTCAGGAGATGGTATACGTTTTACAAACAGACATGAGTAAATTACATTTATTCGCGACCACATTGATATTATTAGAAAAGAAATCATCAAACCCGAATTACCCTAAATTAATGTAATTAACATTAATTTCAAAACTCTTGTGAGTTGTACTACACATTATTACAACAACGAATTACTCACGTAAATGATAAATTGTCAATGAGGACACGGACAATGTTTCGATTCATCTAGACTCCAGATGAATCGAAAATCTCACTGAAGAAGATTCTCTAGAATCTAGAGAAACTTCTTCAGGGTGAGTGGACCATTAAACGCGCGCGCTATTCTGCTCGCATTTCCGTCTCGCACTAATTACATTAAGTACAGTTCCTCACTACTCAAAACTGTATATTAATTCAGTTGTAAACTTTATACTGAACCCACAAACCTTTACAATCACAACACTTCCGCAATACTCACGCTCTCTAAATCCTTCTTCTCGGCCATGATGCCGGTTTACCCTGAGGGCAGCGCACGCCCCCACTGGCGACCTGTATACCTTACCTGAACATATAATAAAATTATAGTTTCAAAAACGAAAAAAGTTTTTTTATACTCCTAGTACTGAAGCTTAACCATAAGCTCTTAAAGTAAGGTTAAAGACCCGGTTGTGGTGCTTACCGATTTTGGTCAATTGCAATTTTTGCAGTCAATAAATAAGCATAGCAAACAAACTTGTTTAAAAACTATAGTTAATACAATTCTTTGTCTATGGTCCGTTTTGATTAGTGACAGTTGTGATGCGTTATACCTCTAGACTTGATTGACCACAACTAAATATTTCCCGTTTTGTCTATTTAAATATGAATAATTCATAAATAAATATCGCCTGACCTAAGAGATAAATAGAGATAAATAATCTATTCTATGATGTTTTAAAATCGTCGTTTTAATCATTTTTTCAATATAAACGTTGTAAAAATGACCAAGTTGTTAAAATTACCACAACAGCGCTCTCACCATAATAATATTGTAAATTCTATTACAACAAACTAAACTAAAAACTTATTTTATATTATGTTCTGATAGCAATACAGTCATAGAACTACACAAAACTTCAAATGATCCAACAATTAGAAGTAGATAAAATTCGATTTCAAAGACTTTCATACATAGTTTGTTGCAGGTGTAAGTGAACCTACCTATCTATATTTTAACCCGTGTTAAATATAGATAGTTAGATAGGTAAGGTACCCACATACAATAATACACGTACCCCCGTATTCAGGAACGACACTATGAGAACACGCACCCACAGTGGACGAAATCTTTTTTCATAAACATCACTTTATGTGTTGAGCGACACTGTGGCGCACAATACCGTGTGCCTTTGGAGCTCAACTTTGGCTAAAGGCACAAAACAGTGTGCCTCTAGTCACACTATGCAGTGTCGCACAACACATAAAGTGATGTTTATGAAAGATTTCGTCCACTGTGGGTGCGTGTTCTCACAGTGTCGTTCCTGAATACGAGGGTTAGAGTAATAGAATAATATTCAGTAGACCAGGTGAAAACACAAGTCACACATCAAAAGGTAAGGGTAGTATTTATAAGGGTTGACATAGACCACAATTGGCAAGCACGAACATTAACGCCATTTTGTTTTTCCAAAAATATATATTATTTGAATTGTTATAGGGTTATTAAAAAATATGCTGTGGTTTGGTCCCTGTTTCAAATTAAACTGTTTATGACTATTAAAGATGGCCATTTTACTTTCAATTAGGTAAAATTACGGTTTTCAGTTCTGTCTATTCATTTAACGAAAAAACTTGCTTCACTTGTTTATAAACTTCAAAAAAAAATAAGAAATCTTAAGTCTAAGCATGGTAGATATACGTAGAACTTTTAAGATGTATTTGAGTAGTCAGCGACAAATCCAAGCATTATATTTGCTGTATATAACTTTCCGAACGTTTTAAGCCCATCACCGCTTATACGAATACTACCAGTTAGTAGGAATATGCTTCGCGATGTTTTTCATCAACATATGGAATTCATAGCACTAACAATAAAAATATTCATACACCCGATATATCGTTATTTCTAGATAAACATCTGACTCCTTATTCCCCGAATATTTTCTAATTGATCGTGGATTTTTTAGGGTTCTGTACCCAAAGGGTAAAAACGGTACCCTATTACTAAGTCTTCGCTGTCCGTCTTTCTGTCACAGGGCTGTATCTCATGACCCGGGATAGCTAGACAATTGAAATTTTCATAGATGATGTACCTATATCTGTTGCCGCTATAACAACAAATACTAAAAACAAAATAAAATAAATATTTAAGTGGGGCTCCAATACAACAAACGTGTTTTTTTGCCATTTCTTATAGAAAATGGTACGGAACCCTTCGTGCGCGAGTCCAACTCGCACTTGTCCGGTTTTTTATTAATGCATCCTGGCTAAGGCCTCAGCTCGACCCGAAATCATTCCAAGTGTAAAATCCTCCTTGACCAGCGTCAAATTGACATGTCAAGTCAACATGCAAATACCAACATCAAGCTTAGCAACAGCTGTATCTAAGGCCGAGAAGCACCTGAAGCGCGCACATCTCTATAATCCCTTTTGACATGACCATTCCGGCCGTCACCTACTTCTGACATAACCGTGAAGTTTGCGAATAAGTAAAATTCAATTGGCATTATTCTAAATTCAGGAGTTTGAAATATATATATGAAAATATAAATATTGATGAGCATTTCACACAGAGCTATCAAGAACCAAACTAAGCATAGCGTGTAGGTACTATGGGAACCAAATATCTGATAGAATACATATAGGGTCATAGACCCGGTTGTGGTGCCTACCCCGGTTTTGGTCATTATCAATTTTGGCAGTCAATAACTAAGCATAGCAAATAAACTTGTTAAAAATCTATAGTTAATACAATTATTTGTCTAAGGTCCGTTTTGATTAGTGACAGTTGTGATGCGTTATTCCTCTAGACTTGATTGACCACAACTAAATACTTCCCGTTTTGTCTATTTATATATGAATCACTACATAGTATAAAGCAAAGTCGCTTTCCGCTTCCCGCGTCTGTATGTATGTATGTTTGCTTATATCTTTAAAACTACACAACGGATATTGATACGGTTTTTTTTAATAGATAGAGTGATTCAGGAGGAAGGTTTATATGTATAATAACATGCTACCCGTGCGAAGCCGGGGCGGGTCGCTAGTAATTAATAAATAAAATCTCTAAATAATCTAAGAGATAGATAAATACTCTATTCTATGTTGTTTAAAAATCGTCGTTTTAATATTTTTTTCAATATATTCCGTTTATTTGAAAATTAAAATGTTGTTAAAATTACCACAACCAGCGCTCTAACCCTAGTTACCTACTTTTTTGTAAATACATACAATACATTATAACACCCAGACACAGAACAAACATCTACTCGTATGTTTATCACACAAATGGAATCGAACCCATAACCTACATCGCAGAAGACAGAGTTCCTACCAACTGCTGTGAGCAGTTCAATATTAATATCTGCTTATATCTTTAACTAGCTGACCCGTGCCCGCTTCGCTGTGCGTAAGACATTTCTAATACCATCGTGGACTTTTTTGTAGACGTTTTTAAGGTGTACAATACTGTAGTACATTATTTTGATATATCTCGTGGGGTTCAGCCAGCATTCAATTCAATTCAATTATTCAATTCAATTATTTATTCAAAAACAATAGTTACTTTACAGTTAACACCAATTTGTAACTATCTTAAAACTAGAACTGAGTAACTTATAACAACAATAAATAATATAATTATATGATAAACATTTACAATTAATAAATTAAGCATTTGCAATGTAAGCGCAAAAAAATGTGTTTATTTACGACATCACATTAGAAACCTCTAAAATTATCAGTGTTTCTCTACTATATTATGCATGTATTATACATATATATAACAATAATATACATATAAACCTTCCTCTTGAATCACTCTATTTAAAAAAAAACCGCATCAAAATCCGTTGTGTAGTTTTAAAGATATAAGCAAACATACATACAGACGCGGGAAGCGGGAAGCGGAAAGCGACTTTGCTTTATACTATGTAGTGATCTGTGTTTTTGGCCATGAAAACGGGATATTTCATGTGTGGTTTCTTTAAAAAAAACTATCTGAGGGTTAATGAGAATAAGTCCCTTTATTCAATAACGGAACAAAAACACACACACACAGGGCTGTATCTCATGAACCGTGATAGCTAGACAGTTGAAATTTCGCAGATTATGTATTTTTGTTGCTGCTATAACAACAAATACTAAAAACAAAATAAAATAAATATTTAAGTGGGGCTCCCATACAACTAACGTGATTTTTGGCGTTTTTTATAGATAATGGTACGGAACCCTTCGTGCGCGAGTCCGATTCGCACTTGCCCGGTTTTTTGATTTTTATATTAGTCCTACCTAAATACAATTTAAATGGGATCAACTTTAAACTATTTACCTTCCACACATTACAAAAAATCTTTTAAATCGGACTAGGTAAAAATATAAATGCGCGGTCATACATAAAAAAACAAAAACATACGCGTCGAATTTAGAATCACCTTTTTCTGTCGGTTGAAAACTACCTTACCGTTGATCGGGTACGTGAAAAAAATAAAAACATTTGTCTCGCTGGAATCAAACCAGCACTATAACTTAAGCCGTTTTAACCAACTTTAAATATCCATAATGGTGGCAATGCTGTTGCGTCCACAAACTAGCTAAAATTTCGTAAAAAATCGATCGCTCTTATTCCTTTTGCCTTAAGATGTTATATCTAGATCTAGATGTATGGGCTGAATCTACCCGAATAAGACGGAAAAAGTGATAAAACTGCACTATCTTGAAAACCATCAAATTTAAAAAGAAACCGTCTCTAATTTACTTAGCTAGTATGTATATTCATAGTTATGATTAAAAACGAAACTAGTGTTTTTGAAGAGACAACTTTGGAAAATAAATCTATCGAGAAAAGTTTCACCAATCGTGTTTCTGTCTGTAATTTATCTAGATTAAATCCTTAAGTTATCTTTGTCGTAAAAAAACAAAACTGTATGTTTTGCGGTTATTGAGAAAAAACGATTCTGCATTCTTCAAAAACATTTATTACTCCTCTTAATTCAATTTTACGAAAATTTTGCTAGATAGTGGACACAAGAGAGTTCCCACCAATGTGTCTGTCAACAAAAGGTACAGTCAGACTCGTATTCCAATTAATAAATGCAGCAACAACGGACGAAACGCCAACGGATTTTTTGTTGACAAATAACTTTTCGAAGCTTTTGTTTTGCGTGAACGTGGATTTCCGCGAGACAAACAAACGAAATGGAACTTTTTTATGAAATGTATATAAATGATGGAAATATACTATCAAGGAAGTGATTAATTTAGCGTCTGTTATGAGAACACGCAGTATAGCTAGACTTACTAACTTGGTCGACTAAATAATTACGTTTAAATTAAAAAAAACAAAACAGACTTCATGTTATAAGTCCAATACAAAATTGTATCCCCTATTTCTTCGCCCTTAGAGGTGGTATTTTACCCTCAAATTTAAATGGGAGAAGAATATACAACCAAAAAATCTGTTATTATACCTATGACAATGAATACTGAGGTAACAAACATAAAAAAATACAACCGAGTTAAGAACCTCCTTTGTTTTAAGTAAGTTAAAAAGAGGTCCGGTCAAACATTACATTAGGCACATGCCCAAATTTTCATACGTACGTACATTCCATACGTGACAGGTGCAAGCTCATAAATCACATTCAAAACACTACTTCACCTTACGAAAACTTTTAAAAACCCTTTTTTATCAACCTTGAGCATAAAAGTTCTTTGTTCCACACTAGTTTTTTCATAATCAGTCTAAGATGCCTCCTATAAATGACCCTCGTGTATTTAATAGTCACAAATCTAGGCAGTGAGTCTTGGTAATAGGTAAAAAAAATGTCAAAACGTTATAAAATCTAAGAAAAACTTTTATGATACAGCCAATTTTATGATACAATTCTGTTCTTTATCTACAAAGATCTTCGGAAGATCTTAACAAAGTCAGCTAGAAAACTTCTTTAATTCGTTGAAAATGCATCAAAAATATTTCACTTCATAAATGAATAACTGTAAAATATGAAAAATAATAAATAAAAAACTCACAGAAAACTATCGCCGAGGCTGGCGAATCGCCACTCCTGCGCGTCGGTGAAACTCCTACCTTTAAATACCAACCCCCCATTCATCCAATTATGGGGGAGGAATGCCGGTTCCAAGCGGTAATTCTGAAGAGTAACAATAACCAAGCTGCTAGATACAAACAGTGATCACTGGTATGAACTGCGTAAACTGCTCACTCGCTGGTCGCTCTCTCTTTAAACTTACTGGAACATAAAATAATAGAAATCATGGGCCGTGTCTTGGATGCATTTAAGAGGAGACTATACCGTACCACCTATATCTGCCAAGCAGCATTGTTGTGTTCCGGTTTGAAGGGTATGGTTGATGGTAAAAATACAGGCAGACATATGAGGCTTAACACACCTGTACTCCTCAAGTTGGCGGATGCAAGACACTACATCGTAGAGCGCTTTCTGGGTGTTAGTTACCCGTTAGTATTTTGTTATAGGCGATACTTGATTCTTAGCAACATAACCATCTGTTTGTTCTGCCTCCAATTGGTATAAAAAAACCGGTCAAGTGCGAGTCGGACTCGCGCACGAAGGGTTCCGTACGATTATCTATAAAAACAGCAAAAAAATCACGTTTGTTGTATGGGAGCACCCCTTGAATATTTAGCAACCGAAATACATAATATGTGAAAATTTCAACTGTCAGACGGACGGACGGACGGACAGACAGACAGACAGACAGACAGCGAAGTCTTAGTAATAGGGTTCCGATTTTACCCTTTGGTTACGGAACCCTAAAAATAATGTTATAGGTTAGGTACCTGTCATAGCCAACTTCGCCAAGTTACCTATATCGCAATAGATATACACTCAAATCTCCAAGCGTTTGGTTGAAATTCTAATTACATTCTAATTCCGCAAGCTACAAAATATTTTATTTTTTGTTCATTTCTTATCAACCGCTTCTGCAGATCTGTCAAACATCTGCTCACGATTTCATAACGCTCTACAGGTACCTACTTTATTACTCTGCGAGTAATTCGTACAATTGTTTATTTACATGTTAATAAGCCCGTATCTAGACAGAAGCCAGTGGATGCACATTAGCTACCCATCATCCTCTGTACATGGATTATTCACATAAATAATAATTATAAACATCCAACAGTAACACATAGTCCTGACCCCACACTAGTTTCCCACCTGTCGTGAGTATCATAACTATTACTATCACACTGTATTATTATAGTTCTGACCCCACACTAGGATCCCACCTGCCGGGAGTATCAGAAATGATTCTTACCATCACACGTTAAGTACCTATTCATATATAAATAGCTGAACCAAATATCAATAATTCCATAGAAAAAGCACTTTCCGTTTTACCCGAGTTTTTCAATTTTCCGAGCTGTTCTCAAATAATGATCATTCTTTGATACATGCGCGTATACCTACCTAAAGATATTTGATACCTACACGCATCAGTAGATTTTTATTGCATGTTAAGTACATACTTTTACTTTACTTATAAATAATATTGATTATTTTAATAAGACTGGAATGAAGTCTGTTACAGTAATTTGTATTTTATTGGTTTTTGTAATTAGGATCACGACTGTAACCCTCAAGTACGGTAGACATCCTCTCATATCTCCATGCGCTCAGATCCTTAAAGATATCTAAAGTAGGTAGTCGGAGGCGCATACAAACATTTGACACATGCCCACATATTGCAGTAGTTAGCATTCCATACGCGACAGGTTGCAAACCTGTCACTTGTAAAAACACTTACTGGTTTCCTCACGATGTTTTCCTTCATCGTTCTAAGCACGTGTTAATGCGAATATAAATATAACAACCACACTTTCTGCAAAATGAACTTAGCTGAAAGAATTTGTAAAGTATTTTATAGCTTTGGGTTCGAGTTCATTGTCAATAAAGTGTTATTGTTATTTTATTATCCCTCATGGATTTACTGTCTATAAACTCAGTGTCCTGATTTTGGTGGATTAATGGTACCATCAAAAGGAGATCGGGAGCCACGTCATTATTATCCACTAGTTGAAACTCTCGCGACTTCGTTTACTTGAAGTATGGCCACAAACATCCAAACATCCTCACAAACTTTTGGATTTATAATATTAGTAAGATAATGAGTTCAAAAAATACCGTAGACATTCTTTCAGATCTACAGGCTCAGATCCTTGAAGATATCTACGGATGGCAGTCACAGGCACGTCCAACAAACACCTCATTTGGCCATGACATTGTGCACATGACAGGTAGTAAGACCATTGCAGATTATATGAATTCAAACAGAATTGTTGAAATGATTAGCACTTGACCTAAGGGTCAATTTAGATAGGATGACCTGCTGCAGCTGCTCAAAATAAAACAGCATAAAAATGTAAAACTTTATTACCACATTGTCCGCTATATAACATAAGGTACTGTACACACCAGACTATCCATATTGACTAGTGCAATCCCAGGTATGTTGCTTCTTTATTTTTAGATAATATTTAATTATGGTTTGCATAAATATATTAAATAATAAAAATATTTTATTATGAAGAATAAAGAAAACACTTAAATATATTGTGAATGATTTCATTATCATTATTATTATTAGTTATTTACTTGTTTTTCATTCTACAATAACCAAGAAGTGCGTTACTGTGTAGCCTCAACACAAGCCACGAATGCGCGCGTACTTTAATATAGTAAGATTTAGGTGACAACAAAATCGCCACCAATATCCAAGTAAAGTTACCATTACCATAGGACAGCATTGTCACAGATCTGTGTCCTACACAGAAAAGGGTGTACGCAGATAAAAGGTAAGACCTAGGATTAAAAAAAAACTTCTTTTTCAAAAATCTTCTGCCTTTTAGTAATTAAGTAAATAGTAACAATCAATTTAAAATAATATGTAATTTTTGTTTGACTAGAAGAATTAAAAAAGTGAAAGAACATTAGTTTGTCATGAGTACAATCAAGGAAATAATTCTATTTTAAAAATCATTTCCCCAATCATACTTTTAAGATAAATCTTTCAAAGATAAAATCGCTCTTCACAAATGCGTTTTATGTTTTATCTTGTGATTTTCTTTGCTTTTAGTGGCAACTACTTAATATTTAAATTTTATTACAATAGAAACTACTACAATGACCCCAATAACCACATTAATTTCAATTCCTTTACAATAGTTTGTGTGTGCGTAAGTTATATCTTACAACCTATACTACTGCATGGTATAATAAAACAAGCTATGACACTCTAAGACACAATAGTCACGCAAGTGACCAAGACGTCATCACCGGTTCATTCTGCCAGTAGTGTGTTATCATAGTTCCCTGGCCCATAAACTATTGTAAACCGAAAAACTAAAAACTAAAACTTCATGGTATTATAACCATGATTAGTCACAGATTTATTTCATGGGTTAAAACTATAGATATATTTATACTATAGATATAACTAAGTATAGATATTTCTTTATATCTGGGGTTTGTTGCAATAAAATTCCAACTATGTGTCGTGCGTGAGCTAATGTCACTGCCCGGAGTATCATACCTTGTTTTGTTAAACCGTTTACTACTGTAATACTTCAAACACCAAAGAATTTTGTCCGAGGACAGTGACAGTAATGACTGCTCTAGAATTAATTGAGAATCGCATTGAATACACTGCTTTTCTAATTCACATTAAGCTTCTACATACTTACAACTTTTTACAAGCTTTTATTTTAATTTGTCTTTTACATAAGTTTGTTCATAAATAATGTTTTGTCTGAATAAAATAATCAGCTGTTAATGCCACTTCGGTGCTCGGTAAATCATGACGGAGGCCTTTAGGTGGCCTGGAAATTCCACCACCAGAGTTTTAATGACAGATATAATAACTGGTTAAAAATATAAAATGCATAGTTTTAAATACAAGACGATGTAATGTACTCGACATGAATAAAAAAAATACGAATTCTATTCAAATTATTATTGAACACCGCTTAAAAGACCTTTCGATTTCTACATGACCTTAGGCCATTTCATTTTCGATTTTTTTACATTTAATCACCCACGAGTGACTAAGACTAAAATTTCCCGTTTTCAAAGGAATAAAAAAAGTTACAAGGACTTCATCAATGTTACGTAATACTTGATTAGAAATTTAATAGCGTCCGTTTGAAATAAACAGCATTAAATGCTTTAAAATATAAATAATATCGCGACTGAAATCCCCAAATACGGTAGACATCCTCTTAGATCTAAAGATGTCTATAGGGAGAAGTCAGAAGCACGTCCAAACTTTATATTTGGCACATGCGCACGTAGTAAGCATTATATATATGCGACAAGTTGCCAACACGTCGCTTATCTCTTTTTTAAGAATAAAAACAAATATATATTTATTAAAATTATGTCAGAAAGAAAAATACATCAAATAAATAACCGGATAAAAGTCTAAATGTTATTTTCCATCACAATAAGACATTCGTGTCATTAACTTCTAAAACAACAATAAAATAATATTTTTTTAAAGGAACATGAACTTTGGAGACCTTTTCCGCGCCACGAAAGTAGCGCCGCCGCGGAAATTTACGGAACTAAACAAATCTATTATACCTGGCAATGAAAGTAGACAAATATAAAATTAAAAAAATTAAATAAAAACTCGCGCGGTAAATTTAAAAAATATCAGTTTTGTCACCTCGAAACGTACCTGGAATATTTTTTTTCTTGTAACATTCATATTTTTTAGTTTATAAAAAGTTTGCAAATGATTTGAGTGTCTACTTTCGTTAGCAAGACTTTATGCACTAACCTATTTTGACACGGCTAACATTTTTAGAGCTGTCAAATCAGGTTTGATAAACGAACAACACAATCAGAGCAAGACAGAGCTATTCTAAGATTGTCACAAGGGTTTATGTCTCATAGTCACGCTTATTTCGACTTTAGAATTATTAAAACAACTTTTTTAACTGACTTTAGCTGCAGGTGAAAAGGTCCCCAATCCTATACCTAATACATAACCCAAAATCCCACAAAATTACATTCTAAATCCTATAAGCTTTCAATCAAGTTCTCTTTCCGTTTTGTTGTCAATTAATGCGCATGCGAGAAAAAAAACATTGATCAATTGGTCACAATTCTCGACTGAACCGTTAGAAAATATTAAATGCGTTTGGAGACTACAGCAAAGTCAAATTAGTCAATAAAATGTCAGAAGTATCCACATTTTACAAAGAGCATTCTAGTTTTTACTGGTTTTTGCGTGTGCTGAGAGCAAAACCAAACGAGAACATTCCGGACGTAAATCTCAACCCTAACTAATCGCAATAAGGTCCAAACTCAAACACTACGCTATTCTATATACACATTTACAAACGTCTAAACTCCGGTTCACTTGAGGTCTTCCTCCTCATCTTCCACGTATAATAAATCCTCCATTTTGGTCAGAAACTTGCTGTCCAGCTCCTCATCGACAGGTTGTGGGTTTTCCTGAAAACATACTTTGTATGATACAAAAAAACTTGATTCACGATTCTTTATCTTACGGTCGTCTGGGAGAGGTCGCTTTCAACGATAAAACAGTTGTACAATTTTAACTCTAGTTTAAGTTTCTGTCATTGTTTTTTTTATGATTGGTGTATATAGCATTTTATCTATGTATATTGATTGATTGATTGATATAGCATTTTCATATATAAATCATTTTCATTCATTCATTCACTCATTCATTCTAGGTGACACTATACTTGGCGATAGGGATTCGCAGTTCAAGCGATAACGAACCTAAGGTTAACGTGATAAGGCTCATGTTGTGATTTGATATGTAATGTCCTGCCTACAGTCTGGACTTGGAAATAAACATGCAAAGTAAAATGATCCTTACGGCGTTGAAATAAGATTAATTATGACGTGAACCGAGCTGTTGCGCGTACGTCGCAGTAGCCTATTATCATAGACAAGGCACGTTCAAATGGTGTGCGATGTGTAAATAGCTTAAGAAAATCAGTCATCTCATAACATCATAGGAGAGGGCATAGGATAATGTTAAAATTTAGGATGAACCATAATCCCTAAAGTTGATAGCGAATAATCCATAAAAATATATGTTAAATAAATGAAAAGATCATGCTTACCTTAATCATCAAAGCGTTACAAAAGCATTTAACATGCATTATCCAAGCACATTCAAGACACAATAGATAATAAATAAAAATATTTTTTCAAGCCAACGAATTAAGAACTTAAATCATAAAAGCCAATAAAACAATGATATATTTTTCAAATTATTTATTAAAGCAAACACAGGGTGATTACAAACCAAAAGCAAGGTTAAAATGTTTTGCGACATTTACAATGTCAGCATGCAATTATGGTTTTTATTTCTATGACAATAAGCTCATAAATATCATTATATTTAACTCTGTATACATTATACTCGTATGCCCAAATTGCAACAGTCGATTAACTCATTACAAGGAACATCACACAACGGCACAATGCAACATTGAAAAACAGATTATGAACAAAAAATGTTTTAAAACATATTTTAGACAGCCAATAATAAAAGCAAAATAATGCTTGAACATGCAATATCATGCTATTTCTTGCAGTCCAATGAATTAAGCTTATTAAAAAGCGTCAAGATAAATCAATTATATCAATCATCACATAAAAAATAGACTGTAAGAAACAGCTTAATACATGAATAAAATGATCTATACATATAATAAAAACTAGCAATATTACAATTTGACACATGCTCAGAAAATTTCATATTTATAAAACATGCACTTTGTATTTTTTGAGCAGCACAATAATAATACATAAAAAATACGCCAACTTGTACGAGACAGACCTGTATTACCATAATCAATTTTATATAAAATGTTAGTAAACATTAAAAAAACACAACACACTAATGAAAACTTCATTAAAACGCAAATAATATAATTATTATTAAAAATTTAACAAACGTGAAAGTTAAATTGAAATCAGTGCGGTTTAATACCAAAAAAAACCTTAATTCTATTAAATGAAGTATTATTTACTTTAATATTATCCAGTACCTTTATGGAAAATAGCACATTATGCTAAGAATTTGTACTTTACTTTCACTATTGTTGATTTGGGTTAGTTTATAATTATATATTTTCACTTTGGATTAGACTAATGAAAATAACATCAAAATTAAATATTATGGATTTGGATTCATATAATTATGTATTTTGATGAATCCATGCAACAAAATAGCTAATTTGAGTATTATAGATAATTCCTTATTTCAGTTCCAACTCAGTCAGTTAATATCACGGATTCTTTTTTAAATGGCACTAATCAGTCTTGGTCAACTTTGAAAAATCCCAACAATAATTACACTTAAAGTATTTTGATGGGTGCAACTTGGTTGTCGTTTTTAAGGAAAATTGTAAAAACGAATGAATGAATGAATGAACGAATTATTGAATGAAAGGATGAATGAATGAATGAAAGGATGAATGAATGAATGACAAATGAGCCGCGGCAGTTTTCGGAACTACTCGTTTATGTATGTATAGTAAAATCTATAGGCATTTAGAACCAGCGCCGCACGAGCTCATGTTCCTACAACTGTCATGAATTTTATAAACATTGTGATATCTCTGTCGAGAAAAAGTACGGAGATTAAACGAGCAACCAAATTGCACGCTCGAAACATCAGTTTCTAGAAGCATCTTCAATACAAAAGACAAGATACCGCGCGCGTTTTCTTAATTCTCAGTTCAAATCAAACCAGTAGCCTGCGTAATCTCACTGATAATCGCAATCGACTTGACTGTCAAAATCCTATTGTATTTTAAAAGTTTATTTTGCCGGCCTTTTTTATGTCCTTATTGACTGGACTATAGAATTAAACAAAGTTTCGAGAGCCATACAAAATATTATGATAATAATCGTCGCCGACTCCGAACGAATGAAATACATCTTTATTTCACTAGAACTAGATCTACTCTCGAAAACGATATATCGGGTCAAACGTCACATCATTTCCGACTATATTTTGAAGGATGGAACGACCAACATTACTTTTGACAACTGACATCATACATTCTACTACGTCAAATCGTTTCGATAATGTCGAAATCGTTTCGCAGAGTAACCGAACCGAACCAAAAATCATAATATGAATTTGAAAACACGCGCGTACTCTGGTCGTTTGTGTGGAAGATATCAGAAGATGACTAACTCGTCTCATTTCACTTTGGTATTATATTAAAGCGTGTGCATTACGGGGGTAGGCAGATAGACTTAGGAGAAACGTCGCGATGGTGTCAGGATCCAATACTTGTTTGGGCGAGACACGTCCAGGTACGAACACTGTAGGTAACAATAATCATGCTTAGTGCTCTCATTTTATTTGTAATGGCACAGGTTCTTTTTAGGTCATTGAACATATAGTCGCTTACCACGTCACGGAGATCGTCAAGTTGACGACTAGTAGACTAGCAGACGTTTAATTAGCTAAGATATCATGCAGCATAATCATAATGTACAAATTAATCATGCAAACCTCATGCTTTTAAAATAATATTAAGCTGGTCTTCATACAAAATCATGCGTTTAGTATTTGGCGCAGCCGGTAGGATGAAGTAAAATAAAATTCGGATGTAAACCGGACATGACGTCTCGCTGACCGCAACTAAAATAATTACTCGTCTCTCAGACCGTTGCTATTCTATTGTCTATTACTTACCGGGGCTCGGTTGCGCGGGAACGGAGTCAGACAGACGAGCAGCACGGTCATGTTGTCGCACCCGAGTCCGCCCGTGGCGCAGTTGGGGGCTAGGCAGCGGTGCATGAGAGCCTCGCATACCGCAGCCGGTTCCCAGCCGCTTAATAGGCGGACCCGGCAGAAAGATATCACTTCCTGAAAAATCGGATAACATGTGATGTTTTAAATTCATGATAAAATAAATTAACGAGCATTAATTGCTTTAAGGACATTTTGTCTAATGTGCAATCTAATGTCTCTAATGTCAATTCTTCGAGAATAAAATAAGCTAGATAAATTAATAACACTCGGGCACAGAACAAACATCCATGTTCATCACACAAACGTTTGTTCTGAGTGGGAATCGAACCCACAACCTACAGCCTAGAAGGCAGAGCTACCACCAACTGAGCTGTAAGGCTAGATATACAGGTAAATACTTATGAAGAGCAATGGATATACCTCGTTAGACAACACCTCCCAGATGCCATCGCAAGCTATGACTATAAACTCCCAGTCTTCGCTCAGCTTCTTCACTTGAACGTCGGGGAAAGCTGAAAATACAGAAAGATCTCCTTAAAATGCACAATTTCAGTGTACTCAAATTACATTCACTTGGGCGATCAGCGTCAGTATAGTTCCACTCGATCACTTGGTACCCAAATACCCAGGATAGCATCATTCTCATTGACGTTTTAGAGCTGCACCCAACCTACACACACTAAACATACACACAATCCCCCTCACAAACAATCCGCCCCCACTAATACACACAACACACACACACACACACACACTTACACACACACAATCCACCCCAACCAAATGCTGACCCACACAATCCGCCCCACTCACCTACACACACACAATCCGCCTCACACACACACACAATTACCCCCCCCCCACACACACACACCCACATAATCCGTCCCATACACATACATTCAACACTCGCACAATCCGCCCCATTTACACACACACCTGTGACAATCTGCTGCTGCGGCGTCAGCCTATAGTTCCTCTTAAACACGTAGTCCCCAAGCGCTCGCGACAACGCCAAGTTGCCGTTGACACGGTTCAGCTGCACCCAACCTCCCCCGGCTGTTATGCGGCGGTGCTCCTCTTCGTTGTTGGGCTTGTGGTCGTACGAGAGCACCTCAACCTGCTGGAAATATTAACAGCTAGTTACTTCTGACTACCCCCTTTTGACATCTTCAAGGATCTAAGCGCCCTAAGATCTGAGAGTATGGCTAACGTACTTGGGGATAAAAGTCGTGATTTAATTTATTTTTACTTTTGATTATAATCACTCAGTCGCATACATAGCCCTGACCCCACAATAGGATTCGCTATGTTGTGGGTATCAGAAACTATGAGAGCATGGTACCACAACAACCCAGACTCGAAATAAAATATTTAAATAAATATTTGTAAAACACGCAAACATTTGTCCCGCTGCAGGTATCGAACCCGCACCTTTTGCGTCTCAGTCGGCCAAACCACCTACATTTTGCGATTATTATTATTTTGAATTTGGCTTCATCTTTGCATCTTCAAGACAGTAACACATATTTCCTTTTTACTTTTGGAGTTTTTCAAAAACATTGATATAATATAATGTCCTTTGAAACAGTTGTGGTACCATGCTTTTCCAAATTTTCAATTTGCAAATTTCCATATTTTCCTAACTTAATGAGAAGCACAAAGTTTACCCACCCCTCCCCTAACGCTGGCAATAGCGCGAGAGTCCCCCACATTGGCGCAGTAAAGTGTGTTTTCCTTCACCAGAACAGCCACAGCAGTGCTGCCAGCCACCTTCTCTTGCAGCATATCCTCTTCCAGCATAGCCTGGTCCAGATCTAGGAAACCCTGAAAACAAATAAATAAAGATAAATAAATAGGATCACTTCTGTAATACCCAAGTATGGTAGACATCCTCTCAGATATCCAGGCGATCAGATAGTTGAAAATGTCTAAAGGGAGTCAAGAGTCAAATATTATATACTAGCGACCCGCCCCGGCTTCGCACGGGTAGCATGTTATTATACATATAAACCTTCCTCCTGAATCACTCTATCTATTAAAAAAAACCGCATCAAAATCCGTTGTGTAGTTTTAAAGATATAAGCAAACATACATACAGACATACAGACGCGGGAAGCGGAAAGCGACTTTGCTTTATACTATGTAGTGATTTGGCACATGTCCACATTTTGCAGTAGTTAGCATTCTACGATGAAAAATAGAATTATTGGAAACAATCGGTACATAATTAAACACCCAAAAGTACTTAATAATTAATCAGTAAACTTTACTAGGATTCCCCGTTGTACACTGCTAATATTATAAATTCGAAAATTTGTGAGGATGTTTCAATGTTTGTAGTTCAATCACGCCCAAACAACAACAAAGAGATTTGGATAAAACTTGTAACGTACATAGCCTACGCGTCCTGAATAAGCATAGACAATTTTTTATCCAGGTACCAAATATTAAATCTCACACATGACCACTTTTTGCAATAAATAGCAACTTAGTTTAGTTTAGTTTAGTGAGGGGGACTCTTAGTTGGTCTGTTATGCGTGGGGGGTGAGCCAGCTACACATGTAGCCAGCCTAGCTTCTCCCAGAAGCACAGAAGCCTCCTGGGGTCTTCATAGGTATTGAGAAGAGACCTTGGATTGCCATTATACCACACCAATAATTAGCAACATTTTTAGTTATTTAAACTTGTTTTCATTAAAACCTAGGTGTGCAAGAGTCTAAAAATGTACATACCTGTTTCAAAGCCTCCTCAATGTTGCCCAGGTGATACTCTGGTCGGGCTGTGATGTACTTATGGAGGTGTTTACCAGCATACTCAGCTATATTAGCTCCTGTTATTAAAAAGTTATATGATAATCACTTTTTAAATATTAAACATTGATATGTTTTTATTATAAGACAAAATAGACATTCTCTAAAATATTCAAGCAGTTAAATCATTGGAAAAGTCTAAAAGGATAAATCAGAAACGTATGCCTACATTTTTCAGTATTTAGCATCATATATGTGACAGGTTACAAGCCTATCGCTGCTTATAAGATATAGGGAGTTTGAATAGAGATAAACATATTTACTACATAATCCTTCTGAATTAGCTTAAATCGGTGTTCAGTAAAATGAAGCCTCCCATGAAATATGTAAGCTTTTAAGTAACTTTGATATAAGTTCTTTGTCCTATAAATTCTTCTGCTAATGACGTGACCTCGCGGCTGTCGTCCAAACATAGCGCGGCTTGCCAGGCGCGGCAACCGCGCTCGATTGCCACGTAAACGTCAAACGTCTGGTCTAACCTTAGGAAAGTAATTTTTTTTTTTAATTCTACATTTCAATGAACATTGATGTCTGTTCCATCGTATCTTCTTAAGTTCATACACAACTAACAAAGTCAAGTCGAAGCCAATAGGTGTTTATTTCAATAAAATCACTATGTTCACTTTGAAATGTCTTAGGAGCTAGGTGAAGCTACGCCTGTTCATTGCATCCAAGTTTAAATATGTTTTTACATTTTGTGTGAGATGGTACATTATTTATAATATCGTCATGGCACGTTTTACATTGGTTAGTACCTATGCAAATTTTATATCATTCCATATTGAAAGTGGTATTCTTTTAATTCAATCAATGTTCAGAGCTGAAGTATACAAAATTGAAAAATGTAAGTTTAATTAAACAGAAAAAAACTTGCAGTTCAGAACTTTAGAGTTCACTTACCACCATGGCCATCATATACCGCAAAGAAAGCGGTGCCCGGATCGTCAGGCAGCGACAGTATGTGTGTGTGGGAGTCATCCATGGACACTCTCCAGCCTTGCATGCACGACGAGCCAACTAGGTAACGATTGTCCTGACATGTTGCCGATTGCTTCTCCGTGACAGGTTCCGACAGGGTTTGACCCATGACTCTGAAAAACAGGATGCAGTATTCATTTTGCAATTTCTTTAGCATTCAATTTATTATATTATAGGACAAGCTGACCTCGCGAACTTCGTATCGCTTTAGAATTAACAAATGTTGTCTTCCGTTCCCGTTCCCGTTACAATTCCCGTTCAATAGTTTTTGTAGCGCACACAAAGAAAGCAAAATTTTTAGCAATTTTTTACACCTTGCTTCAAACTATCGTCATTCTTATAAAGAATTTATTACTTTTTCAAATTAAAAGCCTATGTTACTCAGGGATAATGTAGCTTGGTAATGGTGAAATAATTTTTGAAATCGGTTCAGTAGTTTTTGAGTTTATCCATTACAAACATACAAAAAAACAAAATATCAAAACTTTTCTCTTTTTAATATTAGTATAGATGACAACTGTAATTCCCTAGTATGGTAGACATTCTCTCAGATTCCTAAAGGTGTCTAGAGGGGGTCAGAGGTATGTCCAAACATTATATTTGGCACATATCCACATTTTGGTAGTAGTTAGCATTCCATAAGTGACAGGTTGCAAGCCCATCTCCGCTTATAAGAACACTAAACTTGTTTCCTCACTATATAATAATATGTTTTTTATCTATTTAAGTATGTATAACTGTCTTATTATTTTCTGTCTTTATTACCTTTGGATAGGTAATGTTTATTCAACTGTAAACCGAAGTGCACTTGGTAAGAACTATTTGCAGATGGAGGTGTGCTAATAGGTATCTTATTCGAAAATTAGTACTTAAATGTAATCCCAAAGTTGTAATATCTGAGTGTTACTGTCAAATGATAGTAAAACACTAAGTTTATAGTCTTGCATGGTTTTCAGTAGTAATATTTAAATAATATGTTAAACAATCATTGCTTATCATCATGCAATCGTTAGATATGACTAAGATCTGATGTCATACACACTACTGAATACTCAGTACTTACTGAAAAATAATACTTACTATATTTCTACCAATAATTAAAAATATATGTGATTAAGAGTTCTTACTTATAAGGGACTGTTGAACCAGTGCAAATGACCTGTTCAATATCAATAACAAGGCATTTAGTAACAGAAATAAAACATTAGTACAAAGATACATAATCAAGATCTTTTAAAATTAGAGGTCGCTTAAAATAAAATTTCAGGTGTGTGAGACAAGTGTGAGACTTACGGTTTCTTTAGCTGCTTTTTGTTATACCAATTACAATGTAAAACCACAGATTTTATTATAAAAGAATGCAATATTTCGTTATCCACGAAAATGCGTAGTGTAAGTAAATAGAACAAACTACTTTTTCAATTTTCATTCTATGACGATTGGTATCTGTCATCTAGGACAATATTGTCAATGTCAATATTGTCAAAAAAACCAATGAATGAATCGTTTAGTGGTTTCCTCAAAACTTCGGTCTACATTTTTAGTTATGTTATGTTATGTTATGTTATGTGACGTGACGTGACATACATAAGTGTGTGGATTTCACTTTTGCATTCCTACCAGTGTGCAAGAAAACCCAAAAAATAGGTAGAGCTTTTCAATACAATTTTTGTTTTTGGCTTCTATGACCAACTCTTTTTTCGCCAGTGAGAAGTTCGCCTTTTTTCGCTTCTTTAGCATCAAATAGGCCTGAATAGAGTTGTGGTGCTTAGCTTTTTTTACTGGGGTGACATAGTCGTTGTCGACCAAAGCCCCATTAAAATAAATAAAGATAAAAAAAAATAGACATTGACATTTGACAATGACATATAACACGCAGACATTTGTCAAAGACATTCGTTTAATACTTTTGTTTTAAATGAGTGGTGGCAAAGGCGGTGGTGTTCATAAAAAAAGTTTATATTACTTAGGGACATAACTACATCTATAATAATAATTAAAGACACCAACATAATTCTAACTAGGTACTTACTATCTAAAATTTTGAATGTCTAGATTCTAGACATTTAAAACAATCAACGGTTTTTTATGATTGGGTAACTTGATCGAGCCAAGCAAGATCTCGTCAAAACGTAACGACTAAGTCGCCAACGTGGTAAATATCCTCTCAAATATCCAGGCATTTTTTGACGATATCTTAGACTGTAGTCTGAGAGACATGCAATGCGAGCATCGGGAGATCTCCATTCATGGCGAACTACTACTTACCTAGGTGCCTGGACGGGGCTAACCTTAACAATCTCGATCCAGTCAACATCACTGCTAAAATAATAGCCGAAAACTAATAGAGAAGGAAGTTGCTTTTGATACTGAATACTAATTCACGACACGCAATTTAATTAAAAAATTAAATAATAAAAAAATAAACAAACAAAAATAACAATATGTCCAAATGTGTTTTTTTACCTTTTTGACACTGCCACTTTTCTAATGTCAAATCTATTAGCCAAAGCGTTGTTTTTGAGTCCGAGACTTTTTGCATAGAATATCAAAATACTTACCTACAATGAGATCGATGTAGAAAAGTAGTAAGTATGAAAAAAAAATACGAACACAGCTCGAACCGTGCTCATCTTATTAAAACAGTAGCTAACAATTTCTCTACACACCTTTTTCCCTATCCCCCCCCCCCCCCCCCCCCCCCACTTTTCCCATCCCAAAGGCAACACTGAAAAACAGCGCCTTGTCCTCGGACCAGGCATGAGTTGTTGCCTATTCAACAAACAGACGTATTCTGTTAATTTTTATATTTTATTATGTTAATGTTTTTTTTTTATTATTTACTTTTTATAATTTACTTACTGTATTGTTCAAGGTTTATTGTCTTATGTTTTGTTTGTTGAATAAATGTATTTTCTTTCTTCTTTCTTTCTTTCAATTTACTTACATCAATATGGTCTAAACATTCACATCGTATTCTCACCTTTAATTAAACTTAGTTAGTGACCTGCTATCTATAGGGTGTTAGGTAACATAACTACTTACCTAGATCGTAGGAACCTACTTAGGACCTAGTTACTACACAAACATAATAAAGCCCTACAAAATATTTACCAATTTAATCTAATTTATATTAAATTCGTATACTGCGTCTATAAACAACGACATGTTGTCAAACCGGCTATGGCGCCAGTTGGCTGAGGCAATATTTTGAATTGCTTACGTTAAGGCGCTCCCAGTCGACGATTCTTTTTGTTCGAAACGAAAAAATAAATACTTGTGAACAAGCCACATCTCCTATTTTATAATGTACTAGCGACCCGCCCCGGCTTCGCACGGGTAGCATGTTATTATACATATAAACCTTCCTCCTGAATCACTCTATCTATTAAAAAAAACCGCATACAAATCCGTTGTGTAGTTTTAAAGATATAAGTTTTTACATCAATGGATATAAGCAAACATACATACATATTACATACATATTACATACAGACGCGGGAAGCGGAAAGCGACTTTGCTTTATACTATGTAGTGATAGTATATGTGAATAAAGATGTACCCATCTTTAATCACTTCGATAAATAATCCTACCGACCGCTGCAATGACGACAAACACACGTCGGCGCGTGGTCCGCCTTAGCTTTTCGAATAAATTAATGATAGGTATAAATTATGTATAATTACTTATCAAAAATCTATTCTAAGTACTTAATAGAAATCTAGATCTACATATTACCTATCTTTAACAATAAATCACAAGTTGATTTTATTAGTAGGTATATAAAATATTTCGGTCATAAATTCTAAAACGTATCATTTTGAAATAATATCTTTATCGTGAAAAGTTTCTGCTATTATGTTTTCAGCTTAATAGAAATCTAGGTAGGAACCTGAAGTAATATACTTATAAAAATAGGAGATGTGGCTTGTTCAGAAGTATTTCTTTTTTCGTTTCGAAAAAGAGCAATCAGCGACTGGGAGCCCCTTATGTTACGCCTTATAAAATTTACACCTACCTAGGTACCTTACCTAATCAAATTGAGAATTTATGTTTAATTTAATAATATAAAAATGTTACAAATTTTACTTTAATTAATGAGAAAAAATATTGAAGCACCTATACTCTACTATCCTACCTACCTAGTAAATAGGTAGTAGGTACCTACCAAACTAGAATAGGCAAATAATATCCGGTATCATAAAAAGAAAAAGAAAAAGAGATCTTAACTATTTTACAAGGTAGGTAGTGCCTAATACACATGTACCTACTTAGGTAATCATAATCATAGGTACTTAGGAATTTAACTAATTATCTACTATGTCTACGTAGGCATCCAATCCACCTAGTAATCTGTACATAATTATTGTGTTGCAAATTCAAATTGCTTTTCTAAAACTGAAGTCTCAGAAATTGGTTTTAAATTACACTATCAACATTCAAGGGGAGAGTGTGACGAAATCGACACTGCATTCTGCTCACTCAGTCAGTAATCAGTATCAAGTGACAGAGCGACGCGGGTGCGCGTGACTATAAAATAAAAACGCGATTCACAATCGAGTTTTAGTTTTTTTTTTTAATTTCATTCTGACTCTAAGGAATTTATTATTTGTATTGAGAAAATGGCCTGTCCTATGCGGTGAGTTATATAATTTTAATTTATTTACTTCCATTACTCGTCTCTGAGTAGGTTTACTTAGGTAGTAAAAATGTTTCCGTAGCCGAAATCGGATTGGATGATTATATACTTAGGTAGGTAGGTAGGTAGGCTTATAAAATTATTTTCAATTTATTACACTCGTATCAATTAAAAAAATATTAACGAAATTGGTAATCCCGATAGAAACCAGCATTTAAAATAATTGACCTGTTTGTATAAAAGACTAGCAGTCCGCCCCGGCTCCGCACGGGAGTAACGTATTATAACGATTTTATGGGTATTTTTTTACCCAGGTTACATTATCGAAGTTTTAATAGGAATCCCTATTTTTTTTCAAACAATAATTATGGCCTATGTTACTCAGAGATAATGTACCTAGCATTCTAAAAGTGAACGATTTTTTGAAATATATCCAGTAGTTTTTGTATTTATTCCATACAAATATATTGGGAATGGTATAATTAAAAAAGTAATTTACAGGTACTGATATGGCCTTGAAAATGAAGTGATTTTTTGGATAAGGATTAATACCCAGGTACGAATAATGTGGCCTAGTTTGTACAGGCGGCGTTACCATTGCATATTTTAACATAAAAAAGTAGTTATTGTGACATAATTGTAATAGTTGGACATAAGTAATTATGGTATTGCTGACTTATTTGTTAATATTGATGTAATCTTTAAAACTGCAGTTCATCACTTTGCTCTATTGTCAATAATTTCCGCAGCATACGCGATATAAAGATTTTTTTGGTTTTTTTATCACACGATGGGTTACATTATCGAAGTTTTCATACGGATCCCTAATAGTTAGACAAATGGTATTGTTGATTTATTCGTAGATATTGATGTACTCTTTAAAACTGTAGTACATTATTTTGCTCTATTGTCAATAATTTCCGCAGCATACGCGATAAAAAGATTTTTTTGGATTTTTTATCACACGTTGGGTTACATTATCGAAGTTTTCATACGGATCCCTAATAGTTAGACATATGGTATTGTTGACTTATTTGTAGATATTGATGTCCTCTTTAAAACTGTAGTACATTAATTTGCTCTATTGTCAATATTTTCCGCAGCATACGCGATATAAAGATTTTCTTGGATTTTTTTATCACACGTTGGGTTACATTATCGAAGTTTTCATACGGATCCCTAATAGTTAGACATATGGTATTGTTGACTTATTTGTAGATATTGATGTTTTCTTTAAAACTGTAGTACATTACTTTGCTCTATTGTCAACAATTTTCGCAGCAAACGCGATATAAAGATTTTTTTAGGATTTTTTTTCACACTTTGGGTTACATTTTCGAAGTTTTCATACGGATCCCTAACGTTTTTGAAAATACTATATAGCCTATGTCCATCAGGGATAATGTGGGATTCTAATGGTAAAAGAATTTTTTGAATCGGTTCAGTAGTTTCGGAGCCTATTCGAGACAAACAAACAAACAATCAAATCTTTCCTCTTTATAATATTAGTATAGATGACCAGTTTATTTTGATAAATTACTTTTATGTTTTTGCCATTAGGACAAACTGTAAAAATACCAACGTTTATTAGGTAGCGTAGATTACCTATACGATCGTGGACAGTCTTCAATTTAGGATGATTCAATCAAGCTATTGTATTATAGCTTCTATCGCGGGCCTTGAGCGTGGAGACCGAATCGAAATAATATTATCAGCGTCAGAAAGATTTGAAGAAAAATGAAGAAAAAAAAATACTGCATAAATAAAATAAATAAATAATTATAATTACATAAGTTGATAATAAATGTTATGCAATAGCTTTACCGCGGCAGTCTCCGAGTGCCACATGTCTTTTTTTTATTTTATTTTGCCTAATATTCATATTTTAAATGCTTAATATTTTAAACATCCAAACCAATCAACACCAATTTGCATGTTAGCAGCGTTTCCATAATTATTAAGACATTAACTTTTAGATTATGTACCTACTTATTATGTAATAATGTCGTAAAACCATTCAAAAGACCCCGCCTCTCGTGAACAGAACAGAACATCCTAAAAAAAACTTACCTAATTATTTTATTGTCAACCACGGAACATTTCCTTTATGTTCTAGGGCTCTAGGGTGAGATTTATTCCTCTCAGATATTGTCACCAATATTTGACAGATGAAGAAGAATTTGATCACGCCACAAAATAGTGTGAAAATAAAAAAAAAACAGCTATTTAACCAACTGAGCAACTGATAATGATTTCCCGCCAGAATATATTAGGTCGCAATAAAGGTAAATAAATTAGGTAGGTACGGTAGGCTTTAATGATTGATTGATTACATCGTCTTGTGTTCATCTGGCTAATTAGAAAAATCATTAGTTGTAAAAAGACCGCGCGAATTAACTGTACTTTAGCTACGGTAGATACCTACATGAATACAGCATGTTGTGTAGGTAATCTTCAGCACGTGAGCTTTTTGTAGTCGAGTTCAACGTACTAACTTAACTTACATTATGTTATATAGGCTGAAAGACGAGCTGAGACCTGAAATAATAAATACCACGTTCTATAGGGTCCACTCGAACTTAAATCGTTTCGTGACAATATTCGTTTCACAAAATTACATCGTTTTCACATTCTTGCGATTGCCATGGTCAAAAAGTTAAAAAAATCACTGCTTTTGACACAAAAAATAAAATAAAATGTCTCTAGGTATTTCTATAAAATAAACTTTATCGGATCATCATTTTAATAGGCCTACTGCATTGTTCCGTTCAGCGCGGTCACCAATACATAGGCTATTTGACAGTATGAAAAATACAGTGTTGTTGATAGTAATCAATGTAAATTATGCCTATGCGTTATGGAGTAAAATAACTTGAAAATAATCAATAATTTATTCAAAACCCATAATTAAAATTATCAATTTTTCAACACCAGTCATGTGACACAACACGGTCAGGATGGTCGTAAACGGTGCCGGTGGTCGAATTGACGATGACGTAACATGCTTATCGATATGTCTTCGCCTGCCTTGAAAAACTAGACGTTTATTTACTTGTTGACAAACATGTGACGTAACAGAAACTAGTGCGACGCCATTTGCATAAAGAAGCGTTTTTGCGGGTTATTTAAATTAAATTTTTAGGGCCAATACTTATCAGAATTTCAAAAAAATATTGTTTTATGGGTTCCATAGTCACTACTGAATAATCTAAAATGGTTTTTAAAATCTTGTGAAATAGCCCATTGAACGGGTGACCAAGCGCATCCATGCGCTTATTTTAAGACAGATATGCTGTGTGTGACTGTGTGATAGAAATTGAAAGGCGCGCCGGCGCCGCTACGTGTTGTGTTGTGAGTTAGCTATATGAAAACAGTTGGGTAAATATGTAGGTACCTATGAGTATGTAGATAGGAATTTAATGTTTTGCATCAGAAATTAAAAGATACGACGCACATCACTAGCATCTAGGGTTGCCAGATGGTCGGGATTCGTCGGGATTGTCCCGACATTTCATAATGTGTCCCGGCAAAATACAAATTGTCCCGACTTTTAATAATAAAAATATCTTTTTAATTCGTAGGTAATATTTATTTCTTCCGATAATTATTCCAAAACCTTTATGAAATTTTGTCCAGATATTCTAGACATCCCACCTGGTAGCCATAATAACATCGCGTTAGACGAATATCATGTTATTGAGTTTCAACGTCATAAGTTATGAGAATTTAAGTTTTTGAAATGATAAGGTTCGAATCTGTAACTTCCAAAGACGTAATATTTATGTAGGTATTCGTAAGTATGTAGTAGGTAGGTATTTTGTTTGTTTAAATTACTGTACCTACCTATTTGCTCACGAATTCTCTTGCATAAATAACTATACAAAATAGCAGTTTGTCCGTTAAATGGCTTTCATATAGAAAAAAACGCCTCTGGCGGGCGGATTTAGCAACTCTAGAATACCTACTACACACTTTCGTATGAGCCGTGTTGGCCGAGTGGGAGGAAGGTAGGTATCTCAACTTTTAATCCGAAGGTCGTGGGTTCGTACACAGTCATAGGTACTCCAGTCTGCCCGCGACCATGGCTATTGTAACATGGTTGAAACGTCGGGAAAATAAATTAAAGGTAATTACGTGATAAAGAAAGACCCGTGTCTAAATCTACAGTCATGTCTACTAATCACGATAGTTTAAAAAGTAACATTCTAATATATTTGAAGTCCTGGAAAAATAAAAATCTCAATCAAAAAATGCTGAAACTACTAGACCAAATTTAAAAAATATTTTACTTTTAGAATCCTACATTATCACTGATGAACATAGGCTATAGATTATTTTCAAAAACGTTAGGGATCCGTATGATAACTTTAATAATGTAACCCAAAAAAAAACAAAAAAACCTTATATCGCTTACAGAAAATTATTGACAATAGAGCAAAGTAATGTACTACAGTTTTATAGAAAACATCAATATCTACAAAAAAAGTATGTAATACCATTATGTCTAACTATTAGGGATCCGTATGAAAACTTCGATAATGTAACCCAAGGTGTAAAAAAATTTGCCATAAAATCATTATTACACCCGTGCGACGCCGGGGCGGACTGCAAGTGGGTAATATTCTTGACTCCACAATAGGTTTCAGAGATCCAACCCGCAGTCATATTAGCCTGATATCCACAACACGACGCCTAAAGTAAATGAAACGGCCTCACACCTCAGTTGATGAGCTCTGCCTACGGGTCTGCCTGGGTTCGATCCCCACCCAAGACTAATATTTGTGTGATGAACAGAGATGTTTGTTCTGTGTCTGGGTGTTTTAATGTATCTTGTGTATGTAGGTATTAAACAATATAAACTTAGGTATATACATTAGTATTCTATCAGTTATCTAGTTCTCGTAGTACGCTTTGCTTATGGGGCTAGACGGCTCCACCAATATTGAAAATGAGAATGAAAAATATATTTATTACAACGAAATAAAAGATTTAACATATTAACTTATCTAAATTTTCAAAATTTCGTATTTATCTCTACATAGTATAATATAAAGCAAAGTCGCTTTCCGCTTCCCGCGTCTGTATGTAATATGTATGTATGTATGTTTGCTTATATCTTTAAAACTACACAACGGATTTTGATGCGGTTTTTTTAATAGATAGAGTGATTCAGGAGGAAGGTTTATATGTATAATAACATGCTACCCGTGCGAAGCCGGGGCGGGTCGCTAGTTTATATTAAATCAAGTTTGATATTCTTGTCGTCAGATCCTCGATGGACGACTCCATGGCTCAGGAGGGCGAGCAGCTCGGCAACGAAGCGGGAATGCTGTACGGAGAGTACCTGATGCTAGACAAACTCCTCACAGCTCAGAGGATGCTCAGTGCAGAGTCTTCCAAACCTGTGCATGATGAGCACCTATTCATAGTCACGCATCAAGGTAAATAGTATCACGACTGTGATCCCCAAGTACGGTAGACATCCTCTCAGTGGGGATCCACTAGACATCTAAGCGTCTGGAGATCTGGAGTCAGAATCTCTTCCAAATATTATATTTGGCACATGCACCTTTTGCAGTATTTAGCATTCCATACGTGACAGGTTGCAAGCCCATCGCCGCTATCTATCAAGGTAATAATAATAATAGTCCTTATTTGCAAATGTCACTTATTAGCAGGGACCGAATAACCGAAAAATTAAGATACCTCTATTTATCGATATGACGTCATACCGATAAATTCCGGTATTCCATATATTTCAATACCTAAAAATATAACGGTACCGAAAAGCTTCTACCGAAATTCATAGTGGTATACTAAAGGTTGAATAACGATACCGCAATTTCTACCCAAATATTATAGGTTTTCTCACTCCCCGCGCGGCGGGGAGCGGCGGCGGCGGCGGTCGGTGCATCAAACGACTTACTACGTTTTTTTTGTTGTGTTGTGTCAGTTTCAGTTGTGTGTGATGCGACATACCTACGAACTATACCTATAGCGAACTGCAAATTCAAAATCGAACTCAAAATTTCATTACTTAGATGATAGGTCTGTTCCCTACCTACGTACCTACGTAGTAGGTACTGTATCTACCTCTACCTAGTAGGTATTGTCGGCGGATCTTAGTTTAGTTAGGTAAGTATCTACCTACCTACGTAAAGATAGCTGTTTGGTTGCGCGGCGGTACCTACCTACCTAGGTGGGTAGGTACCGAGGTAGGCAGGTACCTACATTCAATAGGTACAAAACATAGTGAGGCAGGTAAGGTCAGTAGGTACCTACCTACCTACGTGCCGTGTCACAGCAAGAATGGTTATGTGTCACTGGATAAGGTCAAAAATTTTCTGCCGCGCAACCAAACAGCTATCTTTACGTAGGTAGGTAGATACTTACCTAACTAAACTAAGATCCGCCGACAATACCTACCTAGGTAGGTAGGTACCTACCTAGGTGGGTAGGTACCGAGGTAGGCAGGTACCTACATTCAATAGGTACAAAACATAGTGAGGCAGGTAAGGTCAGTAGGTACCTACCTACCTACGTGCCGTGTCACAGCAAGAATGGTTATGTGTCACTGGATAAGGTCAAAAATTGTCTGCCGCGCAACCAAACAGCTCACTTCACAGATGCCAAGATCCACCAACCCGGGTCAGCCGGCTTATTTCGTAAAAACTATGTTTATCATGTTATGGCTTTCAATGAAGTTTAGGTGGGACATATAAATTGGAATTCTCATAAATTTTAGAGAATACCTACCTACCTATTTCACCTAAACTGCATTGAAAGCCGTATAGAGTAGGTAGTACCTATGTACTTTACTTACTATTAAAGTATAAATATTATGTGGTATGTGGTAGGTAAGTATAGGTTACCTAATACCTACCTATAATTAAAAATTTATAATAGGTAGATATTTGTTTGACCCACCCACCTATGCACTGTTGCGTAGTGAAGGGTAAGACTAGGAATAGATGCCTCACTGTTGTGCGTGTGTAGTGAAGGGTAAGACTGGGAATAGATGCCTCACTTTTCGAAGTTTATATCGTATTTACTTACCTATCTACATATATAAAAATTTTGCTTTACCTACTGACTGACTGATCTATCAACACACAGCCTAAACCGAAACTTAAAATTTCTTCAGCGCTGTAGGTTGTGCGTTCAATCCCAACCCGGGGCAAATATTTGTGTGATGAACATAGATATTTGTTCTGTGTCTGGGTGTTAGTACCTAACTATATCTATCATAATTATTTATGTACCTACTTAAGTATAAAATTATTTACCTAAGTATTCTATCAGTTAACTAGTTCCCATAGTACAAGCTTTGCTTAGTTTAGGGCTAGATGGCGATGTGTAAAATGTCCAACAATATATATCTATTTATTTATTTATTTATTAGTTTAACATAAATCTATTTGTTATTATAATAACTGCCACAGATGACTAACTCCATCAAAATAAGTATAAATAAATATATGGACGGGCAGAAAACTGTATTAATTTGTGGGAAATGGTATGTGGGTTTTATTTATTTCTTCTCAATGTGTATAACCTTTTTTTAGGTAGAAAAAGACGTCTGTCATCAGATGTTTTTTGCGGCTTGGATGTTGGAATGTCGCAGAGTATTTTGCCGACAGTTAGCAAACGCAAAAAAGCAGATCATAGACGAGTTTCTAATTCATCTGATGAAGGATCGCCATCAGCCCCAGTGTCCCCTGTATATGAATCTGATTTACATTTGAAGAACTGTATGCCGTCGCCGAAAAAAGAAAAAGAGAAACCAGGAACTGAATGTGTTTTCGAATGCGATGATTGTGTCAGAGAAAATAAAATTGATAAAGGAAGTTATCATTTCTGTCACATGCTCTTGGATGAGCTACAATTTGTACGTCCATGTATGCGAAACATGGCGTATAGGCATATCTTAAAGATTGTTGACGCAGTAAAAGGGCAACATAAAATGGGCGAAGAAATCCAAGTAACTTATCCACCTTTTAAACACTAGATGTACAACAAAATTGATTAAAAATAAAAAAACTATGCAAATTTTAAACATGTATTAATGTTATCTTTATTACTTATTTTATATTTCCTACTAATATTATAAATGCGAAAGTTTGTGTAGATGGATGGATGTTTGTTACTGTGCAGTCGGCGGATCTAGGCACTCGTGAAGTTAGCCGTAGAAACGCACAAATGGTTATTATGTCACTGTATAAAGTCGAAAATTGTCTGCCGCGCATCCAAACGGCTAACATCACCAGTGCCTAGATCCGCCGACTGCACTGTAACAAACATCCATCCTACAACTACTTCAACTACTAAACAGACAGATTTGGTTGAAATTTGGTTTATAGATAGACTATGACCGGGTATAGATAAAAATTGTCCTATATTTAAATACAGGTCATAATCTAATACGCTAATCAGTAATTGATTGTTCTGTTGGCAACGTTCTACAATTGGAATTTCCAAAAAAATAAACAATTAAAACAATTTCGCTCTTATTCCTTTACAATAAAGTCTAAATTTGAGTAATCACAAAATTTTAAATTTGGAATTATTTTTTTTCGTTTATTTCTGATGAACGAAATAAATAAGAAAATCAAAATTTCACTTTACTTTTATTGACTAGATTTACGTAAAAAAATAGTTAAATTACTTAAAACTAGCCTACGTTTTAAAACTGTCATCCTGAGGTTACGCAAATTTAGACTTTAACGTAAAGGAATAAGAGCGATGGTGTTTTAGGATTCCGAAATTTTTTTATGGGCACAATAGAATCGCCACCTACTTTAATTTAAATTTTATCATAAAGAAATAAAAGAGAAGTTATGTGTATTTATTATGTAAATACCTACCTGCCGGTAATTTATTTTCCCGACATTTCGATTATGTTACTTACCTACAAATAATTACAATAGCCATGGTCGCGAGCAGACGTCATAGTCGGGAAAATAAATTAAAGGTAGGTACTTAATTACGTGATAAAGACCCGTGTCAAAATCTATAGTTAAAGGTAGGTAGGTACCTACCTACTGTGCGTGAACGCGTGCGCAACAGAACAGAACAAACAAAGTTTTATTAACCTGTGTGTCGCTCGATTGACAAAGACGTGTGTGTGCGTTCACAACAAACGAACTCGCTCTGAGTTTTGCCCCTCACGCGCCCTCCCCCCCCCTCCTCCCTTCTCTCATAGCCGACGAACGACACTCAAGATTTTTTCGATACCGTTATTCCATACCGGTATAATTTCGGTATGGCCCAACCGCTATCGAATAACGGTACCGTTATATTTTTGCGGTACCAATACCGTTAACCTCTACCGCTTTCAGTCCCTGCTTATTAGCGATGAAATAAAATAGGATCACGACTGTAATCCCCAAGTACGGTAGACATCCTCTCAGATCTCCAGGCGCTGATATCCTTGAAGATGTGCGAAGGGAGATATCTATACAGGGTGTAAGAAGATTACTCCCGAAATCTGAAACTGGATGTTCAGAGCATGCATTAAATTTGAAATTAAATTTAACCAAAAAAATCCATCCATCATAGTAATAGGTACCTACCTATAAAAGGTTGTTTGTACGTTCCAGCATACGAGCTGTGGTTCAAGCAGATAATCTTCGAAGTGGACTCAGTAAGAGCGCTTCTCGACGTGGAAGGTCTAGACGAGAGCCACACCATGGAGATCCTGAAGAGGCTGAACAGAATCGTGCTTATTTTGAAGGTAAATGAATGGAACGGAACGGAACGGAATAGAAAAGATTATTTTTTTATTTCGTCCTCAAAATACAGAGAACAACTTATGGGATAAGATAAGATAAGATAAACATACGATTGTGCCCCCCATGCCCTAAGCTCCAAGTTCCATACATCCTCTCTGATTTAGATTCGCTCATATCCCCTAACCACAGTAAAAACCTAACTACGGCAAATAATAATCGTTTATTTCGGAACAAGTTATAATAGTACAATACTAATAGAGAACGATGATAACTACAGTAGTTATAAAAACTGTGTCGCAGCTACCAACGCCCACCTCCTGGACAAGTGCAGTTTGTTCCTAACTGTATACAAAAATATACTGCAATAAAGTAATTTGAAAAAAAAAAAAAAAAAGTATAGATCCTAAAATAAAGCTCTTTAGATATGTGTTTTTTAGTTTCTGTGTATGTGTGAGTGTGGGTGTGTGTGTTTGTGTGTGTGTGTGTGTGTGTCTGAGTGGTGTGTGAGTGCATGTATTGTAATATCTATTTAAAATCTTCAGTATCATCATAGGATAGTGATTGGAGCCAAGCAAACAATTTAGTTTTGCATTTGTGTATAGAAAGGGGATAAATACAAAGATGAATATTAGCTTTATTGTAAAGTAATGAACTGATATGGCGATTGTGGCGGCTTGCAAGTGCAGTACGCCGGGGTTCAGTCTTGCACACCTTATCAGCTCTACGTTTATTATGAATACCTGGGTCATACGTGAGTTGGGAGTGTTTTAATAGAATAGTTTTATAAATAAATAGTTGTCTTGCTGTCAATACATTGCTATGTTTATAAAGGTCTGTCGTAACAATTGTAATAATTCGACATCTCGTGATATTCGAGATATCAATGCGTAGTCTTACGTTCTGTCTTATGCGTTCTGTAGTGGTCCTATTACACCCTGTACGATACCATTACCTACCATTAACAGGCCTTACAGTTCAGTTGGTAATAACTCTGCCTTCTGCGTTGTAGGTTTGATCCCAGGACAAATATTTGTGTGATGAACATAGATGTTTGTTCTGTGTCGGGGTATATACGATATGCGCCAGTATCTGAGTATGCCATCAGTTTTCTAGTTCCCATATTCCAACCTTTGCTTTAGTTTAAAAATGTCCACCAATTTTTTTTTTATTTGTTTTTATTTTTATTTTTACATAGAATTAGGTGCTAAATTAAATGTAGTAACAGCAAAAATAATCAGAGGCCATACCACAAGAACTTAAAGCAACACGCCACGAATTTAAAGCAATACGAACTCGTGTAGAGCGTTTCACTTTCGCACCGCGCTTGTGGTACGGCCCCAGCAAGGAGGTGCAACACTTTTAATGGCGCCACAATACCTCTTTTCTACCGTTTTCGTCATTCAACTGATATCCTAAAAACGTGGCTTGTTTACGCGATCTCGTTATCGCGTTACAGATAAGAGACCCTGACATTTTGAACCTTTGCGATTACATAGCAGATCGGTCGTCTGACTGTCTGACTATCTGCATGTAATCTTGGTTGATAGAACTCACTGATTGTAGCATTTACGATGATGTTATAGTGACTTGAAAAAAAATATAGGTAAGTATTCGAAACTCGCTCTAGTATTATTGCATATTTTTGTTTTTGTATTAAAACTTTTGTAAAAGTTTACATTAGATTAACTTTAAACTAAATTTAATGACGATTCTTAACGAATTTGTGATTAAAAAAAAAAAAAATTAAACAACAAAAAAACGAAAATTATTAAAAGAATCTTATATTACAACACTATAAACATACACCAATGTAAAGCTTTAGCCGCAATAGATGTTTACAGCGACTCTCTTGAAATGTAACCGTATAGTATTCTACTTAAATGATGCCAGAAAATAAAAGCTGCATAGCAGTGTTCCAATACGACATCCTTCTACTATTAAACTGCCATTGTACAGACTATAGCTATTTATTCAGCTGTAAGATCACGAGTGAACCTTAATAAGTTCATAATAATGCTTGAAGTTCACAATGTTACCAAATGTGAATAACTAACCAGCAATTTATGCTACACTAGCAGTCCGCCCGGCTCCCTCCGCACGGGAGTAACGTATTATAACGATTTTATGGGTATTTTTTTACCCAAGGTGGTTATATTATCGAAGTTTTAATAGGGATCCCTATTTTTTTCAAACAATAAATATAGCCTATGTTACTCAGAGATAATGTAGCATTCTAATGGTAAATGATTTTTTGAAATCGATCCAGTTGTTTTTGGATTTATTCCATACAAATATACAAAACATCTTTCCTCATAATAACATTAGTACTATAGATTATTACACTCATATTATTTTGCTTGTTATTCACATGTTGGGTTACATTATGGAAGTTTTCATATGGATCCCTAATAGTTAGACATATGGCATTGGTGACTTATTTGTAGATATTGATGTCTTCTTTAAAACTGTAGTACATCACTTTGCTCTATTGTCAATAATTTCCGCAGCATACGCGATATAAAGATTTTTTTGGATTTTTTATCACACTTTGGGTTACATTATCGAAGTTTTCATACGGATCCCTATTAGTTAGACAGATAGTATTGTTGACTTATTTGTAGATATTGATGTCCTCTTCAAAAATGTAGAACATTACTTTGCTCTATTGTCAACAATTTCCGCAGCGTACGCGATTTAAAGATTTTTTTTGGATTCTTTTTCACACCTTGGGTTACATTATCGAAGTTTTCATACGGATCCCTAACGTTTTTGAAAATATTCTATAGCCTATGTTCATCAGGCATAACGTAGGATTCTAATGGTAAAAGAATTTTTCAAATCGGTCCAGTAGTTTCGGAGCCTATTCGATGCAAACAAACAAACAAACAAACAAACAAACAATCAAATCTTTCCTCTTTATAATATTATTATATATTATATAAGTATAAGTATAGACTACGTCTTCACGGTTCAGCGACTGAATTTCGAAGCGGTTTCAGAAAGAAACAATATAAAACTATTTTCCAGCTCCTGGTAGACCAAGTGATGATCTTGGAGACTATGACCCCGCTGGACTTCATGGACTTCAGGAACTATCTTCGGCCAGCGTCAGGATTTCAGAGCCTGCAGTTCCGACTGTTAGAAAATAAGGTATTTATCTTCCTAAAAGCTTTCCTTTATTAGAAGGTACTTACAGGGGTAGGAGGGATTACATAAACCAGTGTTCCGCAAACATTTTGTGTCCAAGGTACATTTAGGAAAATACTATACAAAATGAAATGCTGGTCGTTAATAAGCGGTTTTGAGAACGGCTGGACCAATTTGTAAATTTTTTAGGGTTCCGTACCCAAAGGGTATAAACGGGACCCTATTACTAAGACTTCGCTGTCCGTCTGTCTGTCATAGAGCTGTATCTCATGAACCGTGATTACTAGACAGTTAAAATTTTCACAGATGATGTATTTCTGTTGCTGCTATAACAACAAATTACTAAAAATAGAATAAAATCAATATTTATATGTGGCTCTCATACAACAAACGTGTTTTTTGGCGTTTTCTATAGGTACGGAACCCTTCGAGCGCGAGTCTGACTAGCATTTGGCCGGTTTTTTTTATAAATATTTGTAAACAGGTTTTTAATGTTTAATTTTGGGTTACAGCTAGGTCTGAAGCAAGCACTTCGCGTGAAGTACAACCAGAACTACCAGACGGTGTTCGGAGACGACCCCGAGGCGATGGAAGCCTTACACAGGTGAGAGATCACAAACCGGTATCGCTTTCCGGTTGGTCCAGTTCATTTGTTCCACGCGAATTCACTTGTCTTCAGTTTTTTATGCTACTTTTAATACCTACCTACTTATCTTATTATAGATCAGACAGATAAAAAAATACATCCGACTTGAGAACCTTCTCCTTTTTGGGATTCCGTACATAAAGGGTAAAAATGGGACCATATTATTGAGTCTGTCCGTCAGTCCGTCTGTCCGTCTGTCCGTCTGTCCGTCTGTCCGTCTGTCCGTCCTTTCGTCTGTCAGTCACAGGCCTGTATCTCATGAACCGTGATAGCTAAACAGTTTAAATTTTCACAGATGATGTATTTCTGTTGCCGCTATAACAACAAATAATAAAAACGGAATAAAATAAATATTTAAGTGGGGCTCCTATACAACAAACGTGTTTTTTCCGGTTATAGATAATGGTACGGAACCCTTCGAAAACCAATCCTCACCTACTCTTGACCATAAATGAAATCAAATAAGATCGCGACTGTAATCCCCAAGCACAGTAAACATCCTCTCAGATCTCCAGGCGCTTATATCCTTGAATATCCCACATCTAACACGATGTTTTCCTTCATAATGTGCATAATATTTTTTTGGTTTTGATAGTCACTATTGAGTCTTGTGACTTTGTTTGCCCTCAACTTATTCGGTAAATATGTTAATGCTTCTATCTCGAATAATTGTATTCAGACTTGAAACAAATAAATTGCAGATCTTCTAAGAATATAATTATAATTAAGATCGCTAATCTAGTAGTCGCTTTGAGTAGGGTCGAGTGTTCAACAGTCAATCAGTTGTACACAGTTAATCATGCCTATAATGTTTAAATGCGACGTTGCCGTACCGTGCCATTTAGCTTGTAAGTACTAGCACCAGCCACCCGCCCCTCTCCCCAGTCGGCAGCGAGCAAGCGCACGCGGCACACCGGTGACGAGCGATTTTGTGTTTGTGTCGTGTAAAAGTAAAATAAAAATCGTAAGTAATTTTTAATTTCACGTTTTGTGCTTGTATTATATTGATTTACTATTATGTTATCTCTATAGATACGTTCCTTGTGCTTCTTTTGATGTATAAACAGTGTGTGTAACTTCAGTCATCAAATTGCAATCATAACCTAAATGCTTTCGCAGGGGTATGTCCCACAATTGATCAACTTGCTACGTCCAACAGTTGATCATGATTGACTGTGTACCTACCCGTTGATTAACTGTGTACCTACTTAGTCCATATTTTAATTACCTACCTACCTAATTTAACTTATTAATGAAACGGAAGAGTTTGTTTGAATGCTCTAATCAAGAACTAGTAGTTGTATGTATTTGAAAATTATTTATTCATTTCGATAGTATAATTCTTATTATTATTAGTTAGCTACTTTTACTAAATTTTTATCTCTAATCTAATCATTGTTTTATTTATATTTTAGATGGCACGAGTTAAAGTGACGGCTAGAAAAAAAGGGAGTTGTTCTGAAGCCACAATGAAGAAAGCTATTAAGCTAGTAAAATCGGGCACGAGTATTAGAAAAGCCAGTAAAGAGTTCAACTTGTGTTATGCAACAGTTAGAAGGTACGTGGCACTAAGTAAAATTAATCCAAATGTACGTTTGACACCAAACTACGAAGTGAATGCTGTTTTTACGACAGACGAAGAAATATTAGCTATTGCCATATTAGCCATGGTATTTCCTCGAAAGAAATTTAAACCACATATGTTGAATGGTGCACCGCCTGGCACGTTAGGTTTGGCTTCAGCATCAGGGTGGATGAACGCCGAACTTTTCTTGGATGTCATGAAACATTTTATCAAACATGTTTCCGCCTCAGACAACAATCCCGCGCTTCTAATCATGGACAACCATGAAAGTCATCTATCTATTGATTCCCTCAATCTTGCAAAATCTTCAGGCGTTACTGTGTTAACTCTGCATCCACATACAACGGCCAAGCTTCAACCACTCGATGTAGGACTCAACGGGCCATTCAAAACATATTATAATGCAGCAGTGGATTCATGGTTGTTGAGAAACCCAGGTCAACCATTGACGATCTATAACATTGCAGAGTGCGTTGGTTCCGCTTATATGAAATCCATGACCCCTGTTAACATAGTTAACTCGTTTAAAAAATGTGGAATATTCCCATTTGATGATTCCATATTTACCGATGTCGATTTTATGCCAAGCAAACAGCAACTACAAACATGACAGAAGGCGCAGATAATGCAAGAAATGCTCCTCGTAGCAGTGTAGATTCAGATATAACAGTATTCAACGATGATCAAGGAAACCCTGCCACATCGCCTTCTCTTATGCTGACAGAATTTGCTGAAAACATTCCAGACGTATCAGATACACAATTTCACAAAAATGACCATGACATTGTTGAATTCCAGCACAATCAATTTACAAGCGTAGACCAAACTTTCATTCGTTCAAATGCTCTGACGCCACCAGTGGATTCACCCAAATTGCTAGCTGCACCACCAGTTATTCAATCGCCAGCGAAGTATCATCAAGACATACCATCCCAAGCCATTGCATCCACAAGTAGCAAGTTTATATCACCCATGGAATTCATGCCGCCCATCAAAGCAAAACCTCGCAACTTAAAAAGAATCAGAGCTCCAGGTAAAAGCATGATAGCGACAGACACTCCTGAAAAAAATGCTATCGCTCTTAAGCAAAAGAAAGGAAGCACAAAACAGATTAAGACTGTGAAGCAAGACCTTTTTACAGATGACACTTTGCGAAAGAAGTCGCTGAAAATAAATAAGAAAGCTAAAATTGGTGAACCTATAGAAACATCAGATGAAGAAGAATTCATAGCCAGTGGATCATCGTCTGGCGGAGAAGGATTTATAAGTGACAGTGAAGATGAGGATAGAATTGTGCTAGATAGCAATTTTTCACCACTACTCCGAGACCCAAAAGAAGAAGAATTTGTCGTTGTCTTATTTTCACTGAAGAAAAACTCAGTGTATTACGTTGCTAAAATATTAGAAATAATAGATGACAACGACGATGACTCTGACTTTTTTGTAAGTTTTTTGAGGATAAAAAGTAGGTCGCGTCAAACTTTTTGTGAACCTGTGGTGCCTGATACTGCTGGAATACAGATAAAGGATATAAAATACATATTGCCAAATCCTAAAATCATTGGTAGCAGCCGAAGACATGCCTCGTTATCATTTGACGTGGACATGTCTAATTTGAAATTGCGCTAAGTTGGGTTTCAGCTTATAAGTACCTGCCAACTTATCTAGTTTTATTTAACAGGTTGTGATTATTGTTTATTTATATATATATTTATATTAAATATATTCTATAATAAATATATTTTAATATATTTATATTAAATATATTTTAATATAAATATATTATAAGATAAGATATGACTGATATTTTATGTTGTAAAAGAGATTTATCTAATTTTTAGTAGTAATAATGTTGAAATATTAATAGTGAATCTTTACGATCTGTCTAGCTTACCTTATATCCAAAAAGACTGATTTATGTGCCATTATGTAATTGTTAGTTAAAATGAATCTCCTGGGGATTTTAATGAAGATATTTAATTTTTAGTGATGGTTTAGTATATAACTTTTTGTAGTCATTTAGTTGAATTTTAGTAGCCCGCTGATCCCGTAACTTTGTTAGAAACCAAAATTGACAAGTGCTGGGCTGATAAAATTTTACTAAATCACTACTAAAAACTTAATTTTTAATTCCAAATTTTTTATCAAGATATTAAACTCAATTCTTTGTGACTAACTTAGTAAATTTAAAACACCAACATTTTTCGATGTGATTTTAGAGTTACAAGTTACAAATATTTAGAAGTCCATTATGAATATCTAATTACGTACCTACCTAGTAATAATGTCTAAGTGCAAAATTATACCTGATTCAGCATTCATTTAAATGAAAAAAGGTGTTAATTTTCTTTAAAGTTGTGATTTTTTGATAATAAATCTCATTGTTGTTGTTTTTTGAAGAATTTAAGACTTGATAATTACTTTTTCTGTTTGTTTTTTGTAGATTAAAGTATTCCAAATAATAAAAAGTTGATTTGACAATAAATGGTGTCATTATTTTATAATATTAGACACAATAATATGGCATGATTAACTGTGTACAATCATGATTGACTGTTGCACACCCATGTGATTGATTGTGTACCAGGGTGTGGACACAGTGAGTCAAATCCCATTTTTTAAAAAACATCTTTTTATTCAAAAACTATAGGTAAAATGATTTGTTTTTTAATGCCAACTTATAGCCATTTAACCTACCTATTGAATTAAACAGATACATATATTTTTTTGATGAAAACTTACGAGTTACAGTGGTTTGAAAAAAGGGTGATTGACTGTTGAACACTTCACCCTACAGAGGTTCTGAAACGTTGTTGTCTTCTTTTGATGGTTTTTACCAAGTACAGTTCAAACATAACTCAGACTCAGCATTCTATGTTTCACGGTTCAATGTTTCTGAATTTAATATGTTTTTTAAATGTTGGTAAATAGGTACGGAATTCAAATTGTTAATTGGTTAAGCTCGTGAAATCGGTTATAAACAAATCAACAATAGGCAAATAAAAACCTCGGAAAGTCATTATTTGACGTTCACAGTTCAACAAACATGCAATAAACATTTCTAATTTGTTATGGTCAACAACCAGCAGGCGTATTGCGTAAAAATCGATCTTCCTTCACTAGTCGATTTTCATTGCCACAGCTCTCTAATTTAGAGAATACCTAACTATTATAGAATTTTACAATCTATTCTTAGATTCCCCTATGCCCTTTACCATTATCACTTAGGGGTATAAAAAATACCCTACGACCTATATTCTCATACCTACCAAATATACACAAAATATTTCTTAAAAATCGGTCAAGCCGTTTCCTTGGAGTTTTGTTACAAACACTGACACGAGAATTTTATATATAAGATGTGAATTTTATATATAAGATGTACCTACCTAGTTACTAATGGACAAAAAATAATCGACGTTAAGAACTCTGGCAATTAAAATCAGCAGATGAAGGAGCCTGCTTTAGATAATCCCCAAGTACGGTAGACATCCTCTCAGATATCCTGGCGCTTAGATCCTTTGAATATGTCTAGTGGGGGTAGTCAGAGGTACGTTCAAACATTATATTTAGCACATTTTGTAGTAGTTAGCCCATCGCCGCTTACAAGAATACTAACTGGTTTCCGCACGAAGTTTTCCGTCACCGTTTTAAGGGGCTCCCAGACGCTGATTGCTCTTTTTCGAAACGAAAAAAGAAATACTTCTGAACAAGCCACATCTCCTATTTTTATAAGTATACTAGCGACCCGCCCCGGCTTCGCACGGGTAGCATGTTATTATACATATAAACCTTCCTCCTGAATCACTCTATCTATTAAAAAAAACCGCATCAAAATCCGTTGTGTAGTTTTAAAGATATAAGCAAACATACATACATACATATTACATACAGACGCGGGAAGCGGAAAGCGACTTTGCTTTATACTATGTAGTGATTACTTCAGGTTCCTACCTAGATTTATAATAAGCTGAAAACATAATAGCAGAAACTTTTCACGATAAAGATATTATTTCAAAATGATACGTTTTAGAATTTATGATCGAAATATTTTATATACCTACTATTAAAATCAACTAGTGATTTATTGTTAAAGATAGGTAATATGTAGATCTACAATTCTATTAGAATAGATTTTTGATAAGTAATTATACATAATTTATATCATTAATTTATTCGAAAAGCTAATGCGGACCACGCGCGGACGTGTGTTTGTCGTCATTGCAGCGGTCGGTAAGATAATTTATCGAAGTGATTAAAGATGAGTACATCTTTATTCACATATACTATACATTATAAAATAGGAGATGTGGCTTGTTCAGAAGTATTTCTTTTTTCGTTTCGAATAAAAACAATCGTCGACTGGGAGCGCCTTAATGCTGTAGATATAACATGTAAAACAAATTATGCGTGTTTCCCAGATCAGAACAAGAGCCAGCTCTCTTGGCGCTTATCGAGCGATGGCTAGAGCGTACTCCGGGACTCAACACACAAGGATTCAACTTCTGGGGCAAGTTTCAGGCGGCTGTGGACAAAATGATCCGCGAGGATATCGAGGCTGGCTCGGTGAGTGGGCATTCCGTGCTTTAGGGGTGCAACTTTCGACTATGCCTTGTTTTATGACTATTAAACAACACATCACAACCACAACTTCAGTTATTGAAAACAGTGTGGGCTGAGTCTACCCGGATAAGACGGAAAAAGTGATAAAACTGCATTATCTTGAAAACCATCAAACTTAAAAAGAAACTGTCTTTAATTTAGGTGGCTAGTATGATTATCTAACGAATTATAATTATACAAAAATGAACTGTTTAGATATTCATAGTTTTGATTAAAAACGAAACTAGTGTTTTTCAAGAGCCAACTTTGGAAGATAAATCTCTCGAGAAAAGTTTCACCAATAGTGTGTTCAATAGTGTTTCTGTTCTTTTCTTAATCTATATTTGTCATAAAAAAACAAAACTGTATGTTTTGCGGTTATTGAGAAAAAACGATTCTGCATTAATCAAACACATTAATTACTCGCCTTAACACAAGCTCATAAAGTATTATTAGTACGGTACTACTCGCAGTGCGAAAGTGACAACGCTATACGAGTTAGTTGCTTTTAATATTACTTTAAGAGTTTGTGGTAAGCCCCTGGACTGGACGAACGTTTCGTTTCGTTTTCAAATTGAAACAGCGCAATGCTCGGTGACGTGACAACTGTCACTTACCTAAATAAGTTATCTGTCAAATCAAGTTCTCGTTTAATCACGATTTTTTTTTAAACCCTAATAATATAAATGCGAAAGTTTGCGATAAGGCTGCTATGTTTGTTCCCTAATCCAAATAATAATATTATAAATGCGAAAGTTTGTAATTTTGTATGTACCTATGTTTGTTTTTCAATCAGGCCTAAACGACAAAACGGATTATGATGAAATTTGCTATAGATGTAGATATAATGCCCGAATAAATAATAGTCTACATGAAAAACATCCTCAATATGATAAAAACGCAATAGGGGTGAGTTTGGTATAGATGCGCTGAAGTGCAACAAATCTGACATCACAGACTAAAACAAATTCAGTCTTTTCTATTCGATTTTTGAAATATGACAGGACAACGTATCGTGCCATAGGTTGTCCTATCAAATTTAAATAAGTCGTCTAGTAATAATTAATTTCGTTTCTAGAAAGAGCCAAGTGAGAACGTGCGTCGCCACCGCTTGCAAGATGCGGAAAATCGTCGGGAGATTTACCGTTCTATATTCGACCCTACCGTTCACGACGCACTCAGATCGCGTGGGGAACGCAGGTAAAGCATATTCTTATTCAATAATAGCTGTCCCGACAGACGTTGTCCTGTCAAATTCCTTTTTCTATACTAATATCATAAAGAGGAAAGATTTGATTGTTTGTTTGTTTGCATCGAATAGGCTCCGAAACTACCTACTGGACTGATTTGAAAAATTCTTTCACCATTATGGCCGCCATAGACGTACAAGTAATTTGATCAAACAAGCTAGTTCAAACAGTTTGGTCAAATTGGCATGACCTTTCAAGCGACCACACACCATCAGGCAGACTTGAAGCGGTGTCAGTTCAGTATCGAACCGGGCGAAGAGTGGTAGTGCTTCTTTAAAGGTTTCATTTCGATATATTTGTATGAATTCTTCTAGTACATCGCGGTTCGACATATTGCAATACAACACGTCTGCAAGGGAACACTTCCGTAGCAACAACGGAGCGCCCACAACACACACACTCAAAATTTTAATCAAATAGTTTGAACAAACTGTTTGGTCAAATAAAAATACGAAAATTCATATTTCTTCCTTCCATTTGATTTCTCATTAAATTTGATCAAATTTTACCACAGACAGTCATGCCAATTTGACCAAACTGTTTGAACTTGCCTGTTTGATCAAATTACTTGAACGTATATGGCGGCCATTAGAATCCTACATTATCTCTGATGAACATAGGCTGTAGAATATTTTCAAAATTGTTAGGGTATAACTGTAGTATATTACTTTGCTCTATTGTCAATAATTTCTGCAGCGTAAGCGATATAAGGTTCATTTTTGGATTTTTTTTTCACACGTTGGGTTAGACTATCGAAGTTTTCATACGTTCATTCGTATGAAAACTTCGATAGTCTAACCCAACGTGTAAATAGAGCAAAGTAATATACTACAGTTTTATAGATAACATTAATATCTATAAAAAAAAGTTTATAATACCATATGTCTAACTATTAGGGATCCGTATGAAAACTTCGATAATGTAACCCAAGGTGTAAAAAAAATACCCATAAAATCATCATTACACCCGTGCGACGCCGGGGCGTACTGCTAGTTTTTCATAAGAACCTTCTCCTGATAATAACGAATACAACAAAAACGTGTAACTTAGTGATTTATAAACATCGGCCACTATTTTCTAAGTTCATTTCTAAGACTGGCCTCACAGCTCAGTTGGTAGTAGCTCTGCCTTCTGCGCTGTAGGTTGTGGGTTCGATCCCCACCCGGGATAAACATTTGTGCGATGAACATAGATGTTTGTTCTGTGTTATGTATAATATGTATTTACAACAAAAAAAAAACGTATATATATATTCTATCAGTTATCTGGTTCCTATAGTACAAGCTTTGCTTAGTTTTGGGCTAGATGGCGCTGTGTGAAATGTCCACCAATATTTATTTTATTTATTTATTCATTTTGCAGGTTGTCACATAAAGCGTTACAGGGGGCAATCATGATCACGTTCTATCGTGATGAGCCGCGATTCTCACAACCGCATCAGCTGCTCATGTTGCTGATGGATATGGACAGTCTTATCACTAAATGGCGCTGTAAGTAATCCTAGAGAAGCAGTGGCGAACTTATGCCGGAAACACACTTACGTGTCGTGCCACTAGCCAATCGCAAGACAGCGTTTGCGACACGACACGACATCCAAATATGTCTCTAACCATACTAAATGTATGAAAGCGATTAGCTAGTGGCGTGTCGCGCCACGACACGGCACGTAAGTGTGTTTCCGGCATTACACATTTGCCGCCAGTAGGCTATTGAATTGCACCTCCCCCTCCCCAAAAAAAATATTTTTACAATCCAACAAAACGATTGACTTAGAAGTGGTGAAAATCAAGTGATTGGCCAAGAAGGAAGGAAGGGAGGGAGGAGGCATCTGCAGTGGGACGATAAAGTCTAAAATAAATAGTGATGTTTGAAAAAATAAACCCAAATTTGCCACTAGGCTCCAGCCTACTCTAGTGCTGAAGCTCTTTAGTTATAGTTGTATGTACTTGGTTAGTACTTTTAATTATTATTCTTGTTTGAGCACCTTGTTCGATCGACACCACACTGGAGCTCTACATAGCATTAAGGAATGGATTATTGAAAAAAAAGGTTGACCCCAAGCCGTGTTTGTTGCCTGATTCTACCTAGTTCCTAAGATGCTTTAAAGTGTTTCTTGTGATTATATTGAAATAAAAGATTTTTGAATTTGAGATAACATAACGGGAGTAAATAAAGCAAGTGATATCAGGATCTTAGACAGCAGTCCAAGACAAGCGGACAAGTCCTCTACCTAGCCCTTGGAAAACCAGGGTGATTTTTCTATAACGTTAAAAAGCTTGTAGGACATGTTGCCTACGGGGAATACTTATTAGAGAAAAACAACACGTACGAACTCAGAAACTGGAATGACTTTATTCTTTATTATTTCAGACAACAAATATATATACAAAACACAAGACAATTTTAACCATTAAGAAACCTTAAAACTAAACACAATATTGTTACACTTTGCGCGCGAGCCAATAGTCACTGCACCGAAAAGTTATAAATATAAGCTGCGCGCGCGCGCCGTCACTTGCTCGTCCGGCTTCGTTGCGTACGGAGCTCCTGATCTCGTAGCGATGTATGCAGCTACAAGCTCATAAAACCTAACAAAAGTTTTACTATACATCTGTAGATAACCACGTTATTATGGTACAACGCATGATCGGGGCACTGCAGCTCGGTACCGGCGGATCCTCGGGATACCAGTATCTACGTTCCACCCTCAGGTAATGCTCTTCATCATGAGGTTCCGACATTAAGCACTCAACTATAGTTTAGTGTATTGCGAAAAGCAGTTTATTATGTATGTTCTATTTCTTTTTAAGTATTTTATCACTAGCCTGATTCATATAGTACTACAAACTTTTCTTAGTTTGGGGTCCCCAAAAGTTGGCACTGTGTGAATGTTTACCAATATTTGTAATAATAAATAATAGGATCACGACTGTAATTTCCAAGTACGGTAGACATCCTCTCAGATCTCCATGCGCTCAGATCCTTGAACATGTCTGAAGAGGTTAGTCAGAGGCACGTCCAAAATCACACTTGGCACATGCCCACATCTTCCAGTAGTTAGTATTCCATACGTGACAGGTACCAAGCCCATCGCCGCTTATAAGAATACTAACTGGTTTCCTCACGATGTTTTCCTTCACCGTTTTGAGCACGTGCAAATAAACCCGCCGGGAACCCACGATTTTCACACAATTGAAAGTCGAGGTACCTCCCACTCAGTCAACACGCTTTTTTTTAGGGTCCCGTACCCAAAGGGTAAAATCGTGATAGGTAGACAATTTAAATTTGCTCAGATTATATATTTCTGTTGCGGCTAAAACAACAAATACTAAAAAACGAATAAAAATTTCATATAAATGGGGCTAACATACAACAAACGTGATTTATTTGGCGTTTTTTATAGATAATGGTACGGAACCCTTCGTGCGCGAGTCTGACTCGCACTTGGCCGGTTTTTTTACTTAGATAGTTACATAATTGTATGAATTGTTTCAGTGACCGCTACAAGGTGTTCCTGGATCTTTTTAACCTGTCTACCTTCTTACTACCTCGGTCGCTTATCCCCCCTCTAGACGAGGATATGAAGAAAAGCCTTAACTTAGCGTGGGGTGAGAACAAGGAAAATGGTAATGGATTTGACGCCTCGTTATAGTGTTGGTAGATTTTAATATTCTTAGATAATTACGTTTAAAAAGTAATAAAATCGATGGGGATGGGACCAATTTTGAACTATTCTCTACACAATAGAAAAAAAAATCAACCAAATCGGATCATCAGTAAAGAAAGTAAAGAGCGTTCAAAAACAAAAAAAATATATAGCCTCATTAGAACTTATGTGTTGATGTTCATACCGGATTCTATCGGTTATTAACCGGTTAAGGGGCTGCCAGTCGACGATTGCTCTTTTTCGGAACGAAAAAAGTAATACTTCTGAACAAGCCACATCTCCTATTTTTATACTTCAGGTTCCTACCTAGATTTTTATTAAGCTGAAAACATAATAGCAGAAACTTTTCACGATAAAAATATTTCAAAATGATACGTTTTAGAATTTATGATCAAAATATTTTATATACCTACTATTAAAATCAACTTGTGATTTATTGTTAAAGATAGGTAATATGTAGATCTAGATTTTCTATTAGGATAGATTTTTGATAAGTAATTATACATAATTTATATCATTAATTTATTCGAAAAGCTAAGGCGGACCACGCGCGTACGTGTGTTTGTCATCATTGCAGCGGTCGGTAGGATTATATATCGAAGTGATTAAAGATGGGTACATCTTTATTCACATATACTATACATTATAAAATAGGAGATGTGGCTTGTTCACAAGTATTTCTTTTTTCGTTTCGAACAAAAATAATCGTCGACTGGCAGCGTCTAAATTCAAAACGGCATATAGGTATCTGAGTTTTTTTAGCTATTAGGATATAAAATATTATTATTAGGATATAAAATCCCTACAAGCTAACCCGGCGAACTTAGTATCGCTTTAGAATTTATTTCACTTTCAAAACTTTCGTGAGTACGTTGTGTGTTGTGTGTACTACACAACATTATTACAACAACGGGAAATTACTCACGTAAATGATAAATTGTCAATGAGGACACCGACAATGTTTCGATTCTTCTTCAGGGTGAGTGGACCATTAAACGCGCGCGCTACCCTGCTCGCAGTGCGAGACGGCAATTTATCATTTACGTGAATAATTTCCCGTTGTTGTAATAATGTGCTTTAGAATTAATAAATGTTGTGTTAAGTTCCCGTTCCCGTTCCCTTTCCCTTTCCCGTTACCGTTCCCGTTCCCGTCACCTTTACCGTTCCCGTTCCCTTTCTTTTTACCGTTCACGTTATAAAAAGTATCTAGTACTATGTCCGTATCCTGGTTCTAAGCTACCTCCTCAATAATTTTCAGCCAAATAGGTTCAGCCATTCTTGAGTTATAAATAGTGTAACTAACACGACTTTCTTTTATATATATATATAGATTAGGTATTGTCTTAAGAAAGTATTACAGTAACGTCGCTAAATATAAACTTAAGTCTATATATCAACTGAAGTTCCAGTGAACGGTCCGCATGAACGAATTGTAGCAGCTCTATATGATATCTTGATATCTATTATAGAGTTGTTACACATAGAAAATAAGTGTATTTTATTTTGATTACTATACAATAAATAAATAATACAATACAGTGATAATTTTATTTTAATATAATATAAATAAGTGAACTTCTACAATAGTTAGATAAATATGGCAACGTGATCATAAAAAAATAAAAAATTGTTTCGTGACTGTAATCCCCAAGTACGGTAGACATCCTCTCAGATCTCCAGGTGTCCAGACCCTTGAAGATGTCTAACTGGTTAGTCGGGGGCACATCCAAATATTAAATTTATAATTCAAGATATTTAATATTCACTGGATCTTCTGTTTCATTCTTGGTTCCGTTTTTTTTCTCCACACCAAACTTGTATATAACATCATGTTTATATAGATCCCCTGGACTCAGCACCGCACTGGGGAAGTTAGCATGATGGACAGCATCTGGGTAGACCTGTAAAATAATTTAAAAAATAGTCAAAACATATCGCCAGGAAAGTCGTGCCGTGAAGAATAGCCGTGTTGGCCGAGCGGAAGGTACCTCGACTTTCAATCTGAAGGTCGTGGGTTCGAATCCCGGCGTGCATCAATGAATTTTTCTGTTTGAAAAATTTATATGCGCATCAAAAACACGTGCTCAAAACGGTGAAGGAAAACATCGTGAGGAAACCAGTTAGTGTTCTTATAAGCGGCTATGGGCTTGCAACCTGTCACGTATGGAATGCTAACTACTGCAAAATGTGGGCATGTACCAAATATAAAGTTTGGACGTGCCTCTGACTACCCCCACTAGACATCTTCAAATGATCTAAGCCTCTGGAGATCTGAGAGGATGTTTACCGTACTTGGGGATTACAGTCGTGATCCTATTTATTATTTTTATTTTTACATATCGCCAGGTGTTCTGATCTTTGAAGATGTCCATGTTGTCACGTCCAAAAATTACAAAAACATTTTGAAAAAATCATTGTCAAATGTATTTATATCAATAAAATCACAAAGATTACATCATTTAGAAGCTAGGTGAAGTTAATTGACATCAGACATTCTACTACGACAGACGACGATTTCTAACCGTCTCATTAATAAACGTAGACTAGCGCAGGATTAAATTTAGTACAACGCTTACGTTTGGACTAGTCGAATTCAATATTAATAAACAAGGATTAGAAATGGAGTTGCTTACAATAAGCTGGTATTAACAAGTCTTGGTGTAACCTCAGATGATCTTTGGATAAGTAAATTTTTATTAATAGCACCGTAAGAGTGCGGTTTGGAAGAATACCTATATCGGAGCACTGTCACTGACATCGTTATAATAGTTATAATAGTTATTTTATTTTTAAGTTTTCATTCTAAATCAAATGTAGCGTGTGCTGCTTTTTGAATTTGTGCTGAAGCTCTTTAGTTATTTTTTTTATTGTTGTACGTACTTGAGTAGTACTTTTAATTATTATTCTTGTTTGAGCCTTCACCTTGTTCGATCGGCACCACACTGGAGCTCTACATAGCATTAAGGAAAGGATCATTAAAAAAAAGGTAGACCCCAAGCCGTGTTTGTTGCCTGATTCTTCTAGGCTTGGTCGCGTGGAATCGGCGTAGCTTCACCTAGTTCCTAAGACGTTTCAAAGTGATCCTTGTGATTTTATTGAAATAAATGATTTTTGAATTTGTTAAGTCGAAATAGTTGGGATGAAATTGGGATGAAACTAGTAGTTTATATAATTACCTGTGTTTCAAGGCAGAATGCACCATGCTTTCTGTAGCCCACTTCCCCCTTTCCTATCAGAGCTGGTTCCGACGGTGATGGCAGGAAGTTAGCTGTGTACAGCTGGACTCCAGGCTGATTGGAGTACACTTCCAAAGACCTCCCCGTTGGGGGGTGGACGACGCGAGACACGAAGTTCAGTTCCTGGAGATGAGGAAGTTTTTAAAAGCTATATTTTGATTTAAAAACCGGCCAAGTGCGAAACGGACTCTCGCACGAAGGGTTCCGTACCATTATCTATAAAAACTAAAAAAAAACACGTTTGTTGTATGGGAGCCCCCCTTAAATATTTATTTTATTCTGTTTTTAGTATTTGTTGTTATAGCAGCAACCGAAATACATAATCTGTGAAAATTTCAACTGTCTAGCTATCATGGTTCATGAGATACAGCCCTGTGACAGACAGACGGACGGACAGACAGACAGACGGACAGCGAAGTCTTAGTAATAGGGTTCCGATTTTACCCTTTGGGTACGGAACCCTAAAAACGAGAAAAAAAAACAACATGCAGGCGAATTGAAAACCTCCTCATTTTGAAGTCGGTTAAATATATAAAAGTACTAGCAGACTTGGCCACGCGTTGCTGTGTCAACAGATATCGATTTCTTATGGGTTCCACAGTCACTACCGAATAATCTAGAATGGTTTTCAAAATCTTGTCAAATAGCCCGTTACGTGATGAAGACCCGTGTCAAAATCTATAGCTGCACCTTATTCCCATGGGTAGAGACGCAAAAGTTATCATCGAACAAAGCGTCACCCTTTCTCATGGCGTCTCCTAATTTGATGGAGGAACGGAGGTCAAAGGCAGTACCGCCCACGTCAATGAATCGCCCGGTCGGAATCGACTCTGAAGTAGTTTCTGTTATTCTGAAAATAAAACGGGTTATAGAATTAAAACTATCGTGGTTCTTAATCATTTTAAATAGAAATACGGCTAATTACCAAATTTTTTCCGTTTAATAATACTTTAATAATACCGTTTTTTAAAGTTCCGTACCCAAAGGGTAAAAACGGGACCCTATTACTAAGACTTCGCTGTCCGTCTGTCTGTCACAGGGCTGTATCTCATGAACCGTGATAGCTAGACAGTTGAAATTTTCACAGATTATGTATTTCTGTTGCCGCTATAACAACAAATACTAAAAACAGAATAAAATAAATATTTAAGGGGGGCTCCCATACAAAAAACGTGTTTATTTGCCGTTTTTTAAAGATAATGGTATGGAACCCTTCGTGCGCGAGTCCGACTCACACTTGGCTGGTTTTCTTGTATTACCGTAGTATTCGCCGATCTGCCGTTGATCACGGTCGCTGGCAATGCTCATGATAAAGAGCATCTGAATTGTCTCGAAACGTCAGCAATACAAGAAAAAAACCGGCCAAGTGCGAGTCGGATCGCGCACGTAGGGTTTCGTACCATTAAAACGGCAAAAAAATCACGTTTGTTGTGTGGGAGCCCCTCTTAAATATTTATTTTATTCTGTTTTTAGTATTTGTTGTTATAGCAGGAACCGAAATAGATAATCTGTGAAAATTTCAACTGTCTAGCTATCACGATTCATGAGATACAGCCCTGTGACAGACAGACGGACGGACGGACGGACAGACAGACGGACAGCGAAGTCTTAGTAATAGGGTTCCGATTTTACCCTTTGGGTACGGAACCCTAAAAACGTGGTAATTAGCCGTATTTCTATTTAACATAAAACGTGAAAAGCCGTGTTGACCGGGTAGTGCGTCAAGGCACCTCCCACACGGCCAACACGACTTTCAATCCGAATTCCAGCATTGCATCAATGGATTTTTCTATTCAAAAACTTTATTTGTGTTCTTAGAACGGTGAAGGAAAACATCGTGAGGTCATCATAACCAAATTGGTATAGAATACTAACTACTGCAAAATGCCATGAGCCAAATGTTATGTTTAGACGTGCCTCTGCCTACCCCCTGAGTCACAAGGATCTGAGCGCCTGAACATTTGACAGGATGTCTATCTTACTTGAGGATTACCGTCGTGATCCTATTTATTTATTTTTCCAAAGTAACTTATAAATTTAATTTTATCACTTTGTCGACGTGACTAATTTGTATATTCATGCCAAATTACAGCTTTCTAGTACAAATAGTCTCTGAGCTGCGGAGGGACAGACGAAATGGCGAAACTATAAGGGTTCCTTGTAGACGGAACGCTAAAAATAACTTACTTATCAGCATTTATGGTGATCACATGGTCATACAGACCCTGGGCGCCGGCATCGTGGCCTGCCAAGTTGAAGTACGAGTGGTTGGTTAGGTTCACCACCGTTTTCTTACTGGTGCTCGCAGTAAACTTCATGACGAGAATGTTGTCATCAGTGACGTCATAGCTCAAGTTTGTTAACAAGTCTCCGGGGTAACCCTCCTCGCAGTCTTTCGAGAGGTAGCTAAAGGTGACCTTCGTGCCTTCGATGGTAGTAAGCCAGTTAACCTGTGATGCAGAAAAGTCGGGAAGTTTTTTATCGTACAGTGGGTAAGACCGCTACTGAAAACTGAAACTGTATGTTCAGATCAGGCATTTTGATTGATTTATCACCGAAAAAAGGAAAATTACAGTAGCAAATTTTTAAAACGGTGAAGGAAAACATTGTGAGGAAACCAGTTAGTATTCTTGGAAGTGGTGACTGGCTTGCAACCTGTCACCTATGGAATACTAAATACTGCAAAATGTGGGCAAGTGCCAATGTTTAGACGTGCCTCTGACAAACCCCTTTAGACATCATCAATCTGCGCGTCTGAAGATCTGAGAGGATGTCTACCGTACTTGGGGATAACAGTCGTGATTCTATTTCATTTCATTTTACTAAATACCATCGACAATGCATGACCTACCTTGTCAAACCCAACAGTTCCTCCATGCAAATGATCATCTCCAATGTTCTTCACCAGCCAGTAATCCTTTCCATCTATTTCGAAAGTGGCCCCTCCTATCCTGTTGGCGCAGCGCCCAACGGCTGCGCCAAGATATGGCACATTTCGGGTAACATAGCTGTCTAGGTCATCAAATCCTAGAACTATGTCCTTGGTGATTCCGTTTTGGTCTGGCACCTGTAAAAGAAAATAACGTAACCAAAACTAATAATTACGTTTCAAAAAACCTTAAGAAAACCCACGAAAATGTTTCAACCAATCGTAAAGTCAAGGGACATTATTAGTTTTTAAGTTATATGAAGTAACTATTAGTCCTACATTAATATAATTTCAATGGACCAACTTGGGACTATTCTTTAAACAATAGAAAAAAAATCATACATAAAAAATAATAAAAATAAAAAAATACGCGTCGTTTTTTGTCGGCTATAAAGGAAAAAAAGTACGTAGGATGTAATTTTTTTTTCAAGTTTTGTGCAGAAACTATTAATCCTACTTAAACAATAGTAAGGTAGGTATACCTAATTTGAATGTGACTATTCTAAGTAATACGTAGCTTCATTACAGATTCAAATACCAACTGGAACAATAAATGAATTTGAATATGAATAAGTATGAATATTTACAAAATTGCAAACAACTACGTCATCGTATCTTCAAAACGTCAAAACTGACACTTATAAGTACAACTAGCTGCTCGCCCCGGCTTCGCACGGGTGGTACCTGGATAAAAAGTAGCCTATGTGTTATTCTGATGTATAAGCTATATTACTGTAAAGTTTCATTTTAATCCGGTCAGTAGTTTTTGCTTGATAGAGTAACACACACACACACCCACTCACAAATGTTCGCATTTATAATATTAGCATTATAGTAGCCTGCTACTTCCTACTATCCTAGAAGTAGCAGGCTACTATAATGAAGCTAAAACATACATATTTCATATTCATTTATTTATTGCTCCAGTTGGTTACAACGGTCTTAAGGTACCACAGAGTTATTTTCTTTATCATTTACATTATGGTACCCCCTCTAGAAAAGCTAGAAGAGCGGTCTTACTGATAAAAAAGATATTTCCATCTTTTCTTACTATATGCAATGTCACTAATAACGATAAGACTCCATTACTAATGTGAGATACTCATATAATATGTTAAAACCCACAATTAATACAGTTAATCTATATCTGCCAATAAAGAAAAACATAACTATAGATTTTTAACACGGGTGTTCATCACATAATTACCTTTAATTTATTTTCAAGTGAGGGTAGTTTCGTCAACTGCCTCCGCTTCTCGACGGTAGCACCATGGCTATTGTAACAGCCGAAACGTCGGGAAAGTAAATTAAAGGTAGTTACGTGATAAACACCCGTGTTAAAATCTATAGTAATATCTACTAATCACGATAGTTTGAAAAATAATAATACAGAAAATCCTGGCTACGCCTCTAGGGCGTAAATTACCTTAATAGCCTGCACAATAGCGCCATAAGAAATAGCACTCAAAGAGAACCCGCTGCCAGTTCTCCATGTATACTTCTTAACAACTTCATCGTTGTGGGTTCCAAAGTCTTCAACGGTTAGAGTCACCATATTTACTTCTGAAACTGTAAATTCAATGATTGATTACGTTCGTTATCTATTTATTACTCAACTAGTGGAAACCCTCGACTTCGTCCACGTGAAGTTATTTACAAAGAGACTCACCCCTGCACTTCCTAAATTTCGGGAATTCCTTCCTTAGTGCACCCCTACACGCCAAAAGGAATACACCCTCGAAATTTCTTAGAAGGCTGTGCGTTGATAGATCAGTTAGTTAGTCAGGCATCATCAAATTTCATTCTTTATTTTAAAATAATGAAGTGCTGGTAATACAAATAAAATGAAAACTCCTCGTTTTCGAAGTTAAAAATAATTTAAGCGACATACACCTGCATTGTTCCATGACTAATTTACTAACTGAATAAATGTTTGCCTTTGCATCAATAATATAGATATTATTTTACAAATATTTCGTATTCATCCATTATTATCGACATCTGCTTTTTCTTCTATGACTAATTTACTTTAGGTAGGTAGTAATAAGACTTATTATAGGCAAAACTTTTTACTACACTACTTTTAATAAAAAAGTTTTTTTTTGTAAAATAAATATGATCACGACTGTAATCCCCAAGTACGGTAGACATTCTCTCAGACCACTAGGCGCTTAGATCCTTTGAAGATGTCTAGTGGGGGTAGGCAGAGGCACGTCCAAACATAATATTTGGCACATGCCCACATTTTGCAGTAGTTAGCATTCCATACGTGACAGGTTGCAAGCCCATCACCGTTTATAAGAATACTAACTGGTTTCCTCACGATGTTTACCTTCACCGTTTTGAGCACGTGTTTTTGATGCGCATTTAAACAGAAAAATCCATTGATGCACGCCGGGATTCGGGTAACAGTGAGCTGATCTGATGATGGAGTCAGGTGCTGTTCAACAGACACAATTGAACTCCTTAGTAAATACTTCGATTGAGTAAAACTTTGCTTACTTGTCAAGTTCCGATGACAATGTTAAATGATGTGACAGGTGATAGCGCGCTGGTTATCGATGGTTTAAATGATTTTAAAAAGCTTGTTATTGAAATGTTTTTTTAAACATACAACTTATCTACTTATATATGATACCTACTCTAGTAGCCTTTTTCCATTGTCAAATGATCATTGTTATTGTATGATTAAACCTTTGAATGTTGCTAGAGATTAGACAATAGACAATACCAATAGCAAGTGCCCACTTGTGCTCCAGCTATTAAAATATCTACTCAATTTATTATCAAGCAATAGTAGGAAAGATAATGGTGGTAATTTTGTAGTATCGACAAACATACAAAAGTTTTGTAAAATACGAACGTTTCTATTCAGCGTAAACTTTAGAATAACAGTCTTAAAATTGTGATTATTTAGTAAAAATACCATTCCGTACCCAAAGGGTAAAAACGAGACCTTATTACTAAGACTCCGCTGTTCGTCTGTCTGTTTGTCACAGGGCTGTATTTCATGAACCGTGATAGCTAGACAGTTGAAATTTTCACAGATGATGTATTTCTGTTGCCGCTATAACAACAAATACTAAAAACAGAATAAAATAAATATTTAAGTGGGGCTAACTACTAACGTGTTTTTATAAATAATGGTACAGAGCCCTTCGTGCGCGAGTTCGACTCGCACTTGGCCGGTTTTTATTCTAATGATAGAGAATAGTCCAAAGCTGGTCCCATTTAAATTGTATTTTTGTAGGACTAATAGTTCCTATAAAAAACTTAAACAAAGAATCTCTTCATTTTTCGATTGGTCGTTTTCTTTTAACACATCCAATTGTTATATTACTCAAAGCAAATTTACATGTTTGAAGTGTCTAAATTAGCGCAGGTTTAGGTACCTATCTGAAAAAGACAGTTTTAATTTTGTGATAGTTTTGATATTTATGATTATCATTGTGTGATTTAGAAACTTATGATAATCATTAATATCAAAACTATCACAAAATTAAAACTGTTTTTTTTTTCAGATAGGTACCTACACCTTTGGGTGTCCCAAAAAAATCAAAGTGGTTTTTTTTCAACGCATACCCTCTTATATTTTTCGTTTAGTGCTAAAATGACTGTAAAATTAATTTCACGTACTTAGGATAACAGGAACCCGTGCCGACTTGAATCGAAACATTTTAGTACTTGCACTCCTGAGCGCAAGAGGGCTATCATATTTCAGTGTTAGTTGTTTCTAGTTTTTATCATTTATCATATTGTTTTCGAATAGTGAGCATATCAATAGTATTGCACAATTCTAAAAAGAGTGTAATATATTGAATTGGTAACGTAAAACATCAAATGGATGGATTCAAAACTTCCCTCTAATGGACAAGTTCTATTAGCAGTTTTGTTCTTATTATCCGCGAAGTGAATTTAAAGGTAAATGAGAGTGCAAATCTTATGATACGCGTGTGTATTATTTCTTGGAAAAAGGTGCGAATATCTACAAAATAATACTATACTGTTTAAAGAAACTTGTAAACTTATAACATGTTTGAAAAGACTGGCAAAAAAACGCAAAAAAACACAAGATGTCTTTAAAAGGCGCGTCAAGAAGAGATTGTTACCATGGATTGACTATAATTAAAATGGATGAAGACTAAATAAAGAAGATTTTCCTGCAGCGTCAGAGAGAGCCTGATCGTCCGGGTCATCGAACTGCTGTCGACAAAAAGTTAAAGAACATAGAGGATACGGCGCGCCTCAGAGCTAATTAAGGAAGGGAATCGCCGTGCTAAATATTTAACTGCGTTGATTTCGTCGGTCATTAATAAACCTTTACCTATGAATTTACCTTCTGATTCTAGCGGGATGCTTAGCAAGAAAGTTGCAAAAGCCTGCATAATAAAAACCTATAACCTGAAACTCTAAAAATAATTTGTTTGTTACGAAGTTAGAAGCAGCATTGAACCTATATCAGCTGAGTATGAGAAATTCTGTGTTCATTCTAGAAGCTTCTATTGATGCGCTGGGATATAATATCGACGAATTTTCAATTAGAAAATCCTCTATTCAAAAAAATGTAACAGAAAAACGAAAAGAGCAAGTGGAAACTATAAAAATCAACGTTAAAAACATGGTACCAGATTTTGTGACTTTTCACTAGGATAGAAAGCTATTGCTAGCTTTGGATGCTCAAAAATCGAAAGAAGAACGTATTCCAATAATAATTTATTATGGAAGATAAGAATCAACCTATAATTTGTGCCTCGTTTAAAATGTTCTACTGGAAGTGAGCAAGCGCAGGCTGTTTGAAACGCGATAGTAGACTAGAACCTCGAAGATAAAGTACAAATTCTTCGCTGTGATACCATGGCTACAATCACTAGTCGTCTCAACAGGGCTTGTGTACTTTTGAAGCAAAAGAAAAGAATAGAAAAGTGCTTATTTTTGACATCAAGTTAATTTTTAACAAAAGCAATTTTTGTTACTTTGTGTACAAGAATCATCGTAAAATTTACCTTTATTTCAAAAATAAAACTTGAAAAGAAGGTAAACAGAATATCGTTAATAAGTAACAAAATCATTTAATACTATTTTTATAAAATTCTAAGTTGTTTTGAATGCATTTGTAATTAACAAACCTGAATTAAGAATAAGTTACATAGTATTTCCATACTTACAAATTTTTATTCATAACTTTGAAGTCAAGTCGGCACGGGATAACATTAATTAATCACAATAATATTTATTATTAAGGCTTTTGAGGTCAAATAGAAAAAAAGTAGAGGGTATGCGTACATGATTTCGCAAAATATTTTTTTGCACTTACTTGGGACACTCTACTACACCTGCGCTAATTTAGACACTTCAATGTGACAAAATAAGATAGATTGTACTCGTTTATTACTTTCCCACTCAATTTCAGTTAAATTGTGGTGACAGCAGAATTGTCACTATTAAATTATGTACCTTTGTACAAAGAGAGTTCATAACCAAATTAACTACATAAAAACAACTCCTACAACTAACCACATCCATAACTAAAAGATAACAAACGCAATTCTTAAATAACAAACAATAAAAATAATAATGATAACAATAGATAGTACTCACACGTCCTTCCTGCACAAGCGCCGGTATCTTACTGATGTGATGTGAATGTGAAGAGGTGGTGCGTATTTACTCGACCAGGCTTGTAAACCTGGTATAGGCATAAAAAAATACGTACCAGGTATGACGACACAGTTTGAACGCGTATTTTGTACTTGAAAGTATTTCTGTACTTGAAAGATTTTTTGTACGTACTTGAAAGTATTTTAGTACTTGAAAGTATTTTTGTACTTGAATATTTTAGTACTTGAATATTTTAGTACTTGAAGTATTTTTGTACTTGAAAGTATTTTCCAATCCAAATAGGGGGGTGGGGCTGGGAGGAGAGTTGGTTGGTTCAACCAAATACTTTAAAGTATTTCAAACCTGGTTTGTCAACCTGGTATTTGATGGAGGTGGTATTTATTAGACCTGGTACGTCAAAACACAAGTACGACCCATCTCTAATGTGAAGTTATCGTCGCACAGTATAATAAATGAAGTAAGCCGCAAGCCACAGCTGATAGTAATAATAGGTGTAGGACGAAAGCGGTGTGCAAAATTAAATGAACCAAAGGAAATTTAAATTTTTAAATGTAACTAGCAGACTCGGCCACGCGTTGCTGTGTCAACAGATATCGCCATAGAATATTTTGGAGCACAGATAATTGGAACTGTCAGTTAATAAACAAATAATTTGCAATAAAATAATATTGCGACTATAAATTGAGATTTAAGGGGCTCCCAGTCGCTGATTGCTCTTTTTCGAAACGAAAAAAGAAATACTTCTGAACAAGCCACATCTCCTATTTTTATAAGTATATTACTTCAGGTTCCTACCTAGATTTCTATTAAGCTGAAAACATAATAGCAGAAACTATTCACGATAAAAATATTATTTCAAAATGATACGTTTTAGAATTTATGATCGAAATATTTTATATACCTAGATACCTACTATTAAAATCAACTTGTGATTTATTGTTAAAGATAAATAATATGTAGATCTAGATTTCTATTAGGATAGATTTTTGATAAGTAATTATACATAATTTATATCATTAATTTATTCGAAAAGCTAAGGCGGACCACGCGCGCACGTGTGTTTGTCGTCATTGCAGCGGTCGGTAGGATTATTTATCGAAGTGATTAAAGATGGGTACATCTTTATTCACTTAGACTATACATTATAAAATACTGGAGGAGGCCTTCACTCATGGAGGGGCCCATACCCAAAATAATAAAATAAATAAATAGATTTTTAAGATAAAAAATTAGAATTTAAGAAAAAAAAAAAAAAAAAAAAAAAAAAAAAAAAAATAATAATAATATATATATATATTTTAAGTTCTAACATACACCTACGTGTAAAGGGTTGTGGGAAATAAAGGCTTTTTTATTTTATTTTTATTTTTATTTATACATTATAAAATAGGAGATGAGGCTTGTTCAGAAGTATTTCTTTTTCGTTTCGAACAAAAATAATCGTCGACTGGGAGCGCCTTAAGCTATCCTATCTTTCAAGTTGGATCAAACTGCACACGGTGAACAAAGTTTGATTAAAATCGGCTAAGACGAGTAATAAATGTTTTTGATGAATGCAGAATCGTTTGTTTCTCAATAACCGCAAAACATACAGTTTTGTTTTTTATGACAAAGATAACTTATGGATTTAATCTAGATAAATTAAAGACAGAAACACGATTGATGAAACTTTTCTCGATAGATTTATTTTTCAAAGTTGGCTCTTCAAAAACAGTTCATTTTTATATAATTAGTTAGATAATCATACTAGCTAAGTACATTACAGACAGTTTCTTTTTAAGTTTGATGGTTTTCAAGATAATGCAGCTTATCACTTTTTCCGTCTTATCCGGTAGACTCAGCCAATACAAAAAAACAAACATTTCACATATCACCTTATACTATCTCTGAAATATCGTCATAACCCGCCCAGCGGCCGCGATACCGGCACAGTCAGACATACAGACAGAGTTACTTTCGCATGTGTATCGTGTAAGTCACCCTGTCTAGAGGACATGACAAGAATGACCCCTATGTGGTAGATATAGTGCGAAAACTGTCTACCACAAATTGTCTACACTGGGTACTATACAACGTGTTACAAAATATCCCGTAAAAAATAAAATGAATAATAATTTTGTTAACCCTAGTAAGCTGTCATGTCGGGAACCAGATTATTTAAGAGAAAGGCCTACGTACCTATTTTACTTAATAATTGTCTACTAGTTTTTCAATTTTTAATTTACTTATAGTAATTTTTTTTTTTTTACGTTACTACGGTTCTTAAATAATCCGAATGGACTCGTTATAAGGCCCCATTTAACCTCCTTTCGGCTTTATGGGTAGTTTTGTAAAACCCTGTATATAAATATTTAAAGAGGTACAATTTGTACTTTTGTTTGTTAAACAAAATAAGGGTTTCTTGTAGTCTTGAAACCCTAAAAACCGCTCAACATCAAAGCACATTATCTGCAAGTAACATACGAGTAAGTAATATTTTATTTAAAATTTCCACGAAATTTGCATTAATGTAACCTATTAAGGTATCTATAACTTGTCTAAAATCTTCACTAGTACCTACACTACACCTGTACAAATACAAAATAAAATAGCTAGTTTAAAATAAGCTTGTAACGTAGGTAAAAAAAAACAAACAAGCAAGGGAAATTGATAAGATTTTGTTTTATTATTATTTTTATTTTGTTTTATCTACATGTTTTTAGGGTCACGACTGTAATCCCCAAGTACGGTAGACATCCTCTCAGATCTCCGGTCGCTTAGATCCTTTGAAGATATCTAGTGGGGGTTATTCAGAGGAACGTCCAAACATTATATTTGGCACATTTTGCAGAGTCAAATAAAATCATTTAATTTCATTTCGATAAAAAAAACTGTTTTATATCCACAATACTTTATTTGGTACATCTTAGACTTCTAGTATTGCCATTTGTTCAGCTATACCGCAGAGGTTTTTTCCCCTCATGAGGTGCATGTAGCCATCTATCCCCCAATCGCTGCCCCATGTGTTCTTAATAATATAGTATGGTATATCTTCCTCTCCGTCATCACCGGGCATTGTGTCATAGCCAACAACAAGAACCACGTGGAGCCAACCACCGTCTTTCTTATGGCTAAAATTTTACAAGACTTTTTAATACCGCTAGCTGCTAAAAAGTAACTTAAATCTAAATCATCCTACTTCTTTAAAAAATAAAAAACCGGCCAAGTGCGAGTCGGACTCGCGCACGAAGGGTTCCGTACCATTATCTATAAAAACCGGCAAAAAAACACGATACTACTTAAATATTTATTTTATTTTGTTATTTGTTGTTATAGCGACAACAGATATACATCATCTGTGAAAATTTCAACTGTCTAGCTATCACGGTTCATGAGATACAGCCTGTGACAGACAGACGGACAGCGAAGTCTTAGTAATAGGGTCCCGTTTTTACCCTTTGGGTACGGAACCCTAAATCACGCTTTTAACTCACGAGCAGTTCCTATTGAAGACGCCGTCCTTGTAGTTAAGCCAGTTAGTTGGGTGGATCACGGCCAGCACCGGCCCATGTTGCAATTTCTCGAGAATGTCTTCATCATCACGCAAGTTGCTGAAAGAACATATTAGAAATAGTAACCAAAAAAATAGGATTACGACTGTAACTGTGATCCCCAAGTACGGTAGACATCCTCTCAGTCTCCAGGCGCTTAGATCCTTTGAAAATGTCTAGAGGCACGTCCAAACATTATATTTAGCACGGCCCACATTTTGCAGTAGTTAGCATTCCATACGTGACAGGTTGCAAGCCTCGCCGCTTCTATGAATACTAACTGGTTTCCTCACGATGTTTTCCTTCACCGTTTTGAGCAAGTGTTTTGATGCGCATATACATTTTTCGAACAGAAAAATCCATTGATTCACACGAGCTTCAGATTGAAAGTCGAGGTAGGTACCTCCCACTCGGCCAACACGGTTTGATAATCATGTTTTTATAAAATAGCCCCACTGTACACTTTTCACTATACCTATACACACACACCTATACCTACGCTTCTGCGTAGGTATTATATTGGAAGCGTAGGTTTAGGTGCCTAAACAGCATAAAAAGCGTAGGTATTATGGCATTCCGTACCAATAAATAATGGTATGAATATCCCCTAACAAGGTGATAAGTGAAATTTTTGACGTTTTGTATGGGCTGAGTCTACCCGGATAAGACGGAAAAAGTGATAAAACTGCATTATCTTGAAAACCATCAAATCACTACATAGTATAAAGCAAAGTCGCTTTCCGCTTCCCGCGTCTGTATGTATGTTTGCTTATATCTTTAAAACTACACAACGGATTTTGATGCGGTTTTTTTAATAGATAGAGTGATTCAAAAGGAAGGTTTATATGTAATAACATGCTTAATATATTAGAGAACCACTGATAATTTTAAGATTTCAAATCAGCGCGACTTTTTTTTTTAATTTTAAATGTTGTTAACGAGTATACAAAGACATTCTGTAATATATTTTGGTATCAGCTTTGCACCCGGGCGAAGCCGGGGCGGGTCGCTAGTTTAAAAATAAATTGTCTTTATTTTAAGTAGCTAGTATGATTATCTAACGAATTATATAAAAAAGAACTATTTAGCTATTCATAGTTTTGATTAAAAACGAAACTAGTATTTTTATAAATCTATTGAGAAAAGTTTCACCAATCTAGTTTCTGTCTTTAATTTATCTAGATAAAATATAAATATAAAATATTGGCGGACTTTACACACAACACTATCTAGCCCCAAACTAAGCAAAGCTTGTACTATGGGAACCAGATAACTGATAGAATACTTAAATACCTTTTTTTTTTTGTAAATACATACTTATTATACATAGTAACACCCAGACACAGAACAAACATCTATGTTCATCACACAAATGTTTGCCCTGGGTGGGGATCGAAACAAAACTGTATGTTTTGCGGTTATTGAGAAAAAACGATTCTGCAAACATCAAAAACATTTATTACTCGTCCTAACAAAAAAGCCCCACAGGTCTATGCTCACCAAAAGATTTTGTAGCTCTTGAGTTGACTAATTCCCGCTATGGATCCTTTACAATCCTCCTGGATTAATTTGAGAGGGTAGTTATCGGCAGTTGTCAATTTGTAATGCTCTTTGCAAAGAAAGTACAAAGCTCTGCCAATATCACCACCACGGCAGCCATGGTTGTATTTGGCACAGTCTAGCAGTTGCTGAAAAGTAATAAAATTGTTATTACTAGCCGACCCGTGACTTAGGATATAATGATAACATAATTTTACTGTATAAAACAAATAATAACATAGTAAACAAAATCACTACATAGTATATAGCAAAGTCGCTTTCCGCTTCCCGCGTCTGTATGTAATATGTATGTATGTATGTTTGCTTATATCTTTAAAACTACACAACGGATTTTGATGCGGTTTTTTTAATAGATAGAGTAATTCAGGAGGAAGGTTTATATGTATAATACATGCATAATATAGTAGAGAAACACTGATAATTTTAGAGGTTTCTAATGTGATGTCGTAAATAAACACATTTTTTTGCGCTTACATTGCAAATGCTGGCTGAACCCCACGAGATATATCAAAATAATGTACTACAGTATTGTACACCTTAAAAACGTCTACAAAAAAGTCCACGATGGTATTAGAAATGTCTTACGCACAGCGAAGCGGGCACGGGTCAGCTAGTAAAATATAAATAAATACGATCACGACTGTAATCCTTAAGTACGGTAGACATCCTCTCAGATCTCCAGACGTTTAGATCCTTTGAAGATGTCCAGAGGGGGTAGTCAGAGGCACGTCCAAACATTACATTTGGCACATGCCCACATTTTGCAGTAGTTAGCGTTCCATACGTGACAGGTTGCAAGCCGTATAAAATAACTAGTTAATAAATAAATAGTGAGTAAATTACAATATTAAGAAAAAAATAAAAACTAATATGCATGAATATTGTACTAAATTATATATTATATTATTGAAACAAGCATTAAGATCATAATAATAAAAAAATATTATTCAATACTAATTATACGCTAAGCATGTTTAGTAATAAGATTAGTTTATAGATTATTTAATGGATTAATAAAATTATTATTATTATTATTATTATTACTAAAAATACCCTAACGACATATTCTCAGATCTATAATATACACCATTTTTTTTTGTAAAAATCAGTCAGGCTGTTTCGGAGGAGTTTGGTTACAAACACAGTGACACGAGAATTTTATATATTAGAGAGATGTCGTAGGTACTAGAAGTTAACGATGACAATTGTCAAATGTAATGTCGGTCGTTCCATCGTTCAAAAGATAGTCGGAAACGATGTTATCAAAAATAGGTATGCTCGATTAATGTCCCAATATATCGTTTTCAAGAGTAAACTCCCTGGCCGTCTACTCCGCAAAACGATTTTGGCAATGAGACAGTGCACCATATATTCGAACGTAGATAGATAGATAAACAAATATTCACGCACAATACAAGAACATGTACATAGACGAACTTAATGCTAGTTAGCATTTTCTTCCAGCTAGCCTTTGTAATGAATGGAAAGGGAATGGTAGTGCTTTGTAAGAGAGAGAGATCATTAAATTATTATATTTTTACACATACTTGCTAAAAAAAATACATAAATATACCATAATAAAAAAGTAAATGTGCGAGCTCGTCGTCTAGTGCGACTGCCGCGCTCGAATGCCGCGCTATGTCTGGTCTCACCTTTAGGCTGTGAAATAGTTACCTGTACGCTTAGCCGTTCATTGCCAACATTGTTGATAACCGCCATGGCATCCATGAGACTGACAATTCCAAACGCCCAGCACCCATTGCACTTCTTCTGACTTTCAACTGGTCCAATAACTCCACGCTTGTTTCGCCTATAAAAAAACTCTCGTATAACAAAACAACAAAACAGAATCTAAAAACCGGCCACGTGCGAGTCGGACACGCGCACTAAGGGTTCCATACCATCAATAAAAAAACAGCAAAAAAAATCACGTTGTTATATGGGAGCCCATTGTCACTTATTAGAATCTAACTGTTTCCTTACGATGTTTTCCTTCACCGTGAATTTTCTCATTAAACTATTTCAAATTAAATTAGACAGATTGCTACTTCACTTACCAATCCAATCTTTCCGGCAATTTTACAGACTTCAAGCCACGACGTATCACAGAAAACTTGACACGGCCAAAAATTAAATTGGTAATGGCTGCGATTCCATTCTTAGAGACACCCGACTCACAATTCTTACTTTCCTCTGTACAATCTCCTAATGGGCCAATTTGGCTTTTCGTGAACATACTAGCTTTTTCTTCCTCGGACCAGTCGGAGAATTTTGTGAGTCCGTGAACTGCTCCCGTGCTTAAATCCCCATTGTTCAGTTCGTCTATTTCTTTTAGGGAATTCTGAAAATATTTTTTTTTAGATATAGAGCAGGTATTTTTGTACATACAAAAGACTTTTGGATTAAACACTATTATTTTTATTTATTCATTCTTTTAGTTAATTAGTATGTGTGGATCAGTGGGGCTATTCTGTAAAAACATGATTATCATGTTATGATATTCATACCAATATTTATTGGTACTAATACCAACGCTTTTTATGCGTTTAGGCACCTATACCTACGCTTCCAACACAATACCTACGCAGAAGCGTAGGTATAGGTGCGTAAACAGTGAATAGTGACTATGAAAAGTGTACAGATTAGGTAATCTCTAACATTAGGTATTGTATTCAACATCATTACGTGATATTCATGTTTTTTTACAAAATAGCCCTGCAGATGGGGAGGATTTTATAAAGATTGTATTGAAAAACTATTTTTTCAACTGGTATTTTATAGAAGACAAGCTTTTATAAGCGCTCATTTGTTAACACCACTAGCGGTCACCCATCCATTGACTGCGCTAAAGGTTGCTAAGACGATCTGTTAGTTACTAACAAGATTTTTGTAGTGGACTAGCTTTTACCCGTGACGTCCGCGTAGGTTCAGAAAATAATTTTTTTACGACTTTATCGTATAACATTGACATTCCTAAAAACAAAATATAATTTTGGAAAAAGAATAGCCTATGTCCGTCGCAAGTCGCAAGACTATATGACATCACAATCGGTCCAGGGCCAGCGGTTTGGCTTTCGCATTCATAATCTATATATATAAAAGAATAATAATAGTGTCGTGTTAGTTACACTATTTACAACTCTAGAACGGCACCGATTTGGCTTAAAATTGGTCGGGAGGTAGCTTAGAACCAGGAGACGGACATAGGATACATTTTATAACGGGAACGGGAACTTTTGTTAAGCGATACGAAGTTCCCCGAGTTTTCTTGTATGAGTATAGATTAAAATGACTTACCTCGAAATATACCATTCTCCTTTGAAATTCCTCCTCACTATAACTCTTATTAAACTTACGCAAATAATCATTAAAGAGTATTACACTATAGTTCAAACACCAAAGTCTTATTGCTATAATACTACATACTAATATTGCACAACAAAATAGTTTAAACGACATTGTACAGTTAAGTGGAAAGCCGTGGTTCTGCCTAACCCTCTGGGAAACAGGCTATGTATGTACAGTTAAATTACAAATAACAACACTAATTCGAACAAGAGTCACAGTCCCAGTGTTCACATAAGGAAACAAATAGGAATAAACTATGCTATGAGGCTATGACATGTTAATTAAAAACCGGCCAAGTGCGAGTCGCACTCGCGCACGAAGGGTTCCGTACCATTATCTATAAAAAAACCGTTTTTTTTTATGGGAGCCCCACTTAAATATTTATTTTATTCTGTTTTTTTTGTTATAGCGACAACAGAAGTACATCATCTGTGAAAATTTCAACTGTCTAGCTATCACGGTTCATGAGATACAGCCTTGTGACAGACAGTCTTAGTAATAGGGTCCCGTTTTTATTATTTATTATTATTAATAAGTAGATGACTAACTGATCTAACAACGTACAGACTAAACACTTGTCGCAAAAACTTCTTTTGAAACAAAAAAATCAAATGTTCATAGGCACTGTTAGCTAAATCTTAATCTTAATAATATTATAAATGCGAAAGTTTGTGAGTTTGTATTCAATCAGGTCTAGACGACAAAACAGGTTAAGTTGAAATTTGCTCTAGATGTAGAAATACTGCCCGAATGAATAATAGACTACTTTAATATATGAAAAACATCCCCAAAACAATAAAAAATGCAAAAGGGATGATTTCTGTAGAGATGGCGCTGGTGTGCAAAATATCCGACATCCGTATTAACATCAGTCGTCATAGCAACATGCGTTACTCTATGCGATTATCGAAACTTGGACAGGACAACGTCTATCACGGGTCGGCTAGTAGATCTATAGTCTAACAAACTATAAAGATGTGGGATCTGTTTTTCCTGTAAACATGTTTGCCTGACGAGTAAGGAAAATAATGATATTCAATTGAAAATCCATTTAGGTAAAATGTATATTTAAATATAGGTATATAAATCGAGTAACAATACAAGGATATCTGATAATCATTATATTATAGATATTTTGATAAAAATATTGTATATATTTAAATATAATGGCACTTAGATTTACAGATTCTTTTTAATTTATACAATTTATACATATAAAAATGTGAAAATTTTATAAAAACCTTACTTACTTACCTTACTAAATTCTAAGGCACTTTTTTTGCATTAGAAGGAATGTATTTATTTGGACGGTAGGTACGCATCTATAAATTACGTCACATGTTATGGGGGTGATAGGGGGGTGTGATAAGGGGTGGGAGGGGTCCTAAATTTCATCACGTCACAGTCGAAATATATCTAAGTATACAAATATATAATGTATCTCTCTTTACAGGAAAATAAAATTAAATTTCGAAGGACGGCGTTAACATTCGCGACACACTTTTCATAGCTACAGCTACTATCGATTTTCAGCGTTTTTCTCCAAATGAATAAATTTTGTTTTTGATGTGAAACATCTATTAGTCACGTTAGACCGGCTGTATTGGTAAGGCGACAATCGTCGCCATACCTGTCTCGCTCTTTTGTACTAAAATCATTTTCTGTTTCACTCACTCAAACTTTAGCTCACGTGTCACATTGCTCGTTATAGAAAGAAAGCTAATTTCGATAGATTTGAGTTAAAAAAAAATTAAAATTTTGAAGTTTCACATCTGACAGGCGTCCAGCGACGGATAATTTTTTTTAATTATATCAAGAAATATTATTTATAAATGTAAAATTGCTAATAATGCTAAAATATGTAATGTCACAGTGAAAGAAGGGGGAGTGAGTGTGACTAGCTGTGGCAAGGAAGGCGAGGGGGGGGTGTCCAAAAAAACATAAATTCGTTTGACGTAATTTATGACCCCTAACTAAATAAATTACTTAGCTATAATTGCATAAAAGGCTCCTTATTACTATTAGTACCTATCTTACGAGTATAATAATATGAGTATGTTTTCATAAGACATTATTTATTGCACACATTAAATTATGTAATTTTCAAACTAATATTCGAACACATATTTAATCGATATTTCATACACGTATTTTTTTACCTTTTTGCCTTGTCCGATTATTTATATTGTTTAGAGAATAATCCAAAGGTGGTCCCATTGTATTTATGTAGGACTTCCTTCATAAAACTTAAAAATCTATTATCGTCTCTTAAATTTACGATTGGTAATAAACATTTGTTTGGTTTGTTTATTTGTTAAAACGTAATTATAAAATATTAATTAATAATATGTATTTGCCTAAAGGGACCGTACCACAACCTCAAAAGTAATATCATAACAATATTACTCACGGTATATTATAACTATCGGTAAGGCGGTTAACTGCTGGCATGAACAAAAGTAACTGCAGTTCGCAGATTACAAGTAAAATAAAGTAAATGTTGTAAATGCAATAGGTGTAGTTTCGGCATAAATTTATTTAACTTTTTCAACGGGGTAAAAAAGAATTCCCGCTGTCCCCGTCATCGGGGACAGCGGGAATTCTTTTTACAATTAAATATACTTCCCGTTGTCCCCGGTCTCTGTCCCTGTTGAAAAAGTGAAATTAATTTATGCCCGTTATCCCCGGTATGTACTTTGCAGAATCAACAAGAGTCGACGTCTTTTTTAATGTGATTGGAATAATGTGAAATATAAATTCGAGTTTTGAGTTTTTCACTTTACATAAAGGCACTTTAATAACATAACAAAGATTTTTGACAGCAATAATATTTTTAACAAAATCTTAGTTGAGTCACGTTTACTAGCAGATTTACTTTTATGATTTTTTTAAACAAAAACCTTTTATTTGAAAGCTGGTGCTTCCCGTATAGTCCCATTTGAATTAGAAAAAAACACTTTTAAGGGTGAAAAAATAGGGGATGAAATTTTGTATTTGACTTATTCAATTCAATTTATAACAACATTCATGAAGTCGGTTTGTTTTTTTGTTTTTTAAACGTAACTTAATTAAGTGTTTTTATTTAAACTGTAAAACTGTTTGTTTTCCGAATAAAATAAAGTAAATTTTGAACACAGCTGGTAACAGCTGGTATCTTGAGCCTTCACTTTGTTCGATCAGCACCACACTGGAGCTTTACATAGCATTAAGGAAAGGATCATTGAAAAAAAAGGTAGACCCTAAGCCGTGTATGTTGCCTGATTCTTCTAGGCTTGGTCGCGAGGAATCGGCGTAGCTTCACCTAGTTCCTAAGACGTTTCAAAGTGATCCTTTTGATTTTACTGAAATATATGATTTTTGAATTTGAATTTGAGCTGTTTCTTTCAATGGTGTTTCGAGGATTAATTTCGTGTAGGTTGTTAATATTACCTTCATTACTTTTATCTGTTTCATAATAAACCTATTAAACTAGCTAATATCACTACGATGTCACCCTGATGAGTATTAGTTAACGTATCTATTCACATCATTCATTCATTCGTTCTTTTGTTCGCTGCCAATATAAAGAAGGCACTTTACTTCCTTCAAAATGAAAAGGTTCATTCCATTAATTACGTGAGACGTTTAGGGGGGGAAGGGAGTCGAGAAGAATATCACCTAAATACACATACTTTCTTAGATAAAAATAATAAGCAAGTTATGTTTTTTTAATCCAATGCAATCAAGCACTTGTTAACGTATTTACACAAAAAATAAGCATTTTAAAAAACTCACCTAAGATTATAGGGGGGTTTAACCAAATCTCACAACATTTTAAATAGAAATACGGCTAATTACCACGTTTTTCCTTTGTATTGCTGACGTTTCGAGACAATTCAGATGCTCTTCATCATGAGCATCGCCAGCGACCGCGATCAACGGCCGTTTTTTTAGCCGTATTTAAAATGATTAAAAACCACGATAGTTTTAATTCTAAAATCTCACAACATCTCAAGGGGGGATGGTGGTTCGAAAAAATGGCAAAATCACCTCACGTAATTAATGGACGCCTCCTTACCAAGCTGCCTTGTTATACATAAGTTTGAGACATCTACTGGACATCAAGAGTAGCTACTTCATTGGCCAAACCGCAGATATTGTTGCCTATAGCCAGCATCAGATACCCTGCGTTACCGAAATCACTTCCCCAGGAGTTCTTCGCGATGTAGTAAGGGACATCTGCGCTCAGGTCATAACCCACTAATTGCACCGCGTGGTTGAGGTCTTTTGCTGCACCGCTGGAATCGAAAGATTGAATGAATGATTGAATGAATGAATGAAAGAACGAATGGTAACAAACAAATGAACACCTAACATTCACATCTTTCTAGTTCTGAACCTCTGAGCACTTAAGGAATAAAAATATATATAAAATTGGATACGACGACATACTTTCAGATCCCCATGCCCTTAGATCCTTGAAGATGTCTAATGGGGGTCTTTAGTCACATGCACGTCCAAAAATTATATTCGTAACCACACGATGTTTTCCTTTACCGATATGAGCATGTTTTGTTGCGCATATACATTTTTCAAATAGAAAAATCCATTGATGCACAGCCTCACAGGCTTTGTATTTCAAACTGACGACCTTCAGATTGAATAGTGCATCAGAGTGAAGGTATACCCCTCTCAGGACAAAGAGTGAATGATAGCATACCTGCAATGGTACTGAATAACTCCGCCGAGATAGTTCTGCCATGTTATTGCGTTCACCGCCACTGTCACCGGCCCGTGGGTCGCTAGGGCTTCAAGAATCTTGTCTTCGGTGACTACGAAACTGTAAACAATAAAAAAATATATAAAATAAAGATAGGACCTAGGACAATAGGATAATAATAATAATCCTAATAATATTGTAAATGTGAAAGTTTGTGAGTTTGTATGTATGTTTGTTCCTCAATCAGGCCCAAACGACAAAACGGATTAAGTTGAAATTTGTTGTAGATGTAGATAAAATGGCCGAATAAAACATAGACACCTTTAAAATATGAAAATAATCCCCCCAAAATGATAAAAAAAAGGAAAAGGGATGATTTTTACATCGCGTTGGTGGTAGCTAGAAATAAGGGAAGTATATTTTTTTTTATATATTATTTTTTATTAGAAGGGTTTTATGTGATAATATTTAAAAAAAAATAGGATCACGACTGTAATCCACAAGTACGGTAGACATCCTCTCAGATCTTCAGACACTTAGATCCTTTGAAGATGTCTAGTAGGGGTAGTCAGAGGCACGTCCAAACATTACATTTGGCACATGCCCACATTTAGCAGTAGTTAGCATTCCATACGTGACAGGTTGCAAGCCCATCGCCGCTTATAAGAATACTAACTGGTTTCCTCACGATGTTTTCCTTCACCGTTGTAAGCAGCAATAATGTTCTTTATATTTATACACTTTAAAACTCACTCGTCACAAGTGTAAGACTTTACGCGCACACCCGTAGCGTTTTTAGGCACAAGTTTGCAAGCGCCATCTGTTAGCTTCAGCGGGTACTGCTGCTCTAGACCAATCGGAGAGTCTGTGAGGTGCAGCCAATCAAGGAGAAGACAGATGTCGCCGCCTGCGCAGCCGCTGTTACCGAGTCCTGCGCAGTCTATAGCTTGCTGGGGAAATAAACATGAACTTTGAACCGAATAAAAAGGAGATTCTCGGTTCGAAATGTATATTTCTATAAATTATATTATGCATAACTTTTGGCTGGTGATGAATTTCGGAGCATTATTTGTCTTTTGTGGGGGAATAGTCCAAAGTTGGTCCCAATTAAATTATATTAATGTAGGACTAATAGTTCCTTCATAAATCTTAGAAAAATGTGGCCGTGTGTCAAATATAATGTTTGGACGTGCCTCTGACTAATCCCTCTAAACATCTTTGAAGGATCTAAGCACCTGGAGATCTGAGAGGATGTCTACCGTACTTGGGGATTACAGTCGTGATAGATATTTTTAATTTAAAACTAAAAAACTAATTTCGTTTTGACTTTTCAATTTGTCGAAACATTATCGGAGGGTTTTTTTTAATATTTTAAATTTAATTATTAGTTTGAGTTTACCTGCACGCTAAGCGTTTCAAGCTTGCCGTTCTTGATGGCGTTCATGGACTCCATGGTGGCCACGGTGCTGAAGGCCCAGCAGGCTCCGCAGAGCCCTTGGTCCCTCACGGGGCCTACCACTCCTTTGTCTCTCCTGATAATTTACCAAAAATAAAATTACTTTTTTTAATATACAAGCTAACCTGGCGAACTTCGTATCGCTTTAGAATTAACAAATGTTGTGTTAAGTGCCCGATCACGTTCCCGTTCCCGATAAAAAGTATGCTATGTCCGTCTCCTGTTTCTAAGCTCCTTCCCCACCAATTTTCAGCTAAATCGGTTGGGGATAACTGCTTCAAAATTGTATACATACATTACAAGTTAAATAAAAGCTTGTAAAAATAGGTAGGTATCTACTTTTATTTCTGAGTGTTTTGGTTTAAAATTATGCATACTAATTAATTAATTAAACTAAAGTATAATATAAAGATAACTACGAAAAAAATCCGTAAAACCAGTATAATTCCTATAATTACTCGAATCTCATTCGATATCAGTGAATTAACATAATACACAAGTTCACAAACACGTTTTAAGTTTCAACCTTGGCATAAGAATAATAGTAGGTAGGATGAGAGCGCTGGTTGTGGACACTTAAACAACATTTTAATTTTCTAATAAACTTAAACAATATTTATATTAAACAACATAGAATAGAGTATATATCTATCTTTTAGGTTAAGCAAAGGAGGCGATATTTATTTATTAATTATTCATATTTAAAACACGGGAAATATTTAGTTGTGGGTAATAAAATAATAAATATTTAGAGGTATAACGCATCACAACTGTCATTAATCAAAACTGATACCATAGAAAAATAATTGTATTAACTATAGATTTAAAACAAGTTTGTTTGCTATGCTTTGTTATTGACTGCCAAAATTGAAAATGAACAAAACCGGGGTAGGCACCACAACCGGCTCTTTGACCCTAGCAATAATAAGTCTATCTTCCGAATGGAAAAAAATAAGAAACTGTGTTTAATAACAAAATAAAATCCATACTATAAACAATACAAAACAGTTTGAAACTTTGTCGATAGAAAGTAAATATGTTTATTTGCCACGATAAGCATAACACAATTAAATACCGGCCAAGTGCGAGTCAGACTCGCGCACGAAGTGTTCCATAACATTATCTATTAAAACGGCAAAAAATCACGATTGTTGTATGGGAGCCCCACTTAAATATTTTTATTCTATTTTTAGTATTTGTTGTTATAGCGGCAACAGAAATACATAATCTGTGAAAATTTCGACTGTCTAGCTATCACGGTTCATAAGATACAGCCTGGTGACAGACGGACGGATAGACGGACAGCGGAGTCTTAGACGGCGGGTCCCGTTTTTACCCTTTGGGTACGGAACCCTAATAAATGAGCACAAAAACAGGGAAACAGATTGTTCCATGCGGGCGCAAATAGGACCCCGTCTCAGCATTGAGCCGCATAGCAGCGAACCTAGGGTGTAGGTGAAGTTGACTGTACAGTTACGATGAGTAAAGATAGATGTACCTACCTTACTTAAGTACCTATTAAAATAAGATACAAAGCAGGGCATTCACATCTGCTATCATTTGTATTTTAACTTAAGACCTACAAGTACATATGTGCCTCTGTGTAATTTGCTTATCAATTTCTCATTATAACTGTGTTGAATCATAATAACTGCATATTACACCATAATATTTTATACTCATAGGTAGGTACATAGTGTCGGTTTAATAAACGGAGCGGTAGTTTAAATCTAAAAAAACCGGCCAAGTGCGAGACGGACTCGCGCACAAAGGGTTCCGTACCATTATCTATAAAAACGGCAAAAAAATCACGTTTATTGTATGAAAGCCCCCCTTAAATAATGATGTTATTCTGTTTTTAGTATTTGTTGTGATAGCAGCAACAGAAATACATAATCTGTGAAAATTTCAACTGTCTAGCTATCACGGTTCATGAGATACAGCCCTGTGACAGACAGACGAACAGACAGACGGACAGCGAAGTCTTAATAATAGGGTTCCGTTTTTACCCTTCCTTCTTTCTCCTACCAAAAACTTCATTATCAGCGAGTAACATAGGCATTATTTTATTTGAAAAAAAAAATAGAGATTCCAGGAAAATTTTACTAATATAATCTAAGCCGTAGAGGCTTAGATTATATTATACTACTTACGATTATACTATACTACTAGGTACACACGTGCGAAGCCGGGGCCGGGAATGTTCTATATAATCGCTCTTAAGGCGCTACCAGTTCCTAAAACCGCGGCAGAAACGACTAAGACAGTTAACAACGGCAAGCTCTAGATGGCGTATGCGTATCGTAAATATTATCGACAGTTTTTATGAGATCGCGTTGCTCGTACCTACGTAGGCAAGTAATAGGGGTAGCTTTACCCACCCCTCAACAACCATTTTCTCTTTGTCCGCCTTTGCTTTTCAAATAAATTAATGATATAAATTATGTATAATTACTTATCAAAAACCTATTCTAATAGAAATCTAGATCTACATATTACCTATCTTTAACAATAAATCACAAGTTGATCTTAATAGTAGGTATCAAAATATTTCGATCATAAATTCTAAAACGTATCATTTTGAAATAACATCTTTATCGTGAAAAGTTTCTGCTATTATGTTTTCAGCTTAATAGAAATCTAGGTAGGAACCTGAAGTAATATATTTATAAAAATAGGAGATGTGGCTTGTTCAGAAGTATTTCTTTTTTCGTTTCGAAAAAGAGCAATCGTCGACATACAGCCCCTTAATAAGTTCTTCAACGAAATAAATGTTAGAAAACTTGTCCAGAAAATTGGAAAATTCGGGAAAAATTTAAATTATTTTTTTTAAAGTTTTCTAACATTTATAGCATAATAATTATTTATTAGACCATATTAATATTAGCCCATATAATTATTTATTAGCCCATATAGCATATTAATTTATTTATTAGCCCTTATGGGCAATAAAGCAGTCCGAAATCTGTACCTACAGAATTCAGAAGAGCACCTTTTAAATGAGGAATAATTTATGCATAATAATTAATTATAATTTATATAATAACAGGCAAATATTTTTTTCTAAATGTCACAGCCTAGCCCAAACTCATTCAAAATTCAGGAAATAAGTCCTTCAAATTATTAATTTAAATTTTATTTCTTATGGGTACAATAATGGTCTGCACACACTGGCGTACGGCGCGGTATAGGATTTAAAATTTATCTAGTGAATTGAATAGTTATCCAATCTAAATAAGGTGCTTAAATATTTCAATGCTCGGTATTCTCGCAAAATTGCGCTGCGATGCTCCCGAAGCTGATCACAGAGCATTCAAATATACCTATACCTTAATACGATGGATCACTATTCAATTGATTCATTTTAAATCCTTTCTGCTTCCGTCCGCCACTGTGCGCCATCTATAAATTGAATATCCTAATATCCTAATAGTTTGTATGTATGTTTGTTCCTAAATCAGGCCTAAACGACAAAACGGATTAAGTTGAAATTTGCTGTAGATGTAGATATAATGCCCGAATAAATAATAGACTACTTTAAAATATGAAAAACGTCCTAAAAACGATAAAAAACGCAAAAGGGATGATTTCTGTATAGATGGCGCTGGTGTGCAACAAATCTGACATCACAGACTAAAAACATTCGAGTCTTTTCTATTTGATTATTGAAATTTGACAGAACAACGTCTGTCACGGGCCGGCTAGTATTGTATATCAGCTCAGTTGATAGTAACTCTGCCTTCTGTGTTGTCAGTAATCTGGTTGGCATAGTACAATATTTACTTAGTTTAGGGGCTAGATGTGTCTAGATATGTTTACCAATATTTATTTATTCATTTTGTAACAAAACCTTGAAATGGTGTAAATAAAAATTAAAACTTACCAATCAACTTTCATTGGCACAGCAACACTTCGTTTCTTCCTGATAGTAATGTAGATATTGTTGTGTGGTTCATTCCCATAGGGGTACCGTTCCCTCTGATGACTGGGATGAGACTCATCAAACTTCTCATACAACTGATTATTCTTCCCCGCAACCCCTTTGTATTGATCCCAGCTCTTTCCATACAAATGTGGTGGTTTTTTCTGCTTCTCGTCCGAGAGATGGATGTCTCGGAACTCAGTTTTGGACATATCTGAGAGCTGGGTGAAGCCATATCTAGCTCGAAACGACTCTGGACCGCGGGATTGGCCATTTAGCTCGTGTATTTCCTGAGCTGATGTCTGGAAGTAATTAAGATAAGATAATTTACTTTCAATAATCATCCTTAAATTCAGATTCATTTAATTTAATTCATATTCTAAATAAATAAAAAATATATTTTATAAAATTAGAATTACTATTACTACTTGCAAAAAGAAGGTATGTTGGATTTATTATGTCAAACAATTAATTCAGTCGTAAAATTTAATTAAGTTAAAATACCACTTTTAGAAATAATCAAAACGAAGATAGATACCATTAGTAATGGTAAGTATTCAAATAGTACCTACCTACCTAGGCATTTATTAATTGAATTAGGGGGCTCCCAGTCGCTGATTGCTCTTTTTCGAAACAAAAAAAGAAATAGGTACTTCTGAACAAGCCACATCTCCTATTTTTATAAGTATATTACTTCAGGTTCCTACCTAGATTTCTATTAAGCTGAAAACATAATAGCAGAAACTTTTCTCGATAAAGATATTATTTCAAAATGATATGTTTTTTGGAATTTATGATCGAAATATTTTATATACCTACTATTAAAGTCAACTTGTGATTTATTGTTAAAGATAGATAATATGTAGATCTAGATTTCTATTAGAATAGATTTTTGATAAGTAATTATACATAATTTATATCATAAATTTATTCGAAAAGCTAAGGCGGACCACGCGCCGACGTGTGTTTGTCGTCATTGCAGCGGTCGTCGGTATGATTATTTATCGAAGTGATTAAAGATGGGTAGGTACATCTTTATTCACATATACTATACATTATAAAATAGGAGATGTGGCTTGTTCACAAGTATTTATTTTTTCGTTTCGAACAAAAACAATCGTCGACTGGGAGCGCCTTAAAATAGGTGTAGATAGAGATACTTAGGTAATTTTGTACCCTTTTAATACAGTTTGATGATATCTAAATACGATATTATGATGCAAATCTATTCTGATCATCTATTACGAATACATCGAAACTTGTTTTGATCTCAATTAAATACGATCGTTGATCGTGTGATAAGAACTTTTATGAGCGAAACCTTTAAAAATAGAATTCAGGTGACTGGTAGTGATATAATTGACCTTACCACAAAGTTTTGGAACCTCAGTTGGTACTCCGCAGGCGTCCTATAAGATTTGTTAAACTGTTTCAAGTAATCGTCGAACATAGGCTTTAGATCCGCCTCAGTTGTTTTTTTGAACAGTACAGAGGGCACGATAATGAAAAAAAAACAAATAAGAGCAAAGCCCAGCAACCAGTTCCACCATTTCTTCATGTTATCGTTATAATTTAAGTTTATTTAAAGAAAACGAAGTAAACGCGTCCTACCACTTTGCAGAACTTTCGTAACTGACTGAACTGATTTTTTTAGTTGATTGTTGATTCGGGTTCGGGTGTTGCCGTCAATAGATTTAACATTCTACCATTGTGCTGCCAGATTTTTCTACCACATACTACTAAATTATTAGTTTTCTTCATAAGAGAATTCATGTGCAAGTGCCGGTTAGCAATAATTACAAACAAATTTGAAAAATCCATTTATTTAAAAAAAAAAAAGAATTATATACCTAAACCGTTTACAAAGATAATTTCGTAAATAATATTAAGTACTTCAACTTTCAATTCATTTTCCCGCGTCATCCACACTTCACTAAGTGAAGCTCAATTCTTAATTCTACCTACATACATTCTAAAAACATAATCTATTGATTCTCTTGCTTCACGTTATCAAACAGCACGAAAGTCCATCTACCTTTATCTGTTCGCGAAAACACATCAGTATATTTAATCAGGACATCTTTTATAGAGCTCTGCGTAGCGCCAGGTATCATAGACCTAATATAGGACGTCAGATAGTCTATGGTTGCGCCTAGAGGATGAGCTAGGAGAAAAGCGGTTAGAATTGCGACGAGCTTGCCCTCTTGCTTCACGTTTGTCTCGTTTAATAAAGATGGCATTGGTGGCGGCGGTGGGAGCGGGATTATTCCTACCTGTAAACAAAATTAAAACTGTTTAGCTGTATTTTTTTTTATATTCTGCCGACGCCATATAAAATGGGATAAGGCCATGTTTTTATTGCATTCAAATATAGGGTTACATAATGTGATGCACTGATTCCTGCTTTAGTTTTCAGTGATGCAGGAAGGCAAAGAATTAAGAAGAACCGTACACTGCTATGCACAATCTATGCTGTCATCTGAACTCGGGTCTCAGGACTGTGAGATGTGTGTGTATTTATGAATATTTAATATGTGTTTTCAGTGACTGGGTATTATAACAAGGGGGTAATACATAATGTATTTACAAAAAAATATTGTAAATACATTATGTATTACCCCCCTATTTTAATATGCATTTGTATTTATAAATAGCTCGCCTGGTGCGAAGGTCTGCCGCCATTCAAAGCCTGCTGCGCGATGTAGTGAGCCTTGAATGTCTCAAACTTCCTTTCCGCCTCGTCTTTTAGGAGTTGAGCCTCGTTCCTGTAGCCTTCAAGCTCGCAAATCAACGTGTCGTTCTCAGCCTGCATAGAAATGTCAATGTCAATCCTGTGACTTAAAAATTATATATATTTTTTTAATTATATAAATAAAATACATCTAATATAGTAAAATTCTCGTGTCACAATGTTTGTAACCAAACGAAACTGCTTGACCGATATTTATGTTTTTTTTTGTGTATATTTGGTAGGTATGAGAATAGGTCGTAGGGTATTTATTATACCCATTATGTACTAGAACAACTGTACCATCATTTGGTACCTAATTTGCTAGCTTTAAAATTACAATGCAAATAGTGGTTACCTTGAGCTGATCGTATTTCTCAGCAGAATCCTTCGGGCCGACTTTCTCAGTTTCTTCGTCCTCGAACAAACTATTGAATTCTTCCTTTATGTTTCCCAGATCCTGCAATTTAAGTTGCTGTTTATAATGATGTACGATTACAATACTACTGATTCCGCGAGCGGGAATAGACTTACAGTTGAATAATAATACATTTTACAAAGATAATCACTCATCCTGCCATTGGCTTTTGAGGACCAGAGCAAAGAGACAAGGTTTTGATACATAATAAAATACCTGTAACCGATGAGATGATAAAAGAACCAACGTTGTAAGGTTAGTACGCTGTAGTAAACTCAGTTTTTGAAGGTTTTTCGGTGCAAGATTCTTCTTCGGCTTTGATGACGTGGTGCAAACAAACAATAAACACAGCTGCATTACCTCGTTAGATATGAATTGGAGTGAATCTGCCCCTTCATGAGCTCTATTTACAGCCATCTTACCAAAACTTTTCAACACTACTTGTCTAAACTATGAAGCTAGAGACTACACTAGGAAATCATTTATGGATCGAAGCCCCAGTAAGGGAACACAGATATAATCCTGACTCCGCACTAGGACTCCTTGTGTCGCGTGTATCAGGAAGTGTAGCGTACCATATCAACTCAGAACAAATATTTGTAAATTATACAAACATTTGTCCTTGCTCACCGCGGTAATCGAACCCGCCAGTAATCACTCGCTCGCCACTCCATCATGATCAACAGAAACCGTATTGGCTGGAACAACTCAAATGCAGGAACGCAAAATGCTCAACTTACCGTGACTGTGATCCTTGTCATACGAGTAATTTTCCAACCATTTTGCTCTAAACTAAATTTAACTATTGAACAAATAGTGCTGATATGAATGACATCAGTGGTGATTGTTTTTTGTCGTGTCTCTGATTTTATCTTGGTTACCCTGTTAGTTGACCGTTCACCATGATTGTGTATGATTGTATGAACCTGTTTAGAGCCGCGAGATCCACTGGACCCACTGGTGCAGAAACTGAAGTCGAAGCGACGAGCTTAAGCTAATAACTACGCCATCACCGCTGTCGTTGATAACACATCCTCCGATTCCGAGACCTATTTTTGCCGCATCTGTTCAGTCTGATGAATATTCTCGTAGATAATCGGAATATAAGCCAGCAAATACGAAGTCTGAGAGCCCAGGATATTCTAGAATGCTAAGTGTTGTCGAAGACATGTCGATACTTCACACCGTCGTCGTGGTGCATTTTACAAATAAGGATAAATCTTATTCCAGCTTCTTAGCTGGCTCTTGGCAGCTCTCGGACCACGCGTGTCTGGTGAGCTGATATATCTGCTATGCTTGGAGATTACAGTGGGTTTAAACAGGATTATCACGTTGCACAACAAGCGCTAGCAACCAGGAGAACCAGGTCAAAGCTGCATCGGTCTACGGTAAGCGTTAGATAAAACATCTTCAGAGATCCTGACTAAAATCAACTGCTTAGCCAGTCCTGACCTGAATTCCTGTCCTAGGGATAAAGTATGCATAAGTAGAGGGGTAGGCTTGAAGTATACAATATCTTTTTTTCAGCATTTAATCTACGACAAAATTAATTATGTCGGTGTTTTCGTAAACTTTCAAACACACACACACTAGACATATACATAATTTGGTCGAAGAGCTCGAAGTAAGGCTCAACGCATATCTATTAAACGAATGGCAACAGATTAAGACAAATAATATGTGTCACATTTATCCTTCTAAATCTTTATTGACAACTTCTGTTGCTGTTGATATGTCTGATTCCGCGGCGGGACAAATGTTTGCATGATCTGCAAATATTGGGAATTGTGGTACTGTAACACTCGTAGTTACTGATGCCCACGACACACGCAAAGCTAGTGTTGGGTCAGTCAGAACTATGTATAAAGATATGACTGTTGTTTGTTGGGTGATGATTGATTTATTCATATAAATAGAAGAAATTACAAAAACACCCTAACTGCTAATTCAAAACTAGTGACAGTTTTTTCCGCTGCTGTTTGTCCTTTAGATTTGCATGGAGCCTCACTTTACGTACCTCCGTCATTTTGAGCCACATCTCGATGTTTCGACGTTGGTGCTTGGTGAAATGATCCGAAGTACGCTTGTGCTTCGCCGCCGACAGTATCTTTGCCACCTGCTCGACTGTTATTGAAAATGTATCATTTGTTATTAGCTGCAGGCCTAACTTGCTGACCCGAGAAATTGATTTCTTCACGAAAGAATACTTGAACGTTGAATATAGCGTCGTAGACGTGAAGTTTTGGTTGAAGCAAGTTGAGAAATAACTGCGTACGCTTTTGTTTTATGGAAATCATCTAATGGTGTACCTACTTGTTTAGTATCTTTATTTGTCTTGTTTGAGCCTTCACCGGAGCTCTACACAGCATTAAAGAAAGGATCATCGAAAAAAATTATAGGTCCCAAGCCGTGTTTGTTCCCTGATTCTTCTAGGCTTTATCGCAAGGTACAGGCGTAGCTTCACCTAGCTCCTAAGACGTTTTAAAATTATCCTTGTGATTTTATTGAAATTTATAACTTTTGAGTTTGAGTTCATTTAGAAAAACTCCTGAAAATATATATAGGTGCACACTTACGTGAACGTTTAGCATATAACTTAAAACTATGTTGTATCTCTCTAAATGTACTCCAAAAGCTGATATTGGTCGACCAATCCACCAACTCTATCTCAACGAACATGGTGAACATCTTCATAAGTAGCAAAAAAGGGGTTGTATCCAGATTTCAGCAGGTTTTTTTCTGACTACGCGGTTATAGTCAACTCCTGGGAGATAGCAGACCATGCAGACCTAAATTCTACATTAAAAGTAAAAGGTAAAAATAAACAGTTCTAGAAACTCACATTGTAAGATGATGTGCGCAAACTTTTCCTTCAACGTAGTCTTCTGATTGAGATATTCTTCGTCGATGGCAATCTTATCGTTGTAGAGACGACGAACTTGGCTGTTGCACGCTTGAATGAGAGAGTAGAACGTGCTTGCATTCTTTTTATTGCATTCCCCCTTTTCTAGCCAGCCGGCGAGAGTCTGCAACCATTATTGTTGATTGTTTTGATATCACTAAAGCATTTGACAGAGCCTACCATGATTTTCTTATGAAAATGTATGGAAATTTATAGCTTTCCTGATATACTTGGCAAAAACTTAAAATTATATTTAAACAAATTATCATTTCAAAATTCGGTGATCAAATCCAGTATAAATATTATGGAGTACCGCAAGGGTAAATGTTAGGCGCTTTGCTGTTTTAGATCTATATTATGAATGCAAAAGTTTGGATGTTTATTTGTTTGTTATTCAATCACGTCATAACGGCTGTACCGACTTTGATGCTTTTGATATTTTGATTATGACCTGGATTAAAACGGGATAATTTTTATTCCGAAAAACATATGGGACAAGAGTGGGACAATAATTAATCAATCTTACAGGAGCAGCATCGGCGAAATCTGAATCACTCTTGATTTTCTCAATGAGGTCGGTGAGGGCAGTGTGAGTGAACGGCTCGATGCGGGGCGGAGTCGGTTCACGATTCCTTTCAGTCTCGAGCTGGTCATCGCGATTCTGGATTTAAATTAATATTTATTTTAACTATGGCTAGATTTTTAATATTCAAACAAAATTTATAGCAATTTCGAGTGTGACATGAGGTTTGAATATTAATATTCGAATATTATACAAAGAAATAAATGTTAATTTTGTTATTGACCTAAAACTACTAGACCAATTTTATAAACTCTATCGTCTATCATAAGCTACATTATCAGTGAGCAACATAGGCCATATTTTATTTTAAAAATATTAGAGATCCCCTCTTAAATTGCAATAATGTAACCTAAGGTATCAAATAAGTTACTTGTATGAAAAGCTTCACTTCTTGAACCGTCTTGTACGTTTTGCCATCTGCTTAACTTGCTCATGTTACAGAACGACTGTCAATCACCAGCGCTCTTGCAGTAGTTACTACTTGAGCATAGGCAGAGTGGCCTTTTTAGGGTTCCGTACCCAAAGGGTAAAAATGGGACCCTATTACTAAGACTTCGCTGTTCGTCTGTCCGTCTGTCTGTCACAGGGCTGTATCTCATGAACCGTGATAGCTAGACAGTTGAAATTTTCACAGATTATGTATCTTGTGTTGTCGCTTTAACAACAAATACAAACATAGAACAAAATAAATATCTAAGGAGGGCTCCCATATAACAAACGTAATTTTTTGCCGTTTTTTATAGATAGTGGTACGGAACCCTTCGTGCGCGAGTCCGACATGCACTTAGCCGGCTTTTTATTACCACAATGTATGTGTTCTTTTCTAGTTTTTAAGTGTTGATTTTTGCCAGTACTAAAATAAACTTTTATTCATCTTATCTTATCTTAAACAAATGTTTGCCTGTAATCTTCATTAGTGCAACGGGCAGCTAGTTTTACATACAGAGATACATAAATATGTAAATAAAGAATACACTTACCAAAGCATAGTCAATAAAGAGAGTAGTAGCCTCATTCTCGCTTTGATCATGTGTCCTGAATCTAAACCCAGAAAGATAGAATGACTGCTCAACTGTCTCTTGCTTCATAAACCTTATATGACAGATTCCTTGCTTATGCAGCTTTATGTCGTCAATGGCACCAAATCTTTGGAATATTTCATTGATAACATCCATGCCAATACTAGGAAGTAGACCCCCCACAAATATGGTTCTACAACCTGTAGGTCTTTCACGCCTCGGGGGCATGGATAGTCCTTGGATGGGAGTGAGCAGCACCCCGGACTGCAAAAATATATGTGACAACATTTGCATTTGTTGCTGGGACATCATCATATTCTGATCCATCAGTCTTGGTATGTTCGGTACCATGTTTCCCATCATGTTGGGATGCATGTTTGGCATGATGTTGGGGACGTCGGGCATATTCGGCATATGGGGAATATGAGGAATGTTGGGTATGTCCATTGGTGGCTGACCTGACATCAAGTTATTTCCAAATGGCATCATTCCTAAAACAATAAGTAGGTTTTCTGGTATTTGCATCAAGATTGAAATGATAATAGGTATTAGATAATATTCTTATCTATAGGTAAATAGGCAACTCTTATTGATCACTACAAAAATATAATGCATTTTATTGCTCAGAGTGATCTGATCCAAGCGATGATGATGATATGATTATGAGTACTCCAAATACTACCCTAAGAATATCAAGATTAGACAAAGTCAAGTTGCTGGAGGTTTCTGATGGTCAAGTTGTTTTGGTTTTAAAATGACAAGAAAATGAATAGTGAAGTATTATCTAAAATATTCCTGAGATAAGTTACTTTGGATAAATTATTTATTCGCTATATCTGACAGTAAGATGGATTAAAACTAGTTTAACAATTTATTTTAGTTGGATTTTGTATTTAATTCACCAACAATAAATTCTTATCATACCTGGCAACATCATAATATGGTTAGGAGCTCCTGATCCTGGCATTGCAGGCATTCCTGTTATGGGCGGATTTTCTCTTGGACCAAAGCGACTTATACGGTCACGATTGTCTCCCCTGTGGTCACTTCGTCCCCGATCTCCTCTATCATGACTGCGGTCATAAGATCTTGGACGTTTGCTTCTGTCACTTCTATCTAATCTACCACCATCTGAAACATTACATCACTTAAGATTTGTAATCAAATCAATCTGCATAGCAAACCATTTAGAAATTATAGATTGGTAGGCAGATGTTGGATTATTTCAGGGAAGCCAAGTTTCAGAGTATATGTATAACACCTGAACATAGAAATTGAGACATGATCGGATCGAATTGCAAAGCTGTAGGTACCTTTGCTGTCTCTGTTATTCCACCTGTTATCTCGGTTATTATGATTGCCTTGATAGTTGCCCAATTGCCTGCCCCTTAGACCCTGATCACCCGGGCCTTTCTTATCCGGTTCATCTTGAGTTAGATCCATTGTGTCATCGTCTACGGGAGGTACAGGTGCTATGTTATTCCCTGGTCCGCCACTTGGTCCTAGGGTCTGATTCCAATCCTGTCTTCCGGCTCCCATCATATGCAACATGCCGTCGGGCGGCGGAGGCATATGGTTTTGCATCATACCAATACTCATCCCGATCATATTGTATTGGTCGGGTAACCACGAGTTCATGCTAAATATCATAGATTTAACAAATCAAAATAAAATAGTAGTATAACAAATCAAATATAAATAGTCAACGAGCAAATAAATTACTTTAGAGTATAATCTACGCTTTTTACGAAGTCCTCTTTTCTTTTTCTACAATTCTTTCGTATCGCACTTCGTTTACGTTTAGAATTTGCTTGCCTGCTGTTGTTTTTGTGTTGTTTTGTTCTGTTTGTCCTGTCATGTCAACGCTCTGTCTGATCTGAAATCTGTCAGTGTCTGACTGACGGTATTTTCGGTCCATACCCATCATCGACTACATAGCCTAAAGTCGATGATACCCATAGACTTGTTTTGTCCGAGTAATGAAAAATGTAAAAAAACCGGCCAAGTGCGAGTGGGACTCGCGCACGAAGGGTTCCGTACTATTATCAAAACGGCAACGAAATCACGTTTGTTGTACGGGAGTCCCACTTAAAAATTTATTTTATGCTGTTTTTAGAGAAATACATCATCTGTGAAAATTTCAACTGTCTAGCTATCACGGTTTACGAGATACAGCCTGATGACAGACAGACGGACAGCGGTGTCTTAGTAGTCCCGTTTTTAAAACTTTAGGTACGGAACCCTAAAAACATAAAAAATAATTCATAATATCTCGTAACCTACCTATTTACCTAACTACGTAGTTAGCATTCCACACGTGACAGGTTGCAAGCCCGTCGCCGCTTTCAAGAATACTAATAGGTTTCCTCACGATGCAATGTTTTCCTTCACTGTTATAAACACGTGTAACGCGCATTTAGGTACATTTTTCGAACAGAAATATCCATTGATGCACGGCCAGGATTCGAACTCGAAATTAATTTGAAATTAATAATATCTACCTAGGTACCTATTTACCTAACTACATGAATTCAATAATTCAATTTCAAACTTTTTATTCGATCATGTGAAGTACCACCTATTTACCGATAGTGGTAAAATAGCGCCACCTGCCAGCGGAATTGCAAACCTCTTTCATCTTACCTCTCATACCCCGAGCGGTCGCATGAGACCGCGAAAAGTACCTATAATAACGTAGTAATATCAAATGACACTAGATGGCGCTAGAATGCGAAAATCACGTTTGTTGTATGGGAGCCCCCCTTAAATATTTATTTTATTCTGTTTTTAGTATTTGTTGTTATTGTTAGAGCAGCAATAGAAATACATAATCTGTGAAAATTTCAACTGTCTAGCTATCATGGTTCATGAGATACAGCCCTGTGACAGACAGACAGACGGACAGACAGACGGACAGCGAAGTCTTAGTAATAGGGTTCCGATTTTACCCTTTGGGTACGGAACCCTAAAAAAGGTGCGTAGTGCGTTTTTAGTCTGTGGTTAAGGTTGTTGTGCGGCTTGTGCGGCACAAAGAGCATATAAGTGGTGCGGCAAAGCGGCAGATGAGCTCAAAGAGCATTGGATGAGCTTGGAGCTAGCATTGAGTGAAGTGTAATTTAATTTTCCCAATTGATTATATAAATTTTATTTTACGAAATAACAATATTTATATTGATTTTTGAGCGAGAATCTTTATCCACAAATTATAATTCTCGTTGATCCTCAGCTACATGAGGTAAGTTATCAATCAGAACCGCGCTTCCACAGTTCCATAAACACGGGTTTACGGGAATTGCTTCTTGAATAAATGTAAACTGGTCTTCAAACAAGGAAAAGATGCACTTATTTTTGTTTTCTCACTATTTTTACAGTTCTGAATCGATGCTAAAACAATTTGAGAAGAAAGATACAGAGATGCTACCATTCACAAAATGTTGGATGAAGTCTCTGTCTTCTATACAAGAGTTCAAAGATGCAGAAAGTGAGATACGCGATTTGCTGTGGCTAAAGAATGCTGGCCTAACTTATGATGAGATCAAGTTGTACCAAGCTAAGGAATCAGGGCTCTTGGATCAACATAAGAAGGTAGAACCTAATGCTATGGAGGTAAAACTGGAGGCTATTTCCTACAAGATGAAAAAGTATGCTAAGGATAGTAAAAGGTATGTAAACTGTGAGTAGCATTTAGGCAGCTTTCCAAGCAGCTGTGTTATTTATTAAATCATGTAAATAGGCAAACTTAATGCCAGTTAGCATTTTCTTCCAGCTAACCTTTGTGTAAATTGGTAAGGGAATGGTAGTGCTTTGCAAGAGAGACAGAGAGAGATCATTACACTGCTGTGTAATTAAACCACAAACAAAATTGTGAATGTTTATGAATTCTACAACAAAATTAAAACCTAGCAGTCACATACTAGTCCTAACAAGGGTTGCCAGATAGCCAAGGTTCAACGGAATTTTTCCGGAATGCAATACAATAAATGTCCCAGATATTTATAAACAAGATCGGGATATACTTTTCTCAATTCAATAACCTATTAATGCCAGTATTTATTCCAACCAACTATACACCTTTAGACTGTCAGTCCATGCCCAAAGCATGACAAATATGTCAAAGAAATTCAGCAGCCTAAAAAGATAAGTCACCAGTTCATACAAACATGCTTACTTTATCAAATCTCTTGCATTTTTTCAGCTCGGAGGATGAAGATTTAAAAACTGATGCCTTAAATACAGACCCTCAAGATGGTTTGTACAAATCATACCAGAAAGAGGGGCTGGAATATTACCCAGAAGGACATCCAATGAACCGTATCAAAGAAATAGAGGTTGATGTCTTTGGACATCTCCACCCCAATGAGGTTCCTCCATTATCTAAGAGACGGAAGATGTTGAGGCGTTTCGAGAGGAAAAAGGAGAGAGTATTGGCCCATGAAAGACATGTCAATGTTGGTACCTGCGGCCTTGAGATACCAATTCCTACAGGCCCTGCTCGAGGGCAAAGGCGTCGCAGACTTTCAGATATGGATATCGAAACTCCCGATGATGACCCATATCAATATGATTTCTATCTGAACAAGGATCGCTCTCCGAGAAATTGGTACGAGCATGCCCCACCGCCAAGAAACCGTAATGACTACCATCCTGGTCAAAGGAGCTTTAACGAGCTACCTGATAGTTGGAGGAACCGCAAGGACCACCATCTTGGTCACAGATATTGCAGTGAACCGATTGGTCCGAGGAACAAACAAATGTTTACCATCAGAGGTAATAAAATTGTCAGGGTTGGTGAGATAAATATCAATCACAATCAAGAAGATGAGGATGATGAAGAGGAAGGTGTTCCTGATATTCCATTAGAGGATCAGTTATTGGAAGGTACTAAGATGACCGTTGATAAGATAAAGAAGATGGAGCGATTTAAGAATTACGATCCTGGGGTCCCTTCAAAGGTAAGATTAACTGTTTATAAGTAACGGTACTTTAGGTAGAGTCAAAAGATTTTTTATCTGGGGGCACGGCAGTGCCCCCGCCAAGTCAAGCAATAAAGCGGCACGGCTGTACCATCCTTTTCTCGAAGCAGTTCAGGCCATTTTCGACCCCTATAACTTCGTTGTGGATAAAACTAGAAGCCTGAATTTTCAGTAATCAAGCAGTCACTATATAAACACGGTATATTTTAAATTTCATTCAATTTGAACCAGTAGTTTAAGAATTATAACTAGTCAAAGTTTCCTATTTTGTCACTCACTCACTCACTCACTCACTCACTCACTCACTGACTGACTGACCGATCATCAAAAGTTTCAAGGCACTTCTAGCAGACATAGAAGCTTCAAATTTGAAACACAATTAGTGTTTAGTGTAAAAACCCTAAAAAAACCTGCCAAGTGCGAGTCGGACTCGCGCACGTCGGAATTCCGTACCATTATCTATAAATCACGTTTGTTGTATGGGAGCCCCACTTAAATATTTATTTTATTCTGTTTTTAGTATTTGTTGTTATAGCGGCAACAGAAATACATCATCTGTGAAAATTTCAACTGTCTAGCTATCATGGTTCATGAGATACAGCCCTGTGATAGACAGACGGACAGATAGACCGACATACAGACAGACGGACAGACGTACAGATGGACAGACGGACGGACAGACAGTGGAGTAACAGGGTTCCGTTTTTACTCTTTAGGTACGGAACCCTAAAAAGTAGGGCTATCTACAAAAATAAATGAGATGCCATCAAAAACATAACTTGTAAAAAAAAGCCAAGTCTCGCAACGCAACTCAGTGCTTCTACCGTAAAAAGTTGTGAGATCCATGTAATACCAAGTCGGTTAATTTATTCAGTCCCTACTTTAAGGGTCCTTCTGACTTATGTTATTACGTAAAGGTTAGCTAATTACCAAAAAGGTTTTATAATTTTAAAACTGAACCCTTTTTGTGCCTGTCGTATTATCTGTCGGCGATGAATTGTCACCTTGAATTTTAATATCAAACTTCTAACTAAAAATTTGAGGTAGCATTTAATACCAATGTTAGGTGTACAACGCGCATATTTCAAGAAAAGATGCCAGAAGAAACACCTTTTGTGTCAATAAATTTTTAAGGTCTGTCAGAAAAGACATGGGATATAAAATAAAAAAATAAATGTAATCCCCTAGTACGGTAGACATCCTCTCAGATCTCCAGACGCTTAGATCCTTTGAAGATGTCTAGTGGGGGTAGTCAGAGGCACGTCCAAACATTATATTTGGCACGTGCGCACTTTTTGCAGTAGGTAGCAAAATAGGGATATAATAAAGTTGCACAAAGGCCTAAGAAACTCCACCTGGTATTAAATTCAAGGGAAAACCTGGCAGACCAAGAAACAGTATCTAAATTACCCAATTACTTTATTTACAGACACTATACCTGAAGAACATTGCACCGGAAGTGACACAGGAACAAGTATCACTGTTATTCAACCAGTTCGTCCTCGCTAACGGAGGGCCGGTCGATGTGCGCCTCATGACTCGCGGCCGCATGAAGGGGCAGGCATTTGTCGAGTTTCGATGTAAGCTACTCAATATTTATGGGCCTGCCTGCCTACTGAGCCTTATTTTTAATTGATTTGTAGGAGACTTGAAGAAAAAGTTACCAGTCATACTGTATGAATACGAGTGTTGGACCACCTAACTGACATTATGTGTAGTGAGGAGAGAATGGATGGTACTACGATTTAAGTCTTGCAATCAATTTTCGGCCATCCCGCGTCTCTACAGTTACTTGCTTACGCGAATGTTGTAACAGCTCTGTACATAAGGAAGTTAGCTACTTTCAGTAGCACCCAACACTACAAATGCGCATAGAAATAAAACTACAGCTTCAATACAAATAATATTTATTTCAGGGGAAAATATCTGCATACAAGCACTGTCCGAAACCAACGGAACTATCCTCAGCGGGCAGCCTATTATCGCACAGTTTGGTAGAGCCGACCAACACCGCTCGGACGATAACAGATAAATTAGCAACTATCTAATCTAGTTTTACAGAACTATGGAAAATTTATAAATCAAGACTCAACGAGTCAAAATCGGATTTCAGCGTATTCAGTCGATTTTTTGGGTGTACAAGGGTGTCATGGGACCCATTGAAAGTCATCAAGCACCCAGAAATGTATCCACAACTATAAAAAAAGCATACCTACGTCTATATTCATTACATAGTTCTCACAACTTATATAGAAATGCTTAATTATCATATAGTTACACGTAAAAGAAATGTATTTTTAAAAACTACTTAGTGATAGTACAAAATGTCCCATTCCATCAATTTATATATAACTTTCCATGATATCTATATCTAAGCTTATTCTATATCTTATGCTTATACGAATATTTTGTTATATTCTATCAAAACCAGCTAGTGTAATAGTTTCTAGTCATTTCATTTCTTACTTATATAGAAAAAGGGTTTTCGCTAGGCGAGCCCTTTTTCGTTCCTTTTATGTTACCTAAGAAGCAGTATTATGAGCGTAAAATATTTTATTCTACAATAGTTGTATATACTTATCGGTGGCAATTCTATTATCACTAACCTAACTGAAATTGAGAATACGATCGATCGTATTCTTTTCGCGATAAAATCTAGATTAGCGTAAACTTTAGTCTTAAAATTGAGAATGTTTGATAAAACTTACTATTTTCGTAATGATATTTAGATAAGTCAACATAACGGGTGTTGACTAAATTACACTTGGATGTATAAAATATGCAAATAAAAAAAATATTAATAAAACTATCGTGGTTGTTAATCATTGTAAATAGAAAATACGGCTAATTACGAAAATACAGTTAATTATGATCATGATGAAGAGCATCTGAATTGTCTCGAAACGTCAGCAATACAAGAAAAAAGTGGTAATTAGCCATATTTCTATTGTTATTATCGAAAAAAAATCTACTATTGTTATTATAGAATGGTCATTCAAATAATAAGAATAAACGTATTTATAAAAAAAAATATCAGTTAGTAGAGAACAGAATTGTCACAAATATTATATTTTCAAATAAGATTATTAATAATCTGGTCATACTTACTATTTTCAAGTCCAATGACCGAAATCAGCATATATTTACAAATATTTATTAAATCTGTATGTAGTAAAAAGTAGCAAGCGTGATATCAAGCATACAACTGTAGATGTTTAGATTTTTAACAGCATGTTGATGTACACACATATTTTAGTCATACACTCATTTGCTCAAAAAACGAGATATTGCAATGTCTGGTAACAACAAAACATGTTAACAAGTCCTGTAGCGCGATGCGTTTTTTGAGAATATGGTCTAATTTAACCAACAGGTTTTGCTTACATAGAAATAAGTCAATGGTTTTAAAAATAAAAATATTTATTCACTTCAAAATTATTTTGTAATGAATATGCTTTACAAACACATAGCTAGGATCCCTTAACTACTTTTGCGGTTGTCTGTCCATAGATTTACCTTAATCTTACAAAAAATCGTGTTAAGACGATACGGAAGGCATAATAATCAACTTGAGTGTACAATATTTCGCTCTTACACATTAAAAATAGGTCTCACAAATGTGTCTTTGAAGTTCACAATCACTTGTGTCCTCACTCCGTCCAAGGCAGTGATTGGGGTCAAGCAGGACCCCAATACCGTGCAACAGATCCCTGATTTATGGGGCCTGCTCCACCTGCCTCGGAACGGACTTGCGCCGACGTTTGACGACGCGTTTTGGCGAAGATCATTCGGCCTCTTTCTTCGCTTGTGGATCCTCCGCTGAAATATAAATAAAAAGTATTTTAAGTCACGCTAAAAAGGTACTAGTACAGTGGCGGATTTGTCAGTAGGCTGATTTTAGGGGGCGGCAAATTTGGGTTTATTTTTTGAAACATCACTATTTATTTTAGACTTTATCGTCCCACTGCAGATGCCTCCTCCCTCCCTCCCTTCCTTCTTGGCCAATCACTTGATTTTGCCAAATAATTCCCTTTGCAATTCAATAGCCTACAGGCGGCAAATGTGTAAGTCCGCCACTGCACTAGTAGCTTACATTCAGTAGGTAAATCGAGTAACAGCTCATCTATTACACACAAAATTATAATGCAATTTGCAGTCGGAAAACAAAAACATAATCTATATTTGACAGGTTTCAGTTTTTCGTTAAGATCACACAACGTGTTAGCTGAAGTAACTACCATTTTTGTATAAAGTTGTGATTATAGATTATATACAAAAGAGACGTGTCTCTCATTCTGTTGAAGCATGACGAACCATAGGTAAACCATTTATGTCGGATCACTTCCGCAAAAGTTCACAGGGGCACGGAGGGAATCCGATGCGAACATCCGTCACTTTACAAATTTAGTGGTATGACATATACGGTTTACCTATAATGCACATGGTTGTTATGTCCTACTCACGCTTGGCGTCATGGTGCGGCGCAGCATGTTGGTAGGGGTCTTGGGGTGCAGGGTAGTAGGGGTGCGGGGGGTAGCCGCCTGGGAATCCTCCCGCGTATCCGGGGTAGTAACGTCCGCCGTACGGCGCGCCGTATGCTCCTACTGGAATGAGAATAGAGTTACTCTAAACACGTAACAAACAACCCGAATGTTGTAGTAGAGTTCTTTTCTCAAAAGAAGGCCCCGGCGATTAGTGAAACTAAATTTAACTGATCGGACATGAAACTACTATTTTGTTTTGAACTTACTCTGCAAAACGATTTGACAATGCTCTGATATATTCAGCCAACTGCACTCTTAGAAATTGTCACCTGTCGTAGAATGTATGATGTCAATAATTGTCAAAAGAAATGTGGGTTGTTTCATCCTTCAGAATATTGACAGAAACGAAGTGAGGTTTGTGCCGATATATCGTTTTTGGAAAAGCTTTGTTGGAGATGTATGGTACAATGCTGCCGCCACAGCTGTTGGTTGTATTTAAGGGGCTCCCAGTCGCTGATTGACGTGTGTTTGTCGTCATTGCAGCGGTCGGTAGGATTATTTATCGAAGTGATTAAAGATGGGTACATATTTATTCACATATACTATACATTATAAAATAGGAGATGTGGCTTGTTCACAAGTATTTATTTTTTCGTTTCGAACAAAAACAATCGTCGACTGGGAGCGCCTTAAAAAGGCATAAGTTTACCTGGAGGAGGTGGTCCACCGTGTGGTGGTCCCGGAGGTCCAGGAGGTCCCGGGTGGCTGGGTGGACCGTTAGGGTTTGGTGGCATCATCATTGCTGCAAAATTAACGATTGAATATTGGTAGAAGTTTCACACAGCACCATCTAGCTCCAAAACTAGGCAAAGCTTGTACTATGGGAACTAGATAATTGATAGAACATTTAAAATGAACGATTGATTGAATATGAGTAGACGAAGAACGGTCATATAAGAATGATAAGGGTCATGTTGGGACCGATGTGATGACCTAGCTAGATCTTCTAGACAACTGACTAGAGATCAATATTGCATTAAGACACATGCTTGAATTTTGCAGTTTATCAATCCATCAGTGACAGATTGTGAGGTTCGTTATACTGGCTGCAGGCTTATAACCGGTTTCCTCACGGTGTTTGCCTTTATCTTTCCGAGCACTTGTCGAGTTTTTCCTTCTGGATATAAGTAAGGAAACAACAAAAACCCAAAGAGGGTTGTCAGGCAGGCAGTTGGTTGTAAAACATAAGTCAAAACCTTTCGCAAAAAGTTTTGCCCACCCCACAAGAAGTGGGAAAAGGATGATGATAAGTACGTAAGTAGGTACTCACGGTGATGAGGCGGCGAAGTCATCTGCTGCGGATGTCCAGGAGGGGGGGCTTGGCCAGGGGGGGCAAGGGGGGCATGGGGGGCGGGGGGAGCCACAGGGGCTGGCCCAGCTGCTGGCGCTGGAGGATCCTTCTCGATCTTTGTTTTTTCCTCTTTGATGTTCACTGGAAAATTTACATATTAAGCCAGTTAAAAAACTTCTTACTTGTATTACAAGTTGTCTTTACCTATATGCTATTTCAGGTCAGAAACTACTCTTATATCAAGTATAATTCAAATCGGTTCAGTGTTTAACTTAAGCGTAGATCGAGAAAGTAACTCTGCTTTCTGCGGTGTAATTTGTGAGTTTGTTTCCCACCCGGGACAAACATTTGTATGATGAACATGGATGTTTGTTCTGTGTCTGGGTGTTATAAGTTAGCTCAGTCAGTTAGTCCAGTTCCCATAGTACAAGCTTTGCTCATTTTGGGGCTAGATGGCGTTGTGTGTGTCTATCAATATTTATTTATTAATTATCCAGACCTTGAGGCAAGTATGTTATACGATTTAGAATAGTACATTGTCATTACCATCTTCCTTATGATTGGTAGGTTCGGGTTCCTTAACGAGCTCCTTGGCTCTATCAGGCGCGCCATTGGTCTCAATCTTCACTTCCGTGGTGGACACCGCGTCTACTTGTGTGGGAGGCACCGATACGTTGCCATCCACTTTTGTTGCTTGCTCTGTTTCCATTGGCTATAAAACATAATAGCCTTATTAATAACAGTTGTTTGAATCTTCTAAATAGCTGGTTAATCTATTGTCATTCTTAATCGTTGAGAATCATAATATACTACTTGTTACTATATTCGTAAACACAACAGATTTTTTGACTGGACTGATCGCATATTGTTTGATTGAGGGGACAACTCTAGTATCCCGCATCCTTTCTATCCCTCGTATTCAAGAACGACACTATGAGAACACGCACCCAAAGTGGACGAAATAATTTTTCATAAAAATCACTATGTGTTGTGCGACACTGCATAGTATGACTAGAGGCACATTGTCGTGTTTCTAGCCAAAGTTGAGCTCTAAAGGCACACGGTAGCGTGCGCCATAGTGCCGCTCAACACATAAAGTGATGTTTATGAAAAAGATTTCGTCCACTGTGGGTGCGTGTTCTCATAGTGTCGTTCTTGAATACGAGGGTTAGTCTTATCCCTAATTCTCTCTTCAAAAAAAGCAACGGTCGCTTGCGCACGCTAATATCACAAAAATATTAATTTATCATACAAAACTCATCTAAAGTGGTTCCTGTTCCCTGCCTACCCTGCGAACGGTCCTCAACATTATCAAACACTACTTCCTGCTATTCTGAATGAGCAATTATTTTAAAATGATTGTGTTTTGGTCACTCTTAAAATGATTTAAATTAAAATGTAGTAATATTAGTAAGGATGTATTGTATGTTCACTCACCTCTTCCTTCTTCACAGCGGTTCCGGTGAGCGGTTGTGATGCAGGATTGATACCGCGTCGCATCTGTTCCACCGCGCGATCTACCATCCGTTGGAAGGTGTCTTCGTCGACAGCCGGTTTGCAATGCTGTAAGTGCAATGAGTAGGTTTATATCTGGTGGCTATATTTGGCAATGAGCTATTTGAAAGATTTTGAAAACCATTCTAGATTATTCAGTAGTGCCTGTGAAACCCATAATTTTTTTTTTTTTTTTTTTCAATTCTGTTAGTATTGGCCCTAAAAATGAAAATTGAATAGCGACAATTTAAATAACCCGCAAAAACGCTTCTTTAGCAAATGGCGACGCACTAGTTTCTGTTACGTTACATGCTTGTCAACAAATAAACAAACGTCAAGTTTTGTGTTGCAAGCATGTTACGTCATCGTCGATTCGACCAATCCTGACCGTTTAGTGTCACGTGACTGGCGTTTAAAAATAGATAATTTTAATTATGGGTTTTTTATTAATCATTGTTTATTTAAGTTATTTTACTCCTAGACGTGCAATTAAAACACGAGTTGACGTAAGGAAGTAACTATATTGTTTTCTCGTCACAGGCACCAGGTGGCGCTAACTACTATAACTAGATTTTGTTACCATAAACGAAATAATAACAAAACGTGTAATGCCTTAACGTTTCGAACCACATTTATAAGTATGCATTTACGAAAAACAAGTATTTAAGGCGATACTTGAAATTTTTAACTTTTTGTATGGGCTGAATTTACCCGGATAAGACGGAAAAAGTGCTAAAACTGCAATATCTTGATAACCATCAAATTTAAATAGGGTTTTTGAAGAGCCAACTTTGGAATAAATCTATCGAGAAAAGTTTCACCAATCGTGTTTCTGTCTGTAATTTATCTAGATTATATCCTTATCTTAACAAAACTGTATGTTTTGCGGTTATTGAGAAAAAACTGATTCTGCATTCTCCAAAAACATTTATTACTCCTCTTAAGTATTATATCTGTAATCTGGTACCCATAGTATAAGCTTTGATAAGTTTGGAGTTAGATGGCGTTGTGTGTAATGTCCATATCATACATTATAACACAGAACAAACCTCCATGTTCATCACACAAATGTTTGTAGTGGGAATCTACTACACTACTAATCTACACAGAAGGCAGAGTTACTACCAACTGAGCTGTGAGGCCATTCATTATGGCTTGAGACTTATCACTGAGGAATGAGGGTACCTTCTTCAGTTCCTCCTGGAATCCTTCGCTGCTTTCAATGAACTTCCTCTTCTTGGCCTCGAACTTCTCCTCAATCTGCTGCAGCTCGTCTTCCAGCTTCTTCTGGTGCATAGTCAGCGATTGGACTTGCTTCTTCAAGATCTGCAAATAACATTATATTCTGGAATTAAAACTATTGTAGAAATACGGTTAATTACCATTACAATAAAGTTAGTTGAGTATTCGCCGATCTACCGTTGATCGCGATGGCGAGCGATTCTCATAATGAAGAGCATTTGAATTGTCTCAAAACGTAAAGCAATACAAGGTGAAACGTAGTAGTTGGCGGTATTTCTAGTTAAAATGATTATATTCATTGCTGACTGGACTTTAAATAACAAAAGTTTATTTCTTAGCAGCCGTGCCATAGATTTTTTTATTCGAAAACATTGTATGCATTTTAACACGAGGTTTTAAGGCCCTGTATGTCGACGATTGCTCTTTTTCGAAACGAAAAAAGAAATACTTCTGAACAAGCCACATCTCCTATTTTTATAAATATATTACTTCAGGTTCCTACCTAGATTTCTATTAAGCTGAAAACATAATAGCAGAAACTTTAATACTTTGATACCTTACTATTAAGATCAACTTGTGATTTATTGTTAAAGATAGGTAATATGTAGATCTAGATTTCTACTAGAATAGATTTTTGATAAGTAATTATACATAATTTATATCATTAATTTATTCGAAAAGCAAAGGCGGACCACGCGCCGCCCATGGATCAGTATCACGTGCATCGGTCGGTAGGATTATTTATCGAAGTGATTAAAGATGGTACATCTTTATTCACATATACTATACATTATAAAAATAGAAATGTGGCTTGTTCAGAAGTATTTCTTTTTTCGTTTCGAAAAAGAGCAATCGTCGACATACAGGGCCTTAACGGTGAAGAAAAACATAGTGAGGAAACCTGTTAGTATTCTTATCAGAGCTGAAGGGCTAGCCACCCGTCACGTATGAAATGCTAATTAATCCAAAATGTTATGTTCGGTCGTGCCTCTGACCCTTTAGATAATACTAGCAGACCCGTGACAGACGTTGTTCTGTCCAAACTTCGATAATCGCATAGAGTAACACACGTTGCTATGACGACTGATGTCAACACGGATGTCAGATATTTTGCACACCAGCGCCTTCTATACGAAAAGTATCCCTTATGCGTAATTTTATCATTTTAGAGATGTTTTTCGTATTTTAAAGTAGTCTATTTTTTATTCGGGCATTATATCTACATCTACAGCAAATTTAACCTTAATCCGTTTTGTCGTTTAGGCCAGATTGAGGAACAAACATACGTACAAACTCACAATCTTTCGCATTTATAATATTATTAAGATTGAGCGCCTGGAGATCTGAGAAGATTTCTAATGTAATTGGGGATTTTTTTATTACCTGCATTCTAGCTGTGGTAACCACAGAGCGGACATCTGGTACGACCGTGTCAGAGAATATCTCATTGATGAGGCGATGGTTGCGCAAATACCGAGCGTAGGACACATGCTTCACCGACAAGCCTTCGTCTTGATCTGAAAATCATATGAATATTAGTTAGATTTTATTAGTAGGTACAATACGGTACAATCTAGGCAAACGTGAAGTTAGCCGTGTTACCGAAAAAATGGTTTTGTGTCACTGCATAAGGTTGAAAATGGGCTATCTAACAAGATTTTGAAAACCATTCTAGATTATCCAGTAGTGACTGTAAAACCCATATAATATTATTTTCATTTCTGTTAAGTATTGGACCTAAAAATGTAAATTAAATATCGACAATTTAAATAACCCGTAAAAACGCTTCTTTATGCAAATGGCGACGCACTAGTTTTTTAAAATCAAGTTTTACAATGTCACGTCATCGTCGATTCGACCAATCCTGACCGTTTTGTGTCACGTGACTGGCGTTTTAAAATAGATAATTTTAATTATGGGTTTTTTAATAAATCATTGTTTATTTTCAAGTTATTTTACTCCATAACGCTTTATGAAGGCATAATTTACATAGATTACTATCAACAACACTTTATTTGTCATACTGTCAAATAGCCTATTGCGCCACCTTGTAAGTGTCTTTCGTTGTTAGTCGGGTTTGTCGGTTATGGTTTGTTTTTGAGTTTTCATTTATATTTCTGAAATCACTCGCTGTAATTCGCTGAAAAATTCAAAATAATAAGCTGTTGTAATACTCTTTTTTGTGTAAAACATATCAGTTCTCTCACTTATGTAAAACTCTCGTAAAATGACTTTAAAGTTTCGCCATACTTAACAAAATCCTGAATATCTTTGGAGTCCTTGGACACACAGAGTTAAATTTTTGGCTCATAAGCGCACACAAATTTTAGCTACCCAATCTGCTAATTACTTTTTGGCTACATCCATTATTTCGATAACATTTTGCTGCGGTAACGTTACCGCAGCAGAATGTGTATTTAATTAATATGTTTTTTGCCTGTGGACACCCAAATTCTAAAATTCGGTCACAATTACACGAAACCATGGTCTATATTACTGCATACATCAAATCCTGATTAGAGCCAACATTTTGCTGGGGTAATGCACACCAACAAAATGGCTACACAATTGCTTAGATCCGCCGATACTACAAGGGGCTAAATGGTGCTGTGTGAAATGTCCACCAATAAATAAACTACTGCAAAATGTGGGCCTCTGACTACCTCCCTAGGTATATCCAAGGACCTAAGCGCCTGGAGATCTGAGTAGTTGTCTACTGTACTTGGAGATTACAGTTGAGATACAATTTTTTTTTATAAGTTATTGTAATTTTGCATGTCCAAGGACCTGAGCGACTGGAGATCTAAGATGTCTACCGTACTTGGGGATTACGGTCGTGATCCTATTACGTTTAATTTTAATTTAAGACGAGTAATAAAATGTTTTTGATGAATGCAGAATCATTTTTTCTCAATAACCGCAAAACATACAGTTTTGTTTTTTATGACAAAGATAACTTAAGGATTTAATCTAGATAAATTAAAGACAGAAACACGATTGGTGTAACTTTTCTCTATAGATTTATTTTCCAAAGTTTGCTCTTCAAAAACACTAGTTTCGTTTTTAATCAAAACTATGAATAGCTAAATAGTTAATTTTTATATAATTCGTTAGATAATCATACTAGCTAGCTAAATTACAGACAATTTTTTTTTAAATTTGATGGTTTTCAAGATAATGCAGTTTTATCACTTTTTCCGTCTTATCCGGGTAGACTCAGCCCATACAAAACGTCTAAAATCTTATCACCTAATAAGCGATTGAAATTGTTATTTACCTTCCTCATCCTCTGCGGGCTGTATATCAATTCTTCTATCCTGCTGCTCTTTCTGGGAGCTTCCTTTCTTGCTGGAGCTTTCGTCCTCGAGGTTACCTACTACTCAGAAATATCAAGATTTATCACTATCACTACATAGTATAAAGCAAAGTCGCTTTCCGCTTCCCGCGTATGTATGTTTGCTTATATCTTTAAAACTACATACACAACGGATTTTGATGCGGTTTTTTTTAATAGATAGAGTGATTCAAGAGGAAGGTTTATATGTATAATACATGCATAATATAGTAGAGAAACACTGATAATTTTAGAGGTTTCTAATGTGATGTCGTAAATAAACACATTATTTTTTCTACAATAAAGTCCGCGATGATATTAGAAATGTCTTACGCACAGCGAAGCGGGCACGGGTCAGCTAGTTTATTTATAAACTCAAATGTAATTGTAAAAAACAAAAAAAAACTATACACACAAAAAATGACGAAACAAACTAAATTTTAGTTGGTTTGTCATGAGATTCTCCACTAATGAATTATTCCAAATTTTATGATCCCTTAGAATGAAGCTTCTTTAGGATTCGAACCCACTATCTTGGCGCCAGAAGTCTATAAATGAGATAGCGGTGGCAATGGGCTTTTTGATAAGATTTTGAAAACCATTCTAGATTATTCAGTAGTAACTGCGGAACCCGTAAAAAAATATTATTTTCAATTCTGTTAAGTATTAGCCTTAAAAATGTAAATGAGATATCGAAAATTTAAATGACCCGCAAAAACGCTTCATGATGCAAATGGCGTCGCACTAGTTTCTGTGACGTTACATGCTTGTCAACAAATATAAACAAACGTCAAGTTTTCCAAGGCAGGCGATGACATATTGACAAGCATGTTACGTCATCGTCGATTCGATCAATCATGACCGTTTAGTGTCACGTGACTGGCGTTTAAAAATAGAGAATTTTAATTCTGTTGTGTCCACAAACTTGCTAAAATTTCGTAACATACGATAGCTCTTATTTATTTTACGTTAAAGTCTAAATTAGCGTAGTTTCCTTGTAGACACAACATAATTGCCACCGTTGTATGAGAATTTTGAATCTGTACAATGCTAGTCTTTATCGTTATTATGAACCTGTGAGTATGGCTTTCATAGGAATCACACACCTATTACAAGTGACATAAGCATGCATTTCCCTTACCTACAGCTTTGTTTTTCGCAGCCACGTACGCAAGGTAGGCCGGCGAGTTGTGGTATGTTTTCAGACTCTTTTCATACTCCGTCTATAGCCAGTGCAGTTATTTACATGGTGGTGCATGGGGACAAACGTAGCTTCGTGAATTGTGGGTTAGTCACATGGGAAGGTGGACAGAGAGATGATCGTTCATTCAGCAAACGGGGGCGTTCATTAATTACGTGAGGTGATTTTGTGAATTTTTTGACTCCCCCCTTCGTGAGACGTCATGAGTTTTGTCTAAACAATAAACACCCTTTAATATATTACGTATGATTACGTGAGTTTTTCAAAACAAGTGCTTGATTGCATAAGAAGGTTATTTTTTTGCTTCTTTCTTTTATGGCTCTCCCCTGAATGAGATTATGTGAGACTCCTCTTGACCCCCTCGCCCACCCCCCTAAACACCTCGCGTAATTAATGGACGCTCCGAAATACGTTAATGATTTTTGTATATTTCGCTTTTTATTTTACTCTTTATAACGAAATTATATAGATATAGATATATTCATCTTTTTGTCCCCATACCCTAATACAAATGGAAATTTTAAGGATAAGACTGTCTATCCTAGATATAAGTGCGTTTCTGGTGATTTCTTTTAACTCTACAGCCACATTAAGGTTCTACTCAAATGGAAAATAAAAAAAAAGTTTGCTCGTTGAAATCACTACATTAATTTTGAATAGGCTTAAAATCCAGTTATTTTTTACCGTATTTATAAAAAATACTTGCTGTTGGCCGAGACTTCGTCCGCGTATCTTCCCCAAGATTTCTATCTCCTTACAAGGTTTTATCGAAATCTTTTCAGCGGTTTAGTCTTGGAAACAGCAATTTTACTTTGTTTCTAGTAGTTACTGATTGTTACAATTTTTCTTAAACAAACTTGAAAATTATGCCTACATTAAACTTGTAATATTTTATAATTGTAATATAATATAGTAATATATAATATTAAATAATGTGGTCGCAGAATTAAAACTAATTAGATGCTGATCCAATGGCACAATGAGTTTACAACGTGACCTTTGAGCACATAGACATAGAGCACATTTTCGAATGATTTCCCCATGTTAGAAGGCGTGTGGTGATGGCGTGGGTATTAGCACAGATATATACCCTATTTACAGAGTGCATAGGGTTCAATTTAGTACCTCTGCTCTTATGCGCCTGCCATTGAATGTACGCGGGCGATGATTGGTACGTTTTCAACATTTCAGAGTACTGCGCCTATACCCAAAATAATAAGTAAAATAAATTTCGAACTAGGTTCTTATTATCCATAAATCTTGGCCATATAGCTCAGTTGGTAGTAGCTCGGCGGCTTTCTGCGTAGGTTGTGGGCTCGATTCCCGCCCAGGACAATAAATTGTGTGAAGAACATAGATGTTTGTTCTGTGTCTGGGTGTAGTTATATATTAAAGCATGATTTAAAAAGAAATGGTATTTATTGTATGCTATTGGTTATGTATGTTCCTGTGTCCACCAATATTTAAGACCATTCCTCAATTTGAATGCTTTCCATTTTAAACCAGAGATATTCCAACTCGTACTTTAGTTTTGAATCAACAATAACGATAGCATATCAATTTGTTATCCATTTTATTTAAGAAATAAACAAAAAATTACAAGATTATTCTGTAAGCTGATCTTGACAAAATATTGAAAAACAAAAAAAATATACATCTAATAGTTATTCTTATTAAGCCAATCTAGACTTAAATGGACTAAAAATTATAATTAAATCTGATGATCATGATATATCATATGTTATGCCATAAACATACCTTCTCAGCTTCATATTCATCAACAAATCCAGCTTTCTCCGACTCTGGTAAGTCCCTCCACATGCCCCCGATGATCCTTCCAATCTCCCACAACTTGAGGTCCGGGTGCGTTGCCTTCACGCTGTCCCAGACGCGACGGGAGTACCGCATGTACGGCATCAGGGGCTTTTCTGGGGGCTTCGGGGGCTTCGGCAGGCCAGCACCCTGGTTTCAAAGGAATTAATATGACATAATATCTCGTCGATAGGCTCAGCTTTAAAAGCTTTTGAGAAATACTTTGTTATGCTAGCTTGTTATAACAACAACCAACCAACATTGGTTCTTTCTTGGTGAATGACCTAAAATCTAAATTCCGGCCTCCCGAGTTGATGAGTTAGCAAAGACAAAGTTTGCCAATCTAGACCTTCGGTTCCTAGGCATCCATCACTATTGTCAGTGAATGAAGTTCAATAGACCACTAACGGCTGGCTTCCTTCGAGGTGACAACCCCCTTAATCTATGATCAATTTGAGTAATTGTGGAAAGAGAGCTATTGATTGTTGTTAAAAAAATTAGTGTATGAAAATGCCAGTCCATACCTTCAAATAATACACAAAACATAGAGTAATGAAACTTACCGCTCCAGCCCCCTTCCCAATCTTCTGCGGCTGAAACCCGGGATGCGAATGCACCGTGGACACAAACGGGCTGGTCTTATCATCCTTGGACGGCGGCACAACTTGCCCCGGGGGTGCCCTGGCCCTCGCGCCCTCTGCAGCGAAACGCGCCGCTGGTGACGACCAGTACCCCCCGTGCCCCGGGGGGCCGTGACCCGGGGGGCCCTGCCCCGGGTGGTGGGGCCCCGGGTACTGGGGGTGGTACTGGTAATTATGGTGAGGCGGTGCATTCATACCGCCTTCAAGCCAAGCGGCGGCAATACAATGAAAAGAAAAAAAAAGAAGCATAAGGGATAGGACGGGCGGGCGATGCGAACTAAAGATAAAATCAATCGCAGGCTAACAGTTAGAGCGTACTAGCGTTAAAGCTGAGCGCTTCTTCAAACATCGGCAGAGTGGCTTTTGACAGGTGTAATATAAAATATGTAAGATACACACTGTTCTGATAGGCCAAGACTGCCAATGGTAGAAGAGGAGCTTATTATTAATTTATTAATCGGCAGGAAAGAGATAAATAATAATAATAAAAAAAAACATAAAAGTGATGGCTTGTGATGTGGAAACGGAAAATCTGTGCAATTTAATTTTATTAACCCCATAGTGACCTTGGCCGAAACGTGAGAGTGAGGAAAAATTTTGAATAAAAAACAGTAAAAAAAACAGGGTTGTATCATTACCTTTCATCATACCGAAACTCATTGGGGGCCCCGCAATCATGTAGTCTGTTTCGACATAACAAAACATGAAACAAAACCAACATAAGAGTAACAATGTAAGTAAAATGCAGCGGGGCAAATTATAAAAAGAAATTAAAAGTCACTAAATACTTTGAGATGAGAAAGCGTAGAGTTGGAGCATGCTCAGGATAATGACAGTTAGATACCATCAATACCGAGGACTGACAGCCTTCAAGCTTGCGCAGGCATCAATATCAGTACTTGCAGATGTTATTATGTTAGTATCTAACAACATTCTAACGCAACAAAATTTTCTGAACATTCAGTGCAAAAACCGCTCTGATCTCATTATGTATATTTGAAATCAGAACACATTCTATTGTATAGACTCAATCTAATACAGGGTATACAGTTCGGGTCTAAAGAGGTTGTAATAGAATACGAACGCGGATTGCTCTGCGGGCTGGGCATGGACATGGACGTATTCTGCTTGTAGGCGTTTGGCGTGGCCATTGTGCCGGGAGCCGCCAGCGTGTCTGAAATCACCAATTAAGAATATGTTCATTTTTATATAAATATACTAATACTTTTACACTAATACATAAATACTTTTTTTTTGTAGATACATAACATCCAGATACAGACAACCATCTATATATCTTTATTCTTACAATCTAGTGTAAGGTAGGTATAGGAACAAAGTTTCACAACGTGTACCTCGAGGGGGTACTACAATAATCTTACAATATTGTACAGGGTAAAGCCACGGTATAAAGCTTGAAGAAGCATTTTCAGGCTCAATAGGATCATAGGAATACTGAATAGTGAGACTAAGATCGATCACAATGACCGATTTAGGCATGTTCCGCTGAATTAACAGTGTGCCTTGCCAGGCCAATAGTCAAATAAACTGGTTCACGAGTTTCAGTTACACAAACTTGGGGAGTTTCACACAAAACACAGTAAACAAACACCTTGAATTCGTAACATGTTGGATTGGTAACGGGATCTAAGAAATGTATATTCTTCTGTGTATGCTACAAGTTTACCACAAATAATCGTTATACCTGTTTATAGATTATCTTTTCCAATCAATAAGTGTGAAAACTAGCGAGAATTCAACAAGATACTATATCAGGAATTCAGGAAAGGAATCCAGGAAAAAACAAGGCTTCGTTCAGAGTTCAGCGAACGCAAGCAGACGCCATTTTTGTACAGAGTATAAACTTAAACTATAAAATAATAGAATTCATGAATGAGTGAGTGAATGAAAGAATTACAATTAATGAATGAAAGAACTACAGGTACTTGCCTTTTTGCATCTGTGCGCTCGCTGTGCCTGAAATAAGCGCTAAAATACTCGTCTTCTTCTTCTCTTCACTCATTGGGTTTTTTTTACATCAATGTCTTCACTTCACCAATGATCGTAATTCGTATTCGTACTGAGCTGAGTAGGTGAGGTGAGTAGTCGACGATCGAGCACATGCGCAATTTTGACCCTTCCTTTCTATTTGTCCAATTGTCCATAACTCCATAAAAAAGACAAGACGATCATGCATGTGCATGATCGATAGTTTCTACACAAATAGGTACATGCGAATTGTATGATCTCTAGTACAGGTTCGTGATTGCCTGTATTGTATTTGCCTGCAAAGCCATAGAGTCCATCCAGTCATCCAGACAAATTAAGGGTTTTTTCACCTCCACCTAACCTACCAGCAAAATGTCGTTCCGTCTAACAATTAGGAGCTACCATCTACCTACTCTATTCTAAACCATAACCCTTCGGGATAAGGTGGGTACCTAAAATTACTGGCTGGTGGACACTAGATGCATGACCGCCTGACATTTGACACGGTTAGTGGAGTGGAGCGTGGAGCAGAGCAGAGCGCACTGAGCGCATGTCTGAATGATTAAAATGCCAGGATTGCTAGCAGAACTCAGTAGGAGGAGCTACTTATGTATGTTCCTAGAATCTAGAGCTTTAGATAAATACCTATAGGTAGGTAGTTAACTACTTAAGTTACGTGCTTTTTAACCTGCCTACTTGCAAAAGAGGGAATAAGTAGGAATTAATTGGTCACACTTGGAATGCATATATGAAAAGGTAGGTAGGTATCAAACTAGAAAATTTTATCTATGTATGTTTATTATAGTCGTGACTGACACAAAAATAAGCGCCCTGCTTATTTCTATTTATGTCCACTTTAAAATTTTAAATGGCTTATCCGATATTAATTTAAAAAAAAATATCATTATTTTACAGGAAGATTTTTTCGAGAAAAAAATCCCACGGGAACGGGATAAACGCAGGTGGAACCGCTAGTATACCATATACAAAAACATTAAAATAAGTTCAAAAAAAAAAAAAAAAAAAAAAAAAAAAAAAAAAAAAACTTGTTTTCAATGTCAAATGAATCACCTACCTACTAGTATCAAGATCCATCGAGCTGCTTCCGTTGCTTGTGTCAAATGCAATAAAGTCGTGACAAGCAAACAAAACACGTTATTTCCGTTATTTATTAATGTTTGTCACGTGAAAAGTACCTACCGACATTCACAGGTAAAAAATGTAGTGAATCATACGCTAGAATTAGTTAGGGCTATTTTTGCACCTAAATACTAATGCTGGCAATATGTCACTCATTGTATACCATTGATTATTGTAAGTAGGTACCTACATTGATATCGTACTTTATGTAGGTAGGTAGGTAGGTACTTACTAGGAAACTGGATGTACCTAGGTACATCATTGGGTGTCCATTACTGAGTCAAAAAAAACATCCTTTTATTTTGATCATATTTCATTTGTTTATTAATTAACCAATATTTTTTAAACTTATAATTATAAAAAAAAATAAAGGCCCTAAACTTATTTCGTGCCATTCAAATTATGTCCAATACATAATGAGAAACAGCCAAAACAAAATGCCTTTACTTAGTAATTAATGTTTACAAAATTGTATGTAGGTTCGCTATTAACCAATAAACAAAAAAAACCTAAATAAAAAGAATTAAATCGAGATATCTTGCAACTAGGTCAACGAAGTGGACTTATCGACGCGTTTGGTTGCACGATGCACCAGAACATCCTCGATAGGACGATAATTTAGCAGTTGGCATGACTATCGACAACTTTGTTTTTGATGCTAATTATAATTCAATCGGTAGGTAGGTGCTTATGTGTAGGTAGTACCTACCATCCCACCTATCATGTAACTACTAACTACTGATTAGTAATGTAATGTGTATCATACAGCGACATAGCTAGGTAGAATAAAAAACCAGCCAAGTGCGAGTCGGACTCGCGCACGAAGGATTTCGTACCATTATTATTAAAAAAACCGGCCAAGTGCGAGTCGGACTCGCGCACGAAGGGTTCCGTACTATTATCAAAACGGCAAAAAAATCACGTTTGTTGTACGGGAGTCTCACTTAAATATTTATTTTATGTTGATTTTAGAGAAATACATCATCTGTGAAAATTTCAACTATCACGGTTCACGAGATACAGCCTGGTAACAGACAGACGGACAGCGGTGTCTTAGTAGTCCCGTTTTTTACCCTTTAGATACGGAACCCTAGAAACATAAAAAATAATTCATAATATCTCGTAACCTACCTATTTACCTAACTACGTAGTTAGCATTCCACACGTGACAGGTTGCAATCCCGTCGCCGCTTTCAAGAATACTAACAGGTTTCCTCACGATGTTTTCCTTCACTGTTATAAACACGTGTAACGCGCATATAGGTACATTTTTCGAACAGAAATATCCATTGATGCACGGCCAGGATTCGAACTCGAAATTAATTGGAAATTAATAATATCTACCTAGGTACCTATTTACCTAACTACATGAATTCAATAATTCAATTTCAAACTTTTTATTCGATCATGTGAAGTACCACCTATTTACCGACTTACTTTACCGATAGTGGTAAAATAGCGCCACCTGCCAGCGGAATCGCAAACCTCTTTCATCTTACCTCTCAAACCCCGAGCGGTCGCATGAAAACCGCGAAAAGTACCTATAATACGTAGTAACATCAAATGAAACTAGATGGCGCTGGAATGCAAAAATCAAGTTTGTTGTATGGGAGCCCCCCTTAAATATTTATTTTATTCTGTTTTTAGTATTTGTTGTTCGAGCAGCAATAGAAATACATAATCTGTGAAAATTTCAACTGTCTAGCTATCATGGTTCATGAGATACAGCCCTGTGACAGACAGACGGACAGACGGACAGACGGACAGACGGACAGACGGACAGACGGACAGCGAAGTCTTAGTAATAGGGTTCCGATTTTACCCTTTGGGTACGGAACCCTAAAAACGACAAAAAAATACGTTTGTTGTAAGGGAGGCCCAATTAAAAATTTATTTTATTCTGTTTTTAGTAGGTTGGTATGTGTTGTTATAGCGTCAACAGAAATACAATCATCTGTAAAAAAATCAATTGTCTAGCTATCACGGTTTATGAGATACAGCCTTGTGACAGACACAGACGGACAGCGGAGTCTTAGTAATAGGGTCCCGTTTTTACCCTTTGGGTACGGAACTCTAAGAACATCAGCGGCTTTTGATGCGTTCAACTGTGGTTAATTATACTTACTTGTAAAATTACCTAAACATATACCTACATAGTATACGTAAGCACCTACCCAATAATCACCCGTTTATATGTCGGTGAAAAGTTGAAATTACGCACTGAATAGCCTTCGCGGGCTACGCGCCACGCTGCGCTGCTACACACAAACAACGGGCCAGTTAGTCCGCTGTCCTCGCCCCGTACGCGCGTGCTTATTTACATAATACAGTGCCTATCACGCTGATTTACGCATCAAAATGCTTGTTAAACTCGCCTTTCCATCGCTGGCTGCCGAATTCCCGGACGTCGACATGCTGAGATGCAAGGAAATAAACAATTTCGCTACTGAATGTGTTTTGCCGAGACGGCCGAAACGGAGCTTGCCGCCTTTGCCGGAGGATAAAGAATGTAGCAACACAGAGCTAAAGAAATGCAACAATGCAATGCCAAGACGAAGAAAGTACCGGAAGCAGGGCCTTAAGCTGCCGGCGTTACTTGAACACGACGAATGTTGAACGAGTTCCAAATTCAAAGAAGGATTCTAAATTTGAAATGAATAATTTTGATACTTTGGAAGATGGTGCCTTCATGCCTTGTGCGAAAATCAGGCCTCATGCAGGCCAGTGAGAAAAGTTGAAAAAACCTATGTGAATTTATGAATTTATGTTTTGTTATTGATAAGGTATTTATTATAAGTTTTAGATTAAATTGTGTTAGTCAGGTAAGCAGATTAAAAGCGATATGTTTTATATATCTAGACGGATATGAATTCCTGATATTACAAATTAAATCATTATCATAACATTACATAAACATTACATAATTCAAAGTAGGTAGGTAGTTAAATAAGAAAATAGATTACTACATGAAAAGGTCTATTTGTAGGTAGGTACAACTTTTCTTAGATTTTTTACTGTTTACCTATTAGGTACGTAGTATTCTACTTTCTTTTCTATTTAAGTAGCTACTTAGGTACTTATTCAACTAGCAAAGAACCAACATTTTTACTTACCTAAGTACGTTATTGTCTAGCGACCTCTGTGTCGGCTGTCGAGACAAGTGGCCGGCTATGAGGTCATGGGTTCATTACCCGCTTTGGGACAAACCCTTTGAGGGTAATCTTGATGATCTGCAAATATTAGTTCGAGGCGGGTATTGGGGCCAATGCTCTCGGAGTTCACGATGCCCACGATAACTAGGAATTCTAGTTCTTGTATTAAGTCATAATAAAAGTAGACTAGTTAGCTAAGCAGGAAGGTTTAGATATAATAATGTTGATTAAGTAGGTAGGTAGGTACCTAATTATTTATTAATTTAGTAGCAAACAGTTCGCCTATTTTATACATAGGTAAGTAAATGTATCTACCTAATATCTTTGATGGTAATGTACCTACCTAGATACGACCTAGTTCTAGCGTTTTAAGTTACTCCTAGTTACCTACCTAGTTATTATCGTAAACCTAAGTTTGTGTTTGGTAGGTAGGTACTTGGTACTTTGTATTGAATTATTATATTATGTAAGTACTTACCTACTTACCTATATTTTATGTTATTAAGACGCTGCCAGTCGACTATTATTTTTGTTCGAAACGAAAAAAGAAATACTTGTGAACAAGCCACATCTCCTATTTTATAATGTATAGTATATGTGAATAAAGATGTACCAATCTTTAATCACTTCGATAAATAATCCTACCGACCGCTGCAATGATGACAAACACACGTCCGCGCGTGGTCCGCCTTAGCTTTTCGAATAAATTAATGATATTAGAAATCTAGATCTACTTAATACCTATCTTTAACAATAAATCACAAGTTGATTTTAATAGTAGGTAGGTATATAAAATATTTCGATCATAAATTCTAAAACGTATCATTTAAAAATAATATTTTTATCGTGAAAAGTTTCTGCTATTATGTTTTCAGCTTAATAGAAATCTAGGTAGGAACCTGAAGTAATATACTTATAAAAATAGGAGATGTGGCTTGTTCAGAAGTATTTCTTTTTTCGTTTCGAAAAAGAGCAATCAGCGACTCACAGCCTCTTAAGTAACTTACTAAGAATGTCATATTATTTACCTAAGTTTTAATGTATTCAGTGTTTTAATGTAATGTACTCTATTTGCATAACCAAACTAAACTGCCAACGCTCATTTTTTTCCTGGGAGCATGCTGAGTGCGTGGGGTGCATAACTATTTACTAATCAGGTGCATTCACATTAGGGTGTTTAACGTTACTTATCTGTATAAAATGAATACGAATGATATATGAGAAAATAGGTTTTTGTAAAACGATACATAAATTCGCAATTTTAAAGAATTAAACAAAGTATCAAAACAATAGCACCCAACATAAAAAATCTAACACCAGACGTAAACAATCTTGTTTTTGTTTGAATTAGGTGTCTTTCTTCTGTTGTTTTTTAAAAACAACGTTTTCCGCAACTACACTTTTAAATCGTTATTCGTAAACACGCTAAAATAAGATCGCAATAAAATATACCAAATCACCGACAACCGCTATTTTGTTTTAGAATTGACAATGACATTTGTATTAGCATTGACATAAAAAGTTTGTGAATATTTCTTGTATCGAGTGTCATAACATAATGTAAACGTTCATAGTAAAAATGTATCAATCTGTGATATGTCCAAATGTTTGCAATTAATTTTAGTTGTAGTTTTATTTTATGAACAGCTGGTTGTTAGCATAAGTTTTTTATAAATAAATGTCGTTTCAACAAATTTTATGTTTTGGTGCATTATTTTATACGTACTAGTAATGGCGGAGACACACTTACGTGTCGTGTCGTGGCGCGACACGCCACTAGCTAATCGCTTTCATACATTTAGTATGGTTAGAGACATATTTTTGTGTCGTGTCGTGTCGCAAACGCTGTCTTGCGATTGGCTAGTGGCGCGACACGCCGCGCCACGACACGTAAGTGTGTCTCCGGCATAAGTCGGGTAAGCTAGTAGTACCTAGTACCGTAGGTACTACAACGGATGTTGTCCTTTCCAAATGCAATAAACGTTTTCCGAATTTAAATTTTTTCTAAAACATTTTCAAACTTTGTCTTGACAATTACGGACACAATTAAAATCATCCAAATCGGTCAAATGATGCTCCTGCTCCATCTTAACTACATTGTGGCAATTGATTTTTATGTAAATAAAATAGCTACCTTCTTAGTCATTCACATTCCACACATAGTTATCATAGGGTCATTGCGATAGAGTATGGCCTTTTAGAATAAGTAGGTACCTATACATAGCAACATGCTCGCGTCAACTAGAATTTATGTTCTTTTATAGCAGTATTTAAGCAGTTCTTTTTTAGGGCTTTTGTAAATACTGTTATTGTGTTATTTGACCATACCTTTACGTATAGAGAAGAGATGTAAAGACTAAAGCAGCCTGGTTAGTTCCCTGCAAGATAAATGTTGCATTGTACCTACCTAAGTAGTTTTCTGTACCTACTCACCCTCGTATTCAAGAACGACACTATGAGAACACGCACACGCACCCACAGTGGACGAACTCTTTTTTCATAAAAATCTTTTTTCTTTTTTCTAAAAAGTATTGTGCGACACTGCATAGTGTGACTAGAGGCACATTGTCGAGTGCCTCTAGCCAAAGTTGAGCTCTAAAGGCACACGGTAGCGTGCGCTATAGTGCCGCTCAACACATAAAGTGATGTTTAAGAAAAAAGATTTCGTCCACTGTGGGTGCGTGTTCTCATAGTGTCGTTCTTGAATACGAGGGTCATTCTCTTATCTTTCCTCTGTTCTCTGACTCGTAATTTCTGATTTCCACGATACGAAACCGTAGGTTAGTAGGTAAGTAGGTTAGTAGGGTAAGATGAGATGACTGATATAGGGAAGAACACAACATGTTGTGTCGAGGAATGCCGTAAATAGGTGTGTGCTAGCGGTGCAGGGCGTAAACCCTGGACTCCTGAAGGAGTGCAGAAATGACCAGAAAGTGCTGGTCCTTTCTACGGGGGGGCATTTTCAAGGGGGGGTGCTGAGTTGGTTTGGTTTGGGATTTTGGGGGCGAAGTTATAGAAGCTAGCACCAGGCGCATAATTGGCTAGTTACGGCAATATGGCCTGAGTACGAACCAGTATCGTATCGTCCAAATGTCAAAACTGACACACTTTGTCTAGTAAAAGTCTCAGTTTTGGCTTTTGAACGATACGTTGTCGGTACGATAGTGGTTCATGCTAACCCCCCTGAGCACGAACCTCTATCGTATCGTCCAAATGTCAATACGGACACTTTTTTAGTAAAAGTGTCAGTTTTGGAATTTGGACGACACGTTGTCGATACGATACCCGGTGTAGACCCCATTTAAGTAGGGTAAGGACAGGAAGATGATGTGATGATGAATGAATGATGACTTTAGGAAATCTTAGCGTGGCGCGTGGGGTCATGTGTGTTGGTGTTTGTAAATAGAAAGACGGTAAGTCAAGAACTTACCGCGATAGAGTTATCGGTCGCAGTTATAATAGATTGGTCATTGAATCCGAGGCAAGTAAACATGTTTATCAGCTTATTTCGTAACTAATGCTTCATTATGTTGATAATTAGTAGGTAATTAGATCACGATGCATTGTTTCCTAGCATTTAGCCGTTGTTGTATGACGGCCGTAAATATTGTGGGATTTTATGGCTTCTATCACTAAGAAGACCATCCTCTCGATTACGTAAGTTTTGTTACAGTCAATTTTAACTATTTAAACAGGTAAATATTGTGGCTTTGCTATTGTCGATTACCTACCTACTTTCTGCAGCTACAACCATTTTTTAAATGAAGTTTAGTAACGATTGTTACCGGTTTATATATAAAGTTTAATTCGAGTCGATTTTGGGTAATCAAAACAAAAAACATGAAAGCATTCACAAACTTCTACCGTAAAAAGTTGTGAGATCCATGTAATACCAAGTCGGATAATTTATTCAGTCCCTACTTTAGGGGTCCTTCTGTCTTAAGTTATTACGTAAAGGTTAGCTAATTACGTAGGTACATAACAAACATAGTTAGCTACATAGTTACATACCTACATACATCATAGATTGCAAGTTAAATATAAGCTTGTAAAAAGGTAGGTTCCTAGGGTACCTATAGTACCTATGTAGGTATTTATAGTACAATCCTGTTCCACTGAACTAATATATTGAATAACTAGTGCCAGATCCGGAACAACATTAGACACAATAGGTAGGTGTGTACGTAAATTTACTGTCGACAGGTTGTCATACAAACGGATATTTGAGATTGCGTGTAATAATGCGCCCACGCCATCGTCGCGCACGACATAGACCAATGTACCACAACTATAACACCACAGATTATAGTATGATGTATCTACTACACTACTACACTACCTATCTACTACATTATAAACGAGCAGTAAGCCCCGACTTCGCCCGGATACAAACGAATAATGATATAATTTTAAAAAAGATAAAAGGAGGTTCTTTGTCAAATCGTCATGTATTTTTTTTTTGTTAAATAAGTATGCCTATGACCTATGACCTGTTGATGTTCGATGGTTTTTTTTTCTATTGTTTAGACTTTAAACTTTAGAGAATATAAAAAATTAAATTCCTTCATGAAACTTAAAAATATACCGTCTCTTGATTCTTCGATTTGTCGAGTCGAGTTCTTTAACGTAATTATTAATATCCTAAGTTACATATTGCAATTTTCGTGTGATTTCTTTTTTTTATGCAAATAAAATTTAACATAATGTTTGTCGCGTAGTTTTTATTTTGTCCAATACAAACAAAAATCGGGATAATCTCGACTGTCATTTGAATGACTGGCACAATATAGCTGGAGATTGAGGAGTGTGGAAAGAAAGGAGGGATGCCTTTGACCTGCAGTGGGACGATACCTATAAACTAAAATAAAATAAACAAAAATACAAATTTTACCTCTTTTTAATAGTAGTATAGATAAGTAGGTACAACAATATCAAGTAAGTTCACAGATTCTCGGAACGAACTGACGTCATAGTACGTCATGGGTAAAATTGGAACGTTTTCAGACGGATATAAACGTAAAAGCATACACAAGTAGTGACCGTGACGACGGCCGTAATATAGCAGAGTAGTAGGTACAACGTCTATCTAAAGATGCTCTTAGGTATAAGGGCATTTTTGATAATCTCTATAGGTAGGTACCTACTACTGAAAACAAATAAGTTTAAGTGTAAGAGATTTTTTTAAAGTTTTAATTGGTAATTATTCAGTTCGATGGTCTAAAAAATTTTATAGAAATAAACACCAACCACATAAGTGTACCTACCTACATATTCCTAAACTTACACTAAAACTCCCTGTGTCATGGTCACGCCAACCACGTTAACACGTCACTACCAAATGAGCTACTTATATCGACACACGTCGCCTCCGTAAAGTGTCGTAATATGTCGCGTCGTGTCACATCGTTTCCGACACTCACCTCACTTTAGGGCCCTTACTCTGTAAAATGATTTCGTCATTATCATAACGATTAGACAGTGCTCCGATATAGGCCAAACCGCACATCGTCATCTGTCGTAGCAGTATCAATTATCAAAAGTAATGTTGGTCGTTCCATCCTTTAAAATATGGTCGAACGATATGACGTTTGTCCTGATATATCGTTATCGTTTTCGAGAGTAGACTCCTAGATCTGTGCGTCGCAAATGATTGCGTCGCATTTTCGGGCTATCGATGTATGAATTTAGTTGGTCGCTGTGATGTACATACTATAATATAAGTACAAAATCCTAATCTCATACTAAAACTTCCTGTGTCATGGTTATCTCGCCAACGCCAACGAAGCCAACTTCACTACCAAATGAGCTACGAATATCGTCAAGCGTCGTCTCCGTAAAGTTTCGTAATACGTCGCGTCGTTTCCTTCAATCACCACACTTAGAACTTTGGGATACGATCGTCTTTTATCATCACCGCTTTTAAGAGAACCAAAGGTTTAGGATATTTCTGTCTCGGCCTTGTTTGAAACACTATTTCAGTAAGTTATCAGTTGCTATTATGTTCCTTATCAGCTCTACATCTTCCGGTCTACGAAGTTTGTGTAGTATTTTGACATTCTTGTACTATTTTGGGTTTAGTTTTCTACCTATTGCTTGCTTGCTATTTGCTTATGCTTTCAGTCATTATTGTAGTTAGATAAAGTTTCTACCCGTAAGTATATTAACAGGTAGGTATTTATTAAGACTACGTACTCCAGAAAGCTAAGTACGGTTGTCATACATTCAGACCATACATCTTGATCGATAACCACAAAAAAAAACGTTTTTATAATTTCGCCCTTTTCCAAAATGTCTGTTTTAATATAATGACTTCTTCACTTTAGATTCAGGGTTAGGTTGTAACAATGCGAATTAGTTGCAACCTCTATGACCGCAGCATTTCATTATTATAAGTTTTCTGTTAAAATATTTTTCGTCTCTTCAATGAATTCTTCAGAATAAAGGCAATTTTGTTTTTACAAGGCACATTGGTAGGAATCCATTTTTAGTAACATAAATGTTACAAATAAATATATTAATTAATTAAATAGGATCACGACTGAAATTCCCAAGTACGGAAGACATGTTCATATATCTCCATGCGTTTTAGATCCTTAAAGATGTCTAAAGGGGTTAGTCAGAGACATGTCCAAAGATGACATTAGGCACAAAAACTTAAAAATCTAACCAAATAATACCTAGCCTAAAGTTTTCGATAACAAAACTAGATAATGGCAGTATAATGATAATGGCTCATGATATGGCGCCACTCGGTAAAAAGTCATTAAATTACCCAGAAAAAAATATTACCCACTTTCTAGAAATAATAATTTAAATGTGATGTTTGTTTGATTTGCTACATAATTTAATTTTAACAGGACAATTGATAATACAATAATTTTATAGTAATCTAGACTACCTAATGATTTAATTTATTTATTTAATACTTTATTGCACAAATATATAAAAACAGTTGCACAAAAAGGTGGGCTTAATGCTAAAAGCATTTTCTGCCAGCCAACCTCAAAGGTAACAAAATAGTTGGCGTGCTAAAAAATACGTGACAAAAACAAACAAATTTAACAATATAACTAACCTAACATTTCCTAAAGTATAAAAATAATAATAGTCAAAATAATATAAATAAACAATATCAATACTTACATATACTACAAAAATATTAATAGATAATAAACTTAATAAAAACAATGATGTATCAGTGTGGTAAAATTCTTAAAATATAACATGACTAAATTACTTAATGCTATGTATGTATGTTATGTTGTTTATAATTATTATTTATATATATCGGCGCGAAGGCGTTATCTGATCAAAATAACAAAATCAACACGCAACAAAACACCACGTGTAACTTAAATTCTAGTTTAATCAGTTAAACCAACGTCTAAAATCATGATTTCATTAATGGTTTATTGATTCTTAGTCAAATCGGTTTTTAAGTTAAGTTTTAAGTTTTAGTTAAGTTAATGATTGTTAAATGATTGTTAATTTGATTATTTTAAACCTCCGAAAATTATTAAACTAAAATGTGCTTCACTTTTTGTAAAAAGTACGGCTCACTATCTTGAAAGCAATTTTCACACTCATTGCGCAAGATGTTTTGACGGTAGTGAGTTTTACTATAAATACGGACGAACGACTGGGCTCGACTCATTCCAGTTCGAGCCGTCGGACCGTTCGGACCTCCTCAAGACATTGAAGAATAAATTGGAAGTACCTACACTACTTGAAGTTTTTCTTATTCCACCATGAGCGACCATCAGGATGATGATGAAAGTGACGTCACACTTTTTAAAAATCGTCCTGGGGTAGCTCCTTCGTCATCAGAAGTGGGATCAGGATTCAGAAACCATTCCGATCCAAACCACTTCCTCATCAGCTCAACTTGTACCACAAGTTGACATCGGATCAGCACAACATGTGCAGTTACCCTCACCACACTCATCACCACATCCACAGCTTGGTATGCCAAGCCTGTGCTCCTCCATGGGCGGTGTACCGCCACATTTCGTCGTGCAAATGTTGGAGATGAATTGCACTTCTCACAGAGTTACAGGGGTAGCTCCACTCACACTTATCACTCGACGAAAACACTGCGCTCCACCCGAACTAATGAACCGGGTCAATATCGATGAGCAAACTGTCGATATTGAAGCGCTTACAAGACACGTACAACAAAAGATGTCTCAAACAGCTGAACAAGACAGACAGCGTTTTAAGCAACGCAAAGCGAAAGTGCGCCACTTTGAAAGGGGTGATTACGTGCTTATCAAAAACAACCCTCGTAACCAAACTTCTTTAGAAATTAAATTCAGTGAACCTTTTGAGATTTACAGAATCCTGGAGAACGATCGTTACCTGGTCAAGCGGGCCGTCGGTAGAGGACGACCATGAAAAGTTGCCCATGATCAACTCCGTCGCGCCCCTCAACCTGGCGATCAAGAGACCGTATCGGCAGAGGATGCTAATCCACCAGCTCCTACAAACGAGTCCGTGCCTTCTACCTCGCGTGTTGCGCTGCCTGAGCATCCAGCAACATAGAGTCTAGCAATCAAGAAACAGACTAATAAACATGTGAGTTCAACAAATTTAATACCTACACCTACTCTCTAAAACCTCTGTGTAACATAACACAGCATCCCATTTCCATTAGAACCTCTGTGTCCACGGCGAATAGAAGCGCCCAGGGCACAGTATCATTACATACTAATTTCATTAACCTACGAGAACCTACGAGAACCTACAAAATTCTACGAGACCCTACGAGAACCTACAAAATTCTACGAGACCCTACGAGAACCTACAAAATTCTACGAGACCCTACGAGAACCTACAAAATTCTACGAGACCCTACGAGAACCTACAAAATTCTACGAGATCTCTCGAGACCTAAAATTTCCTCGAGTACATTCTATAAGTATAAACCTTTCTCAAAAAGCAAATGCCTAGTATAACAAGCTGGACAACTCGTTGGAGTTGTTTACAGATATCAAACTCAAAAGAAAAACAATCTCATTGTTTCAGATTTATAAGAACAGGCTGGTGCAGAGCGCGCACTGCCTGTCAGAATGGCCGTATCGGCGCGAAGGCGTTATCTGATCAAAATAACAAAATCAACACGCAACAAAACACCACGTGTAACTTAAATTCTAGTTTAATCAGTTAAACCAACGTCTAAAATCATGATTTCATTAATGGTTTATTGATTCTTAGTCAAATCGGTTTTTAAGTTAAGTTTTAAGTTTTAGTTAAGTTAATGATTGTTAAATGATTGTTAATTTGATTATTTTAAACCTCCGAAAATTATTAAACTAAAATGTGCTTCACTTTTTGTAAAAAGTACGGCTCACTATCTTGAAAGCAATTTTCACACTCATTGCGCAAGATGTTTTGACGGTAGTGAGTTTTACTATAAATACGGACGAACGACTGGGCTCGACTCATTCCAGTTCGAGCCGTCGGACCGTTCGGACCTCCTCAAGACATTGAAGAATAAATTGGAAGTACCTACACTACTTGAAGTTTTTCTTATTCCACCATGAGCGACCATCAGGATGATGATGAAAGTGACGTCACACTTTTTAAAAATCGTCCTGGGGTAGCTCCTTCGTCATATATATTATTTATAATTATTATTATTTATATGACAGGCCTCACAGCTCAGTTGGTAGTAACTCTGCCTTCTGCGCTGTAGGTTGTGGGTTCGATCCCCACCCAGGGCAAATATTTGTGTGATGAACATAGATGTTTGTTCTGTGTCTGGGTGTTACTATGTATAATAAGTATGTATTTACAAAAAAAGAGTATTTAAGTATTCTACTAGTTATCTGGTTCCCATAGTACAAGCTTTGCTTAGTTTGGGGCTAGATGGCGTTGTGTGTAAAAGTCCGCCAGTCCGTCAATATTTAGGTATTTACGGTCTATTATAACTAGCTAAAACGTCTTAAAACATGATCGCTCTTATTTTTTTATATTATAGTGTTAATTAGCGTCACCTTAAGTACGACCGTGCGAACCCGGGAGGACTGCTAGTCAATAAAATAGTAAGAAACAGGTGAGTGGGTATAGTGAATAATTGAGTGCCAAGAATCGATCGGCTTAGTCATAAACTTATCTGATAATGATGAATGATAAACCTTATATAGCCTTTGGTTTTAGTATTAAAACGATATTCGAATTTTGTTGACTGCTCTCGTTGTTTTTGGTGGAAATATTATTTTTAGTGATCGCAATTTTTTTATTAAAAATACTGTAGAAAAGTTTGTTGTGTCTGAAATGGATCCCCAAGATGTTAAAAAGACTGAAGGTGATGACGTGACTGGAACAGAAGAGCTTCGAGATGAAGTGAATCAGGAGAGTGATGATGTAAACTCGAATGGTGAAGAGAAAACCGATCCAAGTGGAGATAGCGAAGACAATGAGAAGGAATATGTTCCAGAAGAAGACAAAAAAATAGAGGTAGATAGTGAAAATCAGAAAGAAAAATCTAACGAAGATGAAGGCAATGTTGATGATACAAGTATAGAAAAACAAGAAACAACTGAGGACGACAGTCAAGATAAAGACCAGGACACTGAAGAGGCTGCATCGGATGATCAAGAAGAAAATAAAGAATCTGAAATCAGTAAAACAGAAGAAGCACGTTCTTCTGCAGTGCCACAAGAAACTGAAAACGAAAAGGCAGATGGTGAGGTTAGTGATGATGAAGCCATCGATGACGAACCAATAAGCGACGGTGACGACGGTAAAGATGAAAATACAAACGAAAAACAAGATACTGCAGCTGAAGAAAAGCAAAATGACAAATTTGAAGCAGAGCCACAGCAAGAGAATGATATTGATGCAGAAAATAATCAAAAAGAAGAAACTGAGAACGACGAGTCCAGAGATGCAGACAAAACATTAGAGGCAGATGATGATAATCAAGAAGAAAAATCTGATGAAGTTAAAGGCAATGTTGATGATACAGGCACAGAACAACAAGATATAACTGAAGACGACAGTCAAAATAAAGATCAGGATATTGTAGAATCGGAACCGGAACCCAGTGAAAATGAAGAAGCACGTTCTTCTGCAGCGCCACAAGAAACTGAAGATGAAAATACTGGTGAGGTTGGTGATGATGAGGCAATTGATGACGAACAAATAAACAACGGTGAAGACGAAAATAACGAAGAACAAGATACTGCCGCTGAAGATGAGCAACATGACGAACTTGAAGCAGAGTCACAGCAAGAGGATAATAATGATGCAGAAAATAATCAAAAAGAAGACATTGAGAACGATGAATCCAGAGAGGAAGACAAAACATTAGAGGCAGGTGATGATAATCAAGAAGAAGAATCTGATGACGTTGAAGGCAATGTTGATGATACAGGCACAGAACAACAAGAAAAAACTGCGGGCGACAGTCAAAATAAAATTCAGGATACTAAAGAATCGGAAGCCAGTGAAAATGAAGAAGCACGTTCTTCTGCAGCGCCTCAAGAATCTGAAGATGAAAATACTGGTGCGGTTGATGATGAACAAATTAACGACGGTGAAGACGAAAATAACGAAGAACAAGATACTGCAGCTGAAGATGAGCAACATGATGAACTTGAAGCAGAGTCACAGCAAGAGGATGATACAGAAAATGATCAAAATGATACCGAGAACGACGAATCCAAAGAAGAGGTTAAAACACAATCTGCTGCTGTAACGGATGATATTGATGATGATGAAAACGTGGCAAATAATGAAGAAGTTGATGACGACACCCAAGAAGAAATGGACGATGAACCAGAAACCGAAATTACTGAACATAATGAAGCTGAAGATACTGAGAAACAACTAAACAATGGTGATTATAGCAGTACCAAAGCTGAAGATAATGAGGAATTAGAACAACTCAATGAAGATAACGCAGAAGATAACGAAAAGAGCGAGCAAAAAAGTGAAGAAAACGTAGCAGAAAATAAAACGGAAGCTTCCTTAGATAACTCGGAAGAAGAAATTCATGATGGCGATGACGAAACTGGTGATGTTAAAGATGATAACGATGATGTTAAAGAAGACACTGAAGATATAAGTAAAGAAACTGATAACGTAGAACCAAATAAGGAGGATGATTCTGATATAGAGAAAGATGAACAGCAGAAAGAATCTAATTTAAGTGATATAGAACCAAATGTCGGTGTGGAAAATGAAGATGAAGTTGATGATAAACAAGATGAAAAGGAATAAGAAACATAGCAAATTTGTTAATAATAAGAACTAGTCAAACATAGTTTTAAATTTATATTTCAATAATATTTATCGACCATCTTTTGCCATCTTATTAAATTTATAACATTTCATTTCGTGACATTAGGTATATCCAAACCAGAAATAAGCCAAAATCAATGGTATTTATTTAAATAAAATCACAAGGATCACTTTGAAACGTCTGAGCTATGCTATGCCTGTTATTCGCGATCTAGAATCCAAGACCATGCCTAGGAGCAGTTCGAAAGAAAACAGTTCCGTAAATATTTCTAGATGGCGCCACGCAATAAAAAGATATGTAAGTTGTGGAGTAACTTGTTGGGTTTCTGTAATGCTCCTGATTATTATCAGACACTTGAGACTTGAACTTGAGACCAAATACCTCAAGTTGGTAGACACAAGGGAGTTCATCGTAGGGCTCGATTTGTGTACCTACCTACTCGTATTCTTGGTCTCAGACGAATGGTATCATGCTTGTTCTAAATTCAAGTGACATAAAAAAATAGACCGAATGACCCGCTGACCACAGACTATATTGAGTCTTTATGACCAATTTTTTAATCTGAAAATGAGATCATGACCAAATTCCCCAAGTACGGTAGACATCCTCTCGGATCTCCAGGTGTTTTAGAACTTTGTATATATTCAAAGGGGTTAGTCCGAGGTCTACTTAGAAATGTTGTAAACATTATAACAGTAGGGTACCTAAAATTAATTATGAATATGTGTCGTCTGCCATGTTTCCGCCGACCGTGACTGTCTAAGCCCCTAGTCCTAGTTAAGAAACCGATGTTTACAATCCAAATCACTACCATACTCGTACCAAGGAAGCGTGGTAACAAAACATATCACAATCTCAAAACAAGCACTCCGTATTTGCAAAACAACGGATTGCACGGATCGTGCACGTGGGCTGTGGGAGTCACACTATCAATAGATGGGATTTTTTTCCATAATAATTATGGTATTTGAAGATATAAAATGGCTTAAAGGTGTATGATTGTAGAAGTAGAGGTAGGCCAAAGAAAAGATGGATTGATTGACTGGCGCAGCTCGCAGCTCAGAGCTCAGTTGGTAGCAGCTCTGCCTGTTGCGCTGTAAGTTGTGGGTTCGATTCCCACCCAGTATAAATAACGTCCCGTTTTTACCCTTTGGGTAAGGAACCCTAAAAACGATGATCCCGTTTCGGGTTTTCCGCCGTCTCAGAGGTTAAGGGAGTGGGATAAGGGCAGGAAGGCCAACCATCTATTTTTTTGTAATCGAAGGTGGTGACGAACGATGACATAGGCTTACGATTTTACCTACCTTTACGTAATATGCTTATCTTTTACGTAGGTAGGTACCGGTACCATTCATAGCCCCATCTAGGTAGGTACATACGTCATAGTAACCAACGCATTGGTCACAATCAATTGAACAATGAAACCAATTCGATATCCACGTGTAAGCAGGTTAAGTATGAACGTGTTCATACGTCACGGAAAAATAATCGCTATTATCAAAGCATGTTTTTATTTGCCTTTCGACTCGGTTACGAAACAACTTTTTAGGGTTCCGTGCCCAAGGGGTAAGAACGGGATCCTATTGCTAAGACTCTGTCTGTTTGTCTGTCTGTCTGTCTGTCACAATCACAAGGCATTATGTATCTCATAAACCGAGACAGTTGAAATTTTCACAGATGATGTATTTCTGTTGCCGCTATAACAATAAATAACTAAAAACAGAATAAAATAAATATTTAAATGGGGCTCCCATACAACAAACGTGATTTTTTTGCCTTTTTTTATAGATGGTACAGAACCCTTCGTGCGCGAGTCCGACTCGCACTTTGCCGGTTTCTTGAACTTTACCATTGTAATTTGTTAGTATAATAATCAAAATGTTTCCTTTGAAGTACTTAACTTTTCAGTTTGACTCTTTGAAAGTTGTTTGTTAAAGTATACCTAATGTAATTTCAAGAATTGGTTGCAAAATTCCATACTTTGATCTAACGACCTTATTGACCTTTGCTTTATGAGAAACACGGGAATTTCTTACTCAAAATTCAATTCAACTCAATGTTATTTATTACAATCAACATAATGATCATATTGTTTCATTGTGTTAGTACCTACCTACCTACTACTAGTACAGAAAATTATACATATGAGTGTTGAATATGTAACCAATGTCAATGTCAGATAGAACACAGAACTGTCAAATTTAAACTCTGCTCTATCTGTCTAAACTTTCAAATGTTTCTCTCTCTTGAAAAGTCTGCTGCACGGATAACATGTTTAACAATAAAATCTCTGTTCATATATACTGGAGTTCTTCTTTCTCACCAATAACTCTTCAAAGAGTTTATTTTTATAAGATTTTATTTAACTTGCAATGTATGTATGTAGGTATGTAACTTTGTTTGTTCGAGTGGAATCTTGCAACTCAATTTTGAAGCAGATAACCCCAATCGATTGAACTGAAATTTTGCATACTTAAGTAACTTCGGGGTCAATGCAGAATGCGAGCTGATCTGATGATGGAGTCAGGAGCTGTACAACAGACACTCTCATACTTTGATTGAGTAAAAACTTTGCATACTTGTCAAGATCCGATAACAATGTTATATGATATGACAGGTGACAGCGCGCTGGTGCGCGATGGTTTAAAATTTAAACCATCGCGTATGAAAACTCATTAGATTGTCATTTAATGAGCCATCCGTGGTGACAATAAAGGTGAGGAGATGGAGCATGGCTTATTCCGCAAAAATCGATGTTCAACCGTTAATTTTCATATATTTTTTTACTTACGTAAAATATATTGTTGGCAGTATATTTTGATAACACTATTCTGAACGTATTTTCTAATAGATTTGATTGTCAGTAAATAAACAACAATGATGATATTTTTCAATGACATATTATTCTGAACGTATTTTCTAATAGATTTGATTGTCAGTAAATAAACTACTGTTGTTGGGTTCATGTACTGAAAGATAATAAGTTTTCTTATGAAAAATATTTTTCAATGACAATTTGTAAAATCATTTAAACTTAAGTAAAAAAATATATGAAAATCAGCGGTTGAACATCGATTTTTACGGAATAAGCCATGCTCCATCTCCTCACCTTTATTGTCACCACCTATGGCTCATTATATGACAATCTAATGAGTTTTCGTATATTCATAGCGATAAGTTGGTAATCGCTTCATTGTTCTACATTACTTCCTTAGAAAAACTTTGGCAGAAGCGCAATGATTCCAGGAAATTACGTAATAACCACGCCCACTCTACGTAATCTATGTGAGTTTTCACGCTGTAGTTAATACTCGTATTTCTACGTCGAGTTGGAATAATAAATAAATATATCGTGTAGTAGGGTTGCCATCTTCAAATTATTAAATCCAGGATTTGAAGGCAGAAACAAGGTAAAACAAATTAATCGACGGCCTCACAGCTCAGTTGGTAGTAACTCTGGCTTCAGTGCTGTAGGTTGTGGGTTCGATCCCCACCCAGGGCAAATATTTTTGTGATGAACATAAAACGTTTGTTCTGTGTCTGGGTGTCAGTATTTATCATATGTATGTATTTACAAAAAAAAAATATAAGTATTCTATCAGTTATCTAGTTCCCATAGTACAAGCTTTGCTTAGTTTGGGGCTAGATGGCGCTGTGTAAAAATGTCCACTAATATTTATTATTATTATATTTATTAATTTAAAAAAAATCCAACTCTTAAAAAATAATTAATTAAAAAGTGTTATGCCCCCTTTTTAGGGAAAGGGGCGGCATATTTAAAAAATATTATACGTATTCAACGAAACATCATATATTGTTATCTGTCAAGTCGTTAGGGCTGCAGTGTGTGCCAAAGAAATGGACATACATACCCTTCTTCTCGCACAGTCGAGTAAAAAGTCAGTTTAGGTAGGTACAATTGCTTACCCTCGTATTCAGGAACGACACTGTGAGAACACGCACCCACAGTGGACGAAATCTTCACTACATAGTATAAAGCAAAGTCGCTTCCCGCTTCCCGCGTCTGTATGTATGCTTATATCTTTAAAACTACACAACGGATTTTGATGCGGTTTTTTTTAATAGATAGTGATTCAGGAGGAAGGTTTATATGTATAATAACATGCTTAATATATTAGAGAACCACTGATAATTTTAAGATTTCTAATATGAAGTCGTAAAACTATCTGTCCCCCAGCGAAGCGGGCACGGGTCAGCTAGTTTTTCATAATAATAATAATAATAATAAGCCTTTTTATTCTGAACTTCTCTTAAGTATAAATGTAATTATGTTCTTGTTATAATATGTCCCTAAGCTCAGTTTGCCTCTTGGCATAGGCCTCCTCTAACAATTTCCATTGGGATCTGTCGCTTGCAGCTCTTCTCCAGTGAAATCCAGCCGTGAGTTTCAGATCATCTTCCCATCTTGTTTGTTGACGTCCTCTACTTCTCCTGCCATCTCTGGGATACCAGTCAGAGATAATTTTACACCATTTATCTTGAGGGTCGCGTAACATGTGACCTGTCCATCTCCACTTTTGTTGTTCTATCCGGGTTATTATATCAATAACTTTGGTTTTGGTCCTTATTATGCTGCATCTTACTCTGTCTTGTTTTTTTATTCCTGTCAAGCTTCTCTCCATGGCTCTCTGGCAGCGTTTCAATTTTTCTCGGTGATGTTCGGTGAGTGCCCAGGTTTCGCATCCATATGAGATGACTGGAAGTATGCAAGTGTTGAAGACTTTCCTTTTTATTTGCATATTCAGTTCTTTGGATTTCAAGACTTCTTTCAAAGACCAGTATTTTTTCCATCCGTTCCCTATTCTTCGTTCAATTTCTTTGGTGGTTTGATCTTTGTGAGATATTATCTGTCCTAGATATATGTAGTCGGGTACGTACTCAAGTGGTTGATTGTCAATTTTTATAGTGACTGGTTCAGAGTTTGTTAGCAATTTTGTTTTGTCTTTATTTATGTGTAGGCCTACCTTTTTACTCTCTTCGGTAAGTGAGTCTATCATTTTGATTAGGTGCGTCGGGTTATCTTCAAATAAGACTATATCGTCCGCAAATCGTAGGTGGTTCAATTTTGCCCCTTGTATGTTAAGGCCATATTCGTTCCAATCAAGTTTGCGGAATATACTTTCCAGAGTAGCTGAGAACAATTTTGGTGAAAGAGGGTCTCCCTGTCTTACTCCTCTTTCGATTTTGAACTTTTTGCCTAAGGTTTCTAGCTGGATCCTCGCTTCGCCGTTTGAGTAGATGTTTTTTATAATGTTAATGTAATTTAAGGGTATTCCTTGCTGTTCTAGGCTGTCCCATATGGCTGAGTGACTTATACTATCGAAAGCTTTGGAGTAGTCGATGAATGCCATATAGAGTTTCTTGTTATATTCATTATATTTTTCTACTATTTGTTTCACTGTGTGTATGTGGTCTAGAGTAGAGTATTTTTGTCGGAAGCCAGCTTGCTCCCGTGGTTGGTTTTCATCTAGTTTTTTGGTTATTCTTTCCAGGATAACTTTGGAGAATACCTTGTAGACATTTGACATCAGGCTTATAGGTCTATAGTTCCCTATGTCTTCCTTTCGTCCTTTCTTGAATATAAGGATAATGTTTGATGTTTTCCATTGTGTAGGGATTTGACCAGTTGATAGTATTTCGTTGAATTGTGAAGTGAGTATTGGTAATAGTTCCTCTAGGGTACCTTTAAGAAGTTCGTTTGTAACTTTGTCTGGGCCTGGAGCTTTTTCCATCTTCTGGCTATATATAGCTTTTTCTATTTCTCGGGGGAGTATTTTAGGTTCAGTTATCGCTTTTTCTTGCTCTTTATTGTCGTCTGTCCTCGGATTCTGTTTTTGTTTGATGTTTGGGTTTGAATATAGCTCCTGGTAGAATTTTGTGGCTATTTCGCTAATGTTTTTCCTATTAGATGATGTTTGTTCCTTTTTGTTTAGTTTCGGTATCCATTCTTTATTAGATTCTCTCAGTTCTTTAAGCGCTTTTTTTACTCCTCCTGTTTTCACTATATGTTTTTCTAATGTTTGCAGTCTCTTGGTTTTTCTATCTTTCCTTATATTCTCTCTAATTTCTTTGCTCAATTTTGTTATAGTTTTTATGTTGTCTTTTTTAGGATGTTTTGAAAGTAGGTTTTTTCTTTTTTCTATAAGTTTTAGCGTTATGTCACTTAGTGTGTACTTGTTTCTTTTGGTATTATCATCTTTTACTTGAGTTAGTAGATTAGATAGTTTTTCATATTTTGTATGAGCATCAATGTTATTTGCAGTTAGTTCTGCAGTTGATTCAATTAGAGCTTGTTTTATTATCTTTATAGTTCCTTCGCTGTGTTGTCCTGTAGTGTGTGAGGCAAAATATTTTCTAGGTTTTTTTGGTGGTTCTATTCTTATGTTACATCTCACCATGCGGTGGTTAGTATTGAAGTTGAATCTAGTTAAGACTGACGTATCTGTGAAAGCTTTCGAGTAGTTTGTTGTTATGTAGTCGATTTCGTTTTTGGTACTGCCGTCGGGGGAAATCCATGTCCATTTATTCCTATAGTTCTTCTTATACAAACTGTTTAGGAGTGTTAGATTGTGTTGCAGCAAGAGCTCGACTAGCAATTCGCCATGTGGACTTCTTCTTCCTTGGGAAAAATTTCCCAAGACATGTTCCTCCTTGCATTTTTTCGCTCCGACTTGAGCGTTGACGTCTCCCATTAGTATCATGTGGTTATTTTGATATCTTGCTAGCGTTTGTGATAGTTCTTTGTAGAAAGACTTAATTTCCGTTCTTGTTGCTTTCTCAGTTGGAGCATAAATTTGTATAATTGACCATAATTTTTTGTAGCTCGGTATATTTATGTTTAGAATAGCTATTCGATCTGAAATTCCAATTAGCTCTTGTATGTGTTTTTTCATTGATTGTTTGATTATGAATCCTACTCCTCTTTGACCAGCCACATGAACTAGAGAAAGCTCTTGCAGATATAAAATGGGACATCCTAGGAATTAGCGAGATGCGAAGACTAGGAGAAAAGATTGAGGAACGCACAGACTTCATACTTTTCCACAAAGGCGAAGTGGCTGGTCAAAGAGGAGTTTTTCATAAACATCACTTTATGTTTTGTGCGACACTATGGCGCACACTACCGTGTGCCTCTAGGGCTCAACTTTGGCTAGAGGCACACGACAGTGTCGCACAACACATAAAGTGATGTTTATGAAAAAATATTTCGTCCACTGTGGGTGCGTGTTCTCATAGTGTCGTTCCTGAATACGGGGGTTAGTGACTTTGTTTGCTGACTTTACCTATTCACGGTTCTATTATTGAATAAAACACGGAACTCCAAGATCATTGAAATAAACATGTCTGCAGTCAGTGTTGTGATATGTTCTTAATCTATCTAAAACAGCAGTATAAAAGCTTTGGTTCCCATCTAACAGCCACCGTCATTTTACTGCTGTAATTACAAATACATCTCTTATAATCATCATCATCATCATTTTAGTCTCCTTTTCCCACTTAATGTGGGGTCGACTTGACTCTGACCAAATTTTGCACTTTAAAGCTTAATATTTCTCAAATTACTAATATGTATAACACATGCACAATTACAGGTTTCTAACACTTAAATTCTCTGAGCTAAGCTACGGACGGACGAACGGACATGGCGAAACAATAAGGGTTTCTTGTAGACTAAGAAACCCTAAAAACGCGGTGTGCATTTCATACGCTCTAAGCAATAGCCTTGTGAAAACGACTTATGTAATTACTTTTCCCGTCATATAACAGCCGTCATTGACGGCCGCAATAAAACCGCAGTTTGCCTACTTTCACATAAGCAGCACATGTTTACGTAACACAATTCGATTTTTATAGTCGCTTAACTGAAAATCCTTGAGCCGATTCCATCATTCCATCTGACGAAGAAGCGGAAGTGATTAAAGTTTGTTTGCAATGAGACCATTTGTTTTGTATTTGCGTAGGTATGTTCACTTGTAGGGTTTCATAACAAAGGATAAAAACAGGACTCTATTACTATCGCTGTCCGTCTATCTGTCACAGGGCTGTATATCATGAACCGTGATAGCTAGACAGTTGAAATATTTAAGTGGGGCTCCCATCATCAAGTGGCATCATATACAAAAAAGATTATTTCAAATCCGACTGGTCATTCCAGAGGTTAGCGCGTTCAAACAAACAAATTCTTCAGCATTGTTATATTTGTGGGTTGAGCAGTGTGCAAAAACTAGTGATTTATTATAGTGAATCAATCTCTTGTAAGGATAATTCAACGGAAAAAGATTTAAGTGTGTTTTTTTGCGCTTTTCAATGCGTAGATTGATCGTTGATGCTTGGATCTCATAATTACACAAAATAATAATGATAATACTATAATAGCGGATATTGGATACCTAATAAGTACTTTAAAGAAGTACTAAACCAAGAATACCTTCATCGTTCTGAGCACGTGACAATTCGCTGTCAAACCAGTCAATATTCTTATAATTTTAATAATAAAGTTTATTTATTCAGACAGAAAAGGCTTGAACATAAAGGGTTAATCAATAAAAAAAAAAAAAAACTTAGGATCACGACTGTAATCCTCAAGTCATCTTCAGACGCTTAGATCCTTTGAAGATGTCTAGTGGGGGAAGTCAGAGGCACGTCCAAATGTTACATTTGGCACATGCCTACATTTTGCAGTAGTTAGCATTCTATACGTGACAGGTTGCAAACCCATCGCCGACAGAACAGGTTCAGACAGAAAAAGCTTGAACATAAAGGATTAATCAATAACTACTACTATACCTCAACTTTCATTATGAAGATATTGAGTTCGAAACCCGCCGTGCTTTTGTATTTTTCTATTTGAAAAATGGTGAACGAAAACATAGAAGAAGCTAGTAAGTATTATTGTAAGCGGTGATGAATTGTCAAGTATGGACTTACTAGCTTATACCCGCCACTTCGATCGCGTAGATTCAGGAAATTTATTTTAGACAACTTTATCAAAAACAGAAATTTCTAAAAATAGTACAAAGAAAGTTTTGGTAAAAAAGTTGCCTATGTCCGTCCCAAGACTTTAAGCTATCTTTTAACTATCCATATGAAATTTCATCACAATCAGCCCAGCGGTTTGACCGTGGTAGCGTCACAGACATACAGACAGATTTACTTTCGCATTTATAATATTCGTATAGACGACTACGTAATGGTCCACGTTGAGAAACTCTGTGATACCTAAGACCATTGCAACCAACTGGAGCAATAAATAAATGAATAATATGAATATGTGGGCATGTGCCAAATGTAATCACTACATAGTATAAAGCAAAGTCGCTTTCCGCTTCCCGCGTCTGTATGTATGTATGTATGTTTGCTTATATCTTTAAAACGACACAACGGATTTTGATGCGGTTTTTTTTAATAGATAGAGTGATTCAGGAGGAAGGTTTATATGTATAATAACATGCTACCCGTGCGAAGCCGGGGCGGGTCGCTAGTGTTTGTATATACCTCTGACTACTCCCCTACATCTTCAAGGATCTGTTCGTCTGGAGATCTGAGATGTCTACCCTACTTGGGTATAAAAGCCGTGGTCCTATTTCTATAATCTGGATCACGTCCAAAATCAATGGTCGTAGTCATCGACTACATAGCCTAATAGACGCCTAATGGCTTCATTTCTTCAAACAAACAACTCTGTCAAGTCAGTGAGGTATGAGGTACGGGGGGAGCCGGAAAAAGCATTCTAATTTCAAAATGACGTGATTCACTAGGGATGGGAAGTGTTGACATGAGTTGTCGATAGCAGTCAGAGGCACGTCCAAATATTATATTTGGCACATACCCACATTTTGCAGTAGTTAGCAGTCCATACGTGACAGGTTGCAAGCCCATCGCCGCTTATAAAAATACTTACTAGGTACTGGTTTCCTCACGATGCGATGTTTTCCTTTACGCGAACGCGAACGCGAACGCGAACGCGAACGCGAACGCGAACGCGAATTAATTCTAAAGCGATAATATGATAAATGCGAATAGCAAATAGGTTACTTCATATCCATGTAGGTACAACGCGAGCGAAGCCGCGGACGGAAGCTAGTTGGCAATAAGTAGTTTTACTAGTTAGGTCCAACTGTTGTTGTTACTACTATGTAGGTTTATCGATCATCAATTATTGAGTAGTGATACAACACTATTGACTTTCGACAAGGAAAATAACCAGTCTAACTTGAGCTTGTGGTAATGGTTTTTTAGCATAAACAGACGAGATGTGCACGGGTCAAGGAAGTGGTCGGTACTACTGCAGGTTTGACGCGCGGTATTTTTTATCGGCCGTATAAGACTGATCTTTTGGATGTCAATGTTCGCCTTGCATGCGGTGTCTTTTTGGGCTGTGTAGTCGATGGTCGTAGTTGATCTTGGACAAAGAGACGTCATTGACTGAGTGTAAATTAATCGCTAAACATAGGGTAAACCCAATTTGCACGTACACGGTCTATACTAGAAATAACCGTCTTAAGACGACTAATAAATGTTTTTGATGAATGCAGAATCGTTTTTTTCTCAATAACCGCAAAACATACAGTTTTATTTTTTATGACAAAGATAACATAAGGATATAATCTAGATAAATTAAAGACAGAAACACGATTGGTGAAACTTTTCTCGATAGATTTATTTTCCAAAGTTGACTTTTCAAAAACACTAGTTTCGTTTTTAATCAAAACTATGAATAGCTAAACAGTTCATTTTTATATTATTTACACAATAGCTTTGCCTTTTGCACTGTTGCAAGCGCAGATCCACCGTAGTGGGCATTATGGGCATGCCCACAATGCTACGGAACCCTTCGTACGCGAGTCCAACTCGCACTTGGTCGGTTTTTAGGGTTCCGTACCCAAAGGGTAAAAACGGGACCCTATTACTAAGACTTCGCTGTCCGTCTGTCTGTCTGTCTGTCCGTCTGTCTGTCACAGGGCTGTATCTCATAAACCGTGATAGCTAGACAGTTGAAATTTTCACAGATGATGTATTTCTGCTGCTGCTCTAACAACAAATACTAAAAACTGAATAAAATAAATATTTAAGGGGGGCTCCCATACAACAAACATGTTTTTTTTGCCGTTTTTATAGATAATGGTACGGAACCCTTCGTGCGCGAGTCCGACTCGCACTTGGCCGGTTTTTTTTTCATTTCACATGTTCGCCCATTTTATTTTTGCCTACGTACACTGTCAACTCTTTCACGCAAAAACTACGAATAAAAATTAAACTTTACAGTAATATAGCTTATACATCAGAATAACACATAGGCTACTTTTTATCCAGGTACCATCCGAGCGAAGCCGGAGCGAGCAGCTAGTATATTATATTTTCCTACATGTTAAACTGAGAATTTGCTCTTTTTTCGTCGGTTAATTAATAATAAGTATCTCATGTCATGAGTAACAGGCGTTCTTATTAATTAGAAGCACCAATGACCGGTAATGTCTCCTTAATCCACATTTTACCAACAACACAATTAACGCTACAGCCCCGCTTTCTTGAAAAACAGTGGCCGTTCTATAACGGCTGTAAACATGTCTAGAAAAACATCTAGAGAACATTTAGTGTCTACGCTAAAGGAATTACTAATTTTACAACATTAATGATTAATTTCTGTGCGAAACGTGCCAAATATTGTGATTGGAAGAGCCTCTGTTTCTGAAACATCTTCAAGGGCTTGAGAGAATGGAATTCTAAAAGGATTTTAAATATAAACACAGCTAATTACCGTGTTCTTGCTTATGCTCATAAAGAGCATTTGTTTTGAAATGTCTGCAAGACCTACAAGTTGAAACATCGTATCTATATACTTCTATCAACCATTATATGCTTTATTTATCACTACATAGTATAAAGCAAAGTCGCATTCCGCTTCCCGCGTATGTATGTTTGCTTATATCTTTAAAACTACACAACGGATTCTGATGCGGTTTTTTTTAATAGATAGAGTGATTCAGGAGGAAGGTTTATATGTATAATAACATGCTACCCGTGCGAAGCCGGGGCGGGTCGCTAGTATAATATATAGCTTGATAGCTTTTATTATATCAAAAAAAACCGGTCAAACGCACGAAGGGTGAGCCATTATCTATAAAAAAACGGCAAAAAAAAAAATCAACTGTCTAGCTATCACGGTTCATGAGATACAGCCCAGTGACAGACAGACGGACAGACAGACAGATAGACAGAAAGATAGACAGATAGTCAGACAGACAGACAGACAGACAGCGAAGTGTTAATAATAGGGTCCCGTTTTTACGGTACGGAACCCTAAAAAGGATGTCATTATGCCTAAGAGTTATGGATTTAGATATTGTATTATAGATTTTTTTTAAATAGTTGAGCTAGGCAGTACCTAACGACTTTCCCGGTTTTGTTTCTTATTTGTTTATATCTAACCTAAACGTGGAAATCACGTTTTGATGCTTTCCGATATTTAATCACTAGCTCAAATAAACTTGCTTAGGATTATCGGCCGTCGCCTTTTAGATGACGCAATGCATGTAGCTAACCATTAGCGTACTCCGCAACTTTATCCAGACAGGACCGGCGCGTACCGACTCATACAAACATCATACGAGTACATACAGTCGTAGCTAATTGCTGATTCAGATGGAACTGGTACCAACAGATATTCAGATGCTCTGGAATGCTGACATCATTTTGAAGGTTCTTCGAAGCCAATTGTTAGACTGACTATAATTATAGGGAAATTAATTTACTAAACTTTTTGTTGAATATTGAGACCAGCACTATTTTCATTAAAGTTATATTAGTTATATTATTCACAAGCTGACCCCGCGAACTTCGTATCGCTTTAGAAGTTCCCGTCCCCGTTCCCGTTCCCGTTACCATATTATCAAACCTAATAAAGCTCAAATTGACTCTACGTTTTAGTTAGAAAACTTTTGTAAGGAAAAAAGAAAAGGGCTGTTTTTAGGGGTTTCCCGGGAATTATTCGAATTTTTCTCACCTTTTAAACCTTCCCTAGACCTCCACGAACATTTCAAGACCAAGATAAGATAAATCCGTTCAGCCGTTCTCGAGTTTTAGCGAGACTAACGAACAGCAATTGATTTTTATATATTAGATTAAAGACATTGGCATTCTTGTAATAGTAGGCACAGTAGTCAGAAAGAATACGAGCCTGTCTGTCTGTCGTAGGGGTTTTTCTCTATAGCGAAAATCTCTAAAAAATAAATAGAATCAAAGCTGGAATCCACAAGTACAATAAACATCCTCTCAGATCTCCAGGCCGTCAGATCTTTGAATATGTCTAATGGGAGTAGTCAGAGGTACGTCTAAAGCTTAAACATAATTGAGTTTGTAGGAAACCCACAGTTTTGTTAGTAGTTACTTACTGAATAAAATAGGATTTTAGCTGTAGGTTGTTGTGCTACGGACAGACTCACACTTGCCCGAATAATTTGCAGTGTGACGTATTGCACGAAATTCTTGTACTACTTTAGGACGTGCAATTATGTGTTTTGTTGTTAGCGCCCGCCCGATTGGGACACAAATCGAGCGGTCACGCTGCAGAGAAAGGAAAATAAAGAAAATATAGACTTACGACTGTATTCCTAAGTATGTATATATCCACCGTTAGATCATGAACTTGGAGATCTCCAAGCGCTCTGATCCTTGAAGATGCCTAGATAAATAAATAATAAATAAAAAATGTGGGCATGTGTCAAATATAATGTTTGGACGTGCCTCTGACAACCCCCAATAGACATCTACAAAGGATCTAAGCGTCTGGAGATCTGAGAGGATGTCTACTGTACTTGGGGACTACACCCTATATTTTTTATTTTATAAATAAATAAATATTGGTGACATTATCACACAGTGCCATCTAGCCCCAAACTAAGCAAAGCTTGTACTATGGGAACTAGATAACTGATAGAATACTTATATACTTTTTTTTTGTAAATACATACATATAATATGATACATAAGGTAAGGTTGTGGTTACATTATCGCTATTCGACGTTGACGTATCTAGTTTCCTCACGATGTTTCTCTTCACCTTTTTGAGGACGTGTTCTGACATATAACATTTTACTTTAACTTGCAATGGATGTATGTAACTGCTATGTAATTATGTTTGTTACGGTGGAATCTTGCAATTCAATTTTGAAGCAGTTATCCCCAACCGATTGAGTTGAAATTTCGCATACTTACGTAACTTCGGTGACAATGACAGTGAGTTGATTTGACGAAGTCAGGAGCTGTTCAACGTACACTCACAATGGAACTCCTTAGTAAATACTTTGATTGAGTAAAAACTTTGCATACTTGTCAACTTGTCCGATGACAATGTTAATGATGTGACAGGTGATAGCGTTGCTGTCGAAGGTTTAAATGATTTTACAGAAGCTTGTCATTGAAAAATATTTTTCAACTGAAAACTTATTTCCTATAAAAAAATCAGCACAGTCACGATTTGAATTCAATTGTTTTATGAATTACATGAATTGTTGTTGGTTGTTGCATCATCACATGTGATTCAAATTGATTCAATTGGCTCCACGTGCCTCCAGAAACGCAACGTGATTTCATTTATACCAGTCGAATCATGTTGATGGAACTGAGTTGGTTTCAAACCCATCAAACATTCTGTCCGACTGAGACGCAAGTTCCAAAGTGAAATTACTATTTTCATTCAAGCAACCTGATTTTGGAAAGTAGCTAAATTATGAAGTTGAAAAATTTACCACTTTTACGAGTAATAAATGTTTTTGATGAATGCAGAATCGTTTTTTCTCAATAACCGCAAAACATACAGTTTTGTTTTTATGACAAAGATAACTTAAGGATATAATCTAGATAAATTACAGATAGAAACACGATTGGTGAAACTTTCTCGATAGATTTATTGTCCAAAGATGGCTCTTCAAAAACACTAGTTTCGCTTTTAATCAAAACTGTGAATAGCTAAACAGTTCATTTTTATATAATTCGTTAGATAATCATACTAGATAAGTAAATTACAGATGGTTTTCAAGATAATACAGTTTTATCACTTTTTCCGTCTTATCCGGGTAGATTCAGCCCATACAAAAAGTCAAAAATTTCACTTATCACTTTTTGAAAAAAAAAAAAAAAAAGAAACTTATCACTTTAAGTTGAATGTTCTTAACTAGGGTCAGTTTTTGGGGGTGGTCAGTAGGAAATCTATAGAAAACATCTACAAGTAATATGACAGTTCGGTTGCTATCGCCCATCAAATCAATAATGTATGCCCTAGCTGCATTGACAATTCAGTGACCAGCGGTCAATACAGCAGGGCTATTTTGTAAAAACATGAGTATCATGTTATGATATTCATGCCAATATTTATTGGTAATGAATGCCATAAAACCTACGCTCTTTATACTGTTTAGGCACCTATACCTACGCTTCCAATACAATACCTACGCAGAAGCGTAGGTATAGGTGCATAAACAGTGAATAGTACCTGAAAAGTGTACAGTGGGGCTATTTTGTAAAAACATTATTATCATGTTATGATGTTGAATGCAATACCTAATGTTAGAGAATACCTAATCTGTACACTTTTCACAGTAACTTTTCTCTGTTTTTGCACCTAAACCTATACCTATGCTTCTGCGTAGGTATTGTATTGGAAGCGTAGGTATAGGTGCTTAAGTGCCTATACATCATAAAAAGCGTAGGTATTATGGCATTCAGTGCCAATAAATTTTGGTATGAATATCATAAATGATAATCATGTATTTACAAAATAGCCGAACAGATTTGGTATTCTCTAACATTAGGTATTGCATTCAACATCATAACATGATAATCATGTTTTTACAAAATATCCCCACAGATTAATAAATTATAGGCAAGACCTGTGGTAGTAGCAATGTATTGATCTGTGCCCGACATATCGAATGCTTCTACTAAACTAGGGCGAGCGAAAAGCCGTTTGGCTTCACAGAGACCAATAAATTCCTAGGTTTTTATTGAGCGGGAAAACCTCCTTTACTCGCCCTAGTTAGATACAAATTCAAAAAGCATTTATTTCTATAAACTCATAAGGACCACTTTGAAACGTTATAGGATCTAGGTGAATCTACGTCTGATTCCTAGCCTTGAAGAATCAGGCACAAACACGGCTTGGGGCCTATAATTTTTTTTAATGTGCTGTGTAGATCTCCAGTGTGTTGCCGATTTGCCGATCGAACAAGGTGAAGGCTCAATCAAGAATAATTGATTAATACACATACACCAGCAGAACAAAACGGACATTATGTAACACATTTCATTATGTTTCACGGACTTAAGTAGCTGTCCCGACAGACGTTGTCTTGTCAAATTTGAATAATGCCACGGAAAAAGCACTTTCAGTTTTTCCCGAACTTTTACAAAAATCGCTATGAAATATACTTTAGGACCTTTTCTCACACCTACCGAATATAACACAAAAAAACATAGAAATCGGTCCAGCCATTTCTGAGGAGTTACAAACTCTGTGACACGAAAATTTTATATATTAGACGATAGGTACATTCTTTTTCTATCAATTTTGAGTCCAAAATTACAAGAAAACTTCGTCGCCTGATTACCCCTCACTACTAAAGTATGTTCTTGCTTATAATCACTTTCCTTGGCACTGTATCCGAAGAACCTCGGATGCTGTAGATCAGGGTTAGCCATTTGGAAGTCATCGCAAGAACCAGAGTATAAATGTAATAAGTTAAGCTTGTAGTTTATCGTCCAGCGCTAACCAGGTCACTCGATAATTTGGTACAAGTCATACATTTTATGTAAATTGTAAATTGTAACCAATGTTGACGCCGTAAAGCTGGAAGAATGATTATTCAAGGTGTCAAATTAATAACTATTTATATCTTACTAGCTTTTGTTAGTGGTTTCGCTCGCGGGGTACCTGGAAGCATGTATGCTATTCTAGTCAATAATTTCCGCAGCATACGCGATATAAAGATTTTTTTAGAATTTTTATCACACGTTGGGTTACATTATCGAAGTTTTCCCTAATAGTCCCTAATAGTTAGACAATGGTATTGTAGACTTATTTGTAGATATTGATGTCCTCTTTAAAACTGTAGTACATCACTTTGCTCTATTGTCAATAATTTTTGCAGCGTTCGCGATATAAGGATTTTTTTGCTTTTGATTCACACGTTAGGTTACGTTATCGAAGTTTTCATACGGATCCCTTATAGTTAGACGTATGGTATTGTTGATTTATTTGTAGTAGTTGATGTCTTCTTTAAAACTGTAATACATCACTTTGCTCTATTGTCAATAATTTCCGCAGCATACGCGATATAAAGATTTTTTGGGATTTTTTATCACACGTTGGGTTACATTATCGAAGTTTTCATACGGATCCCTAATAGTTAGACAAATGGTATTGTTGACTTATTTGTAGATATTGATGTCTTCTTTAAAACTATGGTACATTACTTTGCTCTATTGTCAATAATTTCCGCAGCATACGCGATATAAAGATTTTTTTTCACACCTTGGTTTACATTATCGAAGTTTTCATACGGATCCCTAATAGTTAGACTTATAGTATTATATTTTTTTAACTAACGTTTTTGAAAATATTCTATAGCCCAGGGGTCGGCAAGTAGTTTTAGGTAGGGTCCGGATAATGCTTGAAAATTTTTACAAGGTCCAGAAAAAAAAACAACTGAATATAATTAAGTGCTAGGCAGCTATTTATTGTAGGATTAAAAAAATTATGAGAAAAATTGCATCGACGGTCTTGAGCAAGGTTTTTATAATTTGGTTCTCGAGAAGAACAGCAAATTCGAAGTGTGTCCGTTAATCTCGAACGATATTTGTTTTTCAAAAAATTCATCTTTGAAAAAGATGTTTCGCATACGTATGTCGAGCCAAACATAGTGGCCAAATTGATAGCAAGTTTTTTGCAGTTTTCATATTTTTCCAGGACATGTTTGACCCAAAATTCTTCAGTTGACACAGTTTTATATATTTGCAAAGACACATCTTCTTGCAGATCGATTATTTTCATTTGAAGTGATGGCTTTGACAGATTAAACAACTTGGCAGCCACATTTGTCCATTCTGCTGCTACATCAACTTCAAAGGGATGATTTAATAAACAGAGATAGCTTGCCCATCTCTGCAAAGTCTTGGAATCTTGTGGCAAATTCGTTCCTAAGATCGGTATTAGTAGGTATTTATTTATACTTGAAATACAATACATTACAATATTTGGCGGTCCGAGGTTTAACCTTTCGCGGTCCGCAAACGGACCGCGGTCCGCCTGTTGATGACCGTTGCTATAGCCTATGTTCATCAGGGATAATGTAGGATTCTAATGGTAAAAGAATTTTTCAAATCGGTCCAGTAGTTTCGGAGCCTATTCATTACAAACAAACAAACAAACAATCAAATCTTTCCTCTTTATAATATTAGTATAGACGAACGATCACTCGCACTCGACAATTAAGATAATTCCTAGCCGGCCCATTTCAAACGTAAATATCTCGGGACCTTTTCTAGAACAACTTTCAAAGTTAAATTACTTTCTTTACAAACCCAATCTCAATTGAATTATTCTCGACTTGGCAACAGAGAAATCATTATTTTCTGTAGAAGTGCCAATAAGTTTTGGATCAAAGGATTACGTCAGACCGACCGAGACGCAGCGAAATCGAATAAGCAGGCGAATGAACCCTCTTGTACAAGGATGAGCTAATGATGATATTCTGATGTATAAGCTATACAGCCCCGGATCTTAAATTTTTTTAGGGGGCAAAAACTGAAAATTGCCTCCCCCGCCATTATCACTACATAGTATAAATCAAAGTCGATTCCCGCTTCCCGCGTCTGTATGTATGTCTGTATGTATGCTTATATCTTTAAAACTACACAACGAATTTGATGCGGTTTTTAATAGATAGAGTGATTCAGGAGGAAGGTTTATATGTATGATAACATGCTTTATATATTAGAGAACCACTGATAATTTTAAGATTTCTAATATGAAGTCGTAAATAAACACATTTTTTTGCGCTTATCCTTTTGAAAATGTTTGATGCCCATATCAACGTCGAGTTGTGCAGTTCAATAAAGTCAATCCAATACGTTACTAATTACATTAATAAGGGTACAGACCAGGCCACTTTCAGCATACAATCACCAAATGAAGTGGAAAAATATCAGTCTGGACGTTACATCTGCAGCTCCGAAGCTGTATGGAGGAATGAATGCTGTTAACGAGTATACAAAGACATTCTGTAATATATTTTGGTATCAGCTTTGCACCCGTGCGAAGCCGGGGCGGGTCGCTAGTTATAAATATGATAAAGGTAAAAATGAATATAATAAGAGAGCGGGGTCGGCAATTTTCAGTTTTCGCCCCCCACCCTAAAAAAAATGTTCGTGCCCAGTGTACTGAACTTGCCGCCCGGGGCATGGGCCCTGGCTTGGCGCCCCCCCTAGGTCCGGGAGCTCTATATACCTGTAAAGTTCAATTTTAATCCGTTCAGTAGTTTTTACGTGAAAGAGTAACAAACACACACACATCCACTCATTCACTTACTCACAAACTTTCGCATTTATAATATTAGTAGGACTAACTGGTTCACTATTTATTTCATGTTCATTTTTATTCAACCAAGCAATTCAATTGGTTTCCTTAGAAAGGATTGAAAGGAGTGGTTGAACCGAGGTCATCGTACTGTCTAGCTAAAGGTCAATGCTTCTTTCAGAGAGGTTTCATACTACACCGTGTCGGGGCGTGGCTAATAACTAAAACCTTAAAGTATTAAGCCGTGTTGGCCGAGTGGGATGTACCTCGACTTTCAATCTGAAGGTCGTGGGTTCGAATCCCGCAGCGCATCAAAGGATTTTTCTGTTCAAAAATTTATATGCGCATCAAAAACACGTGCTTACAACGGTGAAGGAAAACATCGTGAGGAAACCAGTTAATGTTCTTATAAGCGGCGATGAGCTTGCAACCTGTCACATATGGAATGCTAACTTTTACGAAATAAGCCAGTAGGACTTCACTAGGTTATTAACTATTTCTCTTACCATCCGTAGCAAATAACTACGGATAGTATTCCAAATATACGAGTAGGAACCGCTTTTTATTACCCACATTATAGTTGATCGTGCTTACGTCAATCCTTTAATATGACGTAATACTTAACCCATTCCGACTTTAGCCCCCAAAGTAGGTTATTGCTTTTCCACCTAAAAAACCGTGTTAGCCGAGTTGGAGGTACCACGACTTTAAATCCGAAGGTCGAAGGTTTGAAACTCGTGCATAAATTTTTCATTTACGAAATTCGCATAAACACGTGCTCAAGACGGTGAAGAAAAACATCGGCGATGAGCTTGCAACTTGTCACGTAATGCTAAACTGCAAAATGTGGGCGTGGGCCAATTGTATCTAATGTTTGGACATGCCTCTGACTTCCTCCTTTAGACATCTTCAAGGATATAAGCGCAAAGAGATCTGAGAGGATGTCCACCGTACTTGGGGATTACAATCGTGATACTATTTCATTATTTTGTTTACCTAAATATTACTCAAATAAACATTTACCAGTAGGTAGATAGATGTGTAGCTATTAGGAACGAAACATCAGTTTTATTTCCAGAGCAGTCGTAAATACTCGTAAATCTGGAGTAAACTTGACATTATATTTTACGAGGATGTTATGGCATAGTGGTTAGCCCCCTAACTTTCATTTGAAGGTTGTGGTTTTCGAATCCCGGTCATTGGTTGATAGAAAACAAAACGTTATTACAAGATTTTATTTTACTTGCAATATATGTATGTAACTATATAACTATTTTTGTAAAGGTGGAATATTGCAACTCAATTTTGAAGTAGTTATGATGATTATAAAAATATAAGTATTTTTATAAAAATATATTCTGTTAGTAAAAATTACGAGCGCATAAGTACGTGATCACAAAGATAATTTATTTAATTTCGCAATGTCTTATTATTCAACACCAATTTACTTGTTGACTAAACTTAGGTTGAAGTTTCTAAATATCATTTCGAAAATTGTAAATTATATTTCTAATATAACTTTTCTAATTTTATGGCTGTCATTCTGAGTTCCAAGCTAATTTAGACTTTAAAGTGGATGGAAAATGATCAATCGTATTTAAGGGGCTCCCAGTCGCTGATTACTCTTTTTCGAAACGAAAAAAGAAATACTTCTGAACAAGCCACGTCTCCTATTTTTATAAGTATATTACTTCAGGTTCCTACCTAGATTTCTATTAAGCTGAAAACATAATAGCAGAAACTTTTCACGATAAAGATATTATTTCAAAATGATACGTTTTAGAATTTATGATCGAAATATTTTATATACCTACTATTAAAATCAACTTGTGATTTATTGTTAAAGATAGGTAATATGTAGATCTAGATTTCTATTAGACTAGATTTTTGATAAGTAATTATACATAATTTGTATCATTAATTTATTCGAAAAGCTAAGGCGGACCACGTGCCGACGTGTGTTTGTCGTCATTGCAGCGGTCGGTAGGATTATTTATCGAAGTGAGATGGGTACATCTTTATTCACATATACTATACATTATAAAATAGGAGATGTGGCTTGTTCACAAGTATTTCTTTTTTCGTTTCGAACAAAAACAATCGTCGACTGGGAGTGCCTTAATTAATTCTCAGTGATGGAAGCGAAATCAAAGTTAGAGATGTGAAAGATGACATGGGTAAGAAAGGAGTGCGTGTTGAGATGATGATGAGATTGATGATGATGCTGCTTCTTGATCCGAGAAATTGATTTGTCTTCGAAATAATAGACAAAAATAATTTGTTTTAATTTTAAATAGAAATACGGCTAATTACCACGTTTTTCCTTGTATTGCTGACGTTTCGAGACAACTCAGATGCTCTTCATCATGAGCATCGCCCGCGACCGCGTTCAACGGCAGATCGACGAATAAATATAATAATAATAATAATAATAAATAATTTGGACGTAAAATATCGTGAAATTTCGGTCGAAGAAAGTTTAAAAACATCTTGTAATTGCTATGCTCAAAATGTACAAAAAAACCGGCCAAGTGCGAGTCAAACTCGCGCATGAAAGGTACAAAACGACAAAAAAATCACGTTCAATCACGTTTGTTGTATGAGAGCCTCCCTTAAATATTATATAATATTGACTAAAGATGAGAGTGTCACCCAGCCCCGGATCTAGGGGGGGGGGGGGGGCAAGCCGGGGCCCACGCCCTGGGCGGCAAGTCCAGGGGGCGGCTAAATTCACAATTTACAGACGTATGGACAACTCATAATTTACGTTACTTTGACCTACACTGGGCACGAACATTATAATTTTTTTTAGGAGGGGGCAAAAACTGAAACATGCTGCCTCCGCCCACAAAGATGATAAAGGTAAAAATTTATATAAGTGGGCGGGGGCGGCTATTTTCAGTTTTTGCCCCCCTACAAAAATTTAAGATCCGGGGCTGGTGTCACCATAAAATACAGTATTTAACGCCCTGTTTTTATTATTGTGGTTACATGTAATACATGCATGGAAGCATGGATGTTTCTTCCCGCTTACGTCAATACCCGTAATACATAACCCAGTCCGACTTTAGCATTGGAAGTAGGTTACTGCTATTTGTTACAAAATGCTTTGTTTATGCATGTTAGAAATAAAGTGACTCGAACGCTTCTCGGAAACACTATTAACGGTTCGTAGAGACGACTGTGCTATTAACTACTAAATTCGTAGAATAAAGGCTGCTAATAATATTAATACATAAATTTTGTATATACAGCCTTTATTCTAGTAATTAATTAAGTCTATGGGCCCCGTGCTATGACGTCATTAGTGAAATTCATATCTCAATGACTGACATGAAAAAAATGCTTCTGAGTCTAGACTGTTCTAAAGGGGCTGGAAGCGATGGAATACCACCCTATTTCTTTTTTAAGTGCGCGGAGTCGTTGGCATTGCCAATCACTATAACTTTTAATAGATGTATTACTGATGGGTACTTTCCGAAAATATGGAAAACTGCACACATAGTTCCAATTCATAAAAAGGGAACTAAAACTGCCATCGAAAATTATAGACCAGTGTCTATCCTTAACGTGTTGAGTAAGCTAATGGAAAGAGTAGTTCATACTCATATTTACCCCCTTATCAGTCAGCATATTCCCACTGAACAACATGGCTTTATACGCGGTCGCTCGACCAGCACCAATCTGACTATTTTTGTCAATGATATTCTTCGTGGTATGGATGATGGCTTTCAGGTAGATGTCATATATACTGATTTTGAGAAAGCATTTGATCGGGTGGATCATATAATCCTTCTGCGTAAATTGCAGGAGCTAGGAATACGGGGCAATCTCCTTAGATGGATGGAATCTTATCTGCGCAATCGATCTCAAGCTGTTGTAGTTGCAGGGCATCGCTCTGACTTTGTAGACGTTCCATCAGGAGTTCCACAAGGCTCAATATTAGGGCCCTTGTTGTATGCGTCTTATTTGTATGACGTGGGTACTTGTTTTCAGTTCGCCAAATTTCTTATGTACGCTGATGACACCAAAATTTATGCATACATTAGAACTGTGGAAGATGCGCAAAAACTGCAGCTCGACTTAAATCACCTTTGTGACTATTATCGTGACAATAGAATCGGAGTTAATGCGGCTAAATGTGTTAAAATTAGTTTTACGCGTAAAATCAATAAAATAATAAACCAATATAACCTTGATAATATACCCTTAGAACAGACAAATGTTACTAGAGATCTTGGAGTAGTTTTTGACTCAAAAATGTTGATGTCTGATCATGTCACGGCAACAGTCACAAAGGCTTATAAAAATTTGGGATTTGTTTTGCGTGTCAGCAAGCCTTTCTCAGATCTGGAATGCATAAAAATGCTATACAGTTCTTATGTTCGCAGCATCTTGGAGTATTGTAGTGGTGTGTGGAATCCAAACTATATGATATATATTAATTCTATCGAGTCCATACAATCTAAGTTTATAAAAGCTCTTAATTATCGTTCGAACAAAATGGGCACATATGAAGAATCGTGTAAGTATCATAATTTAATGTCATTGAAATATCGTCGTACACTACTGCAAATGTTGTTTTTTCATGATGTTTGCAGCAGCAGAATTGTCAGTCCTGAGTTAACATCCCTCTTTCTACAAATAAAAGCATAATAAAAGCATACAATATTTAAGGGGGGCTCCCATACAACAAACATGATTTTTTTGCCGTTTTTATAGATAATGGTACGGAACCCTTCGTGCGCGAGTCCGAACAGAAAAATCCATTGATGCACGTCGGGGATTCGAATCCACGACTTTCAGATTGAAAATCGAGGTACCTCCGACTCGTCCAACACGGCAATACGAGTACCAATAGTAGTTTGCAGTTTTGATACCCACAAATATCTAAAATAGGATTCCTAGTTTTTATGTGTCTGTGAGACTGTCTGTCAGTCAATAAACCTTCTTAAAAAGTTCTCTTTTTGATTTTTTTTAAGTACCTACATACCTCTAAAACCGAATGCGTTATATTAGAGGTCTTATAAGATCTCTAGCTCGCGTTTTATAAAAGATAATAAACCAAAAAGATACAAGAACAGAAACAAGATAGAATATTTTGTTAACTAGAGATGATAAAGGTCACAAAAATATCTCATCCAATTTTTGCTAAACGACCTTCCATCTTTTATAAGGTTGTTAAAATTTGTGACCCGCGCGCAACCTTTTATATTTCATGTAGAAATTTCCACAAAATTGATGAATTGATTATTTATTTAGAATCTTCTTATATATAAAATTCTCTTGTCACAGTGTAACAAAAGAATAGGTCGTAGGGTATTATTTTTTACATCCCTAAGTGATAAAGGTGGCGTAAAGTTCGGAAAAAACTAAAAGTGTTTTTTTCTGTGGGATTATTGAAATTTGACAGGACAACGTCTGTCGGGACAGCTAGTATTATTTTAAGAAAGGATAGGATTCAGTCTTGAAAATAGGACCTTTTAAAAAACGTCACCGATTTGAAATAAGATATAGTAGCATTGTACGGTATAGTAGCATCATGCCAAAATATTAAGTTATTCCACCACACTGGTTTATTTATAATCACATTTGAAACGATTCTAAATAAGGAGTTTTTTCTGTGATGAGTTCTCTAAATAAGAGGTTTATCTTTCCGGCAGCGAATCCCTGTGACCTTACTATTCAGGCTTGATAGCTAGTATGAGGAACAGAGTCAACTAATTTATATTACTACTGTACAAAACTGGTACTGTTTTCAATTTGGAATATTTAGGACAATTTTATGTTATGATAAGGTACCAAGACCACTGTTATTTTTAGGGTTTCGTACCCAAAAGGTATAAACGGGACCCTATTACTAAGACTTCGCTGTCCGTCTGTCTGTCTGTCACAGGGCTTTATCTCATGAACCGTAACTGCTAGACAGTTGAAATTTTCACAAAATATGTATTTCTGTTGCTGCTATAACAACAAATACTAAAAACAGAATAAAATCAATATTTAAGGGGGGCTCCCATACAACAAACGTGATTTTTTTGCCGTTTTTATATATAATGGTACGGAACCCTCTGTGCTCGAGTTCGACTCGCACTTGGCCGGTTTTTTTTTTTGAAAAATTAACATTATTATTATTATTATCTTTTATCTTTCTTTCTACTGACCCAAAAAAGAGATATTTATAAATACAAGTCTTTACTGTTGTATACAACACACTAGCTAGTGTATACATGTCTTTTAATATTATGTCTCTTCTGCAACCAGATATTACTTTATCTTACTAAAGACGTAGCTAATTGAAAAGTGGTCCGTCTACGAGGGAGCTACGCCGCGCTACGCCACGCTACGCCGGCGCTCGTAGCAAAGTGAAATTGATGAGGTAAAAGTTTTCTAATTTATATTTATGATGAGCGAAATCAAGGACAATTTATACTATGGTAGGAAAAATTATATTGTTCGTCGTTTTTAGGGTTCCGAAGCAAAATGGTGAAACGGAACTCGGAATGGTGATTTCGTCCGGCAATCATAGCAGATTACTAAATCTATAGACGAAACTTGGAGTTGTTATATAATTTCCTAAAAATCCTAATAATATCATAAATGTGAAAGTTTGTGAGTTTGTATGTATGATTGTGCCTCAATCAGGCCTAAACGACAAAACGGATTAAATTAAATTTGCTGTAGATGTAGATATAGTAATGTCCGAATAAAACATAGACTACTTTAAAATATAAAAAACATCCCCAAAACGATAAAAAACGCAAAAAGGATGATTTCTGTATAGATGGCGCTGGTGTGCTGCAAATCTGGCATAACAGACTAAAAAAAAAATGTCTTTTCTATTCGATTATTGAAATTTGACAGGACAACGTCTGTCACGGGTCGGCTAGTATTATAAATGCGAAAGTTTGTGAAAAGACAGCTATGTTTGTTCCTCAATCAGGCCTAAACGACAAAACGGATTATGATGAAATTTGCTGTAAATGTAGATATAAAGCCCGAATAAACCATAGACTACTTTAAAATACGAAAAACATCCCCAAAATGATAAAAAAACGTAAAAGAGATGATCTTGGTATAGATGGCACTGGCGTGCAACAAATCTGACATCACAGACTAAAAACATTCCGTCTTTTCTATTCGATTATTGAAATTTGACAGGTCAACGTCTGTCACGGGTCGGCTAGTTACCTATACAATTTGCACTTACATTGCAATAAAAAAAATACAAAATATTTTTATTTTTATCAGTTTTCATCCAAATCTGTTTGATCGTTTGGTTGTGATTGAACAAAAACATACAAATATCCTTACAACTTTCGGATTTATTCCATAAATATCACTAAAGTTTTATTCCAATTTCCAAGCCTAAAAATGAGTTCGTACTCGTACAGTCCTTCGAAAACTGCCTCTAATTGTCACCTCTATCCCCTTGTAATAAGAGTGTTTTAAGTTTTTTTATTTAATAGTTGGTTGGGTGTACTCTACGTAAATAGGACACGTGCTTTCTATTTCTGCCTTCACGTGACTGTTTTGGCATTTTCGCTTTTATTGAGTACGGTTACTAATTGATCAGTAGTCAGAGCTCAATAACACAGCGGACGGTTGAACGGATGTTAATATCAATTCTCTTTGACATTAGAATCACGACTGTAATACATCCTCTTAGACTTTTTGCGTCTTAGATTTTCGATGTCTAAAAAAGTATTGACGTGGACGTGCCTCTGACTAGCCCTTACCCTTTAGATATCTTCAAAGATCTGAGCGCCTGGAGATCTGAAAGGATGTCTATCGTACTTAGGAATTACAGTCGTGATAATATTATTAAAATAAATAAATAAATAGATAAATAAGTACGGTAGACACCCTTTCAGATCTCCAGACGCTTAGATCCTTTGAAGACGTCTAGTGGGGGTAGTCAGAGGCACGTCCAAACATTATATTATATATCCTATTATTATTTATTTATTTATTACTATTCTAAAGGATAGAAATAAGTTAAAACACAACATTTTGCACACACAAATTTTGAAGTAATTTAACATTCCTCACGTGACAGGTTGCAAGCCCTTGTTTTGACAGATGTTTCTAAATATAAACTAGCTGTAACCGTGGCAAATTATGGTGTGAAACTGACATAATCCCCTTTTATAACTGTAAAGGTATGAATGTTTGTTTGTCAATTAAATTACCATAACCGATGACCGAGTTTTCAAAAGAGAAGAATAATAATCACTACATAGTATAAAGCAAAGTCGCTTTCCGCTTCCCGCGTCTGTATGTATGTATGTTTGCTTATATCTTTAAAACTACACAACGGATTTTGATGCGGTTTTTTTAATAGATAGAGTGATTCAGGAGAAAGGTTTATATGTATAATAACATGCTACCCGTGCGAAGCCGGGGCGGGTCGCTAGTACGTTTTAAAAAAAAAAAACGAAAATGAATGAAAGATTATAAATATAATGAATAAAAAAATAATTCGACCGATCAAAAACTATTATTCGCTTATTAAGTTTTAAGGAACTACTGGTCTATATCATCACTACATAGTATAAAGCAAAGTCGCTTTCCGCTTCCCGCGTCTGTATGTATGTATGTATGTATGTTTGCTTATATCTTTAAAACTACACAACGGATTTTGATGCGGTTTTTTTTAATATATAGAGTGATTCAGGAGGAACGTTTATATGTATTAAACCCGTGCGAAGCCGGGGCGGGTCGCTAGTAAATACTATTTAAATGGGCCCAACTTGGACTATTCTATTTAATTCTAACTATGGGACTATTATGAACCTCCTTCGTTGGTTGAAAATGTCATAAACTGACTTACCGCTATAGTTTTTTAAAAGATTTTACAGAAAAACTTATGTACCTACCCTAAATATAACAACAAAATTGCAAGGTTGAGTAGGTAATATATTATGCCTTCAAAAACATAACTTGTAAAAAAGCCAAGTTTCGAAACGCAACTCAGTTCTTCTACCGTAAAAAGTTGTGAGATCCATGTAATACGAAGTCGGTTAATTTATTCAGTCCCTACTTTAAGGGTCCTTCTGACTTATGTTATTACGTAATTAGGCTAATTTATTATTTATTTATTAGGCCGTTTTTACTCTTTAGGTACGGAACCCTAAAAAGTAGGGCTATCTACAAAAATAAATGAGATTCCATCAAAAACATAACTTGTAACAAAGCCAAGTCTCGCAACGCAACTCAGTTCTTCTACCGTAAAAAGTTGTGAGATCCATGTAATAGCAAGTCGGTTAATTTATTCAGTACTTTAAAGTTTAAAGGTCCTTCTGTCCTAAGTTATTACGTAAAGGTTAGCTTATTACGACACAGACACAGAATATTATGTTATGTTTAGACATTATGTTAAGGGGCTCCCAGTCGACGATTGCTCTTTTTCGAAACGGAAAAAGAAATACTTCTGAACAAGCCACATCTCCTATTTTTATAAGTATATTACTTCAGGTTCCTACCTAGATTTCTATTAAGCTGAAAACAAAATAGCAGAAACTTTTCACGATAAAGATATTATTTCAAAATGATACGTTTTAGAATTTATGATCGAAATATTTTATATACCTACTATTAAAATCAACTTGCGATTTATTGTTAAAAATAGGTAATATGTAGATCTAGATTTCTATTAGAATAGATTTTTGATAAGTAATTATACATCATTTATATCATTAATTTATTCGAAAAGCAAAGGTGGACCACGCGCCGACGTGTGTTTGTCGTCATTGCAGCGGTTGGTAGGATTATTCATCGAAGTGATTAAAGATGGGTACATCTTTATTCACATATATACTATACATTATAAAATGCGAGATGTGGCTTGTTCAGAAGTATTTCTTTTTTCGTTTCGAACAAAAACAATAGTCGACTGGGAGCGCCTTAAAATACTCCTTGTAGACACCGCAGATCAATTTTAATTTTACTCAAGTTTTTTTTTTTTTCCACTATCTACTTTTCCACTTCTACCATGTAAAGCTTGCTGCATACTTGTTAGTCGTGTTACTAGTTCTGTTCTGGGGAGTTAGCACAAACCAGTATCGTATCAACAACGTATCGTCCAAATGCCAAAACTGACACTTTTACTATACAAGTGTGTCAGTTTTGACATTTGGGCGATATATTGTCGATACGATAGTTCATGGTAACCCCCCGGTTATGTCCTTATTTAGGTTATTGGCCTGGTTAAAGTGCGGTGGCCCTGAAAAGCGACAATATCCGATGCCATAAAGTAGGTAATCTACTTACCTAAATTTATGCAGAGAGATGATAATAATGTACGCGAATTGTATACAAAACAAACCTAAATAAGGATGTTCTAAAATAAGTCGATCCTATGATTCACTTCCATGCCATAAATAGAACTTTGTCAGAGTAACAATATACAACATGTTCATCTTTATATTCACTCCATCCTGAGGTTACTGTCCTGAGGTACTTTTAATTATTATTCTTGTTTGAGCCTTCACCTTGTTCGATTGGCACCACACTGGAGCTCTACATAGCATTAAGGAAAGGATCATAAAAAAAAAGGTAGACCCCAAGCCGTGTTTGTTGCCTGATTCTTCTAGGCTTGGTCGCGTGGAATCGGCGTAGCTTCACCTAGTTCCTAAGACGTTTCAAAGTGATCCTTGTGATTTTATTGAAATAAATGATTTTTGAATTTGAATTTGGTTAGAAGATACCGCTTATCACATAGTTATGAGGTCGCAAATTGAATTGTTTTGGTTGTGTTTTTAGGGTTCCGTACCCAAAGGGTAAAAACGGGACCCTATGACTAAGACTTCGCTGTCTGTCTGTCTGTCCGTCTGTCTGTCACAGGGCTGTATCTCATGAACCGTAATAGCTAGACAGTTTTTCACAGATGATGTATTTCTCTAAAAACAGCATAAAATAAATATTTAAATAGGGCTCCCGTACAACAAACGTGTTTTTTTTTGCCGTTTTGATTATTATTTGATTTGATTAATAGTACGGAACCCTTCGTGCGCGAGTCTGACTCGCACTTGGCCAGATTTTGATTATTGGTGTAATATAAAACATTTCCATTCATTTATTATTTCATGTTCTTTAAACCAGCAATTTCAGCGTCGGAACTAATGGATCTAGATTCTAGATAAACTATGATCACTGGAATGCTAACTACTATAAAACGTGGGAATGCGCTAAATAATTGATGTATATGCCACTTACTAACCCCTTAGACAAGAGAATTAAGGATAAGAAATGTATGAGCTTATTTTGCCCATGAGTATAAAAAGAAAAGTAAGTATGAGTATATTCTAAAACTCATTAATGAGCCCGCGGGTATGAACCAGTTCATACTCAACCAATTTATGTACCTAAATGTTTGGGTGTCAAAACTATGGAACATCTAATAGACAAGTAGGTAGGTATACAACGTTAATTAGGTTACACGACTACAACGAAGCAACCGGAGGGCTATTTATTCAATGTCTCTGTAAACAACACTTAAAATTCAACGCGTAATTTAAAAGGAGGAAACAGTGTCTTAATATGTACTAAGTAGTTGTTGTCTGAGTATGAATGAGCGTCCAAAATATCCTGTTTGTTTTCTATTATGACTGCTTACTGGCAAAATAAACTAAACCATATAAACAAAAAAACAAAATAAATCTAATCTCTGAAAATCTTAATCAAATTCTCGAAAAGTTTGTCCCTAAATTACTTTGACAGATTTAGAGCCGAGCTAATTTTGTACCCAAAAAAACATTATAAAATTAATTTAGTGTTTTTACATCGCAGAGTGTAAAATAGCTTTCTGAATTCCTTAAATTATTTTCAGAATATCTATAATAATATATAAACATAAATCTATATAAACATTGTCGGTGTCCTCCTCAGATCAAGTAAAAAAAGGCCTTTTTTTACTTGATCTGAGGTGTCCTCATTGACAATTTATCATTTACGTGAGTAATTCCCGTTGTTGTAATAATGTGTAGTACAACTCACGAAAGTTTTGAAAGTCTGTCGTATGTTTTTAATACTATTGTAAAATGAAATTTAATTCAATCATTAATTAATAGTACATTCTTAGTTATTTTCCGAATAAAAATAAATAGAATTAGGACTGTAATTTCCAGTACGGTACACATCCTCTCAGATCTTAAGGCACTCAGATCGTTGACGATGTTCATAGGAGTTTGTCAGAGGTACGTCCAAATATATGGCACATGCCCACATTTTGCAGTAGTTAAAATAATAATTTTGTGAGTTATACCATTATTGCAACTGGGATCCGTTTAAAGGAAGTGTTTTGCGAATACCAATACGAATGGCTTATCAGCAGATAAAAATAGACAGCCTTAAAGTTAGGTACTCTTTGTTATGATAATATCGTCCTTAATGTAGCAGCTACAAGTAGTTCAGTTTATAAATAACATCAGGAAACTAATGTTAAATAGGATCACGACTGTAATCCCCAAGTACGGTAGACATCCTTTCAGATCGTTAGGCGTTTAGATCCTTTGAAGATGTCTATATGGGATAGTCAGAGGCACGTCCAAACAATACATTGCAGATGTCAAAGCCACGTCCAATAAACGCTTTGTGAAACAGTTTTCCAGAGGGGTAGGAAAAAGAAAACCTCAAGAATAAAACAACGAATTGTTTAACTGGTAAGTGGCACATTTTTATTTAAACTTGTTACTATTATAACATTACTATTTTTAACAGGCATCTTACTGCCACCTTATAGTTACAATTTCGACGTGGCATTCGCACAGTACGTGACATTGAATCTAAATAGAGCCAATCGAATAAGGCGAAGGCACAAACAAGAAAAATAAAAAAATGAAATAAAGAGCTTTAGCAACAGTTCTGAAGGAAGGCATCGACAACATAGCCCAATAGACGCCTAATGGCTTAATTTCTTCAAACAAACAATGGGCTATTTGACAAGATTTTACCCATATAATACCCATAAAACAATATTATTTGAAATTGTGATAAGTATTGGCCCTAAAAATTTAAATTAAATATCGTCAATTTAAATAACCCGCAAAAACGCTTCTTTACGCAAATGGCGTCGCACTAGTTTCTGTGACGTCACATGTTTGTCAACAAGTAAATAAACGTCAAGTTTTTAAAGGCAGGCGAAGACATATTGACAAGCATGCTACGTCATCGTCGATTCGACCACCGTTTACCACCACCCTGACCGTTACGTGTCACGTGACTGGCGTTGCAAAATGATAATTTTAATTATGGGTTTTTGAATAAATTATTGATTATTTTCAAGTTATTTTACTCCATAACGCTTTTCGAAGGCATAATTTACATAGATTACTATCAACAACACTTTATTTTTATACTGTCAAATAGCCTATTATGTCAAACCGTTGATGTATACGGGTCCCGATAAATGCATTCTGATTGGCCGGTTCAAGGTGAGGGCTCACGGAAGTTCACAAGGTCAGTACTACTTCAGGTGTCTTATATCAGTAGTATTAACGCAATGACTTGTCAGACAGTAGTGGCGATTCTGTTGTGTCCACGCTAAACCTAAAATTCCTAAAAACGATCGCTCTTACTTCTTTATGTTAAAGTCTAATTTAGCGTAACATCAAACTGACAGTTCTAAATCTTAGCTTAGTCTATACATATAATAAAACTGTAGAAGAGTTAAATTCTGTACATGGAATAAAAACTAAAAAAAATACTCCTAGGGGCCTTTATACAAAAAACACAAGCCAAAAAAAAACATTTTGAATTTTTTGTCTGTCTGTCTGTCTGTTGTCCGGCTTTTACGCAAAAACTACTAAACGGATTTTGATGAAACTATTTTTGTTATGTAGCTATTAGTCCTCGGCAACATATAGGCTATAATTTATTTTGAAGATTGGAATACCAGATGTGAAACTATCTGTCGACCAGCGAAGCGGGCACGGGTCAGCTAGTTTTAAATAAATTTACGATTTTTGGAAGATATTTAGAAACGTCAAGCTAAATTTAACCAACATGTAAATTGGTAACTAAGATGACACTTGGATGTGTAAAATATGCGAAATAAAATAGAGAAATGATTAAAATATTCTAAGTTTAAGGACTGTCATTTTGATATTACGCTAATTTAGACTTTAACGTAAAGGAATAAGAGCGATCAATTTTAGAAATTTTAGTTATAGCGTGGACACAACAGAATCGTCACCAGTGTTCGCCTTGCATCAGGTGTCTATTAGACGTGTGTCTCTTCGGATAGCTCCTCTCTTGGATTCAAGTCTAACAAAGCCGTAAATTTAAAAAAATTATAAATAAATAGAATCACGACTGTAATCCCCAAGTACGGTAGACATCCTCTCAGATCTCCAGACGCTTAGATCCTTTGAAGATGTCTAGTGTGGGTAGTCAGAGGCACGTCCAAACATTATATTTGGCGCCCACATTTTGCAGTAGCATTCCATACGTGACAGGTTGCAAGCCCATCGCCGCTTATAAGAATACTAACTGGTTTCCTCACAATGTTTTCCTTCACCGTTTTGAGCACGTGTTTTTGATGCGCATATAAATTTTTCGAACAGAAAAATCCATTGATGCACGCCGGGATTCGAACCCACGACCTTCAGATTCAAAGTCGAGGTACCTCCCACTCGGCCAACACATGTCATTTAGTAGCTAATTGTAGTAATTAAATGTCGTCATCCAAAAAATTGTAACACGTGAATTAAGATGCTATGTAGGAAAAACAGGAGCTCTCCGACCAGACGGGCTGTGTTGTCGATGGTATATCATGAACTGTATAGAATGCAGCCTTTTCTTATTCATCTTCATCGCTGTCATCATTTTCCATGAACTCGCACTCGCACTTGATGCAGCCAACCTCCATTGTGCCCCTCATGGCACAAAGTTCGGCTATGAACCGTCCATAGGCGCTCTCGTTCGGCAGCTGGCTAGTGTCGAACAAGAACTGGTTTATCTCGTATTTTCCCTGCAAATTTTAATTATTAAAATGAAACTTATATATAGACGGGGGTCTTTAGGATTTAAAGGGTAAAAACGGGACCCTATTACCCTAAGACTTCACTGTCCGTCTGTCCGTCTGTCTGTAACAGGGCTGTATCTCATGAACCGTGATAGCTAGACAGTTGCAATTTTCACAGATGATGTATTTTTGTGGCTGCTATAACAACAAATATTAAAAACAGCATAAAATATATATTTAAGTGGCGCTCCCGTACAACAAACGTGATTTTGTAGACGTTTTGTATAGATAATTTTGTATAGTAATAGTAGTAGTAGGGGTTATGACAGCGCTCAAATATTCGAGTTGAAAAATGTCAAGCGCTGTGTTTGGTCCGTTGCGCATAGCTCAACAAAGCTCCGTAGATGGAAATTCACCCTTAAGCTCTAAAGCTCGTACTTGAGTAGTAGGTACTTTTCATTATTATTCTTGTTTGAGCCTTCACCTCGTTCGATTGGCACCACACTGAAGCTCTACATAGCATTAAGGAAAGAATCATTTAAAAAAAAGGTAGACCCCAAGCCGTGTTTGTTGCCTGATTCTTCTGGGCTTGGTCGCGTGGAATCGGCGTAGCTTCACCTAGTTCCTAAGACGTTTCAAAGTGATCCTTGTGATTTTATTGAAATAAATGATTTTTGAATTTAAAGGTACCTTGTCTAACGGTAGTTTGGGCGGATCGACGCCCATGGACGTAAAGCACACGTTGATATTCTCTTCCGCGAATTTATTAGCGAAGGCCACGAACGAGTCGTCTGTCATCACCTGGTACTGCTTGCAGCCGCCGTCCACGTACTTGCACACGTCCATTTTCAACTGAGGATAATATTTAACACTAGTAGAATTAAAACTACGTGCGATCAGTTAGTCAGTAAAGTAGTAAAAAACACTGCACTAAAAAGCTTTTCAATTCGTATACAAAGTTTTGTGTTCGTGTTATTAGCCGTTGAAGAGTTCCCTCGTGAGGAGCTGATCTTAGCACCATCATGATATTATCATAATATTATTGTATTGTTATCAGAACTGCACGCAACTACCAAATTTGATAAAGATCCAACGATTATAAGTTGGTTAAATTCTCCAAGATCATAGTTTGTTATTGGTGAAGCTAAGTGCCTGTGCACACCACGTTTCTTAAACGCGCCGTCGACGCGCGTTTGTAGCGATACAGACACAGCTTGTAGACTGCGACGTGGTGTGCCCATTAATAAAAACATACAAAAATCCTTACTCCCAAGTCTTCGTTCAAAGGTTCATTCGTTATGATTTCACCACTGTAGACATAGTGCGTTCGGTTCAACATACTCTGCTGCAAATCTATGATGATTTCGTTGACTAGTCCCTCTCTGAACGCGATGTGGTAGATTTTCCATTTGCCAGGACCCTGAAAGATGATAAAAATAAAAAAATAAAGAAAATAGGATCACGACTGTAATCCCCAAGTACGGTAGTTATCCTCTCAGATCTCCAGACGCTTCGATCCTTTGGAGATGTCTAGTGGGGTAGTCAGAGGCACGTCCAAACATTATATTTGGCACATGCCCACATTTTGCAGTAGTTAACACTCCATACGTGACAGGTTGCAAGACCATCGCCGCTTATAAGAATACTAATTGGTTTCCTCACGATGTTTTTCTTCACCGTTTTAAGCACGTGTTTTTGATGTGCATATAAATTTTTAAACAGACAAATCCATTGATGCACGCCGGGATTCGAACCCACGACCTTCAGATTGAAAGTCGAGGTACATTCCACTCGGCCAACACGGCCTTTTATTCTTTTATTACCACGCTTCAATTTGTAATGCCGTCAGCATTACAAATTGAAGGCAGTTCAGATCCTCTCCATCATGATTACAATTCAGTATTACGATAAAAGTTATGCGCATCGGCAATTTAATTTTCTTCTGTCCCTTCTTCCTTTCTTTTATCATCCATTACAAGCAATTTAATTTAAAATAAAATAAATAACATCAAAATCGGTTCACCCAGTTGAAAGTTCTGAGGTAACAAACATAAAAAACAGTCGAATTGAGAACCTCCTCTTTTTTTAGGGTTCCGTACCCAAAGGGTAAAAACGGGACCTTATTACTAAGACTTCGCTGTCCGTCTGTCCGTCTATCTGTCCGTCTGTCTGTCACAGGGCTGTATCTCATGAACCGTAATAGCTAGACAGTTGAAATTTTCACAGAATATGTATTTCTGTTGCTGCTATAACAACAAAATTAAATACTAAAAACAGAATAAAATCAATATTTAAGGGGACCATACAACAAATGTGATTTTTTTGCCTGTTTTATATATAATGCTACGGAACCCTCCGTGCGCGAGTCCGACTCGCACTTGGCCGGTTTTTTGAAGTCTGTTATAAACTTACAATCATAGCTTCACCGCGTACGAACGAAACATTAAAAAGCAAGAATACCCCAACAAAAAATAATCTTAACATGTTTTAAAGCGAATCACTTACACTACAGTGGCTAATGACCAGGGTCCCGTGCTTAAATAATGTATTTATAAATCAACATCCATGTCAAAATATCATAAAGATAGTATCGTACAAGCTTAATGAATACTGGACTTCCGCTGCTGGAAAAAATGCAAAATTTTATGGCAAATCAAATGTCCGTGACAATAAAAAAAAACAAGTTCATTATCATAATTGACGGACATTCTATAATAATGCGGCAATAATGGAAAAATTGAAACGATTTACGAGTATCTACGTAGTCACGAGTGCATCAGTAAATAGGTCTGTCAATTATGTAGGGGAAGGGGGCCTAAAGCGAGCACCTTATTACCTAATTTATTTTCCCGACGTTTCGACTATGTTACAATAGTTGTAGAACAGCGACCATGGCGTTTTAAAGACCCGTGTACCTATATCAAGTTATGTCTAATAACGATAGTTTGATCAACTACGTTTATAAAACTAAAAAGAAAACCGATGAACATGTCAAAAGACTGAATGTTTTTAGTCTGTGATGATTTGTTGCACACCAGCGCCATCTATACAGAAATCATCCTTTTTGCGTTTTTTTATAGTTTTTGGGATGTTTTTCATATTTTAAAGTAGTCTATTATTTATTCGGGCATTATATCTACATCTACAGCAAATTTCAACTTAATACGTTTTGTCATTTAGGCCTGATTGAGGAACAAACATACATACAAACTCACAAACTTTCGCATTTATAATCTATTATTAGGACTATTAGTTCTACAGGAATATAATTTAAATGGGACCAACTTGGGACTATTCTCTACACAATGGAAAGAAATCATCGAAATCGGACCACAGGAATAAAGATCCATACATTAAAAATCCGGCTAAATAAAATACGGCAAAAAAATCACGTTTGTTGTATGGGAGCCCCACTTACATATTTGTTTTATTGTTATAGCGGCAATAGAAATATATGCTCTGTAAAAATATCAACTGTCTAGCTATCACGGATCATGAGATACATATGCCTTGTGACAGACAGAAAGACGGACATCGGAGTACGGGACTCTAAAAAACAACAAAACAATATACAATATCGGATTGAGAATCTCCTCTTTTTTCGTTGATTAAAACAACTTTTGAAATTGTATACAGTCATCCACTTTTGATGTGAACTTTTACTGAATTAGTGGAACTAGTGGAAGTGTCGAGGTCAGTGCGAATTTCTCGGTAACAATGACTGAAACGGCTGAATGAGCCACTCCTTATACGAATGACGTGGTTCTTGTGTAGTAGTTACATTAAGAATCCACTCATATTTAGAACTAGCTATAGGTACCTGCTATTCGTTAGCATAGCAACCCAATAGTTACAGTTATAGACATGATATATTACAAAGTTACTACTTTTTTCATTAATGTACAAAAATATAATACACCTCCAGACACTCCTGGGGCCTTAAGCTACCAGCTGATACAGCTTTCATGAAAATCGGTTCAGAAGTTTTTGAGTAAAACCCGGTTAAACAAACAAACAGACAAAGTCATTCAATAAAAACAATATTTTGGGTTTTCTTACTTGAGGTCTACTGTGGCCTGCGCACGAACCACTATCGTATCGGCAACGTATCGTCCTAATGTTAAAACTGACACTTTTTGTATATTAAAATCTATTAAATATCTATTGTATAGTAAAATCTATTAAATTTTTGTATAGTAAATCGACAACGTATCGTCCAAATGTCAAAACTGACACTTTTTGTATGGTTAAAGTGTCAGTTTTGGCATTATGACGATATGTTGTCTATACTATAGTAGTTCAAGCCCCTCTGAACACATTTTTGCTCAGCTTTTGTACTAGCTCGGCTCAAATTGCTCCACAAATCATTTGACAAAACTAGTTCAAGGCCTGCCCTACCCACTAATTGTGATGGTTCTCGGTTTCTGTGAATAATAAAGTAAATGGGTGTTTTCATTAATGAGTTTCATTAGTAAAATAAACTCCCAATGAGGGTTGACGTCAGGCAGGAACTTAAGGCGCTCCCAGTCGACGATTGTTTTTGTTCGAAACGAAAAAAGAAATACTTCTGAACAAGCCACATCTCCTATTTTATAATGTATAGTATATGTGAATAAAGATGTACCCATCTTTAATCACTTCGATAAATAATCCTACCGACCGCTGCAATGACGACAAACACACGACGGCGCGTGGTCCGCCTTAGCTTTTCGAATAAATTAATGATATAAATTATGTATAATTACTTATCAAAAATCTATTCTAATAGAAATCTAGATCTACATATTACCTATTTTTAACAATAAATCACAAGTTGATTTTAATAGTAGGTATATAAAATATTTCGATCATAAATTCTAAAACGTATCATTTTGAAATAATATCTTTATCGTGAAAAGTTTCTGCTATTATGTTTTCAGCTTAATATAAATCTAGGTAGGAACCTGAAGTAATATACTAAATTTTATAAATAGGAGATGTGGCTTGTTCAGAAGTATTTCTTTTTTCGTTTCGAAAAAGAGCAATCAGCGACTGTGAGCCCCTTAAGCCAAATCCACTTCGCAACATGTTGTGCCGACCTCGCAATAAGTGGGAAAAGTAGAAGAATATGAGGATGAATAGCATATAAGAATACTAAGAAGTTAGAGGCACGTCCTAACAATGCATTTGACACCATGCTTTTGCAGTATATATTGCAAAAGCGGTTGCAGGCGCATTGCCGCATATATACTGACTGGTTTTCTCGCAGTGAATTTATTCACCGTTTATTGCGCATAAAGAAATCCGGGATTGCGCATTGCCGGGATTCGAATCTACGTCTTTCGGGTTGAAAGTCGAGGCTCCACTCGGCCAAAACAGCTCTTTTTATATTATTTTAAGTCTCAAAATTTATTTTGTTAGCTGAAGTCTATGAGCGTCCGTAAAATATAAAGATCTATCAGTACCTGGCTGTTTTCGCTACCGTCCGTACCAAATACGGATCGTATTTTGAATATAAATAGAAGATCACGCGATTCTATCTTAAACTTTGATACGTAGTACGTAATTAGCTAAATAACGCAGAAGCGTTCAATAGGTCGGGTTTAATTAACTGCAACGTAATAAAAACTACTCATCGGAAGAACGTTCACCTTCGTTTAATCGAATGCCAAACAGCTGGAGCACAGGGAGGGATTAAGACGATACTTTCATGAATTTCGATGTTTTATATTATTTTTTTTGTAAATACAAGCGATTTAAATTTAAAAAAAAAATATTGACAAGCTTTTAAGCTTTTGTAAAATCATTTAAACCATCGAGCACCGGCGCGCTATCACCTGTCACATAACGTTGTCATCGGAACTTGACATGTATGCAAAGTTTTTACTCAATCGAAGTATTTTCTAAGGAGTTTTATTGTAATTGCTGTTGAACAGCTCCTGACTCCATCATCAGATCAGCTCCTTGTCATATATTTGCATTGTCACCGAAGTTATGGTTAAAGAACTTTATTCTCAAAAGAAATTATACATTTCACTTAAGGGGCTCCCAGTCGACGATTGCTCTTTTTCCAAACGAAAAATAAAATACTTCTGAACAAGCCACATCTCCTATTTTTATAAGTATATTACTTCAGGTTCCTACCTACATTTCTATTAAGCTGAAAACATAATAGCAGAAACTTTTCACGATAAAAATATTATTTCTAAATGATACGTTTTAGAATTTATGATCGAAATATTTTATATACCTACTATTAAAATCAACTTGGGATTTATTGTTAAAGATAGGTAATATGTAGATCTACAATTCTATTAGAATAGATTTTTGATAAGTAATTATACATAATTTATATCATTAATTTATTCGAAAAGCTAAGGCGGAGCACGCATCGCCCATGGCTTAGTCAGTAGTCAGTACCCCTGTGACTACTGTCAGAGACAGACGTGTGTTTGACGTCATTGCAGCGGTCGGAAAGATTATTTACGAATTGAAAAAAGATGGGTAATATTTCAAAAAAAAAAAAAACAAAAAGAGATAATGGTTACGTACCCTAAGAAAACATGCTAAAAATATAAGAGAAATAAAACAGTAAGTAAACCTTCCTATTTTATCAATTTTACCTATCTACGTTATCTTTGATAATCTTTTGAAAAATATTAGGCAAAGAAAACAGTAAGTACTTACATAACTACATACTTTATCATACATACATACATTTATACATAAAATCACGCCTGTTTCCCAAAGGGGTAGGCAGAGATCACGGCTTTTCACTTGCTACGATCCTGACATACTTCTTTAGCATTCACTCTCATCACATTCCTCATGCATGCTCGTCGGTTTAGAGTACTCTTGACCCGGCTTTTTTTCAAAGCGTTTCCAATATGGTCCAGGAAAATACGCCGAGGTCTTCCTCTTCCAACGCTCCCTTTCACACTCGCCTTATATACCTGTTTTGTCAATATCTTTCTTCATTCATTCTCTCCACATGCCCAAACCATCTAATCATCCCTTTCTCAATCCTCTTTCACTTCACAACGTTTTCTTGGATAAATTGTAGGGAAAAATTCTGAAAAAAATCTGGAACGACCAGTCGGATTTGCGTATAACTTTCTCGAAGGATGATAGTTCAGCATCATCACTAACACTTCTAACCATAGCAAAACCCGCAGTTGAACAAAATAGGTACGTATGAATAATAATATATTCAGCGGGTTATATAAATCCCAAGATTTTAGTAAGAATCGGTTCAATGATCCTGTCATTTTTGTTACATAATGTTCAAAGAACATGGCGCATACATAACAGACTACGTTTTGGTGGCTGATTGTGTTCTAATAGGTATATTACCTATTACCCGCCACTCTGTGACACAGAGCAGAGTCCCGCCAACCGCCGAACACGCAAGTTTTTTAAAAAAATTACTTTGACAGACAAAGAGTTTTTACTTCCTATTCTACCAAGGAGTATTAATGCCACCTGCTTTATTACGTAGGGATAGTTCATCACTACATAGTACCTATAAAACAAAGTCGCTTTCTCTGTCCCTATATCCCTATGTATGCTTAAATCTTTAAAACTACGCAAAGGATTTTGATGCGGTTTTTTTTTATTGATAGAGTGATTCATGAGGAAGGTTTTTATGTATAATACATGCTTAATATAGTAGAGAAATACTGATAATTTTAGAGGTTTCTAATGTGATGTCGTAAATAAACACATTTTTTGCGCTTACATTGCAAACGCTGGCTGAACCCCGCGAGATATATCAAAATAATGTACCTACACTCGCTGCTTAAATACTAAACGGGCATATTTCAAAATTTCTGTTTTTTCAGGAGAGCCAATCAAAGTTTTAAAAAAATATTTTTTTAATTTCTGAGAAATTTTTATTTTTATTAGTTATGAGTTTTGGATCACTAGAAGCGTAATTTTAAGCTGTATCTATCTATATTTTTCGTTTTGCTGTAACTTTAACCTATTGGCGTAAAATACCACATGTGTCCCTTTTGCATATAAAAAAATATTTAAACGTAAATTAAAGTTATCGATAAAAGGCCACATATTATACAAAAATAAGAGTTTTCTTTAGATTTTTCCTTCACTTCTTCGTCTGATGTAAAAAACCTATTAATAAAACAAATATTATACAATATCGAAAGCATGCTAATATTTTTTTTTGATAATACTAAAAATAATTCGCTATTTATTTAAAAAACCAAAAACTATTTTTATACAAAGTTATTGGGGCAAAATAAGAGGTAATTTAATGTTGATCTCTAAACTGAGTTCAACATTATTACTAGCTACACAAAAATAATAATAAAGTCACTATAAAGGCTTCATAAATCTATTTAACTACAAGTATATAAGTGTTTAATAATTAATAAAACTATATATTTTCTGCTAAATCTGTCTTTCTAAAAATCAATGAGTACCTAAATCACAACCCAGTTGTTATTAACTCAAACATATTAATCACTTCGTCATCTTTATAATTTCAGCCATAGAACATTCCATTGCTAAACATTAGCCTTCTTCGTAAAATCAATTCTAATGATCTATTTCGTGCAGTGTGCACCCAATGCCTCCCAGCAACCTTTATCAGGTCATCTTTCCATTCATTCTACCCAACGACCATCAGTTCTTTAAGCCATGTACCTACCCCGCTCACAGCCGCGTCAACTAGCTACTCCTCTTGGGTATGTCGGTGACTTTAGTTCGTATACGGATATCATAACATCTCCGTCTAACGCTTCTCTTCAAAGAAATCGCTTTCGTACACTGCTCCTGCACCCGGACTGACACGGTGGCGTTGTTGTACAAGCATTTCAACACTACAATGTATTGGTAGTCAATACGGCACCGCTGGAATAACCATAGCTTTACACAGGTTTCCACTGAATTAAATTATTTTTCGTAGTCTACAAACGCTAAACATAACGACCGATTATTAGATAGATTATTATCTCTATTAATAAGCTTATAAATTTAGCGTATTACATCGCTTTAAATTATGTTAATATTTTCTTAATAAGTTCTTTGATTATTTCAAATTTGTTTTATCTTGAATAGTAGGTACAGTAATTTCCAACAGTAAGAGATTCCAAGTCAAAAATGTCGCCATGTTTAATTTTTTTGACATAATAACCAAAAATGGCATTTATGTTTTATAAATTATATTAGAATTCACGTAAAAATAATATTCTACGCAAACGCATTTCGAAATGTGGTACTTATGTATAAAAAGCAATATTTTAACGAACTAAAATTATTATTCAAAACAAACGCATTTGAAATGTGTATAGAACGGTGTATATACGGCATTCAAGTTAACCCGAATAAGTGCCAGGCAATTGTCATTGGAAGTACTCGCCGGCTTGCTAAAATTGATTTAACCTCTCTTTCTCCCCTAGTATATAATGGCTGTATCATTCCTTTTTCACCAGTGGTCAAAAATCTTGGTATCCTTGTTGATACTAACCTTAGCTGGTCAGCACAGGTTAAAGAAATATCCCGTAAATTTTTTGCTACACTTCACTCAATCATTCGTTTTAAAAATTTTCTCCCGATTTCAACCAAAATAACCTTAGTCAATTCCCTTCTCCTACCCATAATCGATTATGCGGATGTTTCTTTCCTAGACCTTAACCAAGACCTTCTCAACAAACTAGATCGATTACTCAACACTTGTATTAAGTTCATTTACGGTCTTCGTAAGTACGATCATGTTTCCGAGTTTCGCTCTAAACTCAAGTGGCTCCCCATCCGTGAAAGGAGAAATAAGAGAATTTTATGTCTTCTGTTTTCAATCCTCAAAGATCCCTACTCTCCCCAATACTTAAAAAGTCAATTTTCTTTCCTCTCGGACTCCCACGACCGTAACCTAAGATCCACGGACACTCTCCTTCTGGCTACTCCTAAGCACTCAACATCTTTCCGTGGAAATTCTTTTGAGGTTACAGCTGTAGGTCTTTGGAATTCTCTCCCAATTAAAATAAAGAAGGCTCCTACTAAACCTATATTTAAAAAACTTGTTTATGAACATTTGCTGCTAAGTAATAGTAAATAAATCAGTAGTATGTGTAAACCAATATTTATTATCTTATTGTTTTTATTAAGTTTATTATCTATTAATATTTTTGTAGTATATGTAAGTATTGATATTGTTTATTTATATTTTTTTGACTATTATTATTTTAATACTTTAGGAAATGTTAGGTTAGTTATATTGTTAAATTTGTTTGTTTTTGTCACGTATTTTTTAGCACGCCAACCATTTTGTTACCTTTGAGGTTGGCTGGCAGAAAATGCTTTTAGCATTAAGCCCACCTTTTTGTGCAACTGTTTTTTTTATATTTGTGCAATAAAGTATTAAATAAAAAAAATAAATAAATAAATAGAAAACAATATTGTACTAATATACATTTTATATTCAAAGCCGACGCATTCTAAAATGTGGCACCTTTGTTTAATAAATAGTATTATACATACGTTTATTTTATACTCGATACGGACACATTCTAAAAAATGGCACTTTTGAATATAAATTTTAATTAAAAAACCGGTAGTTTTTTGAAATGTGGCCCTTTTGCATATAAGCTATGCGCGCTTCTGTCAAAAATCAAGTCGCAATTGATAAAATGGCAGTTTAGCTCTGAAGTTTGCCTGCAAAGTGCAAAAATGCTAAACAGACACTTGTATGTTTTAGTTATTTATAGTGCTATAATTAAAAGGATCAAATTTTTATTATATAAAATGACCATTTTAGATCACGTTTTTGCACTAAAAACGATTTTCACATTTTTTGATTTGTGACACTTTAGTATTTAAGCAGCGACCTGTACTACAGTAATAATTGTAAACGTCTACAAAAACGTCTGACTTCATCATCAGAACAGCTCGCTGTCACCATATTATTGTATTGTGACCAGAACTAAAAGATGCAAAATCTCAGCTCAATCGGAAATGGTCGAAAAATAACTTGCAATTATTGAAAGTTACAAAAAAACAAACAAACATTATACTAACAGTGCTAGTCGATAATAAAACTTGTACAAAAGGACAGTTTTTATTCTGGGAAAAATAAGTTGTGGATTTTTACCATCATATTAAAAATTATTCAAACGCTAGAGCTTGGGCTGCGACACAGATTGGAAAATAGTTATTACGAGCGGTGGACTACATGTTTCAAAGCGGCGTTGCCGCTCTGTGCTTTTGCGTCACGCGGCTACAGGCGACGTTGCCAGCTCTCCAAGCGGGAGAGAGCTTATGACAGTTATTGGGATTTCTGGATATATGCAATTTTCGTAAAATTGACTTCCCTTGACTTTTCGATTGGTCGATACATTTTTGTCGGTTTTTTTTTTAGTTTTTAACGTAGGGTGAGAGCGATGGTTGTGGGCACTATAACAACATTTTGAATTTCAAATAAACGGTTTATATTGAAAAACTGATTATAACGACGATTTTTAAACAACATAGAATAGCAGGGGTTTTTTAACAGCGATATTTATTTATTAATTATTCATATTTAAGTAAATAGACAAAACGGGAAATATTTAGTTGTGATCAATCAAATCTAGAGGTATAACGCATCACAACTATCACTAATCAAAACAAGCCATATACAAAGAATTGTATTAACTATAGATTTACTATATATATATATATATACTACTATATACTATAGAGCCTACCCGGGCTGCGAGCGCCCGCACTGCGCCTGCGACAGTTACAGCCGCACCTTCAGCACCTGCATCTTTTCGCATGGACATTGGCCAAGAATACGATAACGTCACGCAACGCGCGAAGCCCCGAAGCCAATGCCACTGCCTCTCTGCTGACATTATCCGTGAAATTATAAGGGAGGAACTAGACAGGAAATTCACTTCACAAGTCAAAGACATTCAATCTAAATTGTCTATAATAGAAGTTTCTCTTCGATCTTACCCGTCGCGTACACCAGATGGAGCAGCTATCCCGTGCTGAAAATTTGGAGATACAGTGCATCCCAGATACAGTGCATCGCACTTTGATCGTAAATAAAAGTGCGTATTTCCGACCGAAGGTTTTTAAAAACGCGGGCGGGCGGTCTCTAGCCGATGATGGTCGTGACGATGTGACGTCATAGTGTAAGCGCTAATCTTAGAAATTCAAAAACCGGCCAAGTGCGAGTCGGACTCGCGCACGTAGGGTTCCGTACCTATTTATAAAAACGGCAAAAAATCACGTTTGTTGTATGGGAGCCCCATTTAGATATTTATTTTATTCTGTTTTTAGTATTTGTTGTTATAGCGGCAGCCGAAATACATAATCTGTGAAAATTTCAACTGTCTAGCTATCACGGTTCATGAGATACAGCCCTGTGACAGACAGACGGACAGACGGACAGCGAAGTCTTAGTAATAGGGTCCCGTTTTTACCCTTTGGGTACGGAACCCTAAAAAAGGGCTTCAACTTCTCGTCGTTATAAGTATAGGTACCGCCTATCATGTTTTACAATTCATTTTTGTTTGAGTTCCGGTGTAAAAACATGAAGATATGGTTTTGTTTAGGAAACAATCTAAAATAAATTTAAAACCAATATAGCATTGAATACTGACCATTAATTAAAAATTTTTAGGAGTGACTACAATATTCACTTCATTCTGGGATGTTCCCAAAGATTCTCCGGAGAAAGCTGTGTTACTTATAAGGAAAACTGAAACTATTCAATGAAAACAAGCCTGGTGGAACAGCTGGATAATAGAAATTAGTTTGTAAACATGAAAATAAACCAGAATATTGATTATTAACACTTTATTACTTCATTTCCTTTCTAATCACATAAAGTTATCATCGCTTCTCATGGTTTTTTACAGCCAGCTAAGTAGGTAGGTATACCGGATTGAGACAATGTAGGTTGTAGGGTTTTTTTTATCCAATCTAAGTTATGTTTCAGAGTATAATAGAAGCACAATAATATAACAATATCATACATATTATAAAAACACAAAAAGTCAGAGCTCTTTTTTCTTGGTGCTTCCCTATGTAGACTATTTTTGTTCAAAAGCCCGATGAATACATCCATAAACTTTCTATAGACCCGGAGCACATAATATGACTTGAAGTTTGTATGATTATAAATCGCAATAAAGTAAATTCCACTGCCTGCAAAGTGAACCCAGAAGACAGTGGAGCAGTACCACGCTGATTACGAGTTTCTTCTCCGCGACAGTGAATCCTTCGTCGACCTTCTGCGAGCCACGGGCTGCCCTCGACCGGCAGACAGTTGAGGCTGGCGGGACACCCAGCGCGTAACTCTTCTTCTGCTCGCTTGGCTTGTGAAACGGTCTCAATATTCGCGTCATTTATTTATGCTGACCGGTGTTGTATGTATGGCATTGGTTGACTCCGCCGCGCCAAGGATTTGCGTTTTGCACTGACTTTGACATAGGTACATATAAAATGCCGGCTCTGTTTACATAAACATTTGTTCTACTTTTTTTTTATGGAGTCTGTAGTCAGTGTTACCATATTTACCGTTCCGACTTGGCAAATAGAAAATAGAGTTGGACGAGATGCCCAGACAACATTTATTTGCTGTATTTATTTGGTTATTTCATTGATTGCATGTACACAAAGTTTTTGTCTTTGAAAACCCATAAAAAAACATCCTGATTTGCCGCGGCGCGCACCTGATTAACTGACATTGACATAACACATTCCAAGTTTTTATAGTTCATCTGTCAAATCGGCATGTACCTAGCGTACTGACCTCTATTGTATAATAGAGGTCAGTGACCTAGCGAGTTGAGTAGTCACGTATGGAATGCGTAACTACTGCAAAATGTGGGCATGTGCCAAATATAATGTTTGGCCGTGCCTCTAACTACCCCCACCAGATAGTAAAGCCTATTACCAGCCTACGTAGGTACCAGAAACGCGATCTCATAAAAACTGTCGATAATATTTACGATAAGCATGCGCCATCTAGAGCTTGCCGTTGTCAACTGTCAGTGTCGTTTCGGCCGCGGTTTTCAGAACTTACCGCGCCTTAATGAGAAATTACAAATTTAAATTAAAGTAGATTATTATATAGACAGTGAGCATGCAGTATGAGTCTATAAGTAAATGACCTTAATATTACGAAAAGAAGTTTTGTATTAGTTAGTAAAGTGGGTACTTCATAAAAAAAAGTTACTTAAGTATGCGAAATTTCAGCTCAATCGGTTGGGGATAACTGCTTCAAAATTGAGTTGCAAGATTCCACCTTAACAAACTTAGTTACATACCTACATACATTGCAAATGAAATAAAAGCTTGTAATAGAAATATGTCATTATACACTCTTTAATCTAGTTACTTCTGCCGCATTATTACGATCGCTTACAGTTGACTGCAAATTAATTTTTTGCATTTTAATTGAGGCCTGTATAATTAAGACCTAAATAATTTTCTTGGAACATTTATTCACTTCACTTCAATACAATGACAGAAAACATCGTGAAAAAACCTAAGCGGTTCTATCGGCCATACCTACATAAAACTTAGTTTATGGTTTTTAGGGTTTCGTAGTCTACAAGAAACCCTTATAGTTTCGTCCGTCCGTCTGTCCGCAGCTTAGCTCAGAGACGCTTAATGTTAGAAAGCTGTAATTTTGCTCTATGAAATAAAAAACAACGTTAGGCCCTCGGATACGCCCCTGGTTACCTTCCTGGCATTCATCCAAGCTGGTAGGTGATTCCTAGACTGTGTCTGTTTACTGAACGCCTAATTACTATCACGCACGAGTGAGTCTGTCATAGCATTACTGTTTATTTTGGCTCAATACTGTTCAATATTTATAAAACTAAGACCATAAGAAATAGTCTTATTTTGTAGAATCTGGTGATAATTAACAGGGAGGGAGTCTACTCGCGATCTGAAAACGAAATTTCGTAAATTGTTATGAACTATTTCGACTATCGAGTCGAAAGGATGTAACTTTAAAACGAATATTGTTACGAAATTTTATTTCAGATCGCAAGTAACCCCCAGGTACGAATTTTGACACAACCAAGTGTCATCTCAGACTGAAATTTAATCTCAGTCAACACCAATTTACATGTTGATTAAATTTAGCTTGACGTTTCTAAATCTATTACAAAAATCGTAAATTTATTCAAAACTATTCTATGTCTGTCACTTTGAGGTTACGCTATTTTAAACTTTAACTTAAAAGAAATAAGATCGATAGTTTTTAGGAATAAATAAGCGTGGACACAACAGAATCGCTACCACTGTTCCACAACATCAACATCATCATCATCTTCCTACACATCATGCATAACATGTATTTTTTCATGTAATTTCCCTCTATCAGCCGTCATCTCATCACACACTCCTTTCTTACCAATGTTATTTTTCATTTTCCATCCATCTTTTCTTTTTGGCCTACTTCTACATCCACCTTCATTTCTAATTCTTCACATTACACGTCTTCAACAACAACAATCCCGCCATTTTTATGCGTAATTTCACATTTCACGACTCACTATTAAATGTTCGCGGAACGTCGTTTTAATGTTTTCCTTATTTACAAAACACGTGTTCTGACCTTCAATGTAAGCTCTCCTCCCATTAGTAATCCATGTTGTTTCCCCATTATATCACAAATTATTATAATGTTGTAACATTGTTGTGAACTTGTGGTTGCTAGCTTGAAGTTATTTACGATTACCTGTTCTGTCCGTAAATAATCCTATACAATATTATAAATGTGAAAGTTTGTGAGTTTGTATGTATGTTTGTTCCTCAATCAGGCCTAAACGACAAAACGGATTAATTAAATTTGCTGTAGATGTAGATATAATGCCCGAATAAATAATAGACTACTTTAAAATATGAAAAACCTCCCCAAAACGATAAAAAAACGCAAAAGGGATGATTTCTGTATAGATGGCGCTGCTGTGCAACAAATCTGACATCACGGACTAAAAACATTCAGTATTTCCTATTCGATTATTGAAATTTGACAGGACGTCTGTCACGGGTCGGCTAGTTAAATTTATAAACATTTTTCAGCTTATGAACCTCTCACGTATGGAACGCTAACTACTGCAAAATGTGGGCATGTGCCAAATGTAATGTTTGGACGTGCCTCTGACTACCCCCACTAGACATCTTCAAAGGATCTAAGCGTCTGGAGATCTGAGATGTCTACCGTACTTGGGGATTACAGTCGTGATCCTGTTTTTTATGGCCCTTGAAATATTGGTTTCAGATCAGACAGAAATGATTTGTCTCGTCTATAGCCTTCAGAAAATAAAATGTTATTATGTTGTTTCGGATCGATTCAAAAATTCAAATGTGCTCCAGTTTTCCTAAGCGTTACTCCCGTTTTTATGCGCTTTAACATTTTACCCTTGCGAGCATAGGTTCCGCTTTTGCGACTCCACCTAGCTAAGACATTCCGAGGGTCCTCTGCCAACCTCAGGGAGTAATGGGCTCCGAGGTATCTTTACATCTTATTATCCTACTAATATTAGGTATAAATGCGAATGTTTGTATGTATCTCAAGCCCAAACAACCGAACGGTTTTTTATGAAACTTTAATAAATATAAATATTGGAGGACATTTTCATACATCGCCATCTAGATTCATGATAGAATACTTATATACTTACTAGCCGACCCGTGACAGACGTTGTCCTGTCAAATTTCAATAATCGAATTAAAAAGACTCAATGTTTTTAGTCTGTGATGTCAGATTTGTCGCACACCAGCGCCATCTATACAAAAATCATCCATTTTGAGTTTTTATATCGTTTTGAAGATGTTTTTCATTTTTTAATGTAGTCTATTATTTATTCGGGCATTATATCTACATCTACAGCAAATTTCAACTTAATCCGTTTTGTCGTTTAGGCCTGATTGAGGAACAAACATACATACAAACTCACAAACTTTCGCATTTATAGTATTATAGGATTTTGGAATATACATACATAGCTACTTTACTATATTGGGATACTCTTCATCCAGGTAGGTATCACGCAAGCGAAGCCGCGGTCGTGTAATCCAATCCCCTATTACGGTAGACATCCTCTCAGATCTCCAGGCGCTGAGCTCCTTGAAGATGTCTAGAGGGGATGGTCAGAGGCACGTCCAAACATAATAATAATAATAATAATAAAAATGTTTATTCATAAAAGTCTTAATTTACAGACAGTGTTCATAGAATTATAACAGGAGAAGACTTAAAATTACCTGTAGGAATATTGTTTACCTCGTTCTAACTAAGCTATAGCTTGTATGTAGAAACGGGGATCACAGATTCGGCTAGAAATTTCAAAGTTTTACCAATTATTAACATGATGGTTAGTTAGAATGAAAACATGAGTTATTTATTTAAACTAATATTAGTAGCTATATAAAAAAGATGACAATAATGTTGTTAACTATAACCTATTTCCTATTTGGGTTCCAACTTCCAACATATTTTTAATTTTAGTGTTATATTGTGTGAAGGGTGTGTTTTAATTTAGTTGATTTAGTTGATTTAAAAAGTGTTATGTAGTGTGTAGTGTTATATGTGCGTGTGAGGTGAGAAGTGTGCGTAGTATTTGATACTTGCAAAGTAAGGGATGTGGGTGTTGGCATGAAATAGCGAGTTTTAAGAATTAATGAAGAACAGCTCTTCTGTCTTATGATAGTTTAGAGTTAGCAGGTATTTGAATAGATTAGTTCTACATTCACTATAAGATAGGTTTTGCATAGAAATCTGTTTATTTACCTTGTTAAACAAGTGCGGTGCCAGGAAATTGTAGTGTTTTTGAGCAAACGAGGTTCTACAATGAACCGGAGTTGAGTTATAATTTCTACGCTTTTTTAAGTTTATGTTTAACAAGGGGGATTTAAGACGCTGTTTTAATAAGGCCCTCTGAATAAAAAGTTGTCTAACACTTAGTAGCTTACTATCATTAAAAAGCTGCGTTGTTGGGTATCTATATGGTCGGGATAGAGCAACTTTAAGGACTGCTCTTTGGGCTCGTTCCAGTGGGAGCAAGTGAGTCTTAGAAGCACCTCCCCAGGTAGTGTTACAGTACGTAAGCAATGATTGGCAGAGAGCATAATATATTGTTTTTATTTGAGATTCATTTGCTGCATGCCTAATACTTTTGAACACATATATGAGTTTTCTAACCCTGGATGTTAGTAGACTAATGTGTTCCTTGTAATTCAGATGGGTGTCAATGGTTATTCCTAGGTATTTAAATGATTTCATATTTTCGATCACCGCACATTGACAAGGTATAGGACGTGTTTGATGACAATTACTGTTGTGTGCTTTCAGAAAAAAATCCCCTGGATTTGGTTGTCCTGATTTAGTAATTGAGAAGTTAAGATATTTCGTTTTAGACGCATTTAGTGTAAGTAGGTTCTCGAATAGGCAGTTGGAAACTTGGTCAAGGCCTTGCTGCGCCTTTTCATGTACTGACGCCCAGGTTTTTTCTCTAAATAAAACAACTGTATCGTCTGCGAAGGCTAGGAGTTTACCGTTTGCCGGATGTAAGCGGCACACTTGGTCCATATAAATCAAAAATAAAGTCGGGCCAAGTATACTTCCTTGGGGTATACCAAACCCGGTGCATTGTAGTTCTGTACTCACGAAGTTACCGATCTTTACAGACTGCTTACGATTGTATAAGTAGCTCCGCATAAGTTCAAGCTGACCTCCCCGTACTCCCATAACCTCGAGCTTGTTAAGAAGTCGAGGAATAGATACCGTGTCGAAAGCTTTCGCTAAATCTAGAAAAACCGCAAGACATTTGTCACCTTGGTCCAGTGCTTCAGTAATGTACTTGTCCAGTTCCGACACGGCATCTGTAGTAGATTTCGCTTTCCTAAAACCAAATTGGTTGCCCGCAACTAGGTTATATTTTTCCAAATAGTTCGTCAGTCGGTTGTTGATAGCTTTTTCGAGAATTTTTGAAAGAGATGGTAAAATTGATATTGGCCTGTAGTTGGAAATTATCATTCTATCACCATTTTTATGGATAGGGAGGATCACCGATTTTTTAAAAGCTTCAGGGAATATGAATGTTGTGAAACATAAATTTATTATATGCGTAAGCGGGTGAACCAGGTGGGGTATGTTTGTTTTTATTATACGAGCTGAGACAAGATCACCCGTGGCGCAGTCTATTTTTAGGGAATTTATCAATGAAGTGATTTCTGCTTCATCTGTTTCCAGCAGGACAAATGAGCTTTGATGGGTTTTACTAGGGCTGTTGACGTTCGTGTTAGTATAAATACTTTCTGCGAGATTTTTTCCTACATTGACAAAGTAATTATTTACAGTGTGAACAGCCCTAAGAGGGTCTTTATTTTTAATTAAGTCATTAGGTAGGTCTTTCTTTGTTTTGTAGTTTGTTATGTCTCTTATAATTTGCCAGGTTTTTTAATATTTTTGTCTGCCTTTTCAAGTTGTGTTAACTCGTATTCTTTTTTCAGTTTACGTAGTAGGGAGGTACAAAAGTTTCTATATCTATTATACGTAATTTTATGAACGGGATCATCTGTATTTTGTCGTGCTTTAATATGTAGGCGGTCTCTGTGTCGCATGCAGCGAATATAACATATCTAGCACATGCCCACATTTAGCAGATAGTTAGTTGAATGCATAATTATCGCGTCCGGTGTGTCGTGTCATTGGGGATTTCATCCGATGAGGTAAGCCATTGTTTACTGCGTTTTATTGTTTGTTCTGTGTCTCTAGGTCGCGATTGTTTCGATTGCATGGCTGAGGACACCAAGGTCTGCATTCAACTTGGGTTAATAAAGTTAGTTTACTTACCTTAGTTTATTAATCAATTATATTCGAAGAAACATCAAGGTGAGTGGCAATCAGTACCTAGTCTACCGACTAGGTAGATACTTACTCGAATAATTAGGTACGTTTTAAAAACAAAAAACAACCAATAGAAAATTCGAAATTCCAACTTGATAACCTCCTTTTAAATAGAAATACGGCTAATTACCACGTTTTTTTTGAAGTCGGTTAAGAAAGGAGTTGTCAAGTCCGTGTTTACTTTTTTTATTCAAAAAGTTGATTTTGTTTTTGAAATGTAGATTTAGGTTTTATTCCAAAATTTATTCGTAAATCAAAAAATATGTTTATAAAGTAAGTTTTTTTTTTTTTGTTTTTTAATGTCTTTTATTGAACCTTCTTTTTGTTCTATTGCAAAGTATGTCTTTAGCCCATGCCAAAATGCTAAGACTTGCATCTGATTACACTCCAAATATCCTAATAGATTAAATTACCTAGACATCATGTCTCAGCCTACGCAGTAGGTATTATATTATTATTATTGGTCAAAAGTTTTTTTATATAAGTCGTATTTTTAAAATCCATAATTTATTATAAACGAGTGTTTTCTGCCAAGTAACTTCAGGAAGCCGTCTCATCACATCACACACACAATTAAACATATCATCCAGAATCATAAAGTAGACACAATTTGTTTTTTCCACTTAATATTTTCACACTCATAAATTACAGTAATCCCACGGATGAGATCAAAGGAACGATATACCTACTTATGTGTCTTAAGCTCTGGATTCCTACGGAATGGTGACCGTAAAATAGCGGTCGTTCGTTCGATGTACACCGTAATGTTGGCAGTCTTGACATAATATTGACGAAAGAATAATGGGCTATTTGACATGATTAGTAGTGACTGTGGAGTGTGGAACCCATAAAAAAAAATATTTTCAATTCTGTTAAGTATTGGCCTAAAAATGAAAATGAATATAGGTAGCATAATTTGTTGAAAATTTGAAAATTTACTAACATTGCCATCAATCTGAACTCCTGATTTTTTTAAATCGAATCAATTTATTTTTTCGATCTAACTGGTTTCATATTGACTGTTTTTTATTGTGTGAATAATCATGCATTTATGATAAGCATTCCGCTTGTCTAGATAGAGAATGATAAATTAATTTTTTTATCATACATATGTTTGGATATCAATCATTCAGTTTAGACACTTCATGTTATTTTCGCAATCAGACATTGTTTTCTGATAATGAAATTGGTTTAATATTTTGAATTATTAAACCACCAATTGTGATTCGATTGTTATAAAATTAATAACGTAACAGACGTAGTGATGAAGACTAAGAAAAGACGAATGAATGAAAAAACTAAAGGTTTGGGATTTTAAAGAGAATGAACGACGGAACGAAAAGATTGATAAAACTTTTATAGAGCGAGATGCGTGAATGGGACCGTTGCGTTGGTGGAGGAAAATTTTGGGGTAGGTTCTTAGACGAGTATGCATGAAGAAAGTGATGAGAGTAAACGAAATAAAAGTAGTACCTAATAAAATGTAAAATAAATGTGTGTAGCTAGGTCCCTAGTGTAATTTCGTTGTAGATAATATTATATTATAAGGTGTTGTATATTTAAGGGGCTCCCAGTCGCTGATTGCTCTTTTTCGAAACGAAAAAAGAAATACTTCTGAACAAGCCACATCTCCTATTTTTATAAGTATATTACTTCAGGTTCCTACCTAGATTTCTATTAAGCTGAAAACATAATAGCAGAATCTTTTCACGATAAAGATATTATTTCAAAATGATACGTTTTAGAATTCATGATCGAAATATTTTATATACCTACTATTAAAATCAACTTGTGATTTATTGTTAAAGATAGGTAATATGTAGATCTAGATTTCTATTAGAATAGATTTTTGATAAGTAATTATACATAATTTATATCATTAATTTATTCGAAGAGCTAAGGCGGACCACGCGCCGACGGGTGTTTTTCATTTCTTATCAAACTAACAAACTACCACCACAAATTAAAAATATGACTCAGCTAATGCATTTTAAAATAAACTTACCAATAAATCACTCCTTAGCAAATAAGAATGCATTATCTGGGTACTTACGTCATACTTTTTCTTTTCTTTTCTATAAAAAATTTGTAAGAACGACCTAGCTTTATTATTATTAGTAATAAGTTATTTATTAATAACTAGCTGACCGGCGAACTTCGTACCGCCTAACAGTAGATATTTTATTTTTGTCTACTTTTCAAATTTACTTTTAAGTATTATTACGAATCTTTTGTATGGGAATATAGAAAAGTGCTGTTTTTAGACCTTTCAGGCAATTTTTAAAAAAATTCTCTTTAAGAACCATCCTCGTACTTCAAGGAATATTATAAAAAAGAATTAGCGAATCGAAGCTGCTCTCGAGATTTGCGCTTAGCAACACATTCAGCGATTCATTTTTATATTAAGAATAACATTTTTCTCATTATTCAACCTTAAAGCGAGCGGTAGCTCGCGAAAACAGTCATGGTTTTATGTACTCAAAAAAACACCGTTTATAATTCAAAATATTCCATTCAATGATGTTCTTATCATTGAACTTGTCTGATTGTGCCAAATGATAAGCAATAGGTACCTAGCGAATAAACCGCGTGTATATGTATAATAATAGTTTATATTATTACGTCGCTGTTAACGATTTATTTTCAATATTTTTTTCAACTAGGTACTCGCCTGGTTTCGCACGGGTGTAGGTACTAATGATGATTTATAGGCAAATTTTAGATACCTAAGGTAAAATAGATTATTAATTATTTCAAAGATCTCAATTTTTTTGTAAATATAGTATTATAGACTATAAAACGGATTAAGATGAAATTTGCTGTAGTATGTAGATAAAAAATCAGAATAAATAAAGGGGAAAAATAAACCTACATTTTTATAAGTTTCAAATAACTGGTTTAGCACTTTACTCGCTGATGATGGAGCTTTTGATATGTTAAACAATTTTTAAAATTGGTTTTTAGTTTTTTAATTTATCCATTACAAACACCAACAAGGAAAATCTTTCCTTTTTATAATATTAGTGGTAAATAATGCAGAATTCTTCAAGCTTGTTACTAAAACATAGCAGACAGTGGCGAAGCAAAGAGTGTTTTATTTCACCCCTCATCAAGATCGAAATTAAATCGCTAATTTATGAACCTGTCAATTCGAATTACAGCTCAGCTTTCCGATGTTTTCCACCACCGTTTCAACCATGATATATTCCTGTTTTGGCTGCCCCAATTCAAGGGTATTGCCCCTATTCCGGGGATTTATTTCGACGCCTGTTCGCGAGGTGACGGTGACATTAAACTTGCTGTATAAAGAGACAGCGCGGCGCGGCGGCCGCGTGACCTTTGCGGGTTTATTTTAGTTTTTTTCTTTGACGACGTAAATTTTAAGGCGAATGATACACATATTTAACTACTTAACAAATTCTAGTATAATTAAAGTAACATATAAACTCACATCATGTTAATTTCGTAAAATACATTAATATCTCAATAACAATAATTCATCATCCACCATACTCTTTTTCATTCCCGCCAACTCACAACCTTTTTAAAATTCGAACTCTATCTACAAAGGAGTTCTTATTCCTCATACAAGGAGGCTGCTCTATGGCGCCGACCTTATCTACCAGGCTAATTATTACAAACCGAAAGGAACATCTTGCCTTTTATAGTGAGTATTTTGGAGTTACATCTGATGAAAAGCCCTTGACGGAAATATTTGATCTAGTGTTGTACTCTGTTGTTGTACCTACTGATATCCGTCAGTTGACGGATATCAATAGGTATTTAATGACGCGTTACTACGTATCATCAATAGCTATACGAGCTTTAGTTCTCGTTGCTGTATCCATATCACAACTAAACTTCATAATTCATAATTCATTTATTCATTTGTAAACACAGGTATAATAATAATAATATAAGATGGTAAATAAAAAATCAAGAGTCTCTGCATTTTGCCTGGCGGCGTACAAACATTGTTTTTGTAACTTATGAAACATGTTACAATAGTGACGTCTAGCTTTGCTTGTTTAACCCGTGAACTAAATGTAGTCCCATCAGTACGAGGTATATGAACCACAATATTTACTTTACGTGTATTCTTCGCCTATGATTATGTCAGTGACTACTGGTAAAATAAAGTTTGTCAGCAAAGTGGGCGTACTTTACGACGTAATCTAGAGAGAAAATCTAGAAGATACAAGATATCTTTCTACGCAGGGATTACAATTGCCGCCAGCATCTTGGAGACGCTTCCGACTGGTGATCTGGATCAGTAGAGCTACCTATAAAGTTTTTGCAATGGTCTTTAGATATCTCAAAGTCATGCCTGAATCATTATTTTTCAAACTATCGTGATTAGTAGACATAACTATAGATTTTTATACGGTTTTTTTTACATGTAATTAATTATTATCCCGACGTTTCGACTATATTGCAATAGCCATGGTCGCGGGCAGACACAGGTAGGTGTAATACATTTTAGGTAATTACATGATGAATATGCCTGAATCAATTGACTATACTGAAAGATGATCGTTTAGCGGCTAAAACAAACACGTAGGTAATCAGTTTGGTTGTGTCTGAAAATTAGCTTTAAATACCTATATCGGTATCAGGGATATTTCCGGGTAATAGGTACATTATCGGCGTTGATATCAGTATCAAAGACGGCGCCAATAAAACTTTAACTGCGCATCAAAGAAATACAGGTAGGACCGAGTAACACTATGTATGATAACCGAACCACTTACCTAGGCTATAAATATCACATCAAGCCAAAGTCCATAGGTAATTATTTGAATAAAATCACAAGGATCACTTTGAAACGTCTTAGGAGCTAGGTGAAGCTACGCCTGTTCGTCGCGACCAAGCCTAGAAGAATCAGGCAACAAACACGGCTATCGCCTATCATTTTTTTCGATAATTCTTTTCGTAAATGATATACCTAGAGCTTTAAGCTCTTTTTCTGAAGCTCAATGATTTATATTTCCTTGTTTGTTTTCGGGTACAAACAAGGAAATTAATAAAATTACAGACTTTTATAAAATGGGAACAGGAGGGATACTCGGAAACGCGCAGACTTTTTGGCATTCTCAGATGTGTGACTCAATTACATCGAGACAGTTAATAAAAATTCAAATGGATTTTCTCATTTTCCTCGTACATTTGTGGGTCAATCAATCATTATTTATGTGTTCGAACTACCTATACTAATAAATATTATTAAGATAATTTCTAGTTTAGTTTATTTTTTTATACCTATTTTATTTATGTTGCTATCTGCGACACAGTTTTATAACTACTCATTGTTTTTCATTTTTATGGTCTTAGTATGTTTTTTTAAATAAAACTTATTACCTTATAAATACTTACTTCAAAAAACCCTGCACTAAACTTCAAATAAATAATGATGAATTCGTTCAACGATAGGACCTTCTTGCTTCACTAAATAAACAGGATTACGACTGTAATCCCCAAGTACGGTAGACATCCTCACAGATCTCCAGGCACTCAGATCCTTAAAGATGTCAAAGATTCGTCCAAACATTACATTGGGCACATGCCCTCATTTTGCAGCAGTTAGAATTCCATACATGACAGGTAGCAAAAGCAAATCTGTCGCCGCTTTACTATTTGGACACTAATAAGAAGCATCATAAACTTATATTTAAAATTATTACCTATTCGTTCCAAAAAACTTTTATTCCAAGAACTAAAGCGCTGATACACATGTGATCACATCATGATACATAGGTGCTATTCCCGATCTCCGAGAAAATGTATTAGTAAATCGTAATCACCTTCGAGAATCGAGACTTCTTGGCGTCTTGGAGCTTTGTAAACATAGCTTGAGGGACAGGTAAAAAATCGAGAAAATGAAACTAGATCATGGCCGTAACAAAAATGCTATGCTATGCTATATATTACCGCGATGGGCTTGCAACCTGTCAAGTATAGAATGATAACTTCTGTAAAATGTGAGTTGTGACGAGTATGAAATAAATGTGACGGTTCAATTTTTTTAAACCTATGTCTTCTCTTAAATTATCCAGAAAAAATAGTTATTTGTTATACAAGAGTGCAAAGTTGCTTTTTAACCGCGTGTTCAATTTTGATGACCGAGCAAGCGAAGGATTCTAAAATTGAAAATTCAAAATTAGAATCCTGAGCGTTAGCGAGGGAATCAAAAGAGCACGAGGTGAAAAATCTTTGCACTCGAGTGCAACACGTAACTTTTCATTCCACCTCAGCGAGGAAATGACTAAATGCAAAAAAAAACGTTTACAATCACAAGATAGGTACTTTTTTCAGTTTAGGTATTAACTACTACATTATGACAGGTAAGTATTACAGAATAATCTTAATAATGACGTGAAAAAATGCCACGTAAAGAACCGCGTACAAAGCAAATTGAAAAAAGAACACCAAGAAGGTTCCGAGTCTGAGTTTTTAACAAATTAAAAAAAAGTTGTATGATATATTCGGCACCATAGAGGTAGCAGTAAATAGGTTTAATGATTTTTTTAATTCACAAACTTAGTGCACACGATGTTCTAAATTCAATTTACTTTATCCTCTAGAGAATAAAAACGGCTTTTGCACTCAGATATTGAAGAGCAAAAATACTCTTTCCGAGATGGTGGGATGAAAAAGTCTTTTAATTTTTATGTATGTATCTTTGCAATGAATAAAAAACAAAAACAACAAAAAATAAGATCTTATACCGAAAACACTGAGATGTAGCAGCGATGTTGCAACGCATTCTACCCAAAAGGTTGAATCCTACTAAGGTTGGTATTGGAAATTCATTTTGTCAAAAACATCTGACATCTATTTGACTACCGAATGATACGCATTCTACCAAAATTCGTAATTTATTTTATGTTTTTTCTATGCGTTTTTACTGAAAGGGCAGGACAAAGTCTGTCACGGGTCGGTTAGTATATATTTATGTATAATCTTCATTGGTAGGTACACCCGTGCGAAGTCAGACGATAGTTTGTAGCTAAAACGTTTTTATTGCATGCAGAAAGTCGTAATGCCATAACGACTTTGTACATCCATCAAAACTAATGACGAGTACGAATATATGCGGTGGTGATTGCGATTATTTATACCAATGTTTATTTATAATTATGTCGTATGTCGAAACTTCTCCGAACTCACGGAGACATGTAATTTATGCAATGTTTTGTAAGGTCGACCGTTCGGAGAACACCCGATTTCGGGATCAGGGTAAAGCGAACAGGATAACAAAGATTTCCTTGGAGACTGAACCGAAATGAGGACAGATATCCCAAGGGATTCGGTCCAAAGTACTTACCCCAGATTCGTTTTACCGTTTTAGATTCCGTATCTTATAATAACATATTTTCGTGGATCTCAATTTAAAAAACTACTCAAAATACATATTCATAAACTATTTATTTCAATAAAATCACAAGGATCACTTTGAATCGTCTTAGGAACTAGGTGAAGGTACGCCGATTCAACGCGACCAAGCCTAGAAGCGACCAAGCCTAGAAGAATCAGGCAACAAACACGGCTTGGGGTCTACCTTTTTTAATGATCAATCGAACAAGGTGAAGACTCAAACAAGAATAATAATTAAAAGTACTACTTAAGTACGTACTACTAAATAACTCATTCGAGAGCTGGCTCCTATTTGGCACAACGGATCAGCATTGCCATCCAGCGAGGCAATGTCGCCAGTATCTTGGGAACGCTTCTAGTGATCTGGATCAGTTAAGCTACTATGTTTGCAACTTCTTGTGTATTTTGTAAATGTAATAATATAATATGTATAATAAGATGTTATTTATTTCTATAAATAAAAATGTACATCACATTATTACAACAACGGGAATTACTCACGTAAATGATAAATTGTCAGTGAGGACACGTGAATTCACGAAAGTTTTGAAAGTGAAATAAAAATGTACATATTTAAAAAAATACTAAATATCATGGATTGCAGGAAAAATTCCGCTGATTTCGTCAGTTCATAGTTTTAATTTGTGTTTTGTTAATACGAACCCATGGATCCACACGTATGAATGTATAAATGATAATAAATACATATTACATCTATGGTATACAGCCGCAAGCCTTGTAAAAAATAATTATTTACTAATATTATAGGAAAAATTTGATGTCTTACCCGTAATTTTATTTTGTGGTTTGGTTGGTGCGGAGAACCCGATACCGACTGTTCTCTAACTCGCGCTTGATCGATTTTAATGAACTGTGTCATATCGCGATCGTGTTTGGCAGAAACCGTTTCACCGGAAACTATTTAAGGTCGCTACGTATTTGTCATTATGTTCCATTTTCGACGAAAAAGGAAAGTTTTTAGATTTTTAGATTTAATTTATATGCGCATCAAAAACACGTGCTCAAAACGGTAAAGGAAAACATCGTGAGGAAACCAGCTAGTATTTTTATAAGCGGCGATGGGCTTGCAACCTGTCACCCGACTCCGACTACCCCCGCTAGACATCTTCAAAGGATCTAAGCGTCTGGAGATCTGAGAGGATGTCTACAGTACTTGGGGATTTACAGTCGTGATCCTATTTATTTTTATTTTATTTAAAAATATTAGGTTTTATAAATGCAAAGTTTGTGAGGATGTTTGTATGTTTGTAAAGCAATCAGGCCTAAACGACAGAACGGATTAAGATAAAATTTAAATGTAGATATAATCTCGCTGTAAATGTAGATTACAATGCTCGAATAAAACATAGGGTGGTTTATAGTCCGAAAAACATTCCCAAATGATAAAAAAATGCAAAAGGGATGATTTTAGTATAGATGGCGCTGATGTGTAAAAAATCTGACATCAGTGTTGACATATCAGTCGTCATAGCAACGTGTGTTACTCTATGCGATTATTGTTTGGACAGGAAGTCTATTTAAATAAATAATTAATTATTTACGAGGATATTCTTATCAAGTTCAAACAGGGATTCCCGTAACCATACTTATTAGGAATAATCCATATTTTGGCATAAGTTCCTATTTAAATTATTTATCCTGTAAAATCCTATAATACAATCGAAAGTTTATGAGTATGTCTGTATGTTTGGATGTTTGAGCCTCTATCACGCCCAAACGTCAAGTACGGTAGACATACTTTCAGATCTCAAGGCGCTTAGATCCTCGAACATATAATTAAAAGAGCTACACCGTTTAGATATCTTTGAGGAACTAAGCACGGTACGGCAGAGGCACATCCAAACATTATATTTGGCACAATGCCCACATTTTGCAGTAGTTAGCATAATCGGATTTAGATAATACTTGAAATAGACATAGTCCTGGTCCTCCTAGTCATCTTAGTTGTCCCTGGAATAGCTAAAAGGCTACTTTTAACCCGGGTGCCACGCGACTGAAGCCGCGGGCGAAAGCTAGTATTATATTATGTTAACTATCAGTTAATAACCTTGGGATTTCCTATAGGTAATATTTTATATATGCATTTAATTAGTTATACGTGTTCATAACGGCGAAGGAAAATATATTGAGGAAGCCAGTCAGCTTTGCTAAGGGCTAGATGATGATGTGAAATGTACCAATATTTATTTTTAGGGCTCCGTACCCAAAGGGTAAAAACGGGACCTTAATACTAAGACTTCGCTTTCCGCCTGTCCGTCTTTCTGTCACAGAGCTGTATCTTATGAACCGTGATCGCTAGACAGTTGAAATTTTCACAGATGCTGTATTTTTGTTGCCGCTATAACACAAATATAGGATTACCAACAAAAAACGGCTAAAAATACGTTTGTTGTATGGGAGCCACACTTAAATATTGATTTTATTCTGTTTTTATTTGTTGTTATAACGGCAACAGAAATACATAGTCTGTGAAAATGTCAACTGTCTAGCTATCACGGTTCATGAGATACAGCTCTGTGACAAGAAGACGGACAGGCGGACAGCGAAGTCTTAGTATTAAGGTCCCGTTTTTACCCTTTGGGTACGGAAGCCTTACAATTAAAGAAACTCATCGAACTAGCCATTATGTACATAACCAATTGATTGGTTAGGTATATAAATTGCATAATAGGTACAATGCAATTCGACACACGTGATTCATCTCGAATTGCATTGGCACGTGATGTTTTCGTAAGTGTCACTTGGGGTTAGCAGGTGAACAACACTATAAAGTTTCTGAAATAATTACCATAATAAACCTTTAGCTAAGAGATAGTTGCGCTAAGATATTGCTATTGCATCGTGTTCACAACATACCTCTACCTACCCCCTTTCACTGGCTGACGTGTCGATTGTTGGCAATTTTTAATGACGAAAAAAAAGGAGTTTCTCAATTCGAAATGTAAATTTTTCTTTTGTTTTTTTTTATCTTTTTACCCGGTGAGCCGGTTTTTTTTTCTATTGTGTAGAGAATAGTCCCAAGTTGATCCTATTACTTAAATTGTATTTATGTGAAACTTATATCTATTGACTTTTCGATTCGTCAAGACATTATCGTCGGTTTTTTTACAAGCTTTAATTTATCTTGCAATGTATGTATGTATGTAACTTTGTTTGTTAAGGTGGAATCTTGCAACTCAATTTTGAAGCAGTTATCCTCAAGCGATAGAGCTGAAATTTCGCATACTTATGTAACTTCGGTGACAATGATGGCAGGTGACAGTGAGCTGATCTGATGATGGAGTCAGGAGCTGTTCAATAGACACTCACAACGGAACTCAGTAAATACTCTGATTGAGTAAAAAAATTGCATTCTTGTCAAGTTCCAATGACAATGTCATATTATGTGACAGGTGGTTTGAATGATTTTACAAAAGCTTGTCATTGAAAAATATTTTTCAACTGAAAACTTATTTCTTATTAGAACAAAACATTTCTTATGTACTTATTCCTTGAAAACATTCTCATGAATTGAATAAGTACTTTTACAGTATCTATCTAGTTAATACGTAATGGTATTTTCTTAGTACTCGTATTTTAAATTTGTTTACGCCAGACAGGCTCTTCCAAATCATTAAAATCTTCCAATCCAGTACATTTTTACATAAGGTATTTGCGGTAAAGAAAAGTAATTTAATTATCAAAATCATATTACTAAAAAACCCCGTGACTGATTATATACTTCAACACAACTAGGTATCACTACATAGTATAAAACAAAGTCGCTTTTCGCTGTCTGCCTGTCCATAAGTATGCTTAGATCTTTAAAACTACGCAACGGATTTTGATGCGGTTTAATAGATAGAGTGATTTAAGAGGAAGGTTTATATGTATGTATATGTATTATTATTATTTATTATATGTATATATTATATTAGTATATGTATTGCATAATATATTAGAGAAACAATTATAATTTTAGAGGTTTCTAATGTGATGTCGTAAATAAACACATTTTTTTGCGCTTACATTGCAAACGCTGGCCGAACCTTGCGAGATATATCAAAATAATGTACTACAGAATTGTACACCTTAATAACGTCAACAAAAAAGTCCGCGATAGTATAATGTCTATCAGCATTGGACCCGTACGAAGCTGGGGCGGGTCGCTAGTCAATAATAATTGTGTTAACTTTTTGTATGAAAATATATGTTACAAACAAAGAAATAAAATAACACAAACACAAAAAATTGATCAAAATTAAATTTAAAAAATAAAAATAGAATAAAATAAAATATTAGTTATCCCCAAGTACGGTACGATACGGTTGCGATAAGCGGCGATGGGATTGCAAACTGTCATGAATGGAATTCTAACTACTGCAAAATGTGGGCATGTGCCAAATGTAATGTTTGGACGTGTCTCTGACTACCCCCACTAGACATCTTCAAAGGATCTAAGCGTCTGGAGATCTGAGAGAATGTCTACCGTACTTGAAATTAAACTAAACGAAACTTAATTTATGAAGATTCTAAATTCTTCAATGAATTAACATTCTTTTGTATTTGAATATAATCCACTAGCCTAGGTAGAAAACTGTGGAATCACTACTCAGATCAGATATGTCAACACTCGCCAAGAACAATTCATTGACACCAATTGATCGATTCGAAGCACGCTGTTGCATGAGAATCTAGAATTAGTCAAGTTTAACCTTGGCTTTCTTTGAGTCGGCGAACACAACTTTATAAATAAACTAGCCGACCCGCCGTGACAGACGTTGTCCTGTCAATTTTTAATAATAGGAAAAAGCAATTTCAGGAAACTTCCAATTTTTTTCCGAGTGTAATTCCCGGAGTGACATTTTCCCGCCAAAATATCCGCCAATACTTATATCTATATATTTATCTATATTTATTCTGTCGAATTCAAGACAAGACAAGATTACACGAATCTGTCTAATCCAGATAATAACCTACGCGGAACAAAGGTGTCAGAATAAATAAAAGGGGAACTTATAATCCGAAAAACAACCCCTAATTGATAAAAAAACGCAAAAAGGATGATGGTGTTGTTTTGCAACAAATCTGACATCACAGACTAAAAACATTTAGTCGTCATAGCAACGCAGTTTTGACTAATGAATGATACGCATTCTACCAAAATTCGTAATTTATTTTATCAGTACAAAGTTTGTAGGGAAAAAATTGGAAGCTACCTGAAATAGATTATTCTATATGATTATTACAAAAAAAATTGACAGAACAACGTTTGTCACGGGTCGGCTAGTAGTTAGGTACATAATAATTTGTAGAAATGAGATAATGTCATAGATACTAAATATTCCTTGCGTGATATTGTGATAAAGATGATACTAACCAGATAATAGCAGTAAAACCTGACATTTAAACAAATGTGAAATGTGAGTTTGTATGTATGTTTGTGCCTCAATCAGGCCTCAACAACAAAACGGAATATGTTGAAATTTGCAGTAGATGTAAATATAACGCCAGAATAAAACATAGATTACTTTAAGGCGCTCCCAGTCGACGATTGTTTTTGTTCGAAATGAAAAAAGAAATACTTGTGAACAAGCCACAGCTCCTATTTTATAATGTATAGTATATGTGAATAAAGATGTACCCATCTTTAAACACTTCGATAAATAATCCTACCGACCGCTGCAATGACGACAAACACACGTCGGCGCGTGGTCCGCCTTAGCTTTTCGAATAAATTAATGATATAAATTATGTATAATTACTTATCAAAAATCTATTCTAATAGAAATCTAGATCTACATATTACCTATCTTTAACAATAAATCACAAGTTGATTTTAATAGTAGGTATATAAAATATTTCGATCATAAATTCTAAAACGTATCATTTTGAAATAATATCTTTATCGTGAAAAGTTTCTGCTATTATGTTTTCAGCTTAATAGAAATCTAGGTAGGAACCTGAAGTAATATACTTATAAAAATAGGAGATGTGGCTTGTTCAGAAGTATGTATTACTTTTTTCGTTTCGAAAAAGAGCAATCGTCGACTGGGAGCCCCATACAATATGAAAAACATCCCCAAAATGGTAAAAAACGCAAAAGGGATGATTTTAGTATAGATGGCGCTGGTGTGCAACAAATCTGACATCACAGACTAAACACATTCAGTCAGTGAAGCTACCTGTTCCTCGCGACAAAGCCTAGAAGAATCAGGCAACAAACACGGCTTGGGGCCTATAATTTTTTTCAATTATCCTTTCTTTAATGCTATGTAGAGCTCGATGCCGATCGAACAAGGGCAACATCAGATCATCACACAAAATGTTGTGCTAGGTGGGAGTCGAACCCACAAGCCAAGAAGCAGAGCTACCAATCTGTGAGGTTAGTCAGGCAAATGTAGCGCGTGCTTATTGAAAACGAATGTTGTTCTATCGTCAAATATAAATAGCTTGTGAAAAATTCGCAAAACATTGTTTGGAATACGATGCCAATAGACAGCTAATTTACATCACGAGATCTGCGGCCGTACCACAAGCTCAAAAGCAACATTAAAACAATATTGCTCATGGTGCGAGAGTGACAACGCAATACGAACTCGTACAGCGTTGTCACTTTCGCACCGCGCACCAATATTACTTTTGGATCTTGTCGTACGGCCTCTGGTGTTTATTAGATGTATCTACTACACATCCTCCTACACCGTACGTATTCCAAAGTCCGTTATCAACCGACGAAATAAGGATGTTCTTAATTCGACACGTTTTTTTTTATGAAATTAACAAAAACCAGATAAAAAGTATGCGTGATATTTTTATTTGGTGATTGATCATGTGGAGAATAGACCCAAGGAGTTCCTATTTTATTAAAGTGAATTTTCCTTTTATTTTTTATGTGTGACCGTGCCTGACTAGCCTCTTTAGACATCTTCAAAGGATCTAAGCGCATTTAGTTCTGAGAGGATGTCTACCGTACTTGGGGATTACTTACGGTCGTGATCATATTATTTTATTTTTAAATATTTTGCATTTATAGCTAGTACTACCTAGCAAGGTATATAACGGTAACAGCAACAGAAATACATAATCTGTGAAAATTTCAACTGTCTAGCTATCACGGTTCATGGGATACAGCCTTGTGAAAGACGGACAGCAGAGTCTTGGTAATAGGTTCCCGTTTTTACCCTTTAGGTACAGAACCCTAAAAACTGTATATCGACTCTTGATAAACTTCTGGCTGCCTACCCTGACTGTGACATATTTGCTGATGAATGGAAGGATTTAATATTGTTATGTTTGAGGTTTTGTGAGAATGATGTATGAGTATGAATGACAATTTGAGAATTTAATTATAATGTACATATTTTATTGAACTACTAGCTGACCCGTGCCCGCTTCGCTGTGCGTAAGACATTTCTAATACCATCGTTGACTTTTTTGTAGACGTTTTTAAGGTGTACAATACTGTAGTACATTATTTTGATATATCTCGTGGGGTTCAGCCAGCATTTGCAATGTAAGCGCAAAAAAATGTGTTTATTTACGACATCACATTAGAAACCTCTAAAATTATCAGTGTTTCTCTACTATATTATGCATGTATTATACATATAAACCTTCCTCTTGAATCACTCTATTTATTAAAAAAAACCGCATCAAAATCCGTTGTGTAGTTTTAAAGATATAAGCAAACATACATACATACATACGCGGGAAGCGGAAAGCGACTTTGCTTTATACTATGTAGTGATTAATATTATTTTAACTATGATTTTATACCAATGTTCGGACTTCCAGATTTTATTTATAATTTAATTTACTTGTTATCAATTTGTATACGCACTTTTACAATATTCTACATTTTATATATGTGTTTTAGTTCGTAATTTGATTCTTAATTAATTAGTGTAAGTGGTTTATCCGTTCTAATTATATAAATAAATAAATAAATTTACTTTTCGATTGGTTGATTTTTTTCGGAGTTACTGAAAAAAATAATTGTTTAAAGTTTTTAAAACGCAATTATGTTTTCGCCACTAAGGAGAGAGAGGCGTCTGTAAACAATCCAAAACAAAAATAACTTTGCGCTCACTCAACCAAAATAACCGAAGAATCTCGTTCTTACCACCTCGTAATAAGAGTCAAACTTATAACTGTTTATTGTAAGAGTAGAATGGGAAATGTATAGATGCCAAGTTTCTGTCAAAACACTGTTGAAGTTACCTTGGCCTGGTGACGGAACCGCGATCAGGGGCCTTACCACAAGTTCTTAAAGTAATATTAATGGCCTGCGCACATTGGCGGACGGGCAGAGAACAGAGTGATCGGCATCGCAAAACTGCGCTGCGATGCTATAGGCATTGAAATATATACCTTATTTCGATTGGCTAACTATTCAATTCAATTGATAAACTTTAAATCCTCTGCTTGCCGTCTGCCAATGTGCGCAGGCCCTAAATCAGTACTTTATACTAAAGTGGCAGCACAGTGTAAAGAGACAACGCTCTATAAACTCATACCTATAGCGTGGTCACCCTCGCACCACGAGTAGAAACCGTACTATTTTTTATTATTACTATAAAAGCGTGGTCCCTAGGGTATGATAAATTCATTGACAACAAAGCCCAATTGACGCCTAATGGCTTAATTTCTTCATACAAACAATTATGTCAAACCGTTAAGGCGAGTAATTAATGTGTTTGATGAATGCAGAATCGTTTTTTCTCAATAACCGTAAAACATACAGTTTTGTTTTTTATAACAAAGATAACTTAAGGATATAATCTAGATAAATTACAGACAGAATCACGATTGGTGAAACTTTTCTGGATAGATTTATTTTCCAAAGTTGGCTCTTCAAAAACACTAGTTTCGTTTTTAATCAAAACTATGAATAGCTAAACAGTTAATTTTTATATAATTAGTTATACATATAATCATACAAGCTATATAAATTACAGACAGTTTCGTTTTAAATTTGATGGTTTTCGAGATAATGCATTTTTATCACATTTTCCGTCTTATCCGAGTAGACTCAGCCCATACAAAAAGTCAAAAATTTCACTTATCACCTTAATGTATGCGGGTCCCGAAAAATGCATTCTGATTGGCTGTTTCAAAGTGACGGTTCACAGAAGTGATCGGTACTACTTCAGATTAGACGTAATGATGATTGACTTATATCTATACCTATAAAATGCTTTGTCCTGAATGACTGACTATCAACGCACAGGCTAAACCGCTGATCGTAGAGACCTGAAACTTGGAGGGTGCGTTCTTTGTATTACGTAGGCATTCGATAAGAAAGGATTTTCCGAAATTCTACCCCTAAGAGGGTAAAAAACGGGGGCAAAGTTTGTATAAAACTCTGGTTTTTATGGAACATTTTCTTCAAAGACTCATTGTTGTATATTTGTGCACTGAAATCGGAATGAAATTTAATTGTAGAATTCGAAAAACTGAATGTACTTTTTCTATAAGATTATTGAAATTTGGACAGGACAACGTCTGTCGCGGGTCCAGCTAGTCAGCAGTATTAGTATTATTTATATGTCTAGTCAGACATTGGGCTGTGTTGTCGATGAATAAATTGGCAAAATATTGTTTTGGTCCTGCATTCTAAAGGTTATTGGGGCAGTTACCCCATCAGTAACCGCTGCGCAAACAGAAAATATGTCTCTGTTACACTCGTAACAGAGACATATTTTCTGTTTGCGTTTCAACCTCACAACGCTATTTGGTCATGTTGCAAAAGTGTTTTTCAGTTTGTTACGGACTTTTTCGTTGTAGCATACATTAAGGTGATTTTGAAATTACTGAAACGAAAAGAGATCTTCACGAGTTTGCATGTTGAGATGAAGGAGGTGCAGATTCGATGTCGGTGGCGGGACAAATGTTTGTAAAAAACCGGCCAAGTGCGAGTAGGACTCGCGCATGAAGGGTTCCGTACCATTATCTATAAAAACACCAAAAAAATCATGTTTGTTTTTTTTATCACGTTTCATTAGATTCAGCCTTGTGACAGACAGACGGACGGACAGACAGACGGACAGCGAAGTCTTAGTAATAGGGTCCCGTTTTACGTAAACGGAACCCTAAAAAAAAGACCTAAGTGATTATTGGATGTTATTATTTATTTTGTTTATAATAAAACACAAGCATAAAATGAATTATTTCCTTCAATAAGGATGCCGGCCTGCACTCACTTTAGTCACCGACAAAAAACACGTGACACGATCTATACATCACGTGAGCTGTAGGTACCTATACGTAAGCGTCATTGAGACAGGTTCGGTCTTCCTCTCTGCAACTGACAGGTTTGACAGTTTCGATCTAGAGGCTTTCTAGAGAACACGTCTTGTATTAAGACGCTGCCAGTCGACGATTATTTTTGGTTCGAAACGAAAAAAGAAATACTTGTGAACAAGCCACATCTCCTATTTTATAATGTATAGTATATGTGAATAAAGATGTACCCATCTTTAATCACTTCGATAAATAATCCTACCGACCGCTGCAATGACGACAAACACACGTCCGCGCGTGGTCCGCCTTAGCTTTTCGAATAAATTAATGATATAAATTATGTATAATTACTTATCAAAAATCTATTCTAATAGAAATCTAGATCTACATATTACCTATCTTTAACAATAAATCACAAGTTGATTTTAATAGTAGGTATATAAAATATTTCGATCATAAATTCTAAAACGTATCATTTTGAAATAATATCTTTATCGTGAAAAGTTTCTGCTATTTTGTTTTCAGCTTAATAGAAATCTAGGTAGGAACCTGAAGTAATATACTTATAAAAATAGGAGACGTGGCTTGTTCAGAAGTATTTCTTTTTTCGTTTCGAAAAAGAGCAATCAGCGACTGGCAGCCTCTTAATATTTTTTTTTAGAATTCTTGTTGGTACGACAACATACCTTTTCTTATTATTTTTATGAGCCTGTAATGTCCTATACTGACCTATTTTCGTATTTTGTTTGTTAAGTTTTCTATATTTTTCATCTAAAAATCTAGCAAATCTATAGATATATAAAATAAAGTCGTGTTAGTTACACTATTTATAACTCAAGAACGGCTGAAACGATTTGCCTGAAAAATGGTGGGGAGGTAGTTTAGAACTAGGAGACGGACATAGGATACTTTTTAACGGGAACGGGAACGGGAAATTATTATATAATTATTTTTTAGAGGGTTAGCTTGTAATTTTTTTAAGTATTTGAGTATTTATAAGTCTTTCTTACACTCACGCTACTGAAGTTTTTGGACCTAGCCTAAGTATCGTATGGGGATTTTCCTTTACACTACAGCTAACTACACCAGCACTAGAAATTAAGCACGTGTCATCTTCTTTATTTGAAAACTAGCTAGCCCGGCGAACTTCGTATCGCTTTAGAATTAACTCCCGTTCCCGTTCCCGTTAAAAAGTATCCTATGTCCGTCTTCTGGTTTTAAGCTACCTCCCGACCAATTTTCAGCCAAATCGGTTTAGCCGTTTTTGAGTTATAAATAATAATGTAACTAACACGACTTTCTTTTATAATATAGATTATTCTAAGCTTCTGTAGGTACACTAGTGCCTAGGTACCAGACACGTGTTACAGCTAACGCGCAGTAAGTTCTTGACGTCAGCAAAATTGACACAGATGGCTATCAGAAACGGGAAGAACAGACGGCTATTAGGATATTATTCAATTGTTCTCGAGCTAAATATATATTTTGCGATGTTACTGATAGGGTAGCCTCTGATCTGATCCTGCATTGATCTTTTTGATACCGCATTCCTATACCGACTTTAGAATCTCCTCCTTTTTAGAGTACCGAACCCAAAGGGTAAAAACGGGACCCTATTACTAAGACTTCGCTGTCCGTCTGTCCGTCTATCTGTCACAGGACTGTAGGTACTAAAAACAGAATAAAATAAATATTTAAGGAGGGCTCCCATACAACAAAAGTATTTTTTTTGCCGTTTTTTTTATAGAGAATGGTACGGAACCTTTAGTGCGCGAGTCCGACTCGCACTTGGCCGGTGTTTTTTGAAGTCGGTTTAAAATAAAAAAACTCAGTGGTCACATATTTGTCCCTACTCTATCAAACATCCTGATTGTTACGAGTATATATGGTTGAGTCACGAGGGTGTGTCAACATTGAGAATATTGATTGTCAACTTTATATTTTTAGCGGCAATTGGGCTTGCAACATATGGAATGAATAGGAATATCACTATAGATTTTGACGGGGTCTTTATCACTTTACCTCTAATTTATTTTCCCGACGTTTCAGCTATGTTACAATAGCCATGGTCGCGGGCAGACTGGAGAACACGGTGCTACCGTTGAGAAGCGGAGGCAGTTGAAGAAACTACCCTCACTTGGTCTTCAGAAATAGAAATGTCCTTTTTCACATTACGACACACCACACTGACTGTATCCACGCACTTAGGTGGTCTATCGCGACACCCACACATAGTGACCACAGGACTCCATCATGAAGAAGAACGTCTAAAGCCGTCTTCACGATGAAAATTTGGGTACCTACTTTGTAATTTCAATAGCTTCCCGAACTCTTGTAGTAATGGCTTTCACTTGACAAAACTTTTGGATCATGCCGTTCAATCCAGTGAGACGGCCCCGAATCCACTAATAATACGATAGTTTGAAAAATAAATAGGAATATCTACTGCAAAATTAGGGCATGTGATCATGTTGGGCCTATCTTCATGGATTCGAGCGCTAGGAAATCTGAATGTCCTACCATACCATCTAAAAGTGTGTTACAGTCGTGATCCTATTTCATTTCACGTACACATAGGTGTTCTTTCATTGTGTCTGGGTGTTAGTATCTACTATATTATGTTAGTATGTATTTACAAAAAAAGTATATAAAAGTATTCTATCAGTTATCTAGTTCCCATAGTACTAGCTTTGCTTAGTTTGAGGCTAGGTGGCGATGTGTAAAATGTCCACCAATATTTGTTTATTGTATAGACTAGTAGGCCAATTTTTGATATATGTATGTTATCTCTAATTTTTTTGAAAATAAAATCTTTGCCCATGTTGTCCGTTAACAATGTAGCTTTTGATTGGTGAAAACATTTTTAAAATTGGTCCAGGAGTTTTTTAGTTCATCCCTTACAAACATACAAAAAAACTAAAATATCTTATTACTTCTCTTTTTAATATTAGTGTAGACATTTTTTCTCCTTATAGGATCAAAGACCCGATTGTAGTGCCTACCCCGGTTTTGGAAATTCTATTTTGGCAGTCAATAACAAACAAACTTGTTTCAAATCTATAGTTAATACAATTCTTTGTCTATGGTCCGTTTTGATTAGAGACAGTAATGGTGCGTTATTGACTTGATTGACCAAAACTTAATATTTCCCGTTTTGTATGTATTTAAATATAATTAATTAATAAATATATATCGCCTGTTACAAAACCTAAGAGAAATCTAAGAGATAGATAATACTCTATTCTTTGTTGTTTAAAAATCGTCGTTTTAATCATTTTTTCAATAAGAACCGTTTATTTGAAAATTTAATGTTGTAAAAATGCCCACGTCCAGCGTTCTCACCCTAATATAAGTGTTGATAACTTATATTAGGGTGGGGACTGATGAATGTTCAACTCGTGCACCACGGTGGTCGAGAGCATGGCTACAGTTTTTTGCCTTAAGTTAAGCAGGTCGTCTGGAAGAAATCGTTTAAACGATAAGACCGCCTATTGTAACATACATTGCTTAAATTGTGTTACAATAAATAACATTTAATTTCATTTCATTTCAACTAGTGTTTCAAGTGTGAATGATACGATCATGTCTAGCCTTCGTAGCTGCTCAGTTAAGTAAGTAGGTACCTACCTACGAGAATGAAGTATAAGGATGGAGTTATCGATTTTCCTCGGCAGACTTACGGGCGACTGCTTGTGGTGAAGTAGGGTGAATGTAAAAGATATTTATAAACCTTCGCTTGGTATTATACGAGTACTTATATACATAGATCTTTACGTGGGCTGTTGAACTTATGAATGAATAAGGATACTGCTTGCCATTGAAAGACATAAGATGCAGCATTAGCTATATTGCAATATAGGTATAGGATGTATGAAGACTGCTCCCGATAATTGAAGACTTAGATTACAGGGGTAAGCCCTACGAATGTTTTTAGAGAAAACCATATTGCTTCATCTTGAATGATGCCCAAATTATGACTGATTTATATGCGAGAAAAATAAAAAAAGTTTTTTCGTAAAATCCTATGACAATGGCAATACATTAATGGCCCCCAAATAAACTAAAACCAAAGTAAAAAAATATTATTTTCATTATTTTTATACTAGCTGTCTCGACAGACGTCCTGCCAAATTAATTTTTTTTCCATAACACTGACGACTAGACCAAAAAAAGGTCGTCAAAATCGGTCCAGCCGTTGATGCTATGACTAAGAGAAATAGGGATTCATCAAAATAATGTACTGAATATTGTATACCTTAAAAAGGTCTACAAAAAAGTCCGCGATGGTATATGATTATCTCTTAGGGATAACCCACAATAATCAATTTCTATCCTTTACATTTTACCGCGACTTTTTTTTTTAATTTTAAATGCTGTTAACGAGTATACAAAGACATTCTGTAATATATTTTGGTATCAGCTTTGCACCCGTGCGAAGCCGGGCCGGGTCGCTAGTTTTCATATATAAGAAGATCGATTTGGTTATTTGAAAGACTATCAAATTTTTCTACCACATTTTTTTCGTTTTTTTTTCAAGATGCATGGTCTGAACATTCAATTTCAGTTTTCAGGAGTGGTCCTTAATACACTCTGTAGGTAGGTGGGTTGTCTTTTCACAGGTACCTGATATTTTGAGTGTAGTTAGAGCCTACCACTGTTCAAATATCAGTTAAACTGACAACAATAACAATTTAAACAAAGGTTCATAAAAATAGCCTTATAAATAAACACCTTGAAACAATTATTATGAATAATATTTTGGTTTCGTACGTACATTCGACGTCAGAGTAAGGTGTTGACTTGCTGAAGCGCATTTTATAAGTACCTAAGTACCTACCGAGAGTAAATCAGGATCAGACGAGAAGACGAGAACATACAGCTTGTTTTGTGACGTCACAATGCAAAGGATCGTCAGATTAATGGGATAAATAAATTCTAAGATGATGTCTTAATGTTTCTATTTTATTAAGCACTAGCAGACCCGTGACAGACGTCCTGTCAAATTTTAATAATCGCAATTATAAGCAATTTCAGACAACTTCCAATTTTTACAATACAGCAATACAAGAAAAAAACGTGGTAATTAGCCGTTTATTTATTATTATTATAGTTTTTATTTATAGTTAAAATGTAGGAAGCATTATCATTTCTGCCAGCAGCACTGCTGTGTCCCGGTTTTAAGGGTATGCTTGCCAGATAAATTACAGATTGCCTCAAAATGGCGGACAATAAGCCCAATTTTAAAAAACTAAAAAATAAAGAGAAATTGTATCTAAGAGATATCTTCGAAAAACTGTGCTGTATCATATTTATAAATAAAATAAATAATAAGTAGGTTCACGACTGTAATAAACGGTAGACATCCTCTCAGATCTCCAGGCGCTTAGATCCTTTGAAGATGTCTATTGGGGGTAGTCAGAGGCACGCCCAAACATTTCATTTGACACATGCCCACATTTTACAGAAGTTAGCATTCCATACGTGACAGGTTGCAAGCCTATCGCCGCTTATAAGAATACTAACTGGTTTCATCACAATGTTTTCACCGTTGGTTGTGAGCACGTGTTTTGATGCGCACAATACATTTTTCAAACAGAAAAATCCATTGATGCACGCCGGGATTCGAACCCACGGCCTTCGAAATGAAAGTTGAAGTTACTCCCACTCGGCCAACACGGCTATATTGGCATATTTATTTATTGGTAAAAATGTTCGCTATGTCTGGTCCTCTATCTCTTATGTTTAAAAAGTATGGGGTATGCTAATTACCTATGCATGCGGTAAGCCCCTTCTTATCTACAACACTTACTCTACCTTGTACCTCAATCTAGTCACCGATCTGAAGTAGGTAGGTAACCAAAAACACCAGATAACGTTACTTAAAACGCACGAAAAAATCTAGTTTCATTGATAAACTTTGTAAACAACAACCTACGTACAGAAATATACAATGAATGCCATTAGAGTGGGGCTATTTTGTAAAAACATGATTATCACGCTATGATATTCATACCAATATTTATTGGTACTGAATGCCATAATACCTACGCTTTTTATGCTTTTTAGGCACCTAAACCTACGCTTCCAATACAATACCTATGTATATAACACGATTATCATAACATGATAATCGTGTTTTTACAAAATAGCCTTGCAGGTAAACGCGTCATATTTTTTGACGTTGAACAAACACTACTACATTTACAACACAATACATACACACACTAGATAAATATGCAAATACACACAATGTAAAACAGTTTAACACTAAGACATCCGATGGTCGTGACGACATTGTGGCGCAATTTTTACGATAACTCGATAAGTTAATGTTTAGGGCCGTGACGATATGCGCATTCAAACAATCTCTGATCAAAATCTACACGGAAAAACAATATCTAGGTATTTATCATTGTAGACTTATTTATTTACTAGCTGACTCGTGCCCGCTTCGTTGGGCGACAGATATTTTCACATCTGGTATTCCAATTTTCAAAATAAATTATAGCCAATATGTTGCCGAGGACAAATAGCTACATAACAAAAAAAGTTTCATCAAAATCCGTCCAGTAGTTTTTGCGTGAAAGCCAGACAACAGACAGACAGACAAAAATTTCAAAATGTTTTTTTTTGGCTTGTGTTACTTGTATAAAGGCCCCTAGGAGTATTTTTTCTATTTTTTATTCAATGTACAGAATTTAACTCTTCTACAGTTTTATTATATGTATAGATATAATGATTATATACACATACACAATACGCTAATTAATTAAAATTTAATATATAAAAAGTATTTTTGAGAATAAATTTATTAACATTTCAACATATTAAAAAATAATGCAAAATAAAATAAGGATGTCAGAACTTTGGGATAAAATCTCAATTAAAATAATAATTATAATAATAATTAAATAGAATACATTGTCAGTTAAATTCTCACATTGTCATTCTCACAAAACCTCATACAATTAACAACATTGGATCCTTCCATTCATCAGCAAATATACATCAAATGTTTAAATATAAATATATAGAAAAAAAAATCGTCTCATTATAAGTCCCTCTGACTCTGACACAATTAGGTAAGGTAATAGGTAAAATTATATTCCTACGCAATAAAATTATAATTACTAAATAATGACGTCATACTGAACACAGTAAACTCCCATGATCTATGATACATTATAATTACCTACATACCTACAAAAATAGGTAACGGTATAACTATATAAGTCCATATATGGCTTGTATTATGTAGACTGGTAATATGGCAAAAATAGCATCATTTCTGTGGTAAAACACAGGCGAGTGAGTTTTGCCTTAATAAGGTACTTTGAGGTAAGGTCACTGTATTGAAGTCAGACGTAGGTTTGTAGGTATATAGGACGTGTTTTCGCCATATTTGGAACGCCGCCAGGATCGTAGGATAATGTCGAAGGTCGGCTGAGCTGCGTGTTGGGTCATCTTCTTGGAGTAAGATCAAGTTGGTATATCTGGCAGACCAGTTCCATTGTTATATACATAGTAAATACTTAAATTACCGACGAAAAACAACATATTTGTTATCGACATAAATAATTTTTATATTTATATTTTTTTTGTACCCATATCTTTTTATACGATTTCGATATTTTTTTAGGGTTCCGTACCCAAAGGGTAAAAACGGGACCCTATTACTAAGACTTCGCTGTCCGTCTGTCTGTCACAGGGCTGTATCTCATGAACTGTGATAGCTCGACAGTTGAAATTTTCACAGATGATGTATTTCTGTTGCCGTTATAACAACAAACACTAAAAATAAATATTTAAGTGGGGCTCCCATACAACAAACATGTTTTTTTTACCGTTTTTATAGATAATGGTACGGAACCCTACGTGCGCGAGTCCGACTCGCGCTTGGCCAGTTTGATTTGTGTTTTTCACAATATTATTTTTATTTAGTCAAACACGATTTGCTGTTTAAAATCATTTGCGAAAGTAGCATCACAAATCAACACAATCTGTACTAACAATAATCATCAGATTGCATAGCAGAAATTGCTTATTAGCAATAAGGCCCATTGTACTCGATTAGGAAATTATTTGATTTTACCTTGTCCTTTCTGTTTCTGGTGTAGGGTACAATAATTAGGGTGAGAGCGCTGGTTGTGGGCATTTTAACAACATTTTAATTTTCGAATACAAGTGTTTTTTGATATTTGGTGGTAAATTAGATTAATATATTATTGTAGTGCCCTAGCGGGGTCCATGTTGAGAAACTCTGTATATAATATCATAAGACCATTGTACCTACCAAATGGAACAATAAATGAATATGAAAATATGAATATGAATCACTTGAAACTAATAAAAAAATACGTTTCGTAAATGTGGACGGTCAAAGTATGATAGAGTAAATATACCTACAAACCTACGTCTGACTTCAATACAGTGACCTTACCTCAAAGTACCTTATCCCACCAAAAACATTCTGTAAAAAACTAGCCAAGTCTCGATGGAGCTGCTTGTTTATCTCTAAAAAGTAATGAAATCTAGACAAAGTCGTGTCAAGTCTGAGGTTCTTTACTGCGATTTCTTTATTATTATAGAATGTTGTGTGACTTGGCCGTTGAACATTCTTTATACGTTAGTGGGTACAAGTCAATTTTGTTTACACGTAATGTTATATCTGTTGTAACTACCTATGTTTGTTAAGCGAGATAATAGCCAATACAGGTATTGGTAATTGGACGTGTCTTATTTTAGGCTGTTGTTGATCGTGCAACACATGCATTTAGCATTGACAATGCTGACTTCTGCTGTCTTCATTTTGGAGCGTCAAATCGACCACCGATCTAACATAAAATAGACGTATTTTTTATACTGTTTGTTTCAGGCTCGCCTTTACATAAATTAAGTGTTATTGAAATACGCAGCTTTATCAAGCCTACAATTGACTGGTTATTGAATCAACGTTTTCTAAGTGGCAATTTTCCATCGTTAATGGGTAGCGGTTCTGGCGACAGATTGGTGCAATGGTATCATGGAGCACCTGGTTTTATACCCTTGTGTACTCTTCAACGGCCAAGTCACATAACATTCTATAATAATAAAGAAATCGCAGTAAAGAACCTCAGACTTGACACGACTTTGTCTAGATTTCATTACTTTTTAGAGATAAACAAGCAGCTCCATCGAGACTTGGCTAGTTTTTTACAGAATGTTTTTGGTGGGATTTCACTTCTTTTTGTAGAAACGTGGGCTTATTGATTTATTTTATTAGATTTTCTTATTTGACACAGTTTTTTTTCTTTTTATGAGTAGTTTTTTTATTATAAAAACAAATCGTAAGCGCGTTTAAAATACAGTCAGCGCCATCTAGCGACGTGTGCGGGTATCACCGCCACTCTTAGTCTAATGCATTATATTTTGATCAAATTTTGAGCGAAATTAATATTTTAGTTTATTTAGTTTGTTAATTTGTTTATTCAATTTGTGTAATGTTCGAGTAGAATAAAGTTAATCGTTCGACTATTTCTTCTTGTAAACTTGTAAGTATAAGTTATGTAGGTATAAAAGCCAGTCTAATCTTATCCAGAGTTTTCCAGAGTTTTCCTTTAATTTTATTGCGTAGGTACTAGCAGTCCGCCCCGGCGTCGCACGGATGTAATAATGATATTATAGGTAATTTTTTTACACCTTGGGTTACATTATCGAATTTTTCATAAGGATCCCTAATAAAACATTTAGTATCGCAGACTTTTTTTGTAGATATTGATGTCCTCTTAAACTGTAGTACATCACTTTGCTCTATTGTCAACAATTTCAGCAGCGTACGCGATATAAGGATTTTTTTCACACGTTGGGTTACATTATCGAAGTTTTCATACGGATCCCTAATAGTTAGACATATGGTATTACATACTTTTTTGTAGATATTGATGTCCTCTTTAAAACTGTAGTACATCACTTTGCTCTATCGTCAACAATTTCCGCAGAGTACGCGATATAAGGATTTTTTTCACACGTTGGGTTACATTATCGAAGTTTTCATACGGATCCCTAATAGTTAGACATATGGTATTACATACTTTTTTGTAGATATTGATGTCCTCTTTAAAACTGTAGTACATTACTTTGCTCTATTGTCAATAATTTCCGCACCAAACGCAATATAAGGATTTATTTTTTTCACACTTTGGATTACATTATCGATGTTTTCATACGGATGTTCATCAGGGATAATGTAGGATTCTAATGGTGAAAGAATTTTTCAAATCGGTCCAGTAGTTGAATATTTTTTGTAAAGGCGGTATGTCGATCTCTAATAGTTTGGTTAGGCTCTTGTGTTTTCTTATCAGGGTCACCAGGTACTCCAGATCTTCGATTATCCTAGTTTTTATGGTTTTCCCTTTATGTGGCCATTAAACCCTAACTCTGTACCAAATTTCAGCTCTCTGAGTTTATGGGAAGTACTAGTTCTATTCTGATGATCATGAGTGAGTGAGTGAGTGAGTGAGTGTCTGTCTAAAATGCGAAACTTTGCTTTCGCTTAACTTCGTAACTAAATGACCTACAGACTTGAAATTTTGGATTTTAAGTATGTGATTATGGCTTACTGGATGACGAAAATTTCAGCGTTCTGGTCTTATCCAGAGGTTCTCAAATAGGGGCCTGAAAATGCGGCGAAATGGTTCCAGTAAAGGATGGTACGGCAGTGTTTGCTTCGCGCTCGACTTGGCGGGGGCACTGCCGTGCCCCCAAATTAAGGCAAAACTCACTCGCCTGTGTTTTACCACAGAAATGATGCTATTTTTGCCATATTACCAGTCTACATAATACAAGCCATATATGGACTTATTAATATACTAGCGACCCGCCCCGGCTCCGCACGGGTAGCATGTTATTATACATATAAACCTTCCTCCTGAATCACTCTATCTATTAAAAGAAAACCGCATCAAAATCCGTTGTGTAGTTTTAAAGATATAAGCAAACATACATACATACATACATACAGACGCGGGAAGCGGAAAGCGACTTTGCTTTATACTATGTAGTGATTATTAATAAGTATATTTAGAGTAAAGCGGTCAAGATGGGATTGATCAAGAAAAGACTTTTAAATTCTCGAAACTTTAAACAAAACACTTAACTTAGTACCTGTTCTTACATTAGATCGTTAGCAAACTAAATAGGTAGGTTGGAATAATAGCTTCTCAGAATATTAACGTTTGAACTTTACCAATTTGCCATAAAAACAAAAGCAAGTTTTATTGAAAAGGTTTCTTATTCAACAACTTCAAACATTTGAAAGTTGTTTCCAAATAGGTATTATGTAAGTAGGTAGGTAAGCTAACATTTGTTATTGAAGCGAAGGACCTTAGCATACACATGTCTAATAAAATAAAATAAAATAAAATAAAAGTCATTTATTTCAGGCACATTTAGGCCCATATCACACGGTAACTAATACAAAATAAAATACATTAGAAAAACTAAATAGAATAGAAATAGAAATTTCATGGGTAGGTACTTATGTAAAGTAAGTAACTACCCCACACGTCACTTCTAATAATTATAATCTTGTGTCGTGATGTTACGCAATCATAGAACTCCTGTATTTAGAAATCAAAGAATTTCCTAAAAAAATGCGATTGTCTGTAGCTGGCTCTTAAATAATCCTTTTTAATTTAGGTAATTTCACTTATTTATAACTAGCTGACCCGTGCCCGCTTCGCTGGGGACAGATAGTTTGACATCTGGTATTCCAATCTTCAAAACCAATTATAGCCTATATGTTGCCGAAGACCAAATAGGTACCAAATCTACATAACAAAAAAAGTTTAATCAAAATCCGTCTAGTACTTTTTGCGTGAAAACCGGACAACAGACAGACAGACAAAAATTTCAAAATGTTTTTTTTTTGTTTGTGGTACTTGAATAAAGGCCCCTGGAGTATTTTTCTTAGTTTTTATTCAATGTACAGAATTGAACTCTTCTACAGTTTTATTATATGTATAGATGTATAGATAATCTGAGGTAGATGTGGGTCTTTTTAAAGAGTTGTGAATTTTTAAAAATCAGATCACCGAATGCAGCACTTTTTTTCTTTAGTTTCAGTTTAATACTAATTTCAGAAAACCTATTCAATATTTTTACGTAGACTACATAAAGTACTATACTAGATTATTTGGTATGTTTTTTTTTGTTTATCGGCTGAGCCGATTTCTATGAAATTTGGTATATAAATCGATAAAATATGATTGAATAGAAGCACATAATACTTTTTATCCTAAAAAACGAATAAGGGATTGAATGATGTCAAATTTGTGTCAAAATTTGTAAAAAAATACACGAAGTCGCGCTACTACTAGTAATTGAAAAACGTGTAGTGTAGTCCAGTGTTCCGCAAAGTGTGTACCGCGGCACACTGGTGTACCGTGGTCATTAGTTGGTGTGCCTTGGAAAAACAAGGTTATCGTATAAACGTTTTTTTAGCAGCCCTGTCAACGATTACTCCAAATTTAGACCGTCTATATATGCTCAATTAAACAGGCTCATGTTTCGCGTTAGATACCTTTTCTGCAATTTAAAGTTTAGTATTGTTGATTAATAAAAAATATTATTTCGTTGATTAATATTACTTAAAAACTGATTTTTAATTTGTGGTGTACCGGTGTACCTCAAAAAATTTCCTTTTTTTAAATGTACCTTGGACACAAAATGTTTGCGGAACACTGGTGTAGACTGTAGATACTACTTAGGTAGGTATACCTATTCATTCCCTGCTGATTAATTATAAAGTTATCATTGCCATAAACTGTATTCATTGTTCTGAAGATATGGTTTAATTCTTTTATTATTCATGTCACTATTGTAGATGACTCAATTTAAATCACGATAGGTGAGAGTGATCATGACATGCTTTGGCTATAACTATGCTGGATGTGTAGCAGAGGTTGTAGGTACCTATACCATTTGTTTTATACATTAAATAGACCACAAAATCTATTTTGGTTTTTGGTATGCTTGTTTCTTAAAGATAAACTAAAAAACTAAATACCAATATTAAAAATTATTAAATCTAGGCCATATATTTTTTTTATTGTTATCCCCACTAAAATTGCAATAATTTAACCTAAGGTACCCAAAATTTGCCCTTAAATTTCATTAGTACCTATAACTGTGCGAAGCCAGAGCCGGCAGCTAAATAAATACCACATATTACGAAATTTTGGATGAATCTTTCTTTGTTACTCCATCTCATCCTACTTCCTACTAAACGCGAAATATTGTGAGTGGGTGTGTGTGTGTGTTTGTTACTCTTTCACGCAAAAACTACTGAACGGATTAAAATGAAACTTTACAGAAATATAGCATAGACATCAGAATAACACATAGGCTACTTTTTATCCTGGTACCACCCGTGCGAAGCCAGGGCGAGCAGCTAGTACATAATACTTTACAATATACACGCTTTGAACCGTTTGAGCTATCTAAGGACCGTTGTAAATAGTCAATTGGTAGCTCAACTGATCCAGATTATTCATTAACAGTCGGAAGTGTCCCTAAGATAGGTACTGTCAGAATTGCCACACTGGATGGCAATGCTGATCCGACCAGCCACTCTAATCTAGAGTAAATCAGAGATAATTTGCAAGTATTATACTGTCTTTATGTCTCAGTCTGACTAAATTTCGAGTCGAAAATTAGTTCCCACAGTTGCACGACCACTCAAGTTCACACAATACATTTTTTCTTATTGGATCTCTATAAAACTGTTCCAAAAAAGTAGTGGTATGTTAACCGGTTTCAAAATAGCAAAACGAAGCCGAAATATTTATGTGCGATGTTTTATTCATAATGCAACCCGGCGGTGCACCTGGGCAAACGTGAGTATATACAATTCATACATTTAGATACGTTCATACAGCCATGGGAATCATTGTTTGTACGGACGATATACCTGAGTAATGTATGGTTTCCAAAAAGCGGAAACCGTAGCCGTAAAAGCGGATAAACTCAAATGTAATGTAATAAAATAATAAATATTAGCGGACTTTACAGACAGCGCCATCTAGCCCCAAACTAGAATACCAGATAACTGATAGAATACTTATAATAGAATATATATTTTTTTTTTGTAAATACATACTTGTTATACATATTAACACCCAGACACAGAACAAACATCTATGTTTATCACACAAATATTTGCCCTGGGTGGGGATCGAACCCACAACCTACAGCGCAGAAGGCAGAGTTACTACCAACTGAGCTGTGAGGTCTTTTTTAAGGTTCCGTACCTCGAAAGGAAAAGCGAAACCTTAATAGGATCACTTCGTTGTCTGTTGTCTGTCCCTTCTACTCGTTGATATCTGCGGTTCCTTGGAGCTGTAAAAAAAAAACAAAACGCTATAATAAAATATTGCCATTTTCTTATGAACATAATTCATAGTATTACTTATATAATTCCAGAAAAAAATTGCCTTGTTCAATGTTACAAAACAACAGTTGAGCTATTTAAAGACCGTTGCTAATGGTTTTATATGTTACTTAACTGATCAAAATAATCAAAAAAACCGGCCAAGTGCGAGTCGGACTCGCGCACGAAGGGTTCCGTACCATTATCTATAAAAACGGCAAAAAAATCATGTTTGTTGTATGGGAGCCCCCCTTAAATATTGATTTTATTCTGTTTTTAGTATTTGTTGTTAGAGCAGCAACAGAAATACATAATCTGTGAAAATTTCAACTGTCTAGCTATCACGGTTCATGAGATACAGCCCTGTGACAGACAGACGGACAGACAGACAGACAGACGGACAGCGAAGTCTTAGTAATAGGGTTCCGATTTTACCCTTTGGGTACGGAACCCTAAAAACACTATAAATCCCCCCCCCCCCTATTGCGCCACAGCGTCTTTTCCACGTTGGATAAAAGATGATTGAGTCTTGATTCAAGACAGACGAACGATAATAAGACGGCATTACCTACGACTGGTTTAAAGCGGGCACCGCTTTTCAGAAAAAACTGGATACCAGGGTCGCTTTGTGTCATTCTCTCACAAGAATAACGGTAGACAATTAGACCGTTTTGAAAGAGAAAATGCGACGTCCATTGATAATAACAGAGTAACAGACGGATCAGACAAATGATGATTTTAAGCACGCGATAAATGTAAAAACGTTTTGGGTCTTTGGGTAGATGTCAAAAAGTTGTTTATACCTATATAGGTCTCTGCAGGCTTCATCATCATCATAAGTGGGGTCGGCACAACATGTGTACTTCTTCCATTTCCCTCTATCAGGGTCTCTGCAGGCTTATTGAGTTAAAATCGATCCTTACCCGCTGATTTTCATTGTCAAAGCTTTCAACTAATTTTTAGGGTTCCGTACCCAAAGGGTAAAAACGGGACCCTATTACTAAGACTTCGCTGTCCGTCTGTTTGCACAAGGCTGTATCTCATGAACCGTGATAGCTAGACAGTTGAAATTTTTACAGATGATGTATTTCTGTTGCCGCTACAACAACAAATACTAAAAACAGAACAAAATAAATATTTAAGAGGGGTTCTCATACAACAAACGTGATTTGACGACCGTTTTTAGGGTTCCGTACCCAAAGAGTAAAAACGGAACCCTATTACTAAGACTTCGCTGTCCGTCTGCCTGTCCGTCTGTCTGTCCGTCTGTCTGTCCGTCTGTTTTATAGATAATGGTACAGAACCTTTCGTGCGCAAGTCCGACACGCACTTGGCCGGGTTTTTTTTGTGGACATTTCACACATCTAGTCATCTAAGCTACTATGAGGAACTGATAGAATACATAATATACTTTATACATACACAAGATACATTATAACACCCAGACACAGAAATAACATCTATGTTCTCACACAAATATTTGGCCTGGGTGGGGATTGAACCCAGTGCAGAAGGCAGAGTTACTACCAACTGAACTGTAAGGCCAGTCGACAATACCAATGACATACTAACTATTAAAATAATCATTCATATTATTCCAAGATTCTATATTAGTTACTAAGGACAATGGTATTGTCTAAATTCGATCGATATTCAGGCTCTGGCAATGAAAATAAGCAGGTGTAGATCGATTTTTACGCAATACGCATTCCTGCTGGTGGTATTATTTAGTTAGGGTCATAAACCCGGTAGTGGTGTCTACCCCGTCTTTGGTCATTTTTAATTTTGGCAGTCGATAACTAAGCATAGCAAAAAAACTTGTCTATAATCTGTAGTTAATACAATTCTTTGTTTATGATCCGTTTTGATTAGTGACAGTTGTGATGCGTTATACCTCTAGATTTGATTGACCACTATGATTGACAACTAATGATTTCCCGTTTCGTCTATTTAAATTTGAATAATAAAAATAAATATCGCCTGTTACAAAAAACTTTATCTAAGATATTGATAAATATCAATTCTATGTTGTTTAAACATCGTCGTTTTAATATTTTTTCAATATAAAACGTTTATTTTAAAATTAAAATTTTGTTAAAATGCCCACAACCAGCGCTCTCACCCTGTGTGGTATCCGTCCTTCCGATGCAAAGGTTATTGGTTCGAATTTAGGTCGTCCGCCATCTTCTTTTTTTAAATAAGGTAAAAAAAACACGGCATTTCTTGAAACCAAAGAGTTCGGAGACAATTGAGATCTACCTTTTTTACAAGCTTTTATTTTACTTGCAATATACATATAAGTATGTTTATTTAATGTATGTATGTATGTTCGGGTGGAATCTTGCAACTCAAATTTGAAGCAGTTATCCCCAACCGATTGAGCTGAAATTTTGTATACATAAGTTACTACGGTGACAATGCAATAATATGGTGACAGCGAGCTGATCTGATGATGGAAACAGGAGCTGTTCAACAGACACTCACAATGGAACACCTTAGTAAATTCTTCGATTGAGTAAAAACTTTGCATTCTTGTCAAGTTCCGATGACAATGTTATATGATGTGACAGGTGATATCGCGCTGGTGCTCGATGGTTTGAATGATTTTACGAAAACTTGTCATTGAAGAATATTTTTCTACAAAAACTTATATTATTGAGATCTGCCTTTTCTTGTTTTGTGTGTGTGACTTTAGTTGTCTGTGATTCCGTTGGCAGCCGTTTTTACCGCGTGGTGAGCCAATGGATTTAGGTAGAATTTTAAATCTGTAGGTCGTGGGTTCATGTGTGGTTTTCAATGGGTTTTTCGATTCGACTGCGCTTTGTAGCAGAAAACATCGTAAGGAAACCAGTTATGTAGGTATTCTTATATGAGGTGATGAGCGTGCCGTCACGTATGGAATGCTAACTACTGCAAAATGCACCAGCTAAATATTTGGACGGTATGGACATTCAAGAACGTCTTATAGATCTTAAAGGCTTGGGAATTTCAGTCCTGATCCCATTTATTTATAGTACTAGCTTCCGCCAGAGGCTTCGTTCGAGTGTACCTTATAAAAAGTACATTATTATGCTATTCCAAGACATAAGCTATGTGTATTCCAAGTTTCATCCAAATCTCGTTTGGGCGTGATTGAGGCATAAACATACAAACAAACTCACAAACTTTAGGATGACAGTTGATCGAGTTCGCAAAAAGCCGTTAAAAGTACACAAAAAGTTCTTGCAAAGACACAATAGAACCTCGGTTGGTGATGGTGACAGCTGATCGCAAGACGAGTACGGCAACATCTTCCATCCTTCTTCACGACAGCTGATTGTTAACAAAAGCGAAATGCAAAAAGTTGAGCTCAACACGTGGGGTGAAACCACGTGCTTCAACAGCTGTTGGGTGGAGCCCCAACCGCGTTTCCCTTCTGTCACGTGGTCACGTTTGTGACCAGAAAATAGAAGCTAATCAAATACCTTAATATAGAATCTGATTCACGGAAACGGCTCCAAAGATTTTCATGAAATTTAGTATACCTACAGGGGATTTCGGTTATAAATCGATCTAGCTAGGTTTTATTTTAAGAAAACGTCGTTTTATCCGTGCTTTCAGGCAATGAAATACCGAGCAAAACTCGGTCATCCAGGTACTCAAACCTTACTATTGGGTACATACCTAAATTACTTTAGAAAAACTAAAAAGAATACCCATGAAAATGTTTCGACCAATCAAAAAGTGTTTTAGTAGAATAGTAGGATAAGGTTGGTAATTGATAAAGATTATAATTCAGTATTTCTGTCATTTTATCACAGTTAATTATTATCCCTGGCATAAAGAACATACTATCATACACTATTATTCCTTTGCGTTATACTAAATTCGCGTAACCTCAGGATGACAATGGCCTGAGCACTACTAACCACTATCGTATCGACAGCGTATCGTCAAAATGCCAAAACTGACACTTTTACTAGACAAAAAGTATCCGTCTTGACATTTGGACGATACGTTGTCGATGCGATAGTGGTTCATGCTAACCCCCCCAGTTCTAAAACGTAGGCTTGTTTTAAGTAATTTAACGGTTTTTTACGTTACAATATCACGTAAATTTAGTCAGCATGTAAAAATGTGTAAACTAAAAAATTTTTTTTTTTTTTTCATTCGAAATATACAAACAAAAGAAATTAAAAGATTCTAAATACAAGAAATTATTTTTTCTACAAGGTGTGTGTTACCATAGGTTGAACTCTTTCCGTCTCATTAATAAACGTAGACTAGCGCAGGATTAAATTTAGTCCAACGCTTACGTTTGGACTAGTCGAATTCAATATTAATAAACGAGGATTAGAAATGGAGTTGCTTACATTAAGCTGGTATTAACAAGTCTTGGTGTAACCTCAGATGATCTTTGGATAAGTAAATTTTTATTAATAGCACCGTTTGAGAGCTGATTGGCGGAATTGGTTGCTATATACAGGGTGTCCGCCGGCAGATTTTATACTTCAAAAAATAAAATAAAATAAAAATATGAATGTAATCAACGTTATTTATTTATTATCTTACATAGGAATAATGCGGATTTTAGGTTTTAAAAATCACTCCACTCAAATGGCGTCCTTCTAGCCGTAAACATTCTTGCAAGTTCTAAAAGTTCTTCAAAGTTCTGGACTGATAACTGCAATCTCTCGTCGGATATTTTCTTGTAGGGCCTCTATTGTTGATGGCGAATTGTTGTACACGCGAGATTTGAGATATCCCCACAAGAAAAAATCGCATGGGGTCAGATCGGGTGATCTAGGCGGCCAGGCTATGTCGCCGAAGCGACTTATCAATTTTCCAGGGAAAAGCTCTTTCACTTTTGTCATTGATTCCCTAGCAGTGTGTGCCGTGGCCCCATCCTGCTGAAAATGGGTTCTGTTATTATAACCAACATGACGATGCAGCTCCGGGATAAAAAAATTGTCCAGCATCGCGCGGTACCGTTGTGCATTAACGGTTTCACCTCTGCCGAAAAAATAAGGTCCAATTATGCCTGTTCCAGAAATGGCACACCAAACTGTGGTCTTCGGGCTGTGGAGAGGCTTTTCATGGACTTCTTTTGGATTGCTAGCACTCCAATAACGCATATTCTATAACCCCCAATGTGAAAATGCGCCTCGTCACTAAAAAATATGTTAGATAAACGCGTCGGCGTAGAAAATCGTCCCAGAACGACTCTAGCATAATTCAGCCTTTTTATGTGGTCATTGTATCTTCGTCCGTTTAGTATTTTGAAATGGATTTCCGCAAAGTCACGCCTGAATCAATTAACTAAGTATCTTAAATTTAAGAACTTTTATTTTGAGGTCACTCTAATTTAGACTTTAAAGTAAAGGAATAATGATTTGATCGTTTTTTAGTCATTATAGTAAAAAAATAAACCTTTCTATTTTACGAAAACATTCTCAAACTTACCTGGTAGTTTATTAAATTGATTTGAATAGAAATAATGGATTTTTCATGAAAGATTAACAAACTTTGTTGTCATTGGTCCACCGGCGCTGTCTACAGACCGTGGACTCTCACAGTTCAAGTTTTTTTCTGAAGTCTAGACGAAGGTCTTGCGAAGGTCCTTGACACCCTTCAGGACATCTACCTCCTTTTTAACCGACAAAAAAAGGTGGTTCTTAATTCGTTTGTATTTTTTATATTACCTCAGAACTCCGTAATTTATTAAACGTTTTGAAAAATATTTTTTTGGTTGGGAGGATTAAGGTCCCATTTTCCAAATATGTACCCTTTTAAGGGTGATAAATAGGGGTTTTTTTATTGGACTTATAACAACATGAAGTTATAAACGAACTTTACACACAACGCCATCTAGCCCCAAACTGAGCAAAGCTTGTAGCATGGGAACCAGATAACTGGTAGAATACTTTATATACATTTTTTTTTGTTAATCCCCAAGTACGGTAGACATCCTCTCAGATCTCCAGGATAATCCTTTGAAGATGTCTAGAGGGTAAGTCAGAGGCACGTCCAAACATTATATTTGGCATATGCCCACATTTTGCAGTCGCCGCTTAAAAGAATACTAACTGGTTTACCTCACGATGAAAACATACGGAGCTTAGTATAATTATGTTATTCAAATTCTACATTCTACATTATCTCCTTTATTGTTGCTACTTTTGATAAACGAGTCCGCATAGCAATAACATGCATATTTTTGGGACATATACTAGTATTACTAGCGACCCGCCCCGGCTTAGCACGGGTAGCATGTTATTATACATATAAACCTTCCTCCTGAATCACTCTATCTATTTAAAAAAACCGCATCAAAATCCGTTGTGTAGTTTTAAAGATATAAGCAAACATACATACATACAGACGCGGGAAGCGGAAAGCGACTGCTTTATACTATGTAGTGATGATTATGACTCACTTGTAAATTAAAAATAAACTAATGTACATGGCAATAAGGTTTTATCTCAGATAATGTTTATCTGCCGCCAAAACGACGCGACGCGACGCAACCACGATTGTTTGCGACTGCGACGCAATACTTCATACGTACCACACCACAAGTTAGAATAGAATCGATTTTTTAGGGTTCCGTACCCAAAGAGTAAAAACGGGACCCTATTTTACCGTACTTGGGGATGACAGACATGATCTTATTTATTTTATAAAAATGAATCGCAACGTGTTGCTAAGCAAATCTCGAGAGCAGTTGAACCGATTTCGCTAATTCTTTTTTTGTTGAATTCTTTATTATGAAGAGGAGGTATTTATGAAAAAAAAATGAATTTGACAGGACAACTTCTCATGGGACAGCTAGTTTTAATAAAATACGATCGTCATAACTCGGGCTATTATATTGGCACGTGACCGCAAGCGCCATCCTATTGCACCCAGCAGAAAACAGATTTGTTAACATTTTGAAACTTAAAAACACCATCATACAGTCGCTCGGTTGCGTCGGCTTAAATGTATAAAACAGTTTTAAATGAATGAAAGCTAGATTATTTTCTATATAGGACAAAGATTCTCCATCATTTGCAGTTTTCAAAACGTATTTTAAGTACCGCTTTCAAAGTAAATTACCTACTTAGATAGGTAGTTATGGTAAATATAGCCAGTAGTAAAAACTGTGTAAAGTAGGTATGAATCTATTTAAAGGAATTCAATGAGACAAAAACAACATTGTCGCGAATTTAAAATTAATTTCCGTTACTACACTTCCTTATGCGACGCGCCTCGCGTCTCCAACAAACCTACGATGCTAAATTGTTTCATCGCACTGATTCACCATCACAAGGTCCTTTTCATTTGTGGGTTTTGCCTTAAATAATCAGGTGTAGTCTAAAAAAACTTATAAAGTACGAGTCGGACTCGCGCACGAAGGGTTCCGTACCATCTATATATACGGCAAAAAAACAGGTTTGTCGTACTTGTATGGGAGCCCCACTTAAATATATATTTTTGCCTTTGGAGAGTTCCCTCACGAGGAGCTGATCTCCCTGAGCCTCGATGCGTCATCAAGTTATTGTTTTATCATCAGAGCTACCCACAACTACCAAATTTGATAATTATATCAGAAGTTGATTAAATTCGATCTCCAAGATTTAGTTACATCGCTTATAAAAACTATTGTTTTTTAATTATTGTAGGACATTTCACACAGCACTAGATGGCGCTGTGTGAAATCTTAGTTTGTTAATCAGTTTGTTACAGGTGAAGCTAATGAAAACGTGTTAAGGCGCTACCAGTTCCTAAAACCGCGGCAGAAACGACTAAGACAGTTAACAACGGCAAGCAGATGGCGTATGCGTATCGTAAATATTATCGACAGTTTTTATGAGATCGCGTTGCTGGTACCTACGTAGGCAAGTAATAGGGGTAGCTTTGCCCACCCCTCAATAACCATTTTCTCTTTGTCCGCCTTTGCTTTTCGAATAAATTAATGATATAAATTATGTATAATTACTTATCAAAAACCTATTCCAATAGAAATCTACATCTACATTATTACCTATCTTTAACAATAAATCACAAGTTGATCTTAATAGTAGGTATCAAAATATTTCGATCATAAATTCTAAAACGTATCATACGAAATAATATCTTTATCGTGAAAAGTTTCTGCTATTATGTTTTCAGCTTAATAGAAATCTAGGTAGGATCCTGAAGTAATATACTTATAAAAATAGGAGATGTGGCTTGTTCAGAAGTATTTCTTTTTTCGTTTCGAAAAAGAGCATTCGTCGACATACAGCCCCTTAATTCAAATTCCCATAGTGTAACCACGTGTAATACAATAAACAGATGAAGCCCGATGATAGAATCGTAGTACGTAAAGTGACCCAGAAAACAGCAGGAAAAATACAGACTCTGTTTACATCAAAGACTAGTAACTTCGGTAGAATAATATGTTTCGCACGGTCGAATCGGTTAGTTCGCCGCGTGATTTTGCGTTATCTGTCACAAACAAGTATTATTCCTGCAAAAATAATGTCCATTCATTATTACATTATTACAAGCACAATGCTATGTTATGACGAGTGCATTTACTCGTAGTAAATGATACGTACATCTAGAAAAACAAATTGTTTTCCGGCTTCAATAGTTTTGTTAGTTGGTCTTGGTATGAACTCAAAAATACAATTAAGAACCTCCTTTTTATGAAGTCGGTTCAAATAACCTGTTGTACGAGTGTATTACTAAATTTTAGTCACTATAAGAAAATGGCTACCATTGTAAAAATACTAAGATCTGGGGCCTTAAAACAAGCTTTTAAAGTAATATTGAAACATGAATTAATGAATTAAAATGCTTTATAGTACACCAATAACAACAAAATAATAATGACATAAACTTAAACTAGAAGAAACAAATTCAAATTCAAATTCAAAAATCATTTATTTCAATAAAATCACAAGGATCACTTTGAAACGTCTTATGAACTAGGTGAAGCTACGCCGATTCCACGCGACCAAGCCTAGAAGAATCAGGCAACAAACACGGCTTGGGGTCTACCTTTTTTTTTATGATCCTTTCCTTAATGCTATGTAGAGCTCCAGTGTGGTGCCAATCGACTGTATCGAAACACTGTACAATGGGCGGTCTTACCGCTAAAAAGCGATCTCTTACTCAACATCTAACGTCTACTAAACATCTACCGTAAGTAATAAGTACAGTTATAATATTAGATAGATAGATAGATAGATAATACTTTATTGTACACCAGAAATAAACAAGCAAAACATTAAAAAATAATTTTAGAATTACGTACAATGGGCGGCCTTATCACTAAAAAGCGATTTCTTCCAGGCAACCTAAGGATGGAAAGTAGTGAGCAAAGTAAACAGTGGAAGGCAGTGTACAAGCAACAAAATTTATGACCATCATAATACCTATGATAAGCATAAAAAGAACCTATGAATACTATGATATAATATGACTACTTAAAAACTTACAATATATATACCTACACAAATAGAAATATATATATAAATATACACAATGTTACAATATTATGTTAAGAGAAATATAATAATAATAATAATAATAATAAAACTACAAAAAGGGTTATAAAGGAGGATCATTGAGATAAAATAGTTTTATCTTCTTCTTGAAAGTGTGCAGCGAAGATGAACGTCTGATGTCTACCGGCAGACTGTTCCATAGACGCACAGCTTGGATTGTGAAGGACTTATCATAGAAGGAACTGCTGTGCACTGGTGTTTTAAGAGACAGGTTTTCTGATGACCTTAAAGAAAGAGTGTTGGAAGAGTGAAGATACTCAAACCTTTCTTTGAGATAGTTAGGAGAGGAGGAATTGAACAAAATAGTATATAGAAGGGAAAGAGTATGCAAGTTACGACGAAGACGAATAGGAAGCCACTTAAGCATAGAGCGAAAAGGCGTCACATGGTCAAATTTTCGTAATCCAAAAATGAATCTAATGCAGAAGGTACTTTAAGATCTTGTGGTAAGCCCCGGTAATGTAGGTTTAGGCATGTTTATGGTTCAAGTCAACCCTAATTAATTGAAGCACTGTAGGTACAATTGATAACGGCAAATTATAATTGGTTTAGTATGTTCAAAACAAAAACAATGATTAATCCACACATTAATTAACAGATAATAATGAAACGCAGTGGTCTTTGCAACTTGTTTGTTGCTAAACTAAAAATATAAATGAAACTTTTTAATAAAAAAAATAGAAAGAAAAAGTTTTCTCTCGCGACTGTAGTTACCTACCTAGTACGATCCTAGGTCTCTTACTATCCTATAAAAGACAAGAAATATAAGTTATTTTCAATTCTTGTTTTTGAAATACTTAGGACTTGAATCGCTTAGCGATTATGTCAGCCCAAGTTGTAGCCACGATTTCCAGCATTATCCTTCTAAATATTTTAATTACTTTATGGTAATTGAAAGAGATTCATAACTCGCGTACGGCAGCCGGCGCCTTGGTAAAAGTAAGACTAATATAGTTGATATACATAGATAGATTCATTCATTTTTAGGGCTCCGTACCCAAAGGGTAAAAACGGTACCCTATTACTAAGAATTCGCTGTCCGTCTGTCTGTCTGTCTGTCCGTCTGTCTGTCTGTCACAGGGCTTTATCTCATGAACCGTAATAGCTAGACAGTTGAAATTTTCACAGAATATGTCTTTCTGTTGCTGCTATAACAACAAATATATACTAACAACAGAATAAAATAAATCTATAAGGATGACTCCCATACAACAAATGTGATTTATTGGCCGTTTTTTATAGATAATGGTACGGAACCCTTCGTGCGCGAGTCCGACTCGCACTTGGCCGGCTTTTTTATTAAGTAGATAAAAAGTCAAACAATTTAAAACAAAAGACAGTACACGGTCCTTTTTTTCGCATTCTTTTAAGGAAACAACATATTTTAGTATCTACATAAAAAGTATTAAATTTATTTTAGAATTACTGTCACTACTGGATTACTGTAGGTAATCCGTAATCGACCCACTAAAAATATTTTGATTCAAACCATACACAAACAACAATAACTACGTTTAAAAAACTAAAAACAAAACCGACTTCATGCTAGCCCACTCGGTATAGTAGGTATAGTTGAAAATCACTATCAATGCCCATACATTTTGAAGGTTTCTCTCGTTTTCCCTGGAATCCCACCATCAAATGCTTTCAAATAAAAAAATAATTTTGTAAATACGTCCACTAACGCCGGAGTAGTCGCGTACACAAAAAAAAACATACAGGCGAATTGAGAAACCTCCTTTTGAAGTCAGTTAAAAACACAGATTTCATCAACCGTGTAGTAAATAAACACGTTGTCATTCAAAATACCGGTTTGGATGCATCCTATTATGATTCAACACTGCCAGTTGTTTTTGTAGCGTCATTGTGGGCAGTAGGCTACGAACTACATACAATAGGTAACTACTACTAGTTTTCCTTGAAACTACATCTTCACAGTGCCGGATTAGCCATGTAGCAGGAGGCAGCAAATGCTACGGGCCCCGCGCCTGTGCCTAAATAAAACAAAATTTCAAACAAACTCAAAATTCATACCCTTGTTGGTAAATAATAATTCATGTAGATAACAAATATAATAAGGAACACAATGGGACAAGAACGTTTGAATGACCTCACTATACCTAATGAATATAGAAAATGATTTACTTAGAAACATTGATTTGACGAGTGTTATTTCTAAATTTACACGCATTAAATCACAAAAAGCCTTTTTGTAAATGTTCTGTTTTATTTACATCTTAAACTTCAATATTTTTGAGTGAGTGGTTTAGGCTTAAATTCACATTTGCCACGGGCACCGCGTCGTCTTTATCCGGCACTGCATCTTCAGTTTGCCTCACGCAATCTAGGCCCTTACTCTAAACGTTTTGGACATTTTCGAAGCGATATGGCAGTGCTCCGATATAGTCGGCCAAATCTTAGAAATCGTCTATCGTATAATGTATGATTTCAATTGTCAAGAGTCAAGCCGGAAACACACTTACGTGTCGTGTCGTGGCGCGACACGCCACTAGCTAATCGCTTTCATACATTTAGTATGGTTAGAGACATATTTGGGTGTCGTGTCGTGTCGCAAACGCTATCTTGCGATTGGCTAGTGGCGCGACACGCCACGCCACGACACGTAAGTGGGTTTCCGGCATAATGTCGACGTTCGATCTTTTAAAATATAGTCGGAAACGATGTGACGTTTGTTCCGATATATCGTTGATCGTTTTCAAGATTAAACCTAGACGCATCTTTAGTCGCGTCAATTTGGTAGTTGTCGAAAAGACAATGACAGTCTGATGGCAGTGTGAAGTTATCTAATTACGTTTAAAAAACTAAAAGGAAACTATAAAAAGAAAGATTTTTAAAGGATTACGACCGTAATCCCCAAGTACGGTAGACAACCTCTCAGATCTCCAGGCGCTTAGTTCCTTTGAATATGTCTAGTGCGGGTAGTCAGAGGTACGTCCAAACATTATATTTGGCACATGCCCACAGTGTAGTTAGCATTCCATACGTGACAATTAATGACAGTTGATGTTTTGACCAATCGAAAAGTCAAGGGACGACATTCATTTTTAGGGTTCCGTACCCAAAGGGTAAAAACGGGACCCTATTACTAAGACTTCGCTGTCCGTCTGTCTGTCCGTCTGTCTGTCCGTCTGTCTGTCCGTCTGTCTGTCACAGGGCTGTATCTCATGAACCATGATAGCTAGACAGTTGAAATTTTCACAGATTATGTATTCCTGTTGCTGCTCTAACAACAAATACTAAAAACAGAATAAAATAAATATTTAAGGGGGGCTCCCATACAACAAACATGTTTTTTTTGTCATTTTAATGATACGGAACCCTTCGTGCGCGAGTCCGACTCGCACTTGTCCGGTTTTTTAAATTTTATGAAGAAACTATCAGTATAACATGAATATAATTTCAATGGGACCAACTTGGGAATTCTTTACACAATAGAAAAAAACCTAAAACCGGCCAAGTGCGAGTCGGACTCGCGCACGAAGGGTTCCGTACCATTATCTATAAAAACGGCAAAAAAATCATGTTTGTTGTATTAGAGCCTCCCTTAAATATTTATTTTATTCTGTTTTTAGTATTTGTTGTTAAAGCAGCAACAGAAATACATAATCTGTGAAAATTTCAACCGTCTAGCTATCATGGTTCATGAGATACAGCCCTGTGACAGACAGACAGACAGACGGATAGACGGACAGCGAAGTCTTAGTAATAGGGTCCCGTTTTTACCCTTTGGGTACGGACTGACTGGCCTCACAGCTCAGTTGGTAGTAACTCTGCCTTCTGCGCTGTAGGTTGTGGGTTCGATCCCCACCCAGGGCAAATATTTGTGTGATAAACATAGATGTTTGTTCTGTGTCTGGGTGTTAATATGTATAATAAGTATGTATTTACAAAAATAAGTATATAAGTATTCTATCAGTTATCTGGTTCCCATAGTACAAGCTTTGCTTAGTTTGGGGCTAGATGGCGATCCACCAAAAAAAAAAAAAAAAAAAAAAAACATCGAAATCGGATCACCAGGTAAAAAGATTTTAAAGTCATACATAAAAAAGTAAAAGAAATATACATGGCGAATTGAGTACCTACTCTTTTTCGTAGGTTAAAAATATTACCGACCATTATGTATTCGGTACCTGCCTGCAGCGACCTGTCTTCTACCTACCAAGGTTATTGTCTACTATCGAGACACAGCTGTAAACAGGCTTCGAACAGTGAGCAGGAAATAAACACAACAATATTCTTTGAATTTGAATATGCTTTTCCCATTACACATTATAAGATAATACTTGAATATTTTAAGGATTTCCTGCAGGTTTTACCGTTATGGATTTTCCTTGATTTGAAAATTCATTTTCCTAATGACGGTATTTTTTATTCTTATCTAAGTTTCCAGCTTTTATGAATCACGATATAGATATCTTAATGTTTTTATGAACATTTATAGATAAAACGTGTTTTGTATGTACACTAAATAAAAACAGAATTATAAAGTCAATTTTATTGGGGCGCGCGGTTGACATACACATTTAAACTGTCTGGCAGAAATGTCAAAATAAGGACGAGTGCCAAAAAAACAATAAAACTGGCTTGCAGCACAATCGCTAAAAGTGTTTAGCGATAGCGGCGAATTTTATTTAAATTTGACGTATTTGTATGCCTTAACAACTTCCTAAATGTATTTAATTTAGCTCGCTAAACACATTTAAGAATTGCTGTACAAGCAACCCTATGTTTACTAGACCTTATGTCCATGCTATTTGCAGCTGAGGAGTTCTCTCGTGAGGAGCTAATCCTGCATTATCAGACCATGATGGAAATCATGTTTAGCTGTCACTGTTGAACGCACAAAGTATGGTGTTCGTGCTATTAGCCATTAAGGAGTTCCCTCGTGAGGAGCTCCCTGCATTATCGGGTGGTTAATATCATATTGTATGTCATCAAAACTACATATAACTGCAAAATTTTATAATGATCCAATAATTAATAGAAGATTTTCTTACATAGTTTGTTACAAGTGAAAAAAATGCTAATAAAAGTGTGTGAAAAAGCAAGAACAATAAAAAACAAAGTCTTGTGGAGATAATATTAATATTAAAAACACTTATTAAAATGACGAAAGCTATAGAACGTAAATACTTTTTCATCCTTGATGTCGACGTACTACGATGAGTGGGATTTGTTTACAAAACTGTGAAGTGTTGATAAATGTTGTTATTAAAACTCTTGTATTATAATGACAACATACATCCTAAGGACGTAAATATATACTTTTCATCCTCGATATCGTTGAATCATCATTGTACGTGAGTGAATATTGTTTACAAAACATTGACTGGTCTCACAGCTCTGTTGGTAACTCTGCCCTCTGCGCTGTAGGTTGTAGTTTCAGTTCTCTCCCACCTGGGACAAACATTTTTGTGATGAACATGAAGATTAGTTCTGTGTTTGGGTTTGATCAGTCAATTTGATGCGTTTTTACTAAATGTTTCGTCTTATCCGAATAGATTTTGATCATACAAACACCCAATTTTTCCTTTGCCAATTTCTCCAATTATTTTCACGTCATCAATTTTGGCAGGCAGAGCTTGGAGTACCGTACTACGCTTTATTGCATGGTATGATTGATGACTTCAAAATATCATAGAAACATTATCCGAATCAAGGAAAACAGGACTTTTATGTGACCCAGAATGATAGATTGTTCATGAACTTTGACGTCGTCACTCTATCGTTGGAGAGCTCCAGTTAAATCGTTACAACTCGTTAACCCTCTCTAGAAACCTGAAAATTTGGAAACAGCTTCTACAATATATTTACTAAAATATGCACTTATATATAATGTTGCAGGGGATTATTTTTTTCTGACGTCTGAATGGACAGCTCCTATTTTTCCTACATAACTATCCTAATTCATATACAATATTTTGGATAACGACATCTAATTTCTACAATTTTCTACTAAATATACGGCTTTGTTGTACTTAAATCCTTAACCCGAGCTCTTCGTCCATATACACACTACAGCCGTGTGTTTGTGAAAAGGGATTTTTTGCATGGTGCCAAATTACACAATGGATGTGTCAAGATACATTTCCTAGTAACAAAAACTTATCCTTATCTTATTTCAGTTGGTAACTATTGAACTCTACCTAAACGGATACATTAATTTAAATAATAATAGATAGTAATACAATAGTCTTGTACCTAAGTGCAAATCGACTTTACGCCGGGAATCCCTGTGTTGTGAGTGTCAGAAACTACGTACCATGGAACACCCCCTTGATTGCCGCCATGATTACGCAATCACACATTGTGCATTGTTCATTTGATATTATATTTAGTCTTGTGTTCGACATTGAAGTCAAAACAATACCTATAAAAATAAAATAAATAGGATCACGCTCTCGACTGAAATCCCTAAGCACGGTAGACATACTCTACTCAGGTCTCCAGGCGCTCAGACCATGAAGATGTCCAAAGGAGCGACGAGCTTGTCACGTGTGGTGACTATTGTAAAATGTGGGCACCTGACAAATCGATTTAGACTAAACAGTACCTATCTATTATTATTCTATTCACATTGACACTCGCATTACCTACATTTTAAAAAACTTATAGTAACCCAGAAACAAAACAATTATCTTCTATGTTCGTCACACAATTTTTTGTCATGATTGAAAATCAAATTCACAAACTACAACGCAGAAGGTAGAGTTAATTCAACAAATAAATCAAAAAGGGCGTGTAATAAATTTAAAAAAATAATAGAAAAGCGTATAAATGTTGCTACACCTAGACCTACCCTCGTATTCAAGAACGACACTATGAGAACACGCACCCACAGTGGACGAAATCTTTATTCATAAACATCACTTTATGTGTTGAGCGGCACTATGGCGCACGCTATCGTGTGCCTTTAGAGCTCAACTTTGGCTAGAGGCACACGATGTGCCTCTAGTCACACTATGCAGTGTCGCACAACACACAAAGTGATTTTTATGAAAAAAGATTTCGTCCACTGTGGGTGCGTGTTCTCATAGTGTCGTTCTTGAATACGAGGGTTAGTGTAGTTTCATGTCAGATTAATATAAGATTCTGGGGGGTTAGCATGAACCAGTATAAAAATGCCAAAACTGACACCTTTATTATACAAAAAGTGTTAGTTTTGACATTTGGACAATACGTTGTCAATACGATAGTGGTTTGTGCTTAGTTACAAAATAAATATAACAAATTCAATTCTCATAAGCTAACTTTCCATTGTATAAGATCATTGTGGAATCACTTTGTCTTATTAATTTTCTCTTTTTCTTTTGTTTTCTCTTGGATAATTAAAATTTTAACTAGGTAATATATACTAATTACTATTTCTGTAAGAGTATGTTCTAGCGAGGCTATATTCATGTTGGGAAGGAACTGTCTTCACAGTAACTGTAACACAGCTTTTTATAAAGCTACCACTGGACTCATCAGTAGGTCACTCAGCTCTACCTATATTTTGTACATACTATCTGCTTCACTAAATAAATAATTTGTATATGTATTTAGTGTAGGTTGTGGGTTCTATCCCCACCCAGGGCAAATATTTGTGTGATAAACATAGATGTTTGTTCTTTGTCTAGGCGTTATAATGTATCTTATGTATGTATTTACAAAAAAAATTGTATTATATATTTTTGTATTATATCAGTTCCCATAGTACAATCTTTGCTTAATTTAAGGCTAGATGGCGCTGTTTGTAAAGTCCGCTAATATTTATTTATTTCATTTTATTTATTTATTTGTATGAAATGGGTGAGCGGCGAATGAAAAAATAAGGTATGGTAGGTACCATACCTTATTTTTAGGGTTCCGTACCCAAAGGGTAAAAACGGAACCCTATTACTAAGACTTCGCTGTCCGTCTGTCTGTCTGTCCGTCTGTCTGTCACAGGGCTGTATCTCATGAACCGTGATAGCTAGACAGTTGAAATTTTCACAGATTATGTATTTCTGTAGCTGCTCTAACAACAAATACTAAAAACAGAATAAAATAAATATTTAAGGGGGGCTCCCATACAACAAACATGATTTTTTTGCCGTTTTTATAGATAATGGTACGGAACCCTTCGTGCGCGAGTCCGACTCGCACTTGGCCGGTTTTTTTCATTCGCCGCATTCACCAAAGATCTTAGTGTTCCTAGCAACTGCAACCGGTTTTTCGTCTATCAAATAAACAATTTTTGATTAACCTACGATATTTATAGAATAATAATTGAGAAATTAAATAGTTGGCTAGATTTTCAGCATACATTAAATTAACTTACCTATACCGTGAAGAGTTTCATAATAAATCCACATGATTTATCTGGCTGCCATCAACGTTTTAATAATATTAATATTCTGTCATCTAAATAAAACAACATTATTCAAAGTATCTCGAGGAAGCGAGCCAAACGGAGTAGGACGCCTAACTTCGACCTGAATAAATAATAAATAAATAAATATTGGTGGTCTCATTCACACATCGCCAGTTGTGATGCGTTATACCCTAGACTTGATTGACCATCACAACTAAATATTACCCGTTTTGTATATTTACTCGTAAATATGAATAATTAGTTAAGAGGCTGCCAGTCGCTGATTGCTCTTTTTCGAAACGAAAAAAGAAATACTTCTGAACAAGCCACATCTCCTATTTTTATAAATATATTACTTCAGGTTCCTATCTAGATTTCTATTAAGCTGAAAACATAATAGCAGAAACTTTTCACGATAAAAATATTATTTCAAAATGATACGTTTTAGAATTTATGATCGAAATATTTTATATAAGTACCTACTATTAAAATCAACTTGTGATTTATTGTTAAAGATAAAGATAATATGATAAATAAGATAATATGTAGATCTAGATTTCTATTAGGATAGATTTTTGATAAGTAATTATACATAATTTATATCATTAATTTATTCGAAAAGCTAAGGCGGACCACGCGCGGACGTGTGTTTGTCATCATTGCAGCGGTCGGTAGGATTATTTATCGAAGTGATTAAAGATGGGTACATCTTTATTCACATATACTATACATTATAAAATAGGAGATGTGGCTTGTTCACAAGTATTTCTTTTTTCGTTTCGAACAAAAATAATCGTCGACTGGCAGCGTTTTAATAAATATCGCCTCTTACAAAACCTTTGCTTAACTTAAGAGATAGATAAATACTCTATTATTTGTTGTTTAAAAATCGTCGCTTTAATCATTTTTTCAATATAAACCGTTTATTTGAAAACCAAAATGTTAAAATGCCCACAACCAGCGCTCTCACCCTACCTTGCATTGAACTGGGGCTTTACCTATACTCATTATTTATCCTGTTCCGAGGGTACGTTGTAACTAGTTATTATTCTAGATACACCTTCAAGGGTTAACACCCTTATTTACGAGACTGAGGGAGAGCAGTCATCTGGGAGCAGTATCGCAATCGCAATTCCATTTTGTTTTATGTTTGCAATAAATTCTTTAACTACCCCTTTTGTGCATTACGGCGTCTCTGTGTCTTTGAACAGTGGCTTAGGTTCTATAACTTAATGGCTTTAACCTCCTTTCATTTCTTTCAAAGAGGAGGTTCCTTCAAATTCCTCGCCCGAGGAATGACATCACGACTGTAATCTTTAAATACGGTAGACATCCTCTCAGTTTTCCAAGCGCTCAGATCCTTGTACAATTTGTACATGTCTAAAAGGATAGTCAGAAGCACGTCCAAACATTTGGCACATGACCACGTTCTGCAGTAATTAACCATTAGATGATTTAACAGGCATGAGGAAGTAGGCATCGTAGGGCGCGATTTGTGATTTAATCTAAGAGAGTGTTTTGTTATGGGCTTAAATTTAAACATGCATAATACACACAGCATGCCTATATGCGAGTTCTGGCTGTATTTTGGCATAAAAAAAAAACAAATTCCAAGATGGTTTTTATTAGGGTTCCGCCCCCAAAGGGTAAAAACGGGACTCTATTAAGACTTCGCTGTCCGTCTGTCACAGGGCTGTATCTCATGAACCGTGATAGCAAGACAGTTGAAATTTTCACAGATTATGTATTTCTGTTGCCGCTATAACAACAAATACTAAAAATAAAAACACAATAAAATAAATATTTAAGTAGAGCTTCCATACAACAAACGTGTTCTTTGGCGTTTTTTTATAGATAATCGTACGGAACACATCGTACGCGAGTCCGACTCGCACTTGGCCGGTTTATTTTAGAACATTTTTTTTGAAAATTTCGTTTTTAATTAAAAAAAGAACTAGTAGGTACGAGTATCAACGATAGATTATATATTTTTCATCTTTTTTATGTCATTGTTATCACTTTGGTAACTAATAAGGTCACACGGTCAAACAACTTTATATTCCTACGCAGAACTAATAAAAAAAAATGGTTGACGACAGTGTTATATCAAAATTATTGTTGTAAAATAAAATCACGTCATCAACGTGTTATTTTATGCCATTACCACGTCAACCTGGATGCCAGGCCTAAATTATTATAATGGGCTTGCAACCTGTCACGTATGGAATGCTAACTACTGCAAAATGTGGGCATGTGCCAAATATAATGTCAAGACGTGCCTCTGACTACCTGACTACCTCTTCAAAGGATCTAAGCGTCAGGAGATCTGAGAGGATGTCTACCGTACTTGGGGATTACAGTCGTGATTCTATTTATTTTATTTTTACTAGCTTACGACCGCTGTTTCGCTCGCGTGATACCAAGATAAAATAGCTTATATCACTCTTCGGTCTCTATGTAAAAGTAAACTCTATTTCTATGTAAGAGAAAGAAGGACAAACCAATATTATTATTCATTTATTTCAGATAAAATATTTATAGGTTACATAAAATTACAATATTATAAACAATGAATGAATGAATGAATGAATGAAAGTAATTTTATTACAATTTATTATTTTATACAATTAAAACCAATTTCATGGAACATTACTCACATAAATTAAAATTATAATACAAAAATAAATTATGAAATTCTTAAGTTATAAAATTACAGTTTAATTATAAACAAACATTTTTATATTTAATTACGAAATGGTTTAAAACATAATTTAATAGAAGATTTACTGTTCAGAAAGTTGGTCTTATCTGCTAATAGGAACATAAAAAACATTCCGATAGTGAATCAAGTGTTTTATTTAACTAAGGCTTAATCAATTTGTTAGATATAATTTCAACATTCAAATTTGTTGTATCAATATGAGATAATGAGTTTCGTCATCAAATTGTGCTATCAAAACAATTTTTTATAAAAACATACAATCCAACTGCTAAAATTAATGATCTAAAAAAATTGTTGTGCGCCTTTTTTGGTGAGGGGGCCGCCATTTATAAAAACCGGCCAAGTGCGAGTCGGACTCGCGCACGAAGGGTTCCGTACTATTATCAAAACGGCAAAAAAATCACGTTTGTTGTACGGGAGTCTCACTTAAATATTTATATTATGCTGATTTTAGAGAAATACATCATCTGTGAAAATTTCAACTGTCTAGCTATCACGGTTTACGAGAAATTGGCCTGGTAACAGACAGACGGACAGCGGTGTCTTAGTAGTCCCGTTTTTTACCCTTTAGATACGGAACCCTAGAAACATAAAAAATAATTCATAATATCTCGTAACCTACCTATTTACCTAACTACGTAGTTAGCATTCCACACGTGACAGGTTGCAATCCCGTCGCCGCTTTCAAGAATACTAACAGGTTTCCTCACGATGTTTTCCTTCACTGTTATAAACATTTTTCGAACAGAAATACTCATTGATGCACGGCCAGGATTCGAACTCGAAATTAATTGGAAATTAATAATATCTACCTAGGTACCTATTTACCTAACTACATGAATTCAATAATTCAATTTCAAACTTTTTATTCGATCATGTGAAGTACCACCTATTTACCGACTTACTTTACCGATAGTGGTAAAATAGCGCCACCTGCCAGCGGAATCGCAAACCTCTTTCCCGAGCGGTCGCATGAGACCGCGAAAAGTACCTATAATACGTAGTAACATCAAATGAAACTAGATGGCGCTGGAATGCAAAAATCAAGTTTGTTGTATGGGAGCCCCCCTTAAATATTTATTTTATTCTGTTTTTAGTATTTGTTGTTCGAGCAGCAATAGAAATACATAATCTGTGAAAATTTCAACTGTCTAGCTATCATGGTTCATGAGATACAGCCCTGTGACAGACAGACAGACGGACAGACGGACAGACGGACAGACGGACAGACGGACAGACAGACGGACAGCGAAGTCTTAGTAATAGGGTTCCGATTTTACCCTTTGGGTATTTTTAAGCAAATAGTTATTTTATCTGTAAGTTTTAATTCTAAATCAAGTGTAGCGTGTGTTGCTTTTTGAATTTGTGCTGAAGCTCTTTAGTTATTTTTTTTTATTGCTGTACCTACGTACTTGAGTAGTAGGTACTTTTAACTTTTAATTATTATTCTTGTTTGAGCCTTCACCTTGTTCGATTGGCACCACACTGGAGCTCTACATAGCATTAAGGAAAGGATCATAAAAAAAAAGGTAGACCCCAAGCCGTGTTTGTTGCCTGATTCTTCTAGGCTTGGTCGCGTGGAATCGGCGTAGCTTCACCTAGTTCCTAAGACGTTTCAAAGTGATCCTTGTGATTTTATTGAAATAAATGATTTTTGAATTTTGAATTTGAATTTAGTATGGAACCCTAAAAATATGGTCTATGTTAGGTACTCGTTGATAATTTAGATTTTGATAGGTGAAAGAATTATTAAAATTGGTCCAGGAGTTTCTTAGTTTATCCATTACAAAAATCTAAATTTTACATCTATTAATAGCGTAGATGTAATAATCAAAAAAACATGCCAAGTAAAAAGTAAAAACGGCAAAAAAACACGTTTGTTGTATTTGAGAGCTCAAATACAACAAACGTGTTTTTTTGCCGTTTAAGTGGAGCCACTTAAACGTTTATTTTATTCTGTTTTTAGTATTTGTTGTTATAGCGGCAACAGAAATACATCATCTGTGAAAATTTCAACTGTCTAGCTATCACGGTTCATGAGATACAGCTCAGTGACAGACAGACGGACAGACAAACAGTCAGCGAATTCTTAGTAATAGGGTCCCGTTTTTACCCTTTGGATACGGAACCCTAAAAAAACAAAGATCCCCACGAAAATTGCAATAATGTGACCTAAGGTAAAAAAAATGCATAAATTGCATAATAATATTCATTAGTACACCCGTGCGAAGCCGGGGCGGAATGTTAGTGCTAAATAAGAACCACAACTCTCTGATCAGTGATCTTACTGATTTGATTATATACTGATTGCAACGGTTTTTAGATAACTCCATTGTATCTTGTGTATTATGTAAATGTTATGTAATATTTACCTATACGAGTATGTTTATTTATTTATTTATTAAGGCAGCGCCAACAGCACACATAATACACATTGAATACGTAAACATTTATGAAAAAGTATTATAGAATGTGAGCCAATTACAGGCATGCACAGCATTACTAATAAAAAGACAGACAACAGACACAGGATAAAATTGAACAAAAATAATATAATTCAATGTACCTAAGAATAAAAAAATTAAATAAAATGTTAGTTATAGATATTATTTATTTTTGTTATTAAAGTAATTACTACTATGTTGTATAATTGTCTTTCACCAATTCAACCGCTGCTGAGCCAACTATAGGTACTTGATAAATCCTAAATTTTGTAGGTATACAAAATTCTCCGAATAAAGTGATAAAACAGAAGAGTTATGATTTTTTTCTGAAGAAAAAAACTTGTAACTCGATTTCCCAACAGGAGTTTGCATATTGGCGCATTTCTTCCTTTCCACTGACGATTTAAGGAACTTGTATCCTCTAGCTTATATATTAAGATATTTGTAAGTAAATTCAAATTCAAAAATCATTTATTTTAATAAAATCACAAGGATCACTTTGAAACGTCTTAGGAACTAGGTGAAGCTACGCCGATTCCACGCGACCAAGCCTAGAAGAATCAGGCAACAAACACGGCTTGGGGTCTACCTTTTTTTTAATGATCCTTTCCTTAATGCTATGTAGAGCTCCAGTGTGGTGCCAATCGAACAAGGTGAAGGCTCAAACAAGAATAATAATTAAAAGTACTACACCTAGTACCTACCATAGGTCAGAGATGTGTCAAATATAGGTATACTTACTGTTTTAAAAGAAAAATAACAATTTCTGCAGCAACGTACCAAAATGAGGGTCTTACACAATTCCGCTCCGCTCACCATAGATGTATTTATATAGTAGGTACCTACCTACCTAACCAATGAGTAATTATTGACTTTACAATCACTGCCAACTCTCACAATTAAATATGTTAAGTTACTTGAATGTATTTAGGTAAATGAGTTCCAAATTAAAAGCAAACTTTCTACAAATATTCACTAGATGAGATTGTTAAAGTATTTTTACTTAGTTCCTACCTTTAAAGTCCTACTTATATTCTATAGAATGCTATACTAAGAACTCTATTGTTTTTTTTCTTGAACAATTTCAAAGCATTATTCTCAAGGTAACCTACCTGTATTATTCATTATACTATAAGGGTACGTACCAGTTTAAGAAAACCAAGAAATACATTAAAAACACCGTTTATTTTGGTAATTTCCTTACAATTAAACCTTATCTATATTGGCATAAACTTTGGCTTTGCATCTTTTGGATCCACATCACTATTGTTCTAACACTGATTGCTATCAACATAATCACTGTGCCCAATTGCAGCAAGTATTGGGGTTTAGGCTGACCCCCACAGGGTATTCCAACTCCTATTCCGCTCAGAGACCTTCACGACTCTGGCGGACGAAGCGAACAGCATGACTTCACACCTGATGACCGACAACGGCGATCAGGGCTCCTCATCCTCGGATAGAGACGGCAGCGCCAGAGATCGGCGCAGTCTCTGCCTCTGGGGAGAGACGGACTTCTGTCTTCGGAGACCTTCCGTATGCAGCAGGTAGGATCTCTTCTCAGTCTCGAAGACTTCTTCAGTTTCATCTTCTACCAGCGCAGGCAATGCAACTTGACGCTTTTGCCGACGCGGGCAGTCCGTCACGATGGTGTCCATCTCGCGACGGGACTTGATGGTAGGGTAAACATCGGCGTACAACGCAGACACTGTTTCTAGTTTGACAACCATGATTGTTATTTTGTAGTAGTGAGTTTGATACGTGCGCTCTCTTAGAGTTGTGTGAGCTGTGTGCGGAGGGGCGGAGCGGTTTGCCGTATTTATAGGCTTGCAGACCGTGATAATTCGGTTCGTTTGCCTGTGTGCAGTTCAGCGTCAGAGCACTCAAAGTTATCCCTGTGTGTGTTAGTAACTACAAGTGTGCGTCTGGGATTTGTATGTGTGCGTTCCACCAGTGACGGATGAAAAGCGTTTTCCCAACAGACCTTTGGTAGTGTGCGTTTGACACGTATGTGCCAGTCCCCTTTTAGTGACGGACGAAAAACGTTTTTCCCGAGAGATTCCTGGAGATAATGATATTGGTTTTAAGTAGATAAGCGCTAATTTGACGGGAAATCGGAGCGAATGTTTTCCTTGAAGATTTGGGTTTACGACATAGCTTACTTTTATGGATTGGAAGTGGGCAGTAATGGAGGCTCTTCGGTTGTTGTTTGCTAGGTCATTTTGTGAACTTTGTGGGTGAGAGGTAAGATTAGGCTTAGAACTAAAATGATGCTTATACGAAGCATCATTTTATCTCTAAGCCGGACGAGGCGGACGAAAAGTGTCCCAATAAATTGTCATACAGTATGAAGTATATTTCAGTTACACCCTGAATTCTTGCAATATCTGAAATAAGGTTTGAAAGGTTCTGCAAGAGCTCTATTCCAGTCTTCTACACTCATAGGTGTAGAAAAATAATAAACAAATAATAAACATTTTCCTCAGGTTGATACATAATCGAAATATTAACCGATTTATTATAGTAGTCAAGTTTTCCTTCTCTATTACCTAATCGTATGTCAAAGAACCAATCTTGCTATTTAACGGCCGCCACATAACACTAACAGGTTCTTAGGTACTGCCTGAAGTACCAGGCTCCCAGAAGTGCATAGATAATGCAGAAGTGTGCTTGACCCGCATAAGTGAGGCCCGATAACTGTTGCATAAATAGAATTATGTTGGCTTCCCGACCTTCGTGCAACATGCAGTAGGAATATTGTCATAAAACATAAACAGGTCCAAATATAGGTATAAACGGATCTAGAGCTCAACACAGAGATCATACGAGAATCTAGTCCCAAACTAAGCAAATCTTGTAGATTATATGAGAACTATAAACTAACTAATAGAATACTTATATTAGTTACTTACCTTTTTTGTAACCGTGGCCTGGGCACGAACTACTATCGTATCGACAAACTATCGTCCAAATGCCAAAACTGACACTATTACTATACAAAAAGTGTCAGTTTTGACATTTGGATACGTTGTGGATACGATAGTTGTTCATGCTAACCCCCCTGGTCACAATATGACAGGCAGACAAAGATCAAACATCTATGTTTATCACACAAATGTTTGTCTTGTGGGGTGGGGATCGAACCCACAACGGCAAATAATGTTCTTGCCAATCGATTTGAAAATCTAAGAATGAATCTATCGTACCTATCTTTAAGGTGAGTTTCCGAGGATTGGTCCACTGTCAAATATTCAAGTGTGAAAATGTCGAGCGCTGTGCTTGTCCGCTCCGCACAGTTTCGCCCAGCTCCGCACAGCTCCGCGTAGGTAGAAACTCACCCTTAATCCTCTTTGACAGCAATCACGATAAAAATACGTAAAGGTCAACATTATGTCATAATACGTTGTGGAAAAGACGCAGGAGCTAAGAATACTCAGGGTTCATTCATGTGAATACTGTAGGTATCTTTGTTAGACTGTGTTATACGTTAGGTATTGTTAGACTTGAATCCAAGAGGTAGAAATAGAGCTCTCCAACCATACACACACTACATTAAGTATGTGTTAGTATAATTTAATGTACTTAATAGCTTTTTTAGCAACTGCGTCCGCGTAGTTTCAGAAAATCGTTTTTTGACGACTCTATCGTAAAACATTGAAATTCCTGAAAATCAATAAAAATATTGGGAAAAAAGTAGCCTATGTCCTCCCAAGACTTTAAACTATCTCTGTAAGGAATATCATCACAATCGGCCTAGCGGTTTGGCCGTTATAACGTCACAGATAGACAGACAACCGACATACAGACTTACAGTTTCTTAAGTATTTATAATATTAAGTATAATGTATGATGGCAACCGAGTTCAACGCAGTGCCAACTCGCCTTTAGTTGATGTTAATTTCGATAAATAGCTTATGTATGCGACCCATATAGGAATAATTCAAGACCAAACCATCGTTCTCCAACTTTGATGTTATATGTAATAGTGTATATACCTACTGGTTACTGTGCAGCTCAGTGACGGATAAACCCATAAGCAAATTAAACAATTACTTAGGGCATCTTGGGGGCACATAAACCAAAAAAAAACGGCCAAGTGCGAATCGGATTCAACGGATTTGGCACAACGGATCAGCATTTCCGGGTTTATCACTTTAGTTTAGTAGATGTTTAAATTTGTAAAAAACTATTCTACGAATTATTTTTAAATACGGCGATGGGCTTGCAACCTACGTATGGAATACTACGGCAAAATGTAATGTTTGAAATAAATAGGATCACGACTGTAATCCCCAAGTACGGTAGACATCCTCTCAGATCTCCATACGCTTTGATCCTTTGAAGATGTCTAGTGGGGGTAGTCGAGTCACGTTTTGCAGTAGAATTAGCATTCCACACGTGACAGGTTGCAAGCCCATCGCCGTTTATAAGAATACTAACTGGTTTGTTCACGATGTTTTCCATCACCTTTTAGAGCACGTGTTTTTGATGCGCATATAAATTTTTCGAACAGAAATATCCATTGATGCACACCCGGATTTGAACTCACGACCTTCAGATTGAAAGTCGAGGTACCTCCCACACGGCGAACACTTAAGTGCTAAACATAATGTTTGCACGTGCCTCTAACTACTCCCTTTAGACAATACATATTTGAGGATCTTAAAGCCTGGAGTTTTGAAAGGATGTCTACCATACTCTCGGGGATTACACTTGAGTAGTACTTTTAATTATTATTCTTGTTTTGAGCCTTTTCACCTTGTTCGATCAGCACCACACTGGAGCTCTACATAGTATCAAAAAAAAAGGTAGACCCCAAGCCGTGTTTGTTGCCTGATTCTTCTAGGCTTGGTCGCGAGGAATCGGCGTAGCTTCATCTAGTTCCTAAGACGAAGTAATCCTTGTGATTATATTAAAATAAATGATTTTGGAATTTGAATTTGACACAGTCGTGATTCCATTTCATAAAACTAATTGTAAGGTACAAAAAGCCGTGTTGGCCGAGTGGGATGTACCTCGACTTTCAATCTGAAGGTCGTGGGTTCGAATCCCCGCGTGCATCAATGGATTTTTCTGTTCGAAAAAATTATATGCGCATCAAAAACACGTGCTCACAACGGTGAAGGAAAACATCGTGAGGAAACCAGTTAGTGTTCTTATAAGCGGTGATGGGCTTGCAACCTGTCTGAGAGATGTGGGATCTGAGAGAATGTCTACCGTACTTGGGGATCACAGTCGTGATTCTATATATTTTTTTTTTATTTAAATGTGTAGGTATAACGCTTCAGTAACTGCACCTTCTACGACTTCTGCGTAGTTGATACGCTTTATCTAATCCTTTAAAAGGTGACTATTGGTAAGGTAAGCGCAATAATCCTTACACGTAATTAATAATCAATCATCAATGATTAGATACTGAAGAACATTAACAATAACACAACATTTCCATTATTATTATAGATGCGTGCTCAAAACGGTGAACAGTAAGTGGCGACGGGCTTTCAACCTGTCACGTCTGAAAAATGTGATGTTTAATGTAATGTTTTAACGTGTCTCTGACTACCCATATTAGACATCTTCAAGAATTTAAGCGCCTGATTCTTGAGAGATCTTGATCTGGGAGGATGACTACCGAACTTGAGGATCGTCCCACTGCAGGACAGATGCCTTCCGGGATTCCTTCCACACATCTCTATCTCTAGCTAAATTTGGCCAATCCCTTGATTTTGCCAAATGTCTTGCCAAAACATTTATTTTAAATTGAAAAATCATTTTATCAATAAAATCACAAGGATCACTTTGAAACGTCTTAGGAACTAGGTGAAGCTACGCCTGTTCCTCGCGATCAAGCTTAGAAGAATCAGGCAACAAACACGGATTGGGGTCTATAATTTTTTTCAATGATCCTTTCCTTAATGCTATGTAGAGCTCCAGTGTGGTGCCAATCGAACAAGGTGAAGGCTCAAACAAGAATAATAATTAAATGTAGTAACCAAGTACGGAGAACAATAAAAAAATTAACTAGCTTCAGCACAAATTCAAAAAGTAGCACACGCTACACTTGATTTAGAAATAAGATTTACAAAAAAATACTGTTATTAGGTCTACGCAGCTACGCACACCATTCATTTCACGACTTAAATCGCCACTGTGGACGCGTATCTAAGACGAGTAATAAATGTTTTTGATGAATGCAGAATTGTTTTTTCTCAATAACCGCAAAACAAACATTTTTGTTTTTTTATGACAACTAGATAAATTAACGACAGAAACACGATTGATGAAACTTTTCTCAATAGATTTATTTTCCAAAGTTGGCTCTTCAAAAACACTAATTTCGTTTTTAATCAAAACTATGAATAGCAAAATAGTTCATTTTTATAGAATTCGTTAGATAATCATACTGGCTGACAATTTTTTTTGATGGTTTTCATGTTATTGCAGTTTTATCGCTTTTTCCGTCTTATCCGGGTAGACTCAGCCCATACAAAACGTCAAAAATTTACTTATCACTTTATTCTAGTTTCTGTTACCAAAGTAACATATCACACTTAGTAACAAGGCGATTGAACTGCCGTTATGAGGTCGGGTAAGTACTAAGTAGGTACCTATAAATATCGACCAATTGATTACCTACTAGGTGTCAACTAGGTGTTATGGTTAGTTACTCATGACCTGCCATTCTGCTAAATAATAATAGCTAAATTAGGTCATAGCATCGATAATAAGTGGATTGGAACGTTACTGACTCATGTGACAAATTGACTACCTACGTCATGAGGTTTCACCTGCGAATACTACTTCTCATCAGGGGGTTAGCATGAACCACTATCGTATCGACAACGTATCGTCCAAATGCCAAAACTGATGATGTCTACCATTAATTATAGGTCAGCTGTAGGTTGTGGGTTCGATTCCCACCTAGAAAAAGTATAGTGACGAACATGGATGTTTGTTCTTTGCTAGGTGTTATCTAAATATATAAAACACTGACATCACTGACTGATTGACTGACTGATCAACGCATATCGTAAACCAGTGGTCTAAGACATCGGTTACACGATCATTCTGGCGTCAGTTCAATCCATTATTCTGGTCAGAATGACGGGAGAATTACCGTGTATCACGCGGACTGATGGACTGATGGAATGGACTGACGAAAATTTAAAACCGTTTTCCATCATTCTAGCATCAGTCAAAACTCGAATCGAATGATGGATTGAACTAACCGATGGACTTGCAACTTGGAGAGTGTATTTCTTTTGGTGTTTAGGGGCGCAATAAGAAAGTAATTTCCAAAACTCAACCCAGAGGGTGCAGCGGTTCAAGTATAAAAATAACTACACGTCACGGGGGTTTCCACCAGTAAAGTAAGTTATAGAAATATACTCGTAGTATAATACAGTAACTGCCTGTGATTCACATGCCTACCTATTATGAAGATATACCCACAACTCTCATCAATGACGTCGGGTAATTAGTCAGCTCAGTTGGTAGTAACTCTGCCTTCTGCGCTGTAGGTTGTGGGTTCGATCCCCACCCAGGGCAAATATTTGTGTGATGCACATAGATGTTTGTTCTGTGTCTGGGTGTTAATATGTATAATAAGTATGTATTTACAAAAAAAAAAAAAAGTATGTAAGTATTCTATCAGTTATCTAGTTCCCATAGTACAAGCTTTGCTTAGTTTGGGGCTAGATGGCGCTGTGTGTAAAGTCCGCCAATATTTATTTTATTTTATTTATTTTTGGGCATTTTCCTCCAACATCCTAAATTGGTCCTTTTTTTTTTGGCTCGATGTCTATGACGTACGTTACGTCATAATTATATTATATTATTTACGGGTATTTACGTCTCGTCCAATAGATCCCAAGCAGGAAAAAAAAACAACCTAAATAGCATCACGACTGTAATCCCCAAGTACGGTAGACATTCTCTCAGATCTCCAGGCGCTTAGATCCTTTGAAGATGTCTTGTGGGGGTATTCAGAGGCACGTCCAAACAATATATTTGGCACATGCCCACATTTTGCTGTAGCATTCCATACGTGACAGGTTGCAAGCCCATTGCCGCTTATAAGAATACTAACTGGTTTCCTCACGATGTTTTCCTTCACCGTTTTGAGCACGTGCAGGAAAAAGTAGAAGAATGAAAATAGATAGAATGATACTGAAACTAGTTAAATAATTACCTTATGCCTAAAAACGTTATCAATAAATTCAATACTTGTGCCTACAGCGAGTGGAATAACACTGCGACGCAGTATGCTTGCGCAATAGGTTTTTTATTATTGGAGGCAACATGTATGAATAAACTATCTACTACTATCTACTCACATGATGGCCATGCATGCTAGCGGGTCACGAATACCGCGCCCTAAAATGCACTCAAAGTAAAAGTTAGTGTTTATTTTAATAAAATCACAAGGATCACTTTGAAACGTGGACGTGGAAACTTACCCTCGTATTCAAGAACGACACTATGAGAACACGCACCCACAGTGGACGAAATCTTTTTTCGTAAACATCACTTTATGTATTTAGCGGCACTATGGCGCACGCTACCGTGTGCCTTTAGAGCTCAACTTTGGCTAGAGGCACACGACAATGTACCTCTAGTCACACTATGCAGTGTCGCACAACACATAGAGTGATTTATAAGAAAAAAGATTTCGTCCACTGTGGGTGCGTGTTCTCATAGTGTCGTTCTTGAATACGAGGGTTAGAGAATCAGGAGCTCTACTCTTGTATCAAAGTTACATGTTTGTAACATAAGTATCGAATATAGTTACGATATTTCGTTTTCAGTTTGCGAATAGACCTCCTGGCAACAAACACTGCCTTTCATATTTCGAAGCTGTCTCAATAAAATAACACTTTATTTAATTTAGGTAAATTCCTTAGTATTATTTATTATGATTGTCTTCTAAATTAAATAAATTATTCTAGATTTGGAGCTAAACTGTATATTTTTTTAGAAGCATTTTCGTATGCGTTTTTTAACCTTTTAGAATTAACTTTACCAATCGTGTTTTAGTCTTTTTAAACCCCTAAGGTTATCTGTGTCATTAAATAAAAGCTGTACAATAATAAATATAAAATACCTTTGCTATGCCTTTTGCAAATAATGAAAAGAAAAATACCTAGATCGATGAAAAACACTACAATAATTACACAAATGTATCACCCACTTTAGCAAGGTAGGTTGTATTGTACGCAATTTTATTGTCTTTAATAATGTATCTTCAAAAAGTCTTCATTCGTATCTAAGATAAATTATCTGTGTTCTAGTCTGTTGCAGATAGTTTATCAAATAACAGTGTGTGTGTGAACTTAGCAGATCATTGTCCAGCAGATCACAAAAAAATGGGAGTTCTATTCGCATGCAGCATAGTTCTATAGTTCCTGATACTTTTTGGAAATAGTTCTGGCCTATTTCCGGAGATTTTTTTTTTTCAAAATGATCTGCTAACTTCCGGTACTGGCAGATCATTTTGTAGCAAATCAAAAAAAAATTATATTTTCTTAAGCCCATAGCTTAGTTCTAGAGTTCCTGATACTTTTCAGGAATAGTTCTATACGATTCGAGTCTAAAAATCACGTTTGAGTGCCAGCACATCATCATGTCCTAAAATATATAAAGTCTAAAAAAACATTTTTTACCACTTTAAAATATGTCTAAAGGCCATAACTTTTTTGTTTCTAATAGATACATAACAGAACTTCAACCTAACACTCATTTTGGAACCAGAACTCTTAAAAAAGTATCAGCAGAGCATCATGTCCTAAAACATTAATACCGAATGAATAAAAATATACCAAAATCGAGTTTTTTTTTTTTTTCATTTCAAAACATGTGTGAAGGCCAGAACTCCTTGGTTTCTGTTAAATACATAACATAACTCTGACCTAACCCTCAATTTGGAACCAGAACTCTTGTAAAAGTATCAGCAGAGCATCATGTCCTAAAACATGTATACCAAAAAAAAAACAAATTAAAATATAATATCGAAAAATATTTTTTTTATCTTTTGAAACCATGTGTGAAGGCCAGAACTCCTTGGTTTCTGTTAGATACATAACAGAACTAGAACCTGACACACAATTTGGAACCAGAACTCTTATAAAAGTATCAGCAGATCACCATATTCTAAAACATGTTAACAAAAAAATTCAAATTCAAATATAATATCGAAAAATATTTTTTTTATCATTTCAAAACATGTGTGAAGGCCAGAACTCCTTGGTTTCTGTTAGATACATAACAGAACTAGAACCTAACACACAATTTGGAACCAGAACTCTTATAAAAGTATCAGCAGATCACCATATTCTAAAACATGTTAACAAAAAAATTCAAATTAAAATATAATATCGAAAAATATTTTTTTAATCATTTCAAAACATGTGTGAAGGCCAGAACTCCTTGGTTTCTGTTAGATACATAACATAACTAGAACCTAACATACAATTTGGAACCAGAACTCTTATAAAAGTATCAGCAGAGCATCATGTCCTAAAACATGTATAACGAAATAATTCAAAGAAAATGAAAAATTCGAAAAATATTTTTTTTATCATTTCTAAACATGTGTGAAGACCGGAACTCCTTGGTTTCTGTTAGATACATAATCGAACTCCAACCTGTCATTCAATTTGGAACCAGAACTCTTATTAAAGTATCAGCAGATCACCATATTCTAAAACATGTTAACAAAAAAATTCAAATTAAAATATAATATCGAAAAATATTGTTTTTATCATTTCAAAACATGTGTGAAGCCCAGAACTCCTTGGTTTCTGTTAGATACATAACAGAACTAGAACCTGACACACAATTTGGAACCAGAACTCTTATAAAAGTATCAGCAGATCACCATATTCTAAAACATGTTAACAAAAAAATTCAAATTCAAATATAATATCGAAAAATATTTTTTTTATCATTTCAAAACATGTGTGAAGCCCAGAACTCCTTGGTTTCTGTTAGATACATAACAGAACTAGAACCTAACACACAATTTGGAACCAGAACTCTTATAAAAGTATCAGCAGAGCATCATGTCCTAAAACATGTATAACGAAATAATTCAAAGAAAATAAAAAAATCTAAAAATATTTTTTTTATCATTTCTAAACATGTGTGAAGGCCGGAACTCCTTGGTTTCTGTTAGATACATAACAGAACTCCAACCTGTCATTCAATTTGGAACCAGAACTCTTATAAAAGTATCAGCAGATCACCATATTCTAAAACATGTTAACAAAAAAATTCAAATTCAAATATAATATCGAAAAATATTTTTTTTATCATTTCAAAACATGTGTGAAGCCCAGAACTCCTTGGTTTCTGTTAGATACATAACAGAACTAGAACCTAACACACAATTTGGAACCAGAACTCTTATAAAAGTATCAGCAGATCACCATATTCTAAAACATGTTAACAAAAAAATTCAAATTAAAATATAATATCGAAAAATATTTTTTTAATCATTTCAAAACATGTGTGAAGGCCAGAACTCCTTGGTTTCTGTTAGATACATAACATAACTAGAACCTAACATACAATTTGGAACCAGAACTCTTATAAAAGTATCAGCAGAGCATCATGTCCTAAAACATGTATAACGAAATAATTCAAAGAAAATGAAAAATTCGAAAAATATTTTTTTTATCATTTCTAAACATGTGTGAAGACCGGAACTCCTTGGTTTCTGTTAGATACATAATCGAACTCCAACCTGTCATTCAATTTGGAACCAGAACTCTTATTAAAGTATCAGCAGATCACCATATTCTAAAACATGTTAACAAAAAAATTCAAATTAAAATATAATATCGAAAAATATTTTTTTATCATTTTAAAACATGTGTGAAGCCCAGAACTCCTTGGTTTCTGTTAGATACATAACAGAACTAGAACCTGACACACAATTTGGAACCAGAACTCTTATAAAAGTATCAGCAGAGCATCATGTCCTAAAACATGTATAACGAAATAATTCAAAGAAAATAAAAAAATCGAAAAATATTTTTTTTATCATTTCTAAACTTGTGTGAAGGCCGGAACTCCTTGGTTTCTATTAGATACATAACAGAACTCCAACCTGTCATTCAATTTGGAACCAGAACTCTTATAAAAGTATCAGCAGATCACCATATTCTAAAACATGTTAACAAAAAAATTCAAATTCAAATATAATATCGAAAAATATTTTTTTTATCATTTCAAAACATGTGTGAAGCCCAGAACTCCTTGGTTTCTGTTAGATACATAACAGAACTAGAACCTAACACACAATTTGGAACCAGAACTCTTATAAAAGTATCAGCAGAGCATCATGTCCTAAAACATGTATAACGAAATAATTCAAAGAAAATAAAAAAATCTAAAAATATTTTTTTTATCATTTCTAAACATGTGTGAAGCCCAGAACTCCTTGGTTTCTGTTAGATACATAACAGAACTAGAACCTGACACACAATTTGGAACCAGAACTCTTATAAAAGTATCAGCAGATCACCATATTCTAAAACATGTTAACAAAAAAATTCAAATTCAAATATAATATCGAAAAATATTTTTTTTATCATTTCAAAACATGTGTGAAGCCCAGAACTCCTTGGTTTCTGTTAGATACATAACAGAACTAGAACCTAACACACAATTTGGAACAAGAACTCTTATAAAAGTATCAGCAGAGCATCATGTCCTAAAACATGTATAACGAAATAATTCAAAGAAAATAAAAAAATCTAAAAATATTTTTTTTATCATTTCTAAACATGTGTGAAGGCCGGAACTCCTTGGTTTCTGTTAGATACATAACAGAACTAGAACCTAACACACAATTTGGAACCAGAACTCTTATAAAAGTATCAGCAGAGCATCATGTCCTAAAACATGTATAACGAAATAATTCAAAGAAAATAAAAAAATCTAAAAATATTTTTTTTATCATTTCTAAACATGTGTGAAGCCCAGAACTCCTTGGTTTCTGTTAGATACATAACAGAACTAGAACCTGACACACAATTTGGAACCAGAACTCTTATAAAAGTATCAGCAGATCACCATATTCTAAAACATGTTAACAAAAAAATTCAAATTCAAATATAATATCGAAAAATATTTTTTTTATCATTTCAAAACATGTGTGAAGCCCAGAACTCCTTGGTTTCTGTTAGATACATAACAGAACTAGAACCTAACACACAATTTGGAACCAGAACTCTTATAAAAGTATCAGCAGAGCATCATGTCCTAAAACATGTATAACGAAATAATTCAAAGAAAATAAAAAAATCTAAAAATATTTTTTTTATCATTTCTAAACATGTGTGAAGGCCGGAACTCCTTGGTTTCTGTTAGATACATAACAGAACTAGAACCTAACACACAATTTGGAACCAGAACTCTTATAAAAGTATCAGCAGAGCATCATGTCCTAAAACATGTATAACGAAATAATTCAAAGAAAATAAAAAAATCTAAAAATATTTTTTTTATCATTTCTAAACATGTGTGAAGGCCGGAACTCCTTGGTTTCTGTTAGATACATAACAGAACTCTAACCTAACTCACAATTTGGAACCAGAACTCTAATAAAAGTATCAGTAGATCACAATATTTTAAAACAAGTTTGTTTTGTTAACATGTTTTAGAACATGATGCTCTGCTGATACTTTTATAAGAGTTCTGGTTCCAAATTGTGTGTTAGGTTCTAGTTCTGTTATGTATCTAACAGAAACCAAGGAGTTCTGGGCTTCACACATGTTTTGAATTGATAAAAAAAATATTTTTCGATATTATATTTGAATTTGATTTTTTTTGTTAACATGTTTTAGAACATGATGCTCTGCTGATACTTTTATAAGAGTTCTGGTTCCAAATTGTGTGTTAGGTTCTAGTTCTGTTATGTATCTAACAGAAACCAAGGAGTTCTGGCCTTCACACATGTTTTGAAATGATAAAAAAAATATTTTTCGATATTATATTTTAATTTGAATTTTTTTGTTAACATGTTTTAGAATATGGTGATCTGCTGATACTTTTATAAGAGTTCTGGTTCCAAATTGTGTGTTAGGTTCTAGTTCTGTTATGTATCTAACAGAAACCAAGGAGTTCTGGCCTTCACACATGTTTTGAAATGATAAAAAAAATATTTTTCGATATTATATTTGAATTTGAATTTTTTTGTTAACATGTTTTAGAATATGGTGATCTGCTGATACTTTTATAAGAGTTCTGGTTCCAAATTGTGTGTCAGGTTCTAGTTCTGTTATGTATCTAACAGAAACCAAGGAGTTCTGGGCTTCACACATGTTTTGAAATGATAAAAACAATATTTTTCGATATTATATTTTAATTTGAATTTTTTTGTTAACATGTTTTAGAATATGGTGATCTGCTGATACTTTAATAAGAGTTCTGGTTCCAAATTGAATGACAGGTTGGAGTTCGATTATGTATCTAACAGAAACCAAGGAGTTCCGGTCTTCACACATGTTTAGAAATGATAAAAAAAATATTTTTCGAATTTTTCATTTTCTTTGAATTATTTCGTTATACATGTTTTAGGACATGATGCTCTGCTGATACTTTTATAAGAGTTCTGGTTCCAAATTGTATGTTAGGTTCTAGTTATGTTATGTATCTAACAGAAACCAAGGAGTTCTGGCCTTCACACATGTTTTGAAATGATTAAAAAAATATTTTTCGATATTATATTTTAATTTGAATTTTTTTGTTAACATGTTTTAGAATATGGTGATCTGCTGATACTTTTATAAGAGTTCTGGTTCCAAATTGTGTGTTAGGTTCTAGTTCTGTTATGTATCTAACAGAAACCAAGGAGTTCTGGCCTTCACACATGTTTTGAAATGATAAAAAAAATATTTTTCGATATTATATTTGAATTTGAATTTTTTTGTTAACATGTTTTAGAATATGGTGATCTGCTGATACTTTTATAAGAGTTCTGGTTCCAAATTGTGTGTCAGGTTCTAGTTCTGTTATGTATCTAACAGAAACCAAGGAGTTCTGGGCTTCACACATGTTTTGAAATGATAAAAACAATATTTTTCGATATTATATTTTAATTTGAATTTTTTTGTTAACATGTTTTAGAATATGGTGATCTGCTGATACTTTAATAAGAGTTCTGGTTCCAAATTGAATGACAGGTTGGAGTTCGATTATGTATCTAACAGAAACCAAGGAGTTCCGGTCTTCACACATGTTTAGAAATGATAAAAAAAATTTTTTTCGAATTTTTCATTTTCTTTGAATTATTTCGTTATACATATTTTAGGACATGATGCTCTGCTGATACTTTTATAAGAGTTCTGGTTCCAAATTGTGTGTTAGGTTTTAGTTCTGTTATGTATCTAACAGAAACCAAGGAGTTCTGGCCTTCACACAGTTTTGAAATGATAAAAAAAATATTTTTCGATATTATATTTTAATTTGAATTTTTTTGTTAACATGTTTTAGAATATGGTGATCTGCTGATACTTTTATAAATGTTCTGGTTCCAAATTGTGTGTTAGGTTCTAGTTATGTTATGTATCTAACAGAAACCAAGGAGTTCTGGGCTTCACACATGTTTTGAAATGATTAAAAAAATATTTTTCGATATTATATTTTAATTTGAATTTTTTTGTTAAAATGTTTTAGAATATGGTGATCTGCTGATACTTTTATAAGAGTTCTGGTTCCAAATTGTGTGTTAGGTTCTAGTTCTGTTATGTATCTAACAGAAACCAAGGAGTTCTGGCCTTCACACATGTTTTGAAATGATAAAAAAATATTTTTCGATATTATATTTTAATTTGAATTTTTTTGTTAACATGTTTTAGAATATGGTGATCTGCTGATACTTTTATAAGAGTTCTGGTTCCAAATTGTGTGTTAGGTTCTAGTTCTGTTATGTATCTAACAGAAACCAAGGAGTTCTGGGCTTCACACATGTTTTGAAATGATAAAAAAAATATTTTTCGATATTATATTTGAATTTGATTTTTTTTGTTAACATGTTTTAGAACATGATGCTCTGCTGATACTTTTATAAGAGTTCTGGTTCCAAATTGTGTGTTAGGTTCTGGTTCTGTTATGTATCTAACAGAAACCAAGGAGTTCTGGCCTTCACACATATTTTGAAATGATAAAAAAAATATTTTTCGAATTTTTTATTTTCTTTGAATTATTTCGTTATACATATTTTAGGACATGATGCTCTGCTGATACTTTTATAAGAGTTCTGGTTCCAAATTGTGTGTTAGGTTTTAGTTCTGTTATGTATCTAACAGAAACCAAGGAGTTCTGGCCTTCACACAGTTTTGAAATGATAAAAAAAATATTTTTCGATATTATATTTGAATTTGAATTTTTTTGTTAACATGTTTTAGAATATGGTGATCTGCTGATACTTTTATAAGAGTTCTGGTTCCAAATTGAATGACAGGTTGGAGTTCTGTTATGTATCTAACAGAAACCAAGGAGTTCCGGCCTTCACACATGTTTAGAAATGATAAAAAAAATATTTTTAGATTTTTTTATTTTCTTTGAATTATTTCGTTATACATGTTTTAGGACATGATGCTCTGCTGATACTTTTATAAGAGTTCTGGTTCCAAATTGTGTGTTAGGTTCTAGTTCTGTTATGTATCTAACAGAAACCAAGGAATTCTGGGCTTCACACATGTTTTGAAATGATAAAAAAAATATTTTTCGATATTATATTTTAATTTGAATTTTTTTGTTAACATGTTTTAGAATATGGTGATCTGCTGATACTTTTATAAGAGTTCTGGTTCCAAATTGTGTGTTAGGTTCTAGTTATGTTATGTATCTAACAGAAACCAAGGAGTTCTGGGCTTCACACATGTTTTGAAATGATAAAAAAAATATTTTTCGATATTATATTTTAATTTGAATTTTTTTGTTAACATGTTTTAGAATATGGTGATCTGCTGATACTTTTATAAGAGTTCTGGTTCCAAATTGTGTGTTAGGTTCTAGTTCTGTTATGTATCTAATAGAAACCAAGGAGTTCTGGGCTTCACATATGTTTTGAAATGATAAAAAAAATATTTTTCGATATTATATTTGAATTTGAATTTTTTTGTTAACATGTTTTAGAATATGGTGATCTGCTGATACTTTTATAAGAGTTCTGGTTCCAAATTGTGTGTCAGGTTCTAGTTCTGTTATGTATCTAACAGAAACCAAGGAGTTCTGGCCTTCACACATGGTTTGAAATGATAAAAAAAATATTTTTCGAATTTTTCATTTTCTTTGAATTATTTCGTTATACATGTTTTAGGACATGATGCTCTGCTGATACTTTTATAAGAGTTCTGGTTCCAAATTGTGTGTCAGGTTCTAGTTCTGTTATGTATCTAACAGAAACCAAGGAGTTCTGGGCTTCACACATGTTTTGAAATGATAAAAAAAATATTTTTCGATATTATATTTTAATTTAATTTTTTTGTTAACATGTTTTAGAATATGGTGATCTGCTGATACTTTTATAAGAGTTCTGGTTCCAAATCGTGTGTTAGGTTCTAGTTCTGTTATGTATCTAACAGAAACCAAGGAGTTCTGGGCTTCACACATGTTTTGAAATGATAAAATAAATATTTTTCGATATTATATTTGAATTTGAATTTTTTTGTTAACATGTTTTAGAACATGATGCTCTGCTGATACTTTTATAAGAGTTCTGGTTCCAAATTGTGTGTTAGGTTCTAGTTATGTTATGTATCTAAGGAGTTCTGGCCTTCACACATGTTTTGAAATGATAAAAAAAATATTTTTCGATATTATATTTGAATTTGAATTTTTTTGTTAACATGTTTTAGAATATGGTGATCTGCTGATACTTTTATAAGAGTTCTGGTTCCAAATTGTGTGTTAGGTTCTAGTTCTGTTATGTATCTAACAGAAACCAAGGAGTTCTGAGCTTCACACATGTTTTGAAATGATAAAAAAAAATATTTTTCGATATTATATTTGAATTTGAATTTTTTTGTTAACATGTTTTAGAATATGGTGATCTGCTGATACTTTTATAAGAGTTCTGGTTCCAAATTGTGTGTCAGGTTCTAGTTCTGTTATGTATCTAACAGAAACCAAGGAGTTCTGGCCTTCACACATGGTTTCAAAAGATAAAAAAAATATTTTTCGATATTATATTTTAATTTGTTTTTTTTTTTGGTATACATGTTTTAGGACATGATGCTCTGCTGATACTTTTACAAGAGTTCTGGTTCCAAATTGAGGGTTAGGTCAGAGTTATGTTATGTATTTAACAGAAACCAAGGAGTTCTGGCCTTCACACATGTTTTGAAATGAAAAAAAAAAAAAACTCGATTTTGGTATATTTTTATTCATTCGGTATTAATGTTTTAGGACATGATGCTCTGCTGATACTTTTTTAAGAGTTCTGGTTCCAAAATGAGTGTTAGGTTGAAGTTCTGTTATGTATCTATTAGCAGGGACTGAAAGCGGTAGAGGTTAACGGTATTGGTACCGCAAAAATATAACGGTACCGTTATTCGATAGCGGTTGGGCCATACCGAAATTATACCGGTATGGAATAACGGTATCGAAAAAATCTTGAGTGTCGTTCGTCGGCTATGAGAGAAGGGAGGAGGGGGGGGGAGGGCGCGTGAGGGGCAAAACTCAGAGCGAGTTCGTTTGTTGTGAACGCACACACACGTCTTTGTCAATCGAGCGACACACAGGTTAATAAAACTTTGTTTGTTCTGTTCTGTTGCGCACGCGTTCACGCACAGTAGGTAGGTACCTACCTACCTTTAACTATAGATTTTGACACGGGTCTTTATCACGTAATTAAGTACCTACCTTTAATTTATTTTCCCGACTATGACGTCTGCTCGCGACCATGGCTATTGTAATTATTTGTAGGTAAGTAACATAATCGAAATGTCGGGAAAATAAATTACCGGCAGGTAGGTATTTACATAATAAATACACATAACTTCTCTTTTATTTCTTTATGATAAAATTTAAATTAAAGTAGGTGGCGATTCTATTGTGCCCATAAAAAAATTTCGGAATCCTAAAACACCATCGCTCTTATTCCTTTACGTTAAAGTCTAAATTTGCGTAACCTCAGGATGACAGTTTTAAAACGTAGGCTAGTTTTAAGTAATTTAACTATTTTTTTACGTAAATCTAGTCAATAAAAGTAAAGTGAAATTTTGATTTTCTTATTTATTTCGTTCATCAGAAATAAACGAAAAAAAATAATTCCAAATTTAAAATTTTGTGATTACTCAAATTTAGACTTTATTGTAAAGGAATAAGAGCGAAATTGTTTTAATTGTTTATTTTTTTGGAAATTCCAATTGTAGAACGTTGCCAACAGAACAATCAATTACTGATTAGCGTATTAGATTATGACCTGTATTTAAATATAGGACAATTTTTATCTATACCCGGTCATAGTCTATCTATAAACCAAATTTCAACCAAATCTGTCTGTTTAGTAGTTGAAGTAGTTGTAGGATGGATGTTTGTTACAGTGCAGTCGGCGGATCTAGGCACTGGTGATGTTAGCCGTTTGGATGCGCGGCAGACAATTTTCGACTTTATACAGTGACATAATAACCATTTGTGCGTTTCTACGGCTAACTTCACGAGTGCCTAGATCCGCCGACTGCACAGTAACAAACATCCATCCATCTACACAAACTTTCGCATTTATAATATTAGTAGGAAATATAAAATAAGTAATAAAGATAACATTAATACATGTTTAAAATTTGCATAGTTTTTTTATTTTTAATCAATTTTGTTGTACATCTAGTGTTTAAAAGGTGGATAAGTTACTTGGATTTCTTCGCCCATTTTATGTTGCCCTTTTACTGCGTCAACAATCTTTAAGATATGCCTATACGCCATGTTTCGCATACATGGACGTACAAATTGTAGCTCATCCAAGAGCATGTGACAGAAATGATAACTTCCTTTATCAATTTTATTTTCTCTGACACAATCATCGCATTCGAAAACACATTCAGTTCCTGGTTTCTCTTTTTCTTTTTTCGGCGACGGCATACAGTTCTTCAAATGTAAATCAGATTCATATACAGGGGACACTGGGGCTGATGGCGATCCTTCATCAGATGAATTAGAAACTCGTCTATGATCTGCTTTTTTGCGTTTGCTAACTGTCGGCAAAATACTCTGCGACATTCCAACATCCAAGCCGCAAAAAACATCTGATGACAGACGTCTTTTTCTACCTAAAAAAAGGTTATACACATTGAGAAGAAATAAATAAAACCCACATACCATTTCCCACAAATTAATACAGTTTTCTGCCCGTCCATATATTTATTTATACTTATTTTGATGGAGTTAGTCATCTGTGGCAGTTATTATAATAACAAATAGATTTATGTTAAACTAATAAATAAATAAATAAATAGATATATATTGTTGGACATTTTACACATCGCCATCTAGCCCTAAACTAAGCAAAGCTTGTACTATGGGAACTAGTTAACTGATAGAATACTTAGGTAAATAATTTTATACTTAAGTAGGTACATAAATAATTATGATAGATATAGTTAGGTACTAACACCCAGACACAGAACAAATATCTATGTTCATCACACAAATATTTGCCCCGGGTTGGGATTGAACGCACAACCTACAGCGCTGAAGAAATTTTAAGTTTCGGTTTAGGCTGTGTGTTGATAGATCAGTCAGTCAGTAGGTAAAGCAAAATTTTTATATATGTAGATAGGTAAGTAAATACGATATAAACTTCGAAAAGTGAGGCATCTATTCCCAGTCTTACCCTTCACTACACACGCACAACAGTGAGGCATCTATTCCTAGTCTTACCCTTCACTACGCAACAGTGCATAGGTGGGTGGGTCAAACAAATATCTACCTATTATAAATTTTTAATTATAGGTAGGTATTAGGTAACCTATACTTACCTACCACATACCACATAATATTTATACTTTAATAGTAAGTAAAGTACATAGGTACTACCTACTCTATACGGCTTTCAATGCAGTTTAGGTGAAATAGGTAGGTAGGTATTCTCTAAAATTTATGAGAATTCCAATTTATATGTCCCACCTAAACTTCATTGAAAGCCATAACATGATAAACATAGTTTTTACGAAATAAGCCGGCTGACCCGGGTTGGTGGATCTTGGCATCTGTGAAGTGAGCTGTTTGGTTGCGCGGCAGACAATTTTTGACCTTATCCAGTGACACATAACCATTCTTGCTGTGACACGGCACGTAGGTAGGTAGGTACCTACTGACCTTACCTGCCTCACTATGTTTTGTACCTATTGAATGTAGGTACCTGCCTACCTCGGTACCTACCCACCTAGGTAGGTAGGTACCTGCCTACCTCGGTACCTACCCACCTAGGTAGGTAGGTACCTGCCTACCTCGGTACCTACATTCAATAGCAGGGACCGAATAACCGAAAAATTAAGATACCTCTATTTATCGATATGACGTCATACCGATAAATTCCGGTATTCCATATATTTCAATACCTAAAAATATAACGGTACCGAAAAGCTTCTACCGAAATTCATAGTGGTATACTAAAGGTTGAATAACGATACCGCAATTTCTACCCAAATATTATAGGTTTTCTCACTCCCCCGCGCGGCGGGGAGCGGCGGCGGCGGCGGTCGGTGCATCAAACGACTTACTACGTTTGTTTTGTTGTGTTGTGTCAGTTTCAGTTGTGTGTGATGCGACATACGAACTATACCTATAGCGAACTGCAAATTCAAAATCGAACTCAAAATTTCATTACTTAGATGATAGGTCTGTTCCCTACCTACGTAGTAGGTACTGTATCTACCTCTACCTAGTAGGTATTGTCGGCGGATCTTAGTTTAGTTAGGTAAGTATCTACCTACCTACGTAAAGATAGCTGTTTGGTTGCGCGGCAGACAATTTTTGACCTTATCCAGTGACACATAACCATTCTTGCTGTGACACGGCACGTAGGTAGGTAGGTACCTACTGACCTTACCTGCCTCACTATGTTTTGTACCTATTGAATGTAGGTACCTGCCTACCTCGGTACCTACCCACCTAGGTAGGTAGGTACCTACCTACAGTTCTGCCAGCGGGTCTAGGCATTCGTGTAGTTAGCTGTGTGTACGCAGAAATGGTTTTGTGTCAGTGACACAAAACCATGATAAGGTCGAAAATTGTCTGCCGCGCAACCAAACAGCTCACTTCACAGATGCCAAGATCCACCAACCCGGGTCAGCCGGCTTATTTCGTAAAAACTATGTTTATCATGTTATGGCTTTCAATGAAGTTTAGGTGGGACATATAAATTGGAATTCTCATAAATTTTAGAGAATACCTACCTACCTATTTCACCTAAACTGCATTGAAAGCCGTATAGAGTAGGTAGTACCTATGTACTTTACTTACTATTAAAGTATAAATATTATGTGGTATGTGGTAGGTAAGTATAGGTTACCTAATACCTACCTATAATTAAAAATTTATAATAGGTAGATATTTGTTTGACCCACCCACCTATGCACTGTTGCGTAGTGAAGGGTAAGACTAGGAATAGATGCCTCACTGTTGTGCGTGTGTAGTGAAGGGTAAGACTGGGAATAGATGCCTCACTTTTCGAAGTTTATATCGTATTTACTTACCTATCTACATATATAAAAATTTTGCTTTACCTACTGACTGACTGATCTATCAACACACAGCCTAAACCGAAACTTAAAATTTCTTCAGCGCTGTAGGTTGTGCGTTCAATCCCAACCCGGGGCAAATATTTGTGTGATGAACATAGATATTTGTTCTGTGTCTGGGTGTTAGTACCTAACTATATCTATCATAATTATTTATGTACCTACTTAAGTATAAAATTATTTACCTAAGTATTCTATCAGTTAACTAGTTCCCATAGTACAAGCTTTGCTTAGTTTAGGGCTAGATGGCGATGTGTAAAATGTCCAACAATATATATCTATTTATTTATTTATTTATTAGTTTAACATAAATCTATTTGTTATTATAATAACTGCCACAGATGACTAACTCCATCAAAATAAGTATAAATAAATATATGGACGGGCAGAAAACTGTATTAATTTGTGGGAAATGGTATGTGGGTTTTATTTATTTCTTCTCAATGTGTATAACCTTTTTTTAGGTAGAAAAAGACGTCTGTCATCAGATGTTTTTTGCGGCTTGGATGTTGGAATGTCGCAGAGTATTTTGCCGACAGTTAGCAAACGCAAAAAAGCAGATCATAGACGAGTTTCTAATTCATCTGATGAAGGATCGCCATCAGCCCCAGTGTCCCCTGTATATGAATCTGATTTACATTTGAAGAACTGTATGCCGTCGCCGAAAAAAGAAAAAGAGAAACCAGGAACTGAATGTGTTTTCGAATGCGATGATTGTGTCAGAGAAAATAAAATTGATAAGGGAAGTTATCATTTCTGTCACATGCTCTTGGATGAGCTACAATTTGTACGTCCATGTATGCGAAACATGGCGTATAGGCATATCTTAAAGATTGTTGACGCAGTAAAAGGGCAACATAAAATGGGCGAAGAAATCCAAGTAACTTATCCACCTTTTAAACACTAGATGTACAACAAAATTGATTAAAAATAAAAAAACTATGCAAATTTTAAACATGTATTAATGTTATCTTTATTACTTATTTTATATTTCCTACTAATATTATAAATGCGAAAGTTTGTGTAGATGGATGGATGTTTGTTACTGTGCAGTCGGCGGATCTAGGCACTCGTGAAGTTAGCCGTAGAAACGCACAAATGGTTATTATGTCACTGTATAAAGTCGAAAATTGTCTGCCGCGCATCCAAACGGCTAACATCACCAGTGCCTAGATCCGCCGACTGCACAGTAACAAACATCCATCCTACAACTACTTCAACTACTAAACAGACAGATTTGGTTGAAATTTGGTTTATAGATAGACTATGACCGGGTATAGATAAAAATTGTCCTATATTTAAATACAGGTCATAATCTAATACGCTAATCAGTAATTAATTGTTCTGTTGGCAACGTTCTACAATTAGAATTTCCAAAAAAATAAACAATTAAAACAATTTCGCTCTTATTCCTTTACAATAAAGTCTAAATTTGAGTAATCTCAAAATTTTAAATTTGGAATTGTTTTTTTTCGTTTATTTCTGATGAACGAAATAAATAAGAAAATCAAAATTTCACTTTACTTTTATTGACTAGATTTACGTAAAAAAATAGTTAAATTACTTAAAACTAGCCTACGTTTTAAAACTGTCATCCTGAGGTTACGCAAATTTAGACTTTAACGTAAAGGAATAAGAGCGATGGTGTTTTAGGATTCCGAAATTTTTTTATGGGCACAATAGAATCGCCACCTACTTTAATTTAAATTTTATCATAAAGAAATAAAAGAGAAGTTATGTGTATTTATTAGGTAAATACCTACCTGCCGGTAATTTATTTTCCCGACATTTCGATTATGTTACTTACCTACAAATAATTACAATAGCCATGGTCGCGAGCAGACGTCATAGTCGGGAAAATAAATTAAAGGTAGGTACTTAATTACGTGATAAAGACCCGTGTCAAAATCTATAGTTAAAGGTAGGTAGGTACCTACCTACTGTGCGTGAACGCGTGCGCAACAGAACAGAACAAACAAAGTTTTATTAACCTGTGTGTCGCTCGATTGACAAAGACGTGTGTGTGCGTTCACAACAAACGAACTCGCTCTGAGTTTTGCCCCTCACGCGCCCTCCCCCCCCCTCCTCCCTTCTCTCATAGCCGACGAACGACACTCAAGATTTTTTCGATACCGTTATTCCATACCGGTATAATTTCGGTATGGCCCAACCGCTATCGAATAACGGTACCGTTATATTTTTGCGGTACCAATACCGTTAACCTCTACCGCTTTCAGTCCCTGTTCAATAGGTACAAAACATAGTGAGGCAGGTAAGGTCAGTAGGTACCTACCTACCTACGTGCCGTGTCACAGCAAGAATGGTTATGTGTCACTGGATAAGGTCAAAAATTGTCTGCCGCGCAACCAAACAGCTATCTTTACGTAGGTAGGTAGATACTTACCTAACTAAACTAAGATCCGCCGACAATACCTACTAGGTAGAGGTAGATACAGTACCTACTACGTAGGTACGTAGGTAGGGAACAGACCTATCATCTAAGTAATGAAATTTTGAGTTCGATTTTGAATTTGCAGTTCGCTATAGGTATAGTTCGTAGGTATGTCGCATCACACACAACTGAAACTGACACAACACAACAAAACAAACGTAGTAAGTCGTTTGATGCACCGACCGCCGCCGCCGCCGCTCCCCGCCGCGCGGGGAGTGAGAAAACCTATAATATTTGGGTAGAAATTGCGGTATCGTTATTCAACCTTTAGTATACCACTATGAATTTCGGTAGAAGCTTTTCGGTACCGTTATATTTTTAGGTATTGAAATATATGGAATACCGGAATTTATCGGTATGACGTCATATCGATAAATAGAGGTATCTTAATTTTTCGGTTATTCGGTCCCTGTCTATTAGAAACAAAAAAGTTATGGCCTTTAGACATATTTTAAAGTGGTAAAAAATGTTTTTTTAGACTTTATATATTTTAGGACATGATGATGTGCTGGCACTCAAACGTGATTTTTAGACTCGAATCGTATAGAACTATTCCTGAAAAGTATCAGGAACTCTAGAACTAAGCTATGGGCTTAAGAAAATACAATTTTTTTTTGATTTGCTACAAAATGATCTGCCAGTACCGGAAGTTAGCAGATCATTTTGAAAAAAAAAAATCTCCGGAAATAGGCCAGAACTATTTCCAAAAAGTATCAGGAACTATAGAACTATGCTGCATGCGAATAGAACTCCCATTTTTTTGTGATCTGCTGGACAATGATCTGCTAAGTTCACGGACATAATAACAGTGACATAGATTGAATAAAGAATCGCTTTGATTTGTACCTAAGCCTATCAGTATTATCTACTAAGTTAATATAACGTGCTTAAAATGTATAGTTTTCTTTTAGTTTTAAACGTGACTATTGGCGAACTGCATCTTTCATCATCTTTCTGCCTTTATCCCACTTAAGTGGGATCGGCACAACATGTATAATTTTTCCATTTCCCTCTATCAGTCGTCATCTCTTCACTCACTTCTTTCACACAGTCCATCCATCTTTTCTTTGGCCTACCTCTACTTCGACATCCATCCACATTCGTTCTTAGCATCCTATAAAGAGAAAATGCAGTTATGTAAAAACCCTAGAAAATGTATAAATTCTTTCTAATCTTTGTACTCAGAATATCTGGACAGCAAGTCTATGTTTTACATCCTAACGTTATGAGTGCGCGTGTGTGTGTACGAACGTTAGATATTACCTACCATTGCTTACCACTTAAAAAACAAATAAGTAATATAATATAATATGTAATAATAAGGATTAATGCTCCGAAGTCGTGTCTTCTTGTTAGTCAGTCAGCTGTAGCATGTTTTATTTTTAAAAGTAACGCGCTGAAAGAATTTTGACTCAAATTCTACGAACAAACATTGCAACACCTTTTCACGAGTTTCACTAACTATTTCATAACGATAAACCCTGATAGAAAACTTTCTACAAAGATAAATCACTGACTTCCTCAGACTGAAGAGATTGGGATTGGACAGACCTCGGGCGTATGGCCCACAAGCTTCTAAAGTATCATCAAAACAATATTACTCGCGGTGCAAAAGTGACAACGCTATACAAGTTCGTATTGCTTTATCACTAGTGAGTAGTATTGTTTTAATATTTGAGCTTGTGGTACGGCCCCTCTTTTGCAATATGACAAAAGCATCTCAAAGAAAAATATTTCTTAGAACACGACGATTTTTCTTTAGCCATTTAAAATGTTAAAGCTGATGGATCACCTGCAGAGAGACTGTCGTAAATCAACCGTTTCTGAGGCGCACGCTGTTTTCGGGGAAAGGAAAACATTCGGTTCCCTGAAGGGATTTACTCTGAAAGTCTTAAAATATAACCGAAAATGACTGAAAAACAAACTTTAATTAGTACTACCCATCAATGTTTTATGGGGCCAGCTACATTCAACAATAAAAAATAATAAAAGGTTATTAGGAGGATTAGAATACCTACAACTAAGCCATGACGATTCATAACAGGTAACTCAGGTAGACTATGGGTCATGCTCAATCAAGAAGAGGACATGGTTCGGCATCAATTCGACGACTAGATGTAATAAAACGGGAATGTAATTAATTAGCTACTTTTACGACATACACACATAATACAACTATAAAATGTATGTACAATTTTGTATAAAACAGCCACAATTTTCTTTGAAACTAATCTCTATTGATTTGTTTTGATTTGGGGAATAAAGGGTAACCGACAGGTACTTACAATCGTGCAAAATTTCAGTATGATAGAACTTACAGTACTTGACTCCTGAATCGGAGCGGTATCAAATAGTCCTGACTAGTCAAGACGGAAGGAAGAACATCCTTGGCGGAAAACAATTATTCGCGACACTTTCGTTCGGTAGTTTTGGAGTAGCTCGTTTTTGGCAGCCATCCAGGTTATCGTACCTGTGACGCCGATGCCTTTATTCCTAACTCAGGGCTGTAATGTTTATTTTGGGTTTTCGATTAATTTAATTCAACGTTGATGTCATGCCTGATAAAATATCCAAGTATGTCTCTTGCAGAACACATTTCTTTTATTTATAGGCGATGCAAGTTACTCTTATTGCGTTTTCCAGAAGTTACATAACTGGGAACTCGCGAACCGAAAACGAAATATCGTAACAATATTTGTATAAAAGTTAGTCGTATCGATGTAACTAATGATATGAATATTGTTACGATATTTCGTTTTCGGTTCGCGAGAAAACTCCTGAACTGGTGATCGCATCGGCTCTAACTCCCATACTATGTAACTGTTTAACTTCCAGTGGCGTAGATGTAAGAGGCGTGGCTATTTTCCGCGGCGAAGAAATGTTTGCATGATCTTTGAGATTTTTGTTCCGATTCTGGGTGTGCTTTGATATCATAGTACTTGTAGTTCCTGTCGCTCACGGCACAGAGAATCCTTGTGTCAGGGCAGGACTATGTATGAATAGCGAATAGACACACATAGACTAGTGTATCAAATCTACTACCTACTTTATTCAATCTATCTATGCAATCACCCACATCCACCATCAGCTAGGGACACAGACACAGAACAAACGCTTACCTATTTGTTTTTTTTCTAGCGGTGACCAGCAACTAGGGACTTTGTTCATCCGCGTTTTGAGTATTTCATTTAAAAAAGCAGTGCACTGCCTCTCAGCAGTGTGGTTTTCGAACGTGCAGATTATCACATTCCTAGGTACTAGCGAGATAATATTAAAACATACGGTAATAGCTAAAACAATTATCCGTCTACATCTAGTTAGGCACGTCGTCACGTGTTATGTCATTGCTTTGAGGTTTTACTATAATGCTACTATAACAATCAGTCAGTAGCTCAAGCATGACGTGTATGTAGATCCGAAAAAAATATGAAAATTAAATAGGATTATAGGAATAATTCCAAAGTACGGAGTTCCTCTCAGATCTCCAAGCGCTGAGATCCTTGAAAATGTCTAAAAAGCGGGAGGGATATTATACATGTCGAATCATTACATTTGGTAGTCTACATTTTGCAGTATTGTATAGGTATTAATATTAATTAACATAAGTATTTGATTAGTCTACTTTTTAGGGTTCCGTACCCAAAGAGTAAAATCGGGACCCTATTACTAAGACTTTGCTGTCCGGATGTCCGTCTGTCTGTCCGTCTGTCTGTCACAGGGCTGTATCTCATGAACCGTGATAGCTAGACAGTTGAAATTTTCACAGATTATGTATTTCTGTTGCTGCTATAACAACAAATAATAAAAACAGAATAAAATAAATATTTAAGGGGGGCTCCCATACAACAAACGTGTTTTTTTTTGCCGTTTTTATAGATAATGGTACGGAAACCTTCGTACGCGAGTCCGACTCGCACTTGAATGGTTTTTTTTTTCGGGATTCGTAACTACGACTTTCACAATGAACCACGCCGGCATGTAAAAAATAGAATAGACACTGAGTTGGGTAGTATATCTACTAGACATACCAAATACTATCTAACCTTTCTAATCTCCAGCCGCTCAGATCATCGAAGATGTCTGCGGGAGTAATCAAATGCACAACCAAACATTTTATTAAGTACACAGTACACACCCTTTGGTACTTAGCAGACCCACGTACCTACATGTTTGTTTACTATCAAATTGTGCGTAAAATGCGTACATTGTCTGGCGTAGGTACTTACCTGCTCGTATTAGAAATCGAAGGCCGAGTGGAAGTTTTAGAACACTGTCATAAAACTGCATATTAGATATAAAGATACGCGATCAATTGAAATTCAATGCTCATTAGAATCGAATAATACCTACTTAAAGATTGTATTTTTATCTAACTGCTTTTATTCACAGAATGAATCTTATCCTGCTAGCTACACTACTATTATAATGAGGATTTTTTTTATATTTTTGTAAATATAAAACTAACTCTAACAATTTAAAAATTCTTTCACCTATTAAGGCTGAGCAACAACCAAATTTGCAATGGTTGAAGCCCAAATAATTTTTATCGTGAATGATGTATGGAATTGAAATTTATATGGAAGATTCTCAGGTATATAAGCGTCAAAATTATTTTATCAAAAATAAAAATTTAATAAAAACCTTGTTAAGAAAAAATGCCAAACACATCTCTGAAAATCAAGAATTGCCCAAAAATATCCTAAACCATAAGGCAATTCAATATGATATTTATCATAAATATTGCTAAATAAATTATAAATTGAATAGTTTAGCAGTTTTTTTTTTAAAGCCATTTCTTTTACATAATTAATTTTTTTCTAAATGTCGCTTACGCTATTTAATTCCGAGCATCGGTAACTTCATGCCGCACTCTTTTTTCTTGCTATTCGCGTATTTTGCTTCGCAGTCATACTCATTCCGCGGCGATCCGCGTTGCTAGACGGACCTGTGCTACTTTTCTCCAGAGCGGTTTCGTAATTTTAAACTTAACCATGGGTAAAAAATCAAACAAAAAAAAATTACAAAAGCCGTGGGAAACGCATTGAACCTAATCTACGCCTCATATTTTTTACTAGCAACGAGAACGTGATGTGACTTAGGTTTAGGTAAGTACCTAGGTAGGTAGGTAGGTACCTACAACAATAAAAACATCTCGCACAATTGTATGAAAATTGAATTATTGGTATCAGATAGATAGATAGACCTAGGTAGGTAGTTATAGTATGGTAAGTAGGTAATAGTAGGTATGTCGTTTTTATGTCTAGTTGTGGTTTAGTGTTGGTACCTACCTAATCTAGGTAGGTACCTACCTACCAATCTACCAAATGTCAAACATAACTGAAGTAGGTAGGTAGGTAGGTACTTTGTGTATTTGAAAGATTCATTCGCGAGCGACACACGGATAATTTCATTTAGGTTGGTAGGTACCTATAGGTAGGTACCTACCAACCTGCAGGCTTATTTCGTAATAATCCTATTCATCCGTTGGCTTTCATTGCCAGAGCTCTGAACACCATTCTAATTTAGAGAATAGGATACCTACATACATTCTATAATATTAGGTAGGTGAGTAGGTACTATGAAAAAGGTAGGTATTCTTTAAATACGACTGATGCTCAGAGCTTATCCTTCACTAACAGAGAAAATCCATTGATGCACGCCGGGGTTCGAACCCACGACCGAAAAAGTCGAGGTAGGTACCTCCCACTCGGCCAACACGGCTTCATCTAAATCATCTCAGACTGAAAACATTTAGTTGTCATAGCAACGCATTTCTGAACTGTTTAGTCAGAACTTCGTCTTTCGTCAATCGCGGGTCTGCTAGTACTTATATATAACTCTTACGTTACCTACTGACTGACTGACTGACATATCAACGCACCGCGCAGTCTAAGCGACTGATTCCAAAAACTTTAAATTTTGAGGGTTTATTCCTTTTTAGTAGGTAGGTAGGTACCTACCTTACGCACTAAGAAATAAATTCTCCAAATACAACCAGCGGTGCAGTGCAGCGAAGCTTGCTAGATTATAACTTCACGTGAACAAAGTCGCGGGAGTTTCTACTGATATTATTGCTAGTGGTCGGATATTCTGATGTTTATTTATCTAAACTTTGCGGATTGGCTATACTAGTATGGAGAGCACTTCTTTAAAAAAATCCCGCGTTTCGGGGATCAATGGATAGTAGTTACTAGTTTGTAATTAGTATGCAAAAACTGTAATAATTGGATTTACTTACCTCAAGTTATTTATTGGCTAATATAGATGGCGCTTTGTAGAAATAGTATTATTTTATTGAAAGGGGTAGTTAGCGACCGGACAAACAGCTTATGTATATCCAAACGAGTGTGAAGTTACTGTGAGTGAGTGAGACAGAAAAATATACATAAATTACAAATTTGAAGCCGCTTTCATACTTTCTTAGCTTTTGCCGGAAATAGACTAAATGAACTTTAGGTAAATATGCACCCAAATGTCCGATCACTAATTATTAGCTATGCAAAATTTTAGAAAACGAGCGTACCTACCAAGATTATATTGTACCTACCTACTTGTTTATAAAGCATCCTCTCGGTCGATATTGTGTTTATTTTTAGATCAAAGTAGAAAATATATGAAAATGAATACCTATCGATCCTCGATTTCGAAACAAATGAAAGGTAAGAGAAAACTTTCATAACAAATTACAGTTGTGATTATTTCACATAGTTGTGATTATTTTCACGTTTGACCGAAAATAATTTTGTAGGATTTTCATTTCGTCGAAAATATTCATTACAATTGGTACAAAAGTTATTTTATTAGACAATTAAAAATTCACAAATATCATATTACTGGTTTATTGTTAGATCAAAGAAGAAAACAAATGAAAATGAATCCCAATTGATTCAAACTAGTAGAAGGTAAGGGAAAACTATGATTATAAACAGTTACTGTCGTGATTATAACTATCTATATAACGACGACGCTATAACTAATAAAAAAAAAATCAGGCATGGGTTTTCAATAATTGAATTTGAATTTATAAAACTCTTACGTTACTGACTGACTGAATATCAAAGCACCGCACAGTCAAGCCACTGGTCCCTAAAACTGGGAACTGCATTATGAAAGGGGTGCTAAAGTTTGTATGAAAAATAAATTATCATTTTCATAATTACTTGACATTTAATATTTATGCTTTTCGATACAATTAAAGAAACGCATATTTAAGTTTTATTTGTATTTCTTCATTCGAATATCGAAAAGTCCTTTCTCACGATTTTGATTTATTTATTTCGGATATTGCATACCGTTTTTGAGCATATATGTGTTATATTCATATAGGGCAAATGGTTGAACTGCCAAAAAAATATTCGATGAAATATTTATCGGCCAAGCAACAGCAGAATAATAAAATTATTGTTTGTTAGAAAATTTTGATATTGGTAAATTTGAAGTTGGCTGTGTTGGCGGAGTGAGAGGTACCTCGACTTTCCATCTGAAGGTTGTGAGTGGCCAATGGTTTTTTTTATTCGAATAGTACATAATATGGTTTTTGTCAAAATAATAAGTTCGGATATTATCGTTTTTGAGCATTATGTGCTATTTTGATATAGGGTAAATGGTGAAACTGCCAAATAAAATATTCAATGAAATATTTATCGGCCAAGCAACAGCAGAATAATAAAATTATTGTTTGTTCGAAAATTTTGATTTTGGTAAATTTGAGTTGGCTGTGTTGGCGGAGTGAGAGGTACCTCGACTTCCCATCTGAAGGTTGTGAGTAGTGGCCAATGATTTTTATTTATTCGAATAGTAGGTACATAATATGCTATTCATCAAAATAATAAGTTTGGATATTACCGTTTTTGAGCATTATGTGCTATTTTGATATAGGGTAAATAGTGAAACTGCCAAATAAATATTCGATGAAATATTTATCGGCCAAGCAACAGCAGAATAATAAAATTAGTGTTTGTTCGAAAATTTGATTTTGGTAAATTTGTAGTTGGCTGTGTTGGCGGAGTGAAAGGTACCTCAACTTTCCATCTGAAGATCGTGAGTGGCCAATGGTTTTTTTTATTCGAATAGTACATAAAATAATATGCTATTCGTCAAAATAATAAGTTCGGATATTACCGTTTTTGAGCATTATGTGCTATTTTGATAAAGGGTAAATGGTGAAACTGCCAAATAAATATTCGATGAAACATTTATAAAACAGTAAGGTAATTTTGTTTGTTCGAAAATTTTGATTTTGATAAATTTATAGTTGGCCATGTTGGTCGAGTGGGAGGTGCCTCGAATTTTCATCGGAAGGTAGTGAGTTCGAATCTAGGCCGTGCATCAATTAATTGTTCAACTGTTCGAAAAAGTTATAGCGCATACACGTACCTACTCAAAACGGTGAAGGAAAACATCGTGCGGAAACCACTTAGTAGGTATTCTTATAAGCGGCGATAGGCTTGCAACCTGTGACGTATTGAATGCTAAATACTGCAAAATATGGGTATCGTGCCAAATTTAATGTTTGGACGTGTCTCTGACTACCCCTTTTAGACATCTTCAAGGATCTAAGCGTCTTGAGATCTGAGAGTTTGAATACCGTTCTTTGGGATTACAGTTGTGATCCTATTTATTTTATTAGTATTATAACTTTTTATGGTCCTTTAGTATTCTGTGGTAATAATAAAATTTTATTTAGGTACCTACAGTATCAGCGTGTAACATACAATAAGTAATTTGACAGTATGAAAAATAAAGTGTTGTTGATAGTAAATTATGCCTTTATAAAGCGTTATGGAGTAAAATAACTTGAAAATAAACAATGATTCATTAAAAAACTCATAATTAAAATTATCTATTCTAAACGCCAGTCGCGTGACACAAAAAGGTCAGGATTGGTTTAATCGACGATGACGCAACATGCTTGTCAATATGCCATCGCCTGCCTTGAAAAACTTGACGTTTGTGTATTTGTTGACAAGCATGTAACGTCACAGAAACTAGTGCGACGTTATTTGCATAAAGAAGCGTTTTTCGCATCCGTTTGGTCGTATGGGCCGGGCCCTAAATAGTAAAGTACCTATAGCATCGTCATGAGGTTGAAGTTTTTAAATATGTAAACTATGAGTTCCCTCGGCGGTAAGACCTTGCTTAAATAATTACTGTAGTAAAATGACGTTGTAGTTTTATAGATTGGCGTCATACTAACGCATTTGAACGTAGGTAATGTCGTATATTATAAACTACGATTAAAGTCACGCGTCTCGGCAATTTTCGTTTTTCTAAAGTCACGATTATAAAAATAAAATAAGTATTGGTGGACATTTTTACACAGCGCTGTCTAGTCCCTAAACTAAACAAAGCTACTATGGGAACCAGATTATTGATAGATTAGGTATCTACATAAATACTTTTTTTGTAAATACATAGAATACTTATAATACCTACCAGACAGAACAACGGTGTGTGTTTGTTACTATTTGCCGCGAAAACTACTGAACAGATTAAAATTAAACATAACAGTAATATAGCATAGACATCAGAATAACACAGGCTACTTTTTACCAGGTACCCCACTCGTGCGAAGCCGGGGCGAGCAGCTTGTACATACATATAGGTATCTCAAAAAAGTAGTAATGTGAAAATGTAAAAGTAAATATTTCTTCTTGGTCAGGTAGCCTCGGTCACCATTCTCGTCCAGTAACCATCACTTTAGAAAGTTTTTATAGACAGAACAAAACCCAATTGAAGCATACCAAAACAATAGGTACAACTAAAACACCGACGTCTTTTGTTTCAGTAGTTAAGCTGCGGTTTCTAATACGACTAAATACATTGAGACTGTAAAAACGGTGCATGCAAATTTAGACCTTATGTATTTCAGAAGTTGGTAACTAACTATTCAATTTCGTTTAAAAAAATAAAAAATCCAACTTCATGTTTCAGGAGTATTAGGTATTCGTTAGATGCTTTAGTTTTTTAACTTTTATCAGAATCAACTAATCCGATTAATTCATAAAATTTGTATAATATAATGTATAGAGGAACCCATATTTTAACTTTAAATACATATATAAATAAATTCACTCACTCATTGAAATCGAGCAAACTGTAAAGGTAATTTAAGTTAGTTTAGGTAAGTTTAGGTACTTAACTAAAAAAATGAACTGTGTAACGCAAAACATGACCTGTCTTTACGTAGTAAAATGGCTGTAGCTTCCTGATAGTTAACTAGATGTATATTATAGAAACCTGGCATTAATTCGACCTACGTAGGTAGGTACTCTGTATTCAAAACATACCCCACAGAGCACAGACTATTAGAATATATCTTTCCACTGTTTTGTAAGTAATTGTGCGTGAAAGTGCGTCATTGGATGCTTGAAAGATGCAAATGTAAGAATAATTTCAATAAAAACTAAGTGTTTTGCTACATTTTGTATTGTTGTTGTCTGATCGTAGGTATTGTCGAAACTAACTAAAATTGAGTGAAAACGGTACAATTTCAAATTCAAATTCAAAAATCTTTTTTTTCAATAAAATCACAAGGATCACTTTGAAACGTCTTAGGAACTAGGTGGAGTGGAGCTACGCCGATTCCACGCGACCAAGCCTAGAAGAATCAGGCAACAAACACGGCTTGGGGTCTACCTTTTTTTTAATGACCCTTTTCTTAATGCTATGTAGAGCTCCAGTGTGGTGCCGATCAAGGTGAAGGCTCAAACAAGAATAATAATTAAAAGTACTAACCAAGTAGGTACGTACATTAATAAAAAAAATAACGAAAGAGCTTCAGCAGATTTCTTATTTCACGGTTATCTACAGGTACCTACGCTATCTAACCTTTGATTGACTAACTTAGAATTGGGATAATTTACTATTTCTGTAATGTACGAGTAATTCACTGACGTTAACCTAAAAATGTAATCTGGATGTATGTTGACTAAACTACATAACAATAACACTTGGATGTGTGAAATATGAAGATAAAAATATATCATTGAATAAATTATAATTTTAAGACACATTTACGCTAAATTAGATTTTAACGTAACAGAATACAAACGTGCGTTTTATTTTACAAAGTTTTAATACAGTCCTGCCCCATACTAGGATTTCCTGTTTATTACACAGGAAAGTAGGAAATATCGAACTGTAACTTTACATGCTTTTATTATGCATAATGTTCAATCCATAGGTAGGTACTTATGGACACATACACATTGTAAAGTAATTTTCCTGTAGAGAAATAAATAATATCTAATACTAAAAGCAGTGTTGGCCGAGTGGGAGGTACCTCGACTTTCAATCTGAAGGTCGTCGGTTCCCGGCATGGAATCCCAGCGTGCATTTTGGATTTTTCTATTCGAAAAAATTATATGCGCATCAAAACACATACCTACGTCCTCAAAACGCTGAAGGAATTATAAAAAAAATATTAGTTGCGTAGACCGTTATCAATTAAGAACTCTATAAATAGGTACCTACCTACCTACCTACCTATCTATCTACCTGGCTATATCAATATGCATGAATCGACGATAGATAAGTAGGTACATTCCTAACTACGAGTAACATGAAATATAGGAACTGAAATACAAGAACTAGTTACGCATTTATAACCGCGATCATTGGAAAATTACCTCGTTCGTAGTCACATTCAAGTTAGGTATGTAGGTATGTACATTTCTACCTAATTTGTATTATTTTTGACGTAGGTTTTGTTGTTGCTTTTTAGTAACTACCTACCAGTAGGTACCTACCAAGTCAGTTAATGTGAATAGTTCAGAGAAGTAGTGTATTAAGTAGAAATATTCAAACTATTATTTTTTCATTGCCACCACATAAGTAATATTACAATTAGGTATTCTTATTCTGCTACATATATTATTGATCCATAAAACTACTGTTTCCATAAAAAAAAACAATATAAACACTCACTATATATTTTTTAGTCGCTATATTCATATTTTACATCAAACTCGATTCATTTCACTCAGCTAGGTACTCTTAATTTTCAAAAGAACGGAGCTCTACCTACAAAGATTGATGGAAGTTACCTACTCCACTAAGAATAACCTCCTATCTTATTTATGAATGAGATTGCTGTAAGTACCTATAGGTGAAGTAGCAACACATTGCACATTGTTTGTGCAATAAATCCTTGTGCCCTTTAGCCCTGTGGTCTCCTGCGAACCTCAATAAATGATAAAATTTATCACACACAAACAAGTTCTTATCTTTTAAATTGCAACTCTGTGCAAAAATCATGCTAATAAAAACATCGCCTATATAGGAAAGTCATATGATCAGACGGAAGATCATCAAAAGCCAAAAAACTTTTGGCCTGCTACATTATCGCGATTGCGTTTTGCGTCTTTGCCTATTCCGTGACAAATCATTTGACCACCTCTAGAGAATACAATCTTGGGATCCCGAAAATCCAGGGATTGTACTTGATTAATACCTGGATTGTCGGGAATGCCACAAACAGGTCTACTTTGCATCCTGTATAACGACTAAAAAACAATCCTTAAAAACGAGGGATTGTATTAGTCAGCTCTCACACAACGCAAGTAAAGTTCACGAAAGCGAGGTTATTGATCACTATTACAAATTAATTTTAATATTGTTTGTCCAGTCCACCAAACAACATATTGTGATAAAGTATGTATTCGTACCAAAAAACAATACCTACAGGAAAACGGCTTAAAAAACAATTATGAAGGAAGGTAAACACTGCTTATTAAATATCTACATACTACCCACTTCCATAAAATAACGTAATCGAATACTGGCATTTCCAAACAAACATGATAAGAATTTTAGTTTTTTCCCAGCTTTTTATCATATTGTAATTGTATATGACCACAGCGTTGTACGGATTATTATTTAGAAGCAACGTTTCATAAATAGAAGAGGCATAGAACTCGAAGATATTCTGATGTCTCCTCTCCTCTCCTATTAGGGTCATCAGTAGTTACCGTAGGCCGTACGGTAGTACTACGTGGTAGACAAGGCGTAGGGGTGCTACGGACTACGGTTCATAGTGACCGTAGGGGTGCTACGGGCTACATCACGTATTATCCGTAGGGGTTGCTACAGGCTACGACGCGTAGTATAGTTACGGGCACACGTGGTGCGTATGGCAGCTCCCGAGGCTTGTACATTTTCATTCCTACTTCGAAAAGTCTAGAGTTACATTTACGTGAGCTTTTCATATTGGTACACGACCGACGACTAACGTAAAGTGTCTAAAGATTCCCAAATGAAAACAACAAAATGAAAACGTATAATAAATTTATTATCAAGGCACAGGGCTTGCAACAAGGTACAAAATGGCAGTAGCGTCGGTCAGGAGCGCGGTATCAGCGCCGCATACTGTAGGCTGAAGACTTGGCGCGTTGGATCTTCTTCAGGAGGATCTGGAAAGAACGAAAGCGCACTATTATATGGGAATTAGGGTGACTTTCCTTTTACGCAGAGCTGTGCGGAGTGGACCACAGTGCTCGATATTTTCAAACTCGAATATTAGAGCGCCGTCATCGTCGGGTAAAACTCACCCTTATACTCGTATATTGCTATGATTTGACGATTCTGTTTTTCACTTCTTATAAATATTCAAAATATATTGAGGGAAATTAAAAAATGCTTTTATATTAAACTAGCTGACCCGTGCCCGCTTCGCTGTGCGTAAGACATTTCTAATACCATCGTGGACTTTTTTGTAGACGTTTTTAAGTTGTACAATACTGTAGTACATTATTTTGATATATCTCGTGGGGTTCAGCCAGCATTTGCAATGTAAGCGCAAAAAAAATGTGTTTATTTACGACATCACATTAGAAACCTCTAAAATTATCAGTGTTTCTCTGCTATATTATGCATGTATTATACATATAAACCTTCCTCTTGAATTACTCTATTTATTAAAAAAAAACCGCATCAAAATCCGTTGTGTAGTTTTAAAGATATAAGCAAACATACATACATACGCGGGAAGCGGAAAGCGACTTTGCTTTATACTATGTAGTGATGAGTCTAGCAAGATTCACACATATAGGTATGTTTTAAGAACCTAGCACCAAAATGTATCTATTTTATTAGCATCTATATTCAGCTGTGCTGATAGTTATCTTGTACTATGTACATGGAGGATTACAGTCGTAATCCTATTTCATTTGTTTACTCGTACTGCATGAAGTAATGTTACTGCACTTGGGGATTACAGTCGTGATAATCCTTTTACAGTTTTTTTATTTTATTGTCTCGCAATGTACCTCCTGCTATGTCTTTAGCATCGTCCACATAGCAAAATAGACGCCTAATGGCTTCATTTCTTCAAAAAACAATTCTTACAAGTCGTTGAGGTGTGCGGGTCAGTAGGTAAAAAATGTATTATGATTGGCTTGTTCAATGTCACAGCCCGCCTCGGGGCGCGTCGTGAATCGCGCTCGGTGTCTTACACAGGACCTGAAGCCCATATGTATTGTCTGACAGTGTTCACCCTGCATGAGGAGTCTAGGCTGTGTGCTCGATGGTCTCTAGTCAATATCGAAGGGAAATTTTAAGACACGTCTAAACTAGGTACACTTGGCAGGTAACATCCCCAATTTTTATAATCGAATCGTCAAATTCCGCAAAGTAATGTAGGTACACTGATGGTACCTAATTTCCTACCTACCTACCTAGTACTTAGTTTCTTGTGATCCTAGTTACTCACCATATTATCATGGTCAATCTGCCGCTGGTGATTCTTCCTCATGACAGCGGCGGAAGGCAGTGGCCGCCTCGGAGGCTGCTCCCGCGAGGGTATGGAAGACTTCCTCGTGTTCCTCAAAGACAAAGTCAAAAGTTTTAAATAAAATCACAAGCATCACTTTGAAACGACTTAGGAGCTAGGCGAAGCTACGCCTGCTCCTCGCAACCAAGCCTAGAAGAATCAGGCAACAAACACGGCTTGGGTCTATCATGTTTTTCAATGATCCTTTCCTTAATGCTATGTAGAGCTCCAGTGTGGAGCAGATCAAACAAGGTGGTGGCTCAAACTATTCATAGTTTTTAGTAAAAACGTAATTGTTTTGGAAGAGACATTAGAAAATAAAAATCTATTGAGAAAAATTTCATCGATTCTGTGTATAATTTATCTAGATTCAATCCTTTAGTAATCATTGTCATAAAAAACATAACTGTATGTTTTGCTGTTATTGAGAATAAGGATTCTGCATTCATCAAAAAAAAATCTTGTCTTAAAAGTACTAACCTGGCGCTAAGGATCTTGGTAAGGAGTATGTGGTTGTGCCTCTCGATCTCCCGCAACCGATCGTTCGTGAAGGACATATTGATGCGACGGGTAGATGGAACTGAGACGGAGCTGAAAGCATGTTATGTTATACTAGTACCCCGCTGCACCCCCTTAGGGGCTTCGGATTCATTTCTTAGTGCATTTGGAAGGTTGAAATACCTACACCTTCCAAATTGCAACGTTTCCAGGACCACTGGTTTAGTTGATGGATCAGATAAAGAGTTTAGATGTCCTGTACCTGGATCACTAACTGTTGAGTGGACGTAGGTATTATACGTGGTGGAGTGACGAGGATGTATAAAATTAGAATCCTAATATAATATTATAAATGCAAAAGTTTGTGAGTATGTATGTTTGTTCCTCAATCAGGCCTAAACGACAAAACGGATTAAGTTGAAATTTGCTGTAGATGTAAATATAATGCCCGAATAAATAATAGACTACTTTAAAATATGAAAAACATCCACAAATTTATAAAAAAACGCAATAGGGATGATTTCTGTATAGATGGCGCTGGTGTGCAACAAATCTGACAACTGCAACAGTCTGATCACAGACATTCAGAAAAACATTCAGTCTTTTCTATTCGATTATTAAAATTTGGCAGGACAACGTCTGTCACGGTCGGCTAGTAAAAGATAAATTGAAATCAGAAATTCGTGAACAACTACCTGCTGTAATGGAATTAATGTTTCAAACAGGCGTTCAGAAACACAACAAGTGAGCTATATACTTACCACAAGAAAACTACATCTAGTTACCTAGCCTACTACTTACGGTGGTACAGATTGAGACATCTCGGTCCATTGCTCGTCAGAATCTGCCAGGCGCCCACCTCTATGGTATTGGCAACCGGTCACACCGCAACTCCATTCTACAGTGATATGCCTAGGAACTAACTTCTTAACTAACCCATAATCTGTAGACCTTCCCGACCTCCCAGAAATTGACGCGGGCGCCTTATTGCTAGAGACGGAAGACTGACTTTTGATTAACTTTACAGAAGACGGGTTCGGCGGGTCTCTGTCTTTCAAAGATTTTGCTTCAGTGGCGATAGACTCTTCTTCCTCTTCGAACTCATCTGAATAGGCGTCTTCTTCAGCATGGTCACCTTCATGTGTCTGAGACGCTTCGGAGTCTGATTCGTAGACACAGGTTTCCACGCATATGTTGGGGGGCCGTTTTATAGCGTCAACTATACACCCCATCTCTGATAACTCTTTGGATAGCTCATCTACCTCATTGTTATTCACCTCCTTAGCTTTCGGTGTCTGTTTGGATTTGGTGTTGTTAGAGTCGCCGGAAGACATTGTATCGATGAAGTCTACTTCGCTCCCCCGACGTGACATTTCCTATGGTGCAAGCGTGCTAGTGGCCAGGCGCTAAAAATAATTAAAAAGTTATCTGCCTACTTTTTACAAAGTGGCAAATTCCCTTGGTGATTGCTACTCGAATAACCAAAGTCTAAAGTTTAGTAGGTAGTAACGCTGAGCTGCAAATTAGATTATGGAAATCATATTGCTTGGTAAAAATAAAAGATCAAAATTAAATTACTTACTAAAGTTAAGTACCGAAGCGCTATGTAATTTCTTTAGTGCGTCAGATGTTGTTGCAAAACTCAATTATCAAAATAAATATATCCCGTGAATTTGTACTAGGACTATGCACTATTTACTATTATAAACATCAATAATTACAATCAAAGAAGCACAAATTAACAAATTACAAAATAAATAGGGAGCTTAGAAAACCACAACACAACAAAATACTTTTTACGTCAAAGTATTTTGTTTTTCGAATCTTACACATTTCACTGAAATCATACACAGCCAGTTGTATTACTTTTATGAATTATTTCACAGGTTTTTGCGATTTTTGTAGACGTGTATAAAAATACTATTTTACGAGGCTAAAATCGATACTTTATCATAGCAACGCGCAAACAAATAATTCGCGCGCTGTTCGTTTGTTGAGCCCTGCCATCCCGTTTCCTTTTCCTCTACAATTGAACCTAGTAAAGCTAACGAGAATGGCAACGATGATGAACACGGATTTATGACGTTTTTGACAGTAAAGATAAATATTATGACAGTTCATAAAATTGTAAAAAAAACCATCGATCATTCGTTCATGCACGAGAGAGAAGTGAGAGAGAGAGACAAATAATCTTCGTCGGGATTCGGGATAGTATTGGGATTGGGACTTTGTGTGTGCGATATGATTTTTTATTAGATTTTCTCAGTGTATTCTAGTTTATTTACTAAGATTTTTCTGCAAAATGGTAACAATAATAAAGAACCAACTTCTGAAGCATCTATCACGGTACGTACTTCTTGATAGCATATTGATTTGCCGAAATACATAGCAAGTAGCAATAGGTAGTACCTACCAGTAGTAAATCTATAATTTAATTATTTTACTGGGTTTTAGTCGATAATTGGACTCTAATTTCAAAGCTAATTGCATTAGCAATGTCCACTTGTTACTCAGCATCTAATAAAATAAATGAATATAATTAATTTCTTTGTTTCAATACAATGTCTCTAAATATTGGCATCAGCTTAGATCCGTGTAGAAAACTACATTTTCTATAAAAAATATCAGCCATTCCCATCCTTAATTTATTTACTCTTTATCTGGTCAATTTCTTAAACAATTTTTTGAAACATACTAAAAAAATATTAGTACTCATATTTACCATTACCAATTTATTTATACTTCTCTAGCTTTACAAAAAATCTGAACCCGGAGCAAATCTCCCTCTCAGCATTACGAGGGTCTGGTGAGCTCCACGATCTGACACTCGATGAGGACCTGTTGACGGACCTCCTTGAGCTACCAGGATGGGTCCGCCTCACATCGGCCAAGTGCAACCGGGCAACCTTCAGGATACAGTGGACCAAGCTAAAAACTGTCCCTATAGTGCTGGTAAGATGATTATTATTAATGCGAAGATAACTCTGTCTGTCTTTCTGTCTATGACATTATCGTTATCACAGCCAAATCGCAGTTTGTTATTAAATTTCATATAAAGATAATTTAATCCTGGGACGAACTATCAGACATTTATATGTTTTTAGACAATTGGTGGACATTTTTACACAACGCCATCTAGCCCAGAACTAAGCAAAGCTTGTTTATGGGAACCAGATTACATATAATACTTTTTTTTTAATACTTAAAATACATTATAACACCCACACACGGAACAAACATCTATGTTAGGAATGAAAGTGGATGGATGTCAAAGTAGAGGCCAAAGAAAAGATGGATGACATAGGTAAGAAAAGAGTAAGTGATCAGATGATGGCTGATAGGGCCATAAAAAAAATTATGTTGTGTGGGGTCACCACTTGAGTGAAATAAGAGCAGGAAGATAATGATGAAGGCAGCTCATTGTTTACTCAATTACTTAGGCTATTATGTAATTTACTTGATAATTTTTTTGGTGTAGGTACAATAAAGCATTATCTATTAAATAGCATGATAATATAGATCAGGGCTCTTTTTTAAGGTTCCGCACCCAAAAGATAAAAACGGGACCCTATTACTAAGACTCCACAGTCTGTCTGTCTGTCTGTCTGTCTGTCATAAACTGTGATAGCTAGAAGTTAAAATTTTCAAAAAATAATTATTTAATTAGGGCTCCCATACAACAAACGTGATTTTTGCCGTTTTTCATAGATAATGGCAAGGAACCCTTCGTGCGCGAGTCGGACACACACTTAGCCGGTTTGATATTTAATATTTTAAAACTGTGTTTTCTTGAAATTCGATAATTTGTACTGTTTACATAAGTTCTGCCATTTGGTGACCCCTGATATAGAAGCTTCACTAACTGAGGAAAGTGTGTACACTGGCATAAAATAGATAGAGGTACCTTCTGTAATAAATAGGCTTTTATCTACACCTTACCGGCTACAGACTTGTGCTCGGTCAAGCATACCATGATTATGCAAATGATATTCATTCCTATGCCCTATTGTTCCATGGAGAAGCATTGACCTAACAAAATTAACTGAAAGAAAGAAATAAATATATACAACTAGCAGTACCGCGACAGACGTTGTCCTGTCCAAATTTCAATAGTCGCATAGAGTAACGCACGTTGCTATGACGACTGATGTCAGATTATTTGCACACCAGTGCCATCTATACTCAAAATAATCCCTTTTGCGTTATTTGAATCATTATGGGAATGTTTTTCGTATTTTAAAGTAGTATATGTTTTATTCGAGCATTATATCTACATCTACAGAAAATTTCATCGTCGTTTTGGCCTGATTGAGGCACAAACATAGAAACAAACTCACAAACTTTCGCATTTATAATATTATTAGGATATATAATAATACTGCTTGTACATTTGATATTACTTTTGTTTCGAAGTGGATTTCCCACGAGGAGTAGGCTGGAGCCTACAGCAGCAAATTAATAATCTCTTTGTATATGTTTATTAAGGTGATATATGAAATGTTTGGTTTTTTGTATGGAAAAACCGGCCAAGTGCGAGTCGGGCTCGCGCTTGAAAGGTTCTGTACCATTATCTATAAAAAAGGGCAAAAAAACACGTTTTTTGTATGGGAGCCCCATTAAAAAATATAATTTGTTCTGTTTTAAGTATTTGTTGTGTTATAGCGGCAACAGAAATACATAATCAGTGAAAATTTCAACTGTCTAGCTATCACGTTTCATGAGATATGAGACAGCCCTGTGACAGACAGATGGACGGACAGACGGACAGCGAAGTCTTAGTAATAGGGTCCCGTTTTTACCCTTTGTACCTTTGTACCTTTGTATGATTGGCTAGTACTGTGTGTAGGTATGCTTGATAAATCAGTTGTGAGTTGTTTTACATTTACTTTAGGTCGAGAAAAAAGCAAAGAAACAAAAAATCACCCTAGTCATTAAAACACAAACAAACTCTCGCTTCATTCGCTCTATCACAAATTAAAGATAAGTAGTTATCTAATATTAGTAAGCTTCATAGTTATTATTTTTAAAAACCAACTTCCGTTTGTGCCTTCGCTTGTACTTTATAAAAACTCGCATAATTGTTATTCTAGATCGCAAACTGTATTGGTTCTAAGTTTTACACAAATGTGTTTAAAATACAAACACATAAGTATAAGATTAATAAATTACAATTTATATCTATATTTAAATAATGTACCTATTTATACATTTTCACACAATAAGAATACTATTGATTAAAAAATATAGAAGTTGCGATAGGCTTGCAACCTGTCACGTGTGGAATGCTAAATACATTACATACGTACAAGGTTGCATTGTATCGCCGCTTATAATATACGAATATAATCATACATGTTTTACGATGTTTTCCTTAACCGCTTAGAGCACGTATTAAAGCGCATATAGTTGTTTCGAATAGAAAAATCCATTGATACACGGCCGGGATTCGAACACTACCAACGGATAGTTGTTTCGAATAGAAAAAGCCATTGATGCACGGCCGGTATTCGAACACTACCTACGGATTGAAGTCGAAGTACCTTCACGTGGCCAACACGGCTTTTTACAATGATTATTTCAGTAATGTTATTTCAGTTACACGTGTTTCCGTATTACGAGTGAGTCTTCATAAGATGTTATAAGACTGACTGACCTTGGTTTTTAAAACAAAATGTTTTGCTGTACCTAATAACTTTTTTTGCGCTGGAGTTCTCACAGTAAAAGACACTTCAAAAGCTATACTACTTAATTATTTATTCTCTCGTGAATAATCGGATGTTTTAGTACGCGAACAGTAGTTCCCATGACTTTTTTAATAACTAGCAGAACCCCGGCTTCGCACGTGTGTACCTACTAATGAAGATTATAAGCAAATTTTTGATACTTTAGGTTACATTATTGCAATTATCGTGGGGATCTCTAATTTTGTTGAAAATAGAATATGGCCTATGTTACTCGCTGATAATGTAGCTTTTGATAGGTGAAAGAATTTTCAAAATTGTCTTTTCTTTTTATTTTATTAAATACAAAAAAAACATTTTTTTTTCTTTGTATGTGTTCATCTTAATGCGAATAAATATATCATAACTAGCTGTCCCGACAGACGTTGTCCTGTCAAATGTCAATAATCCCACAGAAAAAAGCACTTTCCGTTTTTCCCGATCTTTATGCCTAAGGGGTATGAAAAATAGATGTTGACCTATTCTCAGACCTACTCAATATGCTCACAAAATTTCATGAGAATCGGTCAAGCCGTTTCGGAGGAGTACGGTAACTAACATTGTGACATGGAAATTTTATATATAAGATGTACCAAATACAAAACACGCGAACACCTAATTACAAAATCAATTTATTTGTGTTATAACAATACCGACTTTAACCAACAACATTGATGCAATTATCGCAACCAAATTAGAATTAGTATTAAAATACGTGCCTTGAATGAATTGGGTTTGCATGTATTAATAACTGAGTAGGTACCTACTGCATCTACTTGTGCTTACTAGTGGTTATGTTCGTTATACTGAATCAGAGGGTCTACTGGTAAAACGAAAACGAAATATCGTAACAACTGACCCACCGAACTTCGTACCGTTTACCATTATTCTGCTATTCGGGACCGAGACTAACCAAAAGTCATGAAAATCGGTCTAGCAGTTCTCGAGTTATAAGTTTTATAATTTGTATCAAAGTTTCATCGTTTCGACTATAGTTTGAACTGTGGGGCTATTTTGTAAACACATTATTATCATGTTATGATGTTAAATGAAATACCTAATATTAGAGAATACCTAATCTGTACATTGTTCATAGTTAGACTTCGCTGTCCGTCTGTCTGTCTGTCACATGGGCTGTATCTCATGAACCGTGATAGCTAGACAGTTGAAATTTTCACAGATTTTCTATTTCTGTTGCCGCTATTTTATTGCCGTTTTTGGTAGATGATGATATGGCACGGAACCCTTCGTGCGCGAGTCCAACTCGCACTTGACCTGTTTTTTTGATTATTTCCGATAGACGTTTACGCAAATAAATAATTTACTAACATGAATCATGTACTTTCATATCATTACTACTGATAACAGTTTTGATAACGAAAACATAACTATCCTTAGTTCCAAAATACATTGTCGAATAGGTCATTAAATTAAAAAAAAATATTGGTGGACATTTTACACATCGTCATCTAGCCCTAAACTAAGCAAAGCTTGTATTATGAGCACTAGATAACTGATATAGTACTTAAATACTTTTTTTTAGTACATTATTACACCCAGACACAGAACAAACATCTATGTTCATCACATAAATGTTTGTCGCAGGTAGGAATCGAACCCACAACCTACACAGAAGCAGAGTTACCACCAACTGATCTGTGAAGCCAGTCTACAATTTTCTTTCTATTACATTCCACGGTGGTGTGGCTGGTAGCAGCCTTATTTCGTAGGTTTTCTGGTAATCAGTCACAGTGTAACTGACATAAGACAATGGATAATGACAGTTGAAGCTGATTTCGATTATCTGTGAGCGTTTACAATAAGGCTACTGAGCTGTGAGGCCAGTCGCTCATAAATATCGTCTACCGAGTATATTACATAGCGTTTTTAGGATTCCATACCCAAAGGGTAAAAACGGGTACCTATTACTAAAACTTCGTTGTCCGTCAGTCACAAGACTGTATCTCATGAACCGTGTTATCCGGGGTCCCACGGCGCGTAAAACGACGGACCGCGCCGGATGACGCTCCGCCTGTGTGCGTCCGGCACGTCGCGTACAGAGCGTTCCGAGCACGGGCCACCACGGATGCATCGTTCCCACGGCGCGTCCGTCCGCCTTGGCGCGGTCTGGCGCGTGAAAACGCGGGCCGTGGGACCCCGGCTTTAGCTAGACAGTTAAAATTTTCACAGATAAGGTATTTATGTTGCCGCTATAACAACAAATACTAAAAACAGAATAAAATTAAATATTAGGTGGGGCTTACAACAAGCGTGTTTTTTTGGTAGTTTTTTTTAGATAATGGAACGGAACTCTTCGTGCGTGAGTCCGACTCCCACTTGGCCGGTTTTTTTTATTGGTATTCGGGTGTTTAGGTATTCAGAGCGCGTAGATACGCCACAGACGCATTCAAATTCTTATATAAAAATCTAGAATAGCATGTTCTCTGTTTAAATATAGATTTTGATTGACCGTTGTACTCAATCTTTTTTACTACCCAGACATGTGGTTATTCTGTTTGTATCTGTCGAAAGACAATGGGATTTTTACAGTTGCAGCTAAGTACCTATGTATTATTTACAAAAAAAAGTATTAATGTATCAGTTTCCTACAAAAAAGTGGGTCTAACTCTATTACTGGAGAGAACTTATAAGAACTATGTTATGAAAATGAAATTGCGTAAAATTATTTTTAAAATTGGTTCAGTAGTTTAGTAATTTTACCTCTTTATAACAAATAAATAAATATTGGTGGACATTATCACACAGGGCAATCTAACTAAGCAAAATCTGTACTATAGGAACTACAAGATAACTGATAGAATACTTAGATACTCTTTTTTTTTGTTGTAAATACTTACATAATATGATAGATACATTACACAAAACAAACATCTATGTTTATCACACAAATATTTGTCTCTGTCCATTTGTCCTACACAAATATTGAACCCACAACCTACAGCGCAGAAGGCATAGCTACCATAAACCATTTGTCTCATTACAAAATTACGTTCCTTTTCAGACCTTAGACGAGGTTCACATAGCGCTAGAGGTATGCGCAGAGCCACGTCCGATGAAAGAGGACGCCTCTGGCGCTATGCCGATACCGGGGAAATACAGTTACATACACAAGGTAATTTCCCGCTATTTATTAAAACACTATTAGCTGTGCCAAATATAATGTTGGCACGTGCCTCTGACTAACCCCTTTAGACATCTTCAAGGAACTGAGCGCCTGGAGATCTGAGAGTATGTCTACCTACCGTACTTGGAGATTTACAGTCGTGCTCATATTTCATTTATTAGCTTCATCTGTAAGAAAATATTGGAAATTAAATTTAACCAACTTTTTGAATCATTATCAAATTTGACAGTTTGTGTAGTTCTGATGACATAATATGGTATCAACACGACGATGCAGCCAGGATCAGCTCCTCACGAGGGAGCTTCTCAACGGTAAAAAAAATGATCGTCAGGCTATTGCCTGATTGCCTATCTACTGGATTATTTCTTCACTCATTTCGACTGTGTGTTTCAGGTGATAGACGGAATCTCAGTGGCTGTGAACCATGTCCAAATAGACTTCAACTGTGACGCCTTCACCAGTAGTGTTCAGGTACTTATAACATTTATAACTCAACTGATATTGACATCGTTCGAAAGCTTTTAACGAGGCTAGTTACTATGTTAAAAAAACTTTCGCATTTATAATACTAGCTGCTGCTCGAGTGATACCTGGATAAAAAGTAGCCTACGTGCTATTCCGTGGTGTATGTATTTATTAGCCGATCCGTGACAAACGTTGTTCTGTCAATTTTTTTTTGTAATAATCACAGGAAAAAGCAATTTCAGCCAGCTTCCAATTTTTTCCCTACAAACCTTGTACCGATAAAATAAATTACGAATTTTGGTGGAATGCGTATCATTAATTAAGTCAAAACTGCGTTGCTATGACGACTAAATGTTTTTTAGTCTGTGATATCAGTTTTGTTGCACACTAACGCCATCTATACCAAAATCATCCTTTTTGCGTTTTTTTATCATTTTGAGGTTGTTTTTCGGATAATAAGTTCCCTTATTTATTCCGATTTTTTACTACATACTACAGCAAATTTCATCTTAATCCGTTGTGTCGTTTATTTTTGATTAGAGAACAAATATAGCAGCCTTATCACAAACTTTCGCATTTATAATATTATTAGGATATTCCAAGTTTCATTAAAATCCATTTGGTCGTTTGGGCGTGATTGAGCTTCTAACATCCTCACAGATTTTCAGATTTATAAAATTAGTTTTGTCAAGGTTTTTTATTTGCAACAAACAAACATGTCATGAAATATATTTATTTTTTAATTTTTACAGATTTCGAGGGTGACAGTAGAATCGAGGACGCCCGAAGGTCGCAAGGGGGACCTAAGACTGACTAGAATCAAATCGCCTGACACCGGACAGCTACTTATTTTTAAGGTATTTGTGTGACAATGACTTGGCTTAAAAGACCGTTATGATGAACACCACCAATAAACATTAGAGGACATTTCACACATCGCTATCTAGCCCCAAACTAAACAAAGCTTTTACCATATACATGATAAATCAAAATACATAAATATTTTTTTTTGTAAATATGTACTAACTTAATACACACAGCATTAAAACAAACATGTTCGTCACACGAAATATGTTGAACGATAAAAAGTATCCTTTTTGTTATTCCAAGACATAAGCTATGTATTCCATGTTTCATTAATATGTTCAGTCGTTTGGTCGTGATTGAGGCACAAACATTCGAATTGATAATATTAGTAGAATTTATTGTTTGACTGTTTGTTGTTGTAGGAATTAGAATGGCAAAGCGCCAGAATAGAGGCCAAAGCACATGGCGCTGCTGCCGCCAACCTTCCACCACTTCGCCTTCTGCTGGGCAACACTCACTGTCGTATTGTCATCAAGAAAAGATTATCTGGTAAGACTTTAACTTACTGTCACACGGTGCTATTAATAAAAATTTACTTATCCAAAGATCATCTGAGGTTACACCAAGACTTGTTAATACCAGCATAATGTAAGCAACTCCATTTCTAATCCTTGTTTATTAATATTGAATTCGACTAGTCCAAACGTAAGCGTTGGACTAAATTTAATCCTGCGCTAGTCTACGTTTATTAATGAGACGGTATAGGATGATCTATGTGGTGTATATATGTAGGTAGGTACCTGGCTATGTGGGTATAGGCTTCGTGATTGGAATGATAAGTCCAAGTTGTTAGGTACACTCAATAACTTTTAATACTGCACAGACATCACTATATAATTTAGAAGGAAGAGAACAGAAAGACACAGTGAGGTAGACAGTTAAGAGGAAGAAGATATAGTTCTCAGCACTAGCACAGTAAAAGCGATAGGTAAAACAGTCGCACCTATTTTCTATTATTACGGAGCACAAGCGGGTATAATGTTCGCGTCGATATCTATGACGAACTGTCGAAGGACGCGCATACGCATCATGTACTGTGCGGTCGGTCGGTCGGTCGAGTCTGGTGCAGCGTATTCCATAGTTAGTATGGAGATTCAAAGCCGGTAGGCGTTTCCATACTACACAGCTAGCAAACGCTCGAAAACAATTAGATATTAAATATTTTATAATGAGAAATAGATAGATATGTAAATATTTTATGTTGCGTCTTGTGTATTGTATTATAGAATCAATAATAAAAGTAGGTTTATATTTATCTAAATATATATTACATTATATAAAATAAATAAATAGTAGATATAAGGTTCACCACATCACTCCCCCCCAGAGACCGTGTCTAACGGGCGATAATAGTCCGGAAATTGAACGTGACGCCCTGAACGAGTTGTTTTGGTCGTTGGAGCTGGAGTAGGAGTAGAAGGTGGATCAGGAGAAGTGTTATTAGAGTGTGACAATATATAGGCTGGTTTTAATCGGTCTACTGATACCGTCACAACTTTACCTTTGACTTTTAATTTAAACGTTTTTGCACTTCTCTCAATGACTTCATGAGGGCCTGTGTAGGCCGGCTGTAATGCACCTCTCAACGAGTCCTCTCGAAGAAAAACGTGAGAGCAAGACGAGAGATCTTTATATATAAAAACCTTATTATTCGAGTGGTGTGAAGTTGGGACTGGCTGTAAATTGTTGGCAAATGTTCTGATGCGAGCTGAAAACTCGGTAATGTCAGTCGTGCATTTGTCAACTTTATGGCCAAAGAATTCACCTGGAAGGCGCAATGGTTCACCGTAAACTAGCTCGGCAGAGGAAGATTGAAGATCTTCCTTAAATGAACTTCTTATGCCGAGAAGTACGAGGGGTAACGCTTCGGTCCAACTACTATCAGCGTGGCACATTATTGCCGCTTTTAGCTGTCGATGGAACCTCTCAATGAGACCATTGCATTGGGGGTGGTAGCTGGTAGTTTTACGATGCCTAAAACTAATAAATTTTGATAGCTGCTCGAAAAGCGCCGATTCGAATTGCCGACCGCGGTCGGTAACAATGTCGGTCGGACAACCGAACCGAGCTATCCATCCCGATAAGAAAGCTTTGGCCACTGATTCCGCAGTGATATTGGTGAGGGGGACAGCCTCAGTCCATCGCGTGAAGCGATCGATGGCTGTCAAACAGTACCTAAAATCACCAGACGGAGGTAATGGTCCGATAAGGTCTAGGTGGACGTATTTGAAACGCGCTTTAGGTAAATCGAGCGTGCCTAACGGCGACGAAACATGTCGATTTACCTTTGTGCGCTGGCAGGCCAAACACGCCCTAGACCATTCGCGACAGTCTTTCCTCATCAGTGGCCAGACGAAGCGTTCTGCTACTAATTTAGCGCTCGCGTTAGCGCCGGGATGGCTTAGCGAATGCAAACTATCGAAAACTTGTCTACGTAAGGTCTTGGGTACTAAGGGCCTGGAAGTCGTTGTGCTGACATCGCAGTACAGTTGTAGGTGACTTCCAGGTATACTCAACCTTTTTATGTGCAAACTAGTTGTTTGTTTCAGAAAATCCGCTAGTTCGGGATCGGAATCTTGAGCCTTGGCAATCACTTCTAGATCTACGGGATTTTGCAGTTCATCGACCCGGGAAAGCGTGTCGGCAACGACGTTATCTTTCCCGGCGATGTGTTGTATGTCAGTCGAGAACTGCGATATGTAGTCCAGATGCCTATACTGACGTGGGCTACAGTGTGCCTTCCTTTCATGGAACGCAAAGCACAGCGGCTTATGGTCAGTATAGATAGTGAAAGTTGTAGCCTCTAGCCAATGCCGAAAATACTTTAAGCTCTCGTAGATAGCGAGGAGCTCTCTATCGTATGGTGAGTATTTCTGTTGTGTAGGGCTCAATTTGCGTGAGAAAAAGGCTAGAGGTTGCCAGTTTCCATCTTTTAGTTGCTGCAAGACTCCTCCCAAGGCAAAATCTGAAGCGTCAGTTATGAGACCTAACTTGGTATTTGAGTCAGGATGAGCCAATAACGCTGCATTACAAAGGCTTTGTTTGCATGCCTCAAAAGCCTTAAATGCGTCCCCACTTACATCAACGGGCTGCGATGCTTTAATGGAGCCGGTCAGTAAAGCGTTCAAGGGAGCTTGAATTTGGGCTGCTTGGGGAATAAACCTTCTATAAAAATTTAACATACCCAAGAACCTTCTAAGCTGCTTAGCTGTCTTAGGGACAGGGAACTCCTTGATGGCGGTTACCTTGCCTTCCAGAGGTTTGGTTCCGTGTTGAGAGATGTGGTAGCCTAGAAATGTCACCTCCGACTTGCCGAAGATGCATTTAGCTGTGTTTATGAGCATGCCATAATCCTGCATCCTGATGAAGAGTTGACGCAGGTGATCTACATGCTCAGCTTCGCTACGACTAAATATTAAGAAGTCATCGAGATATGGGTAACAGAAATCTAGGCCTCGGGTCATCTCATCAACGAACCTCTGGAACGTCTGACCGGCGTTCCTCAAGCCAAAGTTCATGTAAGGGAACTCGTAAAGTCCAAACGGAGTCGTTATGGCACATTTTGGAATGTCATCTGTAAAAACAGGTATCTGGTTGAAGGCTTTTACCAGGTCAATTGTGGAGAAAACGTTACAACCAGATAAACTGTGAGCAAAGTCATGTATATGACGTATAGGGTACTTATCTGGGATCGTCCGAGCGTTGAGCATACGGTAGTCACCACACGGTCGCCAACCATTGTCTTTTTTAGGAGCGAGGTGTAGTGGTGACGACCACGGACTCTCTGACGGACGAGCGGTTCCATTTGCCAACATAGCCTCGAATTCGGATTTAGCAATTTTTAACTTGTCTGGCGCTAGTCTACGAGGTGTACACGATACTGGAGGGCCTGGTGTGGTGCGAATATGGTGGACTGTGTTGTGTTTGGGTGTGCGAAGAGCGCCTGCTGGCCGTGTTAAGTCTGGAAACTCAGAAAGCAAGTTGTGATACTTAGAATCACCAGTCACGACCTTTACACTTGAAATAAGGGTATCATTAACAGTAACAATGTTAGCTACCGTTGAGAAATTTGTGGTGGCATCAATTAAACGCTGATTACGAATATCTACAACAAGATTGAAGAACGATAAAAAATCTACGCCTATTATAGGTTTCGTTACGTCTGCTACAATGAAACGCCACACAAAATCCCTACGGAGTCCTAAGTTGAGGTTCATCTCGACCCAACCATAAGTGTCAATGGATGAACCGTTTGCTGCACACAGTTGATAGTCCAATTTCACACGCTGTCGAAACGCAGATCGTGGTACAACGCATAAGTCGCTTCCTGTGTCCACTAAAAATTGGACAGCCGATCTGCGGTCTGTAACGAATAGGCGACCAGTAGTGAAAGGGCAATCTTCAGTCGCCATTACCGACTGCCCTTGTCGTTTCCCGACTTATAGTCGCAAGGCTGGATGCATTTTTCTGCTTGGCTGCCGAATTTGTAGTGGTACCAGCAATTGGGGAACTTCCTATATTCCGACATGGATCGTTTCGCAGGTGTGCGGCTACGCTCGCCACGTCCTCGTCCACGGGACGACTGTCGGTTGCGGGGGCGAGAACGGTCATGAACTTCAGCGGTGAGCGCGTAGACTTGCCTGGTCAGCTCCGTGATCTGTCGGGCCATGATTTCCATCGATGGATCAGAACTGGAAGTAGATGCTGCCGCAACTTGAGGTGTAGCAGGAGCAATGTCGTGGACACGATCAGCCAAGTCAGCAAGTTCGCTTAAGGAGAGGCTCATCTGGGATGCGATGATGGTCTGCAGGTTGTTCGGCAGTCGGCTCGTCCAAATCGATCTCAGGAAATCCTCTGGTATAGTGGGGCCAGCCAAATGCTGCAGGTGCCTCAGGAACTGCGAAGGTTTGCGATCGCCTAACTCTTCAGATTGCAGGAGCTGTTTCACCTTCTTCTCCTTGGATACAGAGAGGCGCTTAATGAGCTCACTCTTGAGCTTCTCGTATTTGCCAGTAGCCGGAGGTGAAGTAATAACGTCCTCCACCTCAACAGAATACTGCCTGTCTAAGTGAGAGAGGACATAGTGGAACTTCGTCAAGTCATCAGTGATCCTCGCCATGCTGAACTGACCTTCGATTTGGGAGAACCATATTGTAGGTTTTTCAGGCCAAAAAGGTGGTATCCGTACGCCAACACGAAAAAGTTCCGATGCATATTCGGGCGGGTCAATGGAAACGCGCTCTCGTTTCTTCGACGCTCGAACTGTCCGCTGAGAATGCGCTGTATCGCTACCGTCACTGCTCATTCTTCTGGAGTGTTCTTCGGGGTCACCAGTTATAGGATGATCTATGTGGTGTATATATGTAGGTAGGTACCTGGCTATGTGGGTATAGGCTTCGTGATTGGAATGATAAGTCCAAGTTGTTAGGTACACTCAATAACTTTTAATACTGCACAGACATCACTATATAATTTAGAAGGAAGAGAACAGAAAGACACAGTGAGGTAGACAGTTAAGAGGAAGAAGATATAGTTCTCAGCACTAGCACAGTAAAAGCGATAGGTAAAACAGTCGCACCTATTTTCTATTATTACGGAGCACAAGCGGGTATAATGTTCGCGTCGATATCTATGACGAACTGTCGAAGGACGCGCATACGCATCATGTACTGTGCGGTCGGTCGGTCGGTCGAGTCTGGTGCAGCGTATTCCATAGTTAGTATGGAGATTCAAAGCCGGTAGGCGTTTCCATACTACACAGCTAGCAAACGCTCGAAAACAATTAGATATTAAATATTTTATAATGAGAAATAGATAGATATGTAAATATTTTATGTTGCGTCTTGTGTATTGTATTATAGAATCAATAATAAAAGTAGGTTTATATTTATCTAAATATATATTACATTATATAAAATAAATAAATAGTAGATATAAGGTTCACCACAACGGTTATGGTCTAGGTCTATGATTCATCAGTTTTGGCAAGAGTTTAGTTAAACTACGATCGCGTAGCAGGAAGAATTTCGTACAATGACCCGTAATTACCATCATCACGTCATTACGTCGTGCAGAGTGTTGTCACGCTCGCAATAAAATAAATTTTGGTATTCATTTGGAAAATTTTAAATGTAATTTTAATCATTAAAATAAATAAAATAAATTTCCAGGCGCTTAGATCTTTTAACATGCCTAAAGGGGGTAGTGGAATACTAACTATTGCAAAGTGGGAATGTGCTTAATGTAATGTTTGGACGTGCCTCTGACTTCTTTAAAAATCTTCAAAGATCTGAGCGCCTGGAGATCTGAGAGGATTTCTACCGTACTTGGGTATTACAGTCGCGATCCTATTTATTGTTGTAGATTATAACACTAAACAGACATCTACAACACACAAATATTGGCCCTGGGTAGGAATTGATGCAACAAAGTTTTTACCAACTGAGCTGTGACTTAATGATCTGATGACTCTTTGCAGATTGCGCCGTGATAGGATCAAGACTGGCACTGTGCCCTGAACCAGTGGCGTGGGCGCTGACGGATGGCCAGCTTAGAGCAGCGCTGGCTTGTGCGGCTGCGCTTGCGCTGCCTGTAAGACGAGCTACGGCCGCCGCTACACGCGCTAAGGCGCTTCGCAAGGTATGAGAAACTTCTTTTTTAGGGTTCCGTACCCAAAAGGTAATAACGGGACCCTATTAAGACTTCGCTGTCCGTCTGTCCGTTTGTCCGTCTGTCTGTCTGTCTGTCACAGGGCTGTATCTCATGAACCATGATAGCTAGACAGTTGAAATTTTCACAGATTATGTATTTCTGTTGCCGCTTTAACAACAAATACTAAAAACAGAATAAAATAAATATACAACAACAAATATTGCTCCCATACAACTAACCTGATTTTTGCATTTCTAGCGCCATCTAGTTTAATTTTATGTTACTACGTTAATATTCTTTTAGTTAAAAACCAATGAAAGATGTTTACGATTGCATTTATATTAATGTGATGTGTACATTTTCAGATCCAAGAACCAGTAGAACAGATCCCAAGTCGGTCTTCCACAGGTGGCGATAGAGATATACTAGCGAGAATGTTCGCGAAGCATGACGTCAGGGAGACGTCGTACCATCTACTCGCGCCGAGAGTAGACCTGCATCTTTGTGATGACCCTGGATGTAAGTAACGTGATGGTTGTTTCAAGTTAGTATACAGGGCGTCCCACGGGTATGCCACACGGAGGGAAAGTACTCTTAATACTGTAGATGGAACATTTTACTGAAAGAAGACATTATTTTAATTTATAAAACAATTTAAACTGCATTCATAGATCTTTAAATAATTACTTGGTTGAACCGGGAATCGAACCCGTTACACGAGAAAATTAATTATCCTGTAGCTTTATCATACCGATCGAAATGCTTCATCATAAGGATTATTTTTTGCTAAATAACATAGTGTCAGAAATAAAAGGAAGACCATGAATTTTAACATTTTTAATACAAAATCAATCAATTTATCAAATGCTCAAAATGAGTCCCTCCTGTTGTCCCAAAGTCGCACTCCTTTGATTGTTTCGCTCCCTGTATATTTTTTGATTTTTGTTAAAAATGTTAAAATTCATGGTCTTGCTTTTATTTCTGACACTATGCAAACTATTATTTAGCAAAAAACAATCCTTATGAAGAAGCCTTTCGAAAAAAAATTTTTTACGAGTTCCACAGTCACTACTGAATAATCTAGAACGGTTTTCAAAATCTTGTCAAATAGCCCATTTTGAAGCCAGAAATTATACTTTACAAAAAATAATCTTCATTAGTACACTCGTTCGAAGCAGGGAGCTAGTTTTAAATACCTTTGAAAATTAAGTGTGAATAAATATTAGTGGACATTTCTCACATCGCCATCTAGCTCTAAAGTTCCAAATTAAGCAAAGATTGTTACCAAGTAACCAGATAATAAACTTTTTCTAGTGGGCAGATCAGAAAAACCTTCGCTGTCCAGCGGAGGCGCTCTCCAGCTAACTCTAGTCAGCATGCAAATGGATCTCTTCCCGTACCACAAGGCGTCTGATGATAGAAGGCATTGGCGAGGATATAGGTAAAAAAGATTATATATAACCACTAGCTGACCCGTGCCCGCTTCGCTGTGCGTAAGACATTTCTAATACCATCGTGGACTTTTTTGCAGACGTTTTTAAGGTGTACAATACTGTAGTACATTATTTTGATATATCTCGTGGGGTTCAGCCAGCATTTGCAATGTAAGCGCAAAAAAATGTGTTTATTTACGACATCACATTAGAAACCTCTAAAATTATCAGTGTTTCTCTACTATATTATGCATGTATTATACATATAAACCATCCTCCTGAATCACTCTATTTATTAAAAAAAACCGCATCAAAATCCGTTGTGTAGTTTTAAAGATATAAGCAAACATACATACATACATATTACATACAGACGCGGGAAGCGGAAAGCGACTTTGCTTTATACTATGTAGTGATATTGCAACCTGTCACGTGTGGAATGCTAATTATCAAATGTGGGCATGTGCCAATTGTAATGTTTGATCGTGCCTCTGACTACCCCCACTAGACATTTTCAAAGGATCTAAGCGTATGGAAATCTGAGAGGATGTCTACCGTACTTGGGAATTACAGTCGTCATATTTATTTATTTTTATTTTTAAAAGCGTTACGGTATATCGCGTGGTGAGAAGGTTTTACTTATACTGTGTTCCAGCACACATTTCACTTTTTAGGGTTCCGTACCCAAAAAGTAAAAATGGGACCCTATTACTAAGACTTCACTGTCCGTCTGACTGTCACAGGGCTGTATCTCATGAACCGTGATAGCTAGACAGTTGAAATTTTCACAGATTATGTATTTCTGTTGACGCTCTAAAAACAGAATAAAATAAATATTTTGGTGGGGCTCCCATAGAACATAGTTTTTTTATCATAGTTTTTTGTCGGTTTTTATAGTTAATGGTACGGAACCCTTCGTGCGCGAGTCCGACTCGCACTTGGCCGGTTTTTTTCTGTAATCGATGGTCTGATGTCGATTGTACGTTGTTTCAGAGAAGCTGCCACACCGCACACCCAGTGGTTGTCACAATCGCTGTCTTCCTTCTGCGGGACCTTACTCGAGTGTTTGGATCCTAGACCGGTTCCTAACACAAATAAGGTAAAAAAATTAAATGGGATAATCCCCAAGGATAAATAAATAAATAAATATTGGCGGACTTTACACACTGCGCCATCTAGCCCTAAACTAAGCAAAGCTTGTACTATGGGAACCAGATAACTGATAGAATACATAATATATTTTTTTTTTTTTTGTAAATACATACTTATTATACGTATTAAAACTCAGACACAGAACAAACATTTATATTCATCACACAAATATTTGCCCTGGGTGGTGATCGAACCCACAACCAGATCTCCAAGCGCTCAGATCCATGAAGATGTCATGGGTTAGTCGGAGGTACGTCCAAATATTACATTTGTCATCTCCATTACCTCCTTTAGATATCCTCGATGATCAGAGCGCTGGCTGAGATGTTCAACGTACTTGGCGATTATAGACGTATACATACAGTCGTGGTCAACTAATTAGGGACATGCAAGATAGTGAAGAACAATAACCGGTTATGTACATACAAATATAAAACCCTATTGATTTCTCAGTAACTATTATTTGCATAATTTGGTCCGATTATTATGCTTTAAATTGATGTAAATAAAACAATAAATAAATAGAAAAAAGTATTTAATATCAAAGGTTGAACATGTATTCAATTTTAAGGTATAATTATGTAGCTGGACATTTAATTAAGGACAGTAAACTATAATGAAAAATAGAGTTAAACAAAACTAATAATCTGCAGTATTATAATATCTTTAACAGCTCCATTTTATTACGTGTAAAATCAGTACCCAGTAGCAAAACCTTTGTTAGTAATTACCGCTTGACACCGATGTGGCATAGACATTATCAGTTTCTGGCATGTTTCGACAGGAATGTTTGCCCATGCCTCACAAAAAGCTTCATTAAGTTCATCTAAAGTTGTGGTACGATAAGTGGCTACTTTTTTCTTGATTTCGTGCCAAAGGTGCTCGATTGGGTTAAGGTCCGGGCTATTTGCTGGCCAATCTAGCACCGATATTGACTGACTGGTAAGAAACGACTTGACTGAACGGGCGGTATGTTTCGGGTCGTTATCATGCTGAAACGTCCATATAATAGGGAGATGCTCCTCAGCATAGGGAAGCATCGTTTCCTCCAATATTGCCTTGTATTGATGTTGGTCTAAGTTACCCTGAACTTTCCTCACAGGTCCCACTCCACGTCCAGAAAATGAACCCCACATTTTAATGTTTCCACCGCCATGTTTCACCTGCTTTTTTGTGAATCTTGGATTCATTTCCGCTTTTACTGGACGCCGTACGTATTGCCTTCCATCTGAAGAAATCAAATTAACCTTGGTCTCGTCAGAGAATAATACATGTTGCCATTGGGCGTAGGTCCAATGTCCATATTTACGTGCAAACGCCAAACGAGCATTTCTATGTTGTTTCTTCAACAACGGTACTTTGCGAGCCACTCTTCCGAACAACCCTGCTTCTACCAGACGTCGTCGAACGGTCCTCGCTGAGACACCAGCTCTTTCGTCTGTCCCAAACACTTCGTGTTTAATTAAAATAGAGCCTAGAAACGGATCTTTCTTAGCTAACCTGGTTATCATTCTATCTTCTTGCGGAGTTGTTTTTCTCGATCTTTTTGTTCTGGGCACATTTAAATCTGTGTTATTGCGTCTGACATGTTGCACTGCATTGTATACCATAGTTTTTGAACAATTTAAATGTTCTGCTATCCTTCGGTATGGCCAACCATGCTCGACAACAAACTTCATGATAATTTTTCGTAGTGTTGGATCGCAACTTTTATTTTTACCCATTTTGCTTCAAAATATTTTTCAAAACTTAAAATAAATATCGGGATTGCCGCCAAAACTACCACGAAACAATAAGAGAAGAAGTAAAAAAGTATTGAGATTCAAATTTTGAAAATAGAACGCAATATCTCAGTGTCCCTAATTAAATGGCCAGCCAGCATTATTTGAACAAATAGCACTACGATAATCTATCAGCTATACTGTAAAGAGGTTTAATGTTTAAGAAGTTGTTATTGTTTGTATAATCGGGCACATAAATGACTAATTATACTTACATGTAAGAGATATGGAATATGGTTTAGACTCGTTGGAAAATAAAAAATAAATTCACAATTCGGTTTAACCAAAGAGTGTCCCTAATTAGTTGACCACGACTGTATATCTCATTTATTTTTTGAAATCTTGTTTCTATAGTACAAGCTTTGCTTAGTTCAAGGCTAGATGGCGCTGTGTGAAATGTCCACCAATACAATGTTATTAATGTTTCAGAGTACAGAAAGCGAAAAGCCGACTGAGCCCGTGTCAAACGGTACGGCGCACAAACCCGCGCCATCGCAACCAAGCGCTTCCAACAATCCGTCCACCACCTCAACTACCTCACAAGGTAACATTCTTACGTCCTTTCACAAGGTGATAAGTGAAATTTTTGACGTTTTATATGGGCTGAGTCTACCCGGATAAGACGGAAAAAGTGATAAAATTGCATTAACTTGAAAACCATCAAATTTAAAAAAAAATAGTCTTTAATTTAGGTAGGTATGATTATTATCTAACGAATTATATAAAAACCGGCCAAGTGCGAGTTGGACTCGCGCACGAAGGGTTCCGTACTATTATCAAAACGGCAAAAAAATCACGTTTGTTGTACGGGAGTCTCACTTAAATATTTATTTTATGCTGTTTTTAGAGGAATACATCATCTGTGAAAATTTCAACTCTCTAGCTATCACGGTTCACGAGATACAGCCTGGTAACAGACAGACGGACAGCGGTGTCTTAGTAGTCCCGTTTTTTACCCTTTAGGTACGGAACCCTAGAAACATAAAAATAATTCATAATATCTCGTAACCTACCTATTTACCTAACTACGTAATTAGCATTCCACACGTGACAGGTTGCAAGCCCGTCGTCGCTTTCAAGAATACTAACAGGTTTCCTCACGATGTTTTCCTTCACTGTTATAAACACGTGTAACGCGCATTTAAGTACATTTTTCGAACAGAAATATCCATTGATGCACGGCCAGGATTCGAACTCGAAATTAATTTGAAATTAATAATATCTACCTAGGCACCTATTTACCTAACTACATGAATTCAATAATTCAATTTCAAACTTTTTAGTCGATCATGTCAAGTACCACCTATTTACCGACTTACTTTACCGATAGTGGTAAAATAGCGCCACCTGCCAGCGGAATCGCAAACCTCTTTACTTCTCAACCCCGAGCGGTCGCATGAGACCGCGAAAAGTAGCTATAATAACGTAGTAACATCAAATGAAACTAGATGGCGCTAAAATGCGAAAATCACGTTTGTTGTATGGGAGCCCCCCTTAAATATTTATTTTATTCTGTTTTTAGTATTTGTTGTTAGAGCAGCAATAGAAATGCATAATCTGAAAATTTCAACTGTCTAGCTATCATGGTTCGTGAGATACAGCCCTGTGACAGACAGACAGACGGACAGCGAAGTCTTAGTAATAGGGTTCCGATTTTACCCTTTGGGTACGGAACCCTAAAAATGAACTATTTAGCTATTCATAGTTTTCATTAAAAACGAAACTAGTGTTTTTGAAGAGCCAACTTTGGAAAATAAATCTATCAGAAAAGTTTCACCAATCGTATTTCTGTCTTTAATTTATCTAGATTAAATCCTTAAGTTATCTAGATTAAATCCTTAAGTTATCTTTGTCATAAAAAACAAAACTGTATGTTTTGCGGCTATTGAGAAAAAACGATTCTGCATTCATCAAAAACATTTATTACTTCGTCTTAATACAGATAAAAATAGGAACACGACTGTGATCCTCAAGTACGGTAGAACTCTCTGATCTTCAAGCGCTCGATCCTCGAATATGTCTAAAAGGGTAGTCAGAGGCAAGTCCCAAACATTAGATTTGGCACATGCCCACATTTTAGCATTCCATACGTGACAGGTTGCAAGCCCATCGCCGCTTATAAGAATACCAGTTTTCCCACGGTGTTTTCCTTCACCGTTTTGAGCACGTGTTGACGTCACGTGTGTGACGTTATCACGGCCAAACCACTGGGCCTATTGTGATGTAATTTTATATAGAGACTAGCTGACCCGTGCCCGCTTCGCTGGTCAACAGATAGTTTCACATCTGGTATTCCAATCTTCAAAATAAATTGTAGCCTATATGTTGCCGAGGGCTAATAGCTAAATAACAAAAAAAATCCGTCCAGTAGTTTTTGCGTGAAAGTCGGACAACTGACAGACACAGACAAAAATTTCAAAATGTTTTTTTTTTTGCTTGTGTTACTTGTATAAAAGCCCCTAGGAGTATTTTTTTTTTTTAGTTTTTATTCGATGTACAGAATTGAACTCTATGTATAGATAGTAGTCTTAGGACGGACATAGGCTACTTATTTCCCAAAATTTTCATTTAATTTCCAGGAATTTCAATGTTATGCTATTAAGTCGTCAACAATCGATTTCCTGAATCAACGCGGGGTTACCCGCGAACAAAATGAATTCTAAAATAATTAAATTACTTTTGTTTTAGCGTCACCGATGAGAACGAGAATTCTTCGGCAATATGGCAAGCTCATGACAACCTGTCTTGTGCTTAGGATAGATGACTTCACTGTTTATAAGGTCAGTAACCATTCTCGGTTTCAAGGAGTTACATTTCATACTGCGCCACCTAGTCCATAACTAAGCAAAACTTTTATAATGAGAACTAGGTAACTGATAAAATCCTAATAGTCTTAATCTTAATAATATTATAAATGTGAAAGTTTGTGAGTTTGTATGTATGTTTGTTCCTCAATCAGGCCTAAACGACAAAACGGATTAATTAAATTTGATGTAGATGTAGATATAATGCCCGAATAAATAATAGACTACTTTAAAATATGAAAAACATCCCCAAAACGATAAAAAACGCAAAAGGGATGAATTCTGTATAGATGGCGCTGCTGTGCAACAAATCTGACATCACAGACTAAAAACATTCAGTCTTTTCTATTCGATTAGATTGCTTTACTCTAGGCGATTATTACAATTTGGACAGGACGTCTGTCGCGGGTCTGCTAGTACTTGTATACTTTTTTTTTGTAAATTATATACATAATGATAGACAAGCTTCGCCAAACAAACATTTGTGTTCTTCACACAAATATTTGTCCTGGGTAAGGATCGAATCTACAACCTACAACGCAGAAGGCAAAGCTACTACCAACTGAGCCGTGAGGTCATTTAATTAGTTTAAAGTTGTTTTTTTAGGTGTCGACAGGGTCAAAATCACGGGAGTCCCCACGGCCCCTCGTCAGCGCTGAAAAGGCAACTTTGCCCGGAGATGCCGGTCTACTTCACGCAGAGCTTACCTTCTTCTACTATCCGGGGGATGTCTGCTTCGCTGGTAATCATTTACAACAATAATTAAGATTTAATAAAACCGCCCAAGTGCGAGTCGGACTCGCGCACGAAGGGTTCCGTACCATTATCTATAAAAACGGCAAAAAATACATGTTTGTTGTTATTCTGTTTTTAGTTTTTTGTTGTTAGCTGCTCTAACTTCTAAAACTTAGCTTCTTCTTGCTTAACTCTTCTTCTTTCTGTTGCTGACAGAAATACATAATCTGTGAAAATTTCAACTGTCTAGCTATCACGGTTCATGAGATACAGCCCTGTGACAGACAGACGGACAGCGAAGTCTTAGTAATAGGGTCCCGTTTTTACCCTTTGGGTACGGAACCCTAAAAAAAAACGATCATATTTTGAATGAATTATCCTTTTCAGTACCCGCTCCAAAAATGTACGTACAACTAAGTCCGGTGCGAATATCGGTGGACGTGCCCAGCATAGTGTGGCTGGGGGCGTTCTTGCCTCATGTGGCCAGGGCTTTACAACAAGAGGTGGAGGTGGAGACTCCACCTCCGCCTTATATGGATGTAAGGATGGAGGCGATCATGCCCAAGGTAAACAATTTTGTGGTAGGATCACGACTGTAATCCCCAAGTACGGTAGACAATCTCTCAGATCTCCAGACGCTTAGATCCTTTGAAGATGTCTAGTGGAGGTAGTCAAAGTCACGTTCAAACATTATATTTGGCATATGCCCACATTTTGCAGTAGTTAGCGTTACATACGTGACAAGTGACAAGCCCATTGTCACTTATTAGAATACTAACTGTTCCTTTTAAATAGAATTACGGCTAATTCAATTTAAAATGATTAACAACCACGATAGTTTTAATTCTATAATTACTAACTGTTCCCTTACGATGTTTTCCTTCACTGTGAATTTAACCACGTGTGAACTTTTCGAGTAGAAAAATCCATTGATTGTTCAAGCGGGATTCAAAACATAACCTTCGGGTTGAAAGTCAAGGCACCTCCCACACTGCCAACACGGCTTTTTCACACCCAGGTTGAGTTCTTGAATAATTAATTTTGTTATTATTACAGGTTATTCTGGAGGCTGGCACCGAGCATGTCTCACAACAAAGAGACAGGCCTAAGGAGCTCCACATTTGCACTGCGAGGGCGACACTTACAAACGTCAGAGAGTCTCCTCGAGCCAGTGAGTAGCCAATACCGACCTTAGTAGGATTTAACCTTTTTGGTAGAATGCGTTGCTATGACTACTCAATGTTTTCGGTCTGAGATGTCTAATTTTTTGCACATTTAGGGGTTGTTTCTTGGATTATAAGTTCCCCCATTATTATTTATTATTATTTTTTATCTACGTATGAAGATAAAAAAGTTCAATTCATCTTAATCCGTTTTGCCGTTTGACAGAGTAGACATCCTCTCAGATCTCCAGATGCTTAGATCCTTTGAAGATGTCTAGTGGGGGTAGTCAGTGGCACGTCCAAACATTATATTTGGCACATGCCCACATTTTGCAGTAGTTAGCATTCCATACGTGACAGGTTGTAAGCCCATCGCCGCTTATAAGAATACTAACTGGTTTCCTCACGATGTTTTCCTTCACCGTTTTGAGCACGTGTTTTCGATGCGCATATAAATAAAATATTTATATTGTTTATGTTTTCAGATACTGCAGGCACGCGAGCAGACCTAGCGTCTATTTTATCAGCATTACGAAGATCTGCGCCTTCCAGGGGGCAGTTCCCTTGCTCGTCTGAAGACGTGGATCCTATTAACGAACAGTTCCTACTACATGCTGACAGTGAGTGAATCTATATAAATACAAGCTGTCCCGACAGACATTGTCCTGTCAAATTTCAATAATTCCATAGAAAAAGCACTTTCTGTCTCCAAAATTTTCGTCATAAGATTTTTCTCACGACAACAACAAATAAATAAACCGGCCAAGTGCGAGTCGGACTCGCGCACGATGGGTTCCGTACGATTACCTATAAAAAAAACGGGCAAAAAACACGTTTGTTGTATAGGAACCCCGCTTAAATACTTATTTTATTCTGTTTTTAGTATTTGTTGTCATAGCGGCCACAGAAATACATCATCTGTGTAAATTTCAACTGTCTAGCTATCACGGTGACAGACAGACAGACAGACAGACGGACAGCGAAGTCTTAGTAATAGGGTCCCGTTTTTACCCTTTGGGTACGGAACCCTAAAAACGGTCCAGCTATGTATGACCGACCATACATAAAAAGATGTAAGACTATACAATGCAAACTTCCATGGAGTAGTCTGACTTAAGTGGTTTAGCTATAGTTTACCATTTCCTTATATAAGTGGCACCCTTTATTCGTAGATCTAGACGACATAGACCGCGGCACGCAAATATCTCCCGAGCTGCTTTGGCGCGAGAACAGAGCCATCTGGTGCGCGAGAGTCGAACCTTTGTGGTGCGACTTCGTCGGCGCACGCGCAACCAACTACAAGCCTGCACCGCTACTCGACGCTACACCGCTCACCGCTTGGGTATGAACTGAATGGAATGAAGCATGGAACTTAGATAAACAAATTAGAAAATTACATACATCTATACTTATACTTAATATTATAAAGAGGAAAGATTTGATTGTTTGTTTGTTTGCATCGAATAGGCTCCGAAACTAATGAAACGATTTCAAAAATTCTTATATTAAATTACCATTAGAATCCTACATCCCAAGGTGTAAAAAAATTAGCCATAAAATCATTATTACACCCGTGCGACGCCGGGGCGGACTGCTAGTTCATACATAAAATCACGCCTGTTTCCCAGAGGGGTAGGCAGAGATCACGGCTTTCCACTTCCTACGATCCTGACCTGACATACATTATCACATTCCTCATGCATGCTCGTCGGTTTAGAGTACTCTTGACCTGGCCTTTTTTCAAAACGTCACCAATTTGGTCCAGGAAAATCCGGCGAGGTCTTTCTCTTCCAACGTTCCTATTCACATTATTAGCAAATTAACTGGATAAAAAGTAGCCCATTTGCTATTGCAAGGCATAGGCTATGTATATTCCAAGTTTTATTCAAATCCGTCGGGTCGTGATTGAGGCACAAACACCCATACATCCTCACAAAGCAAGTAGGGTATATATTTTTGAAATATGGCATCTCAGAAAAGGGGGCATAAATTTTTTTTTGGTTATATTTTTTTGTAGTCTAGTTTTATGTTTATAATAAACTGATTTATCTTGTTTAACTGTAATACACCAAGTACGATAGACATTTCAGATCTTCAGGCTCTCAGATCCTTGAAAATGACTAAAGGGGGTAGTCAGAGGCACATCCGAAACATTACATTTTGGCACATGCCCACATTTTGCCGTAGTTAGCATTCCACACGTGACAGGTAGCAAACAAACCGACGCTATTTAAAAAAATAAATAAATAGGATCACGACTGTAATCGACAAGTACGGTAGACATTCTCTCAGATCTCCAGACGCTTAGATCCTTTGAAGATGTCTAGTGGGGGTAGTCAGAGGCAAGTCTAAAAATTATATTTGGCACATGCCCACATTTTGCAGTAGCTAGCATTCCATACGTGACAGGTTGCAAGCCCATCGCCGCCTATAAGAACACTAACTGGTTTCCTCACGATGTTTTCCTTCACCGTTGTAAGAACGTGTTTTTGATGCGCATATAAATTTTCGAACAGAAAATCCATTGATTCACGCCGGGTTTCGAACCCACGACCTTCAGATTGAAAGTCGGAGTACATCCCACTCGGCCAACACGGCCGAGTTATATTTCTTAATTAATGGTAATATTGTGTTTGACAGCTATGCCTTGAAGAAGGGTTCTCCAAGATCTTCATCGTGGCCCGAACTTGTGGACTGGCCGGTCTTCAGCTCAACCACTATCAAATGCTCTTCCTCATGAGGCAGCTGGAGAGGATATCGGAGATGCTGGCGTGGGTCGCGCATGATGCTGCCAGACAGCCTGATGCTGAAGAAGGGTATGTTTTACACACTTATTTCTTTTATATGGTTTAATTAGAGTTCCGTACCTCAAAAGGATCAAGGGAAACCTTATAGAATCACTTCGTCAGAAACCTTTTTCTCAGAAACACATGGAGATATCAAGTCGAAATTAAAAGCAAATAGGTCTACGGTTCAAAAACTATGGTCGAGTCGCAAGTCAATCAAAACTTACAGCGTATTTACCGTGATCAATGAAATCAATGATCCGTGAAATTTAGCAAGAAGCAAGTTCTTACAATTAGTTTTTCGTTCGTACACGTAAATGAAAAAAACCGGCCAAGTGCGAGTCGGACACGCGCACGAAGGGTTCCGTACCATTATCGGCATATAAAAACGGCAAAAAAAACACGTTTGTTGTATGGGAGCCCCCCTTAAATATATAATATATTCAGTTTTTAGTATTTGTTGTTATAGCAATAACAGAAATACATAATCTGTGAAAATTTCAACTGTCTAGCTATCACGATTCCTGAGATACTGCCCTGTGACAGACAGACGGACAGCGAAGTCTACGGTACGGAACCCTAAGAACTGTAAATTGTTAATTTGTAGTTATATCACATAATATTTTTTTAACATGAAAAATGGTAAAAAATCTTCCGTGTTGAACGATAACCATCAAACAACAAGTTTGTACGGAACCCTCCATGTCAGACTTGCACCTACCCAGTTTTTTTATGGCGAGCGGCGATGGGCTTGCAACCTGTCACGTATGGAAAGCTAACTACTGCAAAATGTGGGCATGGACTAAGTAACTATGACTATCTAAGTGTCTGAAGATCTGAGAGGATGTCTACCGTACTTGGGGATTACAGTCGTGAACCTATTTATATATTCTATTTTTATTTTAAAATAAATTGTTGTACTGACCGACATGATTTTTCAGGTCGATAGTGGTAGGTGTAGTGGTTCCGGCCGTGGAGCTCACGTTCGTTCTTCCTTCCAACTGTCCGGGACTAGAGTCTTCCAGGGATCTCGACAGCGTACCACTAGACTCTTCGAGTCTTCAGGATATGAAGATGGGTATGTTATATTATAACATTTAATAAATAGAAATACAGTTTACAAATAGTCCTCAAATTTGGTTAAGTATTCCCAAAAAAGGTTGATATGAGGCAGGCGGCCGGGCACTCCAAGTCAAATCAGTTTGCTACAATGTTGTGCCAACCCCATATAAAGTGGGATAAGAGCAAGAAGAAAAAAAATTTGCTTAACCTGTGTATTGGGGTCTATTTTAATACATCACACTTATATTACAAATGCGAAAGTTTGAATGTTTGTTTGTTACTTAATCACGACTATACCGATTTCGATGAAATTTGGTATGTATGTAGATTATGGCCTGTATTTTAACATTTCATATTGAGATAGTTTAAAGTTCTGGGACGAACAAAGCCTAATTTTTTTTTCCCAAAAAACTTCATTTAATTTTCAGGATTTTCAATATTTTACGATAAAGTCTTCAAAAATCGATTTTTGAAGGTTTAGTTGATTACTGTCTTAGTAGGTTCCGAAGCAACCATGGCGCCCTCCCTCCTGGATCGCGATAGCGGCGTCCTAGCCACCTCCTTGGAGGCCTACGCGCCCCCACCACTACCTATCGAACATCAACCCCCGCCCAGCCCTGTCATCGGTAGTTTTGGAGGTAAGTTTTTATTTTTTATTTTTATCTAATTTTACACGCCAGTCATGTGACACAAAACGGTCACGATTGGTCGAATCGACGATGACGTAACATGCTTGTCAATATGTCATCGCCTGCCTTAAAAAACTTGACGTTTGTTTATTTGTTGACAAGCATGTAACGTCACAGAAACTAGTGCGACGCCATTTGCATAAAGAAGCGTTTTTGCGGGTTATTTAATTTTCTATATTTAATTTACATTTTTAGGGCCAATACTTAACAGAATTGAATTTTTTTTTTTTATGGGTTCCCAGTCACTACTGAATAATCTAGAATGATTTTCATAATCTTGTCAAAGAGCCCATTATAACACGCAGACACAGAACAAACATCTACGTTTCTCACAATAATATTTTGTCTGGGTGGGGATCGAACCCTTCAGCTTAGCGAGCAGAGCTACTATGGACTGAGCTGTGAAGCCAGATATTTGTTTTCCCTACCATCTTGACTTGTTATTTTTCACAGGATTCTCATCAATGCGCCGCGGGTTTAACTCGCTAGTGACGTCAATAGACAGCGCGTTGACGCGCGATGACGCTCGCAGTGACGCCGCGTCAACTGCCAGCAGCGACTCGGAGCGATACGTCATCGTTGGATTAGCGGCCGAGTCGCCGGACGACGCTGACATGGCTTTCAGGTACTGACGGTCAATCACCACATTGGTTGTTTCATCATCACTGTAAATACACCAGACCTCAAAGTCATCAAACTAGGGATTGGAATCATTTTTGTATAACTAGCGGTACTGGGCCCTTACTCTGCAAAACGATTTCGACATTATCGATGACAGTGACAGTACTCTGATATATTCGGTCAAACCGCACTCTAACCCTCGTATTTAAGGCGCTCCCAGTCGACGATTGTTTTTGTTCGAAACGAAAAAATAAAAACTTGTGAACAAGCCACATCTCCTATTTTATAATGTATAGTATATGTGAATAAAGATGTACCCATCTTTAATCACTTCGATAAATAATCCTACCGACCGCTGCAATGACGACAAACACACGTCGGCGCGTGGTCCGCCTTAGCTTTTCGAATAAATTAATGATATAAATTATGTATAATTACTTATCAAAAATCTATTCTAATAGAAATCTAGATCTACATATTACCTATCTTTAACAATAAATCACAAGTTGATTTTAATAGTAGGTATATAAAATATTTCGATCATAAATTCTAAAACGTATCATTTTGAAATAATATCTTTATCGTGAAAAGTTTCTGCTATTATGTTTTCAGCTTAATAGAAATCTAGGTAGGAACCTGAAGTAATATACTTATAAAAATAGGAGATGTTGCTTGTTCAGAAGTATTTCTTTTTTCGTTTCGAAAAAGAGCAATCAGCGACTGGGAGCCCCTTAAGAACGACACTATGAGAACACGCACCCACAGTGGACGAAATCTTTTTTCATAAAAATAACTTTAAAAAATAAAATTAAAATTGTAAAATAATAAAATTTCTGAAAATGTAAATAATTATTTGAAAAAAAATTGGCCTATGTTCATCCCAAGACTTTAAACTAACTCTATATGAATTTACATGACAATCGGCCCAGCGGTTTGGGCATGATAACGTCATAGACAGAGTTACTTTCGTATTTAGAATATTAGTATAGATAATATAAATGCAAAATACAAGTAAATGCAATATCGAAACGCTTTCTGGTTGTATTTTCAAGGGCTTTCATGCCGATGATGGCAGAACACTGCAATGAGTACGCGAATGCATGGCGAGCCAATAAGTGAGTCCCCAATTCTATGGTTCACCAAGCGTCTATATGTTTCGCTAACACATTATGTATTTATTTTAGCTTCCCCGCATTCGCTCGCGTTGTACCTGGATAAAAAGTAGCCTATATGCTATTCCAGGACAAAAGCTATGTGTATTCAAAGTTTCATCCAAATCAGTTTGGTTGTTTGGGCGTGATTTTGCCACAAACATCTAAACATCCTCACAAACATTCGCATTCATAATATTATTAAGATTAAGATGTGTTTTGCTAGCTTCCCGCGGCTTCGCTCACGTAGTAACAGATAATTAACCTATATGTCAGGTCACTACATCAATTCCAACTTTGTTCCGACTGGTGCACTGTTACAGCGTTATAGTATGATTTATAGGGTGTCTCAGAAGTCGACGTCAAGCCGGAAACGTGTTATAGGCCAAGCCAAGACATAATAGTTATCAGAAAAATATTTAAAAAAACTTATTAATTTTTTTATAAATATAGGTTCCTAGATTCAGTTTGAGTAAGACGGAGAGAATCATTTTATGAAGCGTGAGCGAGACAGATTGTGATGCCACTTATGAAAATACATAACATAGATCTTTTATTTTTTTCTGATAGGTAATTAAGGTATTATCGTATTAATAAACGACACTATGAGAACGCACAGTGGATAAAATCTTGTTTCATAAACATCAATTGAGTGTCGTGCGCACATTACCGTGTGCCTCTAGCCAAAGTTGAGCTCTGATTCTCTTCAGATCTGAGCAAGATTTTGTCCACTGTGGGTCGGAGTCTGCTGTGCGTACTCATACCCTCGTATTCAAGAACGACACTATGAGAACACGCACCCACAGTGGACGAAATATTTTTTCATAAAAATCACTTTATGTGTTGTGCGACACTGCATAGTGTGACTAGAAGCACATTGTCGTGTGCCTCTAGCCAAAGTTGAGCTCTAAAGGCACACGGTAGCGTGCGCCATAGTGCCGCTCAACACATAAAGTGATGTTTATGAAAAAAGATTTCGTCCACTGTGGGTGCGTGTTCTCACAGTGTCGTTCCTGAATACGAGGGTTAGTCTATCAACTATTCCCGGTTTGAAGTTGACTTCTGAGACACTCTGTATAGCTTTTGTCTTGATCTGAGATCGAGTGAAGATAAATAAAAGTCCAAGGACCATTCTAAACTTTATAATCTTATAGATCTCATGATGTATTTATTGTTTCTTTGCAGGGAATTCGAACACGGTAGAGGCCGAGATTCGTGCGGTGTCGAAGTTGCCGCCGAAGTTATTGAGCGGTCGTCTTCACCGAGCGACCATTCCGTCACCAGCTCTTGTAGGCGAAGAGATGTGGTAAGTAATTAATTGGTTGTCTACATATAAAAAACCGGCCAAGTGCGAGTCGGACTCGCGCTTGGCCGGTCTACAGAAAATGGCAAAAAAACACGTTTTTTGTATGGGAGACTTAGATATTTATTTTATTCTGTTTTAATTATTTGTTGTAATTGCGGCAACAGAAATACATAATCTGTGAAAATTTCAACTGTCTAGCTATCACGGTTTATTTGATACAGCCCTGTGACAGACAGACGGACAGCGATGTCTAATTAATAGGGTCCCGTTTTTACCCTTTGGATACGGAATCCTAAAAAGAAGCGCAGAAGGTAGAGCTACCTTTAAATACCCTTTGATTTTGACTTACAGATATCTACTTCCACCTGGCGTCTGAACAACATTCACGTTGTTCATCAGGGTGCGAACGGCAAAACTTGCTTACGGCTAGCAGCCGATGACCTGAAGAACGATGAATGTACCGCCATACCGTGGGACGAGTTTCAGGTAGGTTTGATATTGTGAATCTGTATACCCTATCATGGTAGGGGGAGAGCTTCCAGCTGATCGGTTCTGAGAAGTAATTTGTTGTTGTTAAGTTAATAAAATAATCCTAATAATATTATAAATGCGAAAGTTTGTGATAGCATCCTATGTTTGTTCCCTAATCAAAAATAAACAACAAAACGGATTAAGATGAAATTTGCTGTAGTATGTATAAAACAATAATTACATTCACGCAACAAACAAACTTCACAACACCGATTGGCTGGAACTTACTGTTATATTAATAAACTACATAATAATATCCAAAATGTTATAAACTTTATCGCAGATCACGCAGATAACGTTTTAAATAACATCAAAACCCACACAATACATTAGAATTGCCCACCTATATTGGTTTCAATAACTTTTATCCACATTAAACCACTGATTTTCTTTTTAAACCAATCTAATTTTGACACTGGCATGTGACACTAAAAGATTTATAAATACATATTCCGAAACAACCAGGAGGTTAGTAGGTTTTAACCTTTAACATAACCAATAATTTTGTTATCGTTCTAAACATTTGTGTGAACATTCATATCTATAGTTTTACCTATACCGCTGTACCACTTCTTAGACACGCGCGGCGAGGGAAAGAGACAGCATGAGACTATCGCTGTGCTGCTCTGCCTCTCGTCTCATACATACCTAAAGAGTGGTAAAGCAGTATATTAAACTATACTTTCTTTTATATCATTTATTGAGATATTTTTGACTTTAACAAGCTTAAAGCGAGTATTAAAAGCTACAAAGCATATCATGCAAGCGTTTAGACGAATATCCTCTTAAAATGTCCCAAACTTGTACAATGTTTTCGTGAAATAACGCAAAATCTTTGATAAACAGATGACAGAGACAGATTTATATTGTAAGATATTGATCTGTCAATAATTAGTTTATTATTGTAGAAGATATCTGCATTCATATTTCCATGAGAAGTTTAGAATGATTCGTTCTACGAATATATAATAGCAGATACGTTGATTTTTTAATAGTTTTTAGACGAAGTTTTTAGGTCTATTCCAGTTCAGATTCAGAATTTCCGAATTTGTTGCGTTATTTCAAAAAGACGTTGTAGATTTTTACCCATCAGTCTGCATGACCGCCGTACATCACATACCATCGTATCTCGTACCCCGTAAGATCTAAATTGCTGTAACAATATTGTATCACAGAATATCAGAGTGATTGCCGCACAGAGGCCAAGCTTTATTAATGTAGCATTTTCAATGTTATAATGATATCTTACTAATATTGATAGTTTTTGATGATGTTTGTATGTTTGTGGCTCAATCACGCCCAAATGTATTTGTATGAAATTTGGAATATACTTGTACGTAGCATATGTCCTGGAGTAGCATATATGATACATATCCAGGTACTACGCGATCGAAGCCGCTGATAGAAGCTAGTATCATATAAAAATAATAATAAATGTTGTACAAAATAATTATTATCTTGAAGGCTAGAAGCCTTGCTAGAGATTTTTTTTAAAGTAATATATTAATGTATTTGTATTGACTCTTGGCCTCTTTTCGGCACTCTGCAATTGAACTATATGCATCCGTTTCTCTAACTATATACGTGTCTATGTGTTTTTTTCTCTGTGCAAATCATCGCCCGCTCGGCTATCGTCAAAAAGAAACGGCTCAAGGTATTTGGAACGATCGTTGATCTAGATCGTTTTAACATAGTGGTATCATGTTTGCCGATTAGTAGTAGAGGTTGTGTCGTAGCCAAGGGGGTTTGTGTGTATGAGTGAATGAGATAAAAGATGTTTCTGTCACGTACGGCCGATATTTGATTTGGGCTTTTTGTAAGTGCCGTATATGTTTACAGTCAAGCACATTTGGCTTGTTGAGTAGCAAAATTAATCACATATTAATCGGACAGTAAATTCTACTATAATATTATAAATCCGAAAGTTTGTGAGGATGTTTGTGGATCTATCACGATCCAACGGATTTAGATGGAACTTGGAATATACATACATAGCCAATGGAGTAGCATATAGGTTACTTTTTACCCAGGTACAACGCGTGCAAACCCGCGGGCCTGAAGCTGGTAATGAATAAAATTAAAAATAATAAGTTGCAGTAAATAAGTGACGAGAAACATCTTCGCAAACGCTTCATTGCTACCTTTCTGTGTTTACATAATCCGCCATTTTAGCTGCACCCACGCCATCTGATGTTTATACAGGTAAACTAACTTATAATAAAAGATACATGAAAAAAAAATAATGTATAAAAAACAATTTCTAATTATGGACATCAAAAATGTAAAACAATTTCTACACCGTTTCAAGTTTTCTGAATGATAATGAACATACTAAACTTAGATTATAAATAATTTAAAATTGTTTACAACAGCTTTTGAGTATGGCCTTAAAATTAAGTATTCTTAGACTATTACTTGTAATACATAATCGCTTGTAATTGTATCCTTGTCTCGCATGTAAACGTGTTGCATGCATACTTCCATCGTCATTCATCTCATGTCATAACACTGTGACGTCACATGTGTGAATGATTATGTCTAGCGTAGGAACACTACTCAATGGCGCCAATCCTGTTGTTGCTGCCTAAGCTAACTTAATTTGACAGCGCCAAAACTATAGCCATCCTTGTTTTTTTTGCTCCTCATGAAAGAAATAGCTATCTTTAGTGCAGTCAATTTAGATTAGGATAATGCAACAGAATTGACGCCAATAGACACAAACATTATGAAGAGTAATCAACACACTTTTAAAGCTAAATTTAAAAAATCTAAAAAATGTGGGATCCTTACGTCTGCGCCAACTTTTTTAACGATCAAATAGGGTGCTTATCCACTTACGCGGAGCTGTGCGGAGTTTTTTGGGTCAACAATTTTGAGCACTATGATTGGTCAATTCACGATGCACTCCGCACAGCTTCGCGTCAGGGGAACCCACCCTTACACATTTGGCTGCGCCAGTTTTTATATTCAAGATAACCAGAAACCTTACTTTCGCTCTTTAAAACTTTCCGGCAATAACTAAGCATGTAAGTTTGATTGCTCTTCATCACAAACGCTACTTAGAACCACCTTACCCTAAAGTACAATATCTACTAAAGTGTTATACTTTCTTAGAACAAATTTTCGATGAGAGCGCGCGCGTGGACGGAACCGGATGTGGATGAGTACGAGCTAAAGGCGCGAGACGTGTCAAATGTAACTGCTAGGCTAGTGAGGACGGAGCTACCAAAACAGCTTGATGAAAAGGTATTATTGTTTATCATGATTTTTATTTACAGAAATAATCTTCTTTGTCCTGGATCTCCAGTCGAAAATGTCTAAAGGGGGCATTCAGTGTCTAAACATTACATTTGGCATATGCCCAGTGCCCACATTATGCAATTGGCATTCCATACGTGACAGATTGTAAGCCTGTCGTCGCTTATAAGAATGCTAACTGGTTTCCTTCACCATTCTAAACACGTGTTATTGCTTATTATTTTTGGAAACAAAAACTCATTGATTCGCCAATATTTGAACCTAGCACGACTGTAATTCCCCACTACGGTAGACGTATTCTCAGATCTTCAGACTCTTAGATCCCTGATGATGCCCAAACATTATATTTGGCATACACCCACATTTTGTATGATCAAAATATTAGCTATTTATAAAAACAAAAAACAGTTTTAATCTATTTCTACGGTTGCAGGGTGAGCCAACAGGCTTGGCGCCGTTCGATGAACTTCTAGAAGCTCGCATCCGGGACCTGAGCTTGGCCCTCAACATGAGCACGGCTCTGGCGCTCGCTGAGCTAGTGGAAGATGAAGTGGTCGTGCCTCCAATGCCTTTGGAGGTTAGTTAAGAAACTTGTTTACCATTGACTAGCCTCAGTTGGTAGTAGCTCTGCCTTCTGCGCTGTAGGTTGTGGGTTCGATCCCACCCAGGATAAATATTTGTGTAATGAAAATAGATGTTTGTTCTGTGTCTGGGTGTTATAATGTATTATAAGTAATTCTATTAGTTATCTGGCTACTATTTGCTTAGTTTGGGGCTAGATGGCGCTGTGTGATGATGTCAACCAATTTTTATTTATTCTATTTATGTAGGTACCTACTTCAAAAGCCATTAGTTATAGCCATATCAAATACAAACAAAGTCTCAAAAGCTATTTATTTCAATAAAATCACAAGGATCACTTTGAAACGTCTTACGAGCTGAAGCTACGTCTTACCCTCCTTTTCACTTCCAGGTCCTAATAGAGAATGTGAAGCTCCACCTTATAGAAGACCGCCAGACCCACTCCATATCCTCGCCCCCACCACAACCTCTCGACATATCCCTTACCTCGCTTCGAATGACGCGTGACTCCACTGGCGTGTTCCATTTTGGACCACCCGTAACCACGCCCTCTACGCTCACATCACCAAGCACGCCTCAGCCAATCCCGGAGCTGGATGAAGCGAGAGAGAAGATATTTCGGCTAAGTGGCGAGAATGAGGAGTTGAGGAAGAGGATGCATACAATGCAGAGGATAGCGGAGGATAATCGGGAACTTAGAGCGTGAGTAATATACATTTAAAACCGGCCAAGACATACGCGGCTCCGACTCGTGCATGAAGGGTTCCGTACCATTATCTATAAAAACGGCATAAAAATCACGTTTGTTGTATGGGAGTACCCCTTAAATATTTATTTTATTCTGTTTTTAGTATATGTTGTTATAGCAGCAACAGAAATACATATTCTGTGAAAATTTCAACTGTCTAGCTATCACGGTGTATGAGATACAGCCCTGTGACAGGCAGACGGACAGCGATGTCTTAGTAATAGGGTCCCGTTTTTACCCTTTGGGCATGGAACCCTAAAAAAACAGCATCGCCGAATTAAAAAAAGTTAAACTCTCTACTCAACTATTCTTTCAAATCACTTGCAGCTCTATTGTATAAACTCACTAGTAATCGTAATCAGTTTCAACTGTCAAAATGTCCTTTAGAAAATTACACAATGGAAATTAGACAGTTGAAGCCAATCTCGATTAGATTACATTTGGCATATATGACCTAATTTTGCAGTAGTTAGCTTTTTATGCGTGACAGCATATCGCCGCTTTAAGAATACTAACTGCATTTCTCACGATGTTTTCCTTACCATTTTGAATATTAATGCAAAAAAAAATATGTTTTTTCTTGTTATATAATGATGTTCGGGTGATGTTTCGAACCCATGAACCAACAAACAACATGGCTAAACATAATAATATTGTTTTTTTTACAGTAAAGTCGAAGAAGCGTCAGTGCTTCGGCAATGCGTGCATGCAGCCCAGCAAGAAGCAGCCAACTTGTTAGCTGATAAACAGGAGCTATTGGAAGCGCTTCGTATTCTTCAGGTAAAATTAAAAGACTACGACTGTAATCCCCAAGTACGGTAGACATACTCTCAGATCTCAAGGCGCTTAGATCCTTGAAGATGTAAAATAAATAAATAAAATAAATATTTTCGTACTTTTACACACAACGCCATCTAGCCCCAAACTAAGCAAAGCTTGTACTATGTGAACTAGATAACTGATAGAATACTTATATACTTTTTTTTTGTAAATACATGCTTATTATATTAACACCCAGACACAGAACAAACATCTATGTTCATCACACAAATATTTGCCCTAGGTGGGGATCGAACCCACAACCTACAGCGCAGAAGGCAGAGTTACTACCTACTGAGCTGTGAGGCCAGTCACATGTGTTATCAGCAGCACGTTTTTAGCACAATACCCACATCGTAGTGTAGGATGGTTCTTGCGGCAGGTCAAATATTAGCAAATATTTATTTATTTATTTATTTATTTATTTCAGTGAACATAAGTACATTTGAATAAAAACTATGAAAACTGGAAAATGCATTAGTATTAAAACTGTGTCGCGCTTTCCAGTGCCCGTCCATAGGACTAGTTGAAGAACCAGACATTCCTGATAATATAATGATTAAACTATTTAACTTTTATCTTATTAACTATTATGGCAGACTACTTCCGCGATAGTTGCGTGATGGCGTGATATCACAGTACGGATTAGAAGCGCATCTTGTCTGTCACCCGCGCTACGAAAGCTTGTCTGACTTATGTACTAATTTTTAAGCAAATAGTTATTTTATCTTTAAGTTTTATTTCTAAATCAAGTGTAGCGTGTGCTGCTTTTTGAATTTGTGCTGAGGCTCTTTAGTTATTGTTATTATTTTTATTTTTTATTGTTTACGTACTTGAGTAGTACTTTTAATAATTATTCTTGTTTGAGCCTTCACCTTGTTCGATTGGCATCACACTGGAGCTCTACATAGCTTTAAGAAAAGGATCATTAAAAAAAAGGTAGACCCCAAGCCGTGTTTGTTGCCTGATTCTTCTAGGCTTGGTCGCGTGGAATCGGCGTAGCTTCACCTAGTTCCTAAGACGTTTCAAAGTGATCCTTGTGATTTTATTGAAATAAATGATTTTTGAATTTGAATTTGTGGTTTACCTATACTCTCTTTTCTCTCCCGCATTTGAACTCATAGTTGGTCCTTTATCTGTTGGCTGTGTAAAATATTCACCAATTATAATTAGTTATTTTTTTTTAATTGAAGAAGTAAGAAGTCTGATCGTAATGTTTTTTGTTTTCCAGGAGCAACAATGCCGTGGGAAGAGGTAGCGGTCGCGAGGCGGTCCACCGCAGGGCTGCCTCGACTGCACCGCCTGCTGTGGCGACAAGTAACATGTAGCTAGTGTAGCGTGCAACCCTAACCTGTGTGACCACTGTCCATGTCCATCCCTGTGTTATTGCTTCATAAATGTTACTGTTTTTATCGGTAAGCGATTGTAACGGTAACCCTTATTACTTTTGGGTTAAACCGAAATTAAAAAGTTACCGAAATAAGAACCGAAATTATTCTATAGTTTCACCGTTAGCTGCATTAAGCAATTGACGGTAGGCCTCACGACTTTTGGGTTTAACCGAAATTCAAAAGTTACAGAAATGATCCAGTTAGACAGCTGCGGTGACAAGTTAAATGTAGCTAATTTAGAGTACAACCCATTGTGACCAGTGACCATGTCATCCCTGTGTTAGAGCTTCATAAAGATTACCGTATAGATAAGCAATTGAAACGGTAAGAATCACTACTTTTGGGTTTAATCAAAATTAAAAAGTTACCAAAATGATCCAGTTTCACTGTCAGCTGCGGTGACGAGTAACATGTAGCTAATTTAGCGTACAACCCTAACCATGTGACCCTGTGTTATAGCGTCATAAAAAATGTACTCCAATAAATATGGTAAAAAATTGAATTTTTAATAAATTTGGATTAAAATATAATCTGATTACCGTATAGATAAGCGATTTAAACGGTAACTCTTACTTTTGGGTTTAACCGAAATTAAAAACTTACCGAAATGATTCAGTTTCACCGTCTGTTGCGACGATAATGTAGGTAATGTAGCTAACTACCCTGACCAGTGTACCTCCTTGTAATATAGAGCCTTTGACGAAGCTCTAGGTAGTAAGTAAAATCCATGCATAAAGATTACCGTTACACATTACTCATTACTTTTTTTTACTTTTAGAATTTTATATTATATTTTTTTCATAATTTTATAGGCCACATAGACAATACCCTACGCGGGCTCAAAATTGTAAGACCTTTGTACACAAAGCAATAAAAAACTTGGAAGTTGACTACTTTTGGGTTTAACCGAAATGACAAAGTTACCGAAATAAGAACCGAAATTGGTTCAACCGAGATTTTTTGCTCATCCAACTCGAGGTCATTGACTTGTTTGGGTTAAGATCGATCGTATGTACTTAAGATGGAATTTACGTGCATTTAAAAGAGTCTAGAGAACAGTCAAATTTGACTGCCTTAAAAATATTTAGTTGAAAGTCGCTAAGGCTAGGTAGGTTTTATGACGACGTGCCATTCGAAGGTAATACGAGCCAAGTCCACTGTGTTTCAGTGTTTAAATATTCAGCTCTTTTTCAAACAATGTGTTAGATATCGTTTATCCTACTGTAATATCATAAATGCCTAAGTTTGTGGGGATGTTTGTATATATCACAATCACACCGTAACGGCTGCACAGATATGGTTAAAACTTAGTATACTTGTGTAGTCTGAGACCTGGAATAGCGTATAAGCTACTTTTTATTCAGGTACCGAGCAAGTGAAGCCGCGGGCGGAGCTGGTAATGTAAACCTACAAAAAAATGTTACAAAATGTTGCCATGGTAAGAATGATTGAAACCATGGACTTTAAACATAACACCAAACTTAGAAACTAAGTAAATAAGCCATTATATATATATAGTACACAAGATAACATGTTATTTAGAATCGTTTTGAATATTATAACTAATAGTCCAGTCATTATAGTAAGTTCACCTCGGAATTCGAGATACCCAGCTGTAAGTCTGTAAATACTTGTATATTGACACCCTAAAAGTTGTCTCAAAACCTACATATGGTAGGGTGTAAGCAACTATTTAATTTCAAGGTCAAAGGTCACAAAAATCGGTTTTTTGCGCTTTTTTTGGAAATATCTCATTTCCTATGGGTTTTTTGCTATTTGTATTTATTATCATTGATTTATCGATAGTTCATCAACTATATATGGCGCGTTTTCGACCGGAGGCACCGGTTGACCTGAAGTGATGCTGTGACCGCGTGCTCTCCGCCCTCTATCTTGAAAACGGTTCACCGTATAAACATTTTTTTAAACAAATTTTGTAGAGAATTTTGTATTCTACAATATTGATGATAAATACAAATAGCAAAAAACCCATAGGAAATGAGATATTTCCAAAAAAAGCGCACAAAACCGATTTTTGTGACCTTTGACCTTGAAATTTAATAGTTGCTTACACCCTACCATATGTAGGTTTTGAGACAACTTTTAGGGTGTCAATATACAAGTATTTACAGACTTACAGCTGGGTATCTCGAATTCCGAGATTCTTACCTAATATAAGCTTAAATGACTGGACTATAATTGTGATCAGTGATTATAGAATTAGTAATTCATAATAGTGATGTTATAAACTTATATATAGCGATTTCATATATAAAAGCTTATGGTGTAAATTTCATATGGTGTCGGATCTGTTGGCAAACTAAATTCAAAGATGTTGATATCTCTGTCTCTTTTACTCCATACTAAACTGAGCGAGATGGATGGTGTTAGTTTAGTCTGGCACCAACAGAATCGGCACCAATATATCTACTCATATTAGTACCTATTTGATTGGGCTCTCATCATCGATAGAAAAGAACTGGGAATGCTAACTACTGCAAAATGTGGGTATATGCCAAATGATGTTTGGACGTGCCTCTGACTACTACCCTCTTAGACATACTTATGGATTAAGCGCCTGAATATCTGAGAGGATGTCTACCGTACCCAAGTACTGTTACATAATATTATCTATAATATAAAAATAAGTCGGGTTTTCCTTCCTGACGCTATAACTCCAGAACGCACGAACCGATTTCCACGGTTTTGCATTCGTTGGAAAGGACTCGGGCTCCGTGAGGTTTATAGCAAAGAAAATTCACGAACAATTTCAAGAGAAAAGCAGGAAAGCAGGGTATATCATTTTTCACATACAGCGCCATCTCTGATACAGAGCGTGTACTACAACGGCGCCAGTACGTGGTGTGTGAGCATCGACTACATAGCCTAATAGACGCCTAATGGCTTCATTACTTCAAACAAACAACTCTGTCAAGTCGGTGAGGTATGCTATGCGGTACGGGGGGAGTGGGAAAAAATGCATTCTGATTGGCCGGTTCAAGATGACGTGATTCACTAGGGATGGGAAGTGTTGTCATGAGTTGTCGATAGCAGTCAGAGGCACGTCCAAATATTATATTTGGCACATAGGAAAGGGATAGGGAACGGGAACGGGAACGGGAACTTAACACAGCATTTGTTAATTCAAAAGCGATACGAAGTTCGCCGGGTCAGCTTGTATTTTAATAAAAAATCTTGTCTTTGGATGATGATAGCTCCATGAACTGTTATGTTCAATACATAATTATGTTAGTGCCAATATATAAAATATTGTACATAGGAATGTTATTTTTTGTACGTTATAAATATTTTTTTTATAATTTTGTAATTTACAGTTGATTATTTTATATAAAAAAAATCTTTGTGTTCTTCCAGTTAAGTCATAAATTATTTGATGAACTTGTTATACGTATCTACTTGTATATTTCTGCTTTCATTGTTTTTTTTTCATATTTTGACTGAACTTTGTAGTAAAAGATGAATCCTATTTTAATGCAGCCAAACTAACTTTTTGCAAGCTATTTTATTTATACTGTTTTAATGTGCAATAATTGTTTACAATGTTATTAAGAGCCTTTTCCACTATCGGCAACTTATATTTCAAATTGACAGTTGACTCGTAGATGACAGAACATGTTTAATATCATCTGTCACTAAGTATCGCATTGGATATTATTTTTCAAACTATCGTGATTAGTAGACATAACTATAGATTTTGACACGCGGGGCGGACCAATCACAGCGCTCGAAATTTCAAAACTCGAATATTTGGGCGCTGTCATTGGTCCGCTTTACACAGCTCCGTGTAGGTCGAAACTCACCCTTAAGGTTACTTTTTTAAGCAGCGAGCAGAAGCTAGTATGGAAATGGCTCTAACTCTTCGTATTTTGTTGATAAAATGTGCTAACTAATTGTGAATAAAATTAATACTGTGCATTATTATGTTGTGGCTATGCTATGTGTAAAAGTATCAATATACTATGTTAGGTTAAATGAAATGTGCCTGTGTAAAAATGGAGTCCGGAAATATATTTTTGATCCTTGAATTAACTATTATAAAGTAGATATATCTGTTAAATAACTTTACAAATAGCCGTTTCATATCCTTAGCTAATCTTCTAAAAACGTTGTAATAAAGGATCAATAAGTTATTTCCTCTACTCTGCATTTTACCTGATGTATTCGCTTAAAGTGATATTTGCTATGTCTTTTTATACTTTTAATTATAAAGCTCTTTCACCAATATTATTTAAAAACTAATGCACCTAACAGAGAAATATTTACTTAGCTATTTCTTAGGTTGTATACTGCAAATACATAAAATTGGTGAAAGAGATCTATACACCAATATTGTATTGTGTGTTATATAAAATTATTGTATGTGTTATATCATATAATATATCAAGACGCTCCATAAGAAAGTTCTTTTGACATTATACTCGTAAAACGAGGTTTATTCCGTTTTCGAATATCTATTTTGCAACATAAAATGAAGACAAGGAAGAAATAAATAAAGAATAAAAAAATCACGTGACAGTCACCTGATTATAGCGTGACAGCACGATCGGCGGGTCTTGGCTTACGTGAAATTAGCCGTTTGGCTGCGCGGCAGACTATTTCCGACTAATTTCGACCTTATGCAGTGACACAAAGCCAAAAGCTTCACGTAAGCCAAGTACTTTGACTTCAACCTTGTCTTTATATACATAACAGAAGAACATTCATACTATGTCTATGTTGATAATATCACATCATGTGCCCATCCCATTTGATAAAATCAATTTTGAAAAACAAACTGTATGATACTGTTGTGAATTGTTTAGATACGGAGGAATCTTTAAAATAAAGTCGATATTCTTTGCTTTTTTTGTATTATTTTTCCATATTTTCCAGCCATGAAAACACCATAAAATAGGTTCACAAAAAAAGATTTTACTAAGTATCAAAAGTCTAAGCAGGTGCCTTCTTTATAGGTAAGGCGTCTAGTTTAATGATTATATTGGATGTTTTAGTGAATTAATTGGTCATCTCAAAACTTTTAGATAAGATTGAGTAGAACTGGACTTTTTTTTGGCGTTTTGGCCCATTGGCCCGTCCAGACCACCCCAATATTATACGATTATTATTCGAGAAACGCAACGCAATTCTTTTGAGACTGTTCTGCAAAGTTCTATACTGTTCGGATACAGGTACTTCTCATAAGATTTTGATACACACTAGGATTTTTTCAGGTATGTGCAGTGCAAGTGATTGCTAATAATGATACCACGTGAACATCGTGAAAAATATTATTCCTAATATACTTGGATGGAACAACAATTTCTCATTTACATTATGACAGATTGCATGATGTATCCGATCAGAATTCACAGAGAGAGAAAACAGAGTTTTTTTCACTACTTTGACACTTGACAGTTCTGTTAATGTTTCTGCTTTTAAAACCCTTCCCAAATTAATTGGTGATAAAATTACACTTACATTTTCAAAATATTATATTATTATAATAATTTGACATGAAGTACACAATGATTTACAGAATACTTAAAAAACAGCTATAAACACTCTAACAGTATCTAAATACCGTTGGAAACCAAAAACATTTTTAACACAAAATAAAACTAAATTTTTTTTTTAGTTTAATTTGTGCCTATATAATATGAAGTACAGGTACAGTAACTAATTTTAAGAGAATTGTCAGCAAAAATAATAATACGATTCGTAAAAGGTAAGTAAGATTGATAGTTAATTGGCAAATCGAAATAAGGTTATGGCAACGAAAAACACGTGAGTCAAGCGGGGAGCAAGCAACGTGACTCTCAAAAGGTGGCAACATTTATTTTTAGTAATGGCCGATGTTCATGTTGGATAGTACGCTGACGACGTTAGCAGAATTTTTGTGTTGAAATCTACTAAAGTTTCTCATTATTCGTTGTTTTTATAGTGATTCTATTAGTCAATCCATTTTTTAGTACATTTTGTGTGATTTCGTGAAATCAATAACGACTAAATTTGCCAGTGTTTTTTTGGAAAATAATGTTTGTTGTGCTCCCGTGGTAATAGGATCAGTGGATATTTAATTTTATTGGATTACGGTTAGCTGTTTAATACACTGTTGATAATCGAGGTGAGTACTTCTTTATTTTACGCTGAATAGTATGTTAGTAGTAGCCAAGTACAAGTTTTTATGCCACGAAAGCTGTACATTTGAAACACGGCGCGGCGGCGCTGTCTCCAAGATAACGGAAGATTACTAGGTAGATTGCAAAGATTCTGATAAGATTTCCGACTTCATGAGAAGTTTGTACGTACGTCATATTGCGTCCAGTTTTGTTATTTTTTCGAGGAAATCTTGGTAAAAGTTTCTGTCAGTTATCTTTTGAACAATACACAAGTCTTCATACTCCCTGAGAAGCTTCTAATAAATCGAAAGAGAGCACGCACTATGAGATTAATGTATTTAATAACCTACTCATTTCACAGTAAGTACCTATAACCAACTTTACTCTATTCTGTTTTAAATAATCCATAAAATAAGATAAATAAACACACTATTTTGGACACAAATCCACCACAAAAATTACATAAACTTATAGTTTTATCATTTTTTTATTTACCTATAAACACCATTTTCAAAAGCTAATCTAAATTTATTTATGTCAATTCATAAGCTAACTTACATAGACCTACACATTCAAATAAAATATATTTAGTTGTTAAAGCTTCCTATTTTAATTATTTATGATGATCTTTATTTTTAAATAGAAGTACTCTTTGATGCACAGCTGGGTTCAAACCTGAGACCTTTTGAATTGAAAGTCAAGGTACCTTCTACTCATCCAACACAGATTCTATTGTGAGAATTAAATTATCAATTATTAAATTTTCCTGCAAATATAGAAAAAAAAACCATAAAAACTCAGTAGGTATTCAAATTATTGTTAATGTATTTATCTGTGGAAACCCTCAATACTTTGTTATCATGAACTTATTTTCAAACAAGACTTCAACCCCCCCTGCACTACCTTAGGGGTTGAATTCCGTGAATTCCTTTCATAGTGCACCCCTCCACCCCAAAAGGAATACACCTTCCAAGTTTCAAGTTTCTAGGATGAATGGTTTAGGCTGTGAGTTCGTAGATTGATTAGTCAGTGATTAGATTTTAATAGTTTACTCACAAAAGATTATAAAAAAACTCTCTTTAAATTGAGTTTGTGTTTACTGTTTAGGTATTTTTTTTTGTGGATATTTAAACAGCGCCATCTAACTCCAAACTAAGCAGAGCTATATGCTATGGGAACCTGATAACTGACAGAATTCTGACATACCCTTATTTTTGTATGTACCTAGTACAATTACTGGATTTGAACAATCGTGACTTTGATATAGCTATTGTCCTAATGCTGCCAATGTCTATAGCTAGTTCAAATAAACCTTATTCATGACAGTGGAGAAAAAAATGTGGTTTTCTTTTAGAATGAGAATCAACTATAATGCTATTTATTATCCACTAACAATGCAAGTGAAGCTGCTTAACTGAAATTAGTATGTCAAAAACATTATGTATGATATGATTGTCCACAATCACTGTTATTAATTATCTATGTCATTTAAAATGCACATTAACAGGACCAACTGATAAGAGGTAACATAATTACAGATACAGTTGATTTGATTGTCAATTTGAAACTATGGCATCAATTATTACTGTACACTATCAAAGTAACACAATATATAGAACCTTATCATGGTACCTTATCATAAAATTATGTTACTTAATATCAACTGGAAAAGTATGATGATAATGTAAGTAGATACCTAGCAATGTCAGAGTTACTAATATATCGGTAGGTAAGGTAAAGTCACTAATGGTCGACATTTTAATGAAAACACAAAGTTTATATGAAAGTAGTTATATATTTATTAAACAAAACAATTACAGTTTTTTTTATATGAATGCAGTGTATCTTTGAAAATTATCTTAAGTAATAAAATTTCCAATAATCAACATACTTTAATTATTATTAATATTTTTTTTAATATTGTCTTAAGTACTAATAGATAACATCACAAAAAACGAAAATCACCTTAAATAGACAGTCAAATGCACTAATAGTTGACATAACATTAAATTAATGCAGTTGGAGCATCAGTGTGCTTGAAACACTTAATTTAGAGATAATAATTACTTATCCATCAACCTCTAAGGCACTATCAAATTTGTACTTAATTCTATCACCAGTTATAATCATATTTGGTACATCAAGGACTTTAATTATTTGAGATTCAGTTATAACACTGATATCCCTATCATTTTCTTTGAATACTGTTTTAGACTCATCACATGCTACCATGGCCATAACTTCAATGTCTGCTTTAGTTACTTTTTGGACAATACAAACATATTTGTGATATTTCTTTTTGCCAGGAAATTTTACAATAACATAGTCACCTTGCTTAATTCTATTCTCTTCGTCACTTCTCTCTTCCTTGCTTTTTTCTTCCTCATTTCTTTCTTCTTCGTTTTCCTCATCAGTGACTTCATCAGAAATATCATTCACGCTGTCTCCAGATTCTTCCCATTCATCTTCGGTAGTTGAGCTATTATAGTCAGTCTTTTTACGTTTATTTTTTATATTTTTTTTACATTCCTTGAGTAACTTCTTATCAGTCTTAAGCTTTCGTGCTTTTTCAATCTCTTCTTTTCTTTTTTTCCTTTCCTCAGCTCTTCTTTTTCTCTCATTCTCTAATTCAGTCTTTTTCTTCTCTTTGTTTTCATGGTATCTTTGCCATTCCAAAGATGATATAACAGATGGCACTTTTTCTTTCCTTCTTCCTTTTGAGTTTTGTTTAGGAGTTGGCCAAAACAATGCTCTTTTAAATGGACTAGGTATTACCATATTATCTGCATTCGTCCTTGGACATCTATCTTGTGGCCTATAAGTACTTGATATTCGTGGGTCTATCAACGATCCTGTGTTTATTGTGCTTTCGAGATTTTGAGTAGTGCTCTCCTGGACTTCTTTGAGCGGAGTTTTAGGGTCTTCATTTGGGGGTAAATATTGGAACTGAAAATCCAAATTTACAGCTTGTGATGTGGATGGCATAGTCAAGGGATCGCTACTCGGGATTGTATTAAGCGGTGGTAATAATCGAGTTGTACTGCCTTGTTCTGATGCAGAATTATTCAAGGTAGAGAGATTTTCAGTTGCTTGTAAGACATTTTTAGTTTTTGTTAGTGTATTATTATAATGACTTGATGTAGGTGGTTCTGTCACTGATCCTGTGTTTATTGTGCCTTCGAGATTTTGAGTAGCGCTTTCTTGTACTTCTTTGCAGGGAGTTTTAGGGTCTTCATTTGGGGATAAATGTTGGAACTGACAATCCAAGTTTTCAGCTTGTGATGTGGGTGGCATTGTCAATGGATCGCTACTCGGGACTGCCTGACACGGAGTTATACTGCCTTGTTCTGATGTGGTATTATTCAAGGTAGAGATGTTTTCAGTTGTTGGCAAGACATCTTCTTTAGTTTTTGTCAATAGGTCTTCAATCTTTTTATAAAATTGAAACAACCCAATATTTTCTTCAATTTTTTCTGAAGCAATATATTTGTCCAGGAATTTAAGGCCCATTTCCAGTTCTTTAATTTTCGCCATTTTTTGTATTGCCATGAACTCATCTGTTGGTTGTTCTGGTGCAGAGCACACTTCATTGGGATTCCAAGGTGAGAGCCCACATTTACGGAATCCGTTTATAAACATCTCAGGTGTCAATGTTTCTGTCAGAACTTGATGGAGCAAAGGACAGAAATGTACTTTCCTCAAGGTGGGGGCATCGATGTTCTCTAATCTCCAAGACTGCACAGCAGTTCTCCACGCGCCCTTTAAGCTCCTGAAAATAGCCACATCCATGGGCTGTAATAGATGTGTGGCATTAGGATACAGAGCAATTAGGATTATCCCATTTTCTGAACAAAACTTGCTCAGGTGGAATGACATATGTGACGTGTGCCCATCCATAAATAATATGATTGGTTTTTGAATACCATTGTCATTCAACCATTTATCAAATATATTGCAGATATATTCGTAAAATGTCTCCATCGTCATCCAACCACTGTCGGACCGTCCAATACCCCAAGTAGCAGGAACTGACAAGCTTAATTCTCTTGGTATTCTTAAATACTTAAAAATAACCATTGGCGGTAGAACTTGACCAGCAGCATTACCACCTAAAAGAACTGTGAAACATTCTTTTTCGTCCGAGTTAACTTGTTGGTACACAGATTTTTCGCCTTTAGGTGCTAGTACCTTGTTCCCTTTCGGATTCAAAAAAAATGCAGTCTCATCCATATTGAATATACGATGAGGTTCAGCCAAAATATTTGTGTGGTTGTTTTCTTGAAGATACATGCTAACTTCTTCATACCAATTCTTTAACTGTGACGTTGTGACTGCAGCTCTGGATGATGTTAAATTTTGAGGCTGTCTAGGGATAAGCTCTGGGTGTCGTTTCAAAAAACTGTTGTACCACCTTTTGCCAGGCCTCCCATTTTTAAATGGAGTTTCTAAATTCAAATCATCAACAATTTTTTTTACACTGTCCTGTAAGTTCTCTTTCCCAATTGGGAAGCCTCGTTTTACCATTGCTTTCGCCCAGTTTACGAGTAAAGCTTCGGTATCATCTGAGATGTAGCATGCTCGACCCATTTTTCGTTTTATTGGTGTCTTACCCTTTACTTTATTCAGCAAAGTTACCCTAGGTACCCCAAATTTTTTTGCCGCAGTTGACGTCGAAACTCCTCGTCTGCATTCTCGAATAGCGGCTTCCATATCAGCCTCAGAGTAACGAAACATCTGTCCTTTTATTGGCGGCATAGTTATCAGTCTGGAACAATAGGACCAATAATTGACATCATGTATACCCCAATAATAGACACCATGTCTACCTTTAGTTACAGTGATCCTACATTGTTAATATCTCGACAGCAATATTTTCATTAAGAATAGAGTTCAAAAACGCACCGAACCGTACATAAGAGTTTAACATGTTGAAACACTAATGGATGACACGTCTGTCATCTATTAGATATTCTGTTTTTTTTAGAACTAATAGTAGACATGTTACAATTTGTCAGAAAAATATAAGCAAACAGAAGAAAAGCGCGCTTATCACTAACCCAAGTTGTTATTAATACTTATACAAATGAATAAAAAGTATTTTTATAAGAAATATGGATTCAAAACTCACCTTATAATTTCGGCGTCCTTAACCTAAAAATTAGGAAATCGCGGAACGCGTGCTCACTCCGTCACATGTTTGGCAACGACTGACGCCATTTTGAAGTTTCGTTCAGAAACTGTCGGGAGTTTTTGAGAACAATTCATAGATGGTGCTAGCTGTGCTATGGTGTTGTAGTAAGAGTCATTTTACTAAAGTTGTTTTTAATACAAGGATTTTTTTTCGTAGGTGTCATCCTTTAGGTCAATGTCTGGCATTAGTGACTTTACCTTAGTTAGTTCATCATCACCTTTAATTATAAACTGGTGTAAACCCCTATGACTAAAAAAACCGGCCAAGTGCGAGTCGGACTCGCGCACAAAGGGTTCCGTACCATTAACTATTAAAAAAACGGCAAAAAAACACGTTTTTTGTATGGGAATAAATATTTATTTTATTCTGTTTTTAGTAGGTATGTGTTGTTATAGCAGCAACAGAAATACATAATCTGTGAAAATTTCAACTGTCTAGCTATCACGGTTCATGAGATACTGCCGTGTGACAGACAGACGGACAGCGTAATCTTAGTGATTAATACTTATATTTAAATACTTTTCTTTTGTAAATACAATATAAAAGATACATTATTAACTGGGTTTGGGCCCAGAACAAACACCTATGTTTATCACACAAAATGTTTGTCCCGGTGCGAATCAAACCCACAACCTACAGCGCAGAAATCAGAGATACTACCAACTGAGCTGTGATGCACAGAGATCAGTCGTTTATCGCCTAAATCGTATTTTAAACGCGACTGTCGCCTTTCACTCGCTTATGTATTGGTAATACTAATTAGAAGGCGATCTGTCGCTCGATTACAGTCTGGGCCCTTACTCTGCAAAACTATTTCGACATTATCAACGTCAGTGACAGTGCTCCGATATATTCGACCAAACCGCACTCTAATGCCGGGGTCCCACGTCCCGCGTTTTCACGCGCCAGACCGCGCCAAGGCGAACGGACGCGGCGTGGGAACGATGCATCCGTGGTGGCCTGTGCTCGGAACGCTCACTACGCGACGCGCCGGACGCACACAGGCGGAGCGTCATCCAGTGCGGCCCGTCGTTTTACGCGCCGTGGGACCCCGGCTTTAGAAATATGATTTCAATTGTCAGAGAAGTCGTAATAATGTCGGTCGTTCTATCTTTGAAATATAATCGGAAACGATTTGACGTTATATCGTTGACCGTTTTCAAGATATATGACATGATATAGGATCGCATCAATGGATTTTACTGTTCGAATAATTTATATGCGCATCAGAAACACGTGCTCAAAACGGTGAAGGAAAACATCGTGAGGAAACCAGTTAGTATTCTTATAAGCGGCGATGGGCTTGCAACCTGTCACGTATGGCATGCTAACTACTGCAAAATGTGGGCATGTGCCAAATATAATGTTTGGACGTACCTCTGACTACCCCCACTAGACATCTTCAAAGGATCTAAGCGCCGGGAGATCTGCGAGGATGTCTACCGTACTTGGGGATTACAGTCGTGATCCTATTCATTTATTTTATTTTATAGGATCACGACTGTAATTTTCAAGTAGGTACGGTATACATCTTCTCAGATCCTTTAGCATGTCTGAAGGGGTTAGTAAGAAGCACGTCCAGCATCACATTCGGCACATGCCAACATCTTGCAGTACTTAGTTAGTATTCCGACGTTTCAAGAGATCCCCTAAAAGGAATAAAATAGCGTTTGACAGCAATGTTTGCATAATATATTACACGTGTCACAGAAGTGCCAATCTGCCGAATCACTACTCACTTCACCACAATATGAATCCACCTTAACGGTACTCCAAATGCCTCGATACCTGTACTCTTAACAAAAGACCTGTAGGTACCATAACACCCACTTGTATTTGATCAGTAAAATCAAATAATAAAAGTAACGCCCCTCATGTCGAGCATTGCTTGAGATGTCTAAAACAAGTTCCATACAATTGATGTCCGACCGAATGTCTTATGAACCGGTAATATTGGGGTTACTATCAGAAGTATCAATAACTTGAGTTGATTTCTATTCTTGATAAGTAATTTGTCTAAAAATCTAGCTTTTCGAGTGTAATTATAGAGTTCAGATAGATAATACCTAGTCTTCATAAGGTTTTATTAGGGTTCCGTACCCAAAGGGTAAAAACGGGACCCTATTACTAAGACTTCGCTGTCCGTCTGTCTGTCTGTCTGTCATGAAATTTTCACAGATTACGTATTTCTTTTGCTGCTCTAACAACAAATACTAAAAACAGAATAAAATAAATATTTAAGGGGGGCTCCCATACAACAAACATGATTTTTTTGGCGTTTTTATAGGTAATTGTACGGAACCCTTCATGCGCGAGTCCGATTCGCACTTGGCCGGTTTTTATATATCCTTCAAGTACTGAGTAGTACAGTATTCCACAATTATATAAGTGCAGTTTCCTTTTTATTTCTACCTCTCACTGTAATTTCTAGGACTCGGAACCTTTTAACCAACAATTGTTCTTTAAAAGCACAATAGCTTAGTAATTACGAGATACCCAACACCGTCTGCGTATAGCTCAACCTAGATCCAATAGGATCCACTGGTCCGCAACTGAGATTACATTATACCTTCGATAGTCCACCGGCCTTAGATTAAGTGGTTCAGAGGCTATTGGCATTTGGGAATTTGACCAAAGATTACAAGGTAGTTTCGAGGTAAGCGGTGAGGCAAGGTCGTCGGTAACCACGCTGAATTCCTGATTTTGTAGGTCTAGGTATTTGCGGCCACAATAATCGTACTGCACAATCCCTTGGTAAGGCATGTCCTCTTAAATAGTAAATGGCCGGAGAACGTATTAGTTGTTTTATTTTGCAGTCTTAGCATTGTTAGAAATATCTAATTTGAAACTTGCCTGACAAATAAAAGTAACTAAATAACCTTGTTTCATGTACAATGTACTTACAACATACATAAAACCACGCCTGTTTTCCAGAAGACTGGGCTTTCCACTTGCTACTATCCTGACATACCTCTTTTGCTTCAATCACTCTCATTACATTCGTTATGTATATCGTCGGTTTAGAGAAAACGTCACCAATTTGGTCCAAGAAAATACGCCGATGTCTTCCTCTTCCAGCGGTCCTATTCATACTCTCCTTTTATTTTGTCAATTTTAGTTCATTCATATTCTTCCTTGTCTTATGTGGCTACTTATATTGCCAACGAATTCCTGGATTCGGAATGCCGGTACCGAAATGTCTACTACATTTAATATAACATTCCATAGAACATTTAGGTCCCATTTGGTCTCGAGAAACGATCTGGATCCCTCGGGATAGCATTCGTAATAGCGGGCGGGACGCCGCAGAGACACTACCCACCTGAATCAGTTTTATTTCCATATTTTACCTTATTTCAGGTCATTATTGAAATGTGGAGCGCCAGATATCGTGAACCAGATGCGAAATGTACGTTTTTATTCGCATTACAACGCAATAAAATATTTGATGATTCGCAGTGACGACGATAGCGATTTTAATATTTCAGGTTTCAATTTTCGTATCAGAAACGGTGACAATACTTCTAGCTATTGAATTATGCGGAATAAGAAAAAAAAAGTCGTATGCATGAAGTTTTTCAATGGAATTCAGTGTCATTTGTGATTTTCCACGACCTTATTTCTCCATTTGAAACAAGCACAGAGTCTATGATTGTGTATGAATCTTGCACACCCATGTTTCCTTTATCAGTATGGCTTCCATGATATATCTTGGTTTGAGATAAAATGACTATTAACATGCGTCCCATGGCCAAGCTCAAGGCATTAGTCAATTCATGGTGATCATTAATCATGTATACTGCACGCACAGCCAGTGTCAACGACTCGCCTTACACTCGAAATAGACTAATTGGTCTCCAAAAGGAATTTGCGAGCCTTCAAATAGAGTTGCTTTTAAAGCGGTAAAAAAATCATTATGCTTGGGTGAGTCATATAAGAACCGATGGAAACCGGTCTTCCGTTTGGGAAATTCCTATTGGCTTATATAACTTTTATTTAATTTCTGGTTCTAATCATGTTTCTATACAAAGTTTTAAATTCTGGTTCTTACTTAGTTTCGTTTGCAGCTATGACGTGTGCAATAAAGCCTTCACTCTCTTATCCTTTCCCCACACTAGTTCATCGCAATTCAAATTCGGAATAGAAATGGAAACCTCCCAATCGGCCACCGGTTACGTATTCACCTTGTGGCAAAATTAGGCAATTTCAAAATAACAGCGATTCACTGAAACGGCATCAACTAATGATTGTGGATGTACGCTCCACTGCCTCTGTTGCAAGAGCACCCTGCCACCAGGAAACAGAATTTAAAAACAAGAAACAGAAAACAAAAACGTCCGCAGTTCCATGGTCATCTTTTTGAATTAACAAGTTGGCTGGCTCGGAGAACCGGATCCGCTGGAATGGAATAAGAAAGAAGAAAGAAAAGGATGAAAAAACATTTATTTGCTCCAAAGGCACAACACAATTATTGAATAAAAGAGAACAAAAAAACAATCAACAGCAGATTGTGCCATGTGGGGCAAATAGGTCCCCGTCTCAGCATTGAGCCGCACAGCACCGAACCAAGGGAGTAGGCGAAGCGCGGTGCGACGCTGGTTTTCAGTCGGGGCCTGGACGCGATGTGGCGACACAACAAGTCGATAAACTGAATAAGATATAACTTAGGTCTTCATAACTAAGGAATAAGGGATCAAGAGTTGAGGCCACCAACTGGTAACTCTTTTTGAGCTATACCTGAAGGACTGTTGACTCAAGGTCGCTGAATGATGGTGGTGGCTCTACAGCGCTTGTCATCTTCGTGCCTTGGCTTTGTAGTAATGATTTGAGAAAGCACTAATTTGTTTTCGTGGGTTCGAATACCTGCCGCGCATCAATGGAAATGTCTATTCGTAAAAAATGTATGCAGATTAACACGTAACTCAAAACGGTGATTAGTGAGGAAATTCTTATAAGCGGCGATGGACTTGCAACTTATGGAATGCTAACTACTGCAAAATTGGGGTCTGACTACCTCTTAGACATCCTCAAATGTCTACCGTACTTGGGAATTCACAGTCGTGATCCTATTTATTTATGATTTATAACTTGCAACATGGTCGAATGCATTCCATCAATCAATTTAATCATCTCAATCATCCATTAATCCAACTCATCCATGTTGAAATAGGAATCGGTCAGTAAGGTCAGCTTAGCAGCTCCATCCGGTATATCTCTCTGAAAAACCGTATCCCGGACATAAAGCTAATTTCTCCTAGCCCTGGATTCGATTTCGCATCACGGATATTTGTAATTTTCTCGTTTCGTAGGAATTACCAAATTAATTATGCACGTTAGTTTGCAAGTTTTGCAACATGATTTAATGATACTTAATTATTAGTGCTTAGCCATATGGCGTAGTCTAGACTTTTACTTTTGCTTTCTGCCATTCGTATGAGTAATTGGTGTGGATTTTCTACGTCCGACCATTTGGTTATTTTATTAACCTTTACTGTAGTTAATTTTGCAATAATAATTATTAATATCAATTCTCATGTGCTATTATGTTTGTTTGGTGTAAGTTCGGTATAAATTGTACGTTTCTGGTCGAAGTTCAAGGGATATTAAGCCAGACGTCACAGAAGCTATCAAAATACGTAAGTAGTTTTAGAGTCAATAGTGGTCATAAAACAGAGCCGACCTCCATGAAAGGACCTCAATAAGGGCTAGAAGAAAACAATTGTATAGTCAATAGGTAAAAACTCTAATAAAACATTTTTGATTTTCTATGGAAAATGTTAGGGATGCCGATAAATTTGTGATAATTTTCTTTTGATCTTTGATTTAGTCTGTTCACGAAAGGCGCTATACCTTTCAAAAGGATGAATACTAGTTCTTAATACTACCAAAACAGTTCGTAATGCTCAAAAACCGTTCCTTTACTCCTTTATCAATACAAATCCGTACCTACCTGTTCAGGTCTATCGCGTAACCGGCTCCATACCTGCCCGGCTTTACTAAAATAAACTTCATTATCTACGGAATAAAATGTGTTTCGGATCGGAGGATCAGCCTGCGTGGGCTTGTGGTATTTTAATGGGACCGGCCTATCGGACTGTAGTTACTAACGTGTTATTTTAGAGTTCTTGTCGACGATTCGCTCGCTGGTAGGTAGGTACTGTGAAAGAGATTGCAGGAAAAGCATTAGGTTAATGTAAATTGAAGATAAACATTACGCCGTATTCAAAGGTCTTTGGCATGAAGCTTAGGTTGATTCCGATTTGAACTTCTATTAGTAGCAATTCTGTCGTCGTGAGAAAGTGACTACCGATTATTTGAATTAAGCGTAAACAGAATAATGTCGGGGTCCCACAACCCGCGTTTTCACGCGCCAGACCGCGCCAAGGCGGACGGACGCGCCGTGGGAACGATACATCCTTGGTGGCCCGTACTCGGAACGCTCTGTACGCGACGCACCGGACGCACACAGGCGGAGCGTCATCCGGCGCGGCCCGTTGTTTTACGCGCCGTGGGACCCCGGCTTACGATGGATCATTTACACAATTTTAATTAGTGGAGACAACAGAATGGCCACCTGTAGCATACCAATTACAACAGGAGACACAATTACAAATCTATTTATATACTAATATTATAAAGAGGAAAGATTTGATTGTTTGTTTGTTTGTATCGAAAATTCTTTTACCATTAGAATCCTACATTATCCCTGATGAACATAGGCTACTTATAGAATATTTTCAAAAACGTTAGGGATCCGTATGAAAACGTCGATAATGTAACCCAACGTGTGATAAAAAAATCCAAAAATAATCCTTATATCGCGTACACTGCGGAAATTGTTGACAATAGAACAAAGTGATGTACTAAAGTTTGAAAGAAGACGTCAATATTTACAAAACAATCCATAATACTATAAATCTAACTATTAGATCCTTATGAAAACTTCGATAATGTAACCCAAGGTGTAAAAAAATTACCCATAAAATCATTATTACACTCGTGCGACGCCGGGACGGACTGCTAGTGTATGATAAAAGTAATAGCGCTAAAGATTTAACTAGTCTTAAACAATATCAATAATCTTCATAAATCCGGGATTCGTTTTCCAACAAAACTCCTGACACTGAAGATATCAGTTTACTGCAGTCAGTACTTTGAAACTGGAGAACTTTGTAACTAAACGTCTGGTTGGTTCAATATCTTGAATAAACAATTTTGTGGGTTCCAATTTGGGATGTAATAGCGGTAATTTAATCAGCGGTCGGAGAATTGACTATGATACTCGTAGTTTGTACTATGATTAAATTGATTCTTTGTTTAACTCACACTGACATTTGTTTACTATAAGCAAGGCCTATCAAGTTTGTCTTTATTAGAAGTTTTTCGAAGATTGACAGATAAACTGTTTCGTATGCCGCATGTCTTAAGTAAGTATTCCTATTGCTACATTCTTGCACGGAAAATTCACCTTATACTATGCAGTATAAGGTGAATTTTCCAGCAGATTTCTGTGGATAATCGCATTCTTGCTATGCGGATCTCGACTCAGAATTCAATATTAGGGTTTCTTGATATTATGTACTAGTTTGCTGAATTACCGCGTCTCCATTACATTAAAGTGTTTCAGTTGCGAGATTTGAGGTTTTGGGTATACAGTGTTTAAAAAAGTTATGTGAATCGGAATCTAGGAAGCATCTTTAAATAGTCTTATTTGGTTTGTAGTACGCTTGGAATAAAATCGTAACATTTATGAAAACAAAAATAAGGAAACAGGTTTGTAACTAAGGTCTGACAAAACAAGAATACCTTTTATTTCGTATTTCTATAACGTGAAATACAGTTTCTAAAAGTATAAAAGAATTCCGAGGAAGTATTGTGAGAAACATGACGTCCCCTCAAAGGCACGATGCTGCCTCGGGCTACGTTTGTGCGAAAAATCTCCGGAAGAAACATCATTGGGCGTGTTCCCTGCTATCTGCTCGAGTGCGGGTGCTTACGATCTTGAATCTTTTGCGAGGCCGGATTGTTGTTATTAAAAGCGAAATTTGGGTCAAGTTCTTATTATGGCACTTCGCTTAATGCGGCATTGGCTTTATTCGGCGATGGCCGCACCAGACCCTCGGCGAGTAAAAGCATTTCATTGAGCACTCTTGGCCGGTTCTGCATAGTTGATTTTCTTTTCTATATCATCGTGAAGGGTGAAACTACAGGCACATGCTTAACACCTGTATGCCTCATGTTGGTGGATGATCTGCGAGATAGTGTTTTGTTTTACGAAATGGTTGGTGCTTAGCAGCATGGCCATCTGCTAGTTCTGATTTTATGAAGAAAAACTACCTATATCAAAGGATTAAAGGTCTGTTCTATGATCTTATATCTGTAATTCATTAGCTTTGCCAATTTGCCAACCTAGACCTTTGATGCCCAGACCATGTTGATGCATGTTTATTATTAAGTGTTCTATTTTTAAATTAAAATAGACTTTACGGTTCGTTTAGAAAACCCGTCTTTCTTGTCGCATATCCAGCATAAGACAGGTCCCAACAGTCCAAGGCCAATTATCCACAGATTAGTTTGGAGTTACTAACCCTGAGGTCTTTCATTAGGCGTCATAATTAATTAAGTTTGTGATACTCACTTCAACCACTTAAGTGAATCCTTCTTAATGGATTTAATATATCAGAGTTCCCCAGGCTGGCATTTATAAATAAGCTAGTCAAGCAAGCATCATGTTTACTTGATTCAAGTTCCAACCACTTACTTACTACGAGTACTTAGGCTCACTTAACATGACATGCGTGTAAAAGGATGTTTCTGAAGTAGATAAGGAAAACCTCGTATTTCTATAGTCCAGCGGCCTTTCAATTCAATTTAATTAGGATTTCTTTGAGCCAGTTGTTATTGCCTTATTGATTGAGCACCAAATGAAGATGAATGGACTGTGCTTCGGATCACAATATATTTGGGATGTATGGATATTTTTTTCTGTTACCTATGTTCATTAAGTCTTAGAGTAGACTAAGTGATTTCTTGTTTTATGTAGACATTGTAGTCGGTTAGTGGAACATTATCATATCTATAAAATATGTAGAGATCATGTGGTTTAATATGTTAGTTTGGACTCCGCTGCATTCAAGATCTTGATTGTTTTGTAACAAGAGTTTATGTGAAACTTCGCCTCAACCGAACACGTCCAATTTGCAACAATGAACCCTGATGATGGATAGTAAACACTTCCGCGCAATTACCTCCCTGTTGCCGTTCGACTGGTAATGACTGCATGACCCAGTATCACCGTTGTGGATGCTATAACATCTGCGGATTCTGTGATAGAGTCGGCAAAGTAGTTCGGGGTCAAACCTTCTAATCTCATAGGGCATGATTGGTCGACGTTGATATGATCACAGAGCTAAGCTTGAATAGTTGGCAAAAAAATTGATGGCGTGTTACTTTCAGGATATTAAGGAAGAGCGCTGTTCCTCTTGCTAATCCTAGGTTTCATTCTTGTCATTCCTGTGTTAGACTGAGCACGGGTATCCAGAGTATGACAATTCGTGATGATGTGAAACGATTTCCACATGCCAGCCATGGTGAGATTGATAAGAATGTAACTTAGAGACAGGTCAGAGGACACTTACGTCTCTAATTATGGTGATGCAATGAGACCTCATCTCGTCTAGTTAAAAGTACGAGCTGCAGATTTAGTGATTAGAGAGTTCAATCCAGTCTGGATTAAAAGATCGTTAGAAGAAGTTAAAAAATTTAAGTGCTCATGAGGCTCGTCAACTTTGTTGCTGACCATAGCTAGCGAAACATTGCTTCGAGGCACGCGAGCTCGCATTCGGACAGTCACTCGAAGCCGAAGGTATGTAGTACATTACGTACCACAACTATCCTATCATTATGTGGCGTTGATTTAACTGGTGACACAGATACGGAGGCGAATGTAGTTCCCACAGAGATATTTGAAACTTTCTTACTTGAAATCAGTGGTGTGGTGCTAGGGAACCCGCCTTCTCATGCAATGGTGGTGGGTTCAATTTAGGATATTTATGTGCGCTATAAGTAGTACAGTAGGTAATTTCTACGAACGAAGAAGAAAAGCATCGTGAGAAAACCGGCAAATCTAAGAACCTTAAGATTCGAAGACATGTCAACATGCTGGAATTAAGCCTCTACTAGACGCTTTTATTCTTTCATCACATTGATTCTTGTATTAATGATCACTAGCCTTTATCAAGACCATCGTCCCAGAACCAAGAAAGAACCAAGGATCATCAGGTCGATGACCTGGTTAAGTTGCGGTGACTCTGAAAAGGTTTTTTTGAAGCAAAACTGCTCGAACGGCAGAATGTTTAAAAAAACTGCAGCATTGTTTAAGAAAACGATGGAGCGGATGTAGCGATGCCCTGTTTGTCATATCACTGGTTGTTTCTTGGTCGTCCTAAGTTCGGCAAATGGTATTGAGGTGTGGTGGTTCTAAAATCTAAACCATTGCTATGGTGTCAATTCAGTGCGTCCCTCAGAGGCTCCTGTTAGTCAGAGGCTACATGTGAACTATTTGTAATATCTAACTAAATAAGATGGTACGCCATAATAACGTTAAATGGAAAGCCCTTGAAGAATATTAATTTTCTCATTAAAACCAATGTCAATAGGAAGTTCACAAAATCACCTTTAACACGTTGTTTACCTATGAGAATTCTAGGTAGGTATTGTGGATGTTACGTTTCAAGGTCCTCAAGATCTGTCTTAAAACTACAGATGATCTTTGAGTTAGTAAGACAGTATGGTATGATTTAAGTTACGGATTATGTGATAGTCAGTACGTTCGAAGCTCGGCTCTTTTTAATATGCCATTGTTCTTTTGTGTCTCTTTAGTTTCCATTTCATCAGAATGTTATCTGAGCATCTTTAGGTTTTGTATTCCATTCATTATATCGTTAGTAAAGAACCCGGCGTAATTTGGGTGCATATGAAAAAACTTCGCACGACCATACACTTTTAGGGTTACGTGCGTACGAGGTTTTTGATATCTTCTCATGAATTTAAAAGGTAATTTATCAATTTAAATTCTGATATTTCTCTCTTTAAAGTCTCATAAACCTTGTTTTCAATATTCGACATAGATCTAACCACCTGTTCGGTTACATATTGTGCGATCGAAAAGCCATAAAGCCCTTTCATTATTCAACACGACAGTTTGATAAGCACATAGCAGACCTTTGACTTCCATAATCGTAAATTATTTGTGTTATTAATTTTTGATTTTGTAAAGCCTGGTTTACATCACTACAATTTGCGTCTTTTCGTTTGTTGGGACTATAAACTAGTAGACAGTTTCGTTGCTATTTTTATGGTTTCGTAGTCTACAAGAAACCTTTATATTTTCGCCATGTCCGTCCGTCCGTCTGTCTGTCTGTCCGCAGCTTAGCTCATAGAGACTATCAGTGCTAGACAGCTGTAATTTGGCATGTATATTTTAATGATACTGATTAATTATCAGCGAAAAATTGTTTAAATGAACTAATACTTCATATTGAACTGAAACCTCGCAGAGCTTTGTTTATTCTGCTCTTTTTGGCTCCGATTTTCCATTGACACGCCGAGAATTTTATGAAGATGGGTTTAGCTGTTCAAAAGTCATCGTCTAAAACATTCTGCCCACAATTCACATACAAAGTAAACAATGTGATCTCGCTTCGCTCGGTCGCATAACCCCCGTGAAGCCGAGGCGAGGCTAGTCATTTACAGATGATTATTTTGTTAGAGTTGAATATGGGCACAGAATTCTTCGCGCGGAAAGCGGTGAGAAAATTGCCTTTTGAAACTCTATTTGCTTTGAAATTGTGTTTTCTCGGCAAAATGTAGCCTCAACGACGGAAATAGGTAGGTGCGTAATGACTTTTGTTTATTTTGTCAATTGAATGGGTTTACTTACCGGTAAAACCACGCTTGGATGTAACCTCAAGCTAAGTAAAGTTATTTTGTGTTGGTAATATCAACTTTATCATTATTATCTACAGATTGTAGATGATGCATATGCATAGGCTATGATGATGCATGGTGACTTCATCTACTATATGTATCTTTACTAATATATCAACTTAACTCTGTGCCTAACCATTTCGTGCAGGCCTTAAAAACCCCTGATTTTCGAGAAGCTATTATTACCTTCCAGTACTTTAAAAATCCCTTGCAATCTTCCTCAAAATTAGACTTCATGTATCATAATTTTGACCCTGACTTTGTCTTATTCATCAGCACCCCGCCGTAGCAACAGCTGCAAGTACATCGTCTATATTCTGTGGAACCACCACTATTATTTCTACTGTGGCCGCGCTAATACAATTTAAAGGATTGCGGTCGGTAGAGAATTAGATCATGGATCGCCGTCGTGACGTAGTCATCACTATAGCTGTTCGTTCATCGAGTCACTGGTTCTTTCTAGGAAAGATCGGTTTTCCGGAAAAAATATAGGTACTTCAATAATACCTACATGATTTTTCCAATGGAAAACAGGATATGACCTCAGCCTTTGGTTCTAGACATGCATTCCTCATATTCGAAAACATAATGTTATCCGATCAGTACTAAACTTTTCATAATCTCCAGTAAAACATGAATAAGACAATTTGACCAGCATTTCTAATAATCCCACAGCCCCGCCGAGATGAAATCTTCTGAAGAGCCGAGAGCCTATGCCGCTGCGTTTCCCCTTATCATTAAAACTGGCCATTCCGTTCCACAACGACCCAAATCCCATCCCGCTATTACAAACTAGACTTAAAACCGTTGTGATTCAGTGCAGTTTATATTGCGGGGAGTGGATTGTATGCTTTGTAGTAGTAAGATAAGACGAGGGTTGTCCAAGGACGTCCATTGTGGAGATTCGAGGCTGCGGCTGCTAAAGTACTGCACAGAATACACAATATCTAGTAAAGTAATCATCGTTTGTGCCACGGGTCTGGAGGATTAGCTAGTAATAGACAGGTTTGCTTACTGAACTTGTTGGTTAACTGGACAGATGTTTGCTTTGAACACCCTTCGTTTCGCAAGCAAACTTGCCAACTTAACATGAATAGCTTACCTTCTTGTTTAAAGTGTCAGAGCCCTTTCCCAGGACTCTGCAGCTGTCTGTTTGGTATTTTTTTGTTATATGTTATTATTATACTGTTTTTAGTTTTGGATACTCTTGGATACTCAACTTGTTAACTCCATTCACCCGTTAGGGTAGAGGGTTTCTACGACTACCTTTTATTCTATCAGAAAAAAAGTTTATTTTACAATATCTTCGAACTATATAAACAGCTTAGATGGGATATTACATATTAATTAAATATTAAAATAAGAATAACCGGCATCTTCTTCAAGAAGAACTTATTCAATTATTCAAGAAGCTGAAGGCGTGTCTTACAGTAGGCAAATTATTTCTGGATTGTAGCTGTTTTCCCTCGGGATAACGTTTATTCCTTGTACATGTTTTATGAAGTAACTTAGCGTCCCGGGGATTAGGGAGATCTGCAAATATGAGTTGTTCTTGGAGCTTATTACGAGTATTTGTCTGACAAAATTTATACATACGATCTCTGAAACAAATCGATTGCCGTGCGTCACTCTCGAAAAAACTTACGTAAATAGCTCGACCGATTTGACTGTTTTTTTTATGTGTTCGTAATTATCAGGGTTAATATAAAAAAAAAAAAAAAAAAAAAAAAAATTTTATTTAAATTTTGTAAAATATGGAAAATACTAAAAGTGCTTTTTCTATAGGATTATTGGAGTGGACAAGACAACACCTGTCGGGTATCGTTGTGTTAAAACGCCATGTGTAGTAATTTTGTGTTTCTTTTGCCCTCAGGATTGTATGCTCTGCAAAAGTGGAATCCATCCATGATACTCTAATTCCCTAAAGGGGAGAGCAACGCCACCCTGCTCGGTTTACTCACGTGTAAGTACCAATTATTATCATACTAACATCCACCCGTGGCTCCGCTCGCGTGCTACCTGGATAAAAAATAAAAGTCAAAAGGGTATTTATTTCAATAAAATCACAAGGATCACTGTGAAACGTCTTAGGAGCTGGGTGAAGCTACCTGTTCCTCGCGACCAAGCCTAGAAGAATCAGGCAACAAACACGGCGCCTATATATTTAACGATCCTTTTCGTAAATGCTATGTAAAGCTCCAATGTTATGCCGACCGAACAAAGAAGTAGAAATAGAAAACGTATTCTTTATGATATTCCAAGCTGTGTTATATTCCAAGTTTTATCCAAGTGATTTCACAATTCCGGCACAGTGCTTGTGTCGCGGGTGGCCAAATTTTAAACCCGGACTACAAATGAAACCCCGCCCGGCCGCTCCCCGGACGCCCTCTAAACTAGGACAAATCCGGGGAAACCCGGACGGATGACAGCCCTACATACAAATATCTTCACTAACTTTCAGATCCTGTAAATCGTGTGACATTAAAATGTACCAATAAATGTACGTGTACTTGTACATAACTGTTTCTAGCTAAGTAGAACGACCGCAACTTTAATGTAGGCAGGGCATGGGCTTATTGTCTTATAAATTCAACCATCCGCTTCTAAATACGGAAGTGCTCAGCTGTTAATGGTCGCTAGCGGTCACAAATCTGTTTAGTGACCGCGCTGAAGGTGGCATACTGGCATAACATAGCCAGTCTGTTACGAACTACTAGTCGGGCTACGTTACAAGGACTGTGCGTTATTGGCAGTCGGTGAAGCAAAAGTTTTAATATTAATTCAAATTCAAATTCAAAAATCATTTATTTCAATAAAATCACAAGGATCACTTTGAAACGTCTTAGGAACTAGGAGAAGCTACACCGATTCCTCGCGACCAAGCCTAGAAGAATCAGGCAACAAACACAGCTTGGGGTCTACCTTTTTTTTCAATGATCCTTTCCTTAATGCTATGTAGAGCTCCAGTGTGGTGCCGATCGAACAAGATAGATAGATAGATAGATATAAAATCTCTTTATTGCACACCACATAACAATAACATGAAAAAAAAGCAACATAAACCAACATTGGAGTACAATGGCGGTCTTATCGCTGGGAGCGATCTCTTCCAGACAACCTTTGGATGGCCTGGACATAAAGTGTACGATATACGACGCGCGACGGTGGTGCAGTCAAAAGCGTGTACCTATACCTACTACCTATACCTACATACATTTAATACAAAAGAAATCTAAAATTATCTTTAAAAACAAATAAAATAAAAATAAAAAAAAATAAAAATACCTAATCTATACTACTCAGAGGTAATTAAAAAGTGACTGATAATAATAGCCTTTTGAAAATGTCAATAGATTTAGCAGCTCTGACATCAAGAGGGAGAGCATTCCACAGACGGACAGCTTGTACAGTGAAGGAGTTTTCATAGAAGGTAGAACTATGAACAGCAGTTTTAATTTGCAAGGTCTCAGAAGAACGCAAAGAACGAAGACTAGAAAGATGGAGAAATTCAAAGCGCTCCTTAAGATAGGGAGGAGAGGATGGGTTAAATAAAATACTGTACAAAAGAGTGAGAATATGTTAATTCCTGCGTAGGCGAATGGGCAACCACTTAAGTTTAGTGGGAAATTTAGATACATGGTCGTATTATATAGAAATAAGTTTCATGTCTCAATAAGTTCATGGTCCTACTACGTGGCTCAAACGGTGGGGAATGTGGCTCCACAACTCCACATGCATGAACATAGATTAATGAGTTGAACATCAGGATATATATATAGATTTTACATAATCACAATATGATAATATAAAATCGGATACTGTTTATTGTGACGCATTTGGGAAATAACGATATGATACAAATCTGATGGAGGAAGGAAACTTATTTCTTAGTTCATCATTTTAAATAGCTATGCAGTACTCGCGCATTTCTCGTTGATCGCGGTCGCGGGCGACCCTCATGATGAAGAGCATCTGAATTATCTCGAAACGTCAGCTATACAAGACAAAACGTGGTAATTATCCGTATTTTAAATAACTAGCTTCCTCCCGTGGCTTCGGTATCTATCTAATCTAACTATGCTACAATCCTCATAATCACACTTTAACGTTATAAATGCGAATGTTTCTTTGTCTTTATTTTACTCAATCAGAATTACGTCGTAAATATTAACAGTTGAATCGATTTACAGCAACAGAAATGCATCATCTGTAAAAATTTCAACTGTATCGTTTTTACCCTTTGGGTACGGAACCCTTGCATTATTAGTGTGATAGTGTGATCACTACAAGTATCTACAAGTACATACTGCTCGTCGTCCTCGGCAAGAATTCTAATTGTTTAGGTATAATATAGTATAAGTATGTATCATCTTCGCAAAAACGCGTTCTTCAAGATTCTTTAGTTGTGTTTACGTCTGTTTTATAAACACTGTGTATGTATCCGAACTTGACCTTGACATTCAGAAAAGTATGTTCATTACGTTACAAATATGTACTGTTATGTTCGGCGCACACTGGCGGACGGCGCGGTAGAGGATTTAAAATTTATCAATTGAATTTAATAGTTATCTAATCGAAATAAGGTATATATTTCAATGCTCAGTGATCAGCGCCTTGGAAGCAGTTTTGCGAGATTACAGAGCATTAAAATATATTACCTTACTAGCTTTCGCCAGCGGCTTTTCCCGCGTGGTACCTGGATAAAAAGTAGCCTAAGTGTTTTTCTGATGTATAAGCTATATTACTGTAAAGTTTCATCCCACCAAAAACATTCTGTAAAAAACTAGCCAAGTCTCGATGGAGCTGCTTGTTTATCTCTAAAAAGTAATGAAATCTAGACAAAGTCGTGTCAAGTCTGAGGTTCTTTACTGCGATTTCTTTATTATTATAGAATGTTGTGTGCCTTGGCCGTTGAACATTCTTTATACGTTAGTGGGTACAAGTCAATTTTGTTTACACGTAATGTTATATCTGTTGTAACTACCTATGTTTGTTAAGCGAGATAATAGCCAATACAGGTATTGGTAATTGGACGCTAGTGTCTTAGTTTAGGCTGTTGTTGATTGTGCAACACATGCATTCAGCATTGACAATGCTGACTTCTGCTGTCTTCTTTTTGGAGCGTCAAATCGACCACCGATCTAACATAAAATAGACGTATTTTGACGGCCAAGTCACATAACATTCTATAATAATAAAGAAATCGCAGTAAAGAACCTCAGACTTGACACGACTTTGTCTAGATTTCATTACTTTTTAGAGATAAACAAGCAGCTCCATCGAGACTTGGCTAGTTTTTTACAGAATGTTTTTGGTGGGATTTCACTTCTTTTTGTAGAAACGTGGGCTTATTGATTTATTTTATTAGATTTTCTTATTTGACACAGTTTTTTTTTTTCTTTTTATGAGTTGTTTTTTTATTATAAAAACAAATCGTAAGCGCGTTTAAAATACAGTCAGCGCCATCTAGCGACGTGTGCGCTGGTATCACCGCCACTCTTAGTCCAATGCATTATATTTTTATCAAATTTTGAGCGAAATTAATATTTTAGTTTATTTAATTTGTTAATTTGTGTAATGTTCGATTAGAATAAAGTTAATCGTTCAACTATTTCTTCTTGTAAACTTGTAATTATAAAAGCCAGTCTAGTCTTATCCAGAGTTTTCCTTTAATTTTATTGCGTACTAGCAGTCCGCCCCGGCGTCGCACGGATATAATAATGATAAAGGTAATTTTTTTACACCTTGGGTAACATTATCGAATTTTTCATAAGGATCCCTAATAGTGAGATGTATGGTATTACATACTTTTTTGTAGATATTGATGTTCTCTTTAAAACTGTAGTACATCACTTTGCTCTATTGTCAACAATTACAGCAGCGTACGCGATATAAGGATTTTTTTGGTTTTTTTTTTACACGTTGGGTTACATTATCGAAGTTTTCATACGGATCCCTAATAGTTAGACATATAGTATTGCATACTTTTTTGTAGATATTGATGTCGTCTTTAAAACTGTAGTACATTACTTTGCTCTATTGTCAATAATTTCCGCAGCAAACGCAATATAAGGATTTTTTTTTAATTTTTTCACACTTTGGATTACATTATCGATGTTTTCATACGGATACCTAATATTTTTGAAAATATACTATAGCCTATGTTCATCAGGGATAATGTAGGATTCTAATGGTGAAAGAATTTTTCAAATCGGTCCAGTAGTTGAATATTTTTTGTAAAGGCGGTATGTCGATCTCTAATAGTTTGGTTAGGCTCTTGTGTTTTCTTATCAGGGTCACCAGGTACTCCAGATCTTCGATTATCCTAGTTTTTATGGTTTTCCCTTTATGTGGCCATTAAACCCTAACTCTGTACCAAATTTCAACTCTCTGAGTTTATGGGAAGTACTAGTTCTATTCTGATGATCATGAGTGAGTGAGTGAGTGAGTGAGTGAGTGAGTGTCTGTCTAAAATGCGAAACTTTGCTTTCGCTTAACTTCGTAACTAAATGACCTACAGACTTGAAATTTTGGATTTTAAGTACATGATTATGGCTTACTGGATGACGAAAATTTCAGCGTTCTGGTCTTATCCAGAGGTTCTCAAATAGGGGCCTGAAAATGCGGCGAAATGGTTCCAGTAAAGGATGGTACGGCAGTGTTTGCTTCGCGCTCGACTTGGCGGGGGCACTGCCGTGCCCCCAAATCTAAATCCGTTCAGTAGCTTTTGCGTGAAAGAGTAACTAACACACACACACACACTCACACTCACACTCACAAACTTTCGCATTTATAATATTAGTAGAAAATAGGATTTCGATTCGATAACTATTCAATTTAATTGTTAATTTTAAATCATCTACCGCGCCGTCCGCCAGTGTGCGCTGATCATTATTGTCTATCTATTTTTAGTACCTATACATAATGACTATGACACACTCAAAATGTTTGTTCGATTATCGGCGTAACTGTTGATAATTCTTTACTTTGCTTAGTCTGGCGTGTGTGAGCGTTTTGAATGGCTTGTGTTGTGTTTAGAGATGTAGAGGCAGATTTCTTCTGAAAATTACTTTTTTCTTAACACAGAACTGTTTATTGAGTTATTGAGCCAAAAAGAGAATCACGAAATTATTTAGTTTGCTCACTTCAATCTAAATCTATAGTATAAAAATAAGTCGGGTTTTCCTTCCTGACGCTATAACTCCAGAACGCACGAACCGATTTCCACGGTTTTGCATTCGTTGGAAAGGTCTCGGGCTCCGTGAGGTTTATAGCAAAGAAAATTCAGGAAAAATTTCAAGAGAAAAGCAGGAAAACAGGAACGGGAACAGGAACGGAAACGGGAACGATAACGGGAACGGGAACTTAACACAGCATTTGTTAATTCTAAATACGAAGTTCGCCGGGTCAGCTTGTACATTATAAATATCTATTTAAGACATTCTAAAATAGAAATAGGATCACGACTGTAATCCCCAAGTACGGTAGGCATCCTCTCAAATCTTGATGATATCTAATGGAATATCTAATCTAGTAGTTAGAAGCATGTCCAAACAATATATTAGGCACATACATATACATTGCAGTCTGATAAGTTGCAAGCTTCCCGCACGCAGTTTATAAATATACTAACTAGTTTTTATCACTGTTTTCCTTTCCCGTTTCGAGTACAAACTAATTCAAGTGTACATTTTTGTAATAAAAAATCCATTGACGGCCAGGGTTCGAACCCAACAACCTTCAGATTAAAAGTCAAAGTATCTCCCACCCGTAAAAATCTAGGTATGGTTATCATGTTATGTCTTTGAATGCAGTTTAGGTACATAGATTCTGTAAATAGTTAATATGAAATTGGTATTCTCTAAATTGACTGGCCTCACAGCTCAGTTGGTAGTAACTCTGCCTTCTACGCTGTAGGTTGTGGGTTCGATCCCCACCCAGGGCAAACATTTGTGTGATGAACATAGATGTTTGTTCTGTGTCTGGGTGTTACTATGTATAATAAGAAGGTATTTACAAAAAAAAAGTATATTTATAAGTATTCTATCAGTTATATGGTTCCCATAGTACAAGCTTTGCTTAGTTTGGGGCTAGATAGTGTTGTGTGTAAAGTCCGCCAATATTTATATTTATTTATATTTAAATTCGACTGATATTCAGGACTACCTACTAGCTTCGACTTCGGATTTACTATTTAAACTTACACAATAACGGTCGAATGGTTCTTTCAACGTTTATTCCAAAGGTAATGGAAACGAGATGATGACCTGATTTCGAGATAGTTCAGCTATCTAAGACTATGAAAATCAAAGTTTTTTTACGAAACGCGAAAATTCTAATACCGCAATAAAATAAAACATGATGATGTCTCATATTGTTGCGCATCCTTCTCAAATCACCATTCGCGACATGTTAATCAAATCACTCGGCCATATCCATTACCTAAATGATAAAATGGTCGCAGGTCGCCATTTCGTGAATGCTGCAATCAACTAATAAAACAAGGTCGTTGTCCCGGCCCTGCCTATGTCCTAGCACGTACTCGTATGATGTACGTTTGTTGGTTCGTCTCGAATGGATGGAGATACATTGTGCCGCGGATGTTCAGTTCACGTCGGGTCTCGGCACTATGCTATCATCCAGTCAGACAGGTTCTGATCCTTGTACATAGAGCCGCGCGATTAACATGAAGACGAGTTTCTTCTTAAATCATAATATCTTTTATTACCACCTCCGCCTATTTGTGATGACAATCACTACATAGTATAAAGCAAAGTCGCTTTCCGCTTCCCGCGTCTGTATGTATGTTTGCTTATATCTTTAAACTACACAACGGATTTTGATGCGGTTTTTTTTAATAGATAGAGTGATTCAGGAGGAAGGTTTATATGTATAATAACATGCTACCCGTGCGAAGCCGGGGCGGGTCGCTAGTAAATTATATAGTAGATACATCCGTTCGCGTACTGCCTTCAAACTTGGCTCCTCCGGAGTTAAAGAAGCCAGTGTAGTAATTGTAGGTATTCTATAGAGTTATGTCTTTGATATCAAATTCCTCACGCACTCACTACCAACCTTATGTGATCTTGTATCCAATTTACAAGTCAAAGTAGTTGCAAACGCGCCCAATTGCTCCCATACAATGACATTCATAAACAGTCCTGGCCATCAATTGCTTGGTATGCCAGTCCATATTCCTACTTGTCTACATTACATACGCCAATGCGCACGATCGCCTGTCGTGAGCGAAATCCAACGAAGTAATTATAGAGGTGAGGATATACATCGATATTATGTACACAGATACTTAGCGGCGTTTGAGTTGAGATCATCTGCTTATCTTCTGTATCTGCGAGTATTAACAGCCAATACATTAGTATTGGCTGTCTAAAGCCGGGGTCCTACGGCGCGTTAAACGACGGACCGCGCCGGATGACGCTCCGCCTGTGTGCGTCCGGCGCGTCGCGTACAGAGCGTTCCGAGCACGGGCCACCACGGATGCATCGTTCCCACGGCGCGTCCGTCCGCCTTGGCGCGGTCTGGCGCGTGAAAACGCGGGCCGTGGGACCCCGGCATAAGACTGATGTTGACCGGCGCGTTAACCGTTCGGTTTAGTTTACCTAGCCGATCAGACGGATGTTGCATGATTTATGGAAGAGACTACGGTTTAATAGTTTTAACGGAACAACTAGTTAGGTCATGTGACGAGAAGGATGTGTGATAAAGGTGGATGGATGTAAAACTAGAGGTATGCTAAAGAAAAGATGGATGGACTGCGTGAATCACGGGCAAAAAAGGTGTGAATGATGAGATGGCTGCTGGTAGAGGGATATCAAAATGATGAGCTAATTAACAACTGACGGTCGTGACCCCATGTGGAATTTATCTGCCGGTCCCTACTATTAGCAGTCGTATAGTTACGAAGGCTGGCTTCGGGTGACTTATGAACTACATCACCGGAACTACGTACGAGAACGTAACGAATGGTTACAGAAACAGTCCGTTAGTAAGTTGGTGAACAGTGGGCTTTTATAGGCTATCTAGATTTTGCTGTTAACTGATCAGCTGTCATAAATGAATCGGTTTTGATGCGTATCACTGCAGCTGTTAACGCTTCTAGTTTTAAATGGGAATCTGATATGGAAGAAAGCGGATTTAGTCGGCTAATGAGCAGGAAGCTTACCCAGAAGATTAGAAAAGTTCCGTTACTGATCGTATGACGCAAAGCTTGAGCCGCAATTTCTTTTTTGACCCCTAATTTGGTAACGTCATTTCTTCTCCATCATTTTCTTCTCCTTTCTTTCCCCACTAAACGTGGGGTCGGTACAACACGTTGACAAACATGTTGCGAAGAGGATTTGGCTTATGTTTTACAGCCGGCCATCTGCCTGACTTCAACCCTCTTTGGGAATACTTGTTGGTGCACTTTGTCGCTGTCCCTAATTTGCTAACACAAATAATAAATAAATATTAGCGGACTTTACAGAAATTATTTTTCGCAAGAATGTTACTCTACGCCAATAAAGTTGAAAGATAGTAGGTATCCGTAGGTATCGCATACTTTACATACATATTTGTAGATATTCATTTATGTTCCTTTTTAAAACCTCACTTGAACTAAGGTCTGTTGTGTAGTAATGATGATTTTTGTGCTATCATCATAATATTATGTTGTGCCCTCAGCCTAATACCCTTGTGTGCTATACGATAATAAAACGCCCCGTGTCTCTCATGTTCATCATAATCTATTGTGGTTCTGTTGATGGCAATGAGCCATTCGTGCACTAACCTGTTGTTTTACCGTCACGATGTTCCCGACAATGTAAGCTTGAGACAGTTCCTATTGTTTCCAAATAGACTGGACTGTCTCCGTTTCGTGACATATCATCGAGGTTAAGCAACTTTCAACATGGAAAAAATCAGGGGAACATTTTCTTTCTTGGCTCTTGTTCCTGCATTACCTACGTTTCGCTGAAGGTTCCGGCTGTAATAATCACCAACACATGACGAGAGCCTAAGGGCGACTTATGAACTCGAGAACCAATAGTTCAACTACTCATAACTCGTACGAACTTTGACTAAACTGACTGACAAGCCGGCGACGGCATTATTTCACCATTCAGCCAACAATGTTGATGGGGGCCGATAACTTCATTAGCTGCTCCATTGACTCCGGCAACGAATAGTTAAGCGTAAATCGAATTTGTGAAGTGTCAACTGGCACCAAACACTATTACACACTGCCATCGAGTCACGAAGTACGTTTACTGCTTTGCCGTGTTTCGATGTATTTGACTGAGGCCTTTACATCTAAATCAGATGAGTTATACAGCATCAGGTGCCAAGTTTTCTACTGAGATCACTTACAGGATGCTGCTATACTGTAGTATATGCCTGGAATTAAATATTATACTGGTGGAAACCCTCGCGACTTATTTTCTAATAGACTTCAACCCCCGCTGCACCTTGGTTGATTTTTTTTTGGTAAGAGGTTGAATCTCGGGAATTTTTTTCTTAGTGCACCCCTACATACCAAAAGGAATATACCCTTCCATTTTCAAGTTCTAAGAACAGTGTGGCTGTGCGTTGATGACCTATCAACGATAACGCTAGAGTTTATATTATTAGATGACCATGCAAGCCCATCGCCACTTTTAGGAATACTAACTCGTTCTCCTACGATCGGTTTTTACCCTTTTCGAGCACACTTTTTGTTACCACGCTTCTAAAGTCTCTGAAGCAGCTCGTATGTGTAATGTGCGCCAAAGACAGTTCAACGTAATATGCCCACCGCCCTATGTGCTTACGGCTCTGTGTGCATAGTTGGGTTTTGCGCTTTCCAGTATTCCTCCTCTGTTTGCATAGTTTACGTGTTACGCAGTTACGTGAGCGTTCCATTCACGCGCATACATTACGCGCATGCTCAGTTCCCTAGTATGCATCATCTTCGTAATATTCATGTATTTACTCAAGTGGGGTAATTATGAATTCTTAATACGCCATTTGGTATTCAAAGTTATTGAGAGAAAGTAAATAAGACTGGTACTGTTATGCAATTCGGATTTACTGTTGTTTTTTGGTGATTAATTCTAGACTTAACGAGGATGCTTCTTTATCTCAATAGATCTCTTTGCGACGGGGTTAGTCAAGGCATACCTATTTCTGCCTATTTAATGGATACATTTTGGATAAGTTTAGAATGAATATCAAGACCTAGAACTAAACCTATAGGCCTATTTCTGTCCAGTTATAAAGCCGTCGGCTGAAGCTTGTGTGATAATGAAAATAACTCACTGTATGAAGCATGGCGAATCGGGCATGCAGAGCTAGGTAGTGTGTTACGTGAAGCAATGTTGGTAGGCAGCTTGGCTTGTATCAAGTGTATGAGCCGTAATCGTCGCACGCGTGTGAAACCCTTCGCATACCGGAGGAAATGATTTAATTTGCAACTTGAATGTATTCTAGCAATCACCTATGTCACCTGGGTTTTGCTCCCGTCTTGGTTTCCAAAAATCTTTCTACAAAAGAAATAGTATCACGGCTAATCCCCTAGTACGGTAGACATCCTCCTAAAACTCCTAACGCACAGATCCTTACGCATTATTATTATTATTGCATTTTTTTAAATATATAAATAAAATCTGGAATATCGTACTGTCTGATAATGTACCTAACTTTTAATAGGTGTTTTTTTTTTTTTAATAATATTTGTTGTTATCGACGCTGAGTTGAGCTTTTGTATAACATCGTTGAATTGGGTCATAGTGTAGGTGGATTCGGGACACATTAGGATGCGTGACCAGGTTTTCAATCCACGAAGGTTTTGTTTGCGGGGAGAAATATTTGGTGTGATCATGATATGAAATTACGATAAAAAAATGCGTTATTAGTACTATAAAACACATTATCACCAAATTGATAATATAGATACTAACTATTGAAAAATGTTGGCATATGCCAAATGTTTGGCCGCGCCTCTGACTACCTCCTTGATCCTTGTAGTTGTCTAAAGGCTACCACCAGAATATTATAACAAATATATTTTTTTATTATTTGAACTAAAAAACTTAAACTTAAAACATAACTTAAATTTCATCACAATCGGACTCGGACAGAGAACAAACATCTATGTTCATCACGCCCATCGCCGCCCATAAGAATACTAACTGGTTTCCTCACGATGCTTTCCTTCACCGTTTTGAGCACGTGTTTTGTTGCGCATATAATTTTTTATCATTATAAATTTCGAACAGAAAAATCCATTGATGCACGCCGGGATTTGAACCCTTCGAAATGAAAGTCAAGGTACCTTCCTCGGCAAACACGGCTTTTTAACACGCTTTTATAAGCTTGGGTTGTATGTATGTAACGGAATCTTTGAACGTGATTTTGAACTACTTCAAAACGTCGGATTAATTTGAAACTTTGCATACTTATTAAGGATCGATGACAATACAAAAAAAAACCGGTCAAGTGCGAGTCGGACTCGCGCACGAAGGGTTCCGTACCATTATCTATAAAAACGGCAAAAAAAAAACACGTTTGTTGTATGGGAGTCCCCTTATACATAATCTGTGAAAATTTCAACTGTCTAGCTATCACGGTTCATGAGATACAGCCCCGTGACAGACAGACGGACGGACAGCGAAGTCTTAGTAATAGGGTTCCGATTTTACCCATAGGGTACTGAAACCCTAAAAAAAGAAAAAATTATAGCGTGTTTTTTAGTTTTTTATTTTAACTATATTTTATTAGACAAACAACTACGCGTAATAAAGTATTATAAATATATGCCGAGTTTATCAGTTAGGCAACTTCGCACATTGTTCGTCGTTACGGTCCATTGGGTCCCCAAGGGCGTTTCCTAGCCATGGTTCTATTCAGGCTTTTTAATCAGAGCCTATTTAACTTTGGTCACGGTTATCTGTCCATTGTTTGTTATTCAAATTAGTACAGAGTGCTGAGGTTGTAGAGAAAGAAAGATTTAAATAAGATATGTCAATAGTTATATCAGGTCAGCGGCGATGGGCTTGCAACCTGTCACGTATGGAATGGAACATAATGTTTGGACGTACCTCTGACTACCGCCTTTAGACATTCTTAAGAATCTAAGCGCCTTGAGCTCTGAGAGTATGCCTTCCGTACTTGGGGATTACAGTCGTGATCCTATAACATATTTAATTTTGTTTTATAAGGTGCAACTTGTTACTAAGTTATAGTGCTTGGGAGATGTTTTTAGATGTAGGTTTATCTAATACCATCTTCTCAGTTTAGTCGACCTTACCCACATGTCTGTCATGTCGACAGAGAAACAAACAAACATCCAATCTCATTCATAATATCATAATAATGGCCAGTAACTCCGTGCCCTATATTAAAATTGATTTAAAATTGTTTAGTAATCATCGTCATGATGAAAACGAAATAGGTAGGTATTAATCAATTCATCGATCAATGAGCTACCTTCAGCGTGAATTATATCCATATCATTCGGCATCAAGGTAAAAGTTGCAATATAATAATAATCTAAATATTTAATTAAAACTCTTGCGTCTGACTGAATAATCTATCTTTCGACGCACAGCCTAAATCACTGGCCCAGACAGAAATTTGGGGGTGTATTCAAAGAAAGGGATTCCCTAAATTCAACCCCTAAGGGGGTGCAACGGAGATTAAAATTTAATTTGTTTGTAAATAACTTCACGTGAACGAAATCACGAGGATTTCTACTAGTTTCTTATATATTTGTATTATCTATTATTGTTTGTATCGAATAGGCTCCGAAACTACTGAACCGATTTCAAAAATTATTTTACCTTTAAAATCCTACATTATCCCTGATGAACATAGGCTATAGACTATTTTAAAAAACGTTAGGGATCCGTGATGAAATCTTCGATAATGTAGCCCAAAGTTTGAAAAAAAATTAAAAAAAAATCCTTATATTGTGTTTGCTACAGTTTTATAGAGGACATCAATATCTACAAAAAGCCTCTGACTACCCCCTTTACACATCTTCAAGGATCCAAGCGCCTGTTGACTTGAGAGTATGTCTACCCTACTTAGGAATTACAGTCGTGATCCTATTTAATTTTCAGAGAGCTAATCTTGTTATGGACTGGCGGTAATTCTTTTAGCGGCGTGCTTGTTCTGCCGACCTCAGTTGATTTGGTATGCGGTCCAAGGTAGATACTGATGCGAAGTGAGATTTATGACATTTTACTATCTTTACTTATACTGCAAAATCTGGGCATGTGCCAAATATAATGTTTGGACGTGCCTCTGACTACCCCCGCTAGACATATTCAAAGGATCTAAGCGCCTGGAGATCTGAGAGGATGTCTACCGTACTTGGGGATTACAGTCGTGATCCTATTTATTTATTTATATTTGAAAGCGTATCGGACTGCAAAATGCGGTCATGTTTTAAATGTTCACATTTGAACATGCCTCTGACTACTCTGACTGTGTTGGAATAATTGCTTAAGTCTGCTTATGTGTCTTGTGTATTCAAAAATTCAAAAATATTTTAAAAAATCATGGTTTATTCATAATCTGTGACAGGTGTATTCATAATCTGTGACAGGTGTTTTCTGATCTTATCAAAATCTAAATATAAACTTCTTAACATCTGGTGAACCGTTATAAACGCATTTAAATTTCACTATACGAGTATTTATACAAAAAAATCTCAGAAAAATAATTATTTTTCGTGAATATAAAATATCGGTTATAAAAGAATATAAAAGATGCAGAATAATCAAAATACTAGGATTTAGAGTGAAGATTACAAGTAGGTATGATTAGCAATGGTTATGTTGCGTGTTGCTTCACAGGTAGCGCGTAACACAACCTCTCGTCCGCTCCTTAAGGCGCTCCCAGTCGACGATTGTTTTTGTTCGAAACGAAAAAATAAATACTTGTGAACAAGCCACATCTCCTATTTTATAATGTATAGTATATGCGAATAAAGATGTACCCATCTTTAATCACTTCGATAAATAATCCTACCGACCGCTGCAATGACGACAAACACACGTCCGCGCGTGGTCCGCCTTAGCTTTTCGAATAAATTAATGATATAAATTATGTATAATTACTTATCAAAAATTTATCCTAATAGAAATCTAGATCTACATATTACCTATCTTTAACAATAAATCACAAGTTGATTTTAATAGTAGGTATATAAAATATTTCGATCATAAATTCTAAAACGTATCATTTTGAAAAATTATTTTTATCGTGAAAAGTTTCTGCTATTATGTTTTCAGCTTAATAGAAATCTAGGTAGGAACCTGAAGTAATATCTTATAAAAATAGGAGATGTGGCTTGTTCAGAAGTATTTCTTTTTTCGTTTCGAAAAAGTGCAATCAGCGACTGGCAGCCTCTTAAGAAAGCAAATCAAACCGCTGCACCCCCTCACCTGCACCGCCGCCACCGCAGCCAGCGCAAACAATAGGCGTAGCCGGCGAAGTGCGCACGCGTTTACGTTCTCAATGCCACAAAACTAATGTGTTGACAGTAACAAACAGTAATATTATTTAACGCCGCGCGCCGGATTCGTTCCCATTGGCACTAATCGACTTTATTTGAGCAGGTGATTGATGGTGCTGAGTGTTTTGTGGCTGTGAAAGTTTTAGGATGGATTTTGTCTGGGTTTTTTGCGCTGTGTAGTTTGTGATTGTGATTGTGACTTGTGACTTGTGTGACAATGCCGGCATATACGATATCGCGCATACCGGTGCAGCGTTGCATCTCTTCCGCGATTGATAATGGGTACGTGATATGGTATTTTACTTAGTTTATTGTTGTCTCAAATTAAGTTACTCGTCAAACTAAATAAAAAATAATAATAGAAAAATATTAATTTCGCTAGACAACAAAATGTTCAGGCAACTTGAGGCTAGTTAGCAGTTTCTTCTTGGAAAATGAATGGTAGTGATTTGTAAAAGAAAGAGTATTCATTATTTTATTTATGAATTTGAATATGAATTGAAATAGGTACACGACTGTAATCCCCAAGTACTGTAGACATCCACTCAGATCTTCAGGCGCTTAGACCCTTGAATATGTCTAAAGGGGTTAGTCAGATGTACGCCCAAACATTACATTATAAGTACACATAATTATTAAAAAATAAGTTAGTATCAATGGTTGGCTATCACGATATACACCATGAAAGAATAAGATTTTTGTTTGATCGAACTCTGTCACTGTAGGCTTAAAAAAAAACAATTTCCTTGAAAAAAATCTACAGTTTTATAACAAAAATTGTTTTTAGCGACATCCCCAAACCATCAATCGTATAAACCAGTATCCAACCGAAGGTGTCGTGCTGCGAGCCAGCCCCATAAAAGCACAAGCGGGTCTCTTGTACATAAATTAAGTAGCGCTTAGATCGCCGTTCTCGTGGATATAAATTAGGACTCTCGCTGCTTGAGGAAGGTCCACATTCCTTTCTTAAAAAGGAGTCGATTGACTGACCAAAATATCATTTTTATGGCCATTTTCAGAGAACGACTAAAGTCCGTATTTAATCAATCTGAATCGAAATTCGAGCATAGATTTTCTTGATGGATTTAGTTGAAAAATAAAATAAAGTTTAATCGTTTGAAGGAAAAGTGTCAATAAATATTTGCTTATTCATTCAAACGATAAAGAAATATTTTTAAACACAAGTGTTTTGATACGCATAGATGCATATCTAAATACGAGTATATAAAACACTTGCGTTACTGACTGACTGATCTATCAACTTCTAGAATCATGAAATTTCTAGGGTGTATACTGTATACCTGTTGGTGTGCACGAAGAAGGGAATTCCCGAAATTCAACACCCAAGTAGGTACAGTATATCAAGTAGGTAGGTACGATGGTTGAACTCTGGTTGGAAAACTTCACTTGAACGAAGGTTTTCACAAGTGAATAATAAAAGTAGCCCCTTCATTTATTAAATTTTTACGGCATAACATCTGACACTTTGGCACCATTTTCTCCAGTCATGTGTGAAACATTAAGATGTGCAAGTGTGACAAGTTTAATCTATTACAAGTAAACTCGAATAGTTTTCGTGCGCCATAAACGAAATAAATAAAATTTTATCTATCTAATACCTTCGCGCACGCAATTGCAGTAACAGTTGCAGTAGCGGCGCGTAATCCGTGCATTCGCCAATGTAGATGCTCCTTTATGGGCGGCGCAGACTGGCGGACGGCGCGGTAGAGGATAAAATGTATCAATTGAATTTAATACTTCTACCGTCCACCAGTTTGCGCAGCACCTTAGACTCATCCGTCGAAATTACTAAGTACTAAGCACATCCTATCCTATGCAAATTACGATTTGTCGGTTTCCAAATTTATTGTGTTTTGTTTGAGCGTTTGTAATTTCATAACCGAATTGGTGGGTTTCAACAATTATAAAGACAAGGGTAATTATAATTAGGTATTGAATTGAATTGTTCGTTGCGCTCAATTTGTTCGGCTCATCAACCTCAATAGGTCTGAGGTTGATGTGCGAGTAAAATCGAAACATAGCAGAACTTATTTATTATTTCTTTATTAAGACGTGTTCCCTTATCCTGTGCCATCTTTCCTATCTTTCTTTAATGCTTTAAAAATATCGTCTTACATTTCTCTTTCTCTCATACAGACAGCATTCTCCAATAGAACATTTTTAAAATCTATCATGACTGCCCGCAGTCTAACTCGCTAATAAACTAATGATAGTAACAGGTACTAGTCTGTCTATTCTTAGTTTCGTTTAAATCGCGGTACCCGGATAGCCGATTTATCGAAAAATTGCGTTTTCTAAAAATGAAACCTAGCTAGATCGATTTATCACCCCCGAAACACCCTGCACACTAAATGTCTTGGAAATCGTTGGAGCCGTTTCCGAGATTCTGATTATATAAACAAGAATTGCTCGTTTAAAAGTATTGAATAGATAAATAGATTTGTAGTATTCGCTGACCTGTGTCCACATTATTGTTGTCGATCCCGATGTGTATTTGTTTGTTTGCGATCATTATAATCTGTGGTATCGGTTCCGGCGTGCGTTTCCGCGGGGAAATCGAATTATCGCAACCACAGCCGTAACCGTTACGATCTCTAGTTTCTCTCTATTGAACCCTAACCTTGGGTGGCTTTGTGATGGGGACACTTATGCATCAGCAGCTTGGGTAAATCATGCTGTATATGGCAACTAAGTGCCTTGGCCAATATGAATTGCTGTAGTGTAGTATATAGAAGAGCGGCAGCCAACGTTTAACTTTGGTTATTTAAAAGACAGAAAACTCACTCTATACATTGATCAATACTTTAGTAGATTGTAAATAAACCAGTTACCTAAAAGTATTTAAAAAAAAAATATATGTCTACATATTTTGTGGGGTAACGGTAACACTAGAAATCATTTCAAGCAAACCAGATTTTTTATCCATCTCTTCAGATCCACCAAATCTAAAAATGTCTCTGGGATTATGTATCTCTAAAATGTTAGTTTTTAGGGTTCCGTACCCAAAGGGTAAAAACGGGACTATATTACTAAGACTTCGCTGTCCGTTCCACAGATGATGTATTTCTGTTACCGCTATAACAACAAATAACTAAAAACAGAATAACATAAATATTTAAGTGGGCCTCCCATACAACAAACGTGTTTTTTGCCGTTTTTTATAGACAATGGTACGGAACCCTTCGTGCGAGAGTCTGATTTGCACTTAGTCAGTTTTTAGAAATAACCTGTCTCCAACATCACTATCAGTATTAAAACGTATGAAACAGTAGGAATTTAGTCAAAACATTGAAGTTTTTATCGTTAAAAACAATTACCGCATAAACACAGCCAGCCACCAGGGAACCTAAAGCTTGTGGTCGCTCACGCGGAACCGCAAAGATGCTTGCCGCAGATTAGAAAACATTGCCTTACATCCTGTAAAAATACATTCTTGTACTATGGATGTAACAAGCTAGATGGAGGTAGGCCAAAGAAAAGATGGATGGACTGTGTGAAAGATGACATGGGTAAGAAAGGAGTGAGTGATGAGATGACGGCTGATAGAGGGAAATGGAAGAAGAACACATTGTGCCGACCCACTTAAGTGGGGTAAGGGCAGGAAGATATGATGGATGTAATAAGCTAGCTATGTAGCCATATAACATTTGTATACAAGAAGATGAACTGGACTAGCAGAGGGAACAAGTTCGTATGAACCAGTAGCTAACTCGGAACACGGAGGCCAAAAGGCATTAACAACTTTTTTAAGACCGTAATCTAAGATAGAAACTACTGAAAGTGACACAAAATTAAAAGTTTAGTCGACCACAAGAAATTGAGTTGAAAAAGGATACCTTAGCCTTTTTAGGGTTCCGTACCCAAAGGGTAAATACGGGACCCTATTACCAAGACTTCGTTGTCCGTCTGTCTGTCACAGGGCTGTATCTCATGAACCGTGATAGCTAGACAGTTGGAATTTTCACCGATACATACCTAATGTATTTCTGTTGCCGCTATAACAATAAATACTAAAAACAGATTAAAATAAATATTTAGGTAAGGCTCCCATACAACAAACGTATTTTTTTTTTTGCCGTTTTTTATAAATTTCGGTACGGAACCCTTCGTGCGCGAGTCCGACTCGCACTTGGTCGGTTTTTTATTTAACTACCTTCGCAATCAGTACATTTAAGTATGTTACTCGTGCCACGATTGTTGTAATACAGAAACACCGGGATTATAAAAAGGTAATAACGCGATAAATATCCGTCTGAAATAATAATTAATTAAGGATACCTTGTCCTTCGCGGATTCGGTTCAGTCCATTGCCTGAAGTAGATTTCTCTGACCTACAAGTATGAACATTGAATGAATAACTTGTGTTTCTAAATACCACATTTTACTACCATGAGATAGACGGGATATGCTTGTATTAATCTTTTTCTCAGATGCTATGTACTGGTCTATTAAGCTGCACTCCATTGTCTTTTTAGGGTTCCGTACCCAAAGGGTAAAAAACGGGAGCCTATTACTAAGACTCCGCTGTCCGTCTGTCTGTATCTCATGAACCGTGATAGCTAGACAGTTGAAATTTTCACAGATGATGTATTTCTGTTGCCGCTATAACAACACACATACTAATAACAGAATAAAATAAATATTTTAGTGGGGCTCACATACAACTAACGTGTTTTTTATAGTTAACGGTACGGAACCCTTCGTGCGCGAATTCGACTCGCACTTGGCCGGTTTTTTTTTTATCTAACCATCTATGTTTGCAAGAAAGTCTTATGTCAACTTTATAACACACCGGTACAAGTAACTGGCTATGTGGCTATGGTATGTAACGTGACTAGTGGCAACGCGTGAATTCTCATTCATTTACTCTGGCAAAACAAAACGCGCGGCTTTCATTTCATGGTATTCTGTTTTTACATTGTTCTAAACAGGAATCTTGAATATTCGTTATTATGCTTAATATGTAGTTGTAGAACATTGATAAAAGTTTCTTCTACATAGCCCCAAATATGATTTTATACGCGTTTTCAACTAAGTCAATACAATGATAGTTTAAATAATCATAAAGTTAAGACAGCTTGGAAGATAAAGAAAAATCACAACAACAAAAAAATAAGGCTTCAGAGTTTTTTAACAAAGCAAATACGACTCTATCAATCTTTATAAAGGTATCTATTGAGCATGAATAATGATTCAGATGTCCCCAACAATATCAATCACTCTATTGACATCATCGGTGCGTTATCTCGTGTGAAGAGAGACGGGTTTGCTCCCTTCCGTTCGTCCCTTACTGAAGCCGTTGTCCGCACGAATTCACGCTGCCAAAGTCAGTCTTGACTTTGAAACGTCTTATTAGCTAGTTGGGTCTACAGAGTCTACACTGCATATTACAATAGAAATATTTCAAACACCCGCGATAACATATTTGCCACCGCTAGAGACATGTCAACTGGGATTTGTTTGAAATAAACCATTACTTTAGTTAATTTGGTCGTTTGGGTCATACTGCGTTGTTTTATGAACAAGTTGAAAATATAATATGTTTGATCAATATTGAAAAAACTAATGTGGTGAGTATTAAATGTGCAGACCTATTTGGCTGGGATCTGGAAGGCGAGGTTGACTTTTGCTTGCTTCGAATGAAACACTTGGTTGACTCAACTTGTTCACTTTATTTCCTTGTTGTTGTTATTTAGGCTGGTACTGGTACTGCTTAACTGAATGACTACTCAAAACCGTGACAATATTTATACTAATTTATCATATCAGTGCGCCTTTAAGGATACATTCTTGCACTCTTCATAGAACTACTTGGTTCGAGGGCATACCTCTTTCCTCACAATATTTCACTTTACCATTCAATCATACCTCATTGGGTCTTGTCTGTTCTGTACGGGTACAAGTTTAGCGAACTGCGGTTAAGCTGCCGTTCTCGCGACATTTGCTTCTGACAGATTTCAGCTTGATTTAAGAAGAGACGCTACGCTGGCGTGACTTGTTGATGTTTGGTTCTGTCTGACTGTAACTGTCGCAAACATGACCGGAGCTTTCCCATAAACAGACAGCCGACTAAAATGTAGGGTTGGTAATGTTATTTACGTCTCTCTGGCTCTTAACAACTTACGTAGACTTTTTATTATCCATTTGCCTGGTGATTTCTCTGATATATCAATCAGTGTAAAGATACATGTGAATTTAAAATATTTAGGACAAAGTTTTCATCCCGCTACTTGTCATAGTACGGTCCGAAGATTCTGCTCCCGCATTTGATGTTGTTTAGCTAAACTTTTTAATTACGAATGCGCTCTTATAAAACTACTTACATATTATCTTCTTCACACCTCTGACGCTACCGCACAAACTTTCCACTTCAAAATTTGGTATTTATTGTAAATACCAGTAAATTTCTTCGCCAACGGTCTTATCACCGTTACAAATGCGACCACAAATATTTTATCTCGGTCTACTATTCTCATTTTATCTCTTTGTTTATTACCTATCGCGTTACTAGGATTTCTAATGTCTTTTGAATTATCATCTTACTTGAAAGTTTAAATTACCTTACCTATTACAGTAAATTTGTCGTCGCCGTGAAATATATCAACCGCTCTCGATGTTTGGCTTAGAATATCCAAGTTTATTTTAAACACACAGCACGTGCAAGTATTGTTCAGTTCAAGTCAGCTTTACATTAGTCATATAACATGCGTTACATTCTCGTTTTCTCACTGCAAATTCACAATTAGGTAATACAATAGCGCGCCGTGCGAACCGATACGCTAACTGTTAAATGAATCAACTCCACATGTTGCAAGGTCATTCCTTTACAACATCAGTTTTCCATTCGAACTACCTCAAAAATCCTTATTCACTACCGCATAGAGCTCAAATTTTGGCAAACATTTGATATTCAGATGCAGATTGATTTGTTTTGTAATATTCTAGACTTTAGTTACCCTTCGTTGTTAGTGTCTTGTCGGATCAGGTTTCTTAGCCGAAATTAAAAGTGTTTGGTGATCTATTTTAATGTTGTTGCTTGTTAATCTTTATTTGTTTTGTTATCTTGGGTTTTCTACGTTTCGTGATGTGTTGTAAGATAACATAATTATATTTCGTTGCAATTATTATGTAGTTTAGGTAGGTACATGTTTATCTCGTAACGTTCACTTGCATTTCGTGCAATTCAATCCAAATGTAAGATTACTCATAATATCCTCCTCATGCTCCGTTTCACAATCGAAAAGGCGCTAATCTTCATATTTACCGTAGTCTTCTTAGTGGTATTTCCTAACGTCGGCTTACCTTGATGATATAATTTGCTCTTGACATTTTTTAATATTAATAAGAATATAAATTGTATTCTCAAGATGTAGACGTGATTAGCCCATTCTTAACTATTATACGATTTGATAAAATCTGTGAATTGCGAATAATTTTTCTCGTGGAAATTATTACGCACGCGCTTGTTAAGGTGCTATATTTACCGAATTCCTTCATAATTAAACGTTTTAACATACCTCAAATTCTCTTCCTGTTTCTATGACTAAGTCGCCATACTTTACTGCGTACTTTACTTTATTGCGTCAAGTTATTGTCTCAGAAGATTGTATAAATCTTGTTGATTTTCAGTTATAGACTTTCATACTTGGAAAATTCTTCAATGCAATTTCCCCAACAGTGTGCTCGGTGACGGATAAAAACTCCCATAATTAGCGTCAACGTTCAATCAACATCATTATCATCGCCGCTTATCACATTAAATCATAGTACGCTCGTGAGCTGGCTCTAAGAATAGAATAGCGTCTGCTTACCACTTGTTATCTTGACGCGGCCGTGGGCGAATCGCCGACATCTCGGGTCCGGTGAATCAGACACATGACCGGCGGGTTGTGGACACCGGTGAATCAGACGGATGCCCTGAAATCCGGCACAAGTTGACATGACCTACAGAAGGAATAGGCGTTGCAAGGGGAAGGGGCACCATTTGTTGCAGTATTTCAAGTGAGTTTATAAGGTTTTTGTGTGTGGTCTACTAAAAGGTTGGACTGGACGTTAGGATTGATATTTCTGCTACGATATGGAATTTCGTGTGCAGCTATTGCAGCTTTGCGTGTGTAAGACCCATAAAAATAATATGATTATTAATCTTTTCAATTTTCGAATACAATTCGTTTAATTTTTTTATCCTATGCTAAAAAAACTGGCTGATAATCGTTTTGTAAAAGCATTAGCAATTATATTTATCCGACCTACGTTTCATTAATCTAGGGTCACGATTTTCCAGATTTTGTTGAAAGGATAAGCCAGGATCTGTAATAAAGAATTCTTATAGCTAAGCTAAAGTCTGGAGTCGTGCATCAAGATTTAGTTAGGCTGGTCCATAGTTTATTTACTATTAAGTTAGTTGCCAGTTGTCGCTTTTAATACGATTAAAATATAATAAACTGTTTCATTCAATTCAATATCACCGGTTTTAGATTTGATTGTTATTTTACTAGTTTTTTCTAATCGGATTCCTTTTGTCTTTTAATTAATAAACATATTCAAATCGTTGTTTATAAATCCATGTGAATCCGACTTCTAGCCACCTGTTTTTTATTGAAACCGGCATAAAATCAACATTTTTAACACATGAAGTAACAATATAATTCCGCTGATGACGTAAGCGAGGATCAACTTGGCATCTTGGGTGACGTGATGTTATGCCTCCGCCTCCGTGGATATGCTTCGTAATTAGCATGCCTTTGTGTCATTGGGACGAGGTCGTACCTGCATGCTTACGTATTCCGTAAAAATCGATCTTTAATTTTCGATTTTCATTACCATAGCTCTGAACATCGATCGAATATAGAGAATTTGATTCATCGTAATATTATAGAATCATTCAAGTAAATTCTGCGGAATAAGCCTGCTGCTAAGGTTAACAGGACCATATTAAACAAACATAACCAATGTCCGAGTCTTAAAATGGATTAACATTGGCCTTTAGGGTCGGATTACATGTCTATAGACTTTTATGCTTTATTTTCTGATTTGTTATCTCTGAATTCCAATACGGCTTACTGCTATCTCATTGTGGATCCATTATATTATCTTCCCATGATGCATTGTCAAACAATATTATGCTGATTAGCTAATTCTCTCTTGCCGTTATCTACGAGTACAAGTAGCTGAAAATGGCTAATATAATCTTTGTCATATGGTTGCAAGTTATTACGATCACTTCGTCAGTAAGGTGACAGAATTCAATAAAAATACAAGGATCACTTTGAAACGTCTTAGGAGATAGGTGAAGCTACGCCTGTTCTTCGCGATCAAGCCTAGAAGAATCAGGCAATAAACACGGCTTCACGGAATCATCCTCATCATTTCCATGCCCGTTCCTCATTTCATATGGGATCGGCACAGCATGATTTCTCTTTTAATTCATCAGCCGTTATCTTATCTTACTCCGTTCTCATCTCACAAATCTGAGAGGATGTCTGCAATGCTTGGGGATTTAAAGTCGTGAGCTTATTCCGCTATTCTTTTATTTATTCCTGAATCACCAGAAAGTTTAGTCATTACAAATATCATCGGTACCCACGGGGGCACGAAGTTCAAGCACCGCACCTTCCAAATAGAAAGCAGACTTCACTTACAGACTTGCCTTTTGAAGTTGGTCATCTGTGATCCAACCAGGTGCTAGTTAGCTGTTTGAGTTATAACGAGATGCTTGCATTGTAATGATTCATTTGACGGCGACGGTATACTCCGGTCAAACTAACCCAAAAATTTTAGTAAACCTACAATAATTTGCATATAACTGAAAATTGGTACAAATATTCTGAACATCATTATAAATTAAATATAAAAGGCCCCATCGATCTCATATCTGCACAACAATATTCAAGGTTCCCAAAAATTGTTTTTTTTTTTGCATTTTCAGCCAAACGGCAAATTATATTATAAAATTAAGTAAGACAAAAATTGTAGATCATTTAATTATCTATAAAATCTGTCTCAATAATTATTACCTTAAGAACCACCGTTTCTGAGATATATAACGATTCAAAAAATTAATAAAAGTTGTGTCAATTTTTTTTTTGCCGGTAATGTGATCGATGAGGATTTTTTATATTTCATTTATATGTTCAGAATATTTGTACCTTTAGGGAATATTTGTACCTTTAGGGAACATTTCTAACAATTGTCAGCTTTACGCTAATTATTGTACCTTTGCATTTCCAATTTGACCGGACTAGTACAGGGAAATATAGTCTGTAATTAGTAATCAACATGTTACAAATATATAAATTAGAATATAAATTAGTGCGGTGGGTGAGTGATGGTCGGTTTACTCTCACCTGTAGAGAGTTAGGATTTATTCCTACAGTTTCTCTTAAGTTAAATGAAATAGATTCGAATAATTAAATTTGTGACGAATTACCATTAGCACTGAGCGCCCGAGTAAACGATTTGCCTACGAATAAGCAGAAGTAATTACATTTGATATTGAATGTAGCGACGTGGGTGTGACTTTGTAGGGACGTGTAGAAGCTTCTATTTTCATTCATTCGCGTTTCACACGCTCTAACAAAGTTAAATAATCATTGCTTATGACACAAAAATATTTGTTGTCTACCCTTGTCGGTCTGTTGGAAACCCCTTTACAGAAACTCTTTTTGAAATACGTATTCATAATTGTACATGTACATTGTACATTCAGACGCTCAAAATGATGATGGAGATTTAAATACGAAACAAACCGCACACACACACATGCATTTATTGTACCATAGCGCAGCGTATGATACTCGTAAGATGTCTGCAACTTGAGACCGTCTGGGTACTTTGTAATGTCCTTTGAGGTACTTCCACAGAAAAACTGTCGGAACAAAAGGCAGGCAGTCTAGCGCTAGACGGTTTTGTCACATCCCTCTTCAAAAACTTCTAATTGTACGTTTACGAATCACTGCAAACGTAGTAGAAGACATTTATATTGAACTGAAAAAGTCTCAGCGTCTTTTTGCTTTTGGTCCTAGAAAGTTTAACTGATTAAACCAGAGACGACCTCACGTTTCTCGAAAATTTATTTTAGAAAGAAGGAAATAAATAAAAACTTTAGCCACCACAAAATTAAAAAGTAAAAGCCTAAGAATAATATAAATTGTATTATAACAAAAGAGATTAATCACTAGCTTCTATGATCGAGTGGTGGTTAAATGACACACAGCTCAGCATAATGCTGCTGCATGTTGCCATGCTGCAGCACCGGGGCTTCCGCTGTGGCCGATGTTGACATCACGGACATTTTGACAAGATTTTACAAAATACAAGCCTATGACTTATGGGCACATATACTTTATTAAAAAAAAAATAATGGATCACGACTCTAATCCCCAAGTACGGTAGACATCTTATCAGATCTCCAGACGCTTAGATCCTTTGAAGATGTCTAGTGGGGGTAGTAAGAGGCACGTCCAAACATTATGTTTGGGACATGCCCACATTTTGCAGTAGTTACTTTATTAATAGTTTGCTTTATTGACGGCCTCACGGCTCAGTTGGTAGTAACTCTGCCTTCAGTGCTGTAGGTTGTGGGTTCGATCCCCACCCAGGGCAAATATTTGTGTGATGAACATAGGTGTTTGTTCGGTGTCTGGGTGTTAGTATTTATCATATGTATGTATTTACTAAAAAAAGTATATAAGTATTCTATCAGTTATCTAGTTCCCATAGTACAAGCTTTGCTCAGTTTGGGGCTAGATGGCGCTGTGTAAAAATGTCCACTAATATTTATTATTATTATAAAAAAGTTTGAGAGAGCGAGAAACCGGTGACTACTCGTAATATAACTTTTGTATCTACTTATCTAAGGTAAGAGGTATTCGAAGAAAACTTTTAATGTGTTTCTGAACTTCATAGAAGTGTTCAAACAACAGCTATAAAGTTTTCAGTTTCCTTAGCGAGTTTACGTTTAGTTTAATCAAACATTAAAACTTGTAACTTTAATAATAACCTACATCTTAAAATCTTATACATACATAAAATCACGCATATTTCCCAGAGGGATGGGCATAGACCACGGCTTTGAACTTGCTACGATCCTGACATACTTATTTTGCTTCATTCGCCCTCATCACATTCCTTATGCATGCTCGTCGGTTTAAGGTGTGACCAGACATAGCGCGGCAGCTGCAGGACGAAAGTTTGCCGTGCGAACGAACAATAACACCGTTTACGCGCGGCTGCCGCGCTCGATTGCCGCGCAATGTCTGGTTGTTCCTTTGAGTACTCTTGACCTGGCCTTTTTTCAAAAAGTCACCAATTTGATCCACGAAAATATGCCGAGGTCTTCTTCTAACGTTCCCATTCACACTCGCGTTATATACCTGTTTAAGATAAATTTCGGGAAATTAAATTGTCTTCTTTTAAAAGCTCTTTGGGGGCGTGATTCTAAATCTCCATGCAACTTGGGTACTGAAACCCAACTCTTAGATACCTTACCCTCATATTCAAGAACGACGCTATGAGACACTATGAGAACACGCACCCACAGTGGACGAAATCTTTTTTCATAAAAATCACTTTATGTGTTGTGCGACACTGCATAGTGTGACTAGAGGCACATTGTCGTGTGCCTCTAGCCAAAGTTGAGCTCTAAAGGCACACGGTAGCGTGCGCCATAGTGCCGCTCAACACATAAAGTGATGTTTAAGAAAAAAGATTTCGTCCACTGTGGATGAGTGTTCTCATAGTGTCGTTCTTGAATAAGAGGGTTAGTCTTGAAAGATTTCCCAAGAGGAGCTCTCGCTGCGATATTATTCAAAGCCACTGAAAACGTGACTCTTTACTTTTACAAAAAAACTCGTGTGTTTCGTGTATAGGGTCTACTTGAACAACCGTAGGGTAAAGAAAAAACCGGCCAAGTGCGACTCGGACTCGCGCACGAAAGCTTCCGTACCATTATCTATAAAAAACGGCAAAAAAAACACGTTTGTTGTATGGGAGCTCCACTTAAATATTTATTTTATTCTGTTTTTAGTAATTTTAGTGTTATAGCGGTAACAGAAATAAATTATCTGTGAAAATTTCAACTGTCTAGCTATCACGGTTCATGAGCTACAGCCCTGTGACAGACAGACGGAAAGACGCACAGCGAAGTCTTAGTAATAGGGTCCCGTTTTTACCCTTTGGGTAGGGAACCCTAAAAAGAAAGTAAATACATTTATTTGCATGGTATGTATGTGGGCATTGACTTATATTCACCTACTTATCCTTAACTCATGTAACCGTGAAGATTTCTAATGGATTACTTCTGTAAAGGAATGTTACATAAGCTACAAACATTTCATATTTCAAAGAAATTGCTTATAAAATATTACTAAGAACAGTGGTCCGGTACATACAGTCAAATAATTTTCAGGACCGCTTTTAGCGTTCGCTCTACTTGTAACTAGATAATACACTAATAATAATACCAAAGCCCGGGATTCCGGGTTCCCGGCCGTTTTCTGTCCCTCAAAAATCCGGGATTGTACTTGTCTAATCCCGGGATTATCGGGATTGCCAGAAACAGGTCTAGTATGCATTCTGTAGTCCGTTGCGCTTCGACAACGTCCTTACCTATGTTATATTAATAGCATTTATAACATAACAACTAAAAAACAACCCTTAGAAACGACATACTACACAGGTTGGTAAAAGTATCAAGGAATCATTTTATCTAAAAAAATAAAATATCCTTAGTGGAACGTATAAAGCAACGACGAGTGACGATTTAATTAGTGTGTTGAATTATTTACACAACACACAACATTTTTTTAAGGAGTTACTCAAGTTTTTTTTCATTTGGGTACAATTAGAAACCTATTTTAATCCCGGGATTATGCTTAAAAAATCCCGTTATCCCGGGATTGAAAAAATCGTACTCTAACTTACTATACACGTAACTTACCTGCTGCAATGGTACATAACCTCCTCTATTCTGTTACAGTCTGGTTTAGAAAGACAATTCAGAAAGGTTTTATTGTCTCGTAAAATACGCTTGGACTTTCCCGAAAATAACAGACTTTTTATATTCGCTACAACTATTTTATGGACGACATTTTAATACTTGAATGTTTTATGGCTCAGTAGTCGAACCGTTAAGTTGAAGTGACCATCTTTGTTTAATGTCGAAACTGTAATACGATTTTTATCTGTCCTGTTAAATTTACGCAAAGTTTTAATATTGTTAAAATATCACTAGCTACTGAATTTACTTTACTTTAAGATAATCAAAATGGTCATTGACAAACTGAGGACATCAGCACTGTTTTTTCTTATATCCTAATGCGGGATCGTCCGTCGTGTCTTACCCTCGTATTCAAGAATCACTATGAGAACACGCACCCACAGTGGACGAAATCTTTTTTCATAAACATCACTTTATGTGTTGAGCGGCACTATAACGCACGCTACCGTGTGCCTTTAGAGCTCAACTTTGCCTAGAGGCACACGACAATGTGCCTCTAGTCACACTATGCAGTGTCGCACAACACATAAAGTGATTTTTATGAAAAAAGATTTCGTCCACTGTGGGTGCGTGTTCTCATAGTGTCGTTCTTGAATACGAGGGTTAGACTCCTTTCTGCTCGCCCCGGCTTCGCACGAGGGGTACCTGGATAAAAAGTAGCCTATGTGTTATTCTGATGTATAAGCTATATCACTGTAAAGTTTAATTTTAATCCGTTCAGTAGTTTTTGCGCTAAAGAGTAACAAACGCACACAAACACTCACAAACTTTCGCATTTAAAATACTAGCCGACCCGTGACAGACGTTGTCCTGTCAAATTTCAATAATCGAAAAGACTGAATGTTTTTAGTCTGTGATGTGAGATTTATTTGCACACCAGCGCCAACTATACAGAAATCATCCCTTTTGCGTTTTTCATCGTTTTGGGGGTGTTTTTCATATTTTAAAGTAGTCTATTATTTATTCGTGCATTATATCTACATCTACAGCAAATTTCAACTTAAACCGTTTTGTCCTGATTGAGGAACAAACATATATACAAAATCACAAACTTTCATTTATAATATTATTAGGATATAAGGACTAGTAGGATGTATATAAACATGTATTTAAACCTTATCTGTGTTTGTTACAGAGGGGCGGTGTGTGAGTGCCGCACCGCCACAATGTCGCATCACAGTGACGAGCAGAACCTGCTCACCACCACGTCAGACTCGTTCTGGGAGCCGGGTAACTACAAGCGCACCACGAGAAGGGTCGACGACGGCCATAGACTATGCAGCGAGCTCCAAGCCCTGGTGCAGGAGCGTGCGGATATAGAGAAAACGTACGCGAAGAGTTTGCGCGGCTGGGCGAAGAAATGGAACGATTTAATCGAAAAAGGTTAGCTATTAACACGCTTCAGTTGTGCTTACTGATCTGTGGGCTATTTCTCCGGAAGAAGGAGCAGGAAAAAGCCTATATAATTCAGCACATTTTACTCTGTGGATCTTTATGTTGATAAAAGTGTATAATATGGTTTTGCCGTTAGTTGGCACCTCAAAGCATCTCGTAGTGCAGTCGTCTAACTTTCCGAAATATTGACTGGTCTCACAGCTCAGTTGGTAGTAGCTCTGCCTTCTGCGCTGTAATTTATGGGTTCGATTCCCACCCAGGTTAAACATTTGTGAGATGCATATCTGTTCCGTCTATGTATAATCAGTATGTATTTACAAAAAAAAGTATATAAGTATTATAACTGTTATCTGGTTCCCATAGTACGCTTTGCTTAGTTTGGGCCTAGATGGCGATGTGTGTAATATCCACCAATATTTATTTATTTACTAGCCGACCCTTGACAGACGCTGTCCTGTCAAATTTCAATAATCGAATAGAAAAGACAGATTTTTTTAGTCTGTGATGTCAGATTTGTTGCACACCAGCGCCATCTATACTAAAATCATTCCTTTTGCGTTTTTTTTTATCATTTTGGGTATGTTTTTCGGATTATAAACTACTACTAAAACTCTATGTTTTACTCTGGCTTTATATCTACATCTACAGCAAGTTTCACCTTAATCTGTTTTGTCGTTGATATATTACAAACTCACAAACGTAATAATATTATTAGGTATAATATAATAATATTATATACGGTGTCTCGACATCATCTCTTTAGAATATTAAGTACTAGCGACCCGCCCCGGCTTCGCACGGGTGCAAAGCTGATACCAAAATATATTACAGAATGTCTTTGTATACTCGTTAACAGCATTTAAAATTTAAAAAAAAGTCGCGGTAAAAAGATAAATAAAATTGATTATTGTGGGTTATCCCTAAGAGATAAACATATACCATCGCGGACTTTTTTGTAGACCTTTTTAAGGTATACAATATTTAGTACATTATTTTGATCTATCTCGTAAAGTTCAGCCAGCGTTTGCAATGTAAGCGCAAAAAATGTGTTTATTTACGACTTCATATTAGAAATCTTAAAATTATCAGTGGTTCTCTAATATATTAAGCATGTAATTATACATATAAACCTTCCTCCTGAATCACTCTATCTATTAAAAAAAACCGCATCAAAATCCGTTGTGTAGTTTTAAAGATATAAGCATACATACATACCGACATACATACAGACGCGGGAAGCGGGAAGCGACTTTGCCTTATACTATGTAGTGATGCCACTAACTCCTCGAAGTTCCGATGTTCCGTCAGATAAACATGAAACAATTTTGTTTTGACGTAGGATGAAAACCGGAGCTCATGAATAAATTATATCAACTTAGGTTGTGTATGTACATTTCTCAGCTGATCCAAGTTATACTCTCCGCATCATAAATAAATAAATATTGGCAGACTTTACACACAACGCCATTTAGCCCCAAATAAGCAAAGATTGTACTATAGGAACCAGATAACTGATAGAATACTTAAATACTTTTTTTCACAGTCTTACGTTAAAGTCGTTAAAAATGAATCTACGCGGACGAAGTCGCGGGTAAAAGCTAGTCTTCTATTTATATACTTTTTGGAACGAAGTTCCTTATCGCGCGTTGTGAAAGGGGGCTAGACGGAAAAAAATCTTACGAAAAGTTGTCACGAAAAGTTGTCACGACACTTTTTTGCTATAGTATATCTATTAATATATATATCTATTAATTGTGTCGAGGTCGAGGTCGAGGTGGAAGTGGAGGTCGAGATGGAGGTGGAGGTCGAGGTCGAGGTCGAGGTCGAAGTCGAAGTCGAAGTCAAAGTTGATTCCCCTTCCCTTGTCCCACGTTATTTTGTGAGAACTTCGTTCCATCCGGGTGTCCCTTGACACCTCTCAAGTTTTTTTCACAGTCTTACGTTAAAGTCGTTAAAAATGAATCTACGCGGACGAAGTCGCGGGTAGAAGCTAGTCTTCTATTGTAAATACGAGCCCGGTAAAAGATAAAAGATGCATCAATTGTAATAAAAATAATAATAAAAAATTGCGCATAATACTGACATTCTAAAAACACAGAATGCCTAATGATTGTCATTTGCGACAATGCAATGAGGCGTGGGAATGTGGATCCATCATCGTCATTCCTAGAATTCTAGTGCTTATTCACGTTGACTCGCGGGCGCGGTGGCGGGCGCGGTCACGAAATATCAAACGTATGACGTGATTTCCAAGTGTTCACGTTCAAAACGCACGTGCGGTCTAAGTAGCGAGCTAACTAGTCATACGTTTGATATTTCGTGACCGCGCCCGCCACCGCGCCCGCGAGTCAACGTGTATAAGCACTTAAGCTTAAGCTGTACATTATAGCATCCTTCAGCACTACGCAGCTACCAAACATTTTAAATGTAGTATCTGGATGACCTGATGGTATTTCATTGCCTGAAAACACCAATAAAACACCGTTCTCTAACAATGAAACTGAGCTAGATCGATTTATCGCCCTCGAAACCCCCTGCATACTAAATTTCATGAAAATCGTTGGAGCCGTTTCCGAGATTCAGATTGTATACAAGAATTGCTCGTTAAAAGGTATTAGATAGATAGATAGATTAATCCTATATTTAAATTCAAGTCATAATCTATCTTTACATCAAATTTAATCGGTTCATTGTGATCAGTGATTGAGTAACAAACATTATTTATTTACAAGCTGATCGCCCCGGCTTCGCACGGGTGGTACATGGATAAAAAGTAGCCTTTGTGTTATTTTGATGTATAAGCTATACTACTGTAAAGTTTAATTTTAATCCCTTCAGTAGTTTTTGCGTGAAAGAGGAACTAACATACACAAATACACACACCCACTCACAAACTTTCGCATTTATAATATTAGTAGGATTAGTAGGATTAACATGTTTTAATTACTCTTAAAATAAATACAGTAAGGCGGACTCAACGCCAAGGCATTTTCTACCAGCCAGCCTAAACTTTGCATTTATAATATTAGTGTGATAATTGAAATTATACTCATTGTTACGTTATCTATTGCCCCTATGCTAGCGTTATTAGGGTGCTAGTCAGGGATCAGGTATAACTAGCTCTTAGTAGCAAAACACTGAAGCATAAGAGTATGTGTAGCATGGGCCTTAGCGATCTAAAGCTTTTCCTCGGTTATTGCGTTCTAGGAATAAAAATATATAAAACGAAATAGAATCACGTCTCTAATCACCAACCACCGAGTGCGTTCGTAGAATGAGAAGTAAACATTTTTTTTTGCCCATTTTGATCGCTTTCATAATTCCAACATTCATTCACAGAGTTTTGTCAGAATTTAAAATTAAATTTTATATATAAAAATATGCCATGTGCGAGTCGGACTCGCGCATGAAGGGTTTCGTACCATTATCTATAAAAACGGCAAAATAACACGTTTGTTGTATGGGAGCCCTACTTAAATATTTATTTTATTCAGTTTTAAGTAGGTATTTGTATTTGGCAACAGAAATACATCATATGTGATGATATGCCCTGTGACAGACAGACGGACAGCGAAGTCTTAGTAATAGGGTCCCGTTTTTACCCCTTGGGTACGGAACCCTAAAAATTACTTCCTATTTCCCTTGGTCACGGTATCACGCGTGAACGGCTGGACCGATTTTGTTAATTCTTTTATTGTTGTATTCGTTATTATCAAGAGAGAAAGAAAAAAATATTTTATAAAAACATTTATAAAATATTTTTTTGAAAAGACTACGTCTGGCGGCCTTTACGCACAGCGCCATCTAACCCCAAACTAGGCTTACTATAAATAAATACAAAAAAAAAAAACACCTACGTCATGATAACACCCAAACACTGAACGAACATCTACGTTGATCACACAAATATTTATCCTGGGTGGGATCGAACCCACAAACTACAGCGCAGAAGGCAGAGCTACTACCAACTGAGCTGTGAGGCACAAACATACTAACAAACTTTCGCATGATGTATAATATTATTAAGATTACGACATATTGACATCAAAAGACTTGCATTGCATTATGTTCGGTTTTAGTGACTTTTTAATAGATTGTTGCTCAACTAAATGTTAATTTGTCTATTGATGGAAAATATAAGTTATATCACTTGGGTTTTATGTACCCACAGACTTATGACTTCTGTGCATTCTCGGTTAGAGTCTACCTACGCAAAAGCACATTTTAAAAAGCGTAGTGCGTGTAATTTTGATTGGGTTAGAAAAGTGAAATTTAAATTTTGAAGTACCTACGTACATAAATAGCTAAAAAAAATATTGAGGACATCTAGCCCCAAACTAAGTAAAGCTTGTAGTACTATAATATAAAGAACGTATATTATTATGTTCTTTTAGGTTTATCTAATTGAGATCATGTTTGTGTCAGTGTTTGTAACCAAACTCCTCCGAAACGGCTTGACCGATTTTTATGTTTTTTTTTTGTATATTCAGGAGGTCTGAGAATAGGTCGTAGGTTATTTTATTTTGTATACCCCTAAGTGAAAATGCTTTTTTCTGTGGGATTATTGAAATTTGTCAGGACAACGTCTGTCGAGACAGGCAAGTAATATATATATAATAATACTAGCCGACCCGTGACAGACGTTCTGTCAAATTTCAATAATCGAATAGAAAAGACTGAATGTTTTTAGTCTGTGATGTCAGATTTGTTGCACACCAGCGCCATCTAAACCATACATCTTTATCATTTTGGGGATTTTTATCATATTTTAAAGTAGTCTATGTTTTATTCGGGCATTATATCTACATCTACAGCAAATTTTAACTTAAACCGTTTTGTTGTTTAGGCCTGATTGAGGCACAAACATACATACAAACTTACAAACTTTCATATTTATAATATTATATAGGATTAATAGGCTATGCAATGCAATGCAACTCTTGCTTTTAAACCATAAAACGTTCATAGAATGTGGAAGTCCGCGCATCGGAGACGCTTTTACCTCTAACAAGTCATCGCCGATACCAGTTCAATACTAGGAAGTGTACATAGTTTGTTTGCCTTAGGGCTAGGGTTGCACCGACACGGAACGTTCATCAATATACACAATATCCAAGATTCGTGAGATATCACACCTCTGCATCTATCATTTCGTTTTGTTTGCATTCGCTATTGTTTCTTGGCTAATGCCCTATTCCTGTATCATACCGACCGATATCTGTAGTACAACGAAGCGGTGTTTCGCGTTTCTTATCTTAGCCTATGAATCCTATGATGGGAGAAGCTATTGGCTCCTGAAACACAGTTTTCACTAGTTCGGGAGCCTATGGATTCATTAAATTATGTTCACTGTATATCATTCGTTTGTGGCAGCTACAATCTGAGAGCGTCCATAAGAATATATACAGTATTGGTAAATAAAACTATATGCAATAAAGTATCTAATAACTATCGGTATATTTCAAGATTTTGATGTAGAATTTGGTGTCTAAATTCTACATAATAAGTCGTTACAAAAACTAATCGTATCTTCTATACATACTCGTATAATAAAACTGTAGAAGAGTTAAATTACATTGAACAAAAATAAAAAAAATACTCCTTTGGGCCTTTATACAAGTAACACAAGCCAAAAAAAGACATTTTGAAATTTTTGTCTGTCCAGCTTTCACGCAAAAACTACTGGACGGATTTTGATGAAACTTTTTTTGTAATGTAGCTATTAGTCCTCGGCAACATATAAGCTATAATTTATTTTGAAGATACCAGATGTGAAACTATCTGTCGCCCGGCGAAGCGGGTACGGGTCAGCTAGTTTTGAATAAAGAAACGCGGCATGAATTGCAGTGGTCAATTTTGTTCTCGCATAGATAAAATAATAATAAATAATATTGGTGGATATGGATATGTGTATAATACATACATCGCCATCTAGCCCCAAACAAGTAAAGGGAACCAGATTACTGATATATGGCGCGGTTATGCCTCGGAGTGTAAGTAAAATACGACTGCAAAAGTTTGTGCGAACTCAAAGCTGATCAAATGATGATCAAAATCCTCAACATCAAAAGCATTTCAGCCACAATAATGCTAAGCGTCAACTATGTACGGCACGCTTGATTTAGATTTATGAGCCACATAGAGCTGTTCTTGCTAATGACACGGCAAATCGTAAAAATACCTCGTCATCACTACATAGTATAAAGCAAAGTCGCTTTCCGCTTCCCGCGTCTGTATGTATGTATGTATGTATGTTTGCTTATATCTTTAAAACTACACAACGGATTTTGATGCGGTTTTTTTTAATAGATAGAGTGATTCAGGAGGAAGGTTTATATGTATAATAACATGCTACGCGTGCGAAGCCGGGGCGGGTTGCTAGTATCAAATAAGAGCTCTACAGATCAGCGTGGCATTAAAGTCGCAGTATTGTGAACGCTTCCAATTGTTGTGATCTGGATCAGTTAAGCTACCCGTGGAATGTTTGCAACGTTATTTAGATGGTTCATCTGTTTGTAGCGTAATTATTGTGTGGATATAATTGCTATCAAATTATACAGAAAACATATTGAAATACATTTTGGTTTGTAGAATCTTTAGAGCATTAAACTTGCTTTTTTTATATTTAACTAGCTGACCCGTGCCCGCTTCGCTGTGCGTAAGACATTTCTAATACCATCGTGGACTTTTTTGTAGACGTTTTTAAGGTGTACAATACTGTATTACATTATTTTGATGCAAAAAAATGTGTTTATTTACGACATCACATTAGAAACCTCTAAAATTATCAGTGTTTCTCTACTATATTATGCATGTATTATACATATAAACCTTCCTCCTGAATTACTCTATCTATTAAAAAAAACCGCATCAAAATCCGTTGTGTAGTTTTAAAGATATAAGCAAACATACATACATACATATTACATATTACATACAGACGCGGGAAACGGAAAGCGACTTTGCTATATACTATGTAGTGATGTAGTGTTTACTAGCTGACCCGTGACAGACGTTGTCCTGTCAAATTTCAATAATCGAATAGAAAAGACTGAATGTTTTTAGTCTGTGATGTCAGATTTGTTGCACACCAGCGCCATCTATACAGAAATCATCCCTTTTGCGTTTTTGTATCGTTTTGGGGATGTTTTGTATGCGGCGATAGGCTTGCAACCTGTCACGTGTGGAATGCTAACTGCTGCAAAATGAGGGCATGTACCAAATGTAATGTTTGAACGTGCCTCTGACTACCACCTCTAGACATGAAATGTCCACCAACATTTATTTATTGGTTTCCGTTTAGAGGTAACCATACACGGGGTTCGGCAGCTTCTAGTCGTGACGCAACTGGACCGGCTCCACTAGCTTTTACCTCGGTATTTGTCCAAGATTCGGAGAAAACACATTATCTTGCACTTGTCACGGCGTACGTTTACTAGGGATGTGACATTAAGTAAAACAAATCGATTTTTATTGTCTACGCACAAATCGATTATTAGGGAAAAATCTTTTTTTTTCTCAAAAAAGGGAGTGAAGGTCGCTGGCCGCCGTTCAAACTACTTGGCTTTCTCCCATTCGCGTCGTAAAGATGGCTCTGTTTACAAAAATCGATACAACAATTCTACAACTACTTGTGCCGTCTATATGGCTATTTACAAAAATGTGCGATTTTTATAAAATAAAATAATCGATTATTTTTTCACATCCCTAACCTTTACTCTTCAAGTTATTACTAGAAAACATATAGGTTTTGTGCACCGGCTGGGCATAAAGGTTGAGTTTTCAAAAAAAACTATGATTACATATATTTTGTAAAACTATGAATACAAATTAATTATGTCTGTTATGTGAGGACACGCAGTCAACTTAACGTGCCTTTTAGACAATAAATATAAATAACATAATGTAAATTTATAAATAAGTTGCTAAATAAATAAAAGCAAACGACAACCTCTTTGGCGTAGTGGGTGAGTGCCCAGCTGGGATGTAAAAGGTAAATTTTACCATAGCACTATGATTATAGATTCTGATACCTACAACATAGAAATCCCAGGGTCAGGACTAATGGGTGTTATATATATTTAATCCTATCCTATTTGCATAGACCTTCAAAGATATATTGCAAAATTTGTTGTCAATCATTTAGAACACGACCTCGACTTAGTTCCAGCTTATCTATAGATAAAGATTTGATGAAAAAAAAGATAGGCAACACATAAAAAATATTATCTGCAAATCATTTACCAGAAGCAGTAAATGTTTTATCATTCATTTACATCGGGTGTAATAAAATTATCGTTCTTTATGGTGTTGCACCATAACAATATTTTATAGTATTGAATCGCCGAGAGGAATGTACAATTAACTCATTTTCATCTTGCGCAAGAGCGATGCACGTTCATGCAACGTGAATAAAATGCAAGCGATGAAATCGAAAGTCCATCAGAATTCCAGAGGCCGAAACTGTTCGGTAATCGACTTTCGGAATTCGGAGCGCGGACCCAATTCTCGTCTGGCAAATTGGGATCGCACATGTACGAACGCACTCGTACGCAATTTGCGTGCGTGCGCTCGCGGCGTTCGACACATTACAGTGGCAATTCTGTTGTGTCCACTCTAAAATTTAGGATTCCTAAAACACAATTGCTCCTATTCTTTTCAAATTAAAGTCTAAATTTGGGTAACCTCAAATACAACTTCCTAAATTTAGGATATTTTATATATTTAATTGTTTTTTCGTGTATTTTTCGGATGTGCCAAAAAAAAATTCACATAAGTTTACACCGTTATACATGCTGACTAAATTTACTTACGTAAAAAACCGTTACATTACTTAAAACTACCTTACGTTTTAGAACTGTCATCTTCGGGTTACGCGAATTTATACTTTATAGTAAAAGGAGTAAGAGCGATCGTGTTTTAGGAATCGTAAATTTTTGCATGGGGACAACAGAATCGCCACACATTGGTCCATTATTGGCCGATTTGAAAATCGAAAGTGTCGCGTTTGGCGCACGCTGAATTCGAAACGGTGTGCCGAATCGCTGCACCTGATTACGTCAGGTGCTAGTAACAAGTGAGTTTAATTCGTGTTATGAAACGTGCACTTGCAAAATTAAGTCTTAGGCGGTCCTCTTGATGAGGCTGGTTCGTTTGTTGCATTCGCATTGCTGTTAATGTAATTATGTATGTCGTGTCATTGGACTCGTTCAAAATATTATCTACTGGCAAACCTGGCTACGCGTTGCTGTATCAACAGTTTGCAATAAAATAATATTGTGACTATTAAATTGAGATGTGTGAAGCTATCCTATCTTTCAAGTTGGAATAAACTGCCTTCTTTAATCTAAAAGTATCTGGATGACCGTGCTTTGCTCGGTATTTAATTGCCTGAAAACACGGATAAAACGACGTTTTCTTAAAATGAAACCTAGCTAGATCGATTTATCGCTTCCAAAACGCTCTGAATACTAAATTTCATGAAAATCGTTGGAGCCGTTTCCGAGTATCTGATTATATATAAATACTAGCTGCTCGCCTCGACTTCGCACGGGTTGTAGTACCTGGATAAAAAGTAGCCTATGTGTTATTCTGATGTAAAAGCTATATTACTGTAAAGTTTCATTTTAATCCCTTCAGTAGTTATTGCGTAAAAGATTTGAATGTATTAGATAGATAGATTAAATTCAGCTGGGCATACGTAGTAGTAATAGTGTAGGTACTTTTTATTTTGGAAATATTCTTAATGAATGCTAAAATATTCTCAATTTGTAACATTTGCAGCTCTTTTTTCTCTATTTTCAAAACACAAATGATATAACTTAAAATTTACCATACTTCCATAAATCGCAATTTCTTCTAAATTCGTTGAAGGTGAAAATCCGTCACGCGTCTCTCGTTCAAAAGTTACAAAGCATTCATCCATTCAAGCAACAAATATTATAAAACAGTTCATGTCTAATTTCTCTCTGCATTATATCACAACTAAAATTCTAATCAGTTTTGTGCGCTTGAATACAATGTTTAATTCATATTCTGTTGTCGTTAATCATTTGTTTTTCGCGGAAAATCTATTATAGTGTTTATGTACACACGTACAAACGTAAAAACGTACACGTTTAAAAGATAAACTAAGATAGCTCAGCGATTTAAATCCGGCTACTTATCAAAGAAATTTTAAGCTTATAAAATGCAAACTTTAAATTTAAACGGTTTATAAAACTTGGAAGCATCAGCTGCATTTAATAATTTCGAAGAGTTCACAAGGAAAGTTGTATGAAGAAAATGAACGGGATAAAATATGTAAGCGCATTAGCCGTAGCTGGCTGGCAGGTCGTAACTTCACTAGATTTTCTAGGGTTCCGATATTTTTATATATCTTTCTATCTATTATAAGCGAGCAACTCTTGTATATACATATATCTATATATATATATATATATAATAATAGTTTTAAAATACCGAAAAAAAATAATTTACCGTTGCAGCAGAAGCTTCTTATGATCTGAGCACTGTCAGCATGATTTATTATTGCACTATCACAAAGTTATCGAGGTTTCTTTTTAACCGAAAATTGGCACTAATTTATGGTCTCAGTACTAGAAAATACTACACAAATTACAACGGAGACGGCGAGCTATTTATGAATGGATAGAATCGTGAAAATATGAGTAAATATGTGGTAGGTGCGTATGAATAAACGGTTAACTAAATTTTTTTTTTAAGGATATTCTTTTTAATTTTTTAATTTAAGTTTTAACTACTTAAATTGAATTAGTAACAGACACTGACAATACGTTATTATTTTTTTTGATAATTAAAAACTAGTGTTGAATATATATATAATCTGAATCTCGGAAACGGCCCCAAATTTAGTATGGCGGGGGTTTCGGGGGCGATAAATCGATCTAGGTAAGTTTCATTTTTAGAAAACGCCGTTCTATCAGTGTTTTACGTGACGGTGAAAAAAATAAGGTCACGACTGTAATACTCATTTATCTACGATAGACAACCTCTATATGATCTGACCAGAGTCACCAAAGTCACATTAGGCACATTTACAATGTAGGTATATTTTGCAGTAGGCCGACTTTGATACGTCGCAAGTTTAAACCCATCGCATAAAAGAATACTAACTGGTTTCCTTACATTGTTTTCTTTCGCTGTTTTGAATACGTGATAATGCGCGTTTTATTATAAGGTCCACAATAAATGGTACACGTAATCTTGATAACATGCAATCTCCATTATAATAAAATCAATTATACAATAACTATGTTATGATTTATGTATTGCCAATCCAAATTGCCTATCACAGTGCAAGATTGAATCGTAGTTACTAAACCAATTGGATAGGCACTGCTTCAATTAGAGCTTGTAATGTGTTAAGATATAACATCGTGTAGTGTAGGTAGGTACAGGAAGAACATTTACATTACGAAGTGACGCAAGGAACAAACTAATTTGTGAGATGATTCTGTTGTGATTTTAATAAACGCTTTTTGGATTGGACATAGCCGAGCACTAACTAGTTGTTCTATTAGAAACGTAAAGAATCACTTGTTAAGGTGATGTTTAAGATAAGATGGAAAATATGACATAAAATCAAAGCTGTACCTTTAGCAAATATTTTGAAAAATACGATCAAAACGACAAATGTAGTTAAACTCTATTGAATTCTAACTTTTATGCGGAAAAGCTCGTTTTCCATTGTTTTAAGTGATTCTAAGCTCGAAAACTATAGTCTAAGATAATGAATGTTCTAAGCACAACAATTCTCAGTGGTTACTCCTAAAAAGACGTAACCCTTGTCGAATTCTCTAAGAAGGAATCCAGTTTACCTTTTTCAATTTCCCTAAATTAACCATCCAAAAAGTCGTAACTCTTGTCGAATTCCTTGCGAATTCCTTCCTTTTCCATTAACCCTAAACTAGATTTTATGCCATTGTCCATGTCCTACTTGTGAGAAATTGTTTAGCTTTCTATAAGTCATTGCTGCCTATTTTGTCTGCCCGCTTTAAAATGTTTTGATAATTTCAGGTCCCGAATACGGCACAATGGAAGCGGCCTGGAAAGGGGGTATGGTGGAAGCCGAACGCCTCTCCGACCTGCATCTCAGCGTGCGGGACAGACTTGTCAACGATGTCATGGCGCAAATAAAGAACTGGCAGAAAGATACCTATCATAAGGTAAGAGTTTTGACCAATCACAATTATTATAATCTTATTTATAATATTACAGAACATTTACACATTACACAAGAAACAGTTGAGTTATCTAAATCGTTGCGTACCAGTATTCTTTAGCTAAGGAAGTGTTTTTTTAGAATGAATTGATTGTATCATCAATGAAAAAAAAACGTTAATCTTTTCCGTAGAATAGCAGTAGACAGATAAAAAGTTTGTTAATATGCGCTTGTTCGAGTTTATCTATTTAACTTAATTACGGAGTAAATTTAAAGGGTACACAATTTTGAGTTGACACAACGCATAGTTTTAGAACCAACTCTTGCCTACACGTATTTCCACAAGTTTTTGTAAATTTACATCATTTTCATAATTAAAGGGGCGCACTAATTTTGTTAATTTAAACAAAAAATAAGATTGAATCTTAAATGATCAGTTTGAACTCTTTACGACTTCATTAATGCTTATGAATTATTAATTAATAACGCTACATTCCGATGATATCATTTAACATTATCATTCAATTACAAATGAACATGACGACAAATCTGTTTTCAAAGAAGAAGCAGTTCTTATTATATTAGTCAGTTTTCATTTTGGCCCTAGAGGTCTCATTATGTGCATACTCAATGCAAAATACAGTTACAGCGGAAGACACTGAACAAAAAGTCTATCAAAACACTATGTATAATGTTTACTGCATGTTTTTGCCGTTTAAAAGAGCCGACATTTCCAGCTTGATTTCCTCTGAGTCTGCAATGTCGGGATCGCATCATCATAAATCTGATGTTATTACTCGAGTCTATTACAAATATTATCAAAAGGGCTGTACGTCTTTTTACTAGAGCCGACCGACCGCTCTGTTGGTGGGAAAAGACCAGTGTAACACATTAGGTTTGTATAGTAAAGATCAAGCCTTCTTGTTTTATGTCTACCATGGATCTCTGCCACACTGTGACACACTCTACATAAAGTATTGTGACTGCTTGGATGCCGAATTGTATTAGAATAAGAAAATTAAATTCAAGATTTAACACGTTTATTTGGATAAATACGATTGTGTTTCTTACAAAAAAGAAAGGTAGTCCAGTGGTATCACTTATTCCGCCTACGTTACTATTAAGACTGGTGCAGGTAAGAATCCTTACCGCTACCATTGATTCCCATCAAATCAGATTGTCAATTGGCATTCATCCAACAAAGTTGTACCCGATACTGGTTACCGATGTTGCTCATCATCATTTGCATACCTTTCAGCGTAACGCCTTAGGGTTGTTATACCAGTCTTTTTAGATACAAGAATTTGACTGTGTTTGGATGATTTTGACATTCGGCTCTTATCATGTTCTCGTGAATTTTTTTTTCTTGAAACCTGTATCTCTACGGTAGACGTTCTCAGATCCTTGTTTTTATTCGACAAATAAGTTACTATAAGGTAGAGCTGGTAATAATATGTTATGATACAAGTAAGTAAAGTTGCTCACACGAGGCTGTTGTTTGTAGCCCGATCCGTAGGCGAGGGCGTAAAACAGCCGAGTGTCTAATGAGCAACTTTACTCACTTGTGATTTTACAAGCATTTTAATTCTTGGTAGATACAATAAATACCTGCATAAACATTTAATTTAATACAGAAATATCTAATCTAACATTATTCTGAATGCAACTAAATGAACGATAAAAACGATAACTCTCTACTTTTACCTCTGATGCTGCAGCCAGGACTAACACCTCGACGGTTAACGGTATGTTTCAAATTGTACGAAAAATTGGTAAAACTTATTTGCATGGTAAATTAATTGATTGCCTTTTTATTTGGCATGCTGTCGAAATTGAAACAAAATTTATTGAATGAAGTAATTTAGTAAATATATTAAATAGCATGAGAATTGGGAGTAAAAATAAAAATTCTTTACATATTAAATAAATAATATATAATAATAATAAATAATTAATTAAATATTACTACAGACACGGTAATTGCTAAGTAAAATCGGGTGTTTAAAAATGAAACAGACATCGGTTGCGTAAATGAAATTACTTTCAAAATAAATAATGCAAACATTGACGTTCATTTAAATTGTAACTTATCTTAGACTACGGAATACTAAACGAAATAGAAAATAGCTTGAAACGCTTTATATTCTTAGTGCTTTTAATTCCGATTTAAATTTGAATTGCGTTACCTATTGAATAGTGTAATAGCGATTCTCGTAGTTACATACTAGAGCTTTCTTTTTGGTATACATAATTGCCACTGAATCTTTTTACCACACGTCTATTTTTCAGCGTCTTTCACAAGTACTTTTTTAGATAAAATTTAAGTAATACACGTGTATATAATATGTAAAAACGTCCTATTTGTTCAGGACCTTTCTTTGTTCCTTGTGAATAGTGACTATCTGTCGCAACTTCGTAAGTTTGGTCAGAGATAAATGGCTTTGCGGAATTGTTGAATAACAACCACTAAACTACAATATTATGTTCATCTTGTACTAGCTTATGTTCGCCGTTTTTCATTCATCATACTCTGCCTTCGTTAAGAGTTACGTACCTGTACTTTTTCAATTGTAAATTGTAAATTGTAAAATCTTACTAATATTATAAAGAGAGAGTTCGAAATTTACAAGTTTGTATGTATGCGGAGGGTAATCTCCGGAACCACGCACCTTCACAGTTTGAAAGGATGTACCTTTCAAACGGTGAAATAAAATAAAAAATTCCGTTTGGAAATACTCTACTTTTTAAATGAGTACCACGCGGATAAAGCCGCGATCAGAAGCTATCCATCAAATACTCCAACTTTGACAGTAAAATAAATTCATATAGACAGACGTAGGTATTATAGAGATTATCCTAAACAAAATTCCTCTAAATTTTGCGGAATACATAGGAGACGCGTCGCCGATAGCCGTCCCTCGTGCCATAGAATACCAAAAAGGTATACCGTTCATGTATTATACAACACACGCGATCCAGTACCTACTCCTTTAAAGGAGTCCAGTCGAACGGAAGCGCCTATACAAGCTGTAATGTATCCGTAACTTACGACTACGTGATGTGGCATTGAAGGGCGGACTAAAGTATTACGCCATTATCAAAGATGTACTGCAAGATAAAGACATCCTTGCTAACGGTCGCTATAACACTCGACTGCATAAACACAGCTGCTGGGCAACAACAGATGTTATCAAGTTGGTATGACTCTATCTTCATAATATCTGTTCGCCTATTCAGCCGCACAACGATAGAATAAACTATGGTTACATTCCGAACTGGATAGCATAGCATCCCTCTAATGTTTTTCGGATAAAATTTTTTTTGCTGCTTTTTTTGATGCTTGTTCGGTTTTGTTATTATCTGGTCGTCGCACAACTGAACAGCCGAACACTTCGTTGTCGAATGCACTGTCACATCCATTTGAGCCTTCTCCATAATTGCATTCTATTCTAGACTATATCATTCTCAAATAACGGCTCAAGCTTCCTTCCCCAAACGTCTTTCCAACCGATACAATATCCTTAGGTTTCGTTCTTTGATTTGTTTTGTTAGACTTTGAACCATAAAAAATATACTCGTATTGTCAAGAACACCATTGTCTGTAATCATCTGTATACCTCGTGTTCATCATAAAGCTAGATGTTAATTGCGGGGCCAAGGATAAGCTCATAATAAATATTAAAACGCCAACATTGCAAAGGCAACATATAAATTCAAATCAAACACATTCGAGTCGTGGCTGCTATTTCGAAATTCTGTGTTTATTTGCGAAATCACATACGCGGAGTCGTATTTTGACCATGCATAATGAGTTCACTTCATATTATTTTGTCAGAAGCATGACACAAGTTTAAACAACGAAGATTTCATGCCTGTTACCCATATATCTGTCTTTTTATGTTACAAAACAAAATGAAAACCCAGGAAGTAACAGACATGTGGCAATTGATATAACATCCTCATTTTAGAAAGGACTCCTTCTGTTTAGAACGGAAGTCTACTATTTTGATGGTAAAAATAGATAGGATGATTGCAAACTAACTATACAAAAGAAACCTTCGTTTGTAACTTCAAGTAACATTCCATAGGATCAAAAAACAACCATACTGTTAAAACTGGACATACAGGTTGTGTCATCGTATCCGACCGCGATACAGAGGTCTCAAGTGACCAAAAGACGTAGGACACCGAACGACCTTCATAATATAAATATATCCACAAAAAAACTACACTGTTTTGGGTGCAATCTGTAGACCGAACGGCATCCTAGTCAAATCAAAATTAATGAATCAAATAACATTATGTAATGTATTATTATGAACCAATTTACTTGAAAGTTTTAATACCCCATTAAGGTAAATTACACGAATCTGTTTTTTTGTTGTAAATAAAGCGTGTTTGTGTTATCGACAGAGGTCTCAGGTGACCGTAGGGCACTGAACGACCTTCGTTCGGCCACGGGCGTGTGGATGCTACGGTCGAGGTTTCCATTATGAGATGGATTTATTGATATACATATATTGAAGCATGTTTAATATTTGTTTGAATAATGGGCTTATAATAGTTGATAAATATTTATAGTTTATAATATGATTTCGTAAAAAAATATAATATAACTGTTATTATTATAAATGCTCGAGAACCGAGGTGTTTAGATGTTTAGATTAGAACACATGGCATATATAATCTAAATAGTATGCATGGGTTTGTCATGCTCGGCGTAAATGGATGGAACCATTTAATTACAATTTTCGCGACTAAACTTACGTGGCTTAGGTTTCCTTTATCGAAGCATCATTGTGGTGTGTGCTTACTTTTTAGATCTTTATTTTATTCGATGCTAAGCCTTATGTCTGCCCTGGTTTCAAGCAAGAAATTTGTTTTGCTACCATACCTTGGTTCTGTGTGCTCCATGCTTTATGTAAGATGATTCACGGCCGCCTATTGTTTGCTAAACAATCGCTTGCTACCGCGCATGCGCATACTATATAAGTATGTATACTGGTGAATGAGATGGTGTCTTTTATGTCCACTGAAGCATCGATGCTGTCTTTCACGCAAAACTGCTAGCCACAATAACATCTTAATAAACATAGCGTGTAGACGGACATACATACATAAAATCACGCCTGTTTCCCAGAGAGGTAGACAGAGACCACGGCTTTCCACTTGTTACGATCCTGACATACTTATTTTGCTTTATTCGCTCTCATTACATTTCTCATGCATACTAGTCGGTTTAGAGTACTCTTGACCTGGCCTTTTTCCAAAACGTCACCAATTTGGTCCAAGAAATTACGCTGTGGTCTTACTCTTCCAACGTCCCATTCACACTCACTTGTAGATATACTTAAGCGTGTAGACACAGACAGACTTTAATATGATCGTTTTTCTCCATTTAACGCTTAAGTACTGTGCACTAGCGCAGATGTCAACAATTATATCTACTTTAGTGTTCATTCTTAGTCAAGATTTATAAGAATGCATATTTTGTTAACGTTGTTGCATGCTAAACCGACGAGCATGCAAGAGGAATGTGATGAGAGTGAATTAAGCAAAAGACGTAAGTCAGGATCGTAGCAAGTGGAAAGCCGTGATATCTGCCTACCCCTCTGGAAAACAGGCGTGATTTTATGTAAGTGTGTATGTTGCATGCTCCTAAATATTCGTGCCTATAAAGCTGCTTCAGTAGGACAATGAGCAACACGCCGTATTATGATGTAATGAGTAAAATTACAATTATTGCTACACTCTGCCTCGATAATTGTGAAATGCAATCATGTTTGTTGGATTGCTGACATGACAATGATAGATCGGTGTATTTTTGCATTGCTTGTTACTGTGTGCAAAATTGACGTTAGCTATTTGACTACGATTACTTTATTAAATGCTTTAGTACTAGTTTAGTACTTTATTACTAGCTTTTATTCGCGACTTCGTCCTTCATTCATTCAGGAAATCGTTTTTTGACGCTTTTATAGTAAAAGTAAAACATTGAAATTACTGAGAATCAATAGAATTTTTTGTATTAAAAAGTGACCTATGTCTGTCATAAGACTTTAAAATATCACAATCGGCCCAGTGTTTTGACCGTGACAACGTCACAGACAGACGGATAGACAGAATTACTATCGCTTTTATAATATTAGTATTGATAGAATATAAATAAATAAATATTGGTGGGCATTATCACTTAGCGCCGTCTAGCCCACAAATGAGCAAAGCTTGTACTATGTGAACTAGATACTGATATATACTTTTTTTTGTTATTACATACATATGATACATAATAACACCCAGACACAAAACAAACATCTATGTTCATCACACAAATATTTGTCCTGAGGATCGAACCCACAACCTACAGCGCAGAAGGCAGAGATGAGCTGTGAGGCCAGATTTATATATTTCAAATAATTTAGACGTTTAGTATTTATTCATAAAATAATGTATTATTTATTATCTACGGTCAGAGTAACTTCTAATAAAATAATCTTTTAACTCGTCTATAATTTTAAATAACCTGGATGACCGAGCTTCGCTTGGTATTTCATTGCGTGAAAACACGGATAAAACAATGTTTTCTAAAAATGAAACCTAGCTAGATCGATTTATCGCCCCCGAAACCCCCAGCATACTAAATTTCATGAAATCGTTGGAGCCGTTTCCGAGACTCAGATTATATATATATACACAAGAATTCCTCGTTTAAAGGTATATACACAATAATCCCTAACCCTTTGGTTGTCAAAGGTCGCCTAGCTAAACGTTAAACCGTTTAAACTCTGATGCTCTGTTTAACAATGGTGGCAATTCTGTTGTTTCCGTGAACTAAATACCATTTCGTAAAATACGATCGCTCTTATTGCATTTATGTTAAAGTCTAAATTCGCGCTTTAGCTTTAGATCGACACAACAGAATTGCCACCAATAATGGGCGGAACTAGAAGGATCTTATCCAGGGTCGAGGCTAATAATAGAGTAAAACAAAGCAGATATTACAAAAGCGCGACGTGTTTTGGCTAAATGTTCACTAAATACATTTGATAATTATAAACAACAGTCCAAAAAAAGATAAAATATTGTAACGACTTTTTTGTTTCTAATATTTATCCGGATGGAATCAAGTATTTAGGACTTCAAAGAAACAGATATGTAAAACAAGCTGACCCGGCGAACTTCGTATCGCTTTAGAATTAAAAAATACTGTGTTAAGTTCCCGTTCCTGTTTTCCTGCTTTTCTCTTGAAATTTTTCCTGAATTTTCTATGCTATAAACCTCACGGAGCCCGAGACCTTTCCAACGAATGCAAAACCGTGGAAATCGGTTCGTGCGTTCTGGAGTTATAGCGTCAGGAAGGAAAACCCGACTTATTTTTATATTATAGATGAGACCAGATCCAACAACCCTTCGATGCCCTACAATTGTATAAAAAACTTAGTAAATAACGAAATATAGCTACATTATTCAGCATATTTGTGTTTAAATGGTTTTCAAGCTATTAAAAGCTCTCTTGCCCATAACTTGACTGCACCCACACAGACTTCAAATAACTAGTATTGTTGCTTAGACATTGCTAGAAATCTCGATCACGTACACATACCATTTCAGATTATTGTACAGTTGCACTACGTGGGCTACAAAATATACTACAGTATTAAGTAAGTAAGGATACAGAGAATGGAGGTGTTATTGAACTTACAAAATCAAATGATGTTGTTTTTGTGATGATATTCTGTATATTATTTTTACAATTCCTAAAAAGGATTGACGAGCAGGCGGCCGGTTGTAAAACATAAAGCCAAATCCTCTTCGCAACATGTTATGCCGATCCCAAATTAAGTGGAAAAAGGAGAAGAAATTGATGAAGATTCTTTATTCTAAAACTATCGCTCTTTTTATGTTGTACCAATTAACATGATTTATGAAAGTTGATTTTGCAACTTCCGTTGAAAATAATAAGATTATCGTAAAAGTAATAGACTCTTCAATTTTTAAAGAAAGAGCAAGGTTTATAGCTCTTGCGGAATAAACTGTTGATAAAACAAACTAAAATAGATGCGCCAATACATAGGATTATGATCTTTATTATCAACGTACCAAGTGCTCTTATCTCATAGTTCTGGAATGAAGCCAAATGTTTAACACCGAGAGGCAATGTTTGGATCATCACACTTTTATAGAAAGATAGTAAAAGTTTACTCCTTTATTGCACAATTAGCTTACGCAAACGGCTTCGTTCGCATAAAAACTAGCCTATATTCTATTCCAGGTCACGAACTATATATATTTGTTCCAAGTTTCATATACGTCGATTCATCCGAACGGATGATTAAAACACAAACATCCAACAAGCTTTCGCATCACTACATAGTATAAAGCAAAGTCGCTTTCCGCTTCCCGCGTATGTATGTATGTTTGCTTATATCTTTAAAACTACACAACGCATTTTGATGCGGTTTTTTTTAATAGATAGAGTGATTCAGGAGGAAGGTTTATATGTATAATACATGAATAATATAGTAGAGAAACACTGATAATTTTAGAGGTTTCTAATGTGATGTCGTAAATAAACACATTTTTTTGCGCTTACATTGCAAATGCTGGCTGAACCCCACGAGATATATCAAAATAATGTACTACAGTATTGTACACCTTAAAAACGTCTACAAAAAAGTCTACGATGGTATTAGAAATGTCTTACGCACAGCGAAGCGGGCACGGGTCAGCTAGTATGTAATATTAGTAAGATTGATAGGTACACTTTTAGGGAGCAAGAGGTAGCTTCTTATGTATCTATACAGCGATCGTGGCGTAACTTGTCTAGTCTTAATAGATCGTTAAGTTTAGCTACCAACAGCTCGTTCGCCGCGCTTCAGATGTCTGCTCTAGCTCTAAGTTCTAAAAATTCCGTTACCAGACTTGGCTACTAGCTCATACGAACTAAAAATAACTAATACACAACAGTCGCATACATAGCCCTGACCTCACTCACACTGGGATTCCCTGTGTCGTGGGTATCAGAAAAAGTACCGCGGTAGTAAAGCACCCAGGAATAATCATTTGCATATAATGCTGACATTTGTTCCACCGCGGGAATTCTATCGGCACCACACTAGAGCTCAACATAGCACTAAAGGCAAGGATCATTTAAAAAAATTATAGGCTCCATTGCGTGTTTGTTGCCTGATTCTTCTAGGCTTGATAAACCCGCACCTTCTATCTCAGACAGATACTAGCCCACCACGCTATCAAGGTCTTACCGCTTATCCATCTTCATAATTTATCAAAACTCAAGTTTATAAAGATCTATTCTTTATCATCGTGCGTCATACTCGTAAATTTTTAAATTACTTGATTTTTCCACTCGACATGCTGGTGTGTGACTATTTATTATCCAGAACGCACTGTCTGTTCCAATGTTTGTAATCTCATTAGCGATGTTTAAATTGTTTGTCGGTTATCTTAATTGTTTTAGATTATTATATTGAAATGGCTAATTGTAACGTTCCGAAATAGCTTTTTGGTCATTTGGTGACACTACTCTATGATGGTGATATATGTCATACTAGCCGACCCGTGACAAACGTTGTTCTGTAATTTTTTTTTGTAATAATCACATAGAAAAAAGCAATTTCAGGCAGCTTCCAATTTTTTCCCTACAAACCTTGTACTGATAAAATAAATTACGAATTTTGGTAGTATGATGTAGTAGTAGTAGCTATGACGACTAAATGTTTTTAGTCTGTGGTGTCAGATTTGTTGCACACCAACGCCATCTATACCAAAATCATCCTTTTTGCGTTTTCTTATCATTTTGGAGTTGTTTTTCGGATTATAAGTTCCCCCTTTATTTATTCTGATTTTTTACCTACATACTACAGCAAATTTCATCTTAATTCGTTTTGTCGTTTATTTTTGATTAGGGAACAAACATAGCAGCCTTATCACAAACTTTCGCATTTATAATATTATTAGGATACATGATCTTACGATTCATATTCTTTGTAATAATTCACCAACAATATAAACCTGCTAGCTAACATTTGATGAATGGCTGTTTAAGACTACGCAGGGTTACTTCTTGTTTCTTGAAATATTCTCGTTATTCCGAATTCCGAGCGGTTGGATCGTTTCTCAAGTAATTTTAGTTTCCATCATCATCACCTCAGAATCAAGGTTTACGAATATAAATAAACATAAGTGGGTTTTGAAACTGCTCTCTTCCAATAAACTTTAAAAATAACTTCGCGGTTCTTGTTAAAAAACTGAACTTCTTCAAAACAAGTTTTAGATTTTACTAGCAGACCCGCGACAGACGTCCTGTCATATTTCAATAATCGCTTAGAGAAACGCACGTTGCTATGACGACTGATGTCAGATTTTTTTCCTACCAGCGCCATCTATGCGCGTTTTTTTTATGATTTTGGGGCTGTTTTTCGTATTCCAAAGTATTCTATATTTTATTCGGGCAATATATTTACATCTACAGCAAATTTCATCTTAATCCGTTTTGTCGTTTAAGCATGATTGATTTTCAAACATACAAGCATCCTTACAAACTTTCGCATTTATAATATTACTAGCCGACCCGTGACAGACATTGTCCTGTGAAATTAAAATAATCGAATAGAAAAGACTGAATGTTTTTTGTCAGATTTGTTGCACACCAGCGCCATCTATACAGAAATCATCTCTTTTGCATTTTTTATCGTTTTGGGGATGTTTTTTACATTTTAAAGTAGTCTATTATTTATTCGGGCATTATATACATCTACAGCAACTTTGATCTCAATCCGTTTTGTCGTTTAGGCTTGATTGATTTTCAAACATACAAACATCCTCACACACTTTCGCATTTATAATATTATTAGGATGTCTATGTTAACTTTTGTGTTTGCGAAATCGCCTTTTCAATGACGATGGCGTATCATCGAACCAGTTTAAAACTGTTTGCTAATGTGAGCCTTGTGATTTAATAAATTTTAATTAATAACTTTAATGAAATACTAGGCATTCCACGAGAATGTTTACTTACGCAACTTTGTTTACATTTTTATTCATCATTCTAGATCATTATATAAAATGAACTCTTTTCTTTAGTTACTTTGTTATTTTTGGTTGATCTAAAACAAAAATAAACCATGGCAAACAAACTTACATTACTCGATTTATTATATCCCTAGCAGTCCGTCTCTCACGGGGTGTATTAATGAAGAATATACGCAAATTTGATACATTATTGCAATTTCCGTAGGGAACCCTTTTTTTTTTAAATGAAATAAAGCTTATGTTTCTCGTTGATTATGTAGTTTTTGATAAGTTAAAGAATTTTTAAAATTGGTCTAGTTAGTTTATCTACCTATTACAAATTATACCTTCCTCTTTATAATAGTCTCTTATAAAACGGCGATGGGCTTGCAACCTGTCACGTATGGAATGCTAACTACTGCAAAAATGTGGGCATGTGCCAAATATAATGTTTGGACGTGCGTCTGACTACCCCTTCTAGACATCTTCAAAGGATCTATGCCTGGGGATCTGAGAGAATGTCTACCGTACTTTGGAATTACAGTCGTGATCCAATTTATTTTATTGTATACAAGCTGACCCGGCGAACTTTGTATCGCTTTAGAATAAGTTCCTGTCCCATTCCCATTCCCGTTCCCGTTCTAGTTCCCGTTCCGCAATAAAGCTCAAATTGACTCTACGTTTTAGTTAGAAAACTTTTGTATCGGAAAAAGAAAAGGGCTGTTTTTATTGTTTTTCCGGCAATTATTCTAATTATTTTTCAAACTATCGTGATTAGTAGACATAACTATAGATTTTGACACGGGTCTTTATCAGACGAGTCTGCCCGCGACCATGGTTATTGTAACATAGCCGAAACGTCGGGAAAGTAAATTAAAGGTAATTACGTGATAAAGACCCGTGTCAAAATTATTCTAATTTTACTTGAATTTCAACGAACATTTAAAAAAAAGAATTGGCCAAATTAGTCCAGGCGTTGTTGAGTTATGCGCTTACCAACTCATTTTGCGATTCATTTTTATATTATAGATAATAGTGGTGTAGATTGAAGACACGCGTTTAGAAGTGCTTGCAAAAAAATAGTACGTCACGAAATGCAATGCTAATGTACTGGTTCTTGTTGATAAGCTAACAGACGCTGCCAGTATTATTGTTGATGCTATTTCTGCTAACTGGGTCAGGTAATTTTTAAATGTTCGCACTTGAACAACTACTATATGAATAGTTTGTTATAAATAGCAGTATAGTGAATAGATTGGCTTATTAAGATTCGTTTTTGGGAGTTGCCAGTGATTTCTAAATCGATTTAATCTTTAATAGGCAACACTGAAAAACAGTGCCTTGTCCTCGGACAAGGCATAAAAGATGAGATGTTGACGTGTTCTGTTATATTATCTTATTATATAAAAATGAATTCCTATTTCCCCTAATAATTTGTTTAATTTTTTGTATTCCTTAGTGTCAGGAGAAGGTTCTTATGAAAGAAAATTTGACAGAACAATGTCTGTCGGGACAGCAAGTTTTTTTTTATAATTTATTATGTATTTTTACTTTATATAATTTTCTTACTGTATTGTTCAAGGTTTTTTGTCATACATTTTGTTTGATGAATAAAGGTTTTTTCTTTCTTATTCTTAATTTTGGTGAGTTAACCTAGCGCCATCTTGTGAAACTAAAGACAACAGCGTTGCTTCTGAAAAAAAATGCACATTCACAAGAACATAATGAAACACGATGCCAAGTAAATCAACTCCCGAAAATTTTGGTAAATTGCCAATACCCTTGACATTCAGTGTCATTAATGCGAATATTATTTTCATAAGATACAATCATAGCTTCACCTCATAACACCAATTTTATCTACCTAAAAGTACGGAACACTTCTGTTACTCGGGAGTATTTTTTTCTTGTATCATTCATAGCGGCGCCTCTGCGAAGTAGTGTCTATTCTGGCATAACGCCAGATATTTTTGAGGGAAAGAGTGGAAATAACCCCGGTGACCTTTACCGGCGTTACCTCTGCACTCCGGTTAGAAATGGCCAGCCTAAAATAAAGTTTTGAGAAGACATGCTTAGATATTCGGAATTCATTAATACTTTATTTGCAACCTGCCACGCCTCGCTAAATAACTTGGTCTATTCAAATCGATGTCCACCTATCGTATGCAAGAATGAAAAAATAAATCTAATATATAAAATTTCCATGTCACAATGTTAGTTACCGTACTCCTCCGAAACGGCTTGACCGATTCTCATGAAATTTTGTGAGCATATTGAGTAGGTCTGAGAATCGACCAACATCTATTTTTCATACCCCTAAGTGATAAGGGTGGCGTAAAGATCGGGACAAACGGAAAGTGCTTTTTTCTGTGGGATTATTGACAATTGACAGGACAACGTCTGTCAGGACAGCTAGTAAATGTATAGAAAGGATCACGACGATCTTGGGAGATATAATGGGGCTAGTCAAAGGCACACACACTGTCTTCCTGCCCTTATCCCACTCAAGTGGGGTCGGCACAACGTGTGTACTTCTTCCATTTCCCTCGTATCAGTCGTCATCTCATCACTGACTTTCTTACCATCCATCCATCTTTTCTATGGCCTACCTCTACGTCTATATCCATCCATCTTTATTCCTAATATTTTTCTAGTTACATGGCACATGCACACATGAGCACATACACATTTTTCAAATAGATAAACTTATTGTCCAAATTGAAATACAGATTGTAAATCGAATTACATTAAGATCTAAAGCGGATTTATATAAATTTATCTCGTCCACATTTAACTAACAGTACTTAAGTGAAATCTTCGTACCTGATAATTATGAAATGAATAAAATGCCTGTTAGTGCATTCACCAAGATGGAGAAACGCTGATATTTAGCATACTTTAATATTCCGAATTGCGTGCAATGCACAATCGGAATATCTTACGAATGCGCACCGACATCATAATTATGAACTCGTTAAAATGACGTAGATATTTCGTGTGCAATTAATTAATACGACGTACAAACATGCGCTAAGCATACACAGATACAAACCAGATAAAACAGCTAATCTTTCTAAATGTATTTACATAGATTTTACATAATAACCTCGTTTGTATAGTGCGGCGCAGTTGCCGTTATATCTGCCGAATTTGTGATGTTAATATTGCATGTATAATAATAACTTTTAACATAAATCCTAATAATATTGTAATTGTAAATGTTTGCTTGAATTAAAAAAGGGGGGGTAGTAAAAAATGTAGGGGTGTTTATAATCTTAAAAACATCCCTAAAATGATAAAAAGAAGCAAAAGGGATGATTTGGATATAAATAGCGCTGGTGTGCAAAAAATCTGACATCAGTGTTGACATCAGTCTTCATAGCAACGTGCATTTCTCTATTGCGACTATTGAAATTTGAACAGGACAACGTCTGTCGCGGGTCGAGCTAGTAATAATATATAAATATTGGTGGACATTTCAATTTACGTCGAGTTTTTTTATGATTATGGGTTTAAAATTCGTATTCTTATATTACAAAATAGCTTTATTAAGTTTGTTACTTATTTTATTACGACTCCGGATCAAAGCGAATAGGGGTTTGAGATGTGATCGCGGTTGGTCTGACAGGTAACAGTTTTAATATTTATTCTACACTGTCTAAAGCCGGGGTCCCACGGCGCGTAAAACGACGGACCGCGCCGGATGACGCTCCGCCAGTGTGCGTCCGGCGCGTCGCGTACAGCGCGTTCCGAGCACGGGCCACCACGGATGCATCGTTCCCACGGCGCGTCCTTCCGCCTTGGCGCGTTCTGGCGCGTGAAAACGCGGGCCGTAGGACCCCGGCATAAGTAGGAGTCATACCGAATGACATCTAGCAATCTAAATTTATTTGCCAAACTGTCTTGCAAAACAGCTGAAATTATAATAGGTATCATAAAGATTTCGTAACTTCATTTTGAAATAGATGTACTCATAACGGCTCCTAAATTAGCTAACGCGTCGCATACCAAAGCATAATTTGAAATACGGCTTCAAACCCAATGCCTCTACATCCCGATACTATCTGTCCTTCGAGATCCTGATAAACAGGATCAAGCAAGATCCCTTGGAGGATCCGGGTGGATTATATATCAATATCGACATCGAGTGCATAGCTTTTATCAGTCACATGTGTACCGACACTTATATTCACATGAGAATTCGGATAATATTTGATATTTGATATGTACAACAGTATGTATTATGAATAATATTTTTTTTTTTTTTTTTTTTTTTTTTTCCTTCTCGAGCTATAATGCTCGGTATTGAATATATTATATAATAATAATAATATTATTATTATATTATTATTATAAGTTCTTATTAGAACAAATAAACTGCAATGCAATATTACTGAATGGATCATAAGACAGAGTTGACTGGCAAACGCTTAAAGAGCCAGCAATGGATGATACCAAACCGTGTTTGTTGATGTTGATGTTAAACTTATTAAAAAAAAATAGGATCACTACTGTAATCCCCAAGTGCGGTAGATAAACATCCTCTCAGATCCCTGAAAATTTCTAATGGGGGTAGTCAGAGACACGTCCAAACATTACATTTGGAACATGCCCAAATTGTGTAGTAGTTAGCATTCCACACGTGACAGGTTGCAAGCCCGTCGCCGAAAGCCGTCGTTAAACTTGCACATTCTTTAACTACTGTTTCTATTATAATAAACTAGCTGACCCGTGCCCGCTTCGCTGTGCGTAAGACATTTCTAATACCATCGTGGACTTTTTTGTAGACGTTTTTAAGGTGTACAATACTGTAGTACATTATTTTGATATATCTCGTGGGGTTCAGCCAGCTTTTGCAATGTAAGCGCAAAAAAATGTGTTTATTTACGACATCACATTAGAAACCTCTAAAATTATCAGTGTTTCTCTATGCATGTATTATACATATAAACCTTCCTCCTGAATTACTCTATCTATTAAAAAAAACCGCATCAAAATCCGTTGTGTAGTTTTAAAGATATAAGCAAACATACATACATACATATTACATACAGACGCGGGAAGCGGAAAGCGACTTTGCTTTATACTATGTAGTGACTAGCTAGTTCAATATTGGCGTGAATAAGACATTTAGAAATAACTTTCATCATGATCCGTACTAGCTCACTTTTACAACAATAGCCATCAGTCTTATCTGGACTATTGATTCGACGGCAAAAACTCCAATACGTTACGTAATAACTCCTGTTCAACCTATCTAAGGGATTACTATAATCTATCCGTTGTATTAATCGCGTCATAATCAACGCATACACTCGTAGATTAACTTTGATCCGCATTAACTACTAGGGTGAGAGCGCTGGTTTTGGGCACTTTAACAACTTTTTAATTTACGGTTTATATTGAAAAAAAAATTAACACGACGAATTTTAAACAACATAGTATAGAGTTTTTATCTATCTTTTAGATTAAGTAAAGGTTTTGTAACAGGCTATATTTATTTATTAATTATTTATATTTAAATAGACAAAACGAGAAATCATTATTTGAAGTCATTCAAATCTAGAGGTATAACGCATCACAACTGTCACTAATCAAAACGGACTATAGACAAAGAATTGTATTAACTATAGATTTTAAATAAGTTTGTTTGCTATGTTTAGTTATTGACTGCCAAAATTGAAAATGCCCAAATCCGGATTAGGCACCACAACCGGGTCTGTGACCCTAGTATCTATTAGTATACCATTCTAGTTACGTAGTTGTATTTGAATTTAAAGAATGGAACAATTTATATAATGATAGGACATAATATTTATTGCATGATATATAATCGTACGTATTGTAGATATGATGTTTGTTTTATTGATTGATGTATAATCGTATTGTAGTTAATTTATATAGTTTTTTTATTATGCATCTACTAACTATAGCAAAATATGTCAAAATGTAATGTAAATGAAGATTTATATTAGACCGGGCCGTGTCCGGGCCGGGCCGGAGCCTTTAGTTAGTAGACGGGCCCGGACGGGACACGGATCAGACACTGTTTAATATAAACTGCTTCATACAAAATGTATGTAACGTTTACAATCCTTGCCCCGTCCGTGGCACGTACACGGCACGCCTCGGGTACCGCCCGGTCTAATATAAATCTACCGTTATGCCTCTGTAGTCATCTTTAGTAGAGTCGTATTTAGTCATCTTTAAGGATCTAAACAGCTGATTTGAGAAGATGTCTATCATACTTGAGGATTACAAGTGTGATCTATTTAATGTTATTGTAATAAATAAATAGGCTGACGACTTATCCTCAAGTATTCTGTCAGTTCTCGTAAGAATTGGTGCTGCTTTTAGAACTTGTGCTGAAACTCTTTAGTTAATTTTTAGGGTTCCGTACCCAAAGGGTAAAATCGGAACCCTATTACTAAGACTTCGCTGTCCGTCTGTCTGTCTGTCTGTCCGTCTGTCTGTCACAGGGCTGTATCTCATGAACCATGATAGCTAGACAGTTGAAATTTTCACAGATTATGTATTTTGGTTGCTGCTATAACAACAAATACTAAAAACAGAATAAAATAAATATATAAGGGGGGGTCCCATACAACAAACGTGATTTTTTTGCCGCTTTTATAGATAATGGTACCCTTCGTGCGCGAGTCCGACTCGCACTTGGCCGGTTTTTTTTATTGTTGTACGTACTTGGTTAGTACTTTTAATTATTATTCTTGTTTGAACTTTCACCTTGTTCGATCGGCACTTCGGCACCACACTGGAGATCTACATGGCATCAAGGAAAGGATCATTGAAAAAAAATGCTAGGCCCCAAGCCGTGATTGTTGCCTGATTCTTCTAGGCTTAGTCGCAAGGAACAGGCGTAGCTTCACCTAGCTTCATGTTTCAAAGTGATCCTTGTGATTGTATTGAAATAAATGCCATTTGAATTTGAGCTTAGATCCTTGACAGTGTAGCTATCAGCTGTTTTTGTTATTATTTTGTTATCGAGTTTCGTCATTGATCGAACGCGTTTTCACTGTTTCGATTAAATACTCGAGGCTCATTCTACTAAAATGCATTTTACAAGACCTCGTATAATGAGGGGCGATTGACTAATGCGCAAATAGCGTAAATATCATAATTGTTGGTAAATGGCTATGCAAACAACGTCCGTGTTAGGAAATACCATCACAATTAGATAGATAATATTTCATTTGTCAAGGCCGCCTGTAACCGACCTTCGCTAGGAATGCTTATCGAACGTGTATGATCACTATCTGTCTAAGTGTTGCGCTATTCACATAACACTCATGAGCCTCAGTTCATACTCAACTCCAAAGAACAGTTTATTAGGATTTGTGTTGCTTTTTTTTAGGGTTCCGTACCCAAAGGGTAAAAACGGGACCCTGTTACAAAAACTTCGCTGTACGTCTGTCTGTCACAAGACTGTATCTCAGGAACCGTGATAGCTAGACGGTTGAAATTTTCACAGATTATGTATTTCTGTTGCCGCTATAACAACAAATGCTAAAAACAGAATAAAATAAATATTTAAGTGGGGCTCCCATACAACAAACGTTTTTTTTTATAGATAATGATACGCAACCCTTCATGCGCGAGTCCGACTCGCACTTGGCAGGTTTTTATTCAGATGCCACGCGAGCGATGCCAAGCCGCTGGTGAATGCTAGTATACTACTCGTATAAATAAAGTGTGATATGACATGCATTATGGCATAGCATGGGTCGAGCTATTTACTTGATTGCTGCACGGCTATAGAGACCACGCAACTCCATTACACGAACACCCACAACTGTACGGCCATTCATGGCGTTACGAATGTGTTGCTCATAGTGTTATTAGGACATTCACCTCTATGGTATTATCGGTATATTCTGTGCAAAGGAGAAATGCAAAAAATACTTATTACCCATTTTTTTGTTTTTCTCTACTTTTTAGGGTTTCGTATCCAAAGGGTAAAAACGGGACCCTATTAATAAGTTCGCTGTCTGTCTGTCTGTCCGCCTGTCTGTCACAAGGCTGTATCTCATGAACCGTGATAGCTAGACAGTTGAAATTTTCACAGATGTATTTCTATTGCCGCTATAAAAACAAATACTACAAACAGAATAAAATAAATATTTGAGTGGGGCTCCTATACAACGAACGTGTTTTTCGGCGTTTTTTTTTTATAGATAATAGTACGGAACCCTTCGTGCGCGAGTTCGTCTCGCACTTGACTGGTTTTTTATATATAAGATTTAGAGTACAACTGCCTGTAAATACACCTACCTAAATCACTGGTTGCAGAGTTCCGGTAAATAACAACTCTTAATAGTCGTTCAGTTGACGCATTTGCAGTTTCCGCTGCATTGGTAACTCAATTGACTTGCGTCGCGCTTATATTTAGCCATTACATAGACAAGAAGTCGCGTATGCCGTTGGTCTTTCGCCTAACGCATTGTATCAGGCATGCGACAATTCGCGAATTGACGCGACGCCATGCAATTCAAAGTAGGTACTACTCTTCGCGTTCCGTTGCATCGCATCGCGTTTGTTGTTAGGACATAAGCAGGGGTAAGAAGTAAGAGTATTGGCATTTAAAATTAAAACTAACGTGGTTGTAGTTGTAATCATCTATATAATATAAAAGAAAGTCGTGTTAGTTACACTATTTACAAATCAAGAACGGCTGAACCGATTTGGCTGAAAATTGGTGGGGAAGTAGCTTAGAACCAGGAGACGGACATAGGATAATTTTTAACGGGAACGGGAACGGGATCGGGCACTTAACACAACATTTGTTAATTCTAAAGCGATACGAAGTTCGCCGGGTTAGCTTGTTTTAAATTTAAATACGGCTTGTCTCGAAACGTCGGTAATACAAGAAAATAACGTGGTAAAAATAATTAGCCGTATTTCTATATAAAATAGCATTAAAAATATTTACCCAAACAAAGTTTATTTAACACTTTAAACTACCCTTCGGTTACGGCACAAAGCTATTATGTAAAGTGAGAGATGTAGAGACGTGCCTTCGCATCTTATGCTGTGTACCAACAGTATGTACCCGTGTGTGCTCAGGTAATGGAATTAATAGAAAGTTATTGACAACACGTACCTACCGGTGACTAAAGAGGCTTCAAGTTGCTCATTTCCTTACGTTATGAATAGTTTAATTGATCTTAGATCATTGGTTTTCTTTTCTATCTTTACTCATCGATAATATTGAACATTTCGCTTCGAAGTTACTGCTTGTGATGTCAAAAGTTAGCCGCTTTCCTTATTGAAAAACAAGTGGTAGTATAGCTAGGTATTATAGTAAAATAAAACCGGTCAAGTGCGAGTTGGACTCGCGCACAAAGGGCTCCGTACCATTATCTATAAAAGACGGCAAAAAATTACGTTTGTTGTATGGGAGCCCCACTTAGATATTTATTTTATTCTGTTTTTAGTATTTGTTTTCATAGCGGCAACAGAAATACATAATTTGTGCTAAATTTCAACTGTCTAGCTATCACGGTTTATGAGATACAGCCCTGTTACAGACAGACGGACAGTGAAGTCTTAGTAATAGGGTCCCGTTTTTACCCTTTGGGTACAAAACAAAGCAACTCGAAAAAACCGGCCAAGTGCGAGTCGGACTCGCGCACGAAGGGTTCCGTACCATTATCTATAAAAATGGCAAAAAAAATCATGTTTGTTGGAGCCCCCCTTAAATATTTATTTTATTCTGTTTTTAGTATTTGTTGTTAGAGCAGCCACAGTAATACATAATCTGTGAAAATTTCAACTGTCTAGCTATCACGGTTCATGAGATACAGCCCTGTGACAGACAGACAGACAGACGGACAGCGAAGTCTTAGTAATAGGGTTCCGTTTTTACCCTTTGGGTACTGAACCCTAAAAACGATATCTTTGAATAAAAGTTAAAGTATTCGAGCTACCTAATTTTATGACAAGGCACTAAAGTTCACCTTTTTGTCCACAGTCAATGATACAACTAAAAGAACGCAAGGAAATGGACGAAGCATTCAAAAAGGCACAGAAGCCCTGGGCGAAATTCCTGCAGAAGGTTGAACGCACGAGACTGGAGTACCACACGGCATGCAAACAGGAACGGACAGCCCAGAACCAGGAAAGGAACGCCGGCGGTGACAGTTCGCTGAGTCCAGACCAGGTATGTGTCTTCTAACATTATTATGATCTTTAAGGTATACTTTTTCAACCCCCTTCAGTTTATAAGCTTGTCGCTTTTATAGTTTAAATTTGAACGCGATTCTACATGGTGCTTACGACGCCATTTTTATTAACACGCTTTTATTAGTTTCACCTGTATGTATGTTTGTAACCGACTCCTTTGGGCTCGATTTTGCCCTACTTTGAATCAGATTTAATCACACTTTGCACACTTGTCAAAGACCTAAATATCCGATTATTATTATTAAATGTCAGCAGACGCAAAAACAATGATTGATTCTTGGAACGCACCGTCTCCTATAGTAAATGAAAACAACATAAAAGGCGATGGCTTACTGAAAACTCGTCTGAACTCGTCTCACTAACCTCGAAATAACGAGGCCGCTTAAAACACGAGTATTAAATAATATAACAGTGAAATTAATTGAATATCCGTCATTATATATTCAAAGAAAATTGTACAGTCGACAGTTTGTTCTAGTTTCAATTCCTTAGTACAACACGTTACATAAACTCTGAGTGCATGTATGTGCTTATCGGAATTTATCGTTTGATTGAGTTATCTTTGAATCGATGCAAACTATACCAGCTAGCGGTATCTTTAAACGTGTGTATTCATACTCATATTTCGATAATATTTACACAAGTTAGGTACTATGCATTTTGTAAAGACGAAACATGAAATAATTAATATTGGTGGACATTCCACACATCGCCATCTACCCTGAAACTAAGCAAAGCTTGTAATAGGAACCAGATTACTGATATAATCCTAATATCCTATAATATTATAAATGCGAAAGTTTGTGATAAGGCTGCTATGTTTGTTCCCTAATTAAAAATAAACGACAAAACGGATTAAGATGAAAGTTGCTGTAGTAGTAAATAAAAATCTGAATAAATAAAGGGGGAACTTATAATCCGAAAAACAACCCCTATATAATAAAAAAACGCAAAAAGGATGATTTTTATATAGATGGCGCTGGTGTGCAAAAACTGACATCCGTGTTAACATCAGCCGTGCGCATAGCAACGTGCGATTAACGAAATTTGGACAGGACAACGTCTGTCGCGGGTCTGCTAATAATAATAAAAATAAAATAAATATTAGTGAACATTTTTACACAGCGCCATCTAGCCCCAAACTAAACAAAGCTGGGATGGGAATTAGATAACTTATAGAATATTTAATTATACTTTTGTAAATACATACATACAATAATACAATAATGTTACTCATACCCGTATGAACATATAATACGTTTCGCAAACGAAAGCATCGTAAATAAGTAACTGGGTTATACGTTTTCTCGTATCCGAAACTGAGCATTTGTGATTCATCCCTTTCACAGCTACTTTGGAAGTTAATTTTATCAACAAAATCAAATTTGAAATATGTGTTATTACTAAACTGGGTCGTGCGTGATACAATCAGGCTTTATCTGACAGAAAACAAAGCTCTTCTTTGTTTTCTGTCAGATAAAGTCATTTAAGATTATGAAGATTATAAAATCAGGTGGAATATTTAAAAAAAACATCACGACTGCTGTTATCCCCAACAGTAAACAACCACTCATCCCTGAAGTTTACTAAGGAATTTGTCCTTGATATAGAATTGATACTCTTGATGTTAAATCAGTAATAACTTACTTAAATAAATAATAAATAAAATAAATAGGATCACCACTGTAATCCCCAAGTACGGTAGACATCCTCTCAGATCTCCAGACGCTTAGATCCTTTAAAGATCCGAGTGATTCTGAGTGGGGGTAGTCAGAGGCACGTCCAAACATTATATTTTGCAGATGCCCACATTTTGCAGTAGTTTGCATTTCATACGTGACAGGTTGCTAGTCCATCGCCGCTTATAAGAATACTAACTGGTTTCCTCACGATGTTTTCCTTCACCGTTTTGAACACGTGTTTTTGATGCGCACATAATTTTTTCTAAAAGTAAAATCCGTTGATGCACGCCGGGATGATTGAAAGTCGAGGTACCTACCACTCTGCCAACACTTACTTAAAAGTTCTGTAAAACATAGAAAATCATTAAAATTTAGAATTGAAGTCGAAATATGTAGAAGCCCTTTAAAAATTAACGTCGGCTATGTTGTCTATGACATCGACCGATCAATTTAATTTCTTATGAAGTTTGTCTTCTGTGTCATCGATCGGACGACCCCTCGTGGGTTCTTTGAACACGTGCCCTGATATTAGCCATATCGGTATCATCATAACTTTTCAAATTATGATTGTTTTATAATAAACAGAACACTTGAAACATACTTGGAAGTTTAACAGTTTTTGAATACAAGCACTAGGAAGACAGTTTCTATCTATAGACCACTTTATTTAATAATAATTTTCTTTGGAAAAACAAAAATAAAACCAACTTCGAATTGGAGGATTTTTTTAAAAAGAGACATTGAAATTAAACCAGCCTTTACGCAGTTATCGTCGTACAAACAAGAAAAGAGCCTCCTCCTTTTCTGAAGTCGTTTAAAAATAGCAAGTCAAGGAGATACGCAAAACCTAACGCAATTCAAAATCTAGAAACGCTAATACAAAATTCTTTGAAAACAGTTTTTGGAACGAGGTCAACTTGATGTTTTAATCATACGCGCACAGAAACCAATATCGGAAACACATTCCGACTACTACGAGCGTACGCTCAAACACAAAATGTTCTCTTTAACTTAAGTATAGTATCTAGATAACTTTATCTTACACATCTTATCTGTTCAGGGCGGCAAGCTCTTTGATTTTGTGTTTATGATGATTGCTTCCAACTTTAGGCCTAACCTTGATTATCACACTAAAACATATTTCTATCATGCCTTGTATAGAGATCCTATCATATCTTTCTCTTAGTTTTTAGAGCGGCTCGCAACCTGTTACCTATGAAATGCTAACTACTGAAAATGTATGATTTAAACGTGCTTTTGACTACCCAGTTTAGACATCTTCAGGGGTCCGAACGCCTGGTGATCGGAGGTGATGTCCACCGTACCTAGGGACTAGGGAATAATAGTCGTGATCCTATTTATCTTTAGTTGGAGATTAGTTATGGTCACTTTGTTTCTAATAAGTTAAAAAATAATAATAACAGAAACTTAAACTGGAGCAAACACTGTACAATGGGCGGTCTTATCGCTTAAAAGCGATCTCTTCCGGAGATTTGGTGAGTGATGTAATATTTCTGCGAATATTTTTTTTTTCAATTTTTGATAAGCTTGTGGTAATGACGGTTATGTTTGTAGCCGGTCGCTGATAACGATACTATAAAACAGCAACTGATAATTCATGATGTTTGTACGAGTGTTTACCATCACTCATGATATCATAACTTTTGTTTTCTGTGTTGTGGTAGTATTCAAATTCGGCAGCCGGTTGTAAAACATACCAAGCCAAATGTTTACTTTATTTTCTGCGTGTTGTACCGATCCCACAAATTGGGATAAGAGAAAGAAGTTTTTTAGTGTTAAATGTTTTTTATAATAATAATATATGCAAACAAGCAGACCCGCGACAGACGTTGTCCTGTCCAAATTTCGATAATGTGCATAGAGTAACGCACGTTGCTATGGCGACTGATGTCAACAACACGGATGTCAGATTTTTTACACACCAGCGCCATGTATACCAAAATCATCCATTATGCGTTATTTTATCATATTGGGGATGTTTTTCGTATCTAAAGTAGTCTATGTTTTATTCGGGCATTATATCTACAGCAAATTTCATATAGGATACGTAATATTACAAATATTTCTAATATTTTTTAAGATTTTTGTGGTGTCCTAGCGGGGTCCTCGTTGTGAAACTTTATACCTATACCTTTAGAATAGAACCAACTGGAACAATAAATAAATATGAATATGAGGTAGTATTTAAATCCAAGTCATTCCATTTCTCGCAAAAGTTTACTGATCGTACCCAACACAGTTGATTTCTATGAAACGAAACATATTTTGCAAAGTAGCAAAAAAAATGTACAATGCTGCTTTCAATTCAAAGCATAATAGCGACATTAAATGGTCAATCGACGGACCCATAGACTCTATTAGCGGCACAATGGTATGACCTAGTGAGGTTGACACAAGACGTCTTTGTTGTACCTAACGTGTAGACACTTTTTAACCGATTAAAAACGGAGCAGGATCTCAAGTCGACGCGTATATTTTTTATGTATGACCACGCATATATTTTTACCTGGTGATTCGATTTCGATGATTTTTTTTTCTAAGTGTTCCGCAAACATTTTGTGTCCAAGGTACATTTAGGAAAATGAAATTTTTTGAGGTACTCCACAAATTAAAAATCAGTTTTTAAGTAAATAATATTAATCAACATTTATTATTAATCAATGAAATAATATTTTTTATTAATCAACAAAACTAAACTTTAAATTGCAGAAAAGGTATCTAATGCGAAACATGAGCCTGTTTAATTGAGCATGGACTGTCTAAATTTGGAGTAATCGTTGACAGGACTGCTAAAAATACGTTTATAAGATATCCTTATTTTTCCAAGGCACACCAACTAATGACTACGGTACACTAGTGTGCAGCGGTACACACTTTGCGGAACACTGGTGTAGAGAATAGTCCCAAGTTTGTCCCATTTAAATTATAGTTAAGAAGGACTGAAAGGTCCTTCAAATACTTAAAAAAACCGGCCAAGTGCGAGTCGGACTCACGCACGAAGGGTTCCGTACCATTCTATCTATAAAAAACGGCAAAAAAACATGTTTGTTGTATGGGAGCCTCCCTTAAATATTTATTTTATTCTGTTTTTAGTATTTGTTGTTAGAGCAGCAACAGAAATACATAATCTGTGAAAATTTCAACTCTCTAGCTATGACAGTTCATCAGATAAAGCCCTGTGACGGACAGACGGACAGCGAAGTCTTAGTAATAGCGGGACCCTATTATTTATACTATTTATACCCTTATCCGGTACGGAACCCTAAATACGAATATCGTCCCTCGACTTTGCGATTGGTCGATACATTTTCGTCGGTTTTCTTTTTAGTTTCCAAACGTAATTATATCGTTTACTTATTGGAACTTTGACATTACAATTATTTTATTTTTACTAACTAGCAGTTCGCTCCGACTTCGCACGGGGTTTGATTAAGATTATAGGCAATTTTTTGATTCCTTAAGTTACATTATTGCTACTTTTGTTGTAATTTTTTTGAAATGAATGTAATGACCTATGCTACTTGCTGATAATTTAGCGTTCGATAGATGAAAGAACTTTTAATATTGGCGCAGTATATTTTTAGTTTATCCAAAAAAAAATACAAATTTTACTTCATTGTGATAGTAGTATAGACGTACCTACGGCCTGAGTGAATAAGGGTGAGATCTATTCCATATATTTGAGCGATGGCATTGGTCCGCTCCGCTCCGCACAGCTCCGCGTAGATAGAAACTCGCCCTAAGCGTCCGGCGGGGCGGTGAGCGGGGTGACTAAACGGACACTAGTTCGAGTTTACTTGTGTTTAATAAAAACGCCTTTTCGCCCCGCCCTTGGCTTGTCACAAGCCATCACTTAATTAATTCTTTATCAGAAGCCGGAACACTAAATAGCTTGATTTTTTCGGATGATCTCCGAAGTCGTATAAAAATACACTTACAGCTGTTACGCCACTTTAGTTCGCCCACGCGTGTTCGCAAACTTATTACTTTTTGTAAATAACGTTTACGTCGATACACAAAGTAAATAGTTTATATTCCCGAGAGAGCGCCGCGTCTGGTTATCCACGAATAGAGCTTATCTGAACCAAACTCAATCTAAGTGCTAATACTTTGCGAAAGCCAATCAAAAAAACCGGCCAAGTGCGAGTCGGACTCGCGCACGAAGAGTTCCGTACCATTATCTATTAAAAAACGGCAAAAAAAATCACGTTTGTTGTATGGGAGACCCACTAAAATATTTATTTTATTTTGTTTTTAGCATTTATTGTTATAGCGGCAAAAGAAATACATCATCTGAAAATTTCAAAAGTCTTACTATCAGATACAGAACTCATGAGATACAGCCTTGCGACAGACAGACAGACAGACAGACGGACAGCAGAGTCTTAGTTATAGGGTCCCGTTTATACACTATGGGTACGGAACCCTAAAAAGGATGCTATACATACGAGTAAGTCGAAGTAAGAGAGTAAGTACAACATACATACTTAATGTATGTTGTAAGAGGTAGATATTAGTAAGATATATGTTCTGGGTGGGAATCGAACCCGCATAAAGCAGAGCTTCTACCAACTAGTTCACTCATTTGTACTACTGTAATCACGGCTAATAGGCCAACTAATTATACCAAACGCCCGGGGTATTTAGTGTACACGCGAGAATTATCTCTTATTATGTTTTTGACCAAATAATTACACTGAATTCAGCCTATACTCGTAATGTATGGGTATTTAGCTGGAATTGGGATTAATATTTTCTGGGTGAGCCGTCGTATTGGTATTGATGACGTTATCACGGCCAAACCGCTGGGCCGATTGTGCTAAATTAAAGTCTTGAGACATATGCTACTTTTTCCCAAATTTTAATTTATATTTTAAGGAATTTCAATGTTTTACGATAAAGTCGTCAAAAATTAATTTCCTGAATCTACGCAGACGAAAAGCTTGTATATTGTATGTGTATGTATACATATTATCACCTGCTCAAAGCGGTGAAGGAAAACATTATAAAAAAAACAGTTAGTATTTTTGTAAACGTCTTGCAATATGGGCTTGCAATATAAGGTATGATACTCTTCTTCCTGTCAGCTGAAGAAATTGAGTTTGTTTCCACTTAGTACATTAATCTATACTAATACTAGCTGTCCCGACAGACGTTGTCCTGTCAAATGTCAATAATCCCACAGAAAAAAGCACTTTCCGTTTTTCCCGATCTTTACGCCACCCTTAACACTTAGGGGTATGAAAAATAGATGTTGGTCGATTCTCAGACCTACTCAATATGCTTACAAAATTTCATGAGAATCGGTCAAGCCGTTTCGGAGGAGTACGGTAACTAACATTGTGACATGGAAATTTTATATATTAGATTAAGGAAAGATTTGATTATTTGCTTGCATTGAATATGCTCCGAAACTACTGGCTCGTTTTGAAATATGCTTTTACCATTAGAATCCTACATTATCCCTGATGAACATAGACTATATTAATTACTAGAAAAATCAGGGATTTTCAAACTTTAATAATGTGTCTAATCAGCGCACTGTTAGTCATTAAATAAAGTGACCAATTGACGTAGTCGTAATATACATAACATGTTAAGACAGTGCATTGATCCTATGTATTACGTTTGTTCAAAATAATTACATAAAACCAGCTCATAGATAGTCACGATACGTCAACCCTGGCACAGTTATCATTTATGAATCAATCTTGAACATTACGTTAACGGTCATTTTCCTTCACAAATTCTCTCTGATTCCCTTGAGCTATTGGGCATTATCTGCAAGTTTGTTGCGGGATTTCAGTCATTATGTTCGTACTTATGACTTCGCGTGCTAAGACAACCGTGACACACAAGTTGGGACTCTGGTGACCGCAATAAAGCCACACTTAGCAGCGTGTAGCCACATTTAATGTTTGCCATCTTAAAGTACCCAAAGGTTAAAAACGGAACCCTATTACTAAGACTTCGCTGTCCTTCTGCCCGTCTGTCTGTCACAGGGCTGTATCTCATGAACCGTGATAGCTAGACAGTTGAAATCTGTGTTGCCGCTATAGCAACAAATACTAAAAACAGAATAAAATAAATGTTTAAGTGGGGTCCCATATAGGCAATGGTACGGAATCCTTGGTGCGCGAGTCCTTCTCGCACTTGGTCGGTTTTTTCTATTCAATCTATTGACTTTTACATGCGACTTCGAGGCAAAAAGTAGCCTATGTCCGACCCAAGACTCTAAATTATCTTTATATGAAATTTCTTCACAATCGGTCCAGCGGTTTGGCCGTGATAACATCACAGACAGACAGATAGTTACTTTCGCATTTGTAATATTAGTATAGACTAGCATAACTATTAAAGTTTGAATACGGCCCTGTTTTTTTCTAGTAATGAATATAGCCTATGTTCATCAGGGATAATGTAAGATTCTAATGGTAAAATAATTTTTAAAACGGTCCAGTAGTTTTTGAGCCTATTCAATGCAAACAAACAACTAAATCTTTCCTCTTTATATTATTAGAATAGATAATCTCCGTTAACGTTTGTGTGGGAAGGTAGTTGCGATTGCACATCCACTAAACATTATTACATACTAAAACGATTCGCATGTGTGGAATGACCACTGCTAAGTGCCACTCCACGCTACCATGCGAAGCCTGACGGTAAATTCGTTTGATTTGAATTGCGACCGTTGTGCAATAGCTACTGTCAAAACAGAGAACAAGTGTGGTTTGTTTGATTGGTTCTGTAATGTGTTTGACGTTTTAACTATCTGCGTCTGTTATATCCATCGACCACATATCCCAATAGACGCCTAATGGCTTCATTTTTTTAAACAAATAATTCAGTCAAATCGTTGAGGTGTGCGGGTCAGGGGGACGGTAAAAAATGCATTTTGATTGGCCGGTCACAACCCGCCGCGGGGCGCGTTGTGAGTCGCTTTCGGTGTCTTATATCAGCCGTATAAGCCTAATGTGTTGTTTGAAAGTGTTTGCCTTGGATGAGGAGTTATATCAAGCCTGTGTGTTCGATGGTTATATCAAAGTAAGCAATGAGATTTAAGAATACTGTATTGAGAAATACATTGTTAATACAATGCTGGCTAGAGGCTATAAAAGTGTCGTTGTAAAGTGATGATAACGAAGGTCGTGAGTTCGAATTCCGGCCGTATATTAATGGATTTCTCTGTTCCAAAAAAAAATATGCGCAATAACACGCGCTCAAAACGGTGAAGGAAAACAATTAGTATTCTTACGTGTATATGGGCGACGAGTATAAGGGCTAGCAATTTATCACGTATGGAATATTAACTACTGCTAAATGTGGGCATGCAAACGTAATGTTTGGAAGTGCCCTTAGGCATATTCAAAATCTGAGCACCTGGAGATCTGAGAGAATGCCTACCGTACTTGGGGATTACAGTCGTGATCCTGTTTCATTTATTTCATTTCAGAAATATATATTTTTTCTCTCTTTCTTTCTTTCTAAAATGATGATGACCGATGACCACCAACTATGCAACTTGCAACATTAATGACTCAAGGCTTTCCAAATTGAATTTCGTATGAAAACATTCCAGAACTTTCCATCCGTTGACGTCATTCGTAAATTAAAACGGTCGAACTCGACTCAATTTGAAACTTCCAAACATCCACTAAAACAAATAACAATTTAAAGTTAAGCGTACGTACGCCCCAAAATTAATTTCTCACCAACCCGAGCGCTTTTGTTCCCTACGATACATGTAATATGTGTTTAAATTGAATAAACGTCAGAAATTCGACGAAATTTTGCGAAATAGTCACTAGTACATATATAAATTATAGTAGTATATATATAAATTACGCGTCACGTTGTTTGTCCGCGATGGACTCCTAAACTACTTAACCGATTATAATCAAACTTTGCACACCATGTGCAGTTTGATCCAACTTAAAAGATAGGATAACAGATGGCGATATCTGTTGACACAGCAACGCGTGGCCGGGTACGCTAGTATTAGAGTAAAAATAAAACGACAAAAACCTTAGTGACCATGATTTACCGTTTCAACCAATTTTTGTAAATCCGAATTTTTGTGAGAATGTTCGGATACTTAACTTACTAATGCCTCGATCACGCCCAAACGACAGAAAAGATTTGGATGAACTTCCTGGAATAGCATATAGGATACTTTTTATCCAGGTAACCGTGGGCGAAAGCCAGTATGCCTTATCCAACTGAAAAGCGCCATTTTTTTTGACAAACTGTGTTGTTTTGCAGCAGTCGATGACAGTCAATATTCAAAGCGTGATGTGAGCCGTGGGCGTATTCTCTTTGGCGCTGATCGCTCAACCGTGAAACCCCTTTAAAAGCCAGCTGCAGTCAAATTAGACACTCAAAAAGGGTTGCTGAATCAATACTGATCTGGATGCTTTAAAAACGAGAACATACAGTCATATGTAGAACTAGTGAAAACACTCGCGACTTCAAACTAAATTAATTAAATTGTCAATTTATAATCAAATTTACATTATCAAAATTTAAACATATGTTTATGCTCGTGACAGTACCTCATTTTAAATTTAAATTCAAGATAATTTTCCAAATGCTATGAGGCAGGTACTCGTTAGTGATAATCATCTCAATGTATGTCTCATCTCAAGTATGAAAATTGTTGCTTACATTGTAACTGAAATATGAGAAAATAAATTACACCCGCGGCATCGCTTACACGGTGAAAAGTAGTCTATTTGTTATTCCAGACTATTTATGTTGTTTACTGAACGAATTTGGATGAAATTGTAGTTTCGAGTTTAACCTCAATCCGTTCAGTGGTAACAAAATATACTAACACACATGCATTTCCATAAACTTTCTTATTTATTTATAATATTAGCAAGATATAATTAAAACTGCATATGTTAATCACTTTAAAGAGAAATACTGCTAAATACCACGTTTTTTTCTTGTATTGCTGATGTTTGAGATCATTCAGATGCTCTTCATCATGATCATCGCCCGCGACCGCAATCGACGACACGACGAATAGTGCGGAGTTCTCGGATTGTCTCAAAACGTCAGCAATACAATTAAAAAAGTTGTAATTAGTCGTATTTCTGTTTAAAACTAGCAGGATAAATAGAAAATCTCTAAACGAGAAATAAGAAGCAAGAATATCTAAGTAAATTAACCATTTTATGAACACGATGAAAACAAGAAGTACCTATTTATTAAGATAATCAAAGTTCAACGCAAATAAACCCTACATAGTTGGTTAACCGTAAGAAAACATAGAATAATCGGCATTCTCAATGAAAATATCCATACAAAAGTCGTAAAGGTATAATTTTGTCTTTATAATTACAATTCAACGTAATCGCTGCGAGATACCGCAGGTGCTTCGAAGTAGGACGTCCCCAATACCAGCCTTGCGTAATACAATGCGACATGGTTCCATTCAGCTGCTGGTGCTTCGGCCAGGTGGACGGTTGGAAACCGGTTGGAACCTTGCCGCTCTCATTGATTGACACGTGTTTGGATATTGAATTGGTGGTTTGAAAATTAGCTCACCATACTAATTAACTGCGAAAGGTTTGATGTTTAGATATTCTTTCTATCTACATTAATTAATATTATAAAAATCACAAAAATGTAGTGTTGTTTTTTTATATTGTGTATTTTATTTGTAATGGATAAACTAAAAAACTACTGTACCAATTTTAAAAATTCTTTCACCTATCAAATGCTGCATTATCTGCGAGTAACAAAGGTCATAATTTATTTTCATAAAATGTGAGAATACCACGAAAATTGGAATAATATGTATCAAAAAATTGCCTATAATCTTCATTAGTACACCCGTGCGAAATCGGGGCAGAGAGATAGTGATTGAATTAGAATTTTTGAATTTGAATTTGAATCTTATATTATAAAGTTCTCATGTCACAGTGTTTGTAACCAAACACCTCCGTAACGGCATGACCGATTATATTATTAATTTTTTTGTGTATATTCATTAGGTCTGAGAATAGATCGTAGGGTGTTTTTTTATGATGGGTGGCGTAAAGTTTGGGAAAAACTGAAAGTGCTTTTTTCTATTAATGTGTTTCTATGAATATGTTGTCCGCCTTATCTACAGGAAAGACATGGTCGATACGTTCGGTACTAAGACGTGGTTTTCCTTACGATACATTTTCCTTCATCGTGTTAAAGCGCACATAAATTTTATAAACAGAAAAACCATTACTGCACGACGAAATTAGAACTCACGGCAATCGAGTGAAAGTCGAGGTACCGCCCACTAGGCCATCACATAAACCACAACTCATAGCAAAACATTTCAATTAAATTAATGAAATACTATACAAAAGATTATCATAAAATCTATATTTTTATTATAATGTTCTTCGTTTGTAATTAATAACGAGGGCTCGTTTTCGAATCGTATGCTCGAAGTAACCTTGACGTCGTAGAATCCCACAAAAACCGGAATATTGTTTTATTATGCCGTTTTTATATACAAAATAAGATGTTTGCTACGGATGGTAGCGAAAATAACCAAGCGTAAGTCAGAAGTGTTCATATAAAACTTGATATTATATCGACAGCTGATTGTTACCCCTTCGATCTATATGTACGCTCGTCATCATCATTTCAACCGTATGATGTCCAATGCTGAACATAGACCTACATTGCACCAAACTATATGCCATCACTGGAAACACATATTGGTTAAACACTGGTGACGATTCCCATCTAAATTTAGTATCCTAATATTCGAAATTTAGGAACTTCAATTTAAAGGTTCGCGAATTTAGGTTTAAACGTAAAAGAAATAAGAGCGATCTTGTTTTAGGAATCCTAAATTTCAGCATGGATACACAGAATCGCCACCACTTTCGAGGTACTAAGGTACTCGTATTTATATTTAAGATGAGAAGACATCACGCAATTAACTTTTAAGAAGCTAAATCCGTCTTCAGTATCCTGTCGATAGGAACCAATACCGGACGGTATTAAGTAAAAATCGGGCATTAGACATTTTAGTTTACTCATAGTAAAGATGTTTTTATTTCGAACTTTTTTCCGTGAACACTGATAAAATGATAAGATTGTGTCGTTCGTGAGATACGCGTACTTTATCTTACCATATCCAGAAGAGACTGTATTTACACTGTTACTTTTACGTCTAAACGAATGTCTTTAAATATAATAAAACAGTAGGTAACTGTGTACATCAATATTTTTCGTAAACGTATTCAATCTGCAAATAAAAATGCAGAAACACAAGCTCTGGAATTATGGAAACAGGCAAGTTGATATACATTAACACCAATAATAAATAAAAATGTTGACGGCCACCTAGCCCCAAACGAAGCAAAGTACTATGGGAACCAGATAACTGATAGAATATTTAAATCTTCATTAATTCTTCACGTGTATGTTTCTTAAGTTTAACCTACCAGTTTGAAATATTTTAAGTTTAATTGTACTGTTTGTTTTCCAAATAAAAAAATAAATAAAAAAAAACTTTTTCTTATTGTAAACAAGCTAACCCGGCGAACTTAGTATCGCTTTAGAATTAACTCCTGTTTGCGTTCCCGTTATAAAAAGTATCCTATGTCCGTTTCCTGATTCTAAGCTACCTCCCCACCAATTTTCAGCCAAATCGGTTCAGCCGTTCTTGAGTTATAAGTGTTGTAACAAACCCGACTTTCTTTATAGTAGAACACTCAGAAACAGAACAAACATCCATGTTTATCACACAAATATTTGCCCGCTGTAGGTTGTGGGGTAGCGCAGAAGGCAGAGTTACTACCAACTGAGCTGCAAGGCAAACCGACAGTAGAAAATCATGATTGGTGGGTGTGCCTTAGGCATATGTATATTTGGACAAACCTCGCCGATGTCTGCAGACAGATGAATGCGGTAGAAAGTACCAATGTCAATCGGCAGGGAATCTATGTTACTAGTATCGATACAATGCTATGGGAACAAGCGGTTTAGTGAAATTGCAAACAGACATTCCATTCGGATGAATACTCTGATAAGAAAGTATCGATTTATTGAAAATGTTGCAAATTGGGATTGAGAAAGACAAATAAGGAGGACTATTTAAACACGGAGAAGAAAATATAAGATGGGTGGACTGTGTAAAAGATGACATGGATAAGAAAGGAGCGAGTGATGAGATGACGGCTGATAAAGAGAAATGGAAGAAGAATACACATATTGTGCCCACTAAGTTGGGTAAGGGTAGGAAGATGATAATACTCACACAGGGACAGACTGAACAAATGATCAGTTTTAAAATACCAATATGTAGTTTTCTCATTGAGTTTCGTGACTTGACTTTTCTCAAAGGTCTTATAATTAACCAATAGTTTGGGTATTAGACTTAAAACGACTCTATACATATGTATAGCTAGAACTAGAGCCGTCGTTTGAATTCTCGTGACCACCACAATGTAGCCTTCCCATGGCTGTAAAATTGATAGAAATCCAATTGAACGTTACCACGTGAGCGTACTACAAAATTGTCGACATAAAGTGGAAATTCCCGTGATAACTGGATTTAATGGTTTAGTTTGATCTACGGTTTTTCTGAAACCAAATGCTGCTTCAATAGCGGTAAGTTGATCCATTTACCAATAAAACCACTGTTCACTGATGTTAAACGAGCGATTAGGGTCACTTTAACCATCAAAAAATTATCAATAAAAATAGGATCAAGACTGTAATCCCTAAGTACGGTAGACATCCTTTCAGATCTCCAGGCGCTTGATCCTTTGAAGATGTCTGAGAGAATCAGAGGCACGTCCATACATTATATTTGGCACGTGCTCACATTTTGCATTATTGACAGGTTGTAAGCCCATCGCCGCTTATAAGAATACTAACTGATTTCCTCACGATGTTTTCCTTCACCGATTGTGTATCCACGTATAACCAAATATCTTCATTCGATTACCATTGACCGCTGCCAATACCTTTGGGACTGACCTCTAGAAAAACATCTGACTACAAATTTTACGATGTTCAATTCGGCTTGAGTTTGCGCGGCATTTGTGAATTATTTTCCACTATGTAGTGTTTGCACAGTAGCATAATATTCGTAGAAAGCTTACCTACAGCACAGTACTGTGTGCAGGCAGACGCAAAACTATCATAGTATAGATAGCTCGTTTATCTCAACTTATTTACTTAGGATTTGCATAGGACTCTTCCACAGGCCGGGGGATATGTTTGCCGATCGCCTCAGCAAACACTCGTATATATCGCACACCGTTTTCACAAACCCATCCATAATAGAACTATGATTGCAATCGAAAGCACAGGTTAAATAATAGTTTTGAAAGCTTGAATTGAACGTTTCTACTGGCTACTTAACTAAACACTAGCTCACTGGCATGTGCTAGGGTTAACATTTGCGAACCGAGTTAGAATTTTTCCTCTCCCGTTAGCGCTTAATCTTTTATTCTTCTTCTCTTTCTGGAACTCCTTGCATTTCAATCGATCGTCACTTTTTTATTTAGTCTATCAGTAAAATATGTAAATGAATGAATAAAGAAAGATTGACAAAACAGGTATATAAGGCGAGTGTGAATGGAAACGTTGGAAGACCTCGGCGTATTTTCCTGGACCAAATTGGTGACGTTTTGAAAAAAGGCCAATAGTACTCTAAACATACGAGCATGAGCAAACGAGACGAAGCAAATAAAGTATGTCAGAGGGGTTAGCATGAATCACTATCGCATCGACAACGTATCGTCCAAATGCCAAAACTGACACTTTTACTATACAAAAAGTGTCAGTTTTGACATTTAGACGATACGTTGTCGATACGATAGTGAATCATGCTCAGGCCACAGGATCGTAGTAAGTGGAAAGCCGTGATCTCCGCCTACCCCTCTGGGAAACAGGCGTGATTTATGTATGTAAAAATGTGGGAACATATGTTACAATTACAACTGAGCCATGTCGTCGGTGGGCCAGTCAAAAATCGAGACATAATGGGTCTCGATAAAAATAATCGCTCCGCCTTGAAGGAGGTTTTGCAGAAGCTGATTACTGGTGATATCTTAAGCTGATGGCTTAAGATATCACCAGTAAAAATCGCAGTGTCTTTTGACAGTTACACAATGGTAGTTTGACGAGCTGAGCTTATATCTTACCAGTGAGCTAATGCAATGAGGCTGCAGATATGGCACTAGCTTACACAAACTAGCTTTTGAATTTGAACTATCAGATTTCGAATAGTAATCCAAAAAGCCGCAATCCAGTCAACCGCACGTCGGATGTCGGTCGTTATCCAATAAACGGGACTGTGATGGGATTTTAATTGCTCAAAACTACTCGTTTCAATGTGATCTAACTATATACAGGACTAGCTATCACCATGACTTTGCTTGTGGGTCCTAGACACATGGCTTCGCTAGAGGTACAATAGAAACTAACTTTTACCCTGTTGCGTGACGGAATTTTTTGCGTAGTCAATATGCGTGATTTCAACGAACAAACAAATCGATCGAATTAATGCAGATAACATTTTGTGTAGAAAGATATGATTTATGTTTGTCAGACAAGATTTAGTTTTAATTAACATGGTCGTAAATGTTGATTAAATAATTTATTGATTGGTTTACTCGATGGATTTGTAATTGGTTTCTTTCTTTCATTACCATTTAATGACTCGTTTATATATCAGCCGGTTTGAATAATATCTTCATTAGTTTTCCACATAAGCTCTTGGGTAAATTGGACATCTACCGTGACTCAAATTAAGAGTTTCTTGACGAGATTTGTTATGCCGGGGTCCCACGGCCCGCGTTTTCATGCGCCAGACCGCGCCAAGGCGGACGGATGCGCCGTGGGAACGATGCATCCGTGGTGGCCCGTGCTCGGAACGCTCAGTACGCGACGCGCCGGACGCACACAGGCGGAGCGTTATCCGGCGCGGCCCGTCGTTTTACGCGCCGTGGGACCCCGGCTTTAGACGCTAACTTGCTTGTGTAATTGGACTCGCAAATTGTGGAACGTTTCCCGTAGCATCGTTTCAAATTTCATTAGTAAGTTCTGATAGCATAGGAAAACTGAATTTTCCTGCCCATTGACGAGTGAAATAAGTTGGATTTTCGGAACAGATTTACGTAAGTAATACTCATAGGCTGTGAACCATAATCACGTCGCCTTTTTAGTCATGTATAGCTGCAGTCCGCGGTTTCTCCCACGATAACTATAGCACTCAGCCATATAGACAACTAGCGGCCCGGTACGTCCTTCGTTACGTATAAAGAGAAATATAAAAAAAAAATATTAACATCAAATTAATTTATTCAAACAAAGAATATTTCATTTGTTACAAAAAATGTGATAAATGAAGAACCGATCTACCGATTTTGTGCAAACTTCACATAAACCATCTACTAAATAGTCCGAACAAAGCCTAAACATGGTTGGTTTGGATAGGTGAGCCCGTTCTTAAGAGGCTCCCAGTCGCTGATTGCTCTTTTTCGAAACGAAAAAAGAAATACTTCTGAACAAGCCACATCTCCTATTTTTATAAGTATATTACTTCAGGTTCCTACCTAGATTTCTATTAGGCTGAAAACATAATAGCAGAAACTTTTCACAATAAAGATATTATTTCAAAATGATACGTTTTAGAATTTATGATCGAAATATTTTATATACCTACTATTAAAATCAACTTGTGATTTATTGTTAAAGATAGGTAATTATGTAGATCTAGATTTCTATTAGAATATATTTTTGATAAGTAATTATACATAATTTATATCATTAATTTATTCGAAAAGCTAAGGCGGACCACGCTCCGACGTGTGTTTGTCGTCATTGCAGCGGTCGGTAGGATTATTTATCGAAGTGATTAAAGATGGGTACTTACATCCTTATTCACATATACAATACATTATAAAATAGTAATAATATTTTTTTTCGTTTCGAACAAAAACAATCGTCGACTGGGAGCGCCTTAAGTCATAAAAGTACAACGAAAAGTGGCATTGATTTTTATATATATCGATATGGCTTCCTATCAGTGAAAGAATTTTCCGAATCGAATCAGTAGTTTCGGCGATTACCTCCTACATCCAAACTCGCAAAATCACGAACAAACTTTACCATATTTTAATTTAGTGTAAATGAGATAAGTCGAGTAACGTACAACCATCTACCACACAGCCTATTGACTTCTCATGCAAGTCGAACACTTTCTTACAACACATTAGGCTTACAGTGCTGAATGCTGATATAAGACACCGAACGCGATTCCGGATAATCAGAATGCATTTATTACCGTTCCCCGCGACCCAATGTATCATTGGGCGTCTCTTGGGCTATGTGGTCAATGGTTCTCATAGAATCTGGATTGCTAAAAATTCCGTAGCATAAAATATACGATTATGTCGTAAATTTGGCGCCATCTTATCGTTATTTATTATGTATTTTATAGGCCACCGGCATGACCTACAATTCTGCATCACTCGCAGGAAATTGAATGTCGCCCGTCATCGCTGAAGCCTTTTCTTGACATTTTAACTTAATTATTGTTTGTTGTTCGTTTATTTTACGAATGGTATAAATTAGATATCGTTCTTTTTATATTTTTTAGCGTAATGCTAAACGTGACATATCGACACCACAATTTTATTAGTCTAAAGTCTAAATAAAGAGAAGTAAAATCCTTTAGAGAGATTTCTTACTAGACGTACGAACTGACAACCAAAGCTGATATTAGATGTCTTATCTTACTAAACTTATCTGAAGTTTAAATCCGAAAGTTTGACAGGATGTTTTTTGGCTCAAGCCGTGTTTGATGCCTGATTCTTCTAGGCTTGGTCGCGAGGAACAGGTGTAGCTTCACCTAGCTCCTAAGACGTTTCAAAGGGGTCCTTGTGATTTTATTGACTTTGACTTTGCTCAACCACGCCCAAACGGATTTGGATGAAACTTGAAATATACATAGCTCATGTCCTAGAATAACATATAGCATAGTTTTTATCTTAAGCCGCAAGCTAGTAGAACATAAGCCTTAATTTAACAATTACCAATCCCGAAGACGTTATGCAATCAAGTTTACAAAACAATAAAAAAAACACTATGACAACACTTCGAAAAGGTGATAATCGATTACATTTTAACAAAAGTATAAAGTAACATTCGCAATACTCCTCATCCGTGAGGGGTCAACCAGGCCAATCGCTTTTCAATATCTGTCTTAGACAAGTACCTAGGATGAACGAGAGGAGCAAAAAGTTTTCTTTCTTCGTACCTGTTAATAAGAGCTTCAAGTGGATTTGGCTTATTGAGGCAAGGTATCTATTGAGTTATCTGGTTGCTGTTGGAGCGAGTTATAAAACGTGACTTTTTAAAAATAAAAAACCGGCCAAGTGTTCGTCGGACTCGCGCACAAAGGGTTCCGTACAATTATGTATTAAAAAACGGTAAAAAAATTACGTTTGTTGTATGTAAGCCTCACTTAAATATTTATTTTATTTTGTTTTTAACATTTTGTTGTTATAGGGACAACAGAAATACATCGTCTGTGGACATTTCAACTATCTAGCTATCACGGTTCATGAGATACAGCCTTGTGAAAGACAAAAGGACAGCAAAGTCATAGTAATAGGGTCCCGTTTTTACCTTTGGGTACGGAACCCTAAAAAAACAGATCTACCGTTGGAAAATATCTAGCGTATCTTAAAATTACAACAGCAATATAATCACAATTGAAAGACAAATCGGAATAGATAATAAAATATCATACATGTTTGCGTTTCAATCATGCTGTAACGACTGAACCAATCTGAATGAAACTTTTTAAAGTTTAACAGATTTTATATAATTTAGTAGACAATCATAGTTCGTATATAAGACAGTTTATTTTTATGGTTGATAGTTTTTAGGGTTCCGTACCCAAAGGGTAAAAACGGGACCCTATTACTAAGACTTCGGTGTCCGTCTGTCTGTCACAAGGCTGTATTTCATGAACCGTGATAGCTAGACAGTTAAAATATTCACAGATGATGTATTTCTGTTGCCGCTATAACAACAAATACTAAAAACAGAATAAAATAAATATTTATGTGGGGCTCCATTACAACAAACGTGTTTTTTGGCGTTTAAATAGATATTAGTACGGAACCCGTCGTGCGCAAGTCCGACTCGCTCTTGGCCTGTTTTTAAGATTATACGTTTCACATAACATTTTTCGTCTTTGACTAAACTAGAATAAAAATATATGAAAAGATAAGGTACCACCATAAGCTAGTCTATGGTTCTAAGTTACTCGACGCTTCTAATTGGAACACTCAACAACTCACGTCCCCGGTAATCCAGTCACGGCACGGGTAATGAAGTGGAGCGGACTTGGCGAGCGTGGACGCGGCATTTTTGTTTCGCGATTGAATTCCTGCCCCCCGACTCTGACGGTCTAGTGACTCGCGAGGGGGCTGTTTACTTGTTAAGGGCTATCTGCTACAGATAATTTCCCAGAAGGGGTGGCACAGCAAAATTAGTGTACTCTTGTGACTTGTGCCCAATCTTTTCTGATAAATAAAATGAAATAGGATCACGGCTATTATCCTCAAGTAGATACACAACCTCTTAAATCTCCAGGCACTCAGATCATTTAAAAGGCTTGATGGGGGGGGAGGGTATTAAGAAACACGTCAGGTTACGCACGTGACAGGTTGCAAGCCCACCGCAAGTTGAGCACGAGTACCTAAATGTAAAGTTAATGAATAAATTACGAGCTTCGCCAACCCTATACGTTTTTGCTGAGCCAGCGCTATGATGGATGGTCCTTCAAACTCGAGCCGGACCCCGGGCGGTTGAAAGGTGTTCGATTATACTGTCCAATGACCTACTTTAGGCCTCTAACCATTATAATAAACAGTATCTACCTAAATATCTTGAGCTCACACACTCGTCTCCTAATTTAAGAGCTGTGCTCTTGTCAGTAACTGATGCATCTCTCTCCATCTGTTACTTTCCGGCATACAGAGAGTTCTAGTGTGCATACTAGTACTACGAAAGCCTTTGGTACCATAACCATCCGGCCACGTCTAAATAAAGCAACAACGATAGCAGTGCGACAGCCGCTCAGATTCACGCTTGTCGCAGACCCATCGCAAGATACGAATACGTAATAAACCATGTCAAGGAGATCTACATAGCATTTACGAAAAGGATCATCGAAAAAAATTACAGACACCAAGCCGCGTTGGTTGCCTGATTCTTCTAGGCTTTGTCGCGAGGAACAGGCGTAGCTTCACCTAACTCCTAGGCGTTAAAAGTGATTCTTGTGATTTTATTGCAATAAATACCATTTGACTTTGAATGTCTCATAAAATAGATGATAGTAATATTTTTATTTGTTCTTATGCTTCAACAGAGAGCGCTTCAGGTAAGCTGTATGTCGGTTTGAATTGTGATGTTTTGTTTTTTTTGTGTTCCCTGTATGCTTGTTTTGAAAACTATAGTATTCTTGATATATATTGGTAACTGATTATAAAAAAATATTATAACTGAACTTCGGCGACTAAGATTATAAAAAAACCGGCCAAGTGCGAGTCAGACTCGCGCACGAAGGGTTCCGTACCATTATCTATAAAAACGGCAAAAAAAATCACGTTTGTTGTATGGGAGCCCCCCTTAAATATTTATTTTATTCTGTTTTTAGTATTTGTTGTTATAGCAGCAACAGAAATACATCATCAGTGAAAATTTCAACTGTCTAGCTATCACGGTTCATGAGATACAGCCCTGTGACAGACAGACAGACCGACAGCGAAGTCTTAGTAATAGGGTCCTGGTTTTACCCTTTGGGTACGGAACCCTAATAAGAAATACAAGTAGCGGTTTAACATTCAATCTCAAGATTTGACCCGCACATACTAACTAGCATGGCAAGTTAAATAAAAGCTTGTGAAAAGAAATAAATTTGCGAAACAGCCCATTAAACCTAACATAATTGACAGTTTTAAAATGGAAGCAAGGTATTCACCAAGCTCCACAACATTCCCAGTGAAACATAATCGGTATTTATCTCGACTTTAAGCATTATCAGCTAATCTAGTTCGTCGGTGAATAACCTCTGTAACCCGCTCGTTAGTTAAAATATTTTTATAAGCAAGTACAGTTACTATTATCACGAAGTCTTTTAATAAAGAAGACTAGTGGAAACCTTCACGACTTCGTTCACTTGAAGTTATTTCCAAACAGACTTTAAACCCCGCTGCACTTCCTTAGAGGTTGCATTTCGGGAATTCCTTTCTGGACATCAAATTATGGAATACACCCTCAAAACTTCTGTGACCAGTGGTTTAGACTGTGCGTTGATGGATCAGTCAGTCAGTTTTAAAACGCCAGAGTTTTATATGTTCTAATATATAAAATTCTCGTGTAACAGTGTTTCTAACCAAACTCTTTCGAAACGGCTTGACCGATTCATATAATTTTTTTTCGTCGAGTATTTTTTATACTCCTAAGTGATAAGGGTGGCGTAAAGTTCGGGAAAAAATTAAAATGCTTTTTTCTGTGTGATTATTGAGATTTGCCAGGACGACGTCTGTCGGAACAGCTGGTGTATAGATATATGCCAGTTTTCAGAACTTTTCAATACATATGCTCTATGTCAATTTTTTTTCAAGTTATACTTTGTTTAGAAATTTTATAAATTGTTAAATGACTACCCGACCGGACTCTGGTGGGAGTTAAGAGTTAATATTACGTCCCTTGGGTTATGTTAGGTCGCAATAAGACTACCCGCTCTGGTTTTTCGCTAAGCCCTCCTAAATCAGTGCAAAAATTTTAATCCACTTTCCTTTCTGCAAAGTAACTTCTACGAAAAAGCAAAAACCCGCGCGCACTAAGCTGTAAAGTCTCAAAGTGAAATACTGAAGGACACAGTATTTCATGCTGTGGCTACATTATTTTCGTATATGTATTACTAGCTTCTTGTACATGTGAAACCAGAAAGTTGACGGCATTCGTTTCGACAGAAGACAGAGATCCGTTAAACTGGGAGTTCGGATGTCGCAAATGATGTATGTATCGGAGGCCGTATGCAACGATGTCGACAATCCGCTCATAAAACAAGAAGCGAGTCAGGAAAACGTCGATAAGATCGGCATTATTTGCCATCAAGACGCGGAAAATCACCACAAAGCACCACAAAGCTTGATAGGGAGCACATTGAGTCCCATAGGTGTCAGTCAGCAGGCGAAGATCTCGAAATATTTGATCTGGGGACTGACCCCAGAGGATTCGTTTTTCTAAAATTAAATTAGGTCCTTTTTACTCGCTGATGATACTTCATTGGTCCAATAGTTTTTTTAGTTTATCCGTCGAAACCACCATACAAATCTTCTTTACGTATAATTGGGTGTACGAAGACGGGACGAGCAGATAGGAGAAAAAGAAATATTCACAATATTAATCGACAAACCACAATTCGGCTTGAATTATCGGATTTAATTGAACGAGCGAGAGCATTTTAGTGAATGATTGATGTACCAGAAAGGGGCTGGCGGGATCAATTAGCATAATGTAATTAAACGCAGAGGGGAACGCAGCTACACGCCATCATAGATAACGCGATGAGATGGATCATTGTATATTCATGTTTTTATTAGTATTACAGATGCTACTCATTTAAAATTGAATTATATTAAGTTTTCTATATTAATAGTGCATACTAATTTTGCTAAGCTTTTCCAAGCAACACCATATAAAAACTCGTAGAATTTTATTTTATGAAACGAAATTATATCACAACTGTGATTCTCAAATACTTAAAATTTACTCTCCGATCTCGAGGCGCTTAGATCCATATTTAGCAGCATACGTGACAGGTTGCAAACTGTCAAAACTCCGTTGACCGTTGTAGTAAATTAAAAAATCATAATAAAATCTTTGTTCCTCTTTAATTAAAAACTTAAAGCACTGTAATAAAGCAGAGCCTTTGTTACTGTTCATATTATTATCTGAAAACTCTAGATGGCGTACTCGCTTATTCGCAGGCAGACGGCCGCGACGGACGTTGGCAATCCCCTTCACCCCACCTGCCTGTGACTATTCCATAGACCACGGAAATAAATAATATCCTATCCTGTTGGGATGTCCTTTTCAAAACAAGGATCATACGTTTTAAATAGAAATACGGCTTATTACCACGTTTTTTCTTGTATTGCTGACGTTTCGAGACGAATTCAGATGCTTTTCATCATGAGCGATCAACGACAGATCGATGAATATGTTTTAATTCTATAAGGATTATACGTTTAATCTACTGGTTGATCGAGGGAACTAACTGCTATGCTTATTACAAAATACCACGTTCGATTAATCACGAAAACTGTCATTATCTTGTCCACCAGAGTAATCGGTATCACCAAATAATCGGAATAACAAATAGTTGTAGACAAAATGTTTTTTTTTTGCTAGTACAAACCCTCGCGACTTCGTTCACGTGAAATTATTTTCAATCACCGCTGCACACTCGCTAATTAGGGGTTGAATTTCGGAAATGATTTTCTTAGTAACCCCTTCCACACCCTAAAAATTTTAAAAATCTAGGGCCAATGATTTAGACTGAAATCAGACCAATAATGTGTGTTGATAGACCAGTCAGTCAGGTAAGCAAGATATTTATATATCTGGATCGCCCATAGTTTATCCTACTTCCTACTAATATTATAAATGCGAAAGTTTGTGAGTAAGTGGGGGTGTGTGTGTTTGTTACTCTTTCACGCAAAAACTACAGAACGGATTAAAATGAAACTTAACAGTAATATAGCATAGACATCAAAATAACACATAGGCTACTTTTTACCATCCGTGCGAAGCCGGGGCGAGTAGCTTATATGTCAATAAATTCGGTTACAATTTCCAGTAGAGCTTACCGCCTCGCATGTCTTTATCGTCCAAAGTTTTCATTGCTCCATGGTTTAATACGTTCTGCGGTCGATGTGCCCGGCAAACTGAACGTTTGCGCCACGACGACGGGGGTATGGCTACATTTTTATGATAATCCAATAACTTTAACCCAGTTGTCCACCTTGGCGCATACCGCTAACCTATTTGTGCTCGACTGAACTTTTCGATCTCCCTAAAATGTGCTTTGATAATGAGACTAGTCTTGGAGCTCGGTTTGGTAGCTCTGCCTTCTGCGTTTTAGATTATTGGTTTCAAACCATTGCTTTAAAAGAAATATAATTTTACTACTATATTTTTACTACTCGAGTGAGTTGTACTAGTTTTAATGCACAGTAGCTAAAATGGCTAATATTATTTATATCTGTTGATTTTGTAAGCAAAAGCTAGTAGCCGATATATCTGTTGTCATCTCTTTTCGTTGACACAAAAGTGACAATGACAAGTCATGAATGGAGTTAAACAACATAAGATTATAAATGAGACCATTAGTTTGTTTGTATTTTAAGTATAAGAAACACAAAACTCCATTTTGTTTCATAAAAATATCTTTTCCTTGAGTGCAGGTAAACACTGTATAATAATAACAGCTCTTTTTCCTTCCAATTAGGATCCCAGGATTACCATTGAAATCCTAACTTTTTGATGAATTTTGTCGTGTTATTCTGGTCATCCCATCTGGTAGCCTTACTCTCAATACTTTTTACCTAAGAGTTATACTCGTACCTAACCTGAATATCCCTCTATTTCCAGGTGAAGAAAATGGCGGAACGCGTCTCGAAATGCCGCGAGGACGTCGCCAAGAACCGGGAGAAGTACCAATCATCTCTTGCGGAGATAACCGCCTACAACCCTCGCTACATTGAGGACATGACGGGAGTCTTCGATCGCTGCCAGCAGATGGAAGCCCAGAGGCTTACGTTCTTCAAGGATGTGCTGTTCAGTTTCCACAAGTGCCTCAATATCAGTCAAGAACCCTCGTGAGTGATTTGATCAGTTTTTCGTGAATGATTTCTTAAAGGTTTTTTAGAGGTCAACAAACTATGCAAAGCTTGTATTATGAGCCAGATAGCTGATAGAAAACATAAATATATTATTATACATTTAACAACCATGCACACAACAAACATTCAAGTTCATCACACAAACGTTTGTCCTGGAGAAGAATCGAACTCACAACTTACAGCGCAGCAAGCAGTGAAACCAACTGAGCTGTGAGACCAGTCAAATATGTTTCACAATACAGCCGGTTTTACTTCAAATAATTTGACAATATCACTGTTTCTGATCTGTGAAGGATTACATTATCTTTCTAGAAAATTGCCTCTTCGAAAATCTAGTCTTCCATTTACAGAGATTTGTTATGCAACTCGAACTGCGAGTTTATCTGATGTTCCGTATCTTTACCGCCACATTTCAGATTACCACAAATATACGAAGAATTCCACCACACGATTAACAATGCTGACCACCAGAAGGACCTGAAGTGGTGGGCCAACAACCACGGCGTCAATATGGCCATGGCGTGGCCGCAGTTCGAGGTAACATAGGCACACCTCACCACTACATACCAACTATCCCATTTACCATGAAGACAATTTAACGCAATGAAACCTTTTGGTAGAACGAACACCTAATAGTTTTATAGATCACTTAAACCTTCAGTTTTCACCATAGACCTTATACTTCCTATTACATTAAAATACGATCCGTATTTGACGTATATATATAACCGAGCGTAATCGCAGTTACCAAACTAAACATAAATAGCCAAATAAAACGATATTCTATTGATATCGGTCGGTATTATAGAGAAACCAGGTATTGACTCAATTGATACACGAAGATATGCCCTTCAACTTTTGATCGATGAGTATCGATTGAAAGATAAAACAATATTTTCTATACTTACGTCTAACTACTAAAGGCGAACATAGGCCACGATTTATTTTCAAAAAAATTTAGTCTCACTATAATTGCAATCCTAATAATATTATAAATGCGAAAGTTTGTGAGTTTGTATGTATGTTTGTTCCTCAATCAGGCCTAAACGACCAATCCTATTAAGTTGAATTTTGCCGTAGATGTAGATATAATGCCCGAATAAATAATAGACTACTTTAAAATATGAAAAACATCCCAAAAACGGTAAAAAAAAACTCAAAATGGATGATTTCTGTATAGACGGCGCTGATTTGCAACAAATCTGACAAATACTAAAACATTCAGTCTTTTCTATTCGATTATTGAAATTTGACAGGACAACGTCTGTCACGGGTCGGCTAGTATATTATATAAGGTATCAAAAAATTGTCTATAATCTTCATTATTCAAGATGAAGAAGTGCGAGACCGGTTTGGACAGCTAGTAACAAAATATTTGCGTATTAACACGTTCTCGAAACGGTGAAGGGAAACACCGTGAGTACAACGGACTTGCAACTTGTCACGTATGGAATGCTAACTATTGAGAAATGCGGGCATGTGCTAAATGAAATGTTTGCACGTGCCCTCTGTCTGCTACCTAAGATATCTTCAAGGATCTAAGCGTCTGGAGATCAGAGAGGATGTCTTCCGTACTTGGAGATTACAGTCGTAAAACGATATCTTTCGTTCTAATTACATAGGGTATTGTAAATAAACACACGATTGATAACTATGAAGTTATTAGTGTAAAAGCTACAATAAAAATATAGTTAAAAAAACTAAAAAAACACGCTATATATTTTTTGTACTAAAATCTTCGCATTGGTTCGTCCGGCTCTATACAAACATTGCCACGCAGCACTAATACTATATACCTTGTCTGGTAAAACTGAGTCCTAATAATATTATAAATGCGAAAGTTTGTGAGTTTGTTTGTATGTTTGTGCCTCAATCAGGCCTAAACGACAAAACGGATTAAGATGAAATTTGATGTAGATATAATGCCCGAATAAAACATAGACTACTTTTAAATACGAAAAACATCCCCAAAATAATAAAAAAAACGCATAAAGGATGATTTTGGTATAGACAAAAAATCTGACATCAGTGTCGACATCAGTCGTCATAGCAACGTGCGTTACTCTATGCGATTATTGAAATTTGGACAGGACAACGTCTGTCGCGGGTCTGCTAGTGCTTGATATGTTCTTAGGTAGGTATAATACATTCCTTTTAAGCCCACATCCTGAGCAATCATCGTCTTATTCACGGCTTTAAGTGCTCTCATGCAGAACCAGTGAAGTTTTTGTGTTCTCATTGTGCCTAATAAATACGTCTTGGTTTCGCATTGTCTAACTTGAAGTGGAACTTTTGAAGTACCGATCTTAAAATAAAACAGGCATAAATTAATTCGTCCATTTTAAACTCGCTGAATTGGAAATAACACCGACCAAGTGCGAGTCAGACTCGCGCACGAAGGGTTCCGTACCATTATCTATAAAACGCCAATAAAATACGTTTGTTGTATGGGAGCCCAACTTAAATATTTGTTTTATTCTGTTTTTAGTATTTGTTGTTATAGCGGCAATAGAAATACATAATCTCTTAAAATTTCAACTGTCTAGCTATCATGGTTCATGAGATACAGTCCTGTGATAGACAGACGGACAGCGAAGTCTTAGTGCTTAGTGCTTATACACGTTGACTCGCGGGCGCGGTGGCGGGCGCGGTCACGAAATATCAAACGTATGACTAGTTAGCTCGCTACTTAGACCGCACGTGCGTTTTGAACGTGAACACTTGGAAATCACGTCATACGTTTGATATTTCGTGACCGCGCCCGCCACCGCGCCCGCGAGTCAACGTGAATAAGCACTTAGTAATAGGCTCCCGTTTTTACCCTAAAAAAACGATTATTTTTTGCCAGCTACGAGTATATGTTTTGTGCATTCTTTATCTAGTGCTCCGGAATGGCTAGTAAAATTTCAGGTTTAATAATCATTTATTCTCAAAAAGATAATAAATATCACTTCCACGAGAATCAGTTACATACATAAATTTAAATGGTTTCTTAATTGTGTAGGGAATTTAAGCGATATTTTACATTTATTTATTACTCTTCGACGTTGTCCTGTCTGAAGAAAAAACACTATCAATAACATTTTCCGGGCAACTTTTCCAATTTATCTTTTTCAAGAACACGACACGACTACATTTTATTATTGTTATATATATAGTAGTTATATATTGTTTTTTAGACACCTAGTTGCGTCACGCGTCATACATTTTTAACATACAAAATGTTGTGTGAAATATCAACAAAATCCAATGAACACACAAAATTCTAACACGTGATCTTTAGAATGTCCCCGCTAAAACTTTTAAAGAGAGCCTAGGTTATCAGCTCAAGGGCATCTGAAACAAAATGTCAATATTGCTCGAGCAATGTTACACAAGATAGGTATATGCAAACACCAGATATGATCATTGTTCAGCTTGTAAATTCTTTCAATCGAATTGTATTTTCTTACGAAACTTGAAACTATTTAAGTGTACTGTCATAATATTAAAAAAACCGGCCAAGCGCGAGTCGGACTCGCGCACGAAGGGTTCCGTACCATTAACTATAATAAATGGCAAAAAAAATACACTTTTGTTGTATGGGAGCCCCACTTAAACATTTATTTTATTTTGTTTTTAGTGTTGTTATAGTGGCAACAGAAATACATCTTCTGTGAAATTGTCAACTGTCTAGAGCCTTGTGACAGACAGACGGACAGCGAAGTCTTAGTAAAAGAGTCCCGTTTTTACCTAATGTATATGTAAATGATAACATAGGTATTATTCAAATAACTAGCTGACCCGTGCCCGCTTCGCTGTGCGTAAGACATTTCTAATACCATCGTTGACTTTTTTGTAGACGTTTTTAAGGTGTACAATACTGTAGTACATTATTTTGATATATCTCGTGGGGTTCAGCCAGCATTTGCAATGTAAGCGCAAAAAAATGTGTTTATTTACGACATCACATTAGAAACCTCTAAAATTATCAGTGTTTCTCTACTATATTATGCATGTATTATACATATAAACCTTCCTCTTGAATCACTCTGTTTATTAAAAACCGCATCAAAATCCGTTGTGTAGTTTTAAAGATATAAGCAAACATACATACAGACATACAGACGCGGGAAGCGGAAAGCGACTTTGCTTTATACTATGTAGTGATTACAATAAATTAGTTTATATCTAAGCCTATCAAAAATAAATCTTATCCGATCTAATTGATTACCCAATCAAGAGCTGATAAAATTCACAGACTACCTAATCTTACTACTTTATAGCCTGTTTTAAGTAGCAAACTAACTAAAACATAACCAATTACGAGCACCTACTCAAAACAAAAGCGACCTTGTAACCAAAATAATGAACCCCTTAGTCATAATGAATTCGTACAAAACACAAATCTATACCAAAATACACTTTTAATCTCGATTTTTTAAATCTCCTGTTGTCCTTAGAAAGTGAGACACAGATAGAGTGTTTACTTCTGCATTTTCAGATATTTTGTACATGTGTATTTAATTTCAAATAAATAAATAAATAAAAACAAAACCTAAACCAAGCTTACGAAAACAAGGAACCCCCGGATACGGAAACTCTCCGGTTCGCTTACCTCCCTGAGGCGGCCTCCGTCGCCGTCTCACGCGCCATGGCCACGGCTCGTCGCTCGCCCACCGCAATCGCGCAGGCGTGGTCACGCTCCATCAGACGCCTGCGTCTGCTCCTCCCAACCGCCTGCTTCGGCGCTGATGAGAAGGCGGTCTCAGAAGCCAGTAGCTACTACGGAACGAGTCGGTTTTATAGCAACCCGCTTATGGTACGCCCGTGGATGTGAACTATCATGCGGTTTAGACTCAATTTACATTGCCGAAGAATGGAATGTAAGACTTTTTGCAACTAGCATAATGAACTCGAGGATGCCAAAGAATTCTCCGGAAAACGCGCGATCTCTTTTTTGGCTCGCATTTAGTTTGTATGTTATACAATTGACATAAAGTTAATTATGCTATGTGCAATTTAGTTACAAAGTAGCTTCCATTCCATTCCGCGGCAACGTAAATTGGGCCTTAGATGTGTGATGCACGAAGTGGGGCACCAGGCACTTGTTCAAGCCGTTTGGATGTGGTCTATTGAGATGAGGATAAGGAGACCAAGCTGGAACTCTTGGTTGTTTCATCAGACCACCACTGCTTCAAGGCGATGGGTGTTTTAAAAAAAACAATTTATATGTTTTATAAGATCGGAAAAATCTTAAACGGCACCGATATTTGTATGCTGCTATCGGTCACCTATCCATTTCGCGACCGCGCTGAAGATTGATCAGCTAAGTAAGTAAGTATTGCGGTATAAGTTCGTGTCTAAATCGATTTTATTGGGAACTCTAGACTTGAATCGCCCATCGCCCAATAATAATAAAAGCACTCGAGTTTTACTCCAAACAGCACAGAGTCTGGTGAAACTGGTGTCACACGAAATTACACCGTAACGGTTGGAGTTAAAGAGCAATTTCGATGTTCACAAGAGCACCTCATGAGGTGCACTGTCATTCACTCATCCGCACCGAAGCAGGTAGAGGAAGCAAATGCAAATCGATTTTGAGCACAAAAAAAAACATGAAGAAGGCATTTTGATGAGGCTTAAATCATGAGACTGCTAGAAGACTAGCCTGGTCTAGAACTTTTCTAGGAATGGATCCTAGATTCAGTTGTACCAACCTATAGGTACTTAAAATAGAAACGTGCGTTAGGAAAGTTAAATACCAGATGGTAATTGGTTGGTAATCATATATTGACCAATCAATGGTATTCGAACGGTTTCTGGCAACATTACAGCATACTACAAGAATTTACTCTCAAAAAAATGATATTATGTTATCAGATAAAAACTAATTGGTAAAAGAGTTCGTTGCAAAAATATGCTAAAACTTCTCAGGAATTCAAAATTAATTAGGTCTATATTTATCTAACGATTAAGAATTACTTGTCCATTTTCCTCCATAAACCAATTATCCCTTACGCTTAATCGCATGATCTTAGATCCCTTTGTTCTCTTAGTTTTTCTATTCTTCCCTACGATAAGTTAGATTTAAGTCCGATGTCCACCAAAGCGACACTGTCTGGGCTATCACCAAAGTGTATTTGTAAACAGTATTCAGACTATGCAGAGTGTGTCGCTTCAGTGGATTTCGGACCTTATTGGCATCCTGCTTGACGTTGCCATTAATGTTCACCAGCTTTGAATGGACGTGTTACTGTTCTAATTGATTTAATACTTTTATTTTTTATCTTTGAGTTTGCATAAATCGCACCGACACATTGGAACTTTTGCATTCTTTCAAAAACTAACCAAGTTCAACGTTTTTTTTTATTACATCTAACTTTTTCTCGAATCATAAATTATGTCACGTAATATGCAAAGAAAAGTAGTGTTTATCGCGCGGTAATAGAGTTCCAATTTGTCGGCCGCGCTCGCCGAGACCGCTTGTGACTGGTGTGGTCTATCAGGAGTACACGGAGGAGTTCCGGGACATCGCCAAGGGCAAATCGAAGGAGAGCCTTCCCACCGGACCCATTACCCTGCTGAACCAGCGGCCAGTCAGCGAGGATGTACGTTCCGACGTCACTTTAAAAATGTGCTCACGCAAGCGTGCTGGCCTGGCGATATTACGACAACGATCATTAGATAAAGTTCTACAATACATCGCGTACCGGCGACTTAGTACGCCATGTATTTAAATTATTTGGCGTAGTAGCAATGAATGGCGTGTCTTCAATATGAAACGTACTCGTCAGTTCAAGAGGATGATGCTGGCGTACTGCTATAGAAATTTGGCTTTCAAAAGAAAATGCTAAACGAAATAAATAATAAAAGATACAATTCAAAATTAAAGTGCGCTTGTAATACGCAAAAGTCGCGTACTACGGCAAAAGTACGCCAGGAATTGTCGATACGCAGCATATTGCCAGTGCATGGTAAATGGCAACTAATATAAATGTTTTTTTTTTTTCAATTCTTAAATTATCCGTATGGTCGTAATATCGCCATCCCAGCGCTTCACACGTTGTCGTAGCACTATAAACGAAGAAATGGAGCTTAAACACATTCTGAACGAAAACTACATATTTTTCATTAATACACATCAATTAATATTTCAATTATGGGTTTTTATCGCGGTATCACTATTTTATTTATCCCGACGTTTCGACTGTTTTGCAACAATGGTGGTCGCGGAAGTACGCGATAAATATCCTTTTGAAATACTAATGAATACACAATTTTGTTATGTTTTGGTCAACACTGTCTTGTTTTCAAGAATGTATCTAAGACTCTTCCAGGATTCAAATGAGAATGTAAAACCGTCGCGGTCGTCCAGTACAGAGGTGAATTGGCTTAAGACAGCATGCTACAAAACGGGAAAAGTCCTACCGTAGTTTCTAGACTTTTCTAGACCTAGAAATGGTGATGTGGTTGTTCTCATTTCGATCTACTATTAGATTAAGTGCTTTTTATATAATTTATCCCCCCCTCCCCTCACTTATTTGACTGTTTTGTTATATCGATGTTGCATGATGGATGTGCTTCCAACAAGTTTGCATTTGGCATGAAATTAATAAACTTACCAATAATAAACCGAAGAATCCCTATATCTATTATATAAATTATTTACTTATAATATTCCAATATAAGTTCCCAATATCATAGATATAAATATGTATAGACTAGACCAGGGACATTGTAAACAGAGGTGATGGGAAGCATCGATCAGAATTTGTCCTCTTTAAATCTATATATATAAAAATCAATGCCACTTTTCGTTGTAATTTATAAAATTACTCAAGAACGGGCTCACCTATCCTAACCAAATGTTTAGGCTTTGTTCGGACTATTTAGTAGATGGTTTATGTGAAGTTTGCACAAAATCGGTAGACTTTTTATCCAGGTACCACCCGTGCGAAGCCGGGGCGAGCAGCTAGTGAATTATAAATTAGATTTATTCTGAGCGAATTTCCCAATCATTCCTGTTTACAATCTTTTACAACAACCCTGTAAATAAAGTCACCAAAATAAAATCAATAACAAATTGTTCATAGATAACTGGTGGCTATTTTGATATCTAATGTATTGTCTATGTTTAGGAGCTTCCCCCAATAACCGCGAACAACAAGACAAACGCAAAAGCCAACAGCAACAACCATTCGGAGCCACCCGCGCCCCCAGCGGCTGTGCCCAACAACACTGCGAATAATACCATAGACAAGAAGACTATTAGCGCGCCTATAGCTGTCACGTGAGTATATTTCCCCTACGTACGTTACAATAACCTGATCACATAGGCACCTATTCTATCTTCCTTCATTCTCGTTACACTACCCCCACTTCATTGCCTTCCTTCTCTTTCTAATGCCGGAGACACACTTACGTGTCGTGGCGCGGCGTGTCGCGCCACTAGCCAATCGCAAGACAGCGTTTGCGACACGACACGACACCCAAATATGTCTCTAACCATACTAAATGTATGAAAGCGATTAGCTAGTGGCGCGACACGCCGCGCCACGACACGTAAGTGTGTCTCCGCCATAAGGGATAAGTTGTTTCCCCTAAATTCAGTGTTACCATGACCTGCAGGCTAATTGAGTAAAATACGATCTTCACCCGCTGATTTTCATTGCCATAGCTTTCGAATTTAGAGAATACCAATACCATACTAACTATTAAAGAATCATTTGCTCTATTTCAAGATTCTAAATAGTTACTATGGACAAAAAATCAATCGATGTTCAGAGTTCTGGCAAATTCAAATTCAAATTCAAAAATCATTTATTTCAATAAAATCACAAGGATCATTAATTTATAATATACGTTTCAAAGTGATCTTTGAAACGTCTTAGGAACTAGGTGAAGCTACGCCGATTCCACGCGACCAAGCCTAGAAGAATCAGGCAACAAACACGGCTTGGGGTCTACCTTTTTTTTTATGATCCTTTCCTTAATGCTATGTAGAGCTCCAGTGTGGTGCCAATCGAACAAGGTGAAGGCTCAAACAAGAATAATAATTAAAAGTTAAAAGTACCTACTACTCAAGTACGTAGGTACAGCAATAAAAAAAAATAACTAAAGAGCTTCAGCACAAATTCAAAAAGCAACACACGCTACACTTGATTTAGAATTAAAACTTACAGATAAAATAACTATTTGCTTAAAAATAATTAAAGTAGACAAATGTTACACAAAATGAAATTAAGTACCTAAATTAATATTTAGCTGTCGAGTGGCAGAGCGACATCAGGTCACGAGGATTTATCATTTATATAATCATCTACAGTATAATACGCTTTGTTTATAAGATTATTCTTTATATAGGCTTTAAATCTTCTAACGGGAAGTTTTGTTGCGTTTTCTGGCAGTTTATTATAAAATAGTATACAATTCCCCATAAACGACCCCTTCACTTTTTCTAATCTAAATTTGGGTATGTACAATTTGTTCTTATTTCTTGTGTTAATACTATGTACATCACTTTTTTTCTTAAAGAAAGCCATATTCTTATGTTGAAAAAATGCTATTATTGCGAAAGCCATATTCTTATGAGTATACAGCAATATAAATCAGCTGGTTTAGAACATTACATCATCCTTCTAGCTCCATCCTCATTACCTTCCATCCTTACCACCGTATTCAGGAACGACACTATGAGAACACGCACCCATAGTGGAGGAAATCTTTTTTCATAAACATCACTTTATGTGTTGAGTGACACTATGGCGCACACTACCGTGTGCCTCTAGAGCTCAACTTTGGCTAGAGGCACACGACAATGTGCCTCTAGTCACACTATGCAGTGTCACACCTGTGTCGTTCCTGAATACGAGGGTTAATCTCACTTCCTTCCTTCCCCATCCTTATTCCCTTTCCTATCTGCAGTATAGAACGTCTCGAGATCTACGCATGCGCCAATTCGTGCGGCCCCGCCACGCCTGAAGACGCGTTGGGAGCGCATCTACTGCGAATGGCTTTGCGCTCTGAAGTTACCAACAACACACGCTTCACTATAACTGATATGAGTGATTGTGTTATGCCCACGTTAGTTATCCTTCCTTTCAAAAGTTTGGACGTGCCTCTGACTAACCCCTCGATACATCTTTAAGGATCGAGAGAGCCTGGAGATCTGAGAGGATGTCTACCGTACTTGAGGATTACAGTCGTGACCCTATTTCATTTCATTTCAAATGTCGGTTCTGTTTTTGCCAGACTATTAATATAAAACTAAACTCAAATATCCATCTCGTTCTGTTTCATATAGAGTAAAAGACATAAGTAACAATAATTAGTTTAGTTTGTTACCAACAGTATCGGCATTTTATTATCCAACTAAGAAATCACTCTCAAACGAGTTCTTAAAGAATGGATTTCGATTAGATTTTAAACGTACCCTTAGGTTTTGTAGTTATAATGATTGTTGCATTTATAAATTGACTATAATTGTTTTATTAGAATAATAAGCCGAGATCATAAGTAGATTGTAGTGCCCAGGGGTTTATTATTGATTATTACCATTAATAATACCATCTATAACATGAATATAGAATTGAACGTAGAATTGTCTACTATACAACATAACGGGTGTCCCAAATTGAATAGTGAAGTACATTTATTTGTGATAACTTGTAATTGGCATTCAGCATACTTGTATCTTTCTGTTAAACATTTACAGTACCTAGCTGTAAGCTTTCTTTTATATATATAAAAGAAAGTCGTGTTAGTTACACTATTTATAACACAAGAACGACTGAACCGATTTGGCTAAAAATTAGTGGGGAGGAACCAGAAGACGGACATAGGATACTTTTTAACGGGAACGGGAATGGGAAATTAACACAACATTTTTTAGAGCAATACGAAGTTCGCCGGGTTAGCTTGTTCAAAAATAAAATAATTATTTTCTTTTACAAAACAACTTTTCCGTTCCAGTAACGGCACAGCATCAGCGCCGAAGTCTAACAAGCCCTCCCCCACCAAAGAGAGTCAGAGTCAAAGCCAGAGTCAAGGCAAGGGCCAAGAAAACCCGTTTGAAGAAGACGATTGGGACGAGGAGTCTGGTGGACCCCTCACGGATACCGGAGAGCCTGGCGTTCCTGTCAGAGCTTTGTATGACTACACTGGCGCTGAGAGTGATGAACTTAGCTTCAGACAAGGTGAGATCACAGATGAGAAGTCTTAAAATACTTAGATACAATAAAATTTGCTGCCCGGTGCACGGGTGGGTGTACTTACTTAGAAGAATAGAGGAAATTTATTGAGAATTTTTTTTGATAAAAATCTATTAGCCAGCTAAGATAAGCCGGTTTTCGAACCCACGACCTTCGAATTGAAACTGACGTTTTGTATGGGATAAGACGGAAAAAGTGATAAAACTGCATTATCTTGAAAAACATCAAATTTAAAAAAAAAACTATTTAGCTATTCATAGTTTTGATTAAAAACGAAGAAGAGCCAACTTTGTTTTTGAAGAGCCACTTTGGAAAATAAATCTATCGAGAAAAGTTTCACCAATCGTGTTTCTGTCTTTAATTTATCTAGATTAAATCCTTAGGTTATCTTTATCTTTTGAGAAAAAACGATTCTGCATTCATTAAAAATATTTATTACTCGTCTTAATATGCTTTTATTTAACTCTTAGGTGACTTATTCGAGAAATTAGAAGACGAAGATGAACAAGGATGGTGTAAGGGTCGAAAGGATGGTCGTGTGGGTCTATACCCAGCTAACTACGTAGAACCAGTCGGGCACTAGGGCTGGCCACACCTCATCGCACCCTTCAGTGCTGGTTCTACCAATCTTGTTGCATGCTGGAGGGAGCGATGTGTTATCGGGGAAACCAATTTACTTTTGCAGTAATTACAATAAAGGTTTTTTGTTTTTAAGCATGTCCCGGTTGGATAACCAAATAATTATGTACGTAGATGTTAGAAAAATCTTTATTTCTCACCAAATATTATTAGGTGAGTATTATTAAAAATGTAATCTAGTTTTGTTTTATTAAGTGTTTAAAGATAACTTACACTGTTTCTGTTTGTTATTATTTGTATTATTTAGTTAGATTTTAATTATTAGATTATTCCATTGGGACTTGTTAATTTATCAGTATTTTGTAAAAATCCAATAGTAACACTTTTGTTACACACAGATATGGTCCAAATAGATGTGAATCTTTATCTAATATACTATTTTACAGATATGACAGCAAATAATATAAAATACTAATAATTGCAATAGTTTAATGGTTTCCCGTTATACGAAGTTGTATAATCCGAAAACGTAACATGGTTCAGCTAATAGCCCTTGCAGACTACAGACTAAAAGACTAATTTACTACGTAATTTCACTAGTTCTCTGCTGGTCACCTTGTGTTGTGTCACTGACCAATAAAAACAAAGAAGTCCTAGACTTACCACAAGATCTTAAAGTAAAATAAAATAGTACTACTCGCGGTGCGAAAGTGACATCATACTAGTGTATAGCGTTGTCACTTTCGCACCGTAATATTGTTTCGATATTACTTTAGGATCTTGTGTTATAGTTAGATATAAGTAAGATAAGTCTGTCTGTCTGTAATCTGCGTGGGATTAAATTTTAGCATATTATTTTACCTCCGTGACATACGAGTAAGCGTGCACCGATTTTATATGTAAATTGTGATGAATGCATGCGTGACAGATTCCTTGTAAAATTAGTTGTTAACGCGAGTCACGAAGTAGTCATTATGAATAGTTGTAAACACTTGCACGAAACGCAGTGTACATGCTGCTTTATTATATTCGCTTATTAATGCCGGTGTCCAATAAGTAGTAGCGGAGATGAGTATAAAAACTACAGCAAAAATTTGTGAATGACATATTTTGATATGTTTCTGGTTTCATTCTCCGCTATGGTAAAAGCCATCCTTAAAGTTGTGCTGACACTGCGATTCGTTATGAAGCACTAGTGATTTTATAAGTACAGAAATTGTAATGCATGTAAATTGTCAGAAACGAAAGTGATTTTAGAATCATTGGAAACGGGGTCATGCCTCGGTTCTTCAATGATCTTTCGACTATAGAACATCGAACTTTGATTCTTATTGTGGGTATTATGTTGAAGTGTAGTAATCCTCGCGGGTTAGCGTAATTTAACGAGTTAAGCCATTTTTGCGTTGGCAAATGTGCACTCAACTCTCAAGTTAAACTAACTCATAAGTTAATGTGAGAAAAATCAAGAATCCAAAACTTGTAGCGTTCCATTTTTCGAAGCATGTTTTGACCCAATTTTGTACGTTTCTATTGTAACTGATCCTCGCTTACAACATTCTAGAGAGATTGCGAATTTACGAGTCTTTTATTTTTTGAGCAAATTGTATAATGCATGTACGACACAAACCAAAAAAACTTGTAACTTTTAAATGACGTTTACGTGTTTACGTGAGAAATATTTTACATTTTGTGCACCTTAGAGACTAAACTTTGTCTTTGCTATGGCAATAATTTTTTTAAAAAATGCAATAAATAGAATATATACGTTAATTCTACGTATAGTATCTCTGATTTGCCCGCGATTCGGGACCGCTGGATACGACTGACTTGCGACTTATTCGTCAGGGTTGAGGGGTGCCGAATCTACGGGCCGTATGTCCCCATGTTATCTAGGACTTAGAGATTAGAACAACTTAGCTAAGCCAAAAAGTGTACGCCAATATAACTTTAATAGGCAAACCAAACAATTTAGACGGCAATGGGATATATATTTTTTTGTGATATAGAAAGTACGTCGGTGGTTGCACGTCGGTGTTAATGTACATACACGAGAATTGTATTATCGTGAATAGCGTATTTATTTCCCATTGTATATAATGTATAATTCGTTTGTGGTTAGATGTGTAAGAGGGGGCGCGTGGTACCCGGGACTGAAAAGCGGCCTAATTTACATTATACGGCTAATTTACAACCTTCCATTCGCGAATGCTTATTTGTTTTCGTTCGTGCCGCTCTGCTCCGCCGAAAGGTGCTATTTTAAAGTAAGTATCTGACAACGCCCCCTCGGTAGGATAGTTAAACTTATTAATATATTGAAAATGTTGTACCCTTTTTCCTTTCCCCTTTTATACCTCGTTTTAACTATTGTTGTATGTGATCATAGTCATTGCATTACGTTAGTCGGTGGCTGAGTTTGGTTGGTTCGACAGCGGTAGTGTCGTGAAGACTTCATTATGTTGTATCTCCTTGTTTTCATTGTTATGGGTTTAAGACCTCTTGTGAAAATTATTTGTAATATATTATTATCTGAGAGAGGGTGGTTTTGGACCACATATGTTAATATATTATTGATATTGGTAAAATAAAATTGTTACTTATGAATACGTTTTCTTTTTTCTTAGTCATGATCCTTTGATTTTAGGGTTTCGTAGTCTACAAGACAAGAAACCCTTATAGTTTCGCCATGTCCGTCCGTCTGTCCGCAGCTTAGCTCAGAGACTATCAGTGCTAGAAAGCTGTAATTTGGCATGTATATTAGTAATGTCAACAAAGTCGTAGAAAAACACTTTTAAAAACTATTTTTTTTTTATTATTTGGCGTGATACATTTTGCTCAAGAGTAGAAAAAATGCTATTATTGCGAGTTTACAATAAAACCGGCCAAGTGCGAGTCGGACTCGCTCACGAAGGGTTCCGTTGGGTTCCGTATCATTATCTATAAAAAACAAAAAAAAAACACGTTTGTCTTATGGGAATCCTACTTAAATATTTAATGTATTTTATTTTTAGTATTTGTTGTTATAGCGACAACAGAAATACATCATCTGTGAAAATTTCAACTGTCTAGCTATTACGGTTCATGAGATACAGCCCTGTGACAGACAGACGGACAGCGAAGTCTTAGTAATAGGGTCCCGTTTCCCTTTGGGTACGAAACCCTAAAAAAACGATAATTATATATTTTTATAATCTTCTTTATTGATGATGATACGCAGTGCATTGTCACAGTTATAAATAAGCCTACTGTTGTACATAAAGCGTTAAACCCAACATTCAGTTGAATTAAAAGGTAATGTCAATAGTTTGTACAGCAATAGGATTTCACATTGGGAGTCAAAGCTATGAATATTACATAAGAAAAGGCCTCCAATTTGTTGAGCACAATTAGGTACAAATTGAGTAGGTCTACATGAATTTAAACAGAAAATGTTACAAAATCATTTAAACATTTGCCCAAAATGTACATCACATATAAGCTGAAGTTAATACATTTTATAAGTATGGGCCCCATTCAAAAGTGCCGGGAGGCCTCGTCAAATTATTTCGATTATCTACTTTTAAATGGGACCATTTACTGGCCATTATTAGACGTTTTGAGTATAGATCTATGTGAGCAAATGCGTTATGTGCACTCGGTGCATATTTGGCACAAACGCGTGCGTCTATTGAACATAACTCGACAATCACACAAAGATCACGATTAAATGCAATACCAAGAGTAAAATTAAAATTTATTTACATCAACAAAATACGGTAGATAAATAATATAAAATTATCTTCGATCAGACACATCCAAACGACAATGCTAGATCAAACTAAAAAATGTACTTATTTACATAATAAATGAGTATGTAACAATAAATTTGGGCTCGTAACAGAGATTCCCGGTTAAAAAATATAACATTTTTCTAGCTAGATGTCCAGCTATCTACATACTAACCACCCTAGTACAAAGCAATGGAATTCCGCTGCATTCCTTACATTAATCTGATAAAATAAACGTTACACAATGATAATGGAACGCAACTCTTTACACAACAATTCAGATAAATTATTTACAAACATCCAACGTAACAATATGTATGTATTCTATTAATAATTATGTACTATACTAGGATAAATTATAATAATGAGTTCGCACTGGATTTTGCTTCAGTGTAAGTTGTGTACGTTCGAGATCTACGCACTCAATGCTCGTTTTATCTACGCTTTGATACATAGTACAAGCTTTAAGGTGAGTTTCCACCAGCGCGGAGCTTTGCTATACGGACCAAACAGCGTTTGACATTATTAAACTATTCTTCGGCTTCGCGTAGGTCGAAACTCACCCTTAGTGCGTTACTAGAATCTTTGAGCACTTTTTCATAATTTCAAACAAAAAAGTGACTCTATCCTACCGTTATTACATCTTCACAATTTAAATCGCACGTCAAGCAATTCTTAAACGCAAAAGCAATGTTACAATGATGATATACACATTGATTTAATATCTATTTCGGCGTTACACTCTTGTTTCGAGGAGGCAATAGCATAGTCCTTGTGCCGCAATGAGTCTCACTGCAGACAGGCTTGCAGCTTCTCAGTCCACTCCTGCGCAGCGTTCGCGTCGCTCGCGCAGAAGTTGTACGTGCGCCGACTCGTGCGCAACTGAAATATTCAAAACAATTCATTAAGATCTGAAAGGATATCTACCATGCTTAGGGTGTGTAAGAGTATATTAGTCATGACCCGATTTATATATAAACTAGCCGACCCGTGACAGACGTTGTCCTGTCAAATTTTAATATCGCATAGGAAAAAGCAATATTTGGCCAATTTTTTACCTACAAACCTTGTACTGATAAAATAAATTACGAATTTTGGTAGAATGCGTATCATTCATTAGTCAAAACTGCGTTGCTATGACGACTAAATGTTTTTAGTCTGTGATGTCAGATTTGTTGCACACCAACGCCATCTATACCAAAATCATCCTTTTTGAGTTTTTTTTATCATTTAGGGGTTTTTTTTTTCGGATTATAAGTTCCCCCTTTATTTATTCTGATTTTTATCTACATACAACAGCAAATATCATCTTAATCCGTTTTGTCGTTTATTTTTGATTAGGGAACAAACATAGCAGCCTTATCACAAACTTTCGCATTTATAATATTATTAGGATAGGTTAAAGGTTAAAAAGTGCGATATTGTTAAACACCTTTTGAATAACCCCATAAATAAAGGTCAAAATGGTCAGGTTTCAAAATTGATCTGTATTTTATAGTTATAAAAACAGTTAATTATAATTATCATGTGTGACTTACGTCAAAGAAGGATCTGTCATCGCATTTCTTGGGAGGTCCCGGCGCGGGCGCCGCTTGTGTCACTGTTATCACTTCCGCCAAGTCTGTAAATAAACCATTTCATTTACTCTCATTATATCAATTCTAATTATTATGCTTGCAACCTGTCACGTATGGAATACTAACTACTGCAAAATGTGGGCATGTGCCAAATATAATGTTTGGACGTGCCTTTGACTACCTCCACTAGACATCTTCAAAGGATCAAAGCGCCTGGAGATCTGAGAGAATGTCTACCGTACAGTCGTGATCCTATTTTTTTGTTTTTTATTTTATTATATCAGTTATCTAGTTCCCATAGCACAAGTTTTGCTTTTTTCTATGAAATGTAATAAAAAAAAATAAAAAAAAATTGTTAATTATCAATAATATATCTTACCAATAAAACCTTTACAATGAGAGTCTTCCATAGCGTCGTAGTACCTCAGCTGATGCTTAATAGAATCCAACACGAACCACCTGCAATGAACAAATATTTAATAACCTTATCTAAAATTTAAAAATCTTGTAGTTATTTTTTCATAAGAAAAAAATATTATATGATATAAGGTGATAAGTGAAATTTTTGACGTTTTGTATGAGCTGAGTCTACCCAGATAAGACGGAAAAAGTGATAAAACTGCATTATCTCGAAAACCATCAAATTTAAAAAGAAACTGTCTGTAATTTATTTAGCAAGTATGATAATCTTAAGAATTATATAAAAATAAACTGTTTAGCTATTCATAGCTTTGATTAAAAACGAAACTCGTGTTTTTGAAGAGCCAACTTTGGAAAATAAATCTACCGAGAAAAATTTCACCAATCGTGTTTCTGTCTGTAATTTTGTCTGCCTTAAAAGTTGAAATTGAAATATGTATATTTTAAATCTTTGAATCTTTGAATTTATTATTTCTTAAATACAAGTTCGGGACTTTCGCTTGATCCAATTTTTTTTGGAAAACCTGTAATCTGTTTTCTTTGTTTTAAATAAATGTTATATTTTTTTTACCGTTGCTTCCATCCTTTGAGCAGTGCGCCTCGCTTGTACAGATGGCCTTCGTGGGTTCGGTTCTCGGCCACGTTCGATGAGAATTGCTCATAGAACTGTTGCGATGAAGTCTGCAGCGTGCCTACACCTGGAAGCAACAAATTTATAGATAAGATAATATCAAATCAAATCATTTATTTGCAATTATTGCATTTAATCGGGTACATATTATTACTAGGTTCCTAATTTCATCAAAACTCAAGTGTATTGAAAAGATAAACTTTTTATTCTAAATATTTTACTAAAACAACATAAAAGCAGCATTAATCTTTAAAAATTAAGTAAGACTAGATAGGTTTTTATTTTTTTCTCTTGTTTGGAATTTGTTGCTACTTCCATAAGATATTAAAAGCATGCAGCACCTTTAAGTGATTGTGCATAACCTGTCATAATTTAGTAGTTAATACCTAAACTGAAATAAAAGTACCTATCTTGTGATTGTAAACGTTTTTTTTTTTTACATTTAGTGATTTCCTCGCTGAGGTGGAATGAAAAGTTACGTGTTGCACTCGAGTGCAAAGATTTTTCACCTCGTGCTCTTTTGATTCCCTCGCTAACGCTCAGGATTCTAATTTTGAATCACTCGGTCATCTCGGTCATCAAAATTGAACACGCGGTTAAAAAGCAACTTTGCACTCTTGTATAACAAATAACTATTAAATGTAGTGCCCCCCTCCCTAAAAAAAGGGGGCATACCAATTTTTTTAGTTAATTATTTTTAAGCAATCGGTTTTTATGTTATTATAATAAGTTCGTCATGGTAAAGTAGAACATTTGGTCCCGACTTCACTTACTGTTGGTGACGGTAGCGCGATGATCCCTCTCCCGATGATCGGGAGCCGGAGCCTTGTATTTGGTGCATGGTAATGTGAACACTTCTGCACAACGCTCGTGGCATGCTGCGCCACAATCCACGCAGCGGACACCAGTCTACAACCATAACAAAATACATTTTCTATTAAAAAAGAATTCAATATAATAACCGGCCAAGTGCGAGTCGGACTCACGCACGAAGGGTTTCTTACCATTTATAAAAAACGGAAAGAAACACATATGTTGTATGGGAGCCCCCCTTAAATATTTATTTTATTCTGTTTTTAGTATTTGTTGTTATAGCAGCAACAGAAATACATCATCAGTGAAAATTTCAACTGTCTAGCTATCACGGTTCATGAGATACAGCCCTGTAACAGACAGACGGACAGCGAAGTCTTAGTAATAGGGTCCCGTTTTTACCCTTTGGGTACGGAACCCTAAAAATTAAACCTTCGAGAAATCAGAGCAGCGCGCTATCACCTGTCACATAATATCATATTGCCATTTGAACTTGACAGGTATAACCAATCTAACTATTTATTAGGGAGTTCCGTTGTGAGTGTCCGTTGAACAGTTTCTGACTCCATCATCAGATCAGCTCGCTGTTACCATAATATCAGTGTTTTGTCACCAAAACTAAAGGTTTTACATACATAATTCAATCAATCAAAAGCTGAACTCAATCGGATACCAACAATATTCAAAAAATATTTTGCAGATTTTGACGGACAACTTACAAACAAGCATATAAACAGTGTAAGTGTACGAGCACGTACACTGTCCTACTTAATTCGTGCCATCTAAGCACTTTACGCCAGTCATCAAAAGCAGCGAATTCAGTTCGCGTTCGGTAATCCATCAAACCTCGCGTCTCATTATCATTTCATCATTTATAAGTTTTATATCAATAAATCAGTTAAAATTTATCTCAAGAGTTTTACTGATATAACTATCATCAAGCCAAGGTACATCTTTTTTTTTAAATTTTAATAACTGATATTATCACCTCGCGTGTGTCTCAGTGAATGGTAGGCTTAGCTAAACGTGACTCTGTGACGTGTCTAAAGCCAAGGTGTATGTATTTATTTCAATAAAATTACAAGGATCACTGAAGCTACGACTGCTATAGCCTCCAGATATTTTCGGTTAACTAAGATCTTTCTAATCAACATGCATTCGCACCTTTAACGGTCCCCACAGCAGATCCTGGCAATGATCGCACCTAGCAGGGGCGGGGGGAGCCACAGCCGCCCAACGGTGGTGGGGGGCGGAGGGAGGAGGGGCGGGGGCGGAACAAGTTTGGGCGGGAGGGGGGAGGGAGTGGGGGGTGGGAGCGGTGCAGGTGGAGGAAGGGGGGGGAGCTGCAGCTGCTCGGCCTTTGGCGAGAAGTTCCAAAGTGCCTCTTTTGTGACAGAGGAGGGAAGCGCGGCGAACTACGCCAGAGGACATCGATGAGTTGCGCTGAAAATTCAAAATAAATAAATAATAAATATTGGCGGACTTTACACACAGCGCCATCTAGCCCCAAACTAAGCAAAGCTTGTACTATGGGAACCAGATAACTGATATAATACTTATGTACTTTTTTTTTGTAAATACATAAATACTTATTACATATTAACACCCAGACACAGAACAAAAATCTATGTTCACCACACAAATATTTGCAATGAGTGGGGATCGAACCCACAACCTACAGCGCAGAAGGCAGAGTTACTACCAACTGAGCTGTGAGGCAAGTCCAGATAATAAAACTCTACTCTCTTCATACTAGTTAGTATTCTTGTTAGCGGCGGTGGGCTTGCAACATGTCACGTGTGGAATGCAAAAAGAAGCTAGAATCTTTAAAGATGTTTAAGGGGGTTAGTCAGGGGCACGTTCAAACATTACCTTAGTTAGCACTCCATACGTGACAGGTAGCCATCGCCGCTTGACAAACTAACTGGTTTTCTCACGATCCTCCTTCACCGTTTTGAGCACGTATCAAGCGTATATAAAACAAATCTTTTGGTACCCGGCCGGGGTTCGAACCCATGGCCTTCGGATTAAAAATCAAGGTAAATAGATAACACTTCATTGAGTACCACATGCTGACACGAATACAGAAAATTTACGAAAATTAAAAAAAAACACTTAAAGGTAATAAAATGTGCGGCCTTATCGCTAAAAGCGATCTCTGCCAGGCATCCTTAGGATGCACTAGAATAAACACCATCACTCTAGCTTTAGCTCTTAAAGCATCAACAAGTAGGACATACCTGTAGTTCCAACGTGTTGGGCAGTTCGAGTTGGTCCCACCGTACCCTCCATTTTTGGGGTAAATGCCCCAGTTCCAGCTCAAGCTGCCGTATCCTCTCCAGCAGGCCGCTGAAGGCATCAGGCATGCTGCGTGATATGCTATCATACCTGAAATAAAAACAATATTTTACACATTGGATAATGTTGCAACACTTCTTCTCTTCTCAAGTTGCCTGGAAGAAATCGTTTTGTAGAGAAATGGCGGTTTGTACTAAATTAGGCTATCATTTGATTTACTATGTTTTTTTTTGTTTATAGGGGAAGGGCGTAGAGAGATCTAAGAGAAACCAATATAATTATTATTTTTGAAATATTTTATCATAAAAATATATATCAAAACTATTATACTATATTTTTAAATTATTTATATATATTTTTTATATTGGTGATCACAATCATACAGCGCCATCTAGCCACAAACTAAGTTAAAGCTTGTTTGAACTGTTAAAATAACTAGATACGTTTTTTTTGTAAATTCATACTTATAACACATTAGTTCACTCAAACACAGTAGAGCCATAATTTATTAATAACACACTTTTTTGTCCTGCTTGTGAATCGAACCCACAACCTATAAGACCCAGCGCAGAAGGTAGAGCTACAATCTATCTTCAGTCGAGTACTTACCCTGCGTTGAGCAACTTCCTGGTGGAACGATCCTGGTCATGAGAAGCAGGCGCCAGGGTCTCCAGGTCGTAAGGGGCTCCGTGGGACAATTCCTCACTCGTGTAGTACTGCCACACTTCGAGGGTGCAAATCGTGGACACCGGCCGGAGGACCTGTATCAAAGTTATATTTAATACTAGCTGACCCGTGCCCGCTTCGCTGTGCGTAAGACATTTCTAATACCATCGTGGACTTTTTTGTAGACGTTTTTAAGGTGTACAATACTGTAGTACATTATTTTGATATATCTCGTGGGGTTCAGCCAGCATTTGCAATGTAAGCGCAAAAAAATGTGTTTATTTACGACATCACATTAGAAACCTCTAAAATTATCAGTGTTTCTCTACTATATTATGCATGTATTATACATATAAACCTTCCTCTTGAATCACTCTGTTTATTAAAAAAAACCGCATCAAAATCCGTTGTGTGGTTTTAAAGATATAAGCATACATACAGACGCGGGAAGCGGGAAGCGACTTTGTTTTATACTATATAGTGATTGTAGTATGTTTTCTCGAACAAAATTGTCGAAAAAACTTACAGGATTGTCCAAATCGGGCGTGTAAAGGAAGTTGTAGAATATTGGGGCCTTCTGATGTTGTTTGTCGATGAAGTCGAACAGCGAGTGTCCAACAGGCGCAGCACGCGACATCGAGCCGTACGACATCGCACCTACGTCCTCCTCAGACCCAGCTCCTGTTTCCACACCCTGTAATAAAATATCGCATAAATATGTATTACAAACTACAGTGCATGCATATCTTATATATAAAACTAGACTACCCGTGACAGACGTTGTCCTGTCGAATAGAAAATACTGAATGTTTATGTGTCTGGGATGTCAGATTTGTTGCACACCATCGCCATCTATACCAAAATCATCCCGTTTGCGTTTTTTCATCATTTTCGGGATGTTTTTCATATTTTAAAGTAGTCTATGTTTTATTCGAGCATTATATCTACATCTACAGCAAATTTCAACCTAATCCGTTTTGTCGTTTAGGCCTGATTGAGGAACAAACATACATACAAACTCACAAACATTCGCATTTATAATATTATTAGGATTAGGATATATAATATATACAGTCGTGGTCAACTAATTAGGGACACTCTTTGGTTAAACCGAATTGTGAATTTATTTTTTATTTTCCAACGAGTCTAAACCATATTCCATATCTCTTACATGTAAGTATAATTAGTCATTGATGTGCCCGATTATACAAACAATAACAACTTCTTAAACATTAAACCTCTTTACAGTATAGCTGATAGATTATCGTAGTGCTATTTGTTCAAATAATGCTGGCTGGCCATTTAATTAGGGACACTGAGATATTGCGTTCTATTTTCAAAATTTGAATCTCAATACTTTTTTACTTCTTCTCTTATTGTTTCGTGGTAGTTTTGGCGGCAATCCCGATATTTATTTTAAGTTTTGAAAAATATTTTGAAGAAAAATGGGTAAAAATAAAAGTTGCGATCCAACACTACGAAAAATTATCATGAAGTTTGTTGTCGAGCATGGTTGGCCATACCGAAGGATAGCAGAACATTTAAATTGTTCAAAAACTATGGTATACAATGCAGTGCAACATGTCAGACGCAATAACACAGATTTAAATGTGCCCAGAACAAAAAGATCGAGAAAAACAACTCCGCAAGAAGATAGAATGATAACCAGGTTAGCTAAGAAAGATCCGTTTCTAGGCTCTATTTTAATTAAACACGAAGTGTTTGGGACAGACGAAAGAGCTGGTGTCTCAGCGAGGACCGTTCGACGACGTCTGGTAGAAGCAGGGTTGTTCGGAAGAGTGGCTCGCAAAGTACCGTTGTTGAAGAAAGAACATAGAAATGCTCGTTTGGCGTTTGCACGTAAATATGGACATTGGACCTACGCCCAATGGCAACATGTATTATTCTCTGACGAGACCAAGGTTAATTTGATTTCTTCAGATGGAAGGCAATACGTACGGCGTCCAGTAAAAGCGGAAATGAATCCAAGATTCACAAAAAAGCAGGTGAAACATGGCGGTGGAAACATTAAAATGTGGGGTTCATTTTCTGGACGTGGAGTGGGACCTGTGAGGAAAGTTCAGGGTAACTTAGACCAACATCAATACAAGGCAATATTGGAGGAAACGATGCTTCCCTATGCTGAGGAGCATCTCCCTATTATATGGACGTTTCAGCATGATAACGACCCGAAACATACCGCCCGTTCAGTCAAGTCGTTTCTTACCAGTCAGTCAGTATCGGTGCTAGATTGGCCAGCAAATAGCCCGGACCTTAACCCAATCGAGCACCTTTGGCACGAAATCAAGAAAAAAGTAGCCACTTATCGTACCACAACTTTAGATGAACTTAATGAAGCTTTTTGTGAGGCATGGGCAAACATTCCTGTCGAAACATGCCAGAAACTGATAATGTCTATGCCACATCGGTGTCAAACGGTAATTACTAACAAAGGTTTTGCTACTGGGTACTGATTTTACACGTAATAAAATGGAGCTGTTAAAGATATTATAATACTGCAGATTATTAGTTTTGTTTAACTCTATTTATCATTATAGTTTACTGTCCTTAATTAAATGTCCAGCTACAGAATTATACCTTAAAATTGAATACATGTTCAACCTTTGATATTAAATACTTTTTTCTATTTATTTATTCTCTTATTTACAGCCATTTAAAGCATAATAATCGGACCAAATTATGCAAATAATAGTTACTGAGAAATCAATAGGGTTTTATATTTGTATGTACATAACCGGTTATTGTTCTTCACTATCTTGCATGTCCCTAATTAGTTGACCACGACTGTATATATATTATTTGACTGATATATATAGCTTACCAGTCGATTGATGTCAGCCCGCTTGTCATCTGCGGCGGTGATACCCAGCTCTGCACGCTGCGATTCGCTGTCCAATAAGAACGTACGGAATCGACACGACACCGCGTGATACGCCACGAATCGAAGATAATAGTCGTTGAACTCGAACGCCAATGGAAACTGCTTTAGTAGCTGTAAAAAAATGATAATAAAATAAATAAATAATGGTGATCATTTCACATAGCGCCATCTAGCTACGAAGTAAATAAAAACCGCACGAAGAGTTCCGTACCGTTATCTATAAAAACGGCAAAAAAATCACGTTTGTTGTATGGGAGCCCCACTTAAATATTTATTTTATTCTGTTTTTAGTATTTGTTGTTATAGCGGCAACAGAAATACATCATCTGTGAAAATTTTAACTGTCTAGCTATCACGGTTCATGAGATACAGCCATGTGACAGACAGACGGACAGCGAAGTCTTAATAATAGGGTCCCGTTTTTACTCTTTGGGTACGGAACCCTAAAAACCAAATTGAAGACCTCCTTATTTTAAGTCGATGGAATATGTTACCTGGTGCACACAATCCAGGAACATGAGGAATGTTGGCGTGTAGCCCTGCTGGGGCGTAGCCGCGATGTTGGAGCGTTGAGCGAACTTGTGCCCTAAAGCCAGCCATTCCTTTTCTACGAGGATCCGGAAGCCTTCCAGGGTACGGTAGTAGGGCTCCAGGCATATCTGCGCCAGGGATGTGATCTGGAAGTGGAAAATAATAACAGAACTGTATCAAAACATGAAAATACTGCCCAATGGTTCAAAACAAATTTTGAGAGAGAAAAAAAAATGCATATCATAACGACTATCATCCCCAAGTACCGTAGACATACTCTCAGATCTTAAGGCGCTTAGACCCTTAAAGATGTCTAAAGGGAGTAGTAAGAAGCAGGTCTAAATATAACATTTGACACATGCCCACATTTGGCAGTAGTATTACATACGTGACTAAACCACGATGCATGAGTTGAAGGGCTACAGATGAACCTCTAGGATCAGACTTGAGGAGTAGTCTTCAATGTATACCTGAGCAGTAACATCCCAGCCGTCCTCCAGCGACAATAATACCGAAGAGCCTTGAAGATCCAGCAGGTCAACGACCGCACCAGATAATTGGAACAGCTGTCGCAGCTGCCATAGCCAGCCAGATTCTTCTATTAATCTGAAATATATATATATAATTGTAACGGCATACTAAAATATATACTTATGTACGTATTCAGTGATACGCTTAACGTAGGTAGAATAAACGTTCGGTTCTATGCTTGGTTTTTGAGTAAAGTCAACTGTCACTCTGACAGAGAGGTTTTTGGAGGGAAGTGAATTGGATGTTTAGCGATATTATGAAATATTAATAAAACATGGATGAAAACTAAATGGAATTTGATTAATTATTGGCCCTGAAGAGACGACTTGCATAATATAGCATAAAATAATATAGAATGATAAATGTCGGGCGACTAGTCTCCTGGTATATATGCGGCTTTATGGCATGGCCATGGCCAGCCCCGGATCTAGGGGGTGGCAAGCCGGGGCCCATGCCCCGGGCGGCAAGTTCCGGCCAAACTCACACTTTACAGACGAATAGACAACTCATCATTTACTTAACTTTGACCTGCACTGGGCACAAACATTATAATTTTTTTTAGGGCGGGAGGGAACTGAAAAATGCCGCGCTTAGTTACAGTTACAGGGGATATAAGAATATTTTTCTTATTATTAATTTACCAAAACATCGAAATAATTAACTTAATGTAACTTGTCTCATCTAAGTAAGGGGGGGGGGCAGGGCAACTGTAACTAAGTGGGGGGGGGCATTTTTCAGTATTTGCTGGGGCTGGCCATGGCACTCGCGGTTTCTTTCTATTTGTATGAAAAAACTAAATCTTATGACGTTTCTAAATGATCCTAGTGACGTTTCTAATTTTTTTCACTTTGACTTTGATATTGTCGACATAATCCTAAGGTGGGTTCGGTTTCACTAAAAACAATACGACAATTTGAATTTCGTTGCTGTCAGTACACAGAGTCGTATGTCAAAATTTTGCTATTTGTTTTAGGCTGTGTAGTAAATCGATTTGCAGGAGTCTAATATACGTATGTAAGATATGTAAAAAACTTCATAGATAAGATAATAATCAGTTTTTTGTGACACACGACTTTTTGTACTGACAACAACTATTTGACAACGACGAATGTTACGTTATATCGTTTGCGGTTAGCGGAGTATACCCCCAGTTACCTGAGGAAGCCAGGATGATCAGGCGCAGACGGAGCTGAGGGCACCGCAGCCCTCATGAGCTTCTTGAAGGCATGTCTGGTGGCCCTTGGGTCAGGGCACTCCACAGGCAGAGTCTCGCAGCCCGAGGGTGCTGCGCCCCCCGCGCCTTTGTCGCACACGATGTAGAGAGAAGCGCGACGCGACGCTGGCCCGCCGTCGCCTGATACTGGAAGAGAAGGAATACTGTAACAACTAATTGAAATACACAGCCTAAACCACTGGTCTAAACTTGAAATTTGTAGGGTGTGTTTTATTGTGTAACACTTAAGGCGCTCGCAGTCGACGATTGTTTTGTTCGAAACGAAAAAATAAATACTTGTGAACAAGCCACATCTCCTATTTTATAATGTATAGTATATGTGAATAAAGATGTACCCATCTTTAATCACTTCGATAAATAATCCTACCGACCGCTGCAATGACGACAAAGACACGTAGGAGCGTGGTCCGCCTTAGCTTTTCGAATAAATTAATGATATAAATTATGTATAATTACTTATCAAAAATCTATCCTAATAGAAATCTAGATCTACATATTACCTATCTTTAACAATAAATCACAAGTTGATTTTAATAGTAGGTATATAAAATATTTCGATCATAAATTCTAAAACGTATCATTTTGAAATAATATCTTTATCGTGAAAAGTTTCTGCTATTATGTTTTCAGCTTAATAGAAATCTAGGTAGGAACCTGAAGTAATATACTTATAGAAATAGGAGATGTGGCTTGTTCAGAAGTATTTCTTTTTTCGTTTCGAAAAAGAGCAATCAGCGACTGGCCACCTCTTAAGGAACTCCAGAAATTCTGAAGGGGAAGTCTATTTCACTTTTAAAACTTTCGTTCATATGTCAAAAATGAATAGAATAGACGCTCGTAGCTCGCCTCGCGCCTCTCTCCTTTACTATCGATCACGCGTGGTACGAACCGCGAGACACGAGACGAAGAACGAGGCAAGAGTGTAAATCTAGCATTAGGAATACATATTCAGGGGGCGGAGCCAAGCAGCGCATTCAAATGACGTAATCGCTATCATAGCCCGAACAAAGCGCGTTGGTCGCACGAGCACTAGGCATGGGTGATATTGACTATTTTGGCTAACGGTTGGGTATCCGATATTTAGTTTCTTTACCGGTATCGTCAACCATTACTCAATATCGGTACTTAATTACAAAAAAAAAAAAAAAAAAAACTTGACGTTCAATCTGAAGGTCGTGGGTTCGAATCCGGGCGTGCATCAATGGATTTTTCGGTTCGAATAATTTATATGCGCATCAAAAACACGTGCTCAAAACGGTGAAGGAAAACATCGTGAGGAAACCAGTTAGTATTCTTATAAGCGGCGATGAGCTTGCAACCTAGCACGTATGGAATGCTAACTACTACAAAATATAATGTTTGGACGTGCCTCTGACCACCCCCACTAGTTATTTTCAAAGGATCTAAGCGTCTGGAGATCTGAGAGGATGTCTTACGTAGGTACTTGGGGAATACAGTCGTAATCCTATTTTTTTTCTATTTATAAGTATTTGATTTTCCTTCATGCTTTACAAGGCTTAGGAGTTTAGGACTAGCACATTTTATATTCGCAAGTGGTAGGTAAATATTTCGATTTGCTTAAATAAAAAGTGGCGCATTAAAAAATCACCACATAGCTAACTAAAAAATTTACCTACAAACGTCTTAAATTTAATATTCAAATTAGGAACCTACCTACATTGCGCGCAATCACTCAACCACTACAAGTAGGTACAATTCGAATTTAAAAATACAAACAATAACAAGTAGGTTTGCATAGTTGCACACGCCACCATGAGCCGGCCGGGCGCCGGCGCGTCAGTTTAATATCTCATAAAGCTTCTCATCAAAACTCGACCTCATTAGCCTACGAATAAGGTTTATTTGAAACTCTTGGTAGCGATAGTCAAAATGTATGATTTTGGCTCTCAATCAATCACACCAACAACCAGTGTAACTTAATACATTTCTTAAATTGTGCAGGCGAAACTCAACCTTATTTCTCTAACATTAAGGTGTTCGAAACTTGCTTTCATAGGTCAAAGTATAATGAACAATATTTCAGCTATTCGCTAGTCATATCTTCATCTCGCTTACGCGCTTGAAAGTTAGCGCGATAGAGAGGGATACCATAATTATTTTGGGTGCCAACTGAAACAACCTTACAACTTACCAACTTAATGGTCTGACTAGCTGACATGGCTGTTGGTTGTTTCAGTTGATTAGTTGGCACCCAAAATAATTATGGTATCCCTCTCTATCGCGCTAACTTTCAAGCGCGTAAGCGAGATGAAGATATGATCATCTCGCTATGAATCTTATCTGCATCTCGCTTACGCGCTTGAAAGTTAGCGCGGTAGAGAGGGATACCATAATTATTTTGGGTGCCAACTGATCAACTGAAACAACCAACAGCCATGTCAGCTAGTCAAACCACTAAGTTGGTAAGTTGGGTGACAGATATTTCACCCAACTTTCGTGACTTGCGCAGTTCGCTCGCGCGTTTTCTACAGATATTCGACAACGGTGGTTGGACTTGATTCCACCGGTACGCTACGCTACGAGCATGCCAACGGATATCAGTTACGTTTGGCTATAGCCGACACATGTCTAACGAGCACGACTCACTTCTTTCTTGGCTTTCGAACGTGACGGACGTCTTGTAAATTATTGTTGCTCGGTTTAGATTATTTTTGTTTTGTTATTTGAGTTGATTTTATTATATTGACTAACTGTTTAACTATTTAACTGACCTCACAGCTCAGTTGGTAGTAACTCTGCCTTCTGTGCTGTAGGTTGTGGGTTCGATCCCCACCCAGGACAAATATTTGTGTGATGAACATAGATGTTTGTTCTGTGTCTGGGTGTTAAAATGTATAATAAGTATGTACTTACAAAAAAAAAAGTATATAAGTATTCTATCAGTTATCTGGTTCCCATAGTACAAGCTTTGCTTAGTTTGGGGCTAGATGGCGCTGTGTGTAAAGTCCGCCAATATTTATTTATTTATTGTTCGTAATTATTATAAAGTTTGTATTATTCAGATTTCTCTTTAAAAAAAAACCTGTTTCATAATAAGAGTGTATTTGTTTGTACCTGAATCGACATCAGCCGTGGACAGCCTCTGCCTAGGCTGGTACAGCTCCAAATGCGACGGCTGTCGGCATTGGCGGTCCTTGAGCGAGCCCCATCTTCCGAAGTGGCGGCTTGTGGCCAAGTTAGCGCCGCCTTTCCCACCGCTGTTTCTGCCCAACACACTGCGATACAAGTTAAATGTTACGGATAACATATTGTATCATTCACTTGAATACGTTGTTAATATGAAGGCACTAAATTTCACTTTGTTTCTAACTAGCCGACCCGTCACAGACGTTGTCCTGTCAAATTTCAATAATCGAATAGAAAAGACTGAATGTTTTTAATCTGTGATGTCAGATTTGTTGCACACCAGCGCCATCTATACAGAAATCATCCTGTTTGCATTTTTTTATAGTTTTTGGGATGTTTTTCATATATTAAAGTAGTCTATTATTTATTAAATACGTGACAGATTGTAAGATAAAGCTACATTTAAATAGCTTAAGTCATTCCACAGCACACCCACACACACACACACACACACAATGTGTTGGATGTGTGTGTGTGTGTCTTAGAATTACACAGTTTGAAATAGGAAAGCCAATCAAAATGGTTATATTATAGACAAGCTGACCCGGCGAACTTCGTGTCGCTTTAGAATTAACAAATGCTGTGTTAAGTTCCCTTTCCCGTTCCTGTTTTCCTGCTTTTCTCTTGAATTTTCTTTGCTATAAACCTCACGGAGCCCGAGACCTTTTCAACGAATGCAAAGCCGTGGAAATCGGTTCGTGCGTTCTGGAGTTATAGCGTCAGGAAGGAAAACCCGACTTATTTTTATATTATAGATTAATTACTATGTATGGCAAGACTTACCCGAGTGTGCCAGCAGCTTTGGTTAGTAACGGTGTGTGGTGGTGTTGGTCCTCGCAGCACAACAAGAGGGAATCCAGACTTAAGCTGGAGTCTTCCAGCTCGCCGCGGCAAGCCCGAGCTGGGGTACAAGCTACTAAGGTTGCCAGCATTCGTTCCTGGACAAAAATAAGGGTTAGTAAGGTTTTATACACAAACTTTGACATGCTGACAAATGCTTTCTTATCGAGCGCCTACGTTTGGAAATGAGTGTCTGCGGCATAATTATTAATACTTCAGACCCAAAGATGTGTCGTGGGGCATCGAAAATTAATGTTTTTCTGCACTAAACATTGGAGGTTAAATTAACGACTATTGTTTTAGGACGCATTTCTGGATAATAAATGTTGTATGGAAATAACATCGCTGCTTGTTCCTCAAAATCTTACGCATAAACTTAAAAGTTTGGTGCAAATTTGCATAAGTAGGTATATGAATTGAAATATGAACACAACTGTAACTGTGTGTTGGTGTTAGTATGTATCATATGTATGTATTTACAAAAAAAAAAGGTATTTATGTATTCTATCAGTTATCTAGTTCCAAGCTTTGCTTAGTTTGGGGCTAGATAGCGATGTGTAACATGTCCATCAATATTTATTATACACGGTAGATTCTTGAAGACATCTAAAGGGAGTACTCAGTGACACGTTCAAACATGGGCATATAAGGTACCATGATGATCAAACCAACACCAGTTATGTCAAAAACTTACAAAATAAGTATGTGACCGACCTGTTCTAAACTAGAGGTGGTTTCTGTTCCGCTCTGCGTGGATCCAGGGTTCTGGTGGGTGGACTTCAGCATGCCCATAACGCCCTTGTGGTGCGATGCCGCTGATCTGTCAACATGTTATTCAACATTGTCACTCTGCAAAACGATTTCGACATTATCGGTGACAGTGACAGTGCTACGATATATTCGGCCAAACCGCACTTTAAAAAAAAACTGGCCAAGTGCGTGTTGAGCCACGCGCAATGTAGGGTTTCGTAGTTTACACAGCTAACAACGTTATATAAGTAATTTTCAACGATATTGCCGCTATTTATAGATAATGGTAAGGAACCTTTCGTGCGCGAGTCCGACTCGCACTTGGCCGGTTTTTTTTACTAATGTCACTAACCTGACTAGAAGCGCGTGTGTTCTGGGATGCCTCCACGTAACGACCGGTAATCTCCCCTGAAACAAAATAAAGAATTATCAAAAAAATCTTCATTACTACTAATATTTTTGTATTCACCTTAGTTTTTGCTTTTTAACCACCGTCTTTTTTATGTTAAGTTCTATCCTGTCCATCCAAAGGTTGCCTGGAAGAGATCGCTATTAGCGATAAAGCCGCCCATTGTTTACACTGTGTTTTTATGTCATTTTTTTGTTGTGTATTTTTGTTATGGTGAACAATAAAGTTATAATCTATCTATCTATCTATCTAATATTAAAGATACGTAAGTTCTTGAAGTTGTTTGTGTTTTTGCGCTGTAACGGCAAAACCGAGTTGAATGAAACTTAGAACAGATATAGATTGTAAAATTGAATAGCATATAGGTTACTTTTTGTTCGGGTATAACGCGACCGAAGCCGCGGGTGGAAGTTGTAAATAACTTACCTGCCGGTAACATCGCGACATCCGCCGTAAGGATTCATCGCCGATGCTTTCAGGTACGGGTATCACTGCGGGGTAACTGAAACAAGATAATAATAATAGTTATTATATTATATGGCAGATTTGGAGGTAGACCTAGGATCTTCAATCTAAATGTGGGGTTCGGAAACAGACCGTGCATAAAAACAATTTAGAAAAAATCTGCTAGTAGTAGCTCTGCCTTCTGCGCTGTAGATTGTGGGTTCAAGTTCAACAACAAACATCTATGTTCCCCAACAAACACTATGTTCATCAGACAAATGTTTAGTTCTGTGTCTGGGTGTTATGTATAATATGTATGTATTTACAACAAAAAAACGTATATATGTATTCTATCAGTTATCTGGTTCCCATGGTACAATCTTTGCTTAGTTTGGGGCTAGATGGCGCTGTGTGAAATGTCCATCAATATTTATTTATATTTATTTATTTGATTAACGTTTGCTCAAAACGGTGAAAAGAAACCATCGTGAGGAAATCAGTTGGTATTCTTATATGCGGTGATGAGCTTGGAACCTTTCACGTATGGAGCGCTTAAGCTCATGTGCCTAAACGTTATGTTTGATGAAGGTACTTCTGACTACCTACCCTAAGACATCCTTAATGATCTGAGTGAATGGAAGGATGTCTTGACCTAGATTGACCCACACACACACACACACACACACTCACTCACTCACACACACACACACGCACATCCATCTACTGTTTTTTTTGTTGTATATTTATGTGCTGTGTAATAGTTATAGCATACCTGCGACACAGCGTGTAAACTGCGTTGGCGTGTGCCAGGCGGAAGGGGGGCGAGGCGAGGCCTAAGCGAGTCCAGTCTCTCGCGTAGATGCGTTCGCGCACTCTCTCCAAGGTCCTCGCGGCTGGAGGCTCCGTGCTTTCACTACCGCCCAGGTCTAACTCTTCTACTGTAAACATCAAAGTTTAGGAATCAAAATCATCATCTTTATTCTACTTCAAGATAACGGAGAAAGAAGAGGGTCGAAGCCAAAAGGTATTTATTTAATTATACACATTCAAAATATCTTGTGCCGACCCTACCATGCGTAAAAGTCAAGAAGTATTTCTTTCGATTAAATCACAAGGATCATTTCAAAACATCTTAGTATCTAGGTCAGTGATTCTCAAAGTGGTGAGTGATGGTGATAATAAATGGAGGTCTACGTTGGCGAGAAAAAAAAATGGGGTAATCCATGAAAATTTGCCTGGTTTCGAATGAAAACAACTAAAATGTTGGCTTGGCTTTACCTATCAATGTAGGCGCGTTCCATGAATGTTCTAAGTTGTAGGTATCTGTACGCAATCGTTTTTGTGGGTCACAACATACTAAAAGCTACAAACTTGCAGAGAGGGGGGATGGGGGGGGGGTTGCTGAGTTGGTTTTTAATCAGTCAGTAAGGTAATTCCTAAAGAGGGTTGACGTCAGGCAAGTGGCCGGCCAAAGTCCTTCTACAACATGTTTTTACGAAGTAAATAAGTATTGTACCGACTCCAATGAATAAGGGATAAGGGCAAATCACTACATAGTCTATAGCAAAGACGCTTTCCGCTTCCCGCGTCTGTATGTAATATGGATGTATGTTTGCTTATATCTTTAAAACTACACAACGGATTTTGATGCGGTTTTTTTAAATAAATAGAGTGATTCAAGAGGAAGGTTTATATGTATAATACATGCATAATATAGTAGAGAAACACTGATAATTTTAGAGGTTTCTAATGTGATGTCGTAAATAAACACATTTTTTTGCGCTTACATTGCAAATGCTGGCTGAACCCCACGAGATATATCAAAATAATGTACTACAGTATTGTACACCTTAAAAACGTCTACAAAAAAGTCAACGATGGTATTAGAAATGTCTTACGCACAGCGAAGCGGGCACGGGTCAGCTAGTAATGCAAAAAAGTTTTGATAGAGCACTTACGTGACAGTGTGTCAGCTGACAAGGAAGACATGAGTGGCGGAGAGGTCAGCGACCTCGCGTCAGCTGACGGCAGCACGTACTTCTGTCGTTTGGACGGTTTCGGTTTCAGGCCCGCTTTTCGGGCGGTTTTCAGCAAAGTTTTCTTTGCAAAACCTCTGTAACAACATTTGATTCATCAGGTAAGGCATAAAAAGAGCCCTAATAATACAGTAAACTAATTTTAAGTTTGTGAATTTAAATAAAGGTAAGATCACACCAGCGCCATCTATACCAAAATCATCCCTTTTGCGTTTTTTATCAGTTTGGTGATGTTTTTCATATTTTAAAGTAGTCTATGTTTTATTCAGGCATTATATCTACATCTACAGCAAATTTCAACTTAATCCGTTTTGTCGTTTAGGCCTGATTGAGGAACAAACATACATACAAACTCACAAACTTTCGCATTTATAATATTATTAGGATTAGGACTAGCATATTGTTCTAACACTGAATGCTTACTTGAGCGTGTGATGCTTGTGCTGATGATGCGGGGGTGGGGGTAGCGCCCTTGGGGCCAAAGCGAAGTGGAGTAAGGGATGTTCCGGGTGGCGAAGTCTTGCTAACTGCTTTCGGAACGTTTCTGTGCATTCACTGTTCACTTCCTCGTCTAACGCGACCTGGAACAGACAAATTTATTTTCAACCAACGAAAAAAGGAGGTTCTCAATTCGACGCATCAATGTACGAAGACTTTATAGTAAAACATTCAAAATTACTGAAAGTCAAAATAACATTTTGGGAAAAAAAGCCGAGATGTCTAATTTGTCGCACACCAACGCCATCTATACTAAAATCATCCTTTTTGCGTTTTTTATCATTTAGGGGTTGTTTTTCGGATTATAAGTTCCCCCTTTATTTATTCAGATTTTTTTAACTACGTACTACAGCTAATTAGAATTTAATCCGTTTTGTCGTTTATTTTGAAATAGGGAACAAACATAGCAGCCTTATCACAAACTTTCGCATTTATAATATTACTAGCCGACCCGTGACAGACGTTGTCCTGTCAAATTTCAATAACCGAATAGAAAAGACTGAATCTTTTAGTCTGTGGTGTCAGATTTGTTGCACACTAGCGCCATCTATACAGAAATCATCCCTTTTGCGTTTTGTTATCGTTATATCGTTGTATCGGGGATGTTTTTCATTTTTAAAGTAGTCTATTATTTATTCGGGTATTATAACTACATCTACAGCAAATTTCAACTTAATCCGTTTTGTCGTTTAGGCCTGATTGAGGAACAAACATGCATACAAACTCACAAACTTTCGCATTTATAATATTACTAGATGGCGCTAGTAACCACATTCTTACCGTGTTGTTCTGGATCGCGCTGACGAAAACACACGCCGTTAGATGACGACGTTTGGGATATTCTATGATTGTCACTCTGGTTTCCTTTCAACACGTACAAATCTTTCGCCTTTTACTAAAGATTAGGATTAGGATTAGGATTCAAGAAGAAGATACAAAACTATGTACCTTTATGAGCTGGAAAGTGGCAGACCGTAGTTGTAACCCCTCTTGCAAAGACTGCTCCAAATGCGGTAGATAGTGTGTACGGACCGCTTTCTCTCGCGTCAGAGAACATAGTGGAAAGGAACGCACCACTGTCTGTTCGCAAGCTGCAAAACAAATAAATATACGTGGTAAAATAGGCGTGTTGACCTTATATACAATAGAATTAAATACATTGTATTTACCTTTATTGTACTGTACAATATAATAAAAAATAAATAAGATCACGACTGTAATCTAATTTTTTAATTTATATTACAGTACCTATAAACTTACATTTTGCAATAATAGCAATTCTCACTAAGTACCTATTTAACTAATGTTTTAATTATATAGTAGTTTGGTCTCCTCTATACAGGCTAGACCTAGTGAGGAAACCACTAAATGTTACCACTGTAGGCATATATTATGTGTAGACTTGCAGTAATAAATATTTTTCATTTTCTATCTCCAAGTACGGTAGACTTCTGAAGTAGGTGACGTCACTGCTCGGGGTCAGCCGAATACCATCGCTGAGTAGGTATCCTTCCTACTTAACCTAATGCTGAGCTGATCCTTTTTGACGACACAAACTTGTCATATTTGAGTAAGCGAAAAAAAATTGTTTCAAGTTTGTTTTTACTTTTTTTTTAAGGCGCTCCCAGTCGACGATTGCTCTTTTTCGAAACGAAAAAAGAAATACTTCTGAACAAGCCACATCTCCTATTTTTATAAGTATATTACTTCAGGTTCCTACCAAGATTTCTATTAAGCTGAAAACATAATAGCAGAAACTTTTCACGATAAAGATATTATTTCAAAATGATACGTTTTAGAATTTATGATCGAAATACTTTGATACCTACTATTAAGATCAACTTGTGATTTATTGTTAAAGATAGGTAATATGTAGATCTAGATTTCTATTAGAATAGATTTTTGATAAGTAATTATACATCATTTATTCGAAAAGCTAAGGCGGTCCACGCGCCGACGTGTGTTTGTCGTCATTGCAGCGGTCGATAGGATTATTTATCGAAGTGATTAAAGATGGGTACATCTTTATTCACATATACTATACATTATAAAATAGGAGATGTGGCTTGTTCAGAAGTATTTCTTTTTTCGTTTCGAACAAAAACAATCGTCGACTGGGAGCGCCTTAAGCGATTTTCTTTTTTTTACCTACTTAGTACTAATTTCATTGTCTTCTCTTCCAATTATCTCATTTATATCATTCCGTGTTTGTTCTTGTCATGCAAATTAAATGTTTTTCATTTCATTTCATCCTTTCAGATCTTCCAAGATATCTAAGCGTTACGTTTGGCACAATACCCACAATTTTCAGTATATAGCATTCCACACGTGACAGGTTGCAAGCCCATCGCCGCTAGAGTTCTAAAACCTTACTGTCTGCTGCGACAGAGTGTCTAAAACATAATGTTTGGACGTATCTCTGTCTACCCTTTTTAGACATCTTCAAGGATCTAAGCGCTTTAAAATCCAAGATTATGTTCACCGTACTTGGGGACTACAGTCGTGATTCTATATCTTGTCTCGGGTTTTAATTAGATTTAATGCGTGCTCAAAACGGTAAAGGAATACATCTTGAAGGAACCAGTTAATATTCTTATAAGGGCTCTCTCAGCAGGCATTTATATTATACTAGCGACCCGCCCCGGCTTCGCACGGGTTTAATACATATAAACCTTCCTCCTGAATAACTCTATCTATTAAAAAAAACCGCATCAAAATCCGTTGTATAGTTTTAAAGATATAAGCATACATACAGACGCGGGAAGCGGGAAGCGACTGCTTTATACTATGTAGTGATTAGTGGACATTTTTACACAGCGCCATCTAGCCCCAAACTAAGCAAAACTTGTAATATGGTAACTAGATAACTGATAGTATACTTATATACTTTTTTTTTTAATACTTACTTATGTTCATATAATAAATACTCACACCCAAACACAGAACAAACATCTATGTTCATCACACAAATATTTATCCTGGGTGGGGATCGAACCCACAACCTACAGCGCTGAAGGCAGAGTAACTACCAACTGAGCTGTGAGGCTGTATGTCGACACGGTATAGGCACCTTGAAAGTATATGAAAGTTCTAGAACTTTCTAGAAGGTCCTAGAAAGGTCTAGAACTTTCTGGAAGGTACCTTCGAGAGTTTTCGACTTACCATAAGGGTCCGTGGGTGTGCCTTTGAACACCAGCCGGTAGTTGGTGAGGAACAAAGCCCCCTCAGCAGGTAACAAAGGAGTTTGTCGTCCATCGCTGACGAGGTAGGCTCTAAGCGCGGGAGCCGATACCGCCTCGCCAGGGACAAGGGCTGGAGCGACTATTCTGGGCTGCGATTAACAAAATAATATTAAATTAGTGTCAAAAAACATTCAACAGTAACACATAATCATATCACGGTCAATATTCACATTTCTGGTAGGTAGGTTGTGGGTTCGATCCCCACCCAGGGCAAATATTTGTGTGATGAACATAGATAGATGTTTGTTATGTGTCTGGGTGTTACTATATATAATAAGTATGTATTTACAAAAAAAAAGTATATAAGTATTAGAGGAGATTCGAACCCACGACCTTCGAATTGAAAGTAGAGGTACCTACCTCCCACTCGGCCAACACGGTAGAATAAAATTAGAAATAAATAAATATTGGCGGCCTTACACACAACGTAGTTATACGTACTATGGGAACCAGATAACTAGTAGTTATCTGGTTCCCATAGTACAAGTATAGTGTGTTAGGTAGTTTACTTGTAAGTGATGGTACCTACGTAGATGGGTATAGCAAGTCCAGGCGAGAAAAGAAGCAGTCCGGTATTTGCACAGGAAAAGTTTATTAGGCACAAGCACAGTATAGTTCACAAACAGATGAAACACACGAAAGATTTAAGAAGGAGTGAGAGATGAGTAGAAAGAAAGTAGATAGTATTAAGCGGGAGAAATAACATGAACATCAGCAGGTATTAGTAGCTTATTAGCGCGACACGAGTTACACCTCCGAGGTCTGTTGCTAACTGGCCGGAGGCTCGCGAGCATGCATCTCGCTCGTACCTGAGGCGTTACACGAACTAGCGCGCTCGGCCGCTCGCACCTGTAGCAGGAACGGCGAAACGACTGCCTACGCGCATAGCGGAAATATGCGGTTCCATTACACGGCACGTTATATGTGAGCGGCGCGCGACGATAGAATATCGGACGCGCAAGTATATAAATGTCGTGTGATTATTTGTTTGTATATAATGTAAAATATTATGATCGTGTAAATATATAATATAATGAGGTAAATATATGGGTTCGACTAAATAAATTAATTGATGAATAATAAATTATGTACATAAATACCTAAATTTATAATAGTATATGTAGATAAAGGTATGTGCCCCTACATCACTCCCTTCCAGAGACCGTCACTACGGTCGATAGTAGTCAGGAAATCGAACCATGCGGCCAGAGCGGGTTCTCTTGTTGTCTCTGTATGTTACGGCATTTGGAGGTGCGGGAGGAGGGTCGGGTAAACAAGGGGTAGGAGTGCAGGGAAGGGTTGGAGCGATATTAGGAATGGTATTGGTAGTTGGAGGAGATGGGTCTACGAGCAGATAGGCTGGTTTAAGACGGTCTATCGATACTGTGACGCTCTTGCCCTTTACCAATATTTTAAAAACCTTTGCATTGCGTTCGAGCACTTGATACGGGCCGGTGTATGGAGGTTGCAAAGAACCTCGTAATGCATCGTCCCTTATAAATACATGACTAGACGATGTCAATTCCTTATAAATAAAGATTTTCTCTTTATTGTGACGTGCTGCGGGTGCTGGTCTTAACTTCGCTGCGAAATGGCGTATGCGGTTGGTGAAGTCCGAAATGTCGGTGGAATTGGTGTCAGTAGCCTGGAAAAATTCTCCAGGTAGGCGTAACGGTTCGCCATACACCAACTCAGCAGACGAAGCTTGCAGGTCGTCTTTGTATGAAGAACGGATGCCCAAAAGCACCAAGGGTAGGGTGTCAACCCAATTGCAGTCTGCGTGACACATAATGGCAGCTTTCAGCTGACGGTGAAAGCGTTCCACCAAGCCGTTACAAGCCGGATGATACGCAGTTGTACGACGGTGTTTGAATCCAATCATTTTTCCAAGGTATTGGAAAAGTGTGGATTCAAATTGTCGACCGCGATCAGTGACGATATCCGTTGGACATCCAAATCTGGATATCCACGATATCAGCGCCTTTCCGACTGTTTCGGCTGTCATGTCGACCATTGGTGTCACTTCAGGCCATCGCGTGAACCTGTCTACTGTCGTGAGACAGTAGCGGAAGCCTTGAGATGGTGGTAAAGGGCCAACTATGTCCACATGGATGAATGCGAACCGGGCGCGGGGTAAATCGAATGTGCCTAATGGAGAGGACACATGACGGTTTACCTTGGCGCGTTGGCACGCTAGGCATTTTCGAGACCATTCTCGACAGTCTTTGCGCATCCCAGGCCACACAAACCGCTCAGCTACCAATTTAGTGGTTGCTTTGGCGCCTGGGTGGCTAAGGCTATGAAGACTGTCAAAGAGTTTCTTTCGCAAGTGTTTGGTCACGAAAGGCCTAGGTGATGGAGTACTTACATCGCAATATATTTCGAGGTCGCTATTGATGATCTTGATCTTGATGAGGCGGAGTGAAAATTCACCACCAAGAAATTGTAGAAGCTCTTGATCGGTTGTTTGAGCTGAAGCAAGCTCATCATAGTCAACTGGCATTTGCAGTTCATCGACACGTGATAATGTATCGGCTACGACATTGTCTTTGCCTGATATGTGTCTGATGTCAGTTGTAAACTGCGAGATGTAATCGAGATGACGATACTGACGTGGCGAACAGTTGGCTTTTCTTTCATTGAAAGCGAAAGTGATCGGCTTGTGGTCAGTGTAAACTACGAAATGCCTGGCCTCCAACATGTGTCGGAAGTATTTTATACTTTCGTATATGGCCAAGAGCTCGCGGTCGTAGGGAGAGTATTTTTGTTGGCAAGGGCTCAGTTTACGCGAGAAAAACGCGAGTGGCTGCCATACGTCGTCTTTAAGTTGCTGCACAACTGCACCCATTGCAAGGTCAGATGCATCTGTAACCAATGCTAGATTGGCGTTGCAATCTGGGTGGAAGAGTAATGCAGCATTAGAAAGGCTTTCTTTGCATTCGTTAAAAGCATGAAGAGTGTCACCAGTGATATCGACAGGATGTGATGCCTTAAGTGAAACGCCGCCAGCAAGGAGGGCGTTCAAAGGGGCTTGGATTTTAGCAGCTTGAGGCAAAAATCGCCTATAAAAGTTAAGCATCCCTAAGAAACGCCTGAGTTGCTTGACGGTTTTCGGGAGTGGGAATTCCTTTATGGCTTCGACTTTAGATTCGAGAGGTTTGGTGCCGGATTCGGAAATGCGATAGCCTAAAAAGGTTACTTCGTTAGCTCCGAAGACGCATTTCGAAGTGTTGACGAGGATGCCGTATTCCTTCATACGGGTGAAAAGTTGCTGAAGGTGGCTTTCATGTAGGGACTCATCGCGGGAATAGACTAAAAAATCGTCCAAATAGCAATATACGAAATCGAGGCCTCTCGTCATCTCATCGACAAATCTTTGAAACGTTTGTCCAGCGTTTCTCAACCCGAAGGACATAAATGGGAATTCATACAGACCAAAGGGTGTGGTTATGGCCGACTTCATTATATCTTCCTCGTAGACCGGGATTTGGTTATAGGCCTTGACCAAATCGATTGTTGAAAAGACTTTGGAACCAGCAATACTTTGGGCAAAGTCGTGGATGTGCCTAATGGGATAACGGTCTGGGATAGTGCGTGCATTAAGCATTCTATAATCGCCGCACGGCCTCCAGCCGTTGTCCTTCTTAGGTGCTAGGTGCAACGGCGAAGCCCAGGAGCTTTCGGAAGGACGCGCGGTACCGTTAGAGAGCATTAGTTCGAATTCCTTCCTAGCTATCTGGAGTTTATCTGGGGCGAGTCTACGTGGTGTGCAATATATAGGTGGGCCGGGTGTTGTTCGAATATGGTGAACAGTGTTGTGCATTGGAATCCACGGTGTACCTGAAGGGCGTGTAATTTCCGGGAATTTACTTAGCAGAGTATGATACCTCGTGTCGCCCGAAGAAACTTTCACAGAACATACATCGGTTTGGGCAATGGAAGCTACAGCAGATAATGTGGTAGTGTTATCAATAAGGCGTTGATTACGAACGTCTACCATTAAACTATAAAAACTAAGAAAATCGACGCCAATGATGGGTTTAGTTACCTGAGCAACGGTAAAACGCCATGGAAAGCTACGTCTTAAACCTAAGTTTAGATCTAGCTGGATATAGCCAAAAGTCTCTATTGGAGTTCCATTTGCCGCACACAAGGTAAAGTCTGTCTGCACGGCTCTTCGTTCGCGGAGCGCAGTGTGAGGAAAAACGCACAGATCACTGCCGGTGTCAACCAGGAACTGGGTACCTGAGCTGCGGTCGGTCACGAAGAGGCGACTTGAAGAAGCGAGGCAATCGTCCGCCGCCATTAGCGACTGCCCGTGGAGTTTCCCGCCTTGTGGAAGTCACAAGGCTTGATGCAGTAGTTGGCCTTGGATCCGTGCCTAGTGTGGTACCAACATACGGGGTATTTCTCGTAGTTTGAGGCTGATCTGGACCGGTGACGTGAAGAGGAACGGCGATGCTGTGGTCGGGAACGATCGGAACGATCATTGGAGCGATCGAATGAGCGGTCGTTAGGACGGTAGGTGCGAGTGTGCTCGTCAAGCTTTAGCGCAAGACGTTCTACCATCTTCCTCAGCTCTGCGATCTCGCTGGTTGTCCCGCTCCCAGTTGCTATAGCAGTTGAAGTGGCCGCTACGCTGCATGGTGTGGTTATCTCCTGTATGCGGTCGGCCAAGTCCGAAAGTTGTTCCAGAGAATGGGTAGGTTGGGATGCCAGCACTGTCTGGATGTTGTTGGGAAGACGATTGCTCCAGATGGTACGGATGAAATCCTCGGGAACGGAAGGTCCAGCTAAATCTTGCAAGTGGCGCAGGAACTGTGACGGTTTTCGGTCACCGAGTTCTTCATGAGTGAGAAGTTGCTTCACTTTCTTCTCATGAGAAGCGGAGAGGCGACGGATCAGCTCGGTCTTGATCTTCTCATAGCGATTGCGGGCCGGAGGATTGATAATAATGTCCTTCACGGCTTTCGCGTGCTGTACGTCCAAGTTCGTGGTGACGCTACTGAATTTGTCAGCGTCTTCGGTGATGTCGCGACTCTCGAACTGTCCTTCTAGAAGAGCAAACCATATCTCCGGGTCATCGGGACTAAATGGAGGGACTTTTACTTTTGCTTTATAAAAGTCGGATGGTCTATTGGAAACGGACACTTTTTTAGCTCGACGCGTAGTTACTTTACTAGCCGCGCCCTTTTGCGATTCATCAGAATCACTGCTTTCTCCACTCATCTTTATCAACGTGCACTTGTCGGGGTCACCAGTTATAGTGTGTTAGGTAGTTTACTTGTAAGTGATGGTACCTACGTAGATGGGTATAGCAAGTCCAGGCGAGAAAAGAAGCAGTCCGGTATTTGCACAGGAAAAGTTTATTAGGCACAAGCACAGTATAGTTCACAAACAGATGAAACACACGAAAGATTTAAGAAGGAGTGAGAGATGAGTAGAAAGAAAGTAGATAGTATTAAGCGGGAGAAATAACATGAACATCAGCAGGTATTAGTAGCTTATTAGCGCGACACGAGTTACACCTCCGAGGTCTGTTGCTAACTGGCCGGAGGCTCGCGAGCATGCATCTCGCTCGTACCTGAGGCGTTACACGAACTAGCGCGCTCGGCCGCTCGCACCTGTAGCAGGAACGGCGAAACGACTGCCTACGCGCATAGCGGAAATATGCGGTTCCATTACACGGCACGTTATATGTGAGCGGCGCGCGACGATAGAATATCGGACGCGCAAGTATATAAATGTCGTGTGATTATTTGTTTGTATATAATGTAAAATATTATGATCGTGTAAATATATAATATAATGAGGTAAATATATGGGTTCGACTAAATAAATTAATTGATGAATAATAAATTATGTACATAAATACCTAAATTTATAATAGTATATGTAGATAAAGGTATGTGCCCCTACACAAGCTTTGCTTAGTTTGGGGCTAGATGGCGTTGTGTGTAAGGCCGCCAATATTTATTTATTTCTAATTTTATTCTACCGTGTTGGCCGAGTGGGAGGTAGGTACCTCTACTTTCAATTCGAAGGTCGTGGGTTCGAATCTCGGCGAGCATCGATGGATTTTAGTGTTCGAAAAAAAATTTATATGCGCATCGAAACACGTGCTCAAAACGGTGAAGGAAAACTTCGTGAGGAAAACAGTTAGTATTCTTATAAGCGGTGATGGGCTTGCAACCCGTCACGTATGGATGCTAACTACTGTGGGCATGTGCCAAATACAATGTTTGGACGTGCCTCTGACTATCCCCTCTAGACATCTTCAAAGGATCTAAGCGCTTTGAGATCTGGAGGATGTTCTTGAAGATTACAGTCGTGATCCTATTTATTTTTATTTTATTTATTATCAACTAGCTGACCCGTGCCCGCTTCGCTGTGCGTAAGACATTTCTAATACCATCGTTGACTTTTTTGTACACGTTTTTAAGGTGTACAATACTGTAGTACATTATTTTGAAAAAAAAAAATGTGTTTATTTACGACATCACATTAGAAACCTCTAAAATTATCAGTGTTTCTCTACTATATTATGCATGTATTATACATATAAACCTTCCTCTTGAATCACTCTATTTATTAAAAAAACCGCATCTAAATCCGTTGTGTAGTTTTAAAGATATAAGCAAACATACATACATACATACATACATATTACATACAGACGCGGGAAGCGGAAAGCGACTTTGCTTTATACTATGTAGTGACTAATTGTGTGCCTTGATAGACAATATTACATAGTTACTACAAACTAAATACGTTTTCTTTCATAATTTGATTTCTAGATATATCAAAAATATAATATACCTCCTGACACTCCGGTGATTCTAAGCTACCAGCTAACACAGCTTCCATTAAAATCGGTTCAGTAGTTTTCAAGAAAACCCCGGTCATACAAACTGCCATAGATTTTTTTTGTTGCTTAATCACGCCCAAACGACTGAACGGATTTGGATGATACATAAAACATACATAGCTTATGTCCTGTAGTAGCATGTAGGCTACTTTTTATCCAGGTACCAAACAAGTGAAGACGCGGGCGGAAGCGAATAGACATGCAAGTTAAGGCGCTTTTTTAGGGTTCCGTACCTAAAGGGTAAAACCGGGACCCTATTACTAAGACTTCACTGTCCGTCTGTCTGTCTGTCTGTCTGTCTGTCTGTATGTCTGTCTGTCCGTCTGTCTGTCACAGGGCTGTATCTCATGAACCGTGATAGCTAGACAGTTGAAATTTTCACAGATTATGTATTTCTGTTGCTGCTATAACAACAAATACAGAATAAAATTAATATTTAAGGGGGGCTCCCATACAACAAATGTGATTTTTTTGCCGTTTTTGTAGATAATTGTACGGAACCCTTCGTGCGCGAGTCCGACTCGCACTTGGCCGTTTTTTTACCTTTTGCACGGGTGGCAATCTTCTGCTCTCTCTCGCGACAGCATCCAACGTCTCCAGATGCATGTGAACAACTCCTGGGATCATCTGGTGGAGACAGCGCACGTGCTCAGCAGTCACGCCGCCTTCTGTGCAAACCTGGATAACATATGTATATCATGAATTAAATATTTTTTTTTTTTGTGAATAGGGGAGAAGTAGGGGGAGCGCAGGTGCCTATCGTACATATCTTAGTCTAGTTTAGGCTTGAATACATTAATTTTATTAATTATTTATATTTAAAATCAGTGCATAATTATTAGTTTTAATCTATAATATAAAAATAAGTCGGGTTTTCCTTCCTGACGCTATAACTTCAGAACGCACGAACCGATTTCCACGGTTTTGCATTCGTTGGAAAGGTCTCGGGCTCCGTGAGGTTTATAGCAAAGAAAATTCAGGAAAAAAGCAGGAAAACAGGAACGGGATCGGGAACGGGTTGGGAACAGGAACGGGAACGGGAACGGGAACGGGAACTTAACACAGCATTTGTTAATTCTAAAGCGATACGAAGTTCGCCGGGTCAGCTTGTAAATGTATAAATATAACATGTTAATAATTATGTAATACTATGATTTCAGTTTTTCCTAATATTAATATTTTTGAGGCAACTTCCAATTTTTTCCCCTATATATTTTGTCCTGATAAAATAAATGATGAATACCGACCTTAGTAGGTTCAACCTTTTTGGTAGAATGCGTTGCTATGACGACTGAATGTTTTCATTCTGAGATGTCAGATTTATTGCACACCAGCGCCATCTACACCCAAATCATCCCCTTTGCGTTTTTTTATTATTTTGGGGATGTTTTTCGATCACGATAGAACAAAACAAAATGTGAACATGCTTGGACGTGCCTAACATCATATGAAGAGGATTAAGAAGACGAGATTTAAGAATCTAAGCGTCTTGAGATATGAGGGGATGTCTACCGTACTTGGGGATTACAGATATAACTATATGACCCTACTTTTTATGTTGGTTATAATACCAAATTACTCGTACCTTATCTACGAATCTTGATACCATCTTGATGACATTGTTCCCCGCTTCGCCGGGATCCGCTTCTTCGAACCCTGACTCCGCATCGACACTATCAGATTCTGCAACACTGAAACAAAACAACTCTTACTTCTAAGCTTTTATGTATAACCGAGCATATTTTTATCTGGTGATTCGAATAAAATTTGATTTAAAATCGGTCAAAGACAGTGTAGTCTATTCTCTTAAATTAATTATGTTAAAAGTTGTCATAAGTCATTAAACGATAAGTAAAAATAAATTATTGAATGACGGTACCCCATTTCGCCAAAAATAGGTGAACAATATAATGTTTCATACCGAAATAATTGGGAACCGCTGGTGTAGAGAATGTTTTTAAAACGGAATGATTATATTGCTGCTGGCAGAGAGGAAAGTTAGAGTATAAAACACCGGTCTTATTAATATCTCACTATCTCCATAAAGTTTACAAATTGTCACGAAACAGAACCAGAAAGAAGAACTGAGAGTTATTATTATTATCCATCTCTTTTGCTCTCTACAGCCTAAACGACTTGACGGATTACAACATAAATGAGGTGTCGTTGGATTCGTCTCAACTGTGGTGACGCATATATTTTATTAAATATGGCGCCCTCCTTCCCTTAGAAAAAAGGCCCCCCCCCCTTTTTAAAAAAGGTAACATACAATTTTTATAGTTATTTAATTTGCAGTCGGGTCTTTTGTTTTAATAATAATTAGTTGTATCTTGTTTTATGAATCACCTATTAGTGATGCTATTGCTAGCTCTGTCAGCGTCGTCCCCTCTCGCTTCCGCCCTCCTCCCCGCGCCATCCAACGGCAGTAGAAGGTAAACCATGCGATTCGCGTAATGGATCGCTTGGCTGTATAGCGTGGACTGCTCTCTTGCTATTAGCTCCCGTTGCTTATCTGTAAAATTAAAGACCTTGAGTCTTAAATCAAAATTATAAACCAATATTTATAATTTTGATTTGAATGCATCGGGACGGCGTAGCTAGTTTCCGACTGAGACGCAATAATATGTGCTTGAAGTGCGGGTTCGGTCCCCGAAAATGTTGCATGATCTGTAAATATTTTTATCGGGTCTGGGTGCTGTGATACTTAGGCCATTTGTAGTTTCTGATACCCACCCGTATCTGATAAGTTATTTATTTATTAAATTTGACTTTGACGTTGTGGAGTATCAGAAAATAAATAACATGTTACAACACCTAGACCCGGATTTTCTACACGTCATTCTAACATTTGTTCGTGCGGATCAAACCAGCACCTTAGGCTGTAAAACTTTATTTATTGACCAAAGCGGATTATTATAAACCACTATCTATGGATAGGAAGCCACGGCCACCACCAGTGATCTCGAGTTAGCTGTGGTCATATAATATTAATTAAGGTGATAAGTGTCATGTTTGACGTTTTGTATGGGCTGACCCTCGTATTCAAGAACGACACTATGAGAACATGCACACACAGTGGACGAAATCATTTTTCATAAAAATCACTATAAGTGTTGTGCGACACTCTATGTGAATGCATAGTGTGACTAGAAGCACATGTCGTGTGCCTCTAGCCAAAGTTGAGCTCTAGAGGCACACGGTAGCGTGCGCCATAGTGCCGCTCAACACATAAAGTAATGTTTATGAAAAAATAATTCGTCCACTGTGGGTGCGTGTTCTCATAGTGTCGTTCTTGAATACGAGGGTGAGTCTACCCGGATAAGACGGAAAAAGTGATGAAGCAGCATAATATGGAAACCATCAAATTTAAAAAAAAATTGTCTTTAATTTAGGTAGGTAGCTAGAGTATGATTACCTAACGAATTATATAAAAATGAACTATTTAGCTATTCATCGTTTTGATTAAAAACGAAACTGTTTTTGAAGAGCCAACTTTGTAAAATAAATCTATCGAGAAAAGTTTCACCAACCGTGTTTCTGTCTTTAATTTATCTAGATTAAATCCTTAAGTTATCTTTGTCATAAAAAACAAAACTGTATGTTTTGCGGTTATTGAGAAAAAAACGATTCTGCATTCATCAAAAACATTTATTACTCGTCTTAAATAAAAAATTACCTTGAGGTAAACTTGGCCATAATCTCATCTGTTCCGCAGCTATTTCCAATGCGCTTGGTTCTTGCGCTTTCAACAACGACATGTATTCTTCGTCGTCTCTAGAATAATAAGATATCAATATAAGAACCTATTAAAAATATGTTATAAGTAGAGTATGTATATCAGATAGACTGGTTGAACGAAGCTGACGATCACAAAGCTTAGTAGAGAATGGGGAGACTTTTGCCCAGCAGTGGGACAATATAGGTTAGAATTTATACTAACTTTCACACGTGACTTTGTTCGCGTGGTAACTAGATAAAAAATATCCTATGTTATTACGGGACGTAAGCTAGTAGTAATTGAGACACAAACGTACTTACAAATTTTTGGAATTATAGGAGAAATTAGTAGGGATGTATTCTGAGCGTAACAGTATCTTGAAAAAGCTAATGTAAAAAGTTTAAATGAATACTTACAAAGTTACTACAAAGTGAAGCTATAATTGAAAAGTTAGTTTACCTAGGACTTGGTACCCGTTGGTGAGTGGGGCTAGGCAGATACAGCGCCTTGATATCCCTTTGCACGTCCGAGTAGAACGCCGCTTCCCAGAACTGCTGACTCGTCCACACTTGGTGCTCCTGCATCAGAAGAATAGGTTTGTTGAGTCAAGAGTTGTTCAATGGAACTCCTCAGTAAATAGTTCAATTGAGTTAAAACTTTACAAACCTATCAAGTTCCGATGTCAATTTAATATTATGTGACAGATGACAGCGCGCTGCTCTAATGAGTTTAAAAAGGCTCGAAGGATTTTATAAGAGCTTGTTTTGAATCATCATTTTCTTCTCCCCTTCCTATTTAATGTGTAAAAGAAGAGATTTGGCATAGGTTTTACAAACTAATACTACCCAAAAAAAAACAACAGATACTTATTTATTTCTTTATTCTAGAGAGGCCTGTTTTTAAGGATATTGTAACAAACCTGTATGCACATGTAAGCGTACTGGATGACACCGGTGCAGAGCTTCCTGCAATATGCAGTGGCGAGCGGTAACATAGCGGCCGCTATCGAATGCTCATCGATGGCGGTCGCCGATTGGAGGGCACAGTTCATTAGTCTGGAAAGAACGAAACATTTTTAATTATTAACAAGATAAATGCTTTTGATGAATGCAGAATCGTTTTTTCTCAATAACCGCAAAACATACAGTTTTGTTTTTTTATGACAAATATAACTTAAGGATATAATCTAGATAAATTACAGATTGAAACACGATTGGTGAAACTTTTCTCGATAGATTTATTTTCCAAAATTGGATCTTCAAAAACACTAGTTTCGTTTTTAATCAAAACTATGAATAGCTAAACAGTTAATTTTTATATAATTTGTTAGATAATCATACTATCTAAGTAAATTACAGACAATTTATTTGTAATTTGATGGTTTTCAAGATAATGCAGTTTTATCACTTTTTCCGTCTTATCCGGGTACATACATAACAGCACATACATAATGTCAAAACTTTTACTTATATCACCTTAATCAGGGTGTTTGCTTAGAGGATGTCTACCGTACTTGGGAATTATAGTCGTGATCCTATTACATTTTTAAGTTTGTTTTTAATAAAATAAGAAAACAGTAGCAATAACAATCAGTCAGTTTTGAAAAATAAATCTATGCAGACCAATTTTGTCTCCTATTCTTTATCCGTTACTGAGAACGACTATTATTTAAACTCTATACAGGTTGCTCCGAAAATAGTATGAAAAGAACATCCAAAATTAGAGAAACATCTATAACAAACAGGTTTTATTCGAAACCGCAAAACTATTGATAAAAACATGCCAAAATGGTTTTAATTGCAATCTAGCTTTATTAGCAACTACTTAATAGCAAATAATAGCACATAGATAATCGACAGAGCTATTTACTGATGTAGGTACGATAACGAACATTATTTTATTTTTATTGATATTTTTTCTAGAACTGCGGATGTCCAGCATTTATTGAAACTGTACGATACGATCTTTACGATATCTTGACATGGAAGGTGGTTTATCAAAAACATTATTTAAGCACCGGGTCTCTGGTCTAGGGCCACTGTAATGTATGTGATTCCGTTTCAAACATGTTAAAATTAATTGTAGTAGGGCTGCTTTTTAACGTTTCGTTCGTACGCGGTGAAGCTATGATTGTAAGTTTTTGTTTTAAGACGATGCCGTTTTTGAGACGAATCGTAAAGGTGCAAGAACACTTTTTCTATCTACACTTATATTATAAAGATAAATAAAAATTCTTTGTTTGTAATGAATAAACTAACTTGTAAAACCGGTCAAGTGCGAGTCGACTCGCACACGGAGGGATCCGTACCATTATCTACTTTTGTACACAGCAAAAAAATCACGTTTGTTGTATGGTAGCCTGACTCAAATATTTATTTTATTCTGTTTTTAGTATTTGTTGTTATAGCGGCATATCTGTCATCAATTTCAACTGTCTAGCTATCACGGTCCATGAGATACAGCCTGGTAACAGACAGACAGACGGACAGCGAAGACTTAGTAATAGAGTCCCTTTTACCCTTTGGGTACGGAACCCTAAAAACGACAGGAAGAAAAGACAGACGGAAAATGCCGACATGCATAATTTAATCGTAGTTATGATTAAGTTATCATGATGAAGAGCTTCTGAATTGTTTGAACGTCAGCAATTCGTTGAAGCGTGGTTATTACTTGTATTTCTATTTAAATATTGTATCCTCGCTTTTTCAGGGTCCTGGCAAATGGAAAATCTACCACATTGCGTATAAAGAGGGACCAGTCAACGATATCATCATAGATTTGCAGCAGAGTATGTGGAACCGAACGCACTATGTCTACAGTGGTAAAGTCAAATTGAAAGAACCTTTGAGCGAAGAATTGGGAGTAAGGATTTTTGTATGCTTTTTATTTGCTTCACCTGTTTCACTATGTAAGAAAACCTTGGAAGTGGATTTTAAGCATTATGATTGCTCAAAGAAAACATCGTGAGGAAACCTGCTAGTATTGTTATAAGCGTTGATGGATAACCTGTCACGTATGAAATCCTAAGGGTGTTTCCACCTAAGCGTAGCTGGGCGGAGCGGACCAATAACAGTTCGTACTTTGTGTAGTACTTTTAATTATTATTCTTGTTTGAGCCTTTACCTTGTTCGATTGGCATCACAGTGGAGCTCTACATAGCATTAAGGAAAGGATCATTATTATTAAAAAGGTAGACCCCAAGCCGTGTTTGTTGCCTGATTCTTCTAGGCTTGGTCGCGTGGAATCGGCGTAGCTTTACCTAGTTCCTAAGACGTTTCAAAGTGATCCTTGTGATTTTATTGAATTAAAAGATTTTTGAATTTGAATTTGAACAGCGCTCAAAATAACCCGAAAAGTTTGACAATGTCGAACGCTGTGTTTGGTCCGCTTCGCACATCTCTGCTTAGGTGGAAACTCATCCTAAATCACTGGTCCCAGAAACTAGAAGTTTGAAGGGTATTCGTCCTAGTATTCCTTTTGGTGTGGGTGCACTAGAAGGGAATTCTTAAAATTCAAACTCTAAGAGTGTCCTAGCCATACTGCAAAGTTTGAAAAAAAAAAAAAAAAAGAATCACGTGATCATTGTCGTAGTGAGTGTTTAATAATACCCTCAGATGAAAATGGAAGTGTGCAAGTTCGTGGACGGCGGCTGCAAGCTGTACCAGCTGATGACAGACGAATCGTTCCTGGCATTCGTCAATAAATACGCAGAAGAGAATATCAACTTGTGCTTGGCATCCATGGGCGTCGACCCGCCCAAACTGCCGATGGACAAGGTAACAGGCGATTCAATTGTTTTGACTGACTAAAGTTTACGAAAGCATAAGCGTTCTTATTCTGTTCAAGTTAAAGTCTGAATCCGCGAGAGCCTTAGTGACAGTTCTTAAATTAGGATAGTTTGGTAATTAATAAGGTTCCGAACCCAAAGGGTAAAAACGGGACCCAATTACTAAGACTCCGCTGTCTGTATGTCACCAGGCTGTATCTCATGAACCGTGATAGACAGTTGAAATTTTCATAAATGATGTATTTCTGTTGCCGCTATAACAACAAATACTAAAAACATAATAAAATGAATATTTAAGTGGGCGTACGGAACCTATCGCGCGCGAGTATGACTTGCACTTGGCCGGTTTTTTTATTTTGCATATTTTAAACATCCAATTGTCATATTATTCACCACCATAAGATAAGTTCATAAGATAAAGTTATTTTGTTGTGTGTGCCATAATGACCTATCTAAGTGCATAAAATATGTCTATGGATGAATAAATGAATTGAATTGAACCAATTTACATGTTGACGTTTCTTCGTCTTTACAAAAATCGTAAATTTAGTCAAAACTATACTAAGTTTTATAACTGTCACTCTGATGCTGAAGTGAATTCCGACTTTAAATGTAAACAGAATAAAGATTTATTTTTGAAATATTATTTTCTCTCTTGTTGTCCTTGCCAAGATTTTCATAATCTAGTTATATCAGATGTAATTGGTTTGAAGAGCCGTGTTAGTAAAAAATAATAATTAAAACTCGCAGGGGGAATACGAGGTAGAAAAGTTCATGTTCGACACTCTCCAGCTGCCGAAAGAGAGCGCGTATGGACGGTTCATAGCCGATCTCTATGCAATGAAGGGCACCGTTGAGATCGGTTGCGTCACGGTCGAGGTCGAGTTCGAGGAAAAAGAAGACGGCAGCGATGACGATGACAAATAAGTAAAGGATTCATGACATCCATTTAGAACTCTGAAGCTCTTTGTTTCATTATGTTATTATTTTTCTTGTTTGTACCTTCACCTTGTTCGATCGGGTACCTGTAGCTGTAGGCCTCCTTGCGATTTTATTAATTTAAATACTATTTGACTTTGAGTTAGCAAATCAATCTAAATTCAGCGTGATAAAGCTCTTAAATACTAAACTGATTCAACATCCCATGGACCGTGCGAATGTCTCGTCTCTATCGCCGGTTTTAGAATTGTACCTTAAACTTTTGCAAGTCCAAGGCGTAATGAATCATAATACAGTGTGATAAAACTGAAATTACATTGAAATGTTGTCGACGTTGGCCCCTTCACTTGTATTGCAAAATGAGCTCTATCACGGTCTATTTAGATTCAATATATAACGAACTGTGCGAATTGTAACTATATGGTGGCAGTAAGATGCCTGTTAGAAATAGTAATGTTACAATAGTAACAAGATTAAATAAAAACGTGCCACATACCAGTTGAACCATTCTGTGTTTTATTATTGGGGTTTTCTTTGAAAATAACCTATATTTAGTTATATGTTTAAATTATCCTTGATTAACCTAACCTAACCAAACCCGAAACTTTTTTGAGTGATAAAATATACTTAGACTAGGCCTCACCAATATCCTAATAATATTATAAATGCGAAAGTTTGTGAGTTTGTTTGTTCCTCAATCAGGCCTAAACGACAAAACGGATTAAGTTTAAATTTGCAGTAGATGTAGATATAATGCCAAAATAAATAAACTACTTTAAAAAATGAAAAACATCCTCAAAACGATAAAAAAAAACTCAAAAGGGATGATTTTGGTATAGATAGCGCTGGTGTGCAACAAATCTGTCATCACAGACTAATAACATTCAGTCTTTTCTATTCGATTATTGAAATTTGACAGGACAACGTCTGTCACGGGTCGGCTAGTAATATATATTGGTGAGTCCTAGTCTACCTAGTCGCACCAATCAATGTTATGAATGCGAAAGTTTGGATGGGAATCGCGTCTTATCTAATCTATCAATCTAATATTTTTAAACGGGCAATTCTTGTACATATACAGTCGTGGTCAACTAATTAGGGACACTCTTTGGTTAAACCGAATTGTGAATTTATTTTTTATTTTCCAACGAGTCTAAACCATATTCCATATCTCTTACATGTAAGTATAATTAGTCATTTATATGCCCGATTATACAAACAATAACAACTTCTTAAACATTAAACCTCTTTACAGTATAGCTGATAGATTATCGTAGTGCTATTTGTTCAAATAATGCTGGCTGGCCATTTAATTAGGGACACTGAGATATTGCGTTCTATTTTCAAAATTTGAATCTCAATACTTTTTTACTTCTTCTCTTATTGTTTCGTGGTAGTTTTGGCGGCAATCCCGATAATTATTTTAAGTTTTGAAAAATATTTTGAAGAAAAATGGGTAAAAATAAAAGTTGCGATCCAACACTACGAAAAATTATCATGAAGTTTGTTGTCGAGCATGGTTGGCCATACCGAAGGATAGCAGAACATTTAAATTGTTCAAAAACTATGGTATACAATGCAGTGCAACATGTCAGACGCAATAACACAGATTTAAATGTGCCCAGAACAAAAAGATCGAGAAAAACAACTCCGCAAGAAGATGATAACCAGGTTAGCTAAGAAAGATCCGTTTCTATTAGGCTCTATTTTAATTAAACACGAAGTGTTTGGGACAGACGAAAGAGCTGGTGTCTCAGCGAGGACCGTTCGACGACGTCTGGTAGAAGCAGGGTTGTTCGGAAGAGTGGCTCGCAAAGTACCGTTGTTGAAGAAAGAACATAGAAATGCTCGTTTGGCGTTTGCACGTAAATATGGACATTGGACCTACGCCCAATGGCAACATGTATTATTCTCTGACGAGACCAAGGTTAATTTGATTTCTTCAGATGGAAGGCAATACGTACGGCGTCCAGTAAAAGCGGAAATGAATCCAAGATTCAAAAAAAAGCAGGTGAAACATGGCGGTGGAAACATTAAAATGTGGGGTTCATTTTCTGGACGTGGAGTGGGACCTGTGAGGAAAGTTCAGGGTAACTTAGACCAACATCAATACAAGGCAATATTGGAGGAAACGATGCTTCTCTATGCTGAGGAGCATCTCCCTATTATATGGACGTTTCAGCATGATAACGACCCGAAACATACCGCCCGTTCAGTCAAGTCGTTTCTTACCAGTCCGTCAGTATCGGTGCTAGATTGGCGAGCAAATAGCCCGGACCTTAACCCAATCGAGCACCTTTGGCACGAAATCAAGAAAAAAGTAGCCACTTATCGTACCACAACTTTAGATGAACTTAATGAAGCTTTTTGTGAGGCATGGGCAAACATTCCTGTCGAAACATGCCAGAAACTGATAATGTCTATGCCACATCGGTGTCAAGCGGTAATTACTAACAAAGGTTTTGCTACTAATTGTAAAATAAGTAAGAACAATAACCGGTTATGTACATAAAAATATAAAACCCTATTGATTTCTCAGTAACTATTATTTGCATAATTTGGTCCGATTATTATGCTTTAAATGGCTGTAAATAAAAGAATAAATAAATAGAAAAAAGTATTTAATATCAAAGGTTGAACATGTATTCAATTTTAAGGTATAATTCTGTAGCTGGACATTTAATTAAGGACAGTAAACTATAATGAAAAATAGAGTTAAACAAAACTAATAATCTGCAGTATTATAATATCTTTAACAGCTCCATTTTATTACGTGTAAAATCAGTACCGATTTTACACGTAATTGTTTAACTCTATTTTTTAATAACTGGGGATAACTGCTTCAAAATTGAGTTGCAAGATTCCACCATAACAAACATAGTTAATTATATGCATACATACATTGCAAGTTACATAAAAGCTTGTAAAAAGCACATGAGGAGTTTAAGAGAACAAATATAGTAAAATGATTGTCCTCTTTTTAACCCTTGAGATATGTTTCTAGTAATCTTTTTTTTGTCATTTAGACATAGACCTAGACAATAAATAAGGTTTCTGTTGAAAAACCGTCTGTCCGTCTGTCTGTCTGTCTGTCTGTGGGTTGTATCTCATGAACCGTGATAGCTAGACAGTTGAAATTTTCACAGATGATGTATTTCTGTTGACGCTATAACAACAAATACTAAAAACAGAATAAAATAAATATTTAAGTGGTGTTCCCATACAACAAACGTGATTTTTTAGCGTTTTTATAGATAATGGTACGGAGTCCTTCGTGCGCGAGTTCGACTCGCATTTAACCGGTTTTTTATAGCTAAAATGATGCTTACTTCCTTGGTGATTATAGTATTTACAGATAGTGATCCTATTTTTCTTTACAGGGTCCTGGCAAGTGGACAATCAACGATGTGTCTTACAAAATGGGTGAAATAAACGACATCGTTATCGACTTGCATCAGAGAATGTTGAACCGGACGCATTATGTCTACAATGGAAAGATTAAGGCGTTGAGACCTATCAACAAAGATTTGGCAGTACGCATCGTTTCATTTAAAAACGACCTACTTCTCCGAAATGACCTACTTCTTTAAATATAAAATTCAATTGCCGTGCGTTTGTCTCGCAAAAACTCGAAAATATCTCGACAAATTTGGCTGTTTTTTTAGGGTTCCGTAACCAGAGGGTAAAAACCGAACCCTATGGGTAAAAACGGAGTAAAAACGTGATATCTAGAGTTGATGTATTTCTGTGATGTAATTCTGATGTATACTAAAAACAGAATAAAATAAATATTTAAGTGGGGCTCCCATATAACAAACGTGATTTTTTTGAACACATTTCTACTTTTATCAGATGAAAGTAGACGTCTTCAAATTTGTGGACGGTGGCTTGTAAGCACTACACACTTCTGACAGACGGCTCGTTCATAGACGTCGCCAATAGATTCGCGGAGCAAAACATCCATGTATGCTTGGAGATGATGGGTGTCGACCCACCAAAACTACCGATGAATCGAGTTTAAAAACTAAAATACGTAGTAGGTACTAACGGAACGTAACTTTACTACGTAACCCATTTTTTACCCCGCTCCCCCCCCCCTCTTCCATCAAAAACACGTGCTCAAAACGGTGAAGGAAAACATCGTTAGTACTCTTATAAGCGGCGATGGGCTTGCATCTTGTCACATATGGAATGCTAACTATTGCAAAATGTGGGCATGTGCCAAATGTAATGTTTGGACGTGTACCCCCCTCTAGGGATCTAAGCGCCTGGAGATCTGAGATTACAGTCATGATCCTATCATTATTATTTTTTCTAATAAATTACAGTTTATTAAGTTTGATGGTTTTCAACATAATGCAGTTTTATTACTTTTTCCGTCTTATCCGGGTAGACTCAGCCCATACAAAAAACCAAACATTTCACGTATCACTTAATACCTCACACGCAGCTTGTTTTATTCCATTTCAACATCTTCCCGCAAAAGTTGAAAAACCCTTTACTTAATTATTATTCACTTCATTTCCAGGGGGAATACGAAGTGAAAGACTTCGTATTTGACGTGCTCGAGCTGCCAAGAAACTTTACATGCGGTGAAATATGCGCTATAAATTTATTATTGGGCATGCCCGTCGGCTGCCTACTCACCGAGTTCGAGTTCGCCGAGATGAAGAGCGACAGCCGAAGAGGAATAGTTATATGATTTACTATGAGAAAATAAATATTATGATGATGATTTGTGTGTTTTTAGGGTTGCGAATCCTATCATGTAAAAACGATATCCTTATCTATACTAATATTATTATTTTTTTTCGTTTTTTATTAGCCATTACTGTCCCACTGCTGGGCAAAGGCCTCCCCACTAATATTATAAAGAGAAAAAAATTGTATTTTGTTTTTTTTGTTTTTTTGTATGTTTGTAATGGATATACTCAAAAACTACTGAACCGATTTTAAAAATTCTTTTACTATTACCAAGCTACATTATCCCTGAGTAACATAGGCTATTTTTTATTTTGAATAAGTAATAAATTCTTTATAAGAATGATGATAGTTTGAAGCAAGGTGTAAAAAATTGCTAAATATTTTGCATTCTTCGTGTGCGCTACAAAAACTATTGAACGGGAATTGTAACGGGAACGGGAATGGGAACGGGAACGGGAACGGAAGACAACATTTGTTAATTCTAAAGCGAAGTAGTACGAAGTTCGCGGGGTCAGCTTGTATTCAATATACCTAGTTTTAAAAATAAACAGTTGACGTGGTTGTAATAGCACAGTATAAAGACCAGAGTAGTTCAACGCCATTGATCTAGACTAGAGGTAAATGCATCTAAGTGTTGTGACAGCGTAGGTAGGTTAGGGTTAATATAAGTAAAATATATATATATATATATATATATATATATATATATATATATATATATATATATATATATAAATATATATATATATATATTTTACTTATATTAACCCTAACCTTAGGTATCATGTTGCTCTCAAATATATATATATATATATATATATATATTTGAGAGCAACATGATACCTAATAAAAACCGGCCAAGTGTGAGTCGGATTCGCGCACGAAGGGTACCGTACCATTACCTATCTATAATAACAGAAGAACATATTTGTTGAATGGGAACCCCTCTAAAATATTTATTTTATTCTGTTTTTAGTATTTGTTGTTATAGCGGCAACAGAAATACATCATCTGTGAAAATTTCAACTATCACGGTTCATGAGATACAGCCTTGTGACAAACAGTCGGACAGACAGACAGAAAGACGGACAGACAGACGGATAGACGGACCAGACCGATCAGACGGACCAGACCGATCAGACGAACCAGACGTACAGACGGACAGACGGACAGCGGAGTCTTAGTAATAGGGTCCCGTTTTTACCCTTTGGGTACGAAACCTTAAAAAAATAATATTCCGTGGATATGAAAATGGATGCTATTTTTTTTATATTTGCCTCGTCTGGGAATTAGTCATACCTAAAGGTAACATTTATTATATTTTCAATAGATATTTATAATTTTTAGGGCACTGTAGTCAACAAAGAACCCTTGTAGTTTCGCCATGTCCATCCGTAGATTAACTCAGAGACACTAAAAAAATCACAGTAGTACATACAATAATAGTTTTAAAATACCGAAAAAATAAAATGACCGTTGCAGCAGAAGCTTCTTATGATCTGAGCACTGTCAGCATGATTTATTATTGCACTACCACAAAGTTATCGAGGTTTCTTTTTAACCGAAAATTGGCACTAATTTATGGTCTCAGTACTAGAAAATACTACACAAATTACAACGGAGACGGCGAGCTATTTATGAATGGATAGAATCGTGAAAATATGAGTAAAAATGTGGTAGGTGCGTATGAATAAACGGTTAACTAAATTTTTTTTTTTTAAGGATATTCTTTTTAATTTTTTAATTTAAGTTTTAACTACTTAAATTGAATTAGTAACAGACACTGACAATACGTTATTATTTTTTTTGGTAATTAAAAACTAGTGTTGTATAACGAAATTAAAAGGAAAACTATCACAGCTAAGTAGGCTTTACAAGTATTCGAGTAATAGCCCACCAAGTTATAAAATGTACTCCTAAATAGTGGGAGGTGCCTCGACTTTTAATCTGAGCTTAATCTTAGCTCGCTGTCACTATATTATTGTACTAGCTGACCCGTGCCCGCTTCGCTGGGGGACAGATAGTTTTACATCTGGCATTAAAAACTTAAAAATAAATTGGCCTATATGTTGCCGAGGACTAATAGCTACATAACAAAAAAAGATTCATCAAAATCCGTCCAGTAGTTTTTGCGTGAAAGTCGGACAACAGACAGACAGACAGAAAAAAAATTCAAAATGTTTTTTTTTTTTGCTTGTGTTACTTGTATAAAGGCCCCTAGGAGTATTTTTTTAGTTTTAATTCAATGTACAGAATTGAACTCTTCTACAGTTTTATTATATGTATAGTATAGATTGTCATCAGAACTAAAGGTGTATAATTTCAGCTCAATCGGTTAGTGATACTGGTTCTAAATTGAGTTGCAAGATTCCACCCGAATAAACATAGTTAAATACATTGCAAGTTAAATAAAAGCTTGTAAAAATAGTACAAATACCAATGAAAATTATAACGTTGTTAACTGTGTAAACTACGGAACCCTACATTGCGCGTGGCCCGACACGCATTTGGCCAGTTTCGTATTAACATTGCAATCGCATTCTCTTGTTATTGTTCAAATGTTAATTATCCATCATACAAGCACGAGACACTATCTTTATGATGTAAGAGCACGCTTGGTTGTAATGATATTAAAACACGAAAAAAAAAATGAACAGTAGTTTTATATTGGAAGAGTTCGAAACATGTCAAATTATATTTTAGCGGGAGTATTTATTCTTGGTTATGTATGCGGTGAAGATATGATTGTAAGTTATTTGTGTAAGCGGCTTTTTTTGAGAACGAATCGCAACGGAATTGTCCTCTCTTTACCCTTTCAGAACTGTTTTTGAAACATTTTTTTTTTATATTTAGACTTGCAGCCCTAGACTTGCATATCAACAATATATTGTAGGATAGAATATATAAACAAACTTGGTTAAAACCAAATAAAATTCCCATTTACAAATTATTTGGTTATTGGTTAGGGGTAGGGCTGCCATCTCTAAAATTTGGCAACCAGGACAAGACGCGTGAAAACCCCGGATTTTAGAGCCCAGAACCCGAACATGTTAACAGGTTTTTTTTAATTTTAAGTCGTGAATTTTTTCACGCTTCCTAACGCTTTCCCAATAGTTCCAGTTAGGTGGGGGGCTTGACTCTAAAAAAACATTGACTAAAGATTAATATTTCACGGCGGCACAGTGCATGTCGCGGGTGGCCAAATTTTAAACCCGGACTACAAATGAAACCCCGCCGCTCCCCGGACGCCCTCTAAACTAGGACAAATCCGGGCAGCCCTAGTTAGGGGTGATCGAGATCCTAACTTTATTTCCTCTTTTTTTACTTCCTAACCTCTGGACTTCCTAACTTTATTATTAAAATGAATTTAAAAGAAGTTCGCATGCACTGTAGGTATACATTTAAATGAATATCTTCTCCGATTGTTAAATGATTTTAATTATTTATTCGCTAGTGTATAGAGAATAATACTTAGATGTTCTGATATAAAATTATTCAAATTTATTGTTGTTTGTTTATAGTACAACATACGAAAAAGTACTTTTATAGAAAAAAAATACATAAATTCAAACCTACAAAACAAACATAAATTATATGCATCTTCAATCGCTTTTTCCTCAACAGTTTGTATTACATCAAAGGTCTCTAAATATATAATAATACAAGCTGACCCCGCGAACTTCGTATCGCTTTAGAATTAACAAATGTTGTCTTTCGTTCCCGTTCCCGTTCCCGTTCCCATTCCTATTCCCGTGCAATAGTTTTTGTAGCGCACACGAAGAAAGCAAAATTTTTAGCAATTTTTTACACCTTACTTCAAACTATCGTCATTCAAATAAAGAATTTATTACTTTTTCAAAATAAAAAATAGCCTATGTTACTTAGGGATAATGTAGCTTGGTAATGGTGAAAGAATTTTTGAAATCGGTTCCGTAGTTTTTGAGTTTATCCATTACAAACATACAAAAAAACAAAAAAACAAAAAATCAAAACTTTTCTCTTTATAATATTAGTATAGATTAATTCCAAATTACAGCTAGTTCATTTTTTTTCAGGGTACTGGCACCTGGTCTATCAACCACCTGTCTTACCTAATAGGTAAAGGCAAAGACATCGTGATAGACTTGCAACAGAAAATGTTAAACCGGACTCATTACGTCTACAACGGAAAGATTGAGGCGTTGATACCTTTGGACGACGATTTGGGAGTATGCATCATATTCTGAACCCTACTTATATTGAAATTGCAAGTGAAATTGCTGTGCGTGCAGTGTTTAGCACAGTGGTCCCCAAACTATTTTTTGTCATAGTACACTTGCCATGTTTTTCGGTAGAACCCCAAATCCATTATAGGAAAGAAAAAAATAAACTAAAATGAGATCCATTTTCGTAGACCCCCATTTTCATCTCATAGACCTCAGGGGTCGATATAGACCACTTTGGGAATCACTGGTTTAGCAGAAACTCAAAACTATTTAGTTAGACCGATTTCGCTAAATTTTCCACCTTATGCTTCGCATCGACGCTATACGTTTGCATCGACTCGCCGACCGTATGTACTATTGTCTGGCCACACAGCTGTGGGGCTATTTTGTAAAAACATCATTATTATGTTATGATATTCATACCAATATATATTGGTACTGAATGCCACAATACCTACGCTTTTTATGCTGTTTAGGCACCTATACCTACGCAGAAGCAAAGGTAGAATAGTTACTATGAAAAGTGTACAGTGATGTGTGATGAAAATAGATGTTTGTTATGTTTCTGGGTGTTATATTCTACTATAAGTATGTATTTACAAAGAAAAGGTATAAGTAATTACATCAGTAAACTGGTCCAAATAGTACAAGCTTTGCTTAAGATTGTGGCTAGATGGAGCTGTGTAAAATTTCGACCAATATTTATTTATTTATTTCTACTTTTCTCAGATAAAAATGGATGTCTGCATAATGGTGGACGGCGGCTGTAAGCAGTACGCACTTCTGACAGACAAATCGTTCAAGAACTTCGCCAACAAGTTCGCGGAAAAAAACATCAATGAATGCATGGAGAAGATGGGTTGTAAGCCAGCGCATCTGCCAATGGACAAAGTAAATAAACTGACACCTAAGGCCCGACTGAGGATTTTAGGTGGCAAATAGCAATATACTATAACATAATGGCAATAAAGTAGAAATTTCCGTGATATGTGGTCGTAATAACAAAAATACCGCTTCGGTATGCTTGAGGCTGGTGTATCGGCAGCCTTGAGAATGCTTCGGGATGCTTCGGCATCCTTCGGCAACCTTCGGTACGCCGCCGGCGTAGCTACTGGACTAAGCTACAGGACGGTGCGGCATCCTTAAGGACGCCTCGTCATCCCTAAGAACGTTGCAGCATGCCAAAGCATAATTGCCGATAGTGTGCGCTTGCATGTAGAATGCCGAAGGATCCTTTTCCTTGCCGATGCCGATAATGGGCGCCGGGCCTTAAACTACCTAAATATATAAAATTCTTGCGTTACTGATTGACTGACTGACTAATCTATCAACGCACAGACTAAACCACTTGTCCTAGGAACTTAAAATTTGTGCTATTTCTCGTATTTCACCGGCTACCACACCTTTCAAACCGGAACACAGCAGTATTGGTTAGCAGCGGAAATAGATATAAGTAACTGACCTGCAACAGACCTTGTCCTGTCCAAATTTCAATAATCCTATCGAAAAAAAGCACTTTTATTATTTTAATCTTTTTCAGGCTACTTGAGGAGTCACTACTTCATTATTATTCACTAAGTCTGAGGCCAAACGAGTGTAAAGTTTTGAGTTTTGAGTCGCGTAATTTCGGTCGCCTAATTTCTACTGCATTTGGTTTCATAGAAAAAAAGACCTGTTTGATTCACACGGCGACGCAAAATGAGTCTTTTTGCCTTGTTTGAAATTAAGCGACAACTCAAAAATTTACGCTCGTTTGGCCTCACGCTTAGATCATGTTCAGATGGCAAAATTTCGACGCGCGTTTTCAAATTGCGCGACCAGAAATCCTGGTATTTACGAGTACATCACATGAGAGCGCGTTAACGCGGCGCTCAGATAAAAAATCTCTAGACGCAGGCGATCGCACGTTGACGCGCGCTTTGATATAATATGAGATATACGAGTATGTAATATCCAAGATTGTTCAGTCAGTTGAGCGTGCGCTACCATCGCGATTTTGCGATTTCTTGTAATGTTATTTTCAACTCTACCAAAACGAGACTGACGTGCAATCGCAACGCGCGTTATCGCTTGTCATCTGAACTCTTTGTAAATTTGATCGCGCGTTGGCTTGCGATAACGCGCGTCACATGTGAACTTAGCCTTAATGTTAATTTTCAGGGGGTATACGAAGTGAAAGACTTCATGTTTGACGTGAACGAGCTGCCAAAAAACTTCACATTCGGCATCTTTAAATCGGAAATATGCGCTATTAGCTTAACATTGGGTATACCGGTCGGCTGCCTATTAGCTGAGTACGAGTTCTCCAAGATGAAGAGCGACAGCTCCGAAGAGGAATAGTTATATCAACTGTGAGACAATAAATATATAAATAATAAATAAATATTCGTGGACATTTCACACATCGCCATCTAGCCTTAAACTTAACAAAGCTGAACCAGATTACTGATAAAATACTTATACAATTTTTTTTTGTAAATACATACTTATGATGCATCACTTGATGTGATGATATTGTGTTTTTAGGGTTCCGAATGTTAGCCAGTTAACGGAATCCTTATATTCATGGCAGGCAGTGTGTCAGATCAAGATTACTTCTTCGGATTTGCGAGTATAAAACGCAATGGTACTCGTATAGTAAAAAGATATTTGTTATTCATAAATTTAATAGGATTACTATCAACCCCTACTGCAGTAGACATGACCTCAAACCGCCAGGCGCTCAGATCCTAGACGATGTCTAAAAGAGCTAGTAAGAACCGCGTCTAAACATTACATCTAGCACATGACAACTGCAAAAACATCATTATTAAAATAATTGCAGAAAATAGTGTTAAAAACAAACAGTTGACGTGGCTATAATAATGGTTATTACACTATATTTTTATCACACCACTATAATTTTAACATAGATCCTCCTATCAATGAAATATAGGGTGTAATAAGAGTGCTAGCTAAACTGAAGACACAAGTACACATACCACTAAGAATGCCACTAGTAAAAACTAGTTTGCTTCATCTTGAAAGATGTATAACTTAAGATCTGTGTAAAGAGATCAAAAATAGTTTATTTGAAAGTTCAATGACAATAGCAATGCTACAGGCAAAAGAGAAGGCAATAATGGCTTTAATGAACTGAATCCAAACTGAAAAATCACTGTCTTCATTCAGGCATTGGGATTTTGGAATAAGGCAAATTATAAAATGTATCTTCGGTGATAATCGCTCATACGAGCATGCAGTTTCAGAATTTAAAATGTCGTGGTTGTTAATCATTTTAAATACAAATTCGGCTAATTACCACGTGATTTCTTGTATTACTGACGTTTCGTGACAATTCAAAAGCTTTCATCGTGATCATCGCCCGCGACCGCGATCAACGGTAGATCGGCGAATACTCAGTATTTAAAATGCAGTTTCAGGTTTTCGGGAGTGGTCTTTATACACCTTATACAGGTTCACTTGTTCCCGATATATAAGCGATAGCGATACTATCTCATTTGACCACGCTATATTTGGCATCCATGCAACGACATGTCATTCTCGAACGTTCGTTGAAGATTGTTAGTAATGTCGAGATATTTACTGTTAAACGTATTGATCAATGCGAGTCTTTTGGTGCTTTGTGCCAGCTTTATGATTGTAAGTATGAGTACATTATATTATCGATTTTTTTCGATAGCGATAATTATTTGAAGTAACCAATCATAACGTAACCACATAGTAACCATAACAAAATTGGGATAAGCTGTAGTTTTTAAGGTTCCGTGAAAAAACGGGACCCTATTACTAAGTCTTCGCTGTCCGTCTGTCTGCCACAGGGCTGTATCTCATAAACAGTGATAGACAGTTGAAATTTACACAGATGATGCATTTCTGTTGCCACTGAAACAACAAAAACTAAAAACAGAATAAAATAAATATTTAGATGGGATTCCCATACAACAAACGTGTTTTTCTTACCGTTTTTTATAGATAATGGTACGGAACCCATCGTGAGCGAGTCCGTCTTGCACTTGGCCCGTTTTTTAAATGTATGCTGTGTGCCCAGCCTCCTTTGTGAGGACGTTTAGGTAAAACTTTGAATATACAAATAAGCTACTTTTTATCCAGGTAACACGTAAAGCCGCGGACGGCAGCTAGTATTTTCATAAACCTGTCCCACCTTTACGTAAATAAGATATTTAGGATACGAATATATTGAACACAAGCAGTCCGCCCCGGCGTCGCACGGGTGTAATAATGATTTTATAGCAAATTTTTTAACACCTTGGGTTATACATTATCGAAATTTTAATAGGGATCCCTAATAGTTAGACATATGGTATTACAGACTTTTTTGTAGATATTTATGTCCCCTATAAAACTGTAGTACATCACTTTGCTCTATTGTCAATAATTTCCGCAGCAAACGCGATATAAGGATTTTTTTGGTATTTTTTTTCACACATTGGGTTACATTATCGAAGTTTTCATACGGATCCCTAACATTTTTGAAAATATACTATCGCCTATGTTCATCAGGGATAATGTAGGATTCTAATGGTGGAAGATATTTTCAAATCGGTCCAGTAGTTTCGGAGCCTATTCGATGCAAACAAACAAACAAACAAACAATCAAATCTTTCCTCTTTATAATATTAGTATAGAAGTATAGATATAGACTAGCTTTTGCCAACAACTTTAGCCTATGCCATTCCAGGACACAAGCTACGTACAATCCAAGTTTCATCTAAATCCGATTGGTACTTTAACATTAACAAAATAGTATTAAAATTTAGTCTGTTTTTTTCGCTTCCATTGTAAAACTATTGTGAATTTCTTAGTTAAAGTCAAAGGGTATTTCATTTCAATAACACAAGGATATCTTAGGAACGTCTTAGGAGCTAGGTGAAGCTACCAAGCCTAGAAGGCATCAGGCAACAAACACGGCTTGAGGCCTATAATTTTTCAATGATCCTTTCCTAAATAGTATAAGTAGTGTGGTGCCGATCAAAAATGAAAATGCTGGAACCATTTTATTCGTTCCAGGGCCCTGGCTTATTCAATGTAGAGCATGTAAGCAAATGTGAGGAAAGCGAGGAAGACCACGTGATTATCTTTGACTTCATCCAGAGGAAGTACAACCGAACGCACGACGCATTCAACGCAACAATCATATTAAAAACTAATTTCGACCATTCTTTTTCTGTAAGAGTTTATAGACAGTGAAAGAAAGAAAGAAAACACATTTATTTGCCCACGACAAGCACAACACAATTTACAAATAAGTACAACAGATAGCACATTGTGCTTTGCGGAGTCAAATAGGTCCCCGTCTCAGCATTAAGCCGCATCTGCACTAAACTCAGTCACCTTGGTGAAGTGATATTGTTATCTTGTTTTATGTTGCCTTAGCACCAACGAAGAATCGATGATTCAATTTAAAAACGCTATTTTTCTTGTCTTCTTGTGGTTCTTTAAACTGCTTTCGAAAATATTTCAAAGAATGATCCCAAAGAGTATTTTTACCGTTTTGTGACAGGGCCTGTGGGTACGCAAAAAAAAGAGGGTTAGTCCAGAAATGCCTATTGACTATCCCCCTTTATGAGCATTTGCAGCATGGCATTTGACCAGAAATGCCTATTGATCCGCTACTAGTGATTATATTTATTTAGTTATTTTCTATCTTTAAAGGCTGCCAGTCAGCATATCGTAAGCCATAGAGTAGGATGGAGTAGACTGGTTGATGAAAAAACGGAACCCATATAGGATTACTCGTGTGTCGTGTCTGTCTGTCACAGCCAATTTGTTCCTAATCTACTGGACCGATTAAGGCGCTCCCAGTCGACGACGATTGTTTTTGTTCGAAACGAAAAAAGAAATACTTCTGAACAAGCCACATCTCCTATTTTATAATGTATAGTATATTTGAATAAAGATGTACCCATCTTTAATCACTTCGATAAATAATCCTACCAACCGCTGCAATGACGACAAACACACGTCGGCGCGTGGTCCGCCTTAGCTTTTCGAATAAAATAAAGATATAAATTATGTATAATTACTTATCATAATCTATTCTAATAGAAATCTAGATCTACAATTATTACCTATCTTTAACAATAAATCACAAGTTGATTTTAGTAGTAGTAGTAGGTATATAAAATATACCGATCATAAATTCTAAAACGTATCATTTTGAAATAATATCTTTATCGTGAAAAGTTTCTGCTATTATGTTTTCAGCTTAATAGAAATCTTGGTAGGAACCTGAAGTAATATACTTATAAAAATAGGAGATGTGGCTTGTTCAGAAGTATTTCTTTTTTCGTTTCGAAAAAGAGAAATCGTCGACTGGGAGCCCCTTAAGTGAAATTAGAACCGAATACAGACGTGTATCGTAAATAAATGATTTTTAATAAGGGAGTCACTCGCATTTAGGGGCCCAATTACAGGAAAACATATAATAAATCTATCGTCTCAAAATAACATGGTATATTTCTCAATAATGTGCGTAAAAACTTACGTTTTCCATTGTACGGAACCCTCTCTACGCTATTTAAAATCGCACTTGTCAGGTTTTTTTTTTAATTACCAGGTCGAAGCGATTATCTATAAGTACGTGGATGGTGGCTACAAGTTATACAGCGTTCACAAGGACGCCGATATGATGAACTTCTTAAACCATTACGCCGAGGAAAACGTGAGGACTTTCTTGGAGCTGGCCGGTGTCAATCCACCGAAATTACCTCTTCCAAAGGTATTATATGCCTCAGTAGAAATATTTCAGTCTAAAACTTCGAGGCCCACATCTGAGGGGCTATTTTGTAAAAACTATATAATCATAGCTTTTACAAAATAGCCCCATTGAATTCGTCGATTCAGTGCCAATGTGTTAGGCTTATCTACCTGTCGCGCGTATCGTCGGCGCTGATAGGTCGATATGTATAGATTGCACTGAATGCAATGAAACGTTACTAAGTGACGCTGAGAGATTAGCATAGCACTGGGGCCGTACCACTAGCTTTGAAAGTAATACAATTGTCATATCCAGTAAGCGTTTTAATTTAACGCTGAACGCACGCTTCAACGAGTATCTATTTGCTATCTGTTTGTGTCTGTACTTCCCGGTAATAAACGCAAGATTAAAACAACTCGAGCTGACAAATTCGGCACCGACAATGGAGTCTACACGCGAAATGAAAACGAAATTTTGTAAAAGTTACATCGTTTCGACTATAATTTGAACGATGTAACGATCGTATTACTTTTCACAATCATCGATGTTCGTAATCCTACTTGACACATCTGTGGCCTGAGAACGAACCACTATCGTATCGACAACGTATCGTCCAAATGTCAAAACTGACTCTTTTATAAAAGTGGTTCGTTCTTAGGCCTGACAGATGTGTCAAATACCAACCGTGTATCGTATCGATCTATCGTATCGACAACGTATCGTCCAAATGTCAAAACTGACTGTTTTTGTATGGTAAAAGTGTCAGTTTTGGTATTTGGACGATATGTTGTCGATACGATACTGTTTTATGCTAACCCCCCAGTTCAAATTGTAGTCGAAACGATATTACTTTGTACGAATATTGTTACGAAATTTAGTTTTCAGTTCGCGAGTAGACTAGCTACGCGTCGACCTTCAGCGCCGACGGTGTGCGTGACAGGAAATCCAGCGTCAGAGCAAATATGAATGCATAAAAAGTTATTCCACTACACGTGTGCGGCGACTCAGCAAACCCAGATCTGTAGCCATATTATGAGATTTCCAAACTACAGTCGCTATCTAGTTGATACTATTTTGGTTCAGTGTAGTTACCGAAGCGCTGTGCTGGATTCCATAAAATAGCTAACGATATTCGATAGCGACTTTGGATTGGAAATCTCATAATAGGGCTACAGTGCGGGGCAACATTGCTCTAATAGTCGCAAGATCTATTCTTATAAGCGGCGACGGGCCTATAACCTGTCACGTATGGAATGCTAACTGTTTCAAAATGTGGGCATGTGCTATTAGACATCTTCAAGGATCTCAGCGTATGAAGATTTGAGAGGATACCTACCGTACTTGGAGATTACATTTTTTGGTATTTTTTGGGTCCTTGTGACTTTAAGATCCATTGCAGTAGTACAAGGCTGGAGAAAAAAAAGAAATGAAATAGGATCACGACTGTAATCCCCAAGTACGGTAGACATCCTCTCAAATCTCCAGGCGCTCAGATCCTTGACAATGTCTAAAGGGGTTAGTTCGAGGCACGTCTTAACCTTAAATTTGCCACAAGCCCTCATTTTGCATTGGTTTGCGTTCCACATTTTTTTCATTTCACGGAAGATGGTTGTCCACCTTATACGGCACGACAGTTATATAAAGACTATAATGGAAGGGAAGGTTGAAGGGAAGAGAGGAAGAGGAAGGCCAAGAATAAGCTACATGAGCCAAGAAAAGAGAAAATAGCTGTCGTGTCGTATAAGGAAGTTAAGGAGGCGACGCTGGAGAGAAACAGATGGAGAGAGCTGCATCAATTACACCGACAAGAGCACAGCTCTTAAGTTAGAAGAAGAAGAAGAAGCGTTCCACATGTGGCAGGTTGCAAGCCCGTCACCGCTGCCGTCGATGCTAGAGGATTGGTTTAATAATAAGATACGATTGTTTCCAGAGTACAATTAAAGTGATCAACTACATATACGATTACGAGGAGCTGCCCGATATAGCCGTCTACGGAAAATATGTGGTGAAACTGACGCCGATGGACAGGAAAGGAAAGGTGGCCGGATGCATCCAAGTGAAGGCGGATTTTACGAGGCGTGCCAAATAATCATGAGGATCGATACAAAAACAATATTATTCTCTAGATTAGTAAAAATATAAAGTCTCTGTCCCTGTCTTCAATAATTTGCACATCAGAATCAACATGTTGCGTCATTTTAACTTAACGGCAAATTACCACCTTATTTCTTGTATTTCTTGAAGCCGTGTTGGTCGAGTGGGAGATATCTCGACTTTCAATCTGTAGGTAGTTGGGTTGAATCCCGGCGTGCATAAATGGATTTCTCTGTTCGAAAAATTTATATGCGCATCAAAACGGTGATGGAAAACATCGTGAAGAAACCAGTTAGTACTCTTATAAGCGGCGATGGGCTTGCAACCTGTCATATGTTGCAACGTATGGAATGCTAACTACCCCCACTAAACATCTTTAAAGGATCTAAGTGCCTGGAGATCTGAGAGGATGTCTACCGTATTTGAGGATTACAGTCGTGATCCTATTTATTTTTTATTTTGTATATTGCTATAGTTTCGGGTGATGCTCATGATGAAGAGCATCTGAATTGTCTCGAAACGTCAGCAATACAAGAAAAAACGTGGTAATTAGCCGTATTTCAATTTAAAATGTATAACAACCACGATAGTTTTAATTCTATGTTGTGTTATACTATTGTTTAAAAAATATTATTATTGCACACAAAATATTTACAACACTGTTATATAAAAGTGAGCTTAATGCTATAAGAATTTTCTACCTGCCAACCTCATAGGTAACAAAATAAATAGGAAATTATGACCGTGCACGCAATGTAATTTACACAATGTTTTAAGTAAATAAATCACTTTAATCTTTATAAAAGTTTGCAGATTTTGCATTGCACATATACGTAATTTTGGTAAAGAACAACACATTGGTTAAGAATGCGTAGGTACCCTAAAAGTAAATAAGAGAAGATATTTTTATTAAAGAACTAGCAGTCCGCCCCGGCTTTGCACGGGTGTACTAATAAAGATTATACAATTTTTTGATAGCCTTAGTGACTTTATTGCAGTTTTCGTGATAATCTCTAGTTTTTTTTTATAAAAAATTCTTAATTTCTAATAATGTCGTTTTTGATAGATTGAAAAACAAAATAAAATTCGTCCAGTAGTTTAATGTAGTGTATCCATACAAACAAAGATACACATTTTAACTCTTTTTAATAATAGTGTAAATGTAAGAAGAAATCCCTGAATTACATAAGTTTCTTCTTAACACTTCTTAACACACGCCTAAACTCCTCATTCTCTAACACCTAAACTCAAGACTGTCTATAGCTTTGTACAGTTTTGTTTTATTTAAGTTTCTGTCATTGTTTTGTTTTATTATTAGCGTACAAAGAAGCAATATCATTCATTCATTCACTCACTCTTTCCAAGCTTAATTTTTGTCAACTCTTCTTCAGAAACAATCATCCATCGAAACGTTTATTTGCATTTAGGTACCTATGTTTATACGAAGTTAAATTTTACCGAGATCGGTGTGCGCGTGGCTCTGCGTTTTGAACATAACTCATCGGCCACATAACACGAATTAGGAATAAAACAGAACAGACAGAAACTATAAAATTACTCTTCTCTGCTTAGTAAATGATTTATATGGGCCATAATAAACGTATCTACATAATGAAGTATAATTAAGTAATTAGAGTTGAAACTGATATTATCTGAATGCGCAATGACATGCTACAAATAGTATTTAAAGGGTATATTTAAAAGCAGTACCTAATACAGGTTCGGGATCTAAAACATGTAGCAGATGTTCTTGGTGTGGAGTGCCCTGGCTTGTGAAATGGTTGTAATATGTGTCATCGACAAGCTCATCGTAAGAACATATCTAACCTCATACATAATCCTGCAGATATATTCCATTGTTTAGAACTTATAGAATAGCACTTACATAGTAACTATTATGGAATCAGACAATTCAAATATCATTTATTTCAATAAAATCACAAGGATCACTTAGAAACATCTTAGGAACCAGGTGAAGCTACGCCGATTCGTTGCGACCAAGCCTAGAAGAATCAGGCAACAAACACGGCTTGGAGTCTACCTTTTTTTTTTCAATGATCCTTTCCTTAATGCTATGTAGAGCTGCTGCGGTGAGTGTGGTGCCGATCGAACAAGGTGAAGGCTCAAATAAGAATAATAATTAAAAGTACTACTCAAGTACGTACACAATAAAAAAAATTAACTAAAATTAAACAAATTCAAAAAGCAGCACACGCTACACTTGATTTAGAAATAAAACCTAAAGATGAAAGAATAATCTATTCTAAGATTCTATAATAGTTACTGTGAAAGTCATTTTTTTTAATTCGATCGATGTTCAGTTGAAAATAGAAAACCGGCCAAGTGCAAGTCGGACTCGCGCTCGAAGGGTACCGTACTCATATCAAAACGGCAAAAAATCACGTTTGTTGTACGGGATCCCCACTTAAATATTTATTTTATGCCGTTTTTAGAGAAATACATCATCTGTGAAAATTTCAACTGTCTAGCTATCACGGTTCATGAGATACAGCCTTGTGACAGACAGACGGACAGCGGAGTCTTAGGAGTAGAACATAATAGACATTTAACATAATAAACTCCTATCGAATTCGCAATTCGGTTTTAGGTCGGGGATAAGAACCGTGGACCAGTCAGCCAACTGACGGATTATGTGACGGCTAAGATTGACTCAAAACAGAAATGCTTGGGTGTATTCCTCGACTTAGCTAAAGCGTTCGATACAGTCTCGATCCCTACTCTTGTGAATAAGATGGAGCACATCGGCATCCGTGGAAATGCACTCCTGATATATAAAGACTTCCTAACGGACCAAACGCAACTAATAAAATTAGATAACTTTGTAAGTAGTGAGACACTCGTTGTTTATGGTGTCCCTCAGGGCAGCATACTTTATAATTGAGATCAGGTGCCAAGTTCTGTGTAGAAAATCCTGTATGAAAATGGATGTTGTTTTTATATTATTATACTACTAGCAGTCCGCCCCGGCTCCGCACGGGAGAAACGTATTATAACGATTTTATGGGTATTTTTTTACCCACATTATCGAAGTTTTAATAGGGATCCCTATTTTTTTTAAACAATAAATATAGCCTATGTTACTCATAGATAATGTAGCATTCTAATGGTAAACGATTTTTTTGAAATCGATCCAGTAGCTTTTGGATTTATTCCATACAAATATACAAAACATCTTTCCTCATAATAATATTAGTACCTATAGATTATTACACTCATAATAACTTTTGAATGGTATAGAATTTGGGAATGGTATAATTAAAAAAGTAATTTACAGGTGATGATGGTATAGGAAGTGATTTTTTTGGATAAGGATTAATACCCAGGTACGAATAATGTGACCTAGTTTGTACAGGCGGCGTTACTATTGCATATTTTAACATGAAAAAGTAGTTATTGTGACATATCTGTAATAGTTGGACATAATTATGGTATTGCTGACTTATTTGTTAATATTGATGTAATCTTTAAAACTGCTGTACATCACTTTGATCTATTGTCAATAATTTTTGCAGCGTACGTGATATAAGGATTTTTTTGCTTTTTATTCACATGTTGGGTTACATTATCGAAGTTTTCATACGGATCCCTAATAGTTAGACATATGGTATTGCTAATTTATTTCTAGATATTGATGTCCTCTTTAAAACTGTAGTACATTACTTTGCTCTATTGTCAATAATTTCCGCAGCATACGCGATATAAAGATTTTTTTGGATTTTTTATCATACGTTGGGTTACATTATCGAAGTTTTCATACGGATCCCTAATAGTTAGACAAATGGTATTGTTGATTTATTTGTAGATATTGATGTTCTCTTTAAAACTGTAATACATTACTTTGCTCTATTGTTAATAATTTCCGCAGCATACGCGATTATAAGATTTTTTTGGATTTTTTATCACACGTTGGTTTACGTTATCGAAGTTTTCATACGGATCCCTAATAGTTAGACATATGGTATTGCTGACTTATTTGTAGATATTGATGTCCTCTTTAAAACTGTAGTACATTACTTTGCTCTATTGTCAATAATTTCCGCAGCGTACGCGATATAAGGATTTTTTTTCACACCTTGGGTTACATTATCGAAGTTTTTATACTGATCCCTAACGTTTTTGAAAATATTCTATAGCCTATGTTCATCAGGGATAATGTAAGATTCTAATGGTAAAAGAATTTTTCAAATCGGTCCAGTAGTTTCGGAGCCTATTCGTTACAAACAAACAAACAAACAATCAAATCTTTCCTCTTTATAATATTAGTATAGATATTAAATATAAAACATAGTAACAAACAAGCACGAGATACTATCTTTATGACATTAAAGCACGCTTAGTTGTAATGATATTTAAACACAAAAAAAATTCAATAAACAGTAGTTTTATATTCGAAGAGTTCGAAACATGTCAAATTATATTTTAGTGGGAGTATTTATTCTTGGTTATGTATCCGGTGAAGCTATGATTGTAAGTTATTTTTGTACAAAACAGGCTTTTTGTAGAACATACACTTGTTTTTTTTATGTACGTAGTATTAGCACGCCAACCATTTTATTTTGTTATCTTTGAAGTTGGCTGGCAGAGAATGCTTTTAGCATTAAGCCCACCTTTTTGTGCAATAATTTTATATATTTTTGTGCAATAAAAATAGGATAATATTCTTCTAGGCTTGGTAGCGAGGAACAGGCGTAGCTTCACCTAGCTTCTAAGACGTCAAAGTGATCCTTGTGATTTTGTTGAAATAAATACCTTTTTAGTTTGAGTTGAATTGAAGTTCTAAAATAAAGACGTCAAATAGGCTGTCTTGTTTGATTATGTTAATCTATTTATTCAAAATATATAATACTAGCTGACCCGTGCCCGCTTCGCTGTGCGTAAGACATTTCTAATACCATCATTGACTTTTTTGTAGACGTTTATAAGGTGTACAATACTGTAGTACATTATTTTGATATATCTCGTGGGGTTCAGCCAGCATTTGCAATGTAAGCGCAAAAAAATGTGTTTATTTACGACATCACATTAGAAACCTCTAAAATTATCAGTGTTTCTCTACTATATTATGCATGTATTATACATATAAACCTTCCTCTTGAATCACTCTATTTATTAAAAAAAACCGCATCAAAATCCGTTGTGTAGTTTTAAAGATATAAGCAAACATACATACATACATATTACAACATACAGACGCGGGAAGCGGAAAGCGACTTTGCTTTATACTATGTAGTGATTTTCAATATTAATATGGTCACTATAAGATGTTGTTAGGTTAGCTAATTACGTATAACTTATGATAGAAGGACACTTAAGTAAGGAATGAATAAATTAACCGACTTGGTACCTCTTACATAGATCTCACAACTTTTTACGGTAGAAAAACTGAGTTGCAAGACTTGGCTTTTTTACAAGTTATGTTTTGATGGCATACCTTTGATATCTTCAAAGATCGGAACGCTTTTAAACCTGAGAGGATGCTAAATTACATAGATGATGGAACCTAAAGAGGGGACTTCTCTAATACAGGTTATTGCAACTTAACAGAGGAGATCCCAAACCATGTAACCCACAATTTTGTAAGAAAGAGAAAAAAAAAGAGAAAAAAAAAAAGATTTGTATACTTTTTATATACATTATATTTATATACTTTATACCTTATAATTCGTTCCAGGGCCCGGGCATATACAACGTAGTGCACATAAGCAAATGCGAGGGAAGCGAAGATGGCCATCTGATTATCTTTGACATCAGCCGTGGGAAGTACAACCGAACGCACGACGTATTCAACGCATCAATCATATTAATGAGGGAATTCGACCATACTTTATCGGTAAAAAGCCGTGTTGGCCGAGTGGCAGGCACCTCGACTTTCAATCTGAAGGTCGTGGGTGCGAATACCGTGAAATCGATTTTTCTGTTCGAAAAATTTATATGCGCATCAAAAACGCGTGCTCAAAACGGTGAAGGAAAACATCGAGAGGTAACCAGATAGTGTTCTTATAAGTGGCGATGGGCTTGTAACCTGTCACGTATGGAATGCTGTGAAAAATGTGGACATGTGCCAAATATAATGTTTGGACGTACCACTGACTACCCCCACTAGACATCTTCGAAGGATCTAAGCGTCTGGAGATCTGAGAGGATGTCTACCGTACTTGGGGATCATAGTCGTGTTTTTTTTTTTGCTCCACGTGAGTGTCACATATGTCTCACTTATCCGGTTTTTATAAATTACCAGATCCAGATAGATATCTACAAGTGCGTGGATGGTGGCTGCAAGTTGCACAGCGTTCTCCAAGACGACGATATGATACACTTTATAGACCAATTTGGCAAAGATAACGTGAGGTCCTTTCTGGAGCTGGCTGATGTACATCCACCGGATTTCCCCCTTCCACAGGTAGTAGTGCCTCGGTAGAGATCTTCCAAACTAATCCCAATATTCTTAGTCGTAACCTCGACTCTACCTTGACTCAAACTCTTTCGACGCCCTTCGATCTTTGCCTCGAAAAATACCTTATGTTTAGTATCTTAAATCGATATTTAGGAGGTTCCTTAATTACGTCATTACGTCATCAGTCCGAGGAGATTTTCATCAAACAAACCGTCACACGCATGCGTAGTTCAGAAGCATCGAGGAATGTGAAGGTACCTTAAGTTGACAGTTCTGTTGATTGAGGAATCCTCGAGGCAAACTCGAGGCAATTTTATCAATTAAAACTACCAAAACACGGTTTCGAGGTCGAGCCGAGGTGGAAATATTTCGAGGTTACTACAATTAAGAATATGGGGATAAAACTTCAAGCCTCACTCCTCAAATCCGTAAATTAAGTAAATTAAATAGGATTATTGACTGTAACCCCCAAATACGGTAGACATCTTTGAAGATGTCTAAAGGGGGTAGTCAAAATCACGTCATGTTTTTGGCACAATGCCCACATATTGAAGTAGTTAGCATTCCACACGCGACAGGTGCTGCTCATCGCCCCTGGATACAATTGGCTAATAATTCGATACTGTTGTTCCCAGGGTAAGCCGGGTAAGTGGCAGGTACCTTTCATTTCAAAGGTCATGATTTCGAATCCGGCATGCATCAATGGATTTTTCTGTTCGAAAAAGTTATATGCGCATCATAACTCAGTGCTCAAAACAGTGAAGGAAAACATCTTAAGGAAACCAGTTAGTATTCTTATAGCGGCGGCGGGCTTGCAACCTGTCACGTGTGGAGTAACTATTGCAAAATGTGGGCATGTGCCAAAACAAAACGTGCTTTTGACTAGGCATGTTTGGACGTGCTTCTAGACATCTTCAAAGGATCTAAGCGCCTGGAGATCTGAGAGAATGTCTACCGTACTTGGGGATTACAGTCGTGATACAACTTTTTTTTTGTTTCCAGGGTACCATACGAGGGTTCAATTACCTATTCGATTACGAGGAGCTCCCAGACAGCGGCCTCTACGGAAAATTTGCGGCTCACGTAATGGCGATGGACAATGATAAATGCGTGCTCGGATGCATCGACATAGAAATTGATTTTGATGCCGATTAATCATAAGATCGCCAAGTGTAATCAATATTATACTTTAAATCGGAATTTACATATTTTTCATTACAAATACCCTTCGTTTATAATTTTAGTAAAGAACAACAAATTGATTAAGAATGCGTACTTATACCCAAAAAGTGATATATGATATTTTTAGGGTTCCGTACCCAAAGGGTAAAAACGGGATCCTATTAATAAGACTTCGCTGTCCGTCTGTCCGTCTGTCTGTCACAGGGCTGTATCTCATGAACCGCGATAGCTAGACAGTTGAATTTTTAACAGATTATGTATTTCTGTTGCTGTTATAACAACAAATACTAAAAATAGAATAAAATAAATATATAAGGGAGGCTCCCATACAACAAACGTGATTTTTGCATTTTTAGCGCCATCTAGTTTAATTTGATGTTACTACGTTACTACGTTACTTTTAGTTTAAAAACCAATGGAAGATGTGATTTTTTGCCGTTTTATAAAGATAATAGTACGGAACCCTTCATGCGCGAGTCCAACTCGCACTAGGCCGGTTTTTTTTATTATATGACCTTGCATGAAATGTAATTTACACAACGTTTTAAGCAAATAAATATGTTTTATCTTTATTAGAATTTGGAGATATTGGTATATTGATACGTAAAGGTTAGCTAATTACGTAATAACATAAGACAGAAGGACCCTTAAAGTAGGGACTGAATAAATTAACCGACTTGGTATTACATGGATCTCACAACTTTTTACGGTAGAAGTTACGAGACATAGTAGTTAGTTGCGAGACTTGGCTTTTTTTAAAGTTATGTTTTCGATGGCATCTCACTTATTTTTGTAGATTATACTTTTTAAGTTTCCGTACCCAAAGAGTAAAAACGGAACCCTGTTACTAAGACTCCACTGTACGTCCGGCCGGTATGTATCTTGGCCGGTTTTTTTAGGATTAATACACTAAACACAAATTGCATTCCAAATTTGAAGCTTCTATGTCTGCTAGAAGTGCTTTAAACTTTTGATGATCGGTCAGTCAGTCAGTCAGTCAGTCAGTCAGTGAGTGAGTGAGTGAGTGACAAAATAAGAAACTTTGACTAGTTATAATTCTTTAACTACTGGTTCATATTGAATGAAATTTGAAATATACCGTGTTTATATAATGCCTGCTTGGTTACTGAAAATTCAGGGGTTGAAAATGACCTGAACTGCTTCGAGAAAATGATGGTACGGCCATGCCGCTTTATTGCTTGACTTTGCACTGCCGTGCCCCCAGATAATAAGTATGTATTTACAAAAAAATAAAAAGTATGTTATGTATTCTATCAGTTATCTGGTTCCCATAGTACACGCTTTGCTTACATTGTGTACACAGTGTTCCGCAAAGTGTGTACCGCGGCATACTAGTGTACCGTGGTCATTAGTTGTTGTGCCTTAGAAAAATAAGGATATCTTATAAACGTATTTTTAGCAGCTCTGTCAACGATTACTCCAAATTTAGACCGTCTATACTCAATTAAACAGGCTCATGTTTCGCATTAGATACCTTTTCTGCAATTTAAAGTTTAGTTTTGTTGATTAATAATAAAAATTGATTAATATTACTTAAAAACTGATTTTTAATTTGTGGTGTACCTCAAAAAAATTCATTTTCCTAAATGTACCTTGAACACAAAATGTTTGCGGAACACTGGGTTAGATGGCGCTGTGTGTATAATCCACCGATATTCATTTATTTATTAAATGCTTGTCTTATACGAAGTTAAATTTTACCCGGATCGGTGTGCGTGTGGCTCCGCGTTTTGAACATAACTCATTGGTCACATAACACGAATTAGAAATAATATATAACAAACAGAAGCTATCAATTTACTCATCTCATATCAAAACGCTTAGGCGAATGATTTTTATGATCCATAATAATAATAAAATCTACATAATGAAGTATAATTAAGTAATCAGAGTTGAAACTGATATTATCTAAATGCGCAATGACATGCCACAAATGGTATTTAAAGGGTATATTTTAGAAGCAGTACCTAATACAGGTTAGGGGTCTAAAACATGTGGCAGATACTCTTGGTGTGGAGTACTCTGGCTTGTGGAATTGTTGTAATAAGTGTCACCGACAAGCTCATAGTAAGAACACTTAAACTTCTATCCCCATTACAGTCTTAAACCCATACTAGGATTCGCAGTGTCGTGAGTATAAGAAACAGTAGGAGGACCTACAGTAGTAGGTGATATGTGAAATGTTTGTTTTTGAATGAGCTAATCTCTGAAAAAGTGATAAAACTTATCGTGAAAACCATTAAACTTTTGCCGCTATAAAAACAAATACTAAAAACAGAATAAAATAAATATTTAAGTCGGGCTCCCATAAAACAAAAGTGATCTTTTTGCCGTTTTTTTTTTAAGATAATGGTACAGAACCCTCCGTGCGCAAGTTCAACTAGCACTTGGCCAGTTTTTTAACGTAATTATTAAGATTGTCCGTTCTTAAACTTTTGCTGTTCTAGGATGATGGAAAATGGGTGATGGAGAGCATCAGAAGGTGCCCAGATCACCAAAAGTACGCTTTCGATGTGGATGTCAAACGAAAGATGATAAACAGAAGCCACGACGGCTTCTGGGGCAATTTAGAGTTGAAGGAGGAGATTAACGACAATTTTGGGGTGAGCTTTCTGATTCCTACTGCTCCTTCTATGTCCCACTGCTGGGCGCAAGAGCCCCCCTCCATTTTTCTATTTTGTACGGTTTTCTACTTATTATGAGGATGTGTGTGGCTCAATCGCGCCCAAAGGACCTAATGGATTTGGACCAAACTAGTAATATACATACCTTTAGTTTATTTTATATTGTTTTTAACACAGAATGCGAGCGAATCCGCTAGCCAAACCAAAACGTGTTTGTATTTGTCAAATCAAAAATCATGGCGTATTTCTCGACCTTTTTAGAGTTCCGTACCCAAAGGGTAAAACCGGCCAAGTGCGAGTCGGACTCGCGCACGAAGGGTTCCGTACTATTATCAAAACGGCAAAAAAATCACGTTTGTTGTACGGGAGTCTCACTTAAATATTTATTTTATGCTGATTTTAGAGAAATACATCATCTGTGAAAATTTCAACTGTCTAGCTATCACGGTTCACGAGATACAGCCTGGTAACAGACAGACGGACAGCGCTGTCTTAGTAGTCCCGTTTTTTACCCTTTAGATACGGAACCCTAGAAACATAAAAAATAATTCATAATATTTCGTAACCTACCTATTTACCTAACTACGTAGTTAGCATTCCACACGTGACAGGTTGCAATCCCGTCGCCGCTTTCAAGAATACTAACAGGTTTCCTCACGATGTTTTCCTTCACTGTTATAAACACGTGTAACGCGCATATAGGTACATTTTTCGAACAGAAATATCCATTGATGCACGGCCAGGATTCGAACTCGAAATTAATTGGAAATTAATAATATCTACCTAGGTACCTATTTACCTAACTACATGAATTCAATAATTCAATTTCAAACTTTTTATTCGATCATGTGAAGTACCACCTAGGTATTTACCGACTTACTCTACCGATAGTGGTAAAATAGCGCCACCTGCCAACCTCTTTCATCTTACCTCTCAAACCCCGAGCGGTCGATCTTTAAAAAGTACCTATAATACGTAGTAACATCAAATGAAACTAGATGGCGCTGGAATGCAAAAATCAAGTTTGTTGTATGGGAGCCCCCCTTAAATATTTATTTTATTCTGTTTTTAGTATTTGTTGTTCGAGCAGCAATAGAAATACATAATCTGTGAAAATTTCAACTGTCTAGCTATCATGGTTCATGAGATACAGCCCTGTGACAGACAGACAGACGGACAGACGGACAGACGGACAGACGGACAGACGGACAGACGGACAGACGGACAGACGGACAGACGGACAGACGGACAGACGGACAGACGGACAGACAGACGGACAGCGAAGTCTTAGTAATAGGGTTCCGATTTTACCCTTTGGGTACGGAACCCTAAAAACGGAACCCTATTACTAAGACTTCGCTGTCCGTCTGTCCGTTTTTCTGTCACAAGGCTGACTCATGAACCGTGATAGCTAGACAGTTGAAATTTTCACAGATTATGTATTTATGTTGCCGTTATAGCAACAAATACTAAAAACAGAATAAAATAAATAAATATTTAAGTGGGGCTCCCATCCAACAAACGTTTTTTTTTATAGAATGGTACGGAACCCTTCGTGCGCGAGTCCGACTCACACTTGGCCGGGTTTTTTTATTTTATAAGTCTTCCTGGCAATAAATAAATCCAAAAGTTTGTGAGTGTGTGTTGGCCGAGTGGAAGATACCTCGACTTTCAATCTGAAGGTCGTGGGTTCGAATCCCGGCGTGCATCAATGGATTTATCTGTTCGAAAAAAATATATGCGCATCAAAAACACGTGCTCAAAAACCGTGAAGGAAAACATCGTGAGGAAAACAGTTAGTATTCTTATATGCGGCGATAGGCTTGCAACCTGTCACGCTAACTACTGCATAAATATAATGTTTGGACGTGCCACTGAATACCCTGACTAGACATCTTCGAAGGATCTAAGGGTCTAGAAATCTGAGAGGATGTCTACCGTACTTGGGGATTAAAGTCGTGATTTTTTTTTTTTTTTTCAGGTAAACATAGAGTTGTGTACAAAAGTAGACGGAGGTTGCAAGCTGGTGCAAGTGTTAGTGGACCCGTGCTTTTGCGAGTTCATCGTGAAATACGCGCCGGATAACTTCGCTAGCTGGCTAAACAAAGCCGGACTGAGCATCAACAATTGTCCTTTACCACAGGTTATTTTATTTGTATTTAAAAATAAGTTTTATGTTAAAAATATTTTTCAATGACAAGCTTTTGTAAAATCATTTAAATTAAACCATCGCGCACAAGCGCAAAATAAAAAAATAGGTTCGTACCATTATCTATAAAAGCGGCAAAAAAAAAACATGTTTGTTGTATGGGAGCCTCCCTTAAATATTTATTTTATTCTGTTTTTAGTATTTGTTGTTATAGCAGCAGCAGAAATACATAATCTGTGAAAATTTCAACTGCCTAGCTATCGCGATTCATGAGATACAGCCCTGTGACTGTGACAGACAGACGGACAGACGGACAGCGAAGTCTCAGTAATAGGGTTCCGTTTTTACTTTTGGGTACGGAAAACCTAAAAAATACATCTTGATTTGAGAAGCTCCACTTTCTTCACCGGTTAAAAACAATTATTTTTATTTGTTTCAGGGTTTATACGAGATAGATGGCTTCATTTTCGACTACTCCGAGCTCCCGGAAAAGGGTTTGCTGGGGGAGTTCCAGGCAACAGCTTATATGACCATGGACGGAGATAACGTGGGCTGCATCATGAGCGACCTCACCTTCGCTAAGGTGGATGATGGTGATGATGAATAGCCGACATCATCAGAGCCTAACAACGATGCTATTTGAACTTTTTTAGAAATATATACTATACTTTACTTTCGTAATAAAACAAGGCTTTCAAATATATAAATAAATAATACCTGATGCTAATATTTTACAGAATATTTACTAAATACACTAAATTTATAAATGAAAGGCTATCAAATGGTTTATTTTATTTCTTGTACAAGCTAACCCGACGAACTTTGTATCGCTTTAGGATTAACAAATGTTGTGTTAAGTTCCCGTTCACGTTCCGTACCCGTTCCCGTTATAAAAAGTATCCTATGACCGTCTCCTGGTTCTAAGCGGTGGGGAGGTACCCACCAAATTTTAGCCAAATCGGTTCAGCCGTTCTTGAGTTATAAATAGTGTAACTAACACGACTTTCAAGTTAAAAACGTCATGAATGTATTATCTATACTAATATTATAATGAGGAAAGATTTGATTGTTTGTTTGTTTGCATCGAATAGGCTCCGAAACTACTTGAATTTGACCGATTTGAAAATTTCTTAGAACATTAGAATCCTACATTATCTCTGATGAACATAGGCTATAGAAGATTTTCAAAAACGTTGGGGATCCGTATGAAAACTTCGATAATGTAACCCAAGGTGTAAAAAAAATAACCATAAAATCATTATTACACCCGTGCGACGCCGGGGCGGACTGCTAGTGAACTATAACTTCAAAGAAAGTTAATTAAATTTTCGTATAAAACGTTTTTTTATTTCAAATCTGTAACTTCTAAAGTTTAGGAGAAATTGCAATTTAAAAAGTGTAATACTTCATTTTGAAGGTCAGTTTATTTCAAGCACTGTGATTGGTCAATTCACGGTCCGCACCACACAGCAACGCATCAGTGAAAATGAAACCTTACAGATATTTTATTATTATTACAGATATTTATTTATATGTGCGCATCATACAATGACGTTTGATAGAGATCAGTACTGAACATACTTAATAGCACGCAACAATTTGCAAAATAAGGAACAATAAAATTAATATGGCAGTATTGAATGTGTTTTTGTATACGTAACTGGCAATACGTGTTTCTCAATTTTAATTCGGCTTTACGAGCGCTCATAGCTCACAAAATAAACTTATCAAACGCAAAATATGACTACATTATAGATAAAGATATATAAAAGAAAGTCGGTGTTCGTTACACTATTTACAACACATGAACGGCTGAACCGATTTGGCTGAAAATTGGTGGGGAAGCTTAGAACCAGGAGACGGACATAGGATACTTTTTAACGGGAACGGGAACGGGATCGGGTACTTTACACAACATTTGTTAATTCTAAAGCGATACGAAGTTCGCCGGGTTAGCTTGTTATAGATAAAGATAAATAAACGTTAACTTTAGTACCAACAAAAATCAACACTTGAAAACTATAAATAAAAACCGACCAAGTGCGATTCGGACTCGCGCACGATGGGTTCCTTACCATTATCTATAAAAACGGCAAAAAAAAACACGTTTGTTGTATGGGAGCCTCCCTTAAATATTTATTTTATTCTGTTTTTAGTATTTGTTGTTAGAGCAGCAACAGAAATACATAATCTGTGAAAATTTCAACTGTCTAGCTATCATGGTTCATGAGATACAGCCCTGTGACAGACAGACGGACAGCGAAGTCTTAGTAATAGGGTCCCGTTTTTACCCTTTGGGTACGGAACCCTATAGAACACATACATTGTTGTAATAAAAAAAAACCACTCAGCGTATGATCAAGCAGTAACTACTGCAAGAGCGCTGGTCTTCCGTTTTCCATCTATATGTCAATCAATAGCCTACTGGCCGCAAATGTGTAAGTCCGCCACTACATAACCCATCTCTAACTACCCTCAAAAAAAATCTCTTACCTGACGAGGAGCTCAAACTGATGGTGATGCAGCAAATGTTTGTTGGTGGGCAGGCGGCGTTGCAAGTCGCGGACTAAAGCTAGTCTCGCGGCGGGCGCTCTCAATGCCCGCAGAACAGCTGGGAAGGATTTGCGAGCGTCAGCGTAGCGGCATTCGAATATGGCCGCTATGCAGGCCCGTAGTACCTGTGGAGTAGATCAAATTCGCATGAGCTTAGCCAACTAAATCTAAATCTTCACTACATAGTATAAAGCAAAGTCGCTTTCCGCTTCCCGCGTCTGTATGTATGTATGTATGTTTGCTTATATCTTTAAAACTACACAACGGATTTTGATGCGGTTTTTTTTAATAGATAGAGTGATTCAGGAGGAAGGTTTATATGTATAATCACATGCTACCCGTGCGAAGCCGGGGCGGGTCGCTAGTATACAAATAAAAGAAAGCCGTGTTAGTTACACTATTTATAACTCGAGAACGGCTGAACCGATTTGGCTGAAAATTGGTGGGGAGGTAGCTTAGAACCAGGAGACGGACATAGGATACTTTTTAACGGGAACAGGAACGGGAATGGGAACGGGAAATTAACACAACATTTTTTAGAGCGATACGAAGTTCGCCGGGATAGCTTGTATAACAATAATAAATAAATAAATATTTTGGTGGGCATTATCACACAGCGCCACCTAGCCCCAAGCGATCAAACTATGCTGCGGGAACGAGAACCAAATAAGTGATAGGATTGTTTTTTTATTATGCCTGACGTGCCTCTTACTAACCCCTTTAGAAATCTTCCCAGGATCTAAGCGCCTGGAAATCTGAGAGTATGTCTACCGTACTTGGGTACTACAGTCGTGATTCTATTTCATTTTTAGGGTTCCGTACCCAAAGGGTAAAAACGGAACCCTATTGCTAAGACTTAGCTGTCCGTCTGTCTGTCACAGGGCTGTATCTCCTAAACCGTGATAGCTAGACAGTTGAAATTTTCACAGACGATGTATTTCTGTTGTCGCTATAACAACAAATACTAAAAACAGAATAAAATAAATATTTAAGGGGAGCTCCCATACAACAAACATGTTTTTTTTTGCCGTTTTTATAGATTATGGTACGGAACCCTTCATGCGCGAGTTCGACTCGCACTTGGCCGGTTTTTTTATAGATAATGGTACGGAACCCTTCGTACGCGAGTCCGACTCGCACTTGGCTGGTTATAATCAGGGCTCGGAAACTTGATAATATTTTTTTTCTTATTTTAGCAGATTGTAAAAACTTACCTCCAACCTTCTTGCAGAGTTGGTGAGTAGGAGTTGTTCGTACTCTGCCGCGCCTGTAGGTGGCGCCGCTGGCGGTATTATCCTCGGCTGAGGCGGCCTTAGAGCTGTTAACCTAAAATAAATAAATATTGGCGGACTTTACACACAGCGCTATCTAGCCCCAAACTAAGCAAAGCTTGTACTATGGGAACCAGAGAACTGATAGCATACTTACTTTTTCTTTGTAAATACAGTCTGTACTACGACAGTCGACGATTTTGAAGTGTAAGGGCATAAATATTGTTCATCGAAATTTAGAGACAAAATCAAAAGAGAAAACCAGAATGATTTGTTTGTGTTAGAGTGCCCTATTGAGTAAACTCATTGAAAACCGTAAACGGTTTCAACTGTCAAAATCATTTGGGTTCATTGGTGTCTAAAGTCTTGAGCCAATATATATATTTTTTTATTATAGAACCGAAAAAACGTAATTTTTCTTACTTAGGGTTATTGGTACTCCTAGTAGTGACTTCAGCAATAAGTTCGGCTACTCTCGCGGCATCCAGAGAGGGTAAGGGGGGCTGGTGGATGCGCGAGGAGGCACCTTCGGGGGGCCGGAGGATCCTCTGCTGGAATGGCTGGAAAGTAGACGGGTACAAATTCAAATTCAAATTCAAAAATCATTTATTTCAATAAAATCACAAGGATCACTTTGAAACGTCTTAGGAACTAGGTGAAGCTACGCTATTTCCACGCGACCAAGCCTAGAAGAATCAGGCAACAAACACGGCTTGGGGTCTACCTTTTTTTTAATGATCTTTTCCTTAATGCTATGTAGAGCTCCAGTGTGGTGCCAATCGAACAAGGTTCCAACATTGTAGTACGATATACATTTTAGGCACCAAACTTTAAGAGCATTCTTAACTTTTTAAGACATACTTAGTTGTATTTATTTACAAAATAATATTAGCCAAGTATAATGTTGAAGTTTGGCGCAGGCAGGTATTTTATTTCTTAAAATGATCATAAGTTTAAATATCTATAAATTTCACTTTCAAAACTTTCGTAAGTTGTACTACACATTATTACAACGGGAATTACTCACGTAAATGATAAATTGTGACGTGAACATTGTCGGTGTCCTCATCGACAATGTATCATTTACGTGAGTAATTCCCGTTTTTGTAATAATATCTATAATTTTTTAGACAATATTACTAATAGATAATTAAAATAAATAAACTTTTCATATTGTTTAAAACAATGTTTCTGATTTAATATATACATAAAAAAAACCGGCCAAGTGCGAGTAGAACACGCGCACGAAGGGTTCCGTACCATTATCTATAAAAACGGCAAAAAAACATGTTTGTTGTATGGGAGCCCCCTTAAATATTTATTTTATTAGTTTTTAGTATTTGTTGTAAGAGCAGCAACAGAAATACATAATCTGTGAAAATGTCAACTGTCTAGCTATCATGGTTCATGAGATACAGCCCTGTGACAGACAGACGGACGGACAGATGGACAGACAGACAGACGGACAGCAGTAATAGGGATCCGTTTTTACCCTTTGGGTACGGAACCTTAAAAATTGCAAAGCAACATATAAATTAAAAACACACAATTACAAACACAGCTCTCACTCTACACTAGGATTCCCTGTATCGTAGCTATCTGTGGGGCTAGCACGACTATCGTAACTTGACGTTTTGAGGATACGATGTCGATACAATAGTGATTCGTGCCAATCCCCTAGAAACCACGAGTACCATGTTACCACAACACCACACAACAAATCCATAGAGAACAAATATTTACAGAACATGCCACCTCGTATCAGTTGCCATTCCCACTATGTCACAGAGGTCGTCATTAGTAGGCGCACACACAACGATAAACAGTGCATCAGTACCTGCAAGATGAGTACCTGGGGGTTTGGGTTCTCGTTCAAATGCAGCTGCATCGCAAGCTCTTGAATGTGGTTGAGTTCCACCTCGGGGTTCAGAGATTCCAGGCGCAGCTGCTCGGGGAGGTTCCTGAAACATTAATAAATACAACTAATATCACGACTGTAATCCCCAAGTACGGTAAACATCGTCGTTAGATCTCCAGGCGCTCAGATCTCTGAACATGTCTAATCATGTCAGAAGCACGATCAAACATTACATAAAGCACATGCCCACATTCTGCAGTAGTTAGCATTCCATACGTGACAGGTTGCACGCCCATTGTCGCTTAAAAGAATACTAACTGGTTTCCTCACGATGTTTTCCTTCACCGTTTTGAGCACGTGCTAATGTTCATATATATTTTTCGAACAGAAAAAATCATTGATGTACATCCTGCATTCGAACCCACGACCTTCGTATTGACAGTCAAGGTTCAGCTCAGCTGATAAAACCACTAGCGGTCAACCATCAATTAGCTATGACAGAAGATCACTCACTGAACCAGCTCATCCCATATGTCTGTAGCACGCCATGGTGGGCCGCGCTCTGCCACCAAGCCATTGAAGAACATGGAGTCCAGCAGCCTCACCGTGAACTGGCACTGTGACAGCCCCCGGAGCCCTAGGAAGCCCATCTTGTGGAAGGTCAGGACCGGCGATGGATGGATGCGGATTATCGTCAGGCAGTGTCTGGAAAATAACAAAGATTTGTTTAGTGTGGACTTTATTTAAGTCCTCTGCAAGAAAAAATAATTGTTTTGCGACTGTTGTTTCAAGTATTTTCAGGCGCTCTGATCCTTGAAGATATCTAAAGGGGGTTGTCAGAGGCACTTTCAAGTATTATATTTGGCACACGCCCACATTCCTCTGCAAAGTTAAAAGATTCAGTGCATATTTTTAAACACTTCAAGAAAAGCTAGAACGTATGTCTTATGTATGATAGCTGGAGCTATCGCCAGCCGGTGATATTCGCGTCCCAAAAATCTGACCAACAATGAGCAGAAATGCCAAAAGTAGACAAGATGCCATGATTAAAGCACCTATAACACTCTTTACCTGTAACCCTGGAGCAGTTTCGCCAGCGTCCTAATAAATACAGCTCTGATCTCCTTGTCCAGCATATGCGGTGGGGAGGCCGACGGCGGTGGCGGGGCGAAGGCCGAGTCCGCAGACCGGAGCTCCGGTTGCAGGACAAGAGCTAACGCTTCCTGGAGGGAAGCCAGCAGCTTGCCTTCTGGTTGAGGGATGTTCACACCAGCTGGGATGTGGAGGGAACCGACGTCTAGATCAGCCACGATCACGTCCAACTGTTAATAATAAGTTTTGTTTAATAGGTGTTTCAAAATAATGATAGTTTGTAAATACATACATACATAACATCACGCCTGTTTCCCAGAGATGTAGGTAAAGACCACGACTTCCCACTTGCTACAATCCTGACATTCCTCTTTTACTTCATTCATTCTCATCACATTCTTTATGCATACTCTTAGATACTCTTGACCTGGCCTTTTTCCAAAACGTCACCGAATCGGTCTAAAAAAATACGTGGAGGTCTTCTTCTTCCAAAGGTCTCATCATCACATTCACCTTATATACCTGTTTTACCATACCTTTATAGTGAATAGTAGTACCTTAATATGGGACCAATTAATAATACTGATATGTACTCCATTTTTTAACGGTCACATATTCTGAGCCCTATCTAAAACTTACCAACTCCGAAACCTCCTCCTTCAAACTGGAATGTACGCCAATGAGGAACGGCGTGGGTGTCGCGAGCACTTCCACAAGTCCCGACGGCAGTAGAGGTATATAAACGTGTGCGTATCGAAAGGGAAACATGAGAGCGGCGAGCGCGCGACACGCGGCAGCCAGTCGCGCTGCAGCAAGAGACACCAGCAGTACTTTGTGCTCGCTCATTACCGCACACCATAGGGTTACTGAGTTGTGTATACCTGGAAGCGAAGAAAATGATAGAAGTGAGATAAAATATATAAACAAAACACTTTTAATTATTATCCTATACCGTCCCACTGCTGTGCAAAGACCGGTCCAGGGATGTCTCTTGCCAATCCTGAAGGATGTTATCCAGGGCATAGACAGCTTCTGGCCTGCTTCGCCGTAGTTTTCCATCCACAGGATCCCATCCAGTTAAGATATTAAGTAGGAATAATTGTTGCAACTTCTGAAAGTTAACAACCCTTGGTTTGAAGCACCATGGCATTTGTGAAACGGCTTCACCACGATGATTTTCCTCTAAACATACTGTGTAACAGCCGCCTAGCGTGTTTTACACTTCAGTCAACCTATACTGTGTATGAGCAGCTCTCACATTAGCAACAAAAAGCATAACCCTAGAGAAATCTATACACTTTACTCACTCAGTAGCAGTCCTCACAGACGTAGTCTCCTAGAGTCTGGTATGGCAATCTATGAGTATGCAGAGGTACTGTTACTCACCCAGTAGCCTGAGCAGCATATGTACAGATGTGTGTGTGAGCGGCAGCGGAGGCGCAGCCGGCGGTTGTAACGCCTGCCGGTCTCCGGCCCCGATGCTAAACCGCACCATGGGTCCCCCAGCCGGCGGCACCAGAACACCGCCGACCAGGTTACCCACCAGCGTCTCGAGAGGCACCCCGAGGTTCTCTACCCATACTGTGTAGATGATGCCTAGGCAGTTCTGAAATAAGAGACATCTCCCTTTAGACACCTTCAAGAATTTGGGCGACTGAAGATCTGAGAGGGTGTCTACCGTACTTGGGGATTACAGTCGTGATTCTATAAAGAGCCGATCATTCAGTCGCCTGCAATCACGTACTGTTACCTTTTTTCGTTCCTCTGGCGTTATAACAGCGACGGTTTTTACTTTAAACTTTTACTTCACTACATAGTATAAAGCAAAGTCGCTTTCCGCTTCCCGCGTCTGTATGTATGTATGTTTGCTTATATCTTTAAAACTACACAACGGATTTTGATGCGGTTTTTTTTTAATAGATAGAGTGATTCAGGAGGAAGGTTTATATGTATAATAACATGCTACCCGTGCGAAGCCGGGGCGGGTCGCTAGTAAAATATAAATTATACATCCAATTAATATTCGTGAAGAGAGTAAAACGTGTTATTTAAAACTTACTCTGAAGGTATCGATGTAATCTTGCCTCGAGACGATGACCAAACACTTTGGCGCGTACATTATGCTGTGGTGGGTGATGTTGGGAACGGGCCTCGTAGACTCCAGGGACTCCTCGTCCTGAAACAAGACGAACAAACATTACACAAATTATAAAGAACATTATCACGTAATGATATTACGTGATGTAGTTTTTTAGGTCGTTCGTAGGTTAAGAGACAGTCATAATTTTACCTAGTTACTAGGACATTTCAAAGTGATGTTCTTGCTTTAATTGACTGTACTTAGTGACTTGAGTTTGACAACGATCCGCAGCCCTAATGCGTAAGCTCACTGATAATCGAAATCATCATTCATCTTCCATAATACCATTGCTTATTGACAGTTACACAATGGCGTAATAGGGCAGCAGTTCCACCATTTAGATGCTATTTGCACATAAATTAGAAGGCACGTTCAATTTAAATCCAGGACGAAGGAGTTTTATCAAGTTTTATTGTTTTGGGACGCGAATACAACGAGATATCGCAATTTATCTCTTATCATCTTTCAAGATTTCGTATAATAAGTCATTTTGTTTGATAAAATACAATATCTATAAAGATAAACGTTTACGTATATAATACTAGCTGCTCGCCCCGGCTTCGTACGGGTGGTACCTGGATAAAAAGTCTACCGATTTTGTGCAAACTTCACATAAACCATCTAATAAATAGTCCGAACAAAGCCTAAACATTTGGTTTGGATAGGTGAGCCCGTTCTTGAGTTATAAAACTACAACGAAAAGTGGCATTGATTTTTATATATATACTCGTAGATTAAACGTGAAATCTCGCAAAATCATATTTGAATGTGTAATTTTTTTGCACCCAATCATCACACACATAGTTACTGCCTGACACAGTCTCTGTGTCGTGGATATTAGACATAGACCAAACTTTGAATAAACGTCCCGCAAAAATATGTCCCAAGAATTCAATTGCGCCTCAATTTTCATTCAATTTACGAATACATCATATGCTACAGAAAGAACGATGGCTACTTGACGCCGTATTACCGCAGTAACATTGTAGTACGGGAGCTCGAAGCTACTATTAATTGGTCAGCTGGCTTATTTCGTAAAAACCTATGATTTTCATAGCCATAGCTATCAGAAGAGATTACATATGGGATGGACATCAATTATATAGATTTTAGTTAATTGAATACACGATTATATACACAATTTAGAAAGTTGTTGATGGGTCACTGGTTGTATGCGGACTGCCCGCGTCCTCCCGGATTCCACGCAATTGCACGTAAATGTAGTGGTTGCAATTCTGTACGTTATATGAACCGTACACGTAGATTCTATAACTATCAAATTGGTATTCTCTAAATTGGATGATGATAGGCTATGAAAATTATAGATTTTAACGAAACAAGCCAGCTTCAACCAGTTCAGTAAATTCCATTCATTTATTTGTTACAGGCCGTACCGTGTTGGACCAGTACGCGGTACCTCGACCTTCATTCTAAATCATTCCGAAGGTCGTAGATTCGAAACCCGGCGTACATTAATGGTTATTACAATTCTAATAAAATTATTTCATTAACACGTGCTCTAAAAATTGTGACGAAACAAATCAGTATTTTTATAAGATACAATGGTCTTGCAACTTGTCACGTATGGAATGCAAACTACTGCAAAATGTGGGCATGTGTCAAATGTAATGTTTGAACGTGCATCAGAGGCACCATTAGACATCTTCAAGGAATTAAATGCCTGACAGAATGTGTTTTTGTTAGTCTATTTTATTACGTTGCTTTTCAGCACCACTAGCTTCCGAACTATGGATACAGGATTGAAAATTGGTGCGGTATTAAAGTGGAAAATGAGGAATTTGATAGCATCCCCTAGCCAGCCTCCTTCACACACCCTTTCACGATGGAATTTCATTTTAGCACATCAGGCTTTCACGCAATAAAGTTTTAGCGCATTTTTGTGACGGTTTCGTTATAGAACGTTTAGATTGAAATCCTTTGATATTAAACAATGAATTTGTTGAATTGATTCCAGTTTGAGCTTTCAGTTGTTATTGAGAAACTTTTTAGGAAAAACGCGATCCGATTATTATTTAAAAAAAATGTGCGTAACATAAATTGTGTTATAGACAATGAAGAAAGTAATTTTAGACTAGGTACGTTTTAGCCGGGAACCGCTCGCGCGTGCGCCTAAAACGGCTACTTTTTTTTGCGTCCTCTATCCCTAAACTAAGCAAAGCTTGTATTATGGAAACTAGATAACTGATAGAATATTTATATACTTTTTTTTGGAAATAAATACATAAATATACAAATACACACATAACGAACATCTATGTTCATCACACAAATATTTATCCTGGATGAGGATCGAACCCACAACCTACAGCGCAGAAGGCAGAGCTACTACCAACTGAGCTGTGAGGTCCAGTTACCCTAAGTTAGTCCCATGCGAAATTGGAACAGGCCTAGTGTTTTAAACAACATTTGATATGCAGTAAGTGTTCACAATTGTTCACAATTAAATAATGGCACGACTGTAGGCGCTGATATTATCATAGTGCTTCGTTAGACACTTCTTGATGAGATTTTAACGAATTTACAGAGAGGCTATCGAAGTGTGAAAACACGGTGAAGGAAAACATCGTAAGGAAACTAGTTAGTATTCTTACAAGCGGCGATGGGCTTGCAACCTGTCACGTATGGAATGCTAACTACTGCAAAATGTGGGCATGTGCCAAATATAATGTTTGGACGTGCCTAGTCAGCTACCCCCACTAGACATCTTCGAAGGATCTAAGCGTCTGGAGATCTGAGAGTATGTCTACCGTACTTGGGGATTACAGTCGTGATCCTATTTATTTTATTTATTTTTAACCAAGTTGCGGTTGTTTATTAAATTCTAGGAATTATAATTGAGATTTGTCGGGTGGTATTCTATTTATGGTTAGCGGAATAGACAAATACCAGTTGTAGAATGATTTGTGTACCCATACGGACAGGGAAGAATTTGTGGATAGTGTCATCATTAAAAACGTTCTGCCGTGGGCAAAAGGCATCACGTTACGACCTAACAATAATATGGACTACTCGGAGCCTTAATGATAGCATTAAATCCTTATATATAAAATTCTCGTGTCACAGTGTTTGTAACCAAACTCCACCGAAACGGCTCGACCTATTTTTATGAATTTTTTTGAGTATATTTGGTAGGTATGAGAATAGGTCGTAAGAGATTTTTTATACCCCTAAGTGATAAGGGTGGCATAAAGTTCGGGAAAAAAAGAAAGTGCTTTTTTTCTATGGGATTATTGAAATTTGACAGGACAACGTCTGTCGGGACAGCTTGTGAATAAATATTACTATTTAATTTATTTATTCTTATTTTCATGCTTAGGTAGGCCTGGGACTTTTTGAGCATTAGTCGGGCCGTAACCAACAGTTAACAGGCCCTTTGAATAAATTACAAAATCATGTAAACTGATTGTATGTAAAACAGGTGATAATGAATAGTATTAGGTATAATAACTAATATTAGGTATAAAGTCGAAAATTTATGAGGATGTTTGTAAGTTTGTGTCATCTCAATCACGGCCAACGATCAAACAAATTTAGATGAAACTTGAAATACACATAGCTTATGTCCTAGAATAGCAAAGGATACTTTTTAACCAGGTACCACGCGAGCGAAGCTGCGGGAGAGACTAGTTGAAAACACACGAGTGCAACATAACATTTGCCACATGCCCACATTTTGCAACAGTAACCATTACATATACATACGTGACAGCTTGCAAGCTCATTGCCGTACATAACAAACAAATCCGTGTACAAGTAATCTATGGCTAAAGACCAGGGGCGTACCACAAGCTCAAAAGTAATATCAAAACAATTTTACTTGCAAAAAGTGACAACGCGATACAATCTCGTATGGTGTTGTCACTTTCGCACCGCTAGTAATATTGTTTTCATATTACTTTGGGAGCATGTGGTATAGCCCCAGAGCGCCGGGCAAGTCCGCTTCCGCCGGAGACGCGGAAACGAGACAATTGCAATAATGATGAGCTTGCACTGGGGCGCACTTTTACTTCTGTAGCATTGGAATAAAGTGTGGATGAATGGTGAGTCTGCGATACTAGAATGTTTCTTTTTGAATGGAATACACAAACACATGTAGGTTGTGACGTGTAACTTCTAGATGTATGGTGTACTATGAACTTCCAAAACCCCAGCACTTTCGCAAAACGTTTCTTTACCAAAGTGAGCTTTCAAAATCCCAACACTTCTAAAATCTACCTAAATATTTCGATTTCAATAAAACCAATGTTTACCTACAATTTTTTTGTTTTTATATTGAAAAATGACGAAAAATGTGATTTTTGAACGCTTTCTCTAAAATCTTAAAAAATATCATTTATGTGTAAAAAACTTTTTACTGTCGTTAATTTGAATAAACAACACCCTAACTACGCCATAAAAACAGGGATACTAAGAAACACACGATCAAAATGACAAAAAAACATTAAACCACCTTAGCTAATTTGGAAAGATACTTTCATTGTTATGTTCAGAAAGCACTCAAGATTGCCTCAACTCAAGTGCAGTACCTACTCAAGATTAAGCATAATAACTCCACAATACAAATACTGTGCAAACAAGGACCACATGGTACGTTGACGATGCTAATGTATTTAATGTTTGAACACATGGTCTCCGCTAATATTTGAGTTTGCTGTAATGTTACATCACGATGATTCGCCTGATTCTGGCTATGATTATGTTGAAGCTGTTTCATTTAAAGGAGTGTTTGTTTTATCTTATTTCCACGCTTTTATTTGTTTATTATTACTTTTGTTGCACTTAAAATACAAAAAGGCGAACTTGCTCAACATCTTCCTGCTCTTATCCCACTTAGGTGGTGTCGGCACAACATGGTGTACTTCTTCCATTTCCCTCTATCAGCCGTCATCTTATCACTCACTCCTTTCTTACCCATGTCATCTTTCACACAGTCCATCCGTCCTTTCTTTGGCCTACCTCTACGTCTACATCCATCCACATTCTTCTCGATACATGACTTTCTTCCCTCCTCCATACCGCGTTAACCTATTGCACCTCATCTTTTCCGTCATAGTAATGTACAAAAAGGCGAAGTTAATGCGTTAATTTTTATTAGCCAACCCAAGTGGTAGTAAGATGGTTGGCGTGCGAAAAGAAACAAAAAACTTAAAACAAGGTATAAGATTCTTTACCAAGACTTATAAAATAAATATGACAGAAAACACATAAAACTTTCCTTTTCAGCACATAAACAATAGCTTGGCTATGGACAATAACACAAGAGTAGCTGTAAAAGTCAATAAATGATCATGTAAATTTTATAAGGAAACTCTTTAATTTAAAAATGAGCATACTCGTAATTTAGGTACAGGAAATGGGTTACGTAACGTGCGTATAAGTCATAACCTACTTCCTGTTAACCTAGCTTAAAATAACATTTTCGAAGGAACAGAAACCCAGAGCGTTGTAAAAGCCAATGGAAAAGCCCATTTTCTTCGTATAAAAGCGGAAGGTCGCATGGAGACGGCGGGTTCATTGGATCCTGGACAAAGGAATCCATTCAATGGGTTTTCAGTTCAAACGCTGCGCGAGTTATTACTTATTCTGTGCGGAGATCCATTCAGGAACGTGTGTGAGGATGTACCGTTTTTAAAGCGTGTTTTGTCAGCTTTCGACGTGTAAGGGAAAGTAGGTCTTTACCAAAGACTTGACAACCAGTGTCCTTAGGTCTATGGGCGGCCTAAGAATTCCGTCTCCAGCGTTGGCCACTAGCAAACTCAAACTCAATCTCAAAGGGTATTTATTTCAATAAAAGGACAAGGATCATTTTGAAACGTCTTAGGAGCTAGGTGAATCTACGCCTGTTCCTCGCGACCAAGCCTAGAAGAATCAGGCAACAAACACGGCTTGGGGCCTATATTTTTTTTCAATTATCCTTTCCTCAATGCTATGTAGAGCTCCAGTGTGGTGCCGATCGAACAATGTGAAGGCTTATACGAACTAAATCGGTTGGCTAGTGGGGTAGATTATACAATAGTCCACTATACTTCTCGCCAAAAGTTGACGCAATATTAAGTCGCAAAAATAAAACATCAGAGTTATTTCCTGAATATTGTACTACATGCACATCGAAAACATAAGAGCCTTGTATAAATCACTTTTAAAAATATTATTTATACGATGAGGATCGAAATCTGTTCAGGAACGAGTGGCAGAAAGTACTCCGAAGCGATCTGTTAAGTGCAGAGATGCGGTAAGCGAACGGTAACGAACATCTTAGAGTAAAAGCATAGACAATAAAACTCGAAAGAAGGAAAGAAAAGAATATTCCTTTAAACAATAAAACGTTTCAAAAATATTGCGGAGTGACACGTCAACTGAGGATGAAAAAAAATTAAAACAATATATATATGTAACTAGTTTTAAGTTGAAAACAAAAGGCTTCGAAAATTAAGTTATTTTGCTGGTTAGGTTTATTTAAAAAGTAGGATATATCGGCGCTCTTCACACTAGGCAACCTTTCAATCTGAAGGTCGTGGTTTCGAATCCTGGCGTGCATCAATGGATTTTTCTGTTCGAAAAATTTATAAGCGCATCAAAAACACGTGCTCAAAACGGTGATGAAAAACATCGTGAGGAAACCAGTTAGTATTCTTTTAAGCGGCGATGGGCTTGCAACCTGTCACGTATGCAATGCTAACTACTGCAAAATGTGGGCATGTGCCAAAAATAATGTTTGAACGTGCTACCCCCACTAGACATCTCCAAAGGATCTAAGCGTCTGGAGATCTGAGAGGATGTCTACCGTACTTGGGGATTACAGTCGTGATCCTATTTATTTTTATTTTTCAGTTGTACGATTTATCGAAAAAGACAGTTGCGTCGGTGAAACAATGTTTGCGAGTTAGTAGTATGAAAGTTAGTAAGGATTAAAGGGATTAAAACTATCGTGGTTGTTAATCATTTTAAATAGAAATACGGCTAATTACCAGGGTCCTTCTGACTTATGTTATTACATAATTAGCTAACCTTTACGTAATAACTTAAGACAGAAGGACCCTTAAAGTAGGGACTGAATAAATTAATCGACTTGGTATTACATGGATCTCATAACTTTTTACGGTAGAAGAAATGAGTTGCGTTGCGAGACTTGGCTTTTTTTACAAGTTATGTTTTTGATGGCATTTCTATTTAAAATGATCAAAGGGATGTTTTCGACATGTCAGTTACAGTTATTACGATAGTTCAAAGAATCAAACAAACTATTTTAGAGCTGTTTAACAAACACGCGTGAATAATGCATCGAAACGTGCAACACTAATTGCCTAGTTAGTTGCAACAGCCTAATCGATTCAAGGTAAAGGCACCAATTGCAATGGTTAAAAATGTTTTAACAAACACTAGTGGTTGAGTAAGACAGGAAAAGGACGAAATGCTAGCAAATAACGGAAAGAAACACAGGCATATGGTGAAATCTTATATATAATAAAAACCGGCCAAGTGCGAGTCGGACTCGCGCACGAAGGGTACCGTACCATCTCGTCGACGCCGGGGCGGACTGCTATTATCTATAAATATCGGCAAAAAAATCACGTTTGTTGTATAGGAGCCCCACTTAAATATTTATTTTATTCTGTTGTTATTGTTATAGCGGAAACAGAAATACATCATCTGTGGAAATTTCAACAGTCTAGCTATCACGGTTCATGAGATTCAGCCTGGTGACAGACAGACGGACAGAGGAGTCTTAGTTATAGGGTCCCGTTTTTAACCTTTGGGTACGGAACCCTAAAAAAGAACTGTAAATATGATTAAAATAAATACCATTACTGTCATATAATTGTCGTTTACAGAAAGGAAACGGGGTGCCTAATGTAAATGACTAATGAGTAATGAATGACGGACTACAATACCAGAAACTTTGCCTCGTAAGACGTAATTTATCGTCCGTTTGTTTGTAAACTGTGGATCTGAATGGTTCTTTGATCGCAGGAAGCGCCACCGTACTTTTTGCCTTTTATATATTTACGACACGCTATTTATATCCCTATTTATTTCAACATAGGGTGCTTATTACTTTGTTCTTGAATATGACCACCGAAGATGTTGAAAAGGACCGTATCCTATTGTAGTAAGCTTCAATTTTCGTTGGACAGTTGTCCGATACAAGAAGTTACCTCGGTGATGGATTAAATCTGGCTCTGTGCGAAGAAACACGATCCGAAATTGCTTTCTTGAATGAAATGTGTTGAATGTCTCACTATCGCGTTACATTTCTTGTTACAGTCGGCTTATCGTTCGATAATCTTGCTGACCGCTGTGGAACCATTCGTGCGCTAGTCCGACTTGCATTCGGCCGGTTTTTTTAGAGTAAACGAAAGCAGTCTACGTAAATCTATAGACTAGAGAGGCACCAGCTTAGGGCTGCCATCCGTCCGAGTTTCCCCGGATTTGTCCTAGTTTAGGCGCAAAATACACAGAAGCGATGAAAGATTCGGATACGATGCGGATGTGGATCGGATTTGTTGTCGCTTCAAATTACGTGCTCTTCGCACGGCGGTCGGTCGCAACTGCAAGCGAGGTGGCGCGGATTCTCAAGTGATAAATCCGCGCCGCATCCTTTCTGTGTAATTTACGACGCATCTCTTTCATACATTTTGTACGAATAAAATTTGAAGCGACAACAAATCCGATTCACATCCGCATCGTATCCGAATCTTTCATCGCTTCTGTGTATTTTGCGCCTTAGAGGGCGTCCGGGGAGCGTCCGGGCGGGGTTTCACTTGTAGTCCGGGTTTAAAATTTGGCCACCCGCGACACAAGCACTGTGCCGGAATTGTGAAAACAACTTTTCGATTAAGGGAGCCGTTTGTGAAATATTAAGCTTTAAATTGCCGGGGTTTTCACGTGTCTTGTCCTGGTTGCCAAATTTTAAAGATGGCAGCCCTATCTGATTAGCTAGACTCTGTGGTAGACAGCGGCTATAATATCTAGTTATAGAAATAATTTCTTAGAAAGCAGTAAAACCAGTTTAGTTATAAATCTAGCCGAACAACGTTCGCCATTACAGCGACCTTTTTTCTGCGATCAATCACTAATAATGAAACACACTCTCCTGTCCCATTTGGATACCATCAAGGGCGATTGCATATTACTTTATAATATTTTAAGTCGGACAACTTAGGGTAATGCTTGAAGTTTTTTTGTATGGGTTGAGTTTACCCGGATAAGACGGAAAAAGTGATAAAACCGCATTATGATTTTGCATTCATCAAAAAAAATTATTACTCGTCTTAAAGACAATTTCATTTTATAATGTTTGATAGTTTTTGCAAGTCTCTGCTAATACAGACCTCAAAAAATGTAAAGAATCACCATTATAATAATTTTAATTACGTTTAATAAACTAAAAACAAAACCGACGTCATGTTTATAAATAAAAATTGTAGGGATAATAGGGAGGGGGCTCCGCCAAACGCAAGATAAAAACAAAAACATACAAATTGATAACCTCCTCCTTTTTGAAGTCGGTTAAAAATGAAATAGAAGCGTGTCAGAGTAAGAAATAGTTCCTAGCCGTAAAATTGAAGTTCCTAGAATTATTCCAATTGAATGTAATAGAGACACATATTATATGCCTACACACACCATTGTTGTTTTAAACCGTCGTAGTATGGGGTAAGGAAAGGACACTGTATTTTCTTTCTTCAATTTATTATTTACGTGTCTCACAGCAGGATGTCGATTGAAACATAAAAAAGTTATTTGCTTCTACGGGTCGCCATAATAATATATTATTAACAGAGATACCGGAAACCTCAAGCCAGCCTGCCAGCAGGGTGGCCAGCAAGGAACCAGTGCCACAAATAATAAAATAAACATTAATATAATTCTAACTATTGTAAAATGTGGATGTTGTGCCAAACAAGTGCCTCTGACTACCCCCTTTAGGCATATTCAAAGATTTAAACGCATTTAGATCTGTGTTAGGGTTTGTCTACCGTAGGTACTTGGGGATTACAGTCGTGAAGTCGTGATCCTATTTCATTTTATAAAAAAAAAAGTGTGTGTGTGTCAGCTACGACGCACGATTGGAGTTTACTCCTTACGAACGATAATTATGATATATATCGAATAGAAAAAACCGGCCAAGTGCGAGTCGGACTCGCGCACGAAGAGTTCCGTACTATTATCAAAACGGCAAAAAAATCACGTTTGTTGTACGGGAGTCTCACTTAAATATTTATTTTATGCTGATTTTAGAGAAATACATCATCTGTGAAAATTTCAACTGTCTAGCTATCACGGTTCACGAGATACAGCCTGGTAACAGACAGACGGACAGTGGTGTCTTAGTAGTCCCGTTTTTTACCCTTTAGATACGGAACCCTAGAAACATAAAAAATAATTCATAATATCTCGTAACCTACCTATTTACCTAACTACGTAGTTAGCATTCCACACGTGACAGGTTACAAGCCCGTCGCCGCTTTCAAGAATACTAACAGGTTTCCTCACGATGTTTTCCTTCACTGTTATAAACACGTGTAACGCGCATATAGGTACATTTTTCGAACAGAAATATCCATTGATGTTCGGCCAGGATTCGAACTCGAAATTAATTTGAAATTAATAATATCTACCTAGGTACCTATTTACCTAACTACATGAATTCAATAATTCAATTTCAAACTTTTTATTCGATCATGTGAAGTACCACCTATTTACCGACTTACTTTACCGATAGTGGTAAAATAGCGCCACCTGCCAGCGGAATCGCAAACCTCTTTCATCTTACCTCTCAAACCCCGAGCGGTCGCATGAGACCGCGAAAAGTATCTATAATACGTAGTAACATCAAATGAAACTAGATGGCGCTGGAATGCAAAAATCAAGTTTGTTGTATGGGAGCCCCCCTTAAATATTTATTTTATTCTGTTTTTAGTATTTGTTGTTCGAGCAGCAATAGAAATACATAATCTGTGAAAATTTCAACTGTCTAGCTATCATGGTTCATGAGATACAGCCCTGTGACAGACAGACAGACGGACAGACAGACGGACAGACAGACAGACGGACAGACAGACAGACGGACAGACAGACAGACGGACAGACAGACGGACAGCGAAGTCTTAGTAATAGGGTTCCGATTTTACCCTTTGGGCACGGAACCCTAAAAAAGGGTAAATGAACGCATCTGCTAAAATGATAAGAGAAACAAACATATATCTGTAATTATTCGGATTATTTATATTACTTCAATAAAGCGTATTACATAAAGTATGTTACAAAAAAATTGTTCTAAGTTCTAAAAATAGTTCTTAGTTCATGCATTGAACTATCGTAATTTGCATTCATCTAGTTCAGGTGGTCAACAGAGATGATTTTGTTAGGCGTTCTTTTATCTTTCCAAGTTCATCGAACTAAAATAAATAGGATCGCGACTGTAATCCTCAGGTACGGTAGGCAGGCTCGACATCCTCTCGGATTTCCAGGCGCTCAGATCTTTGAAGATGGGTTAGTCAGAGGCACGTCCAAACAGATAAGTAGTTAGGTAGTTTTGGTATGGTCAGTGTTTAATTTAATTTTGGTGGTTTATCGCCACAAATACAGATGTTCCTGCACTAGGCTCACTCAGTGTACCTACTTACTAGGTAGGTACCTACCTACTTACTTAATTTGGTTTGGATTTAAACGGTTAGTAGTTATCTACTTCAACATGAAAACAGAAATTTTACTTAAGTATGTGTTATTGACTATTTTTGTTTGCTACCTATCCAATTAATGGTTTTTGTATCGGTATCGACATCTATTACTCACTCAATATCGGTAGGTAGGTAGGTACCTACCTACTTAGGTATTAACAAAACTCTTTTTTCTTACCTACTACATTAATATTGATAGGCAAGTAGGTAACCTACCTACCTACCTCAAAATGATTAGGTAAGATTAATAGGCCTAGGCCCTAATTCTTTTCCATTGTGTTGGTTGGTCGGTTCGCCACCGCCGCCGTCACCGGCGCACTGTGGATCGAAAATCGACTTTCAAAGACATAGGCGAAAAAAAAAATTTTGGTCGGTTTTTTGCTTGAAACGGCTTCCATTAATCATTAATATGCCTAAATATATCATGATATACAATTTGGTGGGAAAATTGTCGAGTTATAATTTTTTTTACGAAAAAAATGTATGAAAAGCATATAAAAAATCCAGATATCTCCGGAAGTGCAAAGATAACCGTTATATCCTTGCATACAGTTATAGTACCAACTATTATTGATTTTTTGGCATACAACATATAACTCGAACTACTGCACATTTTGAAAAAAAAAATTATCAAAAAATTTAATTTATTTTTGATCTCTCTCAAGTGAAGACTTAAGGAAATCGGTTAAAAAAAGGTCCCCATCGGCAAATTGTATGCTATAAATAATAACAGACACGTGTTTTCTTGTTTGGCTGACGTTGAAATACCAAAAAACAAAGCTCAATAGCAAATTCAATTTAGGAACTATTTTTAATGTTATCGAAAGCGAAATCTTTAAATTTGATTACATCAATCAGTTCCCCTGATGTTATTGCCTGCAGAATTACAGCAAATCTGCGGACTAACTCTTCGTCCAGCCCACAGATGGCTGCAGTTTTGTCTGGAAACTCAAAAAATCTTCTTGCCGTGTTTCCGTCATTTGTGGTTCCAGATCCTTGCTTAACAATATCGATAAGAAGATTGAGCTCGTTTTTAAATTTGTCCTGGATATATTTTTTTCTTGCTTCCAACATTTCTTTGTGGTCATTTCCTCTCGCAGCCCACTTTTTAAAATCGAGTCGGTATGATATATGAAGAAGGCATTCCATACAATTAATACGTGCATGCAATGTAGATAACCCTAATTCTAATGCATCAGAGGATACAGGCTTCAATGAAACTGTACCTAAATTATTCATTTCAGTGGGCTTAGCTAAGCACAGATAGCACGCAGCGTGTGACTTAGCTTCAGAAAGATAAGTACATACTTTGCCATCAATCATCGTCATCATCAGTTTATGATTCACCATATTTTTTTTACATTCTGTGGGGAGTAAAGCCTTAATTTCGTCATCCATGGTTGCCTTTTTTTCAATGACTAATTCTTCACTTTCTTTCACAAAACTAAACTCCACTGTACGACAATATGATGTTGAGCAGGGCTTTGGATTTTTCCATAGGGTTTCATCACCGTTTGTTAGCTTTAGAGGGACGAGAGATGTCATAAATATGCTTGAGTCATCTTGCTCACTGTCTATTTTCTGCTTGTACCGGCTTTGGTTAGATGCACCATCAAATCCCCACTTCGATATCAATGTCAACTGTTGGTCCTGTATTTTGTTTGGGAAACTTTCAAGGATCCTCCTTACTGTTAAATCCAGTAATCCTTGTAAAGTAATCTTTGCTGAGGAATCTGTCACTGTTATTAATTGCTTCGGAGGATAACATTGCAATTTTGCCTGTTGCACCTTTTATTAAGACGGGTAAATATCAATAGCACCTTCTCGAATGGCCGATTCCCTTAAAGTTATGTACTGCCACTTTGTAAGCTTTAAAGACAGGAGCAACCCCAAAGTTTTTTCTGCCGTAAATAAAACATGACATTTCGGTATTTTTATGAAGTCACTGATTTTCGCAGCAGCTTCTGGGGTTTTCAACATATATTCGATGACGGATGCAATGTCCTCACGACCATTTTCTTTTAAGAGTACTGCAGCTGAATTCGTCAACTCAATGGGGTCCATACCTGTGTACTCTTCCGACCTCCTTTTCTTCTGCTTGTTGCCTAGATCTTCGAAAGGTTTCCGAGGTCTTTTAGTCATCGTTCCAACTGATGATGACGATGAAGGTTCCGCGGTGGTAAAGTCTTCGGTAATCGATCTTTCTTCACTTGGTCCCTGAGTGAGAAGACTAGTTTGAACGCAGCTTGGCCAATCAACATTTGCTTGAAGCCAATCTTCATAATCTTTTCTGAATGCTCTTGTGTTTCTGCCGCAATTTTTCCATCTCTGTGAAGCAGCTCGTGAAAATCTTCGACAAAACTCTTCCAGAGTAACCTTATCTTCATTAGAAAGGTGATCACCTAGACGAGATAATACTGCCTCGTACAGAACTTCATGATTTTGTAGCGAACCTGCACCTTGAAGAACAACAACAAAATCTAAGTTAGTGCTTAAACTTTCCATTTTAATGATTAAAAAACTGAGAGATGTTCACTAGTAAATAGTTCAGAATAAACTGAAGTAAAAAATATTTCCGGTGCAGTTTTATGCACTTAATTAGGTATTAAATAACCTAAGTAAGGTATTTTTGTACCTAAGCTACCTGTCTTTTGTTAACTACCGCTCATTGTTAAATATTTCCGGTGCAGGTTTATGCATTTAGGTAGGTAATAAATAATCTAAGTAAGGTATGTTTGTAACTTTGTACATAAGCTACCTGTCTTTTGCTAACTACCGATCATTGTTAATACATTCCTTGAAATTTGAACAATAAGAGGTCTGACAAAACATAATCTTGCCTAATTAGGTAGTTAAATAACATTAAAAATAGTTCCTAAATTAAATTTGCTATTGAGCTTTGTTTTTTGGTATTTCAACGTCAGCCAAACAAGAAAACACGTGTCTGTTATTATTTATAGCATACAATTTGCCGATGGGGACCTTTTTTTAACCGATTTCCTTAAGTCTTCACTTGAGAGAGATCAAAAATAAATTAAATTTTTTGATATTTTTTTTTTCAAAATGTGCAGTAGTTCGAGTTATATGTTGTATGCCAAAAAATCAATAATAGTTGGTACTATAACTGTATGCAAGGATATAACGGTTATCTTTGCACTTCCGGAGATATCTGGATTTTTTATATGCTTTTCATACATTTTTTTCGTAAAAAAAATTATAACTCGACAATTTTCCCACCAAATTGTATATCATGATATATTTAGGCATATTAATGATTAATGGAAGCCGTTTCAAGCAAAAAACCGACCAAAATTTTTTTTTTCGCCTATGTCTTTGAAAGTCGATTTTCGATCCACAGTGCGGCGCGCCTGTCTGATATCTCGTAAAGTTACTCATCGAAACTAGACCTCATTGGCCTATGAATAAGGTCAAAATATCATTAACGTTAAAAACGTAATTTTCATTTTGAGATTACGCTAATTTAGACTTTAACATAATAGTAATAAGAGCGATCGTTTATTATATTTTTCATTCAAGTGTTGTATCTAGCTACAGTTGGTTCAGACAAAAACTACTAGATGGCGCAGAAATAAATAATGCAACAATTTTTATGAGATACGCTGTGTAATGTATTCTATCTCATTCTTTCACACGTTCAATCCTACAGATATATATGTTTGTCTCTTTCTACGTAACGCCTCAACTTTTGGTGTTACACTTGATTTTACTCCCCATAAAATTTCCGTACCGGGCCATAAAACTCAAATCGTTTCTTAAGGAGTAAACTCCAAAAAATAATAATAATAATAGGGTCACGACTGTAATCTGACGACTGGAGATCTGAGCGGATGTCTACCTTAGACATCCGCCCAGATCTCCAGACGCTTAGATCCTTTGAAGATGTCTAGTGGGGTTAATCAGAGGCACGTTCAAACTTTATATTTGGTACATGCTCACATTTTGCGGTAAGTTAGCATTCCATACGTGACAGGTTACAAGCCAATCGCCGCTTATAAGAACACTAACTGGTTTCCTCACGATGTTTTCCTTCACCGTTTTGAGCACGTGTTTTTGATGCGCATATACATTATTCGAACAGAAAAATTTATGCACGCCGGTATTCGAACCAACGACCTTCAGATTGAAAGTAAAGGTACCTCCCACTCGGTCAACACGTTATTTTAAATTCTTTTGATTCACGTTTATACGGAAGGAAACACAACAAACAGTCTTTTATTAGACTTAACTAAGTGACCAATAGCTCTTACACCCATCAAACAAACTGGGCCTCACTGAGAGTGGTTCAATTAAATCTACGTACAAAAACCGGCGGCTGGAAGCGAGCGCCGAAAGTAGAAGTATGGAGGAGGCAACCCAAAGGTGGGTTCGTATCTTGGTCTTGCCCCAATGGATTTTTCAAGCTAGAAGTATAAGTTAGTATACTTATAAACGGCGATGAGCCTGCAATCTGTCATAGAATGCTAAATACTGCAAATAAATTGGGGATATACTGGACGAGCCTATGACTCCTCCTTAGACATCTAAGGACACCAGAGAAGGAGGTCTAAAAGGAATATTAACTATGCTTGGGGTTTACAATTGTGATTAAATATTTTTATTTTTCTTCAATAATGCCAGCCAGTACTCTATTTTTACTTTTCTAAAATAATACCAGCCAGTGCTCTAAAATTCAGCTGAAAGTAACAACATCTTACTCGACATTCTTATAACTAGCACGCGACAATTATTCAGGTCAGTCTTGCTTGACTAACTGTCTGTAAATCTCGCAACATTTTTAGATCTTTACGTCTTACGTTCTCGAGACGCATGATTTCCTGGTAGTTTCCTTCTGAACTAACATTAGCAAGGGGACTTTCTTTGCAGAACAAATGCAGTTTGTAAAGCTGTTCCAGACCAAAGGATGATTTCCACCGCGAGCGGTGTGGACCCATTAAGCACTATGTTTAACTCGCAAGAGTAAACTGGATACTTGTATTTCCACCAACAAATAGTCGACAAGTAGGCCGACGCAGTATCCGGACCAAAGGTGATAATGTGATGTGTGACACCAACCAATCAAGTCGCGGGTAGATAACGCGACATATTTCTATTGGTTGATTTGAATCCTCTCCTCTTTGACAAATAATGGCCCAAAAATTGAGCGCAGAGGTACTGTGTCGAAATAAGTAATTTGGAGTGCAATTTAAGCCTGGAAGACTGCTGCTGCTAAAACAGCTTATCTACCTTCTTACTACTCACGACTGCGAATCTATTTCCGATCAAACACGTGATCCACCTACACCGGCCGATCATAGAAGCATTCATATACCGTATCCAAAAATAATTCATTCCCAGCTCGTACTCTATATTTCACGATCAATTCCGTAAGCATACAAGGCCGTCGACCCCCGAGGCAGCACACAGCACCACATCACCACAGTACTGTAGGCAGATGTGCCGACACATTTACAGCTCTGCCTATATCTGCTGGCAATTCACTGATCGACACGTGGGAACGCGAACTGGATAGTATGCCTGAAATAGCTGCAATGCAACATTTATGGTGCAGGTAAGGTAAAAACAAAAAAAATCCTTGTAACCTATCATAATAAGGCATAAAGTGCCTATATAGATTTCCCTGGACGTTCCTAAAATAAGCAATCGAATTATTTTTATTTATATTGTTATCATTACCAAGCTGCAATAATCCTAAAGCCTTATAAGTAGGCTTTCGTTTTGCCGCAAAAACCAAAATGTATTTATATGAATAACATCACAAGGATCACTTTGAAACGTTTCAGAAGTTACGTGAAGCTACGCCTGTTCCTCGCGATCAAGCCTAGAAGAATCAGCCATCAAATACGGGCACGTGTCTGTAATTTTTATCGAAAACCTTTTTCATAGTACGCCTAAAAACATCGTTAACAGTGTGGGATCCACATTTATTAAAAACTTTTTCAAACAAAATAAAAACTCTTAGTAACAAAAACTCTTTAGGCTTAGGAAAGCGGAAAAGAATATAATGTCAGTGTAGAAAAACAATGGAAGAGATTTGGAGGTTGGTTTGGTTACAGAGAAAAATATACATTATACAATCGTTTTCTGTGATATTTTGATTGTTGTGAGCACCCCGTCCCCACAACTGGTGACCCCGACGTGATGAGTGATAGTGACGATTCCGTGGAGACGGCCAGGTCAATTAAAGACCAGCCGTGTACTACAAGAAAGTCCAAGGCACGCGATATATGTAAAGTGGGAATACGAGTTCCACCGTTTGGCCGGAAGAGCCTGAGGTATGGTTCGCCCAAGTCGAAGGCCAATTTGTGATATCAAAAATTACCACAGACACAACGAAATTGTATTATGTGACAAGCCATTTAGACCCCCAATACGCAAAGGAAGTGAAGGATATTATAACTTCTCCTCCAACTACTGACAAGTATGAGAAGCTTAAAGAGGAACTAATAAAACGACTATCGGCTTCACGAGAACGAAAAATTCAGCAGCTACTTATGCATGAAGAACTGGGAAGTAGGAAACCCTCAAACAGGAATTATTATTACCGCTAGTTCACTTCATATCGACCTTTAAACGAGCAGTTCTTGTACAAGTATATAATAATCTGAAACTCGGAAACGGCTTCAACGATTTTTATAAAAATTTGGAAGCAGGAGGTTTCGGGGGCGATAAATCGATCTAACTCGGTTTCATTTTTAGAAAACGTCGTTTTATTAGAGTTTTCAGACAATGAAATACCAAGTAAAACTCGGTCATCCAGTTACTATAATATTAATTGCTGATAAGTTAACGTCTTCAAATACACAGTTACATCTAAGTTCGTTTGATTTGTCTTCCACCCATTCCGTCCCTTTTTGAATGGTGCAACAACCATGGCTGTAAAAGGACTACATTATTTCGATTAGGAATAAGTGAAACATTCACTTTCGCACAATGGAATATCGTGATAAACACCGAATCAGCAGTTTCCTTATTTCACTCACGTCATCATCACTGGCGTTGGGAAGTGTTATGCCTGTATTACCGGTTATAAATAGAAATAGGCTCACTAAAACTGTAATACTTACAGCTCAGTTGGTAGTAACTCTGCCTTCTGCGCTGTTGTGGGTTCGGTCCCCACCCAGTATAAACATTTGTGTGATGAACATAGATGTTTGTTCTGTGTCTGGGTGTTAATATGTATGTATGTTTTTATAAAAAAAACGTATATAAAGATTCCATGAGTTATCTGGTTCCCATAGTACAAGCTTTGCTTAATTTGGGGCTAGATGGCGCAGTGTGTAAAGTCCGACAATATGTATTATCACTACATAGTATAAAGCAAAGTCGCTTTCCGCTTCCCGCGTCTGTATGTATGTATGTATGTTTGCTTATATCTTTAAAACTACACAACGGATTTTGATGCGGCTTTTTTTAATAGATAGAGTGATTCAGGAGGATAACATGCTACCCGTGCGAAGCCGGGGCGGGTCGCTAGTTATTATTAAAAATACTGTGATCCCTTAGCGTTGAAAACATTTCAGATCTCCAGGTCAGATCCTTAAGAATCTATTCAGGCAAACAGACCGATTCAAATTTCCAACAGGAGTAGTCAAAGTGGGTAGGCACACTTTGACTACACCATTGCAATAATAGGGTCAAAGACTAGAGGTCTTGGTCATTCCAGTTTTTGCAGTCTCAATAACGAAGCATAGCAAACAAACTTGTTTAAAATTTATAATTAATACAATTCTTTGTCTATGGTCCGTTTTGATTAGTGACAGTTGTAATGCGTTACCTCTAGACTTGATTGAAACAACTAAATATTTCCCGTTATGTCTATTTAAATGAATAATTCATAAATAAATATCGCCTCTTACAAAACCTTTGCTTAACCTAAGAGATAGATACGAGTAAATACTCTATTCTATGTTGTTTAAAAATCGTCGTTTTAATATTTTCTTCAATAACAAAACGTTTATTTAAAAATTAAAATGTTAAAATGCCTAGAACCAGCGCTCTCACCCTGGGTTGTCTTTATCCCGTACTTCTATAGATATGTTGTGAAACAAAAAAAGATTCTTATTAGGTATTATCGAACTTCTTATTCAAGAAACATGATGCTATTTGAGTAATCGTTAAAGCACCACAAAAACATTTCAACAATGAAATGCTTACAAAAACACGAGAACCACTCATCGTATCGTACGGTTCGTATAATTAAACGCACCGACTCTTCGGGTGACGTCATTCCGCTTGGTATTCTGTGATTGTAGAACCCACACTACGAGTAACATTATAGAGAATACAATGAATACAGAAAACGGCCGGGATCCCGGCATCCCGGACCCCGAAAGTACCGGGATTTTACTTTTTCGGATTTTCGGGATAATAACTTTCACTTTTTTGTAAAGTTGTGAGAAACATAGCGCGGCATTTGAGCGCGGCAGCCGCCGAGACGGCCGGCCGCACATTTACTTACTAGTCACGCGGCAAACTTGTTTCATGCGAATGCCGCGTGTAGCTGCCGCGCACCTTGCGCGCTGTGTTTGAACACACCTTAATAGTGAATGGATTTAAAGATACTCGATACGAGTAAGTTCTCAAAGATTTCGGTTGACGATGATAGTATTAATCCATTTCATAATTGATTAGCTGCTAAAGCTTGAATAAAAAAGTTGCTAATATCCTATTCCAGGATATAAGCTATGTATATTCCAAGTTACAGCGATCAACATTCAAACATCCTCTTAAACTTTCGGATTTAGTAAGACTTTTTATTTTCATTTTTTTTTCCATCATCCACATATTGATACTTTTACGATGATCAGTTCTGCCAAAATTTCTCGCATTATTTCAAAAACAGTCGAAACTTGTAAGTACCAAGTAGACTACATTATGTATTCAGCGCCTGCTACTCCCGGAGATACGGTCCGTTCGTCGCCTACCGGTGAATCGGCCAGCATTTAGGACATTTGCATAAACTCGTTTTCATACCACGACATGCTAATATTTATTAATTTTGTCAAGAACGCATTCACGAACATTATCGGATGTTAATAATGCGGAAGGTAATTCATTAATTGTTTAATAATACGTACTAGTAAATAAGTCTTGCAACCTTTCACGCGTGGAATGCTACTGCAAAATGTGGGCATGTGCCAAATTTAATGTTTGGACGCGCCTGACATCCTGACTGGAGATCTGAGAGGATGTCTACCGTACTTGGGGATTACAGTCGTGATTCAATTTTTTTGTTAATAAGTATAGTAGTTTAGGAGGAAGTTCAAGAATCGTCAAAGTCATTTTGTACAAATCTAGTAAACATCAATTGCTTAGAAAAAAGGACATATTCTACCCTTATTTACATATCGAGTGAGAATGTAAGAACCAGACTAATATTATTTTGAAAACGAAACTTAGGTTAATGCAGTTAGCAGTCAGCTCTATGGAAGCTGTGTCAAAATCGGCTTTTAATATACCATCACACTTACCACACAAGCAAAAAAAAAGGCAAGAGATGTAACACAAAAAATTACAGGTCTTAAATAGAAATGGGCGGGTCATGTACAGATACTTACCAAACATAAGCTAAAGAAAATCTTTTGAATAAAGTACTATTATCGGACCAGTTTTGCCGGGTAGGCTCGTTTACCCCCATTTTCCTTCAATGTCCTCAATCTGATATTTTTTATCGTCACAACCCCATAAAATAGATCAAATAAGACGTGTTCAACCACCCTTAAATATATAATGAACAAAATAAACTTTTTATGTCACGTAATCCTTATCGCATGAATACATTTTGGGTTTGTAACGTTGTATAATTCATTTTGAATTATCTTTAGAGTATCCTAATTCTAATAATATTATAAATATGAAAGTTTGTGAGTTTGTATGTATGTTTGTTTCTCAATCAGGCCTAAACGACCAAACGGATTAAGTTGAAATTTGCTGTAGATGTAGATATAATGCCCGAATAAATAATAGAATACTTTAAAATGTGAAAAACATCCTTAAAACGATAAATAAACGCAAAAGGGATGATTTCTGTATAGATGGCGCTGGTGTGCAACAAATCTGACATCACAGACTAAAAATATCTTTTCTATTCGATTATTGAAATTTGACGGGACAACGTCTGTCACGGGTCGGCTAATCTTATAATAATAGTCCACGCTAGTGAAAAGACTGGAATGACCATGCCATTGTGTTGGATGGCGTTGCGGATTTATGCATACAATCGATAACAATCCATCGTCTCCCAAGATAAGAAATTATTCATCATAATACTCGTACTTAACGACTCCCAATTTGTTTGAAATTTATATTGGCAATCGTAAAGGGCTTTTTTGACCAACCAAAAATACTATCGAATTAAGCTCAATTCGATCAAGCCTAATATTAATATAAATTTATAAAAAAACATCGAACAAACTTTCGCATAAATGTGCGAGTTGAGGATGTTTGTATGTTTGAACATCAATCAGGCCTAAACAACGGATCAAGATGAAATTTGCTGTAGATGTAGATATAATGCCCGAATGAAACATAGACGTATAACAAAAAATATCCCCAAAATGATAAAAAAGGCAAAATAGGTGATTCTGGTATAGATGGCGCTGGTGCGCACAAAATCTGACATCAGTGTTGACATCAGTCGTCATAGCAACGTGCGCTACTCTATGCGATTATTGAAATTTGACAGGACATCTGTCGCCGGTCTGCTAGTATTTCTTACTAATAAATAAGTATCCAGGAGATTTACTAACAAAAAGTATACAAATGTTCTATGAGTTATCTGGTTCACACAGTAAAAGCTTAGTTCAGGAACAGACGACGCTTTGTGAAATGCCAATGTTTATTTATTCATCCACATCTCTGAGTTTATACGTGTTCTTTCTCCTTTCCTACAGTTTTCTCCAAGTCATAATCTACTCAATTCTTGATGTACCCAAACATACTTCCCCCTTCTCCCTTTAATTCACCAAGAGTTATTTACCGTCACGTACCATGCTCGCGTGGATAGGGGAGACGAGACAAAGTGTATTTTTTATACATAGCGACGTAAAGGGCGGAAGGGAACAATCTGATCTAGCAGGTGCCCTTGCACATGGTTTTTTTTTTATATATTGTACTATTTATTTTCTGGGAAAGTCACGAACTTTACTTTTAGTTTTGGGTAAAATTGATTTCACAATATCTTGTTTAACTGACCTCACAGCTTAGTTGATAGTAACTGTGCCTTCTACGCCGTAGGTTTTGGGTTCGATTCCCACCAAGAACAAACATTTGTGTGAGGAACATAGATGTTTAAAGATTTAAGATAAAAAAAGCTTAGTTTGGGGCTAGATGGCACTGTGTGTAAAAGTCCACCAATATTTATTTATCTAATGCAGTTCTTGGTTTATACTAATCTACCCACAGTCTACGTAGACTGTTATGTAGGTATCTAGATTATATTTGGAAAGGGTTTTATTATTTGAAGGTACCAATGCATTAATAAATTAAATGAACTAGATAAATGTAAAAAATTATCAATATTGCAATAGCTCTCAACTCAACTTAATCTTTCAAACGTCTGCGCACTCAGATCTTAATCGTGATAAGAAACAAAGTTATACTAATTGAGCAATGATCATTGCTGCCATCAGAAAGCAGAAACTTGCACAGAGAAAGCAAAATTGTTTGCGTGTTATTTGCTTTTTGTACAAAAAACTTTAACGAAATGATGTGATCTATAGTAATATTTATTCCATGAAACTAGAATACTAACTCGTATTATGACGTATACACATTAGAGCCTGTGGGGCTATTTTGAAATACATGATTAATGATTATCATGTTATGATATTCATACCAATATTTATTAGTACTGAAAGCCATAATACCTACGCTTTTTATGCTGTTTAGGCACCTATACCTACGCTTCCAATATGATACCTAAGCAGAAACGTAGGTAATAGGTGCATGAACAGTGAATAGTTTCTATGAAAAGTGTACAGATTAAGTATTCTCTAACATTAGGTATTGCATTCAACATCATAACATGATAATCATGTTTTTTACAAAATAGCCCTGTTGGTCTCTGAAAATTGGCAGTAAGAAGTTTTTTTCTGAATTTAATGGGTTATTTTGATGTAAACCTGTCATATTTTTTATATAGGAATAGCTTAGTAACATAATATATATATCTATACTTATATTATTAATGCGAAAGTAACTCTGTTTGTCAGTCTGTGACATTATCACGGCCAAACTGCTAGGCCGATTGTCGTGAAATTTAATTTAGAGATAGTTTAAAGTCTTGGGATGAACATGAAAATAATTTGATTTTCCGAAATTTTTAATGTTTGACAATCAAGTCGTCTAAATAGATTTCCTGAATCTACGCGGACGATGTCGCGGGTAAAAGCTAGTTAATATGAATTAAATGTATTCGCTCAAATCAACGCCCCCATTTTATTGTAATGCAGTTCGTGCTAAAATTCGGAGTCGAGTAAGGCCAACCAGTTGCCTTTTACATCCTTTACCCAGTTAAAAAGCTATGGTGATGTCATAAGTATTTTAATAAAAAAAATTATCGTGTTAGTTAGCCCGTAGATGCTTCTCAATCCCAAAACTCAAGGCTAAATAAGTTTTCAGTTGAAAAATATTTTTCAATGACAAGCTTTAGTAAAATAATTTAAACCATCGAGCACCAGCGCGCTGTCACCTGTCACATCATATAAAATTGTCATCAGAACTTGACAAGTATGCAAACTCACTGTCTGTATTATTGCATTGTCACCGAAGTTACATAAGTATGCAAAATTTCAGCTCAATCCGTTGGGGATAACTGCTTTAATATTGAGTTGCAAGATTCCAACCTTAACAAACATAATTACATAGTTACATACATCCATGGCAAGTTAAATAAAAGCTTGTAAAAACTGCAGTCTAGTACCCAGGTTCAATACAGAGTTATAGATGTCCAATTGAATTTGAAATTTTATTTCTAGTACCTTTGCGCTTTGAGATCTGATAAATGCTCGAGGTAAAATTTGAACGCCAAAAAACACATAAAAGAAAAATAGGATCGAGACTGGTAATCTCCAAGTACGGTAGAAATTCTCTCCAGGCGCTCAGATTATTTAATATGTCTAAATGGTGTAGTCCAAAGTCTAAATATTACAGTTGGCCCATAATTTGCAGTTGTTAATACGTGTCAGGTTGCAAGCCCTTCACAGCTTATAAAATTCTAACTGGTTTTCTCGCAATGTTTTCCATCACTGTTAAATTAGAGTAAGTGTTTATATATAAAATGAAATGAATTGAAATGAAAATATTTATTTGACACAAACACACACAGAAGACAGAGGGATACAATATATAAAAAGAATACAAAAACAACCAAAACAAAAAATAAAAATAAAGTAAAGCAAAAAAATAGGAAGAACATCGAAACCATGACCTTCAGATAGAAAGTCGAGGTATCTTCACCCACTCGGCCAAGACATTGATCTAAAAAAACATAGTTCCACGTAAATACTAATACGAGATCTTTGGAACAGATCAGATTCACGTCTACAGTTTTAACATTGACTGCATTTTTTTTATTACCGTGCAAGCACGTGGCCTATAGTTTTAATATTTTTGTTATAAACAAAAATACCTGACCATAAAATCGTTTCCGCAGGGTGGGGTATTTATAGCCAATTTTTACGATCCCACGAGTCGGGCGGTCGGAATTAACGGTTCGGGAAACATCGGGGGATTGTTTATAATAAGAATACGGGAAATATTAGCGTGGGCTTGGATGCTCATTCAAGAAGAAAGCTTAATAGTCTTCAAAAGTAACTTAAAGTATTCGTCCGTCGAGTTCCCAAAGATTCTCTGATTAATTTGCACAAAAGTTTTTATGTACTGATCAATTCTCATTAAGAAACATAAAACTTTGCTCTTTATCTATACTCTATACTAATATTATAAAGAGAAAAGTTTCAAAAACTACTGAACCGATTTCAAAAATTCTTTCACCGTTACCAAGCTACATTATCCCTGAGTAACATAGGCTATTTTATCCATTCTAGCCATACCCATCCAAATTGATCACAATTAGAAATGTCTGTCGCCCAGCGAAGCGGGCACGGGACAGCTAGTATCTAAATATAATTACAAAACTCTTGCGTTACCGAATGACTGGCTGTATGAGCTGTATTAACGCCGAGCTAACTAAACCATTGGTCTCAGAAACATGAAATTTAGAGGGTTGTTCCTTTTGGCGTGTAAGGGTGTACTAAGAAAGAAATTCAACCCCTAAATAACTTTACGCGAACAAAGTCACGAGGCTTTCCACTAGTATTACCATACTATGCAACAGATCTTTATCATTGAACATGCCTATTATTAGAAAAATAATGGAGACGCAGTGACCGTGCATGGTAAATAAATATGTGACCAAGTAGTAGCATGTGACTCACGGCGTCATTCGCCTGAGGATTGTGCATTAATGATAATGTGAATCGGGCTCTCGTCATGGTTTCGCGATCTAAACCTCTATTTTTAGGAAGATAAAGGCTGTTTTTGCAGCAAGCACAAGGTAAACTAATTAGGGACGTAGCAGTCAAGTCGTAAAACGACTGCGTCTGTCTTCAAATTGCTTTGTGATTACTTTTCCTGAAGCGAAAGCCTTGGGCTCCTGATGTTATCTTGTCGTTTGTGGTGCAATATCGCAATAAGGCTTACTTCATTCTGGGTTATTATATAGGTCGGCAGGAGCCACAGCCTCTATGCCAACATACTCAGTCTGTAAAGGCTAAATTAGGTAAACAAGTGCAGGTGGGATTTGCAATGTTTGGCCAAATAGCCGGATGAAATGTTTGAAGCTAAAAGCAGATGCTAAGCCGATTTCTCAGAATGTTCGCCAACACCTACTGGCATTAAAGTTATCGATCATCATTACTGCAAAACCGCTAACGTAGCCGAAACTGTTGTTGTACGTGTAGGTAAGTATTTACTGTAACGAGGTAATATTTGTTTAGAGTTCTAGGTTCTTCTGTCAAGGTTGAACAAAACAATGTAACCCGACCCTCTTACTATACAACACTGTATAATATAGACGCTGTAAGTCTAGTCTAAGTATAAGACCACAGTTGGTCCTACCTATGTTAACCGCTGACTGTAACCGGACACTGCTCCTACCGTCATGCGGTGTAATGGTATGGTTAACAGCATTGTGATTGTGATGGTGTAAATGGAATGTTTATGGTAACTGTGATAGAGAACGTGGCCGTTAAATCCCGTATACTGCATGGAGCGGTCTTGTATGGGATTTTTTTTTCCTTATTGAATATTCCTTAAATTGAATACTTCTTAAATAAATAAATACTAATCCCGAGTACCAATCAGTGGAGTCTGAAGTCCCTGAAGAGGAAGATTGTCGTGATAATAATGAGGAAGAAATATTATCTCTTTTCTCAGCTTTCGTTATGGTAATAGGCAATTTATTTTCGTTGGCTTCGATGAATCCATTGAAATATGATTTTAATGACTTGCGACAATTGTCATAGACATACAAACGAACTTAAACTTTGTTTAAAACAGTAGTTCCTACAAATATAAACGTCAGAAACAATTTTACAGCTGTACAGAAGCCGTAACAAAGATAAGCGCTTTGATATGATTTTTTATGTTCTTCGACTGCCAGTTTAATTAGTAGTATCTTCATTAACACCTTACAAACATACACAAACGCCGGAACTTACCATAACAATAAGCAGAGTTCATTCAATGAAAGCATGCCATAAAAAGCTAAGAGATACACCATAAAGGTGGGTCGTACTTGTGTTTTGACGTACCAGGTCTAATAAATACCACCTCCATCAAATACCAGGTACCTTTAAAGTATTTGGTTTCAGCCCAACCAACTCGTACAGCACCCCAGGCGTAAAAATACTATAAATTAAAAAATAACTACAAAGTATAAAATTCATTTGAAGTTAAAAATACGTTGAAGTATAAAAACACATTCAAGTACAAAAATACTTAAAAGTACATAAATACTTTCAAGTACAAAAATACTTTCAAGTACATAAATTCTTTCAAGTACAAAAATACTTTCAAGTACAAAAATACTTTCAAGTACAAAAATACTTTTAAAGTACAAAATACGCGTTCAAACTGTGACGTCATACCTGGTACGTATTTGTTTATGCCTAAACCAGGTTTACAAACCTGGTCGAGTAAATACGCACCACCTCTAATTACACCCATCAACGCATTGTGGAGTTCAATCAGTAACTGTATGCGGGCTCTTTCAACGATATATGGCTGTGTATGATGCTTGAACGAAGGTCGTGACACTTTGTGATATCATCAAATACGAAAAATCGCGTCATTGCTTCTCGAGTTGCGATGAATAATTCAAAATAAAACCGGCCAAGTGCGAGTCGGACTCTCGCACGAAGGTTTCCGTACCATTATTTATAAAAAACGGCGAAACAAAATCACGTTTGTTGTATGCGAGCTCCGCTGAAGTATATATTTTATTCTATTTTTAGTATTTCTTGTTATAGCGGCAACAGATATACATCATCTGTAAAAATTTCAACTATCACGGTTCATGAGATACAGCCTTGTGACAGACAGACAGACAGACAGAGGGACAGCGAAGTCTTAGTAGCAGAGCCCGTTTTTACCCTTTGGGAACGGAACCCTAAAAATCACGTCATTGCGTCTAGAGTTGGATGAATAATTTAAAAAAAGTATGCACGTGCAAATAAAAATAGATTCTAATGATGCATATATTTTTTGAGAGATGGCAAATACTTTTTTTACAAGACTGACTACGGACAAGCAAAATTTAAGTTGCGTTTTTGTTGATTCGCTGTTAGTATCTGCTGATCCTTTGGTTGACAACACTCAAACATAGAATGACGTCAATGCAATTCAGAAAGCTTGCAATATTTTCCGTTTAACTACCTATTTTGTGTCAACCAAGTCAGTACTTGAAAGTTTACTCTATATCTTCAGCTACGGATTTGGTTCTTACCTGCATCAGAGCTCTGTATAACGAGAAGTCCGGCGAGCGATTAAAAACCCGATTGGTACAACAAAGATCAAAGTCCACGTCGGAAGTTGTGTATTATATATAATCGTTAATAAATTTGTGTTCCTATAAATCTTGTTTTTAAGGCATGCCTAGGACCCGGTCTAACTGTTCGTTCGTCGTATTTTTGTTCTTTTAACGTAGACCACGTTGAGTTATCAGATCCTGAAGATTTTTACTTAGGCTTTTAACCTTAATATCAGTGCCCTTGAGAAGATTAAAGTCAGTAAGTTACTAGGCCTTGAAATATTCACATTGGCCTACTCCAGATATCAGAATGGATGGCTGGCTGGCAACCGCCAACGCAGGTTGCGTCCGTCGCGATAACGGAGACCGGAGGGAATGGCATTAGGTCTGATGTCATCAAGGACATGTGAATGTTTTGCCCATTGGAATGATCATTTCAGCAATTGATACGAAAAACTCTGAGCGAGAATAATTAAAAGGGTGATCATGAGAGCTGATCGTTCACGTTGTAGTCTGGTGCAGTTAAGTATGTATGTAAATACTGTATAATTTTCTGGATTTCGGGACACATACGCTCACTTTGCTCAATAATCCGCTGTGTACTACACTGAGTTCATCATCAATCTTTTAGATTAACAAGAATCTTTAAGAGATATCATACTGATTACTGTCTATCAATCACTGATCTAACATGGAGTGAAGAATAAAGTGTCCACGACACGAACGGCACGAACTAGAAAGTGCAGTTCTCGCGCACTCTAAACCAAAGCATCGGATGAACGACATCCACATCATGTCAGGGACTGTACCTCGTCTGCGGGCTTGGTGGGTGTGATGGCGACAGTCTCGTTGAAGCAGAGGCACGCGCAGTAGTGCTTGTTGGCGTCCACATCGGTTAGGACGGACACGTAGAACCGTGGTTCCGAACGCTCGGTCGACAGCGCCCATCCTTGCGGCTGGCAAAACTGCAAATAGATTCACCGTAAGAATTTCCTATTAGGGTATTAGAAAGCAGAAGAGTATACTCGGATGTTCTGCCAAGTAAGACTGTCGATCTCCTTATTTGAGTGGAAGGTAAAGAGGAAAGCGTGATAAACTATGCATTAAATTTAAAATATTCACGTCAGAGTTAGCGCTATGGTGACGGAATGGAGCACAGAGCATAGTCAATTATAGTCATTACAAAAGGGTTTTTATAACAGAGAACCAGCTTCTACGAGCTAAATGACCGAGACGCAAAAGGTTGCAGATTTGATCCCCGCAACGGGACAAATGCTTGCATGTACATGTGCTCTCAGTTTCTGATACCCACCCACGACACTCAAAATCGTAGAGTGGGTTCAGGACTATACATGTATTTGATTCCTGGGTGTTATTAAATATGGCATTTACAGAGCCATAACCAGACAACTGAAGTGACCTTCCATTATATACAACATGATTAACCGAGTTGACAATAAGACAATAGCACTACGACCCGTAATTCGTTAGAACCTACCAATGTTTTTTATACCAGACTGTCTCAATATGATGTTTGTAACCATTGGTATGGTACGGCCTTGATTCTCGATTCGCAATACAAAGGCTAAACTTGGAATACTGAACGATCCGATGTCATCGTAAGATAACCAAACGTATCTGCAATTTGTCTTCCTTATATTGGAACAAAAACGGAAATCGGTAGAGGCCTCGGCAATTTAAAGACCAGTTGTGCGATTCAGCAAACCACTCGCTTTACTGGTTGAGCAAAGAGCGGGTATGGCATTCATTACCTTTAAATTATAAGAGTATGCATAAGGAATGTGATGAGAGTGAATGTAGCAAACGAGGTATGTCAGTATCGCAGCAAGTGGAAAGTCTCTGCCAACCCCTCGGCGTGACTTTATGTTGTATGTTTCGCGCTCGATCAGGCAAGAAAGTTGTAGCATCGAATCGAATCATGAATGAATAAACCTGTATCATGTTTCGATTACAGCACAAAGGCCGTAGACGTTGACCTCCTTATGCGGGTATGGAATAAAAACAAAGACATGCCGATAAAACTTATCTCTCAGACGAGTAGACACGCAGCAGACATGTTTGGGTTAGTTTCGAAAGTATCGCCGCTGTTTTACTACCTTAGGGTGAGTTTCCATCTAAGTGTTATATTGAGCGGAGCTTTGCGGAAAGGACCAATGACAGCGCTCAAATATTCGAGTTTTAAAATGTCGAGCGCTGTGTTTGGTCGGCTCCGCACAGCTTAGCGCAGCTCCGCTTAGGTGGAAACTGTACTTGAAGGTAACTTACCCATCCTATACCTTCGTGGAACGGTGTATCGTCCCAGTTTATTTCGGGAAATCGCTGAAGAACAACGCCACTATTTAGACCGCCTCCTGAAACAAATGAATCACATCTGATTACCTATTTCTGGACAGGAAGCAAGTTAATCATAAGTTATGAGATTATTTGATCTTGTTATATGTCAATTTATGCCATATTTCCTTGCATGGATCTTCTAAGCATAGCAAAAGGTTGGAATATAGCCAATAAACAGACTGTAAATTTTTAAATTATTGTAAATTCTAGCACAATACCTGATTAGCCTTGGTATGCACAAGTCATTAGAGAAAAATCCGCTTTTATAACTCTAGAATGGAAGACGAGCTGCTAGACTGGTCATGCTATGTTTTGCAGAGAAACTATGTAGGTGTTTCGTGACCATATTGAGTGATTTAGTATCGACCGACTGATTGAATAAGACATTTTCTCTCTCTGCTTTTAGATATTTTGTGGTAATCATGAACAGCGTAGCTTTATTTTAACTATAAATACGGCTTATTACCACGTTTCTTGTATTGCTGACGTTTCGAAACAATTCAGATGCTCTTCATCATGAGCACCGCGATCAACGACAGATCGGCTTAAGCGTAGCTTTATGTTTATAATGTAGTACAATCGTTATATTACCTATTCCTAGGTATTGTGCTAATCAGCTAGTAGTTGCAAATTTATCCAAAACTATATGACTCGACAGACGTAGTCTTATTTAAAGAAAATGTCTTAACGATTACGAACACAACAAAAAAAAGTCAACCAAATCGGTCGAGCAGTTCTCCGAGTGATGATATTATAAACCTGCAACAGTTGATTTCTATTTAAATATAGATTTCAGCAATATTGAGCTCAAAAACTACAGTGAATACGGTCCACATTAGGATGATACATTTTGGGCTGTAGATAGAGGCGCGATACTAAAATAATTAACGCATAGTTGAACATGGGCACGTTCGGCGAAAATTTGGGGTGATTTAAGGGAATGGTGAAGGCCTTGACCCGGCCCAGCCGGTGTACAGACTGGGCATTACATTGCCTTGCGATGTGGATAGGTATTAGCAAAGTAGTTATAATATGTGCTTAAAAAAACGCTTCTACTGAGTACTTCGCCGAGCTAGGTTCTCGGCGAACGTTTTAGGTATTAGCAGAGATTGAGCGGCGATTGGCTTGCAACCTGTCACGTATTTAATGTTAAATTGAGTTATGAACATAGAGATGTTTCTGATTCTGGGTGTTACAATGTTTTATCACTACATAGTATAAAGCAAAGTCGCTTTCCGCTTCCCGCGTCTGTATGTCTGTATGTATGTTAGCTTATGGGCGATTCTCTGTAAACTCGTAATGGGCCCGTCCCGACCGATTTTTTCAAAAAGTAATTTAATTATTTAAAAAGAAAACACTCCTAATGAAACTTTAACTCTGAAACTTTACAGGCCCATTGTTTTTAGAACCGTATCTATTTTTATTTTTTTTCTAGACGTGATAGAAGCTCTAAAAATACAGTCCCCTGGCTGTCCCCATCACTGTATTCCCGCCTAGAATTTATATTTACGAAGAAGTTATTGAAACTACATACATTTGGCAGTTAATATCTTATAGAAAAATAATTAAATTATATTATTTTGTAAAACAAAGTCTCATTACGAATTTTATTATATTTAGTTAACACCTGTAAAGTTTGTCCCTAGAATTTACATACAGTCCCCTGCCAAAAATGTAAATCCATAATAAAAAAAAACAGTAATATTTACAAACGTTTTTTTAGTTAAAATAAACGCAAATTGTTATGAAGTTTGCAACCTTGCCAAATGTGAGGACGAGTCGTCATTATGTTTAGTGTCAGAGTGTCATTTGTGAGGTGAACACGCGTTTGGACCGCTACCACACACAGTCCTCTGGTAAGTAATAATATGTATGTTAATTATTTTAATTAGCTCTATTATATAGTTTATTGTTTTATTATTTTGGTGTTAATTGTTCGGTAGATTCTTAAAAAACTATTTTACATCAGTTTTTGAAATATTGTGAAATATAACCGAAATACACAGTCCCCTGGCAACAGTCCTCTGCCTGAAAATGCAGTAGGGGACTGTTTTACACAACAGGGGACTGTGTATTTTGCGTATTGGTTATTGTTTGTGTAAATTTATCCATTAGTCTTTGTAAGAATCATCAAAGTATCAATGCTTCGCAATATTTTCCTTTATAAAATTATATTATTTTACACAGGGCGATACACGTGATATGGCTCCTAAAAAATAAAAAAGTTGTTATTCTGAGAGGAATTACTACAGAAAAAGAGAGAAGCAGAGCGACTGCGATACCAAAGAAAAAATGACCCTCAATAAAGAGAAGAAATGAGAGAAAAAGAGAAGTTCGTAAAAATGTATCAAAAGAAGAAAGAAAAGGGTTTGCGAAAGTTAGTAAAGGACATCAAACCTCGTGAGCAAAGATCTGCCTTTAAAAAAGTGTAAAGAACATACTAAACTAAACGAGCTACGAAACTAACATACGAGCCAAAATACTAAACTGAATAGCGTCACATTATATTTTGTGGGAGAAAATACGCCGTTATCAGATTCAGAAGCAGATACTTCTACAAGATCCGCCACTCCAGTTTCAGTTCCAATATCTCCAGCTCCAAGCCCAGCAGCTTCCAGTGATAGTCTTCAGCAAAGAAAAAATCAAACCACAAAGCGACGAAAGAAGTTAGTATAGTAAGAAATGAAAAGATCGCACTTTTAGAGAAAAAACTTGAGAAGTACAAAAAAAGATTAGCGAGATTTAAAAGTAAAAACAAAATGCTTTTGCAACAGCGGATCTTGTGAGCATTATAAGATTGACAATATCAAATTTGCTCTAAAATCGACCATCTAGGACAGTAAAAGAAGTGTTTACAGAGTCCGAACCAAAAGATCATGAGCCTGCTAAGCCTGAATTGATACCTACGCAAAAAAGCCCCCTAATAGTTGGATGATGATATAGTCAGGAACGAACGGCATTCGGAATTCATGTTACAATACTAGAGATTACGTTCTTGTGAAATATCCAGCTAAAATGTAGAATATCGTTATGCTGCCGTAATTAATGAGATTGATGACGACGAAAATGACTTATGTATTAATTTCCTCAAGATTTGTGACCAAAAAGTGCAGATCTTTAGAAAAGACGACAATGACATTGCATACGTGTCATTTGATCAAGTTGTCCAAAAGTTGGATAATCCTGACTTGATTTTAAAGGGAAAGAGAATATTTTATGAGTTTTTTACTAAAGTAAACATTTTAGTGCTTACTTTTTAAAATGTTAAGTTCATTGTGATTAATTTTATTATGTGCCTTATTTGATTTAGAAAAATCGTAAGGATTTCATTGGAGATCTCAGTTAAAATATCATATAATTATTTGAGAGAAAAGACTTTTCTAATAATTATATCAATAATAGTAAGTATTTCAATCAAATAATGATTAATAATATATTAAATAAGACTTTATGTTGATCTTAGTGATTACAAAATCATTCTAGCATTAAGTGCTAGAATGATTTTGTAATCACTAAGATTAATATATTAATTTTTGATATGAATAGTTAACGTTTTCTGTTATTTTTTTATAAAGAAATTTGTTAAATATAAATGAGACATTATGTCATAGAAGTAATAAATAATTTATTAATATAAAATGACTTTTTATTACATCCTCTGTCTCACTTTACAGCCTCCTGTCACGTTTAAAACAGTCCCCTGATGCCTCAAACAGTCCCCTGTCATGATTTTTTGGAAAATCGCTAATAACTCGGAAAATACGTAAAAATTCAGTGGGCCTCCATATCTAAATAAAATAATAGTTAATTTTCCTCGAAATAGGACACGGATTTTTGGCAAATGTTAAAAATAAATGCCAGGACAGCATTTGTATGGGACCTGTACGAGCTTACAGAGAAATGCCCTTATATCTTTAAAACTACACAACGGATTTTGATGCGGTTTTTTTTAATAGATAGAGTGATTCAGGAGGAAGGTTTATATGTATAATAACATGCTACCCGTGCGAAGCCGGGGCGGGTCGCTAGTAGTGTAATAAAAAATAGTTTGTAAGTATTCTGTTAGATATTTGGATCTCATAGCAGACCTTTCTCTAAAACGTGTTAAAGTGCACATCATACATTGTAGTGACTAAAATATGAATTCTGGCAGACTAGAGGAACTATCGAAAAAGAGAAGAAAGAAGAAATCGGGAGATGGGCTTACGGATTTTTATTTGTCGTGTGGCTTTATTTCAAGGACCTACGGTACATAATAGTTGAATGGTTTTGTTTGAGTAACTGTTTGACAACTTCGTAAGTAGCCAAACAGTTAATAGCACAGTCTTTGTCAGGGTTCACCAATTATATGCTCACGAGGCGATAGGTTTGTGATAAGAGAATAAAATATATCTTTAAAAATATTAGAAATTCCTTGTGTGGTTTGAGTGACAACAGTTTTATGATAGCGAAAGTTCGGGATCATCAGCTCGTAATGTCCAATCATCAAGTTCCTATCACTCTACGGTGTACTAAATGATGATAGTTTGTATGGAAATTACACAGATGACCTCGATGGCGTGGCGGATGAGTGCCCGACAGAGACGCGTGAGGTGCAGTTACGATCATTACAACCGGGTTCGGATGTTGTGGTACTCGTAGTTTCTGATACCCACGTCACAGGGATTCTTAGTGTGGCGTCAGGACTACAGTTGGTTAGACATGAACCTAAAGCTTGGTTCATGGATTATTGTCCAGTTCGTCCACAGATCACGTGACTTTGTCCCTGAGGTCTGTGATCCAATCCAATCAGTAGACAGTGAAGCTATGAGACAACCCTATAAAAGGCGCCGCGTGCTAGGACATCAATGGATGTAGAACGGTCTATTCAGCCGAATGCAAATGAGAAGTAAAAGTTCCGCAGATGTCAACATCTATTGTGATCTAACATCGGAACTACCGACGCATCGAGATAAAACCACTGAAGGCCGAGCGTCATTGCGAAGACAAAGAATCGTGCACTATATAGTTCGCGATATTAATCAAAGGACTCGAATAATATAAAGGTTTAACCTGTAATTCTAATATTTGGACGTGCCTCCGACTAACCCCGTTAGACATCTTCAAGGATCTGAGCGCTTGGAGACCTGAGAGGATGTCTACCATACTTTGGGGATTACTGTCGTGATCCTATCTCATTTCGTTATGTCTATAGTGCTAAGTGCTTAAAAAGTGTCTAAAAAATTCGTACTACAATAATTCTTTACGATGTCATCGTAAACATACGCTAGCCTAGTTACAAGGAATCAAATTTCCTTAACATTGACGTTTATTAACGTATTTTATAATAGGCACAGGAAAATAATAGTACTTAGTTTCAAATTACTTAAAATGTGTAATACTTATTCTTATTACTACCGATCTATAAAACAAACCGATATCTTAGGTTTGTTTTTAAAGACTACTAATAAAGTAGACTAGACTCTGTTCATAATACCACTTGGAGGCAGAACAAGCAGATTGCTGAGCAACAGCAACCATCTCATAACAAAACACTACTTCGAAGGTCACGAATACCAAGAACCTGCCCGCGTGTACCTTGCGCTCGCCAACTTGACGCATACAGGTGCCTTATAGAAAAGAAAGAAAGAAAAAAAGAAAGAATAAATTTATTTTGTGTCAACATAATCTCTTAAAACTAACAAAAAACATACATATTGGCAACATTGACAACAAAATTGGTCACCACTCAGCTATATGCTGCAACAGCGAGAGTTGATGCAGCGCTGATTTTCAGTGGAGCCATAGTGCATATATACATATATATATATTTACATTACTTAAATTCTAAAAATACCTACTATTTAGCATTCTATGAAAAATATATCTAAATAGCAAAACAAAATAATATACTTTACTTATGAATAATATAAAAGGCCTAGAACGACTACCTATGGATGGACTTGTGAGTTTAAAAGGTAATTCTTAAGGGTTTTTTAAAAGAGAAAATATTGTATAGCTGGTTAGGATATAACGTGCCTTCAACAAAAGCAATGCCCAAGCTTCACGTTGTTTCTACGGAATCCTTCAATCAACGGGAACTACTCGATGCCTGCGAAGATCATAGAAATAGAACTGCGTTGGGGGTTAGCTGGCTACAAATGCGGAAAAAGTCAATTTCCACAAGAAAACAGCATGCAGGGTGCCTTGATCCACGTGCACACGAGGCTAATCATCACCCTCTCGCAAATATCTACTGGAAGCCAGAACCCAAATGAAAATATCCAAATTCCCTCGGGCATGGCAGAATAATTGGAAATCCGTCGACGGGACGTGACCGGCAATATGCATGCTATGATGGCGTCCTCGAAACGCCGCATCTAATGAATGTATAATTAGATAGTCGACTTTGGTTTCCATCTAACTGTTTAGTGGCCATTTTGAAGATTCGTCCTTTATTATCCAAGGCTAAAAGTTTTGATTGAAACAGCATTGATTAGTAAATTAATCAGTAGATTTTCCCTTTTTTATCATCCTGCTTTAGGAAAGAGTTACCAAAGCAGAAGCGTTATCATTTGCAGAACTTATGAAGTCAGGAAGGAGGGAATCTTCTGGATATTGGAATGGAAGGAAACTGCGATGAGCTTTCAATCTGATCTACGTATTTTTGATATCTTCAAGGATCTGAGCGCCTGGAGGTCAGAAAGGTCACTAAGTTTGGAAACATTATAAAGAATGTCATTCGTGTTTTTGTGGCACAGAACGTAGTTTAGTGACCTATACAAAGTAAAAGCTGTTGGTGACAAAAACACGCCACTAATCACGTAAACAGTAAACAAGCCAACCTATTCCTAGAAAGCGTACGACCTTGATTTCTTCAGAGTGGAATTGTGGTAAAATGGTGATTTGACTGATGTTTTATGGTGCATAATTCTCAGCCTGTTGCATACTAGGGCGAGAGCGCTCGTTGTGGGCATTTTAACAACATTTTAATTTTCAAATAAAAGATTTAATATTGAAAAAAATATTAAAACGTCGATTTTTAAACAACATACGAATCGAGTATTTATTTATCTCTTAGGTTAAGGTTTTATAGCAGGCGATATTTATTTATTAATAATTCATATTTTAAGCAGGTAAAACGGGAAATATTTGGTTGTGGTCAAAACAATCTAGAGGTACAACGCACCATAAATGTCACTTATCAAAACGGACTGTAGACAAAAACTTCTAATTAACTATAGACTCTAAACAAGTTTGTTTGCTATGCTTAGTTATTGAAAATGCCCAAAACCGGGGTAAGCACCACAACCGGGCTTTGGCCCTACAATAAACACCGAAAAGTAGCAACAGGTTGCAACGAGATTATGTTTCTGTTGCATAAGAAGGCGAGCGAGTATCGTATCAAGTTAAAGGCCGTGCGGCTGGTTTTGTTCGTTGCATTTGCAATTGCGTAGTTTCTTTGTATTGTGATAAACTAAAGTGTCCTTGGTGTAGTTAGTGTGGTTTCCCCGGATTTGTCCTAGGTCAGAGGGCGTCCGGGGAGCGTCCGGGCGGGGTTTCATTTGTAGTCCGGGTTTAAAATTTGGCCACCCGCGACACAAGCACTGTGCCGGAATTGTGAAATCAAGTTTTCGATAGCTTGCTTTAAATTGCCAATTTTTTTTAGAGTCCAGTATCATCCCCCACAGCTAAGGACAGAGTATCGTGGCACTCCTTGGGGGAGGCTTTTACCCGAACGGGGTCCATACAATGAACAAGCAACTAAACATAATTATCTAAAATTAGACTTAAGTAATAAATAAACCTAAATAAAAAAAAAAAAAAAAAAAAAAAAAAAAAAAAAAAAAAAAATATTTATATAGGTATATACATATATATATATAATTGTAATTTGTATGGAATTAAATAAAGCTTTATTATTATTATTATTATTATCATCACATTTTTTTTAGTTTTCTCATCAAATGAAAGCAGGAGTGAGTCTGAGTAGAAACACTATCGTATCGTCCTAAAAACTAAACAACGAAGAGTTTTAAATATAGTTAGATCGAAGTCGCGGGCGGTTTCCTCTAGATAAGTAATTAATTATTATCAATAGTAGAGTACTGTTACAATATTTATTCCGACGAACTGCAAAATAATATAAATGCATCGCAAGCATCCTAGATACTTGCGAATGCACGTGCAATTCTGTGGGAACGGGATTTGAACGATGAGCAAAAGCAGTTCGGATTGAATCTTTGTCACGGCAACATGTGTTTACAATTGTAATTATTTCTATTTCGTTTAATTCTATTTCTAGCAATAAAGTTTATATTTTTTTAAAAAGACTTTCTTGACCCACCCCGTAACAGTACCTTTAATAATAGTAGTCACTTTTTTTCACCATAATGGTCATATTTTTTGTAAGGTCCAAAGATCAATCTATCGAGTTCACATATTACACCGACTTTTGTATGACTATGACTAACAAAACATTTACCGAAGCGGAGAATATGTGTGAACGTCGATTATTAGTAAATAGGTACCTACCCTATTCTCTGTGATCTGTGACTCACTCTGTTTTGATAGTGAATTTAGATATTGTGTAACAAAGTCTAGTAGGTATGTTGTGACTGACTTTCTAGTGTTACCTGGCAAGTGTAAGATCACGTTTTGAGCGGTGACTCCATATTTCAAGGTGATAATGGACGTTAGCTAAGCTAAGTTTGATACGCACTTTATGGAGATGTTTCATGTTTCGAGTTCAAGATCGCATTAAGAGTAGCGATAGAATTCAACAGAATATGCCCAGATGACAACAAAAATATATTATTACTAGCTGACCCGTGACCGCTTCGCTGGGCGATAGATAGTTTCACATCTGGTATTCTAATCTTCAAAGTAAATTATAGCCTATATGTTGCCGAGGATTAATAGCTACATTAACAAAAAAGTTTCATCAAAATCTGTCCAGTAGTTTTTGCGTGAAAGCCGGACAACAGACAGACAGACAGACAAAAATTTCAAAATGTTTTTTTTTTGCTTCAAGTGTTACTTGTATAAAGGCCCCTAGGAGTATTTTTTTAGTTTTTATTTAATGTACAGAATTGAACTCTTCTACAGTTTTATTATATGTGTATAGAAGATATAGGATAGATAGATTAATTTCAGAGTGCAGCAGTGCATTAAGTTCAGTAGAAGTTTTAAAAAACGCGCGAACTGTCAATGTTGGCTGTCAATGGAATTAGCAGTCTAGAAGGCTGTCTTCCTAAAGCCGGGGTCCCACGGCGCGAAAAACGACGGGCCGCGCCGGATGACGCTCCGCCTGTGTGCGTCCGGCGCGTCGCGTACAGAGCGTTCCGAGCACGGGCCACCACGGCACGGACGCATCGTTCCCACGGCGCGTCCGTCCGCCTTGGCGCGGTCTGGCGCGTGAAAACGCGGGCCGTGGGACCCCGGCATAACATTATGGTGGATTTCCACTGAGGGAGCGCTCCCGCTCCAGTGAATATAGTAAATATAGGATAGGATATTTTTTATTTTATTTTTTTCAATTAGATTTTTCGTTTGTGTCTGTTGGCTATGCATACATTCTGTTGTCCACTCGTTATCCTGACTTCGGCTCCGATGGCTAATGAGCTGCCACAGCCAGTCGAACAGTTAGTTAGTGTCAGTAATTGATGTGATTGACCTATTTTGGACGGCGCGTGACGATATCGCGAAGAGACTCGGCCCTACAGCCGAAATTGGAAAAACATTTAATGTTACATACCTACTTACAGCTGGGTAGTTCATTCATTAGTGATAATAACATCTAAGGAGAAAGAAGCAAACAACACTTAAAGTGTGATGATGTGCGAAGCGGACCGTGAATCGACCAATCACAGTGCTCGTAGTTGACCAAAAAATGTCAAGCGCTATGTATCCCGCTCCCGGGAGCGGAGCGGACCGTAAACTAACCAATCATAGACTTTAAGCTTCGCACATCATCACACTTTAAGTGTTGTTTGCTTCTTTCTCCTTAGATGTTATTATCACTTTACTTATTATTTTTTTTATTATTATCCTTATATAGCTATAATATTAGTAGGAAGTAGGATATTAAAATACTTTTAGGTGTTAAAAATACATTTCTGATTTGACCTATTTTTTATATCTTTTTCCAGTAAATTATTCCTATGCTTGTACTGTAAATAGGTGCTAAAATTTCCTCGCTATGAGTATAATACAATAAATCCCTACAGCAATCTAGTTATTTAGCATTCATTGTGACCCCAAGGCTGAAATGATTTGGTATCAATTTAGTAAGACGCAGGCTAGTTGCTGTTGCTATGATTATTTTGTGGGTTTTATATCTTCGAAATAAAATGAAATAGCATCACAACTGTAATACCCAAGCGATGATGAGCTTGCGACTTGTCATGCTAACTATTGCAAAATGTGGGTATTGCACCAAACATGTTTGGATGTGCCTGTGTGACAACTGAAATAAATCAATTCTAAATAAATTAATTCGAATTTGACAACCCTCTTTAGACATTTTAAATAGAAATACGGCTAATTACCATGTTTTTTCTTGTATTGCTGACGTTTCGAGACAATTCAGATGTTATTTATATTAAAAACTAGCGACCCACCCCGGCTTCGCACGGGTAGCATGTTATATTATACATATAAACCTTCCTCCTGAATCACTCTATCTATTAAAAAAAACCGCATCAAAATCCGTTGTGTAGTTTTAAAGATATAAGCAAACATACATACATACATACAGACGCGGGAAGCGGAAAGCGACTTTGCTTTATACTATGTAGTGATGATGCAGATTTCTATTTAAAATTATTAACAACCATGATAGTTTTAATTCTACTCTTTAGTCATCTTCGAGGATCTAGGTGTCTTGAGAGCTGAGAGTGTCAACCTTACTTGGGGATTACAGTCGTGATTGATTCTATTTCATTTCATTCATCTTGATTGGTATGTACAACAAATACAATACCAGCTATGTATCATAAAAATGACCCTATGAGCATAAAGTCGTTGAACTCGTGACCCACAATAAGATATAATCTAACAGGTACTTAGATACAAAAATATTGATATAATGAGCTCTTAAATTCAATTTTGTGCAAGCTAGTGACTAATGGTGACTTGCAACTACATAAATAAGTAGTTTATGAAAAATTTTATTGGATCACAACTATAATCCCCAGATCCTCAGATCTTCAGGCGCTCAGATCCTTGAAGATGTTTAGAGGGGTTAGTCAGAGTCTCTTCCAAACATTACATTTAGCACATGCCCACATTTAGGCAAAAAACAAGGACGAGTTGTACAGTTGGCTGTATTAATAAATTTGGTTGTTTTTAAATAGTTAGTAATAATTGGTTTCAACCTTTCAACCTAATAGGAAATTAATTTAATAAGGTTTCTATTACTGAGGTAGATTTATTTTATCAACAAGAACTTAGAATTAGACTGGCCTCACAGCTCAGTTGGTACTAACGGCTGGACAGTTTTAGCTAATTTTGTTGTATTTGTTATTATCAGGACATGGTTCTTATAAAATCAATTTTTGGAAAATTGTAATTTGACAGGACTACATCTGTCGGGACAACTAGTGTCTGTGTATAAATCAATTTGTATTTTTCTATCAGTTATCTGGTTAACATAGATAGTACAAGCTTTATTTAGATTGTAGTTAGATGGCGCTCCAGTAGTCTATAAATACTTGGTATTTCTTTTTATGGAAGCAACATGATAGCATCAGTAAAATTTATGTAGTTCGGTTTATAGTCTAAATTTACAGTAGGTACCAAATAATTACCGGGTTACGCCTAAGTGAAACCGTTGGACTAGATACGAATTCTCGTAAGATCATGTAGAGGTAGGTACTCACTTTCTTTCTCGTGGTCGAATCCCACAATAACAAAGTAGTCCACTAGTCTGGACATGGCAATCCTAGGGCCGCATTCGACAACAAACACCAAAACACTTCTTAATTAAATTATGTACATTTATCCACATTTTACACAGAAAACCACTGGTTTACACATTTTGGATCACATGCACCGGTCACTTAGAAATCAGACGCAAAACAGGCTTGATTCGCACACGCTACACTCCCCGGAATGTAAACAACACTTTAATTTATCGCGATCCGAAGAATTTTAGCTACGAGAATAAAGATTGGCGATATGAGGTTATGACTCTAAGGAAATTTTCATTATTGTATCGAACGAATATCCTATGAAAAAAGTGATCCAATACACAGCGCCGCAACCGATCCAGGCTATGATGTCTGTTACACGGTTTATCAAACACGATTTGGAATAATTTAATTAATTTACAAAAGAACCGTTGTCTTACAGTTCATCCGACGGACGGCGAGCGACATTTGTGTAAAAAAATCTACCATTTCCTACCATCATGAATGTGTCAGTGTCACAAAAAGCTACCATACTATGTTGCCATGCCATAACGAGTTGTGAGAGTGGCAAGATGGTAAAAATCATTATCATTAACCTCGACGAACGAATTGCACTGAGAAAAATATTATGACCAGAGATGGGCACTTACCCGGTAAAAATAATTTTTACCCATTCATTCCTATTTATACCCATTTATACCGGGTAAAAATGATTACATCTTTTTTTTTTACTTTTTTGACACTTATCTAATTATGGATCACGATTTTCATATTTTCATTAGTTTAGATCTTTCGAAGATGTCTAGTGGGGGTAGTCAGAGGCACGTCCAAACATTATATTTGGTACATGCCCACATTTTGCAGTAGTTAGCATTCCAAACGTGACAGGTTGCAAGCCCATCGCCGCTTATAAGAATACTAACTGGTTAATACTAATTAATTATGGTGTTTTCTTGTAATTTTTTAATTTGGATTATAATTATTCAGACTTTAGTAAAGAAATAAGAGCGGTCGTTTTTAGGAATTTTAAGTTTAGCGTGGAGACAACAGAATCTCCACCAACAATGTAACAAAATCAAACTTAATACAAATTCCATAAAATATTACCGAAATTCTATCTATTTTGATTATTCATAATATGCATGGTTGTGTAGATTGTTTGTCCTGCCTCTATGACGTGTAATCTATAAAAAACCGGCCAAGTGCGAGTTGTACTCACGCACGAAGGGTTCCGTACTATTATCAAAACGGCAAAAAATCACGTTTGTTGTACGGAAGTCCCACTTAAATATTTATTTTATGCTGTTTTTAGAGAAATACATCATCTGTGAAAATTTCAACAGTCTAGCTATCACGGTTCATGAGATACAGCCCTGTGACAGACAGACGGACAGACAGACGGACAGACAGACAGACGGACAGAGAGACGGACAGACAGACGGACAGACAGACAGACGGACAGAGAGACAGACGGACAGAGAGACGGACAGACAGACGGACAGACAGACAGACGGACAGACAGACGGATAGACAGTCGGACAGACAGTCGGACAGACAGACGGACAGGCAGACGGACAGACAGACGGACAGACAGACGGACAGACAGACGGACGGACAGATGGGCGATGGGCTTGCAACCTGTCACGTTTGGAATGCTAACTACTGCAAAATGTGGGCATGTACCAAATATAATGTTTGGCCCTATAAATGTGCCTCTGACTACCCCCACTAGACATTTTCGAAAGATCTAAACTAATGAAAATATGAAAATCGTGATCCATAATTAGTAAGGTGTCAAAAAAGTAAAAAAAAAGATGCAATCATTTTTACCTTAAATAAATTGGGTATAAATAGGAATGAATGGGTAAGAATGACGTAATTTTTACCCGAAATAAATTGGGTATAAATAGGAATGAATGGGTAAGAATGACGTCATTTTTACCCGATATAAAATGGAATGAATGGGTAAGAATGAGAATGGGTAAGAATGACTTCATTCTTACCCATTCATTCCTATTTATACCCAATTTATATCAGGTAAAAATGATTGCATCTTTTTTTTAACTTTTTTGACACTTTCAAGAATACTAACAGGTTTCCTCACGATGTTTTCCTTCACAGTTATAAACACGTGTAACGCGCATATATACATTTTTCAAACAGAAATATCCATTGATGCATGGCCAGGATTCGAACTCGAAATTAATTTGAAATTAATAATATCTACCTAGGTACCTATTTCTAACTACATGAATTCAATAATTCAATTTCAAACTTTTTAGTCGATCATGTAAAGTACCACTTACTTTACCGATAGTGGTAAAATAGCGCCACCTGCCAGCGGAATTGCGAATCATTGTTTTACCTCTCATACCCCGAGCGATCGCATGAGACCGCGAAAAGTACCTAATAATAACGTAGTTACATCAAATGAAACTAGATGGCGCTAGAATGCGAAAATCACGTTTGTTGTCTTAAATATTTATTTTATTCTGATTTTAGTATTTGTTGTTAGAGCAGCAATAGAAATACATAATCTGTGAAAATTTCTACTGTCTAGCTATCATGGTTCATGAGATACAGCCCTGTGACAGACAGACAGACAGACGGACAGACGGACAGCGAAGTCTTAGTAATAGGGTTCCGATTTTACCCTTTAGGTACGGAACCCTAAAAAATGAACAAAGATCCATATCTCCAAATATAAGTAACAAACACTGATTGTTGCCGGTGTCTGCGAAACCAATGGCAAACATCGACCTACCTACACTTTTAAGTAGTTAAGCACGGTACATTTGGCCGATCAAAGGTGCGGTCACATACGTGTCCATTCACTAGCGCGTTCAACGAGCACGGGCATGTGAACCGGTTGCTTTTTGAATTTGAATGTGAATTGCATTGAACCGATACGCTCTCCATTCAACGACCAATTCAACAATCAATTCAAACCACCGAGCTTGTGAACACGTTGATTTTGAATGAGCTCGTGAATCCGTCCGATCCATCGATTGTCGGTATTTCGACAAAACATCAAAGTGGAATTGCTTGGCGCTCGATGACAAATTAGGTAGGTACTGACCTCGGTTTTCAATCCGATGGTTATGGGTTCGAATCTCGACAGGTCAAGCGATGGCGTACTATTTTATACCTACCTTTATCTATGTAGGTACATGTAGGAATACCTACAAGCAAAACACCTCCCTTCCTACTTACTAGCCATTATTATTATAATGCTGTAGCCAAATGTAATGTTTGGACGTGCCTCTGACTGACTCCTTTAGTATTTTTTTTGTGGATCTGAGATCTACCGTACTTAGTAACCCACCTACTTGGATTAAAGTCGTGATCCTAAGTATTTAATTTCATTTTTTAATAATTATTACCTACCTACTTCCTACCTACTTAGTACTTGGTATTAGCTAAAAATAAATGAAATAAAATATATAGTTAGGATCATGACTGCAATCCCTAAGAAGAAATCCTCTCAGATGTCCAGGCGCTTAGGGGGTAGCCAGAGGCATGTCCAAACATTGTATTAGGCATATGCCCTCATTTTGAAGTAGGTAGGTACCTACCTACTTATTTAGCATTCCATATGTGATACATATAGTTAGTTAGTTATAACTAATAATACGCGATGTACCTACCTACCTACTTATAAGTACTTAGGTAGGTAGGTGTATAATAATATATAAAATAATAACATGGGACTATGGGACTCTCATTAGAATCTATACTAATATTATAAATACTAACGTAGGTAACTGTCTGTCTGTAGGTACCAGCGTTGCCAGACTTCCCTATATATATATATTATATTATACTCATAATTTTATTACATTACTCAACACATAAGTAAAAAAACAAAACACCTCCTCCTTTTTTGAAGTCGGTTAAAAAAATTGCTTTGATCGGCGCTCGGCACTCGGCACTCGTTTACACGCTTCGATTTGAACGCCGCGTTGAATGTTGAATTGCTTGGTGCTTTGAATGGCGATCGCCTGTTCACACGCGGCTTGCTGCACGCCTAGATGAATGGACGTTTAAACGCGCGTGTGTGAACGTGCGCGGGAGCGCGCACGTACGTCTAGTAGAGGTGGTGCGTATTTACTCGACCAGGTTTGCAAACCTGGTATAGGCAATAGGCATAAAAAAATACGTACCAGGTATTACGACACAGTTTGAACGCGTATTTTGTACTTGAAAGTATTTTTGAAAAATACTCAAGTATTTCTGTACTTCAAAAGTAATTTTGTACGTACTTCAGTGTTTTTCAACAAATTACCAATCCTAGGTGGGGGGGATGCTGGGTGGAGAGTTGGTTCGCCTGAAACTAAATACTTTAAAGTATTTTAAACCTGGTATTTCAACCTGGTATTTGATGGAGGTGGTATTAATTAGACCTGGTACGTCAAAACACAAGTACCCACCTCTAACGTCTAGGTACTAAACAAAATGGCCGCAGTACCAAGTACAACGCAATGCATCCCCCACCCACCCCATCTTCCCTTTAAACTTGTCTCTAGCCACTCAAACCCCGGCCGCAACGTCGGAATGTATGGCGCAGTGACGTCACAGCGCGAACGCCGGCATTCGCTTGGGGATTGACGGGCTAGTCTACTTTTTTCCAAAGTACCTACTCGTACCTACGCTCGACACAAAACAATATATTTAAATATGTTACCTAAACACTAAGTGCTTATATGAAATACTACTTGTTTAAGTTATTTTTAGATTACTTATTATAGATTAAACCTCAAAGTACCGATATAAATAGGTAATATTCCGATATAAATTGGGTATAAATAGGAATGAATGGGTAAGAATGATTGGGTAAGAATGACGTCATTCTTACCCGATATAAATTAGGTATAAATAGGAATGAATGGGTAAGAATGATTGGGTATAAATAGGAATGAATGGGTAAGAATGACGTCACAAATCGGGTAAAAATGATTGCATCTTTTTTTTTACTTTTTTGACACTTAACTAATTATGGATCACGATTTTAATCTTTTCATTAGTTTAGATCTTTCGAAAATGTCTAGTGGGGGTAGTCAGAGGCACGTCCAAACATTATATTTGGTACATGCCCACATTTTGCAGTAGTTAGCATTCCAAACGTGACAGGTTGCAAGCCCATCGCCCATCTGTCCGTCCGTCTGTCTGTCTGTCTGTCTGTCCGTCTGTCTGTCCGTCTGTCTGTCTGCAGGTCTGTCTGTCCGTCTGCCTGTCCGTCTGTCTGTCCGACTGTCTATCCGTCTGTCTGTCCGTCTGTCTGTTTGTCTGTCCGTCTGTCTGTCTGTCCGTCTGTCTGTCTGTCCGTCTGTCTGTCCGTCTCTCTCTCCGTCTGTCTGTCCGTCTGTCTGTCACAGGGCTGTATCTCATGAACCGTGATAGCTAGACTGTTGAAATTTTCACAGATGATGTATTTCTCTAAAAACAGCATAAAATAAATATTTAAGTGGGACTTCCGTACAACAAACGTGATTTTTTGCCGTTTTGATAATAGTGCGGAACCCTTCGTGCGTGAGTCCGACTCGCACTTGGCCGGTTTTTATAGATTACACGTCAAAGAGGCAGGACAAACAATCTACACAACCATGCATAATATGAATAATCAAAATAGATAGAATTTCGGTAATATTTTATGGAATTTGTATTAAGTTTAATTTTATTACATTGGTGGAGATTCTGTTGTCTCCACGCTAAACTTGAAATTCCTAAAAACGACCGCTCTTATTTCTTTACTAAAGTCTGAATAATTATAATCCAAATTAAAAAATTACAAGAAAACACCATAATTAATTAGTATTAACCAGTTAGTATTCTTATAAGCGGCGATGGGCTTGCAACCTGTCACGTTTGGAATGCTAACTACTGCAAAATGTGGGCATGTACCAAATATAATGTTTGGACGTGCCTCTGACTACCCCCACTAGACATCTTCGAAAGATCTAAACTAATGAAAATATGAAAATCGTGATCCATAATTAGATAAGTGTCAAAAAAGTAAAAAAAAAAGATGTAATCATTTTTACCCGGTATAAATGGGTATAAATAGGAATGAATGGGTAAAAATTATTTTTACCGGGTAAGTGCCCATCTCTGATTATGACGTTACGTTTACGTTACGTTTACGTTACGTTTACGTTACGTTTACGTTACGTTTACGTTACGTTTACGTTACGTTTACGTTACGTTTACGTTACGTTTACGTTACGTTTACGTTACGTTTACGTTACGTTTACGTTACGTTTACGTTACGTTTACGTTACGTTTACGTTACGTTTACGTTACGTTTACGTTACGTTTACGTTACGTTTACGTTACGTTTACGTTACGTTTACGTTACGTTTACGTTACGTTTACGTTACGTTTACGTTACGTTTACGTTACGTTTACGTTACGTTTACGTTACGTTTACGTTACGTTTACGTTACGTTTACGTTACGTTTACCGTTTACTTAAAATAATAGCGCAGTCCTTGAATGAAATGACCTAGCTATATGATTTGTAGTAGTTTTCTTAAAAGCATACATGGCAACATTTACGGTTAAATGACAAATTAAAACGCGACATATTTCAGATGTGTATGTGCCTTTTAAATCTATCTCTGTCACACTTTATTATTTTCATATGTTTGGTTTCGTATTCCCGAAGCCAACTGATTATCATTTTATTTAGTTTCAAAATCTCCGGTAATTGTATTGTAACCCCGGCTATTGATGTTTTCATTATTTTAATTACTATAAATATTTCTATTTCCACCCCCTTGCGATGTCTGAGAACTCTGAGAATAACCGACAAATACCTGGCTTAGTGCAGAAAAAAGTGTTCAAAATTATTGTCTTGGGCGATTCTGGTGTTGGAAAAACCTGCCTTACTTACCGATTTTGTGAAAACCAGTTCCTGGACAGATCTGAGGCGACGATTGGAGTAGACTTTAGAGAAAGGAGCATAAAAATTAACAATGAAGATATAAAGGTACTTACCAACTAACATAGTCAACTTTTGTATCTTCTGTAGGTAATAAAGTGTTGGTAAGCATACCTTGATCAAATGGTCATTGTGGAAACTTTCTAAGTTTCTAGATAGGTTTATATTATCAAATAGCTTTAAAAATAATTGAATATGAATAATTCTTTACAGTTTTAGAGTCTTTAAGTTCCAATCCATCCATCGAAACTTGGTGAAACCTAGCCACATAGGCAATCAGCTGTTATCTAAATATTGATTAGTCTGATTAGATTTCCAATAAAAGGAGGTCATATTAAACTGGTTATGAATACATTACTTTAGTTGAGCTCAGCTGATCTATTTAATTTCTTGATTTTCTTACATTATTACTCAATTTTAATGTTTAGGTTTTCCGTTTCACTATATTATTTCCACTATACGTATATTGTTTCCACTTTCAGCAAAATCATCTATTCACCAATAAAATAACATAGATTCAAATTTTTCTACTATTTTTATTCAATTTCAAAAACTTACTCGTTACAATTCATTCATTTATTTTAGTACCTAAAAATAAATGAAATGATAGCCACATGCAAAATAATATCTATCTCCAAGAAAAATGGTACACCCAAAACACCATAGTAAAAAAATGTGAATAAAAAAAAAAAGCAAAAAAGTTTTGACCCCGACGTGATTTGAACACGCAACCTTCTGATCTGGAGTCAGACGCGCTACCGTTGCGCCACGGAGTCAGTTGACGAGTTCGCCAAAATTACGAAACCAATTTTGTCTTTATGTATTGAATCAATGTGTTCTCTCGACTTTCCGCTAGAGGCGCTCATTATAAGAGAAAAGACAAAAAAGCTTGCAGAAGTTATGATTAGTTATGATTAGTTGCTCTTTAGTTATTGTTATTATTATTATTATTTTTTATTGTTGACGTACTTGAGTAGTACTTTTAATAATTATTCTTGTTTGAGCCTTCACCTTGTTCGATTGGCATCACACTGGAGCTCTACATAGCTTTAAGAAAAGGATCATTAAAAAAAAGGTAGACCCCAAGCCGTGATTGTTGCCTGATTCTTCTAGGCTTGGTCGCGTGGAATCGGCGTAGCTTCACCTAGTTCCTAAGACGTTTCAAAGTGATCCTTGTGATTTTATTGAAATAAATGATTTTTGAATTTGAATTTGAATTTGATGCAGTTTACGTAGCGACTTAAATGAATGAAAAAAAAAATAGGTTCGCGACTGTAGTCCCCAAGTACTATTGTACTTGGGGACTACAGTCGCGAACCTCTATTGAGGCGGGGCGCCTAGTTTCTTGAAGATGTATAAATGTATAAACGTAGGCACTTGCCCACGATACATGACAGGTTGCAAACCCAAGAATACTAACTAGTTTTCTCACGATATTTCTCACCGTTTTGAGTACGTGGGCGGGTTTACTCGCGAACCAAAATTTCGAAATTTCGTAACAATACTCGTATCTAAATTAAATCGTCTCGACTATAGTTTGACCTGTTTTGTGAGTAGGATTACGAACATCGATGATTATCAAAAGTAATTAAACGATTTAACTTTGATAAGACATTTCGACATTACAATGGGCGGGTCACGTCAGTCGGATGAATCCAGACAGATGGGCTAGGATCGTCACGCAGTAAGTGCCTGCCTGAAGATGGGAGACGACCCCGAGGAAGTCCGCGAAGACGCTGGCGTGACGATCTCGACACATTCCAGACTGGCTGGTGGGACGATGCTGTAGACCGCGAAGATTGGAAGCGAATGGGGGAGACCTTTGCCCAGCAGTGGGACAATATGGAAGAGAAAAAAAAAGAAGACACATTTCGTTTTCGTTTTGCTAGTTTACCCCCTGATGCTTCGGATTAGTACCTACTTGCCAACACTGCTATCGAAATAGCTTAGTTCATCACTACATAGTATAAAGCAAAGTCGCTTTCCGCTTCCCGCGTCTGTATGTCTGTATGTATGTTTGCTTATATCTTTAAAACTACACAACGGATTTTGATGCGGTTTTTTTTAATAAACAGAGTGATTCAAGAGGAAGTTTTATATGTATAATACATGCATAATATAGTAGAGAAACACTGATAATTTTAGAGGTTTCTAATGTGATGTCGTAAATAAACACATTTTTTTGCGCTTACATTGCAAATGCTGGCTGAACCCCACGAGATATATCAAAATAATGTACTACAGTATTGTACACCTTAAAAACGTCTACAAAAAAGTCAACGATGGTATTAGAAATGTCTTACGCACAGCGAAGCGGGCACGGGTCAGCTAGTTTAAACATATTTAAATAGCTTAGCACGTTTACAGTTGCAGCTATGGGACACAGCTGGTCAGGAGCGGTTCCGGAAGTCAATGGTGCAGCATTACTACAGAAATGTGCACGCTGTTGTTATTGTATATGACGTCACCAAACCGGATACATTCCTTGTAAGTTCCGAGTTCCATTTATGTGTTGTGATTGTGATAAAAATAGAAATAGGGTCACGACTTAAATCCCCTCGTACCTATGGTAGACATCTCAGATCTCCAGGATATATCCATGAAAATGTCTAAAAGGGGTAGTCAGAGACACGTTCGAACATAACATTTGGTATATGCCCACATTTAGCCATAGTTAGCATACATAACGTGACAGTTTGCAAGCTGATTAACTTAAAAGAACCGGTTTCCACACGAAGTTTTTCTTCACCGTTTTGAGCTCGTGTACAAACAATTAATATGTATTCTTATAGCAAAACTAGTATGAAAAGGTCTATCGCACTAAAGGGGTAATCAGAGGCACCCATAAATATTACATTTGGTAGGTACTATCATTTTGTGGTAGTTTATTTATTTTTATTTATTTATTTCAGTGAACATAAGTACATGTGAATAAAAACTATGAACACTGGAAAATGCATTAGTATAAAAACCGGCCAAGTGCGAGTCGGACTCGCGCACGAAGGGTTCCGTACCATTAAAACGACAAAAAAAATCATGTTTGTTGTATGGGAGCCCCCCTTATATATTTATTTTTTTCTGTTTTTAGTATTTGTTGTTAGAGCAGGAACAGGAATACATAATAAGTGAAAATTTTCAACTGTCTAGCTATCACAGTTCATGAGATACAGCCCTGTGACAGACAGATGGACAGCAAAGTCTTAGTAATAGGGTCCCGTTTTTACCCTTTGGGTACGGAACCCTAAAAACTGTGTCGTGCTTTCCAGTGCCCGTCCTTAGGACTAACTTTTAACTTTTAACTTTTTTTATTTATAACAATAATATTCCTTACGCGACATATTATAAACCCATTTATTCATAGTTGTTTTTAAATGTAGCTATTATTTTTCTAGTCGATATCGAGCTGGATGCAAGAGGTAGACTCCCATGGCTTAGCGCACGCGCCTCGTGTGCTTGTTGGTAACAAGTGCGACTGTGGCACGGCAGAGTCGCGTCGCGCGACATCCGCCGCGCAGCGCCTCGCCGACAAATATGGCATGCCAGTATGTATTGAATCTAATCATATCATTTTATGTGCTACTTATCATTGAATTATTCTATACTAGCCGACCTGTAACAGACTTTGTCCTGCCCAAATTTCAAACACTTTCAGGAAACTTCAAATTTTTTTCCCTCTAAGAAGAATGCGCATCATTTAGTAGTCAAAACTAATGTCAGATTTTTTGAAAATTTAAATTTTATTACTAATTTTAGTAGAATGCGTATCATTTGGAGATCAAATTGTCAGATGTAAGAAAAAAAAATCTAATACCGACCTTAGTAGGATTTAACCTTTTTGGTAGAATGCGTTGCTATGTTAATATATGTATAATAAGTATGTATTTACAAAAAAATAAGTAGTATATAAGTATTCTATCAGTTATCTGGTTCCCATAGGACAAGCTTTGCTTAGTTTGGGCCTAGATGGCGCTGTGTGTAAAGTATTTATTTTATTAATCTATTTCTAGTTGTTCGAAACATCAGCTCTCCTAGACTCTGAATGCAACAACGTCGAAGCAATATTCATGACAGTTGCACACAAGCTATATTCAAAGCAGCCGCTGCGGGTCGCGGCGGTTGCGGTACGTACTTACGATACTTACACAGGGTGTCCCAGTTATCAACGCCAAGCTGGAAACGGGTGATAGGTCAAGTCATAATAGTTATTAGAAAAATATAATAAAAATATATAAGGTATGAAAAAAAACCGGCCAAGTGCGAGTCGGACTCGCGCACGATTTTGTTTCTATAGAAAGTGGTACGGAACCCCACTTTCTATAAAAACGACAAAAACAACACGTTTGTTGTATGGGAGCCTCACTTAAATATTTATTTTATTCTGTTTTTAGTATTTGTTGTTATAGCAGCAACAGAAATACATAATCTGTGAAAATTTCAACTGTCTAGCTATCACGGTTCATGAGATACAGCCCTGTGACAGACAGACGGACAGCGAAGTCATAATAGGATCCCGTTTTTACCCTGTGGGTACGGAACCCTAAAAATCAGAGGAAGTTTGAAAGTGGCGCCTATGACGGAAAAGTTGAGGAGCGTGGTATGGGCATGTCATAGAGAAAGTCATGTAAAGAGAAGAAGGATAGGAATGAATGTGGATGGATGTAGACGTAGAGGTAGGCCAAATAAAAGATGGAACCCCCTGCAACGGGGGTTGATGTCTCTGAAAATCACTTCACGTAACGAAATCGCAAAGGTTTCCACTAATCTATACTAATATTATAAAGAGAAAAGCTTTGATTTTTTGTTTTTTTGTATGTTTGTAATGGATAAACTCAACAACTACTAAACCGAATTCAAAAATTCTTTCACCATTACCAAGCTACATTATCCCTGAGTAACATAGGCTATCTTTTATTTTGAAAAAGTTTTAAATTCTTTATAAGAATGATGATAGTTTGAAGCAAGGTTTAAAAAATTGCCAAAAATTTTGTTTTCTTCGTGTGCGCTACAAAAACTATTGATTTTGAAACGGGAACGGGAACGGGAACTTAAGACAACATTTGTTAATTCTAAAGCGATACGAAGTTCGCGGGATCAGCTTGTTAATAATAACTTGTTATTTTTCAGGGTGATCATTCCCACGGCGTTGTCACACTGCCGAGAGACAGGAAGCCCACAGCTGGGAACGAGCGGTGCAGCTGCAGTTAAAGTGTGACAGCAAGCCAAACGTGTATGTTTGAACTTATTATCTAAAATCGCAATTATTGCGCGTTTCCAATTCAATTGTTTAGTAAAACTAAACCACCAACTCAGCTTTTAGTCGAGTAGTCGCTCGACAAATCCGGCGACCGGTATGGCCGCGTCAATACTAACCCTCGTATTCAAGAACGACACTATGAGAACACGCACCCACAGTGGACGAAATATTTTTTCATAAAAATCACTTTATGTGTTGTGCGACACTGCATAGTATGACTAGAGGCACATTGTCGTGTTTCTAGCCAAAGTTGAGCTCTAAAGGCACACGGTAGCGTGCGCCATAGTGCCGCTCAACACATAATGTGATGTTTATGAAAAAAAAATTCGTCCACTGTGGGTGCGTGTTCTCATAGTGTCGTTCTTGAATACGAGGGTCAGTCTCGACTACATGTAATCGGATTTTAGATATTCCGGTATTCCAGATGCCTAAAAGTAGGTATGACCAACCCATTATTTAAAAAAAAACGATTTAATATTATTATACTTACTAATTGGTATAATAAAGGCAAACAAGTTGAGCCCTGAAAAACCACTGACAAGTCTGCGCTGACTGCAATTGTTTTGAGAATTATAATCAGTCTGTGGTGTCCATCCGAACGAACACTGTCAAATGCAAGGCGAACACTTTCAGACAACACATTTGGGCTACAGATCCTGTGTAAAGTTAAACCATCGAGCGCGGCGACGCGCCCTGCTGCTGTCTGTGATCTTGAACTGGCCAATCTGAATGTATTTGAATTTGAAAAACCGGCCAAATGCGAGTCGAATTCGCGCACAAAGGGTTCCGTAGCATTATCTATAAAAAAACAGCAAAAAATCACGTTTGTTTTGTTGTATGGGATCCCCACTTAAATATTATTTTTAGTATTTGTTGTTATAGCGTCAACAGAAATAAATAATCTGTGAAAATTTCAACTATCTAGCTATCACGGTTCATGAGATACAGCCCTGTGATGGACAGACGGACAGCGAAGTCTTAGTAATAGGGTCCCGTTTTTATCCTTTGGGTACGAAACCCTAAAAATTAGCTTGTCAAGTTGTCAGGGCTCAAGTTGTTTGCCGCTCAATTTCAATAACAAAGTGCGAAGTTATAGTAAATAAGTTGAATATACATTTAACCTGGAAATGTGTAAACAAAATGTATTCAAACGCTTTGTTTAATGCCAAATTACATTTGGGTTAATTTTTACCAAAGTATTATTGACGGTAACGTCAATATCAATATAATATTGATGTAGGCATCTGCTGTCAAAGGTATTGAATTGAATGTATTGGTCGTTAAAACGATGAAAAAATTGAGCTTGATGCGATGAAGAAGGTTCAAGGTGAAAGATAAACCATTTAAGTCAGACCGGAAACTAGCAAGGAGTGTTCTGACTTAGTTGGTTTACCTATAGTATTGATGTTAACGGTTGGGTTGAAAATAAATGCTTTTTTGCCTACGCTTTTACTGGGTTACCTATCTTATATAAAACCCTTTTTTCAATTTTTTGGTGCAAAAAGAATCACCACATACGGCTAAAAATCAAAAGTCGGCCATCATGTCGGCTGTTTTGTAAAACATAATTTAGTCAAATAAATAGGATCACAAGGATCACTTTGAAACGTCTTAGTCCGAGCTAGCTAATGCTACGCTTGTGAGAAATATCAAGACCAATTTAAGATGTACAAAAAATGCAATAATCTGTCTCGAAAATTGATCTCAATGCAATTATGTAACCAAAAGCGCTGTGTTTTACACCACTTTATAAACCTATCTTTAAGAATATAATCATGTATTTTTTATTGTATTCGTGAATATATTTAATGTAAGTGTACCTATTTATGTCTTGGGTAAAAAAAGCATTAAAATGTTGCAATATTCTGATTTTGAATTAAGATATCGTACAGCACGATCGATTGATCTTGGCTAAAGGTGTGACCAGTCATAGCGCGGCATCCGCAGGACACAAATTAGCCGCGTGACTAGTTTAAACAAAGGTAAATGTGCGCGCGGCTGTCGTCCAATCATAGCGCGGCTGCCTCGCTCGAATACCGCGCTATATTTGGTCACACTTTTACATGAAGTTAGCAGTTTTACTGCGTGGCGGACAATTCTCGACCTTATGCAGTGACACAAAACCATTTTATACGGTCACACAGCTTACGTGAAAGCCAAGATCCACAGACAGTACTGTACATATTTTTCTTGGTAGAAAGGATTCAAAGAACGTTTCTCAGAGAGATAAAAGAATGTGTCACCATTTTTGTTCTGTTGAATTGTGCCAAGCAGACTATATCTAGTATTTAAACAGAGAAGATATTAGTAAGTCCTTCTGGGGCCGTACTACAATCTCTAAAGTAAGAATCAAGCAGTATTTACTTGCGGTACGAAAGTGACAACGCCATACGTGTTCGTATAGCGTTGTCACTTTCGCTCTTAAATTAATACTGCTTTAGTCTACGGCCCTTGGTGTTACCATATTGGCCTTATGCGGGGAAAGATTTTTATTGTGTTTTTTTAACTATTGTAGTTACTTATTTAATTACTTGTTTTAACTATTTCACATATTCTACTTCTATATTATACTAGTCTTTATCATATTTTAGGTATATACGTATCCTAAATTTGTTATCAGTCTGCTCGCAATCATGACTATCATGGTCAAAACATACAAAATAAATTATATTAAGGTGTGACCAGATATTGTGCGGCATTCGAGCACGGCAGCGCGGTAATACGTGTCAATATTTATTTTCTTAATCGATGTTCTTCTATGCAATATTGTGTCAGAGGTGGTTGGTACTAGTGACATGGTTATAGGATAAAAAAAATCCTTTTAATGATCTTAATCGCTTTCTTTCTGTACAAGCTATTCAATCTTTCTCCGCGTTAAATTAGATATATAAAATGAGCATTTACATGGCAATCTAATACAAATTAAATGTACATAATAAATCTATTTATTTTTACAATTATAAGAGTAATAGAAGGGAATCTTGATAAGATTGTGATTCGATACACTAATGGATAATAAAATCGATTTATTCTGTTTTCGTGACTTTCATTTATTAGACGAATTGTCAAATATATTTTTTATCGATTCTAATTATAGAAGTGTGAAGTTGTGTACTAAGTTGTGTCATTCACAAAAAAACACCGTTTTGAGTTGTTGTAAAACAGTGGGAGGTACTAGACTTCCGATCTGACAGTCTCGAATCGTAGTTCTCGAGTTCGAATCCCGATCGAGCACCAATGGATTATTAATTATACCTGGATATAAAGTATCCTATATGCTATTTGCTCATCAACCTAAAAGCTATCTGTTTCGCATCCGTTTTAATGTCTTCGGGACAGAATAGACTAGCCTACAATACACTTTGGAGCCATACGATAGATTAAAAAGTAAATAAAAATCAAAGATTTTAATTATTTTCTTTAATTATATTAATCACTTTAAATCGAACATGGCGGCATGACCTGCCATGAGACATATGTCACCGGCACGTGACAATCTAATAAAAAAACGGTAAAATACTATAATTATATCCATCACACTGTTATAGGTACTTTTGACCACGCACAGCTGCATCATTTTCAACCAATTTTCAAAACTAAATAAGTACCAATTATTGATAACGTCCGAGTGCGAGCAAGCTATAGAAAATGAACATGTACAGTGTACATTAATCGTGTACATGTACGTGTGCATTGTACACGTACAATCCTGTGAAAACAATAGAACAACAATTTCGTTGAAACCAGCAACGTTCAAAAATGTATATATAAACAATGCTGACGCACGTTTGAGCTACGTTCGACCTCTATACCTTGCTCAAAGCCAATCATAGCTCATAATTTAGTTAAAACAATTAGAATTTACAAAAATAAAAACAAAAAAAGCTTTGACTAAAAACTATCACTATTTACTATTTATTGTGTTAAACATATCAAGAAAATTTCTAGCGATTATTACTGTACAATTATAATATACTAGCGTCCGCCCGCGGCTTCGCTCGCGTGGTACCTGAATAAAAAGTACCCTATGCTATTCCAGGACATAGCTATTTATATCCCAAGTACGCCACAAACATTCACACAAACTTTCGTATTTATAATATTAGTAAAATTCTAAACGTATGTTAGCGAGAATACAAGTTAATGTTAGTCAAGGTCAAGCCAAACATCGATGTCTCAGCCACATGTTAAAAATAAATAAATCCTTATTTTATATTACACTATGTTTTGTATGTAGAGCCAAGTCGCGGTTTTTCACGTTAGGACGAGTTCTCGATGACACTGCATACAAAACAAGCTTTTAATGTGCGCGATGCTGAAGCATGCTTTAGCTCGACCTTACAACTCACATACTACTGGCAAGGTTTGAAAAAGATAAGATTATATATCACAAACGAATTATATTTGAATTATTTGGCTAAATAAATGTACCATAGGATATTTTAACATTATGTGTTACCGTATTGGTGTTTTTTTATAGAACGGTTGCAGTGCTGATGCACGCCAATGTAGACCAACCCTTACATAAGCTCGTTGCCGACTTTTGTAGAATTATTGTAGAAGTATACTGATTTTCAGATTAAAACTTTGTCTATGAGTTGGCGTCTCCTAACTCTATAACGTCCCATCTCATAAATCACAGTTAAGAGTAACTATACTGCATTAAAACAGCAGTAACGGCTTATTACGTAAAAATCGATCTTCACCTGCTAATTTTAATTGCCAGAGCTCTAAAAATCGATCAAATTTATGTCCATAGTAACTATTATAGAATCTTAGAATAGAGTGAATACCCTAATAAATATTAAAATTGCGAAAGTTTGTGCCTCAATCAGGACAAAACGAAGATGAAATTGATGTAGATGTAGATATCCCGAATAAAAGATAGACTACTTTAAAATACGAAATGATCCAAAAACGCAAAAGGGATGAATTTGGAATAGATGGCGCTTTTGTGCAAAAAACTGACATTAGTGTTGACATCGATCGTCATAGTAACACGTCTGTCACGGATCTGCTAGTGATTCTATTAAAGTTAGTATGATAATGGTGGCGATTCTGTTGTGTCCACGCTTAAGTTAAAATTCCTAAAAACTATCTCTTATTTCTTTTAAGGGGCTGTCGCTGATTGCTCTTTTTCGAAACGAAAAAAGAAATACTTCTGAACAAGCCACATCTCCTATTTTTATAAATATATTACTTCAGGTTCCTACCTAGATTTATATTAAGCTGAAAACATAATAGCAGAAACTTTTCACGATAAAAATATTATTTCAAAATGATACGTTTTAGAATTTATGATCGAAATATTTTATATACCTACTATTAAAATCAACTTGTGATTTATTGTTAAAGATAGGTAATATGTAGATCTAGATTTCTATTAGGATAGATTTTTGATAAGTAATTATACATAATTTATATCATTAATTTATTCGAAAAGCTAAGGCGGACCACGCGCGGACGTGTGTTTGTCATCATTGCAGCGGTCGGTAGGATTATTTATCGAAGTGATTAAAGATGGGTACATCTTTATTCACATATACTATACATTATAAAATAGGAGATGTGGCTTGTTCACAAGTATTTCTTTTTTCGTTTCGAACAAAAATAATCGTCGACTGGCAGCGTCTTAAGCTAAAGTTTAAAATAGCGTAACCTGTTACGCTGTTACGTTAGTTAAAGTGACCGTTCTAAAACATAGAATAGTTTTGAATAAATTTATGATTTTTGTAATAGATTTAGAAACGTCAAGCTAAATTTAATCAACATGTAAATTGGTGTTGACTAAGATGACACTTGGTTGTGTCAAATATGCGAAATAAAATAGAGAAACGGCTAAAATATCCCAATTTTTAGGACTGTCATTTTGATGTGACTCTAATTTAGACTTTAATATAAAAGGAATAAGATCGATCGTTTTTTTACGAAATTTTAAGTTTAGCTTGGACACAACAGAATCGCCACCATTGGTATTCTCTAAATCGAAAGCTGCGGGTGAAGATAGATATTAACTCAATAAGCATACTGATCTACAGTTCTTCCCATACCATCTTGTAAGTAATTTTAGTAACTAATTGCATTTAATTTAAAGGCGTCTAATTATATCGCCCGTAATATAATGATTGCACAGTACACGGTGATTATAATAAAATATTCATAAAAAAAATTATAACTATAATATTAGTAATATTTCGAAATATAATACACGAGAAACTTGAGTGAATCTCGCGAAGCAAATCAACGTTGAGAAAGTGGTATTTTACCGCCGCGAAACCGCAGTAGTTATTACGACAAGCGAAACAGAAACGAAACTGGGGGGGTTAGCATGAACCAGTATCGTATCGACAACGTATCGTCCAAATTATTTTTCAAACTATCGTGATTAGTAGACATAACTATAGATTTTGACACGGGTCTTTATCACGTAACTACCTTTAATTTAGTTAAGTCTACCATGGCTATTGTAACATAGTAGAAACGTCGGGAAAGTAAATTAAAGGTAATTACGTGATAAAGACCCGTGTCAAAATCTATAGTTATATCGTCCAAATGCCAAAACTAACGCTTTTACTATACAAAAAGAAAGTGTCAGACAGACATTTGGACGATACGTTGTCGATACGATAGTGGTTCGTGCTCAGCAGGGTGATTTTGTAAGAAATGATTATCATCTAGATTGGTCGTCTGTCCAATAATTATTGGCAATAAATCACCTAGGCTCCGCCCACTGAAGGCCATCGAAAACTTTCGATCTATTTACGATTCGTTCATCCAGAAGTTCTATTACTGACAGTAGGATTGATTATGATAAATAGAGTGAAATATGTTAAAAACGATACTAGTGATATTCTTAAAAAAATATATTATTTATACTGCAATAGATATTGATTAATATTTCCATGTTTTCCTTTAATATTTTTCGTCGTGGTTTAAATTATCTATCTTTCAAAATTCATAACGGAACGTAAGAACGAATGGTTTATATGTGTTACAGTTATTTTTTAATTTTAAACAAATTTTACACATCGACACACACACACATCGAAAAAGTTAACTTGAGAGGTATTGCATTCGTTTGACGTATAGAGTTATAGACGTTCAATTGTTCACCATAGAGTGAATGATTTTTAATAGTTACTATGAAAAGTGTACAGATTAGGTATTCTGTAACATTAGGTATTGCATTCAACATCATAACATGATAATCATTTTCTTACAAAATAACCTTGCTGGTCACTGCCTGTTCTAACGCATGGATTTGACTATGATTCTATCTCTTTCCCTCGCGTTTAAGCCGATCTGGTAGACTATTTCGTAATATTCGATATTCACCCGCTGATTTTCATTTCCAGAGATCAGAATAGAGAGAATACCTATTTCATAATAACTATTATAGAATCGATGTATTATTCTATGGTTTTTTTTTGTAGTTACTATGAAAGTAACATTCTCTAAATTCGATCGATCGATGTTCAGCTATGGTAATGAACATCGGCGGATGTAGATCGATTTTTACGAAATCAAATTCAAAGTTTGTTTCCCAAGTATCACTGAGTATAAGTATAACTGATTCGCTTGAAGTTCTGGTTTCATTTGGTTTCGCGGTAGTTTTTGTTACCCCTAACACTGATACTGAACACAAAACTAGATAATACTTTCGTCTGTCCACCCTGCGAGTTTAGTAATTTATTTGGTATACATAATCGATAATGGTGCCGATTCTGTTGGTGCCAGACTAAACGAAAATTAACCATCTCCTATTTCGTATTAGACATTGGATACACAGCGCCATCTAGCCCCAAACTAAGCAAAGCTTGTGGGAACTAGATAAGTGATGGAATACTTAAAAACGTTATTTTTTTAAATACATACATAAATAAATAAATAAATAAATAATAAATATTGGCGGACTTTACACACAACACTATCTAGCCCCAAACTAAGCAAAGCTTGTACTATGGGAACCAGATAACTGATAGAATACTTATATACTTTTTTTTTTTGTAAATACATACTTATTATACATAGTAACACCCAGACACAGGACAAACATCTATGTTCATCACACAAATGTTTGCCCTGGGTGGGGATCGAACCCACAACCTACAGCGTAGAAGGCAGAGCTACTACCAACTGAGCTGTGAGGTGAAGTAAAGAGTGAAAGAGACAGCAATAATTGTAGAGAAATCTAAATTGTTTTTAGTTAAGATTTGTGCCAACAGAAACGACACAAATGGCAACCAGAGTCACTTTTCGAATATTGATGTCAAATAAAGATATAGTAATAACGCAACTCTAAAACTTTACTTGGCCCTTACTCGCCACACACTCTTATTTATTAATTTTATAGCGATATGATAAGTACTAATTATATATTTCACATTCTCATGATGAAGCCTCTATATATCGTCGGTTTAAAGGTAAAATTCATTAAATGACATAATTGATCAAATTCATTAAATTCGTGAAACGGTCTCACCAGGGCAATATCTACAAAACAAAGCAGTTACAAAAGCAACCTAATAATCTAAAAACAAAATCAAACTCAATAGGATTGCATTTAAAACTATGAGCAAAATGCAATCTTTTGCAAAAAATAATTATTATCGCTTAAAACTCCATACTAGTTTTTCGCATTTAATGAATTTTACCTCTAAACCGACGATATATGAATCTAACTTAGTAAAATAACTAAACCACGTCTTGTTAACGAACTGACAAAACTATTGTATGTTCTCAAAGTTTGAAATAAATATTTAGCACCTGGCTAGTAATACCAAGTACTGTGTTAGAATATGGTAAGTTTTACAATAATCCCTACCTCCAAATTTCTTGCTTCATTAAAGTGTGACCAGATATAGCGCGGCAATAGAGCGCGGCAAGTATACCGTGCGAACGAACAATAACACCGTTTTGACTGTTAAGATGAGAGATAAGGCTATCGTTCTGTGAAGTAAAACCTTTCACTTCCGGATCCCAATGTTTTTGCGGTTAAATTGAAAATATTTTTTTTATTTTGAGCGCGGCAGGTATCTCGCGGCTGTTGTCGATTGCCGCGCAATGTCCGATCACACCTTTAGGTAATCGCAGGTTAAGGAAAAGTAAGTACTATAATGCTGTTTAATTCTAATAAAAAAGGAAGACAATTCAAAATCGCGTTACAACCGCACGTTCAATACAGCGAACGCATCAGGATATGCTAAAAAAATACTATTTATAAAATGGAGATAGCGATTCAAATACTTTAAGCTTGTATTTCGCACAAAGCATACCAGTTGCACAAGTGTATAATAGAACTCTTAAAGGGACCCGAAGATGAATAAATCATTTCACAAACTATAAAAAAAATTTAATCACAACTGTTATCCCCAAGTACGTTAGACCTCCTCTCAGATCTCCAGGCGCTCAGAACATTGATGTCTAAAGGGAGTAGTCACATGCCCATTGCCCACATTGTGCAGTTAGCTTTCCAAAAGCAACAGATAGCAAGCCCATCGCCGCTTATAAGCATGCTAACTGGTTTCCACCGTGTTATTGCGCATATTCCTTTCTCGAACATACAACGTCGGAATTATTTTTCAAACTATCGTGATTAGTAGACATAACTATAGATTTTGACACGGGTCTTTATCACGTAACTACCTTTAATTTAGTTAAGTCTACCATGGCTATTGTAACATAGTAGAAACGTCGGGAAAGTAAATTAAAGGTAATTACGTGATAAAGGACCCGTGTCAAAATCTGTAGTCATACAATATCGGAACTTTGACAGATAACGTCAATAATCTGACATGTTGACTTGCTCGTACTTCCAACTAATATCGTTTTCCGAGATCGCCGTAGAGAAGACAAAACAAAATCTTACATTAACACTAAAATGTTGCGTAGGTTTGGGTTACACTATGAATAAAAAATAACTTACTAATAATTTTGGAACATTCATATCATTAGTTTTGATTTCAGACGTCAATTTAAATCTGATTTCACCAACCGACGTGACTTTAGCTCACTGGACACCATTTGCGTATTTTTTCCTTACGACCCTGGGATTCCTACACCACATCAGACGTGGAACATACTATCGGAAGCGATTTACGGATGTGAATTTTCTGGTCTACTCTTGAAAACGATTAACGATATATCGTGACAAACGTTACATCGTTTACGACTTTTGATATATTACTTTTGACAACTGACAACGATATATCGAGACAATCGTTTCAGATTATATTTTGACAATTGTAATATATCTATACTACGACAGACGACGAGCACTGTCAGTGTCGTCGATAATGTCGAAATAATTTTGCAAAGGACCCAGATTAATAAATGTCGCCCATAAACCACCTCCGATAATTCATTCCTCAACTAGTTAGATACTTGTGCGATATTATGTAACAATTAACAGGTTCCATCAGAACTAGCCGACTATTTCTAGTAGTATTCATAGGAGATAACTGCCAATAACATTGTGTAGAAATGTCTCCTGCAAGACGCACTAAATCCTCCCACATTTTCTTCCCATTTCCCAGCTCCGTCAACCTTGTGACAAAGACAGGACCAGTGTGACGCACAAACCAAAGAACTTTGTTCTTTGTACCAAAACGGTCAACCGGCCTAGTTTGTCAGCGAACGAAGGTGGCCAGGAAAGTGTCAGTGTGGTGAGAGGCGGAATGGTCCCTCGCTTCTAGTTGTCGGATATCATTCGCGCTTGCGACGCGCAGTCTCGTTAGCAGCGCATCTGGAAAATATTATATTTTATATTAGTTTTGTATGATTCTCATCATTGGGTCATTGGGACGAGCCTCTGACTATATCCTTTAGACATGTTCAGGGATCTGAGGGCCTGATAACAGTCCTTTCTTGTCAGAAACAGTTCTATTAAGGGTACTAACTAGCACGAATAACGTATCGTCAAAACGTCAGAACTGACACTTATTGTATTGTAATTGTAAGTGTCAGTTTTGTCAGTCAGACGATTCGATGACCTAAGGGATAGTGAGAGATGTGAAGTGAAAAATTTATACTTCAGTGATGCCGATTTAAACATTAGTAAAAAAAATAGGAATAAACTCTGTGGCTTGAGCACGAATCACTACCGTATCGTCATCGTATCGTCAAAAATATAAACTGACACTTATACAATAAAGTAAGTGTTTAGGATCTGATCTAAGTGGATATCTACCTGATATCTACCCTGATATCTGGGTATTACAGTCGTGGATCTATTTAATTTTAGACCATTTAATACCTGTAGCATCACAAGTTCTGCCAAGCCGTGGTGACCAGAAGATGAGTGTCCACTTCCCTGGCGATACGCTCCTGAACCCCATGGCTCAGCCACAACATGCGGAGGGTTTCGTAGCGAATGGGGCATAGGTGGAGGGGATTGCCGCGACGAAGACCCTGGGACCGGAAGACACATTATATCTACTCTCACACAAACATCACTACATAGTATAAAGCAAAGTCGCTTTCCGCTTCCCGCGTCTGTATGTATGTCTGTAGTATGTATGCTTATTATATCTTTAAAACTACACAACGGATTTTGATGCAGTTTTTTTTAATAGATAGAGTGATTCAGGAGGAAGGTTTATATGTATAATAACATGCTTAATATATTAGAGAACCACTGATAATTTTAAGATTTCTAATCAGCGCGACTTTTTTCTAAATCTTAAATGCTGTTAACGAGTATACAAAGACATTCTGTAATATATTTTGGTATCAGCTTTGCACCCGTGCGAAGCCGGGGCGGGTCGCTAGTACTTAATATTCACAGTCCTATGTTGTCTCCCAAAACTGAAAGTAAACCTGGTAACGCACAAGAGACCTGTTCTGGAATAAAAAAGAAAAAAAATGCAAAGAGTTTTGCATGACTAATGAAAATCTCCTTGCATTTACTTATTTTAGGCTATATTCGTGCCGGAGGCAAGGGACATGGATTTTTTATGTGAAACATCTATAGCCGTATAAAAGCCGTGTTGGCCGAGTGGGAGGTACCTCGACTTCCAATCTGAAGGTCGTGGGTTCGAATCCCGGCGTGCATCAATGGATTTTTCTGTTCAAAAAATTTATATGCGCATATACACGTGCTCAAAACGGCGAAGGAAAACATCGTGAGGAAACCAGTTAGTATTCTTATAAGCGGCGATGGGCTTGCAACCTGTCTAACCCCTAACTAAGGCAAAATGTGGGCATATGCCAAGTATAATGTTTGGAAGTGCCTCTGACTACCCCCACTAGACATCTTCAAAGGATCTAAGCGTCTGGATATCTGAGAGGATGTCTACCGTACTTGGGGATTACAGTCGTGGTCCTATTTATTTATTTTGCGGCGTGTGAGACCGGCTGTTGGCTTCGCGACGCATGCCGCCGTGGCGAACGTCTACTAGCTAACTACACGCGGCTACGCGAACTAGATGAGTTGCTGCTAAAGTGCCGACCGCGTCCAGCTTGCGAGACTGCTCATATTTTTATTCTTTTTTTCCCAGAACTGTTATTAATTCCTCCTCTCACCCGTTACCAGGTTATCATTGAGTTTTAGAACACTCTGTATATGTAATCATGTAAACATTGTCGCGCCGCGGGACTCCATCCCGCACCTCCTGCATCTCAGTCGTAGCTTCACCTAGTTCCTAAGTCGTTTTAAAGGGATCCTTGTGCTTTTATTCAAATAAATGATTTTGAATTTGAATTAAGGAAAGGATCATTAAAAAAAAGGTAGACCCCAAGCCGTGTTTGTTGCCTGATTCTTCTAGGCTTGGTCGCGTGGAATCTGCGTAGCTTCACCTAGTTCCTAAGACGTTTCAAAGTGATCCTTGTGATTTTATTAAAATAAATAATTTTTGAATTTGAATTTGAGTCTCACCTGGTCTGTTTCCCCATAAGAGTCAAGATAAGGAGCAGCCAACTTGGCTCCCCTGGCTGGTGCTGCCAGCAGCAGTAATTCGCAATCCCTCACCCTGAGGAATATCCCTGCCCCCCCTCCGCAAAGAACGGAATGGGCCATGGCTGCACCCACGTGTTCCGTACCACCATTACCGCCGTACTGGAATCATAAAGCATATATCGTCGGTTTAGAGGTAAAATTCATTAAATGCGAAAAACTAGTATGGAGTTAAGCGATAATAATTATTTTTTGCAAAAGATTGCATTTTGCTCATAGTTTTAAATGCAATCCTATTGACTTTGATTTTGTTTTTAGATTATTAGGTTGTTTTTGTAACTGCTTTGTTTTGTAGATATTGCCCTGGTGAGACCGTTTCACGAATTAAATGAATTTGATCAATTATGTCACTTAATGAATTTTACCTTTAAACCGACGACATGTTGAGTAACTTTACTACGATTTATTAGTTTCTGTCTAGGTCTAGTCATCTAGGTTATAATCTATCCATATACTCTTCTAATATCTTCGATATCAGACTGGCCTTACAGCTCAGTTGTTAGTAACTCTGCCTTCTGCGCTGTGAGTGTGGGTTCGATCCCCACCCAGCAAATATTTGTGTGATAAACATAGATGTTGATCTGTGTCTGGGTGTTATTAAGTATAATAAGTATGAATTTACAAAAAAAAGTATTAGAAGTATTCTATCAGTTATCTTGCTCCCTTCGTACAAGCTTTGCTTAGTTTGGGGCTAGATGGCGCTGTGTGTTAAGTCCGTAAATATTTATTTATATTGGTGTAACTGTTAGTTCGTACAATATTAAGTCTTGCCAGTGCCTGACCGTTCCACACCATGACTTCGCCGCTTGGATCTTCACCAGAATTAATACAATGTACAGCTTGTATGTGAATAAATGTAATAACAAGCATCCAAAATTGATTTTATATGTGGTGGCAAAAATGTAGTAACAAACAAACTTCTTTATTGAGACCACGTCTGATTCTTCTAAACTTAATCGTGAAAAACAGGCGTTGCTTCCTTCAAGACCTTCTGTTTAATTGACTTGTCAAACATAAAAATACCTTAGAAATCTCAGCCTGGCAGCAGTAGCTCTGCGAGCAGACAATCTGGCCGCAAATGAGACACATCGTCGGATTCTTGCTGTCCTCCCTCTCCGAATTCGGACACGAGAACTCCGAAACTATATTCATCAACTCCGAAAAGTCCTCCGGCAGCGGGATCAAGTTCGGCGGCTGGGTGGGTTCCGTCACTAGATTCACGTCCACGTTACCGGCGAACCATTCGTCGGATAGTGCCGACCACTCCATAACCTTGGATTTAGCTATAGGGTTGTCTATCAGCTCCTTGAACGTCATAGGCAGGTCCAGGTATCCGCACATGGTTTCCCACGTATCCCCGTTGGTGACTGTCAGTTCTGTAGGCGGATTGATGTCACTTAAGAAGTGGTAGAACAGACAACAGCATCGTAGGAACGGATGGCATAACTGCTTCACGTGTTCCCAAATAGCGCTCGCGTTCATCCCCTGAACATCGAACCCGCGTCTCGCTTCGCTCAGAATCTCCAGGAAGTTTTCCAAATCCGGCCTCTGTTTGGTTTCGCCTTCGATGTTATCGGTGCGGAAGCTTGTTATGTCTGCGATCAGGAACTGTTTAGTGATGAGAGCTCGGAGTGATTGAAGGGTGATGACTCTGGCGAGGTGGTCCGGTCTGGCTGGGCCAGCGGAGCGACAGAAAAGTGATGGAGCGGTTAACACAAGCGGTATCATGGTACCGAAAGGTTCGTGAGATACCGGTGAGGATTTCTCGAGGGTAGTTAGAGATCGCAGAGCGTGGTCTGCGAGATATTTGGGACAGGCCCAGCAAGATGGCATGGCGGCTGCGAGACGTATTATTGCGTGGAGCGTGTCTCGGTGTCTGGCAGGCACGTCGCCTAGTAAGGGTCGATTTTCCGCTTGAAGCACAGCGTTGGAGACCAGAATGGTGTATGTGGTGGAGCGATAGAGGGCAGCACTGCAGGCGCAAGTGGCTTTGTCGCCGTACAGAGGCAGGATCTGAGGACAAGCGATAACAATGAGAAATTGGTCAAAATATATTACTTACTACTATTATAGAATTAAAACTATTGTGGTTGTTATTCATTTTAACTAGAAATACGGCAAATTACCACGTTTCTTGTTACTACTCTTAGTTAGTTTATTTGGATATGTAGACCAGTAATATCAGTGATTCTACAGGGTGCATAAAGGCCATACTACCAAAAACTAAAACTGGATTTAAACTAAGCATCTTGACAAAAAAAATTATATAACGGAATAATTAGGCTAATTTCAAAACTGCTAATGATAATATTTCACTTTTTGATTATTATTGCCTCTTCTGCGGTTTGCAGGATTTTCATTGTCATAAAATGTCTGAAAACGATTTCTCATCGTTTCGGATCCAAAACAGTCATAAGACTTTAATCCTTTAGTCCTAAAGTTTAGGATAAACATTTTTTTTTACCTAAATCATAAGCAGGATAGTCTACATCCGATATACACTTACCCCAGCAAAGTGTTCGATTAGCGTCTTAGTTAGCGGATTGTATGGTAATACACTGCTCTGGAAATGCGCCAGGAAGGAGGTAGGCAGCTCAGTCTCGGCGTGAGTCGACAAATACGTTTCCGTTTCCGCCGGAGGCTCATCCTCCATGTCGGAAGAGGCCGCGCCGACACTGCAAGCACGAGCCTGGAACAGGGTAATGTCAAATTAGACAAAATATCTTATTTATAAAAATAAATAGGATCACGACTGTAATCCCCAAGTACGGTAGACATCCTCTCAGATTTCCAGACGCTTAGATCCTTTGAAGATCTCTAGTGGGGGTAGTCAGAGGCACGTTCAAACATTATATTGCATATAGGCACATGCTCACATTTTGCAGTAGCTAGCATTCCATACGTGACAGGTTGCAAGCCCATCGCCGCTTATAAGAAAACTAACTGGTTTCCTCACGATGTTTTCCTTCGCCGTTGTAAGCACGTGTTTTAGATGCGTATATAAATTTTCGAACAGAAAAATCCATTGATGCACGCCGGGATTCGAACCCACGACCTTCAGATTGAAAGTCGGGGTACATCCCACTTGGCCAACACGGCTAATTTTAATACACTTAATGGTAAATGTAATTTTTTTATAGATGGTGCAATCCTTTAACTGTAAAATATCCTTTAAGTAACTGTCAAAACACAGTCAAATTTAAAGAGTTGTAATCGATTAATTTTTTAGGGTAACCAAAGGGTAAAATTGGAACCTTATTGGACCCATATATGGAAGGACTTCGCTGTCCGTCTGTCTGTCTGTCTGTCCGTCCGTCCATCTGTCTGTCACAGGGCTGTATCTCATGAACCGCGATAGCTAGACAGTTGAAATTTTCACAGATTATGTATTTCTGTTGTTGCTCTAACAACAAATACTAAAAATAGAATAAAATGAATATTTAAGGGGGGCTCCCATACAACAAACATGTTTTTTTCCCGTTTTTATAGATAATGGTACGGAAACGGAACGCACTTGGCCGGTTGTTTTTTAATTTATTTATTTGGAAAATATACACATACACATAGATAAAATTAAAACTAAAAATGCAGAAGTAAAAACTGTGTTGCAGTTTCCAGTGTTCAACCCAAGATATGTTATATGCCATACCTGTCCAGAGACAATACAAAAAATCCCGACTGTAATCCCAGACATCTTATATCTCCAGACGCTCAGAAACTTTAAGGGGCTCCCAGTCGACGATTGCTCTTTTTCGAAACGAAAAAAAAATTACTTCTGAACAAGCCACATCTCCTATTTTTATAAGTATATTACTTCAGGTTCCTACCTAGATTTCTATTAAGCTGAAAACATAATAGCAGAAACTTTTCACGATAAAGATATTATTTCAAAATGATACGTTTTAGAATTTATGATCGAAATATTTTATATACCTACTATTAAAATCAACTTGTGATTTATTGTTAAAGATAGGTAATATGTAGATCTAGATTTCTATTAGAATAGATTTTTGATAAGTAATTATACATAATTTATATCATTAATTTATTCGAAAAGCTAAGGCGGACAACGCGTCGACGTGTGTTTGTCGTCATTGCAGCGGTCGGTAGGATTATTTATCGAAGTGATTAAAGGTACATCTTTATTCACATATACTATACATTATAAAATAGGAGATGTAGCTTGTTCAGAAGTATTTCTTTTTTCGTTTCGAACAAAAATAATCGTCGACTGGGAGCGCCTTAAGGTTTAATGGGGTAGTCAGATGCATGTTTGGCACAACATTTAGCACATGCCATTGAAATAAAATGGTAGCTCAAAAGAAGCATGGTTCGAACCCGCATCTTTTACGTCTCATCTCAAATTCAAATTACGCCTTATGTTAATAACTTACATGCTCAGACTGAGTTATATTATGAGATGTTTTTTATCAGTTCACCGTATGATGTCATCATAAAGGACGTCTGAATAAGAAATAGACAGAGATACCGACCTGACAGTGCATCTCCTCGCACATCTCAGTACACTCGTGAAGGGGCTCTGAACTGACCTGGAAAAAAAACATTCATTTATTACACAACTATAGATTTTGAAACGGGTCTTTATCACGTAATTACCTTTAATTTACTTTCCCGACGTTTCGATTATGTTACAATAGCCATGGTCGCGGGCAGACATTTATTACACACCAAATCAAAATTATTTCATACACACATACATAAAAACACGCCTGTTTCCCAGAGGGGTAGGCAGAGATGACGGCTTTCCACTTGTTACGATCCTGACTTACTTCTTTAGCCTCATTCACTCTCATCACATTCCTCATGCATGCTCGTCGGTTTAGAGTACTCTTGACCTGACCTTTTTAGGGTTTCAAAGGGTAAAAACGGGACCCTATTACCAAGACTTCGCTGTCCGTCTTTCTGTCAAAGGGCTATATCTCATGAACCGTAATAGCTAGACAGTTGAAATTTTCACAGATGATGTATTTCTGTTGCCGCTATAACAACAAATACTAAAAACAGAATAAAATAAATATTTAAGTGGGGCTCTCATACAACAAAAGTGTTTTTTTTGCCGTTTTTCATAGATTATGGTACGGAACCCTACGTGCGCGAGTCCGACTCGCACTTAGCCGGTTTTTTTTTTTCAAAACATATATGAAATGAATGAAATGAAAATATTTATTAGACACAAACACACACAGAAGACAGAGGGATACAATGTATAAAAAGAATACAAAAACAACCAAAACAAAAAAAAAAAAAGTAAAACAAAAAAATAGGAAGGAGTCTACTGTGCTGCGTGGGCCAAAAGGGTGCAGTCTCAGCTCTAGACAGCATCAGTATGCCAACATACGTTCGGAAATAAATAAATAAATATTGGTGGACTTTTACACACAATGCCATGTAGCCCCAAACTAAGCAAAGCTTGTACTATGGGAACTACTGATAGAATACCTATATACCTACATTTGTAAATACATACTTCAGACACAGAACAAACATCAATGTTCATCATACAAATTTTTGTCCTGGGTGGGGATCGAACCCACAACCTACAGCGCAGGAGGCATAGCTACGTTCATACGTTCGGATATGCTGTCATACCTGGTGCTTCATATGCAGAATAGTCTCCACGCAGGCTGCATACGTCTCCTGGCTGAGCGAGGGCGGTGGAGCCACTGGGCGGGCGGGAGAAGGCAGCAAAGGGATGGCTGTGTTGCAAAGACGCTCGCAGAGAGGACACAGGTATTCCTTCTTCTCCACGTCGAAGGCCGCAGGTTGACGGACGCGGTACGGACTGGAATACACTCAAATATATTCAAACTAGCCGACCCGTAACTTTGTTCTCCCTAAATTTCAAATTTTGCATAGAAAAGAGCAATTTCAGATAACTTCCAATTTTTTCCCTACAAACCTTGTACTGATAAAATAAATTATGAATTTTGGTTGAATGCGTATCATTCATTAGTCAAAACTGCATTGCTATGACGACTGAATGTTTTTAGTCTGTGATGTCAGATTTGTTGCACACCATTGCCATCTATACTAAAATCATCCTTTTTGCGTTTTTTTATCGTTTTATTATAGTTCCCCTTTTATTTATTCTGATTTTTTTATCTACATACTACAGCAAATTTCATCTTAATCCGTTTTGTGGTTTATTTTTGATTAGGAAACAAACATAGCAGCCTTATCTTAAACTTTCGCATTTATAATATTACTAGCGACCCGCCCCGGCTTCGCACGGGTAGCATGTTATTATACATATAAACCTTCCTCCTGAATCACTCTATCTATTAAAAAAAACCGCATCAAAATCCGTTGTGTAGTTTTAAAGATATAAGCAAACATACATACAGACTTTGCTTTATACTATGTAGTGATTAGGATATTGTCGATGAAGGCACCGACAAAGTTTCGATTCATCTGTAATCTGGCTCCCATAGTAAAAACTTTGCTTAATTTAGGGCTAGATGGCAATGTGTAATATGTCCACCAATATTTATTTATTTATTGATCTAAATACTCTTCATCATGGTGAGTTCGACGAGTAGGTTTTAAAAGTGAAATATATTAAATAATGTCACGATTTTGATATCATAACCAATCAAATCCTTTGATCTCCAGGAGCCTTTGAGAATGTAAGGACAAAATTAAATTAAAACCATTGCTCTCTGAGATGGTCTAAGATCGACGTCAAGCAGGCGACCGGTTGTAAAACATCCCAAAACATATTTTTATGAAAGAAATGAGTGGAAAAGTAAAACTTGTTGCAGCGCAAGAACAAGTAGCAAGACTTAACTGGTTTCCTCAAATACAAACAAGTTTCAAATTGAACACAGAACAATCTTTATAACAGATAAGGAACCCTAAAAAAAGGTACATACCGCTTGTTCTCCCTATCCAGCACGTTATCAACATAATTCTTCCAGCATCGCGCATGCAAGACATGTCCGCAACTAGAGACATGTGCGTGAGCCCCCACCCCAGCTGGCAAATAAGCTTCCCTCCACAACCCCCCCGCAATCCCCTCGGCCCCCCCTCCAGGGACTTCGCTTCTCTTCACTAAGACCGTGGACTTCTGCGCGTACGCAACCAGCACTGGGGGCTCGCCCTTGATGTCCACTCGTGCCTGGAAAGAGACGATACGATTCAAAAAGAGTACGGGTAATCTGTAGTAATCTGGTTCCCATAGTTCAAGCTTTGCTTAGTTTGAGACTAGATGACGCTGTGTGAATCGTCCAACAATATTTATTTATACAGGGTGTCCAAGAACCTGGCGTCCAACTGGATTCCCACGATGCCCCAAGTTCTAACAGTACTCAGAAAAATATTTTAAAAAATCCACCCCATGTACTTACAGAATTATACTGATTTCAAAAAAAAAGGGGAAATGAGCACCCTGTGACATACTTTTGAATGCTGTGACTGCTAATGCTGATAATTTCGATATTTCTTGGAGGTTTTGTAATCTAGGGTATTGCTGTGTCTAAATAGAATGTAAAAATAAAGTACTTATTGTACCATTTTAAAATAAAATATTATTTTAACTAAAGGTGATATGGAAAATTATTGAATTTCGCAACTTTGACCGACTGTAGTGTAAAAAAAATGTACCAAAATAGTATGGCAAGTGACGTCAAATTTTGACGCGTTTATTCCTCTTTTTAAAAAGGTATAATACTTACACATTAATTTGAAAAAAAAAATTTTGATAATATTTTTACTCAACAACCCAATTTTTACGAAGTGCCTACCTACTAACGGTAACTGTCGGACCCTTTCTTATCTTAGAAACTGTTATGTTACTACTATTATTTACTTCGGTTCCAAGAGTGAGCAAGAAGGAAATACACACAGGTAGATGGGTTCCCAGTAGAATAAAAGCAAAGAATGTTAGTTTAAAGATATTTTATTACAATAAATGTTCAAAATGTTGACCACCCGCGGCAATACAAGCTCTCACTCTCCTTAAAAAGGACCGCTTTATGTTTCGCGAGTAACTTTTTTGACGTATCACCTGCACTGCTTGTGTTATCTTCTCACGAAGGTCAGCGATGTCATTAATGGGCTTCGCATAAACGAGCTCCTTCATAGTTCCCCAGAAAAAAAATCCAGCGGATTTAAGTCAGGTGAGCGTTTTATAGAGAGTTTTTGGACGAGCAATACCCGAACAGGTGGATTGGGCGATCAGGAACAATCCCGTGGCCAGCCCGCTCACCTGACTTAAATCCGCTGGATTTTTTTTTTCTGGGGAACTATGAAGGAGCTCGTTTATGCGAAGCCCATTAATGACATCGCTGACCTTCGTGAGAAGATAACACAAGCAGTGCAGGTGATACGTCAAAAAAGTTACTCGCGAAACATAAAGCGGTCCTTTTTAAGGAGAGTGAGAGCTTGTATTGCCGCGGGTGGTCAACATTTTGAACATTTATTGTAATAAAATATCTTTAAACTAACATTCTTTGCTTTTATTCTACTGGGAACCCATCTACCTGTGTGTATTTCCTTCTTGCTCACTCTTGGAACCGAAGTAAATAATAGTAGTAACATAACAGTTTCTAAGATAAGAAAGGGTCCGACAGTTACCGTTAGTAGGTAGGCACTTCGTAAAAATTGGGTTGTTGAGTAAAAATATTATCAAAATTTTTTTTTTCAAATTAATGTGTAAGTATTATACCTTTTTAAAAAGAGGAATAAACGCGTCAAAATTTGACGTCACTTGCCATACTATTTTGGTACATTTTTTTTACACTACAGTCGGTCAAAGTTGCGAAATTCAATAATTTTCCATATCACCTTTAGTTAAAATAATATTTTATTTTAAAATGGTACAATAAGTACTTTATTTTTACATTCTATTTAGACACAGCAATACCCTAGATTACAAAACCTCCAAGAAATATCGAAATTATCAGCATTAGCAGTCACAGCATTCAAAAGTATGTCACAGGGTGCTCATTTCCCCTTTTTTTTTGAAATCAGTATAATTCTGTAAGTACATGGGGTGGATTTTTTAAAATATTTTTCTGAGTACTGTTAGAACTTGGGGCATCGTGGGAATCCAGTTGGACGCCAGGTTCTTGGACACCCTGTATATAAGAGGAAATATCTAATAATAAGGAATCGCCAAAATGTTTGCACGCGCATAACTTCATAACGACTGCACAAAATTGAATAATTATTTCTTTGTCTGTTCGTTTTTATCAGGACAAGATATAATTGAAACAAATTTTAGTGTAGAATTGTAAAATTCGGGAAAAACCGAGTGGTTTTTGTCTATGGGATTATTTAAATTTTACAGTATTGTTGGGACAGTATATTATATGGTATATTAAGATTTATCTGTTGTATATAAGTAGTTACCTCTTCTTGGCACATAATGCAGATCCTGGCAGGCTCTTGCACTCCACCCCCCCACACTCCGAGTGCGGCACCGCAATATAGCGGACGTATGTCTTGCTCCTCCGCTGTCACCTGCAATGCAAGCAAACATACACGTTAAGGTGATATGTGAAATGTTTGGTTTTTTGTATGGGCTGAGTCTAACCGGATAAGACGGTAAAAATGATAAAACTGCATTATCTTGAAAACTAACAAACTTAAAAAGAAACTGTCTATAACTTAGCTAGTATGATTATCTAACGAATGATACAAAAATGAACTGTTTAGCTATTCATAGTTTTGATTAAAAACGAAACTAGTGTTTTTGAAAAACCAATTTTGGAAAATAAATCTATCGAGAAAAGTTTCATCAATCGTGTTTCTGTCTACAATTTATCTAGATTATATCCATAAATAATCTTTGTCATAAAAAACAAAACTGTATGTTTTGCGGTTATTGAGAAAAACGATTCTGCATTCATCAAAAACATTTATTACTTGTCTTAAACAGTACTCATGATCATTAAGGTCTTTGTTGTAGAAGCATACAAAGAACACATTGCCCTTGAAACGATTACCTAACTTTAGTGAGTCCAATCGTGGGAACAGTTTATCTTCATTTCTGGTATTTACATAATGATTAACTAAATTTTTCTTAAACTAACATATACCTTTGCGAACATACTCGTACATCAAAATAAAATAGGATCACGACTGTAGTTCTCATCATCTTTGAAGATGTCGTCCAAACATACATAAAATAATTAAAAATAATAGGATCACGACTGTAATCCCCAAGTACGGTAGACATCCTCTCAGATTTCCAGACGCTTAGATCCTTTGAAGATCTCTAGTGGGGGTAGTCAGAGGCACGTCCAAACATTATATTTGGCACATGCTCACATTTTGCAGTAGCTAGCATTCTATACGTGACAGGTTGCAAGCCCATCGCCGCTTATAAGAACACTAACTGTTTTCCTCACGATGTTTTCCTTCACCGTTGTAAGCACGTGTTTTTGATGCGCATATAAATGTTCGAACCGAAAAATCCATTGATGCGCGCCGGGATTCGAACCCACGACCTTCAGATTGAAAGTCGAGGTACATCCGACTCGGCCAACACGGCCAAACATACATCAGATTTATAAATGCACTAAGTTTTAAAGCAAAGTTACCTCAGTATTGGTCTCCTCAAAGAGCGTAGAGTTGTTAGATATGAAGTTGTTCATTTGCGTCTTCATTTGCGCCATTAACTTGGCTCTCCTTTCGGTGGCGAGAGCGACTCTTCGCGCCTTCTCTGCTTTTGCTGCTTCATCAGAGGCCGGCTTCTCTTCTTGGTCGGTTTCCATGTTCTCGAGTTCGTTCTCGTCTGTTAGGCCGAGGAGTTGTCTGCGAACATAATACTTATTAATATATATGATGGTGGTGAACATTTTACACAATGTCATCTAACCACAAACTAAGCAAAGCTTCTACTTATAATACTTTTTTGGTGTAGTTTCGTTGTCCCCGGTGACCGTTTCCCCGTCAACGGGGACAACGGGAATTCATTTTTACAATTAAAAATACTTCTCGTTGTCCGCGGTCTCTGTCCCCGTTGAAAAAGTGAAATAAATTTAAGCCCGGTGTCTCTGTGGTGGGGATCGAACCCACAACCTACAGAGCTTACTAAAAACCGAGCTGTGAGGCAAGTCAATATGCATAACTAGCTTCTAACCGCGGTTTCATTAGTATGTTACCTGTATAAAAAGTATCCTACATGATATTCCAGGACATATACTAATTATATCCGAGGTTTCATCCAAATCCCTTCGGTCTTTTGAGCGCGATTGAGGCACAAACATCAAAATATCCTCACATACTACGACACAAGCTACGACGTACACACCACGCACCAAATGAAGTAGATAGAGAAACTTACTTCATCTTAGCCAGCACCCATTTGACCAGCGAGCGATGGGCGTCCACACGTGGACTAATCACTAACTTCTGCAGCAGTTCCAATAGTCCAGCTCGCTGAGCGCTTTCAGCGAACGCGAGGAATTCGTAATGGCCGCTTTCTTCGTCCCGGAGACCGTAGCCGATAAGGTGTAGTGCCTAGAAATAAATAAATTATTGGTGGACATTATCACACAGAGCCATCTAGCTATAAAACTAAGCAAAGCTTGTACTATGGGAACTAGATACCTGGCAGAACAAATTATATACTTTTTTTTATCCGACTGCGCCAGAAGGTAATGGATTTTGAGCCTATGTATGTGTATGTATGTATGTAAGTCCATTTTTTTGGCACGCTCTTCAGCCCCAGCATAATGAGGTGTCGTTGGATTCGTCTTAATTGAGTGAGTGACATAGGCTATATACTTAATAACTAGCTGACCCGTGACAAACGTTGTTCTGTCAATATTTTTTGTAATAATGACATAGGAAAAAGTTACATCAGGCCTAGTACTAAAAAAATAAATTACGAATTTTGGTAGAATGCGTATCATTCATAAGTCAAAACTGCGTTGCTATGACAATCAAATGTTTTTAGTCTGTGATGTCAGATTTGTTGCATACCAACGCCATCTATACCAAAATCATCCTTTTTGCGTTTTTTTTATGGGTTGTTTTTCGGATTATAAGTTCCCCCTTTATTTATTCTGATTTTTTATCTACATAGTTTTAGTTTGAGGCACAAACATACAAACAAACTCACAAACTTTCGCGTTTATAAAATTAGGATTAGGATGGCGCCCTCCTCCCCCAAAAAAGGAGGCAAACATTTTTTTAGTTAATTATTGTTTAGCAGTCTGTTTTTATAATGATTTGTTTAATCTTGTCCATTATGTCCTTTAAATGGTGATCCCAATCTTTCCAAGATACATACCTTATGAACTTGCGTCTCGGAGAAAGACCTGGCCCTGAGGTCCAAAGCACGCTCCAGCACGCAGCGCAGCACGTGCAGCGAAGCGTCGCTCTGCAGCAGGTTGCCTAACAGCCGGAAAGGCGGGGATAGCTTCGGAAGCGTGGGCGGAGGGCAGCATTCTGGTAGGCCTGGGAACATTCAATTGGTTTTCAAAGAGTAAAAACGAGACCCTATTATTAAGACTTCGCTGTCCGTCTGTCTGTCACAAAACTGTATCTCATGAACCGTGATAGACAGTTGAAATTTTCACAGATGATGTATTTCTGTTGCCGCTACAACAAATACTAAAAACAGAATAAAATAAATATTTAAGTGGGGTTCCCATACAACTAACGTGATTTTTTATTGATAATGGTACGGAATACTTCGTGCGCGAGTCCGACTCGCACTTGGCCGGTTTTTTTAAAGACATTTAGAAAGAGCTATTGCATAGTAAAGCAGACCTGAGAGACTGGTCTACTGTACAATCTACCATCACATCCTTCAAGAAAAAAAAAATGATTTTCACTATACACTTGTGTTTCAGTTTTCGAGAGTGGTTTCTAGAGTACATAAAATCATTAATACAACCTGTATTGTCTTTGCAACTATTTGTGATAATTTCATCACTTACCACCAGCTTTCCTCCTGCTGCGCTGTTCCTCCTCACTCCTCGAGAGGTCCTCCCTGGTGTAGTGGTAGTAGAAGGTATCGTATTCGTCGTACAAGTGCGGCTTCAGCCTGTAAACGCCGCGCACGTTGGAGCCTGTCGGCTTGGTGAAGTCTGCGACCTCATGAATAACTGCTTCCAGACCGGTCTCGTGAAGCTGGTCTTCTGGAAGTGACCTGGTGAACCCAACAATTATAACTCTAACTGGCTCTATCAAATTTATGTTTATTTTTTTACTAGCTGCTCGCCCTGTCTTTGCACAGGTGATACCTGGATAAAAAGTAGCCTATGTGTAATTCTGATGTATAAGCTATATAACTGTAAAGTTTTTTTTTACCAGTTTAGTAGTTTTTGCGTGAAAGACTAACAAACACAAACACACACACAAACTTTCGCATTTATAATATTAGTAGGATTGTATGAAACACTAGCCGACCCGTGACAGACGTTGTTCTGTCAAATTTCAATAATCGAATAGAAAAGACTAAATGTTTTTAGTCTGTGATGTCAGATTTGTTGCACACCAGCGCCATCTATACAGAAATCGTCCCTTTATATTATAAAGTAGTCTATTATTTATTCGGGCAGTATATCTACATTTACAGCAAATTTCAACTTAATCCGTTTTGTCGTTTAGGCCTGATCGAGGAACAAACATACATACAAACTCACAAAAAAAAACAATGAGAGTGCACAACCAGCAAGCATTCCGCGTTGACGTAAGGCAGGCGGTCGGTTGTAAAAAACCTCAAGCCAAGTCCATTGGCAACATTTACATATTGTGCCGACCCGACGAGGACGTGGAATAAGGCGAAGAAGAAAATAAACGTAGCTTTTCAAAACGTTACAACACTATTTGTAGCATAAGTAGTAGAGAAAATAATACATTTTATTTATTTCAAATTAAAATTCAAAAATCATTTATTTCAATAAAATCACAAGGATCACTTCGAAACGTTTTAGGAACTAGGTGAAGCTACGCCGATTCCACGCGACCAAGCCTAGAAGAATCATGCAACAAACACGGCTTGGGGTCTAACTTTTTTTTTGATGTAGAGCTCCAGTGTGGTGCCGATCGAACAAGGTTTCACTCACAAGATATACAAATAGTTGTTAAAACCCTCGCAAAGAAAAGAAAAACATTCACAAGTTACCTGTTCAGCTCTGAATGAGGCATAGGCTTGACGCAAAGCATCTGAATGATTTCCTTCTTCGTCCTATCGTCCTTGGTGACCTCACCAACGCCGGGCATGTAACGGGACCCAACAACTGTAGAAAAAAATATAATTTAATGTAAAACTAGCCGACCCGTGAAAGACGTTGTCCTGCCAAATTTCAATAATCGCATAGAAAAAAGCTTACATTTTTTTCCCTACAAACCTTGTATTGATAAAATAAATTACGAATTTTGGTAGAATGCGTATCATTCGTCAAAACTGAGATGCTATGACGACTAAATGTTTTTAGTCTGTGATGTCAAATTTGTTACACAACAGCGCCAATCTATACCAAAATCATCCTTTTTGCGTTTTTTTTTCTTTAATCAGATTTTGTATATACATACTAGAGCAAATTTCATCTTAATCCGTTTTGTCGATTAGGATTGCAAGGCACAAACATATACTACACAAACTCACAAACTTTCGCTTTTATAATATTATTAGGATGTTACCTAAAGTATTATTATTTTATTATTATTATTATTATTATTATTCGATACTAATATCTTCATTATGTAATTCAAATAATAAAAACAAATAATAAACATCACTAACTTGTGATCATCAGCGACAGGAATTCCTCCAGCATGCTGATTGTGTGCCGCAAGGTGTCATCCTCGATGCTGCGCGTCTCAAAGTCCGCGCACGCCCACTCCAGCAGCTTGAACTTGTTCAGCACGTGGATAATGAACTCGTTGCTTTCGATCAGCGACGCACCGATCTGTGACAAGAGATTGATAGCTATAGACACAGATTTAAATAAAGGGTGTTACAAAACTACCCGCAAAGCTGAAAGGACATTAAATGGGGCCTTATAACGAGTCCATTCACAATACATAAGAAGCGTAGAAACGCAAAAAAAAACATTTATGAATGAAAAATAGAAAAACTATTAGGTAAGATAGGTACGTAGGCCTTTCTGTTAAATAATCTGGTACAAGGGTTGACAAAATTATAATTAATTATATTTTTTACGGGGTATTTTGTAACACGTTGTTTAAATAAATATACAAGATAAAAAGGTGGTAATTAGACGTATTTCTATTTAAAATGATTTTGAGGTTTTAGTGCGGCCAGTCTCGCCCCCAAATGATTTTTAAATATATCTTTTCATTGAAAATAAATATGCAGAAAATAAGATGGTGAAACTGTAGTACATAAGATGACATATTTCTCTCTGAAAAAAAAGCTAACCCGGCGAACTTCGTATCGCTTTAGAATTAACAAATGTTGTGTTAAGTGCCCGATCCCGTTCCCGTTCCCGTTAAAAAGTATCCTATGTCCGTCTCCTGGTCCTAAGCTACCTCGCCAACAATTTTCAGCCAAATCGGTTTAGCCGTTCATGAGTTATAAATAGTGTAACTAACACGACTTTCGTTTATTATATTAAAGCGATGCTCGGTGGCCACCAAGAATCAAAAGAATAAAAAGATACATTTAAAAATCAATTGGGAGCGCCACTTTACGCACCAAATCCCTTTAAAACCACAATAGTTTCCATTTTGTAAATAAATTGATTTATTTCCTTACTTGCAACATTACAACATCTCTGTCCAGCATCTCCGCGCGGCATTTGACGTTGTGGTAGAAGTAGAGTTGGTTGAGGAGTGCGAATCCATTGCGACGCCACATGCCAGCGTGCACTTGTGCTATCATCGCCATCGTTTGCAGCACTGGCTCTGAAATCAAACATCATTCTTAACATACGTTTCAAATAAAAATAATAATAAGAAGCCTATTACATACAAGTCCTGACTTTACACTGGAATTCGTGTGTATCAGAAACTATAAATAAAATATAAATTAATAAATATTGGCGGACTTTACTTCTTGGCGAACCTGATAACTGATAGAATACTTATATACTTTTTTAGGGTTCCGTAGCCAAAGGGTAAAAACGGGATCCTATTACTAAGACTTCGCTGTCCGTCTGTCTGTCACAGGGCTGTATCTCACGAACCGTGATAGCTGGACAGTTGAAATTTTCACAGATTATGTATTACTGTTGCCGCTGTAACAACAAATACTAAAAACAGAATAAAATAAATAAGGGGGGCCTCGATACAACAAACGTGTTTTTTGGCGTTTTTTATAGATAATGGTACGGAACCCTTCGTGCGCGAGTTCGACTAGCACTTGGCCGGGTTTATTTTTTTAATATAATAATTTAATATATATTTTTTATTGTAGCGAGCGATATTTGACAGTTTCTTACACTGCTCGCTGGCGAGATAGCAGTTAGTGCGAATGCGAATGCGAACGTGACATCGGACGGCAAACAATCGCATTTACTGATAGTACAAGCTTTGCTTAGCTTGGGGCTAGATGGCGCTGTGTGAAATATCCACCAATATTTATGTTAAATGTTTGCGGTGCGTGTGGCTCTTACCGATAAGTTCCTCCGGCGTCGGTTTGGGCTTGTCAGGGCGATCGAACTCGCGACTGTGGTACGAGAGGCCGTGGCGATGTAGCTGAAGGTGGAGACCAGCTATGAACCTTGAAAGAGGTCTATGGATGGAGACAGGCTCCGAGGAAACATCGTACGGGATCACAGAGGCGCTTTGGTTGCCTAGCTCTGGAAATAATACAAAAATCTATCAAGTGCAGTCTTAGCGTCCTGTATTTGGAAGTATAAGCTGTTATAAGCCCTAGTGACACTTCATAGCAGTGCGTGCGCTTTTTTATATCCTAATATAATATTATAAATTCTAAAGTTTGTGATAAGGCTGCTGTGTTTGTTCCCTAATCAAACGTAAACGACAAAACGGATTAAGATGAAATTAGCTGTAATATGTAGATACAAAATCAGAATAAATAAAGGGGGACACTTATAATCCGAAAAACAACCCCTAAATGATAAAAAAACGCAAAAAGGATTATTCTGGTATAGATGGCGTTGGTGTGCAACAAATCCGACATCACCGACTAAAAACATTTAGTCGTCACGTTGACTAATGAATGATACGCATTCTATATATTTAGATGAAAGGAGCGAGTGATGAGATGACGGTTGATTTAGGGAAATGGGAGAAGAAAACATTATGTTCCGACCCCACTTTAGTATATAAGGGAAATGACGATATCGGGCGTACCTCTGACTACTCTCTGGGTGTTGTCATAGATCTCCTTGTGCCGTTTGAGAGCCATCCAATAAGCGGCTGCAGCCAGCGCCTTCTCAGCGGAACACCACTCCAGCGATAGCGTGATGCTATGAGCCAACTTAACGTGAAGGTTGAACGCAGACTCCCATTCAGGCTCGTACTCCATGTGCTGTCCAACCTGGATAACATAAGCGAGTTACAAAAACAAAATGGTCGATTCCCGGACAATCATTTGTCAGGTTCCTGTAGTACAAAGCTTTGCTTAGTTTAAGCTAGGTATTTTCAACAGCTCGTTTTTTTTTTTTTTTTTTTTTTTTTTTTTTTTTTTTAATTTAACCAGCTTCGGTTAGTCCGAAACTAAGTAAAATTTGTGCTATATGGGAACTAGATAACTGATACTCGGCACCACACTGGAGCTCTACATAGCATCACAGAAAGAATAATTGAAAAAAAATGTTAGGCTCCAAGCCGTGTTGCCTGATTCTTCTAGACAATGGTCGCGTGGAATCGGCGTAGCTTCGACCTAGCTCCTAAGACGTTTCAAAGTGATCCTTGTGATTTTATTGAAATAAATGATTTTTGAATTTGAATTTGATAGAACAAACATCTCATATTTAAGACACATACATTAATCCTGGGTGTGGATCGAGCCCACAACCTACAGCGCAGAAGGCAGAGCCACTACCAACTGAGCTGTGAGGCCAGTCATAAGATCAAAAGTGAGGTAAGATTTATAGCCATACCTGTCTGACAACAGAGTCCATTCCCTGCATCATAACAAGTAGATTCAGCATCAGAGACAAACCATGCAGGAATCCCTTCCTGAGGTCATCGTCATACGTAGTAGGAACTGATCCGAGTAGGTACTTCACGTCGTACAAGATGAATTGAGCTCGTTTGAACGCTTGTACCACCTGGTTCCTCTCAAACTCCAAACGGCCCTGAAGAGAAGAAGGTATTGAGGAAGGTGTGGTGTCGGCATGTAGAGATGATGAATGGAACAAGACAGGTGTATGTGAAATGGGCGAGTGTGAATGCATACTTCCACCGTTTACAATCGGTTAAAATCGACTTTCAGTTCAAAAATGTCCCATAAACAATGAGACCAGAAGTTATCTTTTTGTATAAAAAACCGGCCAAGTGCGAGTCGGGGTCGCGCACGAAGGGTTCCGTACCATTATATATAAAAACGGCAAAAAAAACATGTTTGTTGTATGGGAGAATGAATATTTATTTTATTCTGTTTTTAGTATTTGGTTGTTAGAGCAGCAACAGAAATACATCACCTGTGAAAATTTCAACTGCCTAGCTATCACGCTACATGAGATCAGCCCTGTGAGCCCTGTGGGTCCCGTTTTTACCCTTTGGGTAACGGTAACCTTAAAAATATATTTTTCCAAATCGTGTTATAAAATAACCCATAATTATGAACCCTTATTTTTTTAAGTCAGTTATAAATCTTATGTGCGTAAGTACAGCCATAGATCAAAATAGCATCTGTCTGTCTGTGACGTTATCACGGCCAAACCTGTATTACGACAAAACCGTCGAAAATAGATTTCCTTCAACTAAAAGCTAGTTTAGTAAGAGCGGGTAAAAGCTAGTTTAGATCTATGTCTGTAAGTTGTAATTTTCACGTGAGGTTGACAGTTAAACACAGTGAAGGAGTATGATAATTGTGATAATTGCATTAGTATGATATGAACTCACATTGTTACAGCGTCGGTTGCACTCGCTTACGAAGGTGTTCATGACGACGAACAAGGCGTCCTGCTGCGCTATTAGATGGTGCGCAAGAGTCGGTGTAGTGTACAGTTGCACTGACAGCGAGGATATGGAGAAGGAATGGTCGTGGTCGTCGCGGATGAAATCCTTGAGAATCGATGCTGGAAAGAGGAAAATAAATATGAATAACTTTTGGCCAGCGGTTTCGCACTTGTGGTACCAATATATAGTTGATTAATACAGACACACACACACACACACACACACACACACACACACACACACACACACACATACATCCATACACACATCAGTCATCATCATTTCGTTTGCTGCCCTTCCAATGAGGTGTTAAGGTTCATAAGAGTAATAAAAATACAACAGAACTCACCATAGTTCTTGGTGAACATGATTGCCATCGACCGCTTAGTGCTGTAGTCCATCAGGGTGGTGGCTATAAGCAGTCTGTGCCACGCAGTCCGCGCAGCTTTCCACATGCGAGAGTCGTTCTGCATAACTGCGCCCACGACGCTTCCCGTGTTGCAGATTGCGTTGTGCGAATCGAACATTTCGTGTCCTAAAGCCACTTGGCTGACGCCGAGCCGGAGCGAGGGCTCTTGTGCTACGAAGTTTTGTATCCTGGGAGTGGTAACAGTGATAGCCCAAATATATATCTACTATATAAAAGAAAGTCGGGTTTGTTACAACACAAATAACTCGAAAACGGCGGAACCGATTTGGCTCAAAATTGGTGGGGAGGTAGCTTAGAACCAGGAGACGAACATAGATTACATTATAACATTGACATTATAAACATAGATGTTGGTTCTGCGTCTAGGTGTTAAAAGTATCATAAGTATAGATTTACAAAAAAAAAGCATTTATGTTATCTAGTTTCCATACAAGCTTTTCTTAGTTTGGGGCTAGATAGAGCAGTGTGAAATGTCCATCAACATATATTTATTTGAAAACTTTCGTTGTAATGTTACACATTATGATTTAAAAAAATATCTTCATCACCCTGATGAAGATTCTCTAGAATCTAGAGTCTAGATGAATCGAAACATTGCCGGTGCCTTCATCGACATTATATTTTTACGTGAGTAATTTCCCGTTTTGGCATAATGGTGACGAACTTCTCTTGAGGTTATGCTAATTTAGACTTCAATGTAAAGTAATATGAGCGATCTTTTTTTTTTTTACAAAATTTTAGGATTATCTTGGTAACAACAGAAACGCCACCAATGTGTAACTATTATATTCTTCAGTATGTAAAAATAAGTGTAGTATAACTCACCATGTCAGCAGCTTCATGGCGAACATCTGGTGCGCGATGACGTGCGCGTGCATCACCAATACCTTGAGGCTGGGGCCGTGACGAGATGTGTACCTTTCGAGCATTGCCGTGCCACTGAGTACAATACCACAATACCACGATATCACCCCACCACCATGCAATGTTGGGGACAACATACACGCAATTATACTATGATAGCTCAACTATAACTGTCCTCACATGGCTACCAGATGGGATGACCAGAATATCTGGACAAAGTTTCAAAAAGTCGGGACAAATAAATATTACGAATTACGTGTTGGCTGAGTGGGATACCTCGACTTTCAATCTGAAGGTCGTGGGTTCGAGTGGATTTTTCTGTTCGAAAATTTATATGCGCATCAAGAACACGTGCTCACAACGGTGAAGGAAAACATCGTGAGGAAACCATTTAGTATTCTTATAAGCAGCGGTGGGCATATGCCAAATATAATGTTTGGACGTGCCTCTGGCTACCCCCACTGAACATCTTCAAAGGATCAAAGCGCCTTAAGATCTGAGAGGAAGTCTACCGTACTTGGGGATTACAGTCGTGATCCTATTTATTATTTTATAATTATAGAGTTTATTATATTATTAAAATTTGTTGGGACAATCCCGACCATCTGGCAACCCTACTCAAAGCTCTGTTGTGCTTCTTCGTTGCTGCCTTCTGCGCTGTAGGTTGTGGGTTCGATTCCCACCCAGAATAAACATTTGTATAATGAACGTGTCTGTTATGTATATAAAGTATATAAATATTCAACAGCTATCTAGTTCCCACAACACAAGCTTTGCTTAGTTTGGAGCTAGATGGCGCTGTGAAAAATGTTTACCAATATTTAATATTATTTCATACGTGACCGGTTGCAACCGGTTCACCATTTGGTGCGTGTCTGTTTTTATAAACCAAAATATTATTAAAAACCTTGAACATGCATACTTACATCTCAATATCAGTCTTGAGCTTCTCACACACTTCGAATAGGTTGCATTTGACAAGGGCGCGACCTTCGCGGTCTATCAGGCTGACTAGCTCCACTGCGTCGCGATGATTCGACTTCATAACACGGGTCAGCGTGCCAATCACCTGCAAAACAGATTGGTTTTAGACTAGTTTTTGTTAGTTTAGGTTGCTAATGTTACTTGTTTGTTAGTTTTTAGGCCACGGCCTTTAAGCCTACTTTTACGAGCTAGAAAATAGAGAATAAAAATAAAATTGGATAAACTAAAACACCACTGAATGAATTTTAAAAACTCTTTTACCCGTCAAAAGCAAGTACAAGTAACATTCAACAAGTAACATATAGGCTCTATTTTATATTTATTAAAAAAAAAACTAATAAATTCCCACGAAAATTGCAATAATGTAGCCTAATGTATAAAAAAATTGCCTATAATCTTCATTAGTATGAATAAATAAATAGAATAAATAGAATTATGTATAAATAAATAAATAAAATAAATAAATAAATTAGAATAAGTGAATAAAAAATACCATAGCGTTACACGCAATTACCTGTTCAAATGTATGGGTTTCGTCATTGTACAAAACTGTACAGTAGCAGTCTGGTTGGTCCAATATCTGCTGTAAATCTCTTTCCGCATCTTTCAGTCTGAAAAAACAAAGTAATGTTTTAAAAAATATGATTACGTTAATTGGCGCAGGCAGGAGGTCATGCATTTTTGTTGGCGCAGCCTGTTGGATAGTAAATAAGTATATGTTGACAGAAACATTTCACAACACGGTATGTAGGTATGTTTCACATAATTTCAGATAACAATAAAAAAACAAATGTGGGCATGTGCCAAACATAATATCTGGACGCGCCTCTGACTACCCCCTTCAGGCATCTTCAAAGATTTTTGCGCCTAGAGATTTGAGAAGATGTCTACCGTACTCGGGGATTACAGTCGTGATCCTATTTCATTTCATTTGTATTGTTACCTGAGATCGTTGGGTAAGCCTGGCGCGTGATCGTGAGTCAAAAGACGCAGGCAGTACGCCAGCGCAACAGCAGCCACAATTTGCATCCTCTGAACAACGTCAATGCCAATGTCGGCCTCCGGAGTATTATCTTCTGAAGTTGCCTTAAAACCAAAGAGTATTAGTGAATGAGTTTTTAGTTTTACTTATTAAGGCACTTTCGGGCTGGTAACACCAACTTAAATTATAGATCGGCACCACACTCTACATAGGTAGGTATTTTAGAATTAAATTAATATAAATAAATATATGCATTGTGTGATATGCAGTATATCTCTATATGAAATATAATCGCAATCAGCGGTTTGGCCGTAAAAACGTCACAGACAGACAGACAAGAGTAACATTCGCATTTATTATATTAGTATAGAAGTATAGATAAGTATTGCTCTTTTTCGAAACGAAAAAAGAAATACTTCTAAACAAGCCACATCTCTATTTTTATAATGTTTAGTATATGTGAATAAAGATGTACCCATCTTTAATCACTTCAATAAATAATCCTACTGACCGCTGCACGTGTCGGCGCGTGGTCCGCCTTAGCTTTTCGAATACATTAATGATATAAATTATGTATAATTACTTATCAAAAACCTATTCTAGTAGAAATCTAGATCTACATATCTTAATAGTAGGTAGGTATCAAAGTATTTCGATCATAAATTCTAAAACGTATCATTTTGAAATAATATCTTTATCGTGAAAAGTTTCTGCTATTATGTTTTCAGCTTAATAGAAATCTAGGTAGGATCCTGAAGTAATATATTTATAAAAATATCGTCGACATACAAGGCCTTAAGGACCATTTGACTTTGACTTTGATTCAATGTAAAATATGTACATAATATGTCTTTCTACATCTGATGATGGAGACACTTACAGCATGCAGTTCACAGAAGGGATCTCTCTTCCACGCCTCCGTGTCTCCGCAATCGCAGCAGCCACCTCCGCCCGACTGTCCCATCTTGTACTTATGGTTGCGATGCGGGGATACCTTAAAGCATTCCACGCATAGCACGCATGTGTTGTCCATACCTAAAATATAGAAAAAAATAAGTTTTGGCCGAGCGGGATATACCTCGACTTTCAATCTGAAGGTCGTGGTTTCGATAATTTATATGCGCATCACAAACATGTGCTTACAACGGTGAAGGAAAACATCGTGAGCAAACCAGTTAGTGTTGTTATAAGCGGCGACGGGCTTGCAACCTGTCACGTATGGAATGCTAACTACTGCAAAATGTTATAGATAGTTTAAGAATCACTACATAGTATAAAGCAAAGTCGCTTTCCGCTTCCCGCGTCTGTATGTATGTTTGCTTATATCTTTAAAACTACACAACGGATTTTGATGCGGTTTTTTTTAATAGATAGAGTGATTCAGGAGGAAGGTTTATATGTATAATAACATGCTACCCGTGCGAAGCCGGGGCGGGTCGCTAGTAAAACATAAAGTACTTAATAAAATTGATACTTTGTTTCACATTATTCTGATTACAATAAAAAAGACGTCGACTCTTGTTGATTCTGTGAAGTAGCCACCGGGGAAAGCGGGCTTTAATTTATTTCACTTTTTCAACGGGGACAGAGACCGGGGACAACGGGAAGTATTTTTAATTGTAAAAATGAATTCACGCTGTCCCCGTTGACGGGGACACGGTCACCGGGGACCTCGAAACTACACCGTCATGACCCCTATGACCACCCCCCCCTGGATCCGCCCTTGAGTAGGAAGCGTTCCCAAGATACTGGCGGCATTGTAGCAAACTCTAGATGAACCTTAGACAATGTATACTTTGCATTTAACTTACCACACTCCCGGCAACTGTATGCCGGCTCGCCAGCCTTGAAAACTCGACCGCATAGTCGCGAGCGACGCGGCGCTACCGGTGGCTCACCCGAGGCTGTGCCCCACACGAAGTGTTCCAGAGGTTCGATGAGGAGCTTCGCCCCTAGTTGCTCGTCGAATGACCAGTCTGGAATAATAAATTTAAATATAATTACTAGATTACTGTTCTTTTGTTGTTCAAATTTGAACATACTCGTACAGTAGCTCAATTTTTTTTTAATTGTAATTACTTATAAGGTATCTTTATTTGTCTTGTCTGACATGTCTGACATTGTTCGATCGGCACCACACTAGAGCTCTACATAGCATTAGGAAAAGCTCATTGAAATAAATGATAGGCCCCAAGCCGTGTTTGTTGCCAGATTCTTCTAGGCTTGGTAGCGAGTAAGAGGCGTAGCTTCACCTAACTCCTAAGACGTTTCAAAATGATCCTTGTGATTCTATTTAAATAAATGCCCTTTGACTTTGTCAATTCACGGTCTCCACTCCACTCAGCCCTACACTGCGTTAGTGGAAACGCCTAAAGATGAAAGAACTATATGTATCTACAGTGCTAATATAGTAGACCCAAAAATTTCGAGCGCTGTGATTGGTCAATTCACGGTTCGCTCCGCTCTCTCCGCATCAGTGAAAACGCACCCTGACTCTCGCTACAATCGGGGGCACTTCACTCACCTAGACAAGTCCTGTTGGGCTGCGGCGAGTATATCCTGGGGACCACTACCCTCCAATGCTCCAGAAAGTGAGCGGGTGCCAGCACCCCCTCCTTCATCTTTTTGCGCCATAATTCTACGACCTCGTCAGCGCGAGCTGGTAACGTGTACCTGCAACAAACAAATAAATTTATCATATAAACTAGCTTCCGCCAGAGGCTTCACCCGCGTGGTACCTAGATAAAAACTGGCCAAGTAGGAGTCGGACTCGCGCACGAAGGGTTCCGTTTTATTATATATACAAAACGGCAAAAAAATCACGTTTGTTGAATGGGAGCCTACCTTAAATATTTATTTTATTCTGTTTTAAGTATTTGTTGTTATAGTAAATACATAATATGTGAAAATTTCAACTGTCTAGCTATCACGGTTCATGAGATACAGCCCTGTGACAGACAGACGGACAGCGAAGTCTTAGTAATAGGGTCCCGTTTTTACCCTTTGGGTATGGAACCCTAAAAAGTAGCCTGTGTTATTCTGATGTATAAGCTATATTACTGTAAAGCTTCATCTAAATCCGTTCAGTAGTTTTTGCGTGTAAGAATAACAAACACATACAACATACAACCACTTCCAATTTTCGCATTTATAATAAATATAAGCAGGACAATGTTTCGACTTTGATTCGAATCACGGTCCTGAAATTGATTTATCACTACATAGTATAAAGCAAAGTCGCTTTCCGCTTCCCGCGTCTGTATGTAATATGTATGTATGTATGTTTGCTTATATCTTTAAAACTACACAACGGATTTTGATGCGGTTTTTTTTAATAGATAGAGTGATTCAGGAGGAAGGTTTATATGTATAATAACATGCTACCCGTGCGAATCCGGGGCGGGTCGCTAGTTAATTATAAATCTAATATATAAAATGTCCATGTCACAATGTTAGTTACCGTACTCCTCCGAAACGGCTTGACCGATTCTCATGAAATTTTGTGAGCATATTGAGTAGATCTGAGAATCGACCAACATCTATTTTTCATACCCCTAAGTGATAAGGGTGGCGTAAAGATCGGGAAAAACGGAAAGTGCTTTTTTCTGTGGGATTATTGACATTTGACAGGACAACGTCCGTCGGGACAGCTAGTTATAATATATATATTCATCACACAAATGTTTTTCCTGGGTGAGAATCGAAACCACAACCCACAGCGCAGAGGGTTTAACTGAGCAGTGATGACAGCTTATTAGAAACTAGCTGACCCCGCGAACTTCGTATCGCTTTAGAATTAACAAATGTTGTCTTCTGTTCCCGTTCCCGTTCCCGTTCCCATTCCCATTCCCGTTCCCGTTACAATTCCCGTTCAATAGTTTTTGTAGCGCACACGAAGAAAGCAAAATTTTTAGCAATTTTTTACACCTTGCTTCAAACTATCGTCATTCTTATAAAGAATTTATTACTTTTTCAAAATAAAAAATAGCCTATGTTACTCAGGGATAATGTAGCTTGGTAATGGTGAAAGAAATTTTGAAATCGGTTCAGTAGTTTTTGATTTTATCCATTACAAACATACAAAAAAACAAAAAATCAAAACTTTTCTCTTTATAATATTAGTATAGATTAAATATGTATTAGATTTAAATAAATAAATATTGGCGGACTTTACACACAACATCATCTAGCCCCAAACTAGCAAAGCTTGTGCTATGGGAACCAGATAACTGATAGCATACTTATTAACTTTTTTTTTTGTAAAATACATCTATACATTATAATAAAACTGTAGAAGAGTTCAATTCTGTACATTGAATAAAAACTAAAAAAATACTCCTAGAGGTCTTCATACAAGTAACACACACCAAAAAAATATATTTTGAAATTTTTGTCTGTCTGTCTGTCTGTTGTCTGGCTTTCACGCAAAAACTACTGGACGGATTTTGATGAAAATTCTTTTGTTATATAGCTATTAGTCCTCGGCAACATATAGGCTATAATTTATTTTGAAGATTGGAATACCAGATGTGAAACTATCTATCGACCAGCGAAGCGGGCACGGGTCAGCTAGTACATAATATAGTAACACCCAGACACAGAACAAACATTATATGATCATCACACAAATGTTTGCCCTGGGTGGGGATCGAACCCACAACCTACAGCGTAGAAGGCAGAGTTACTACCAACTAAGCTGTGAGGCCAGTCATTTGTTTTTTATGTGCATATAAATTCATGCGTGTATATAAATTTTAATTTGAAATATCCATTGATTCCTCTTAACTCGGCCAACACGGTTTTTTTTAATAATATTATTACCTAATCCTTTTAATATTATGAATGCGAAAGTTTGTGACTTTGTATGTATGTTTGTTCCTCAATCAGGCCTAAACGACAAAACGGATTGAGTTGAAATTTGCTGTAGATGTAGATATAATGCCCGAATAAAACATAGACTACTTTAAAATATGAAAAACATCTCCAAAATGATAAAAAACGCAAAAATGATGATTTCTGTATAGATTGCGCTGGTGTGCAATAAATCTGGCATCAGTGTTGACATCAGTCGTCATAGCAACGTGCGTTACTCTATGCAATTATTGAAATTTGGACAGGCCAACGTCTGTCGCGAGTCTGCTAGTATAATTAAAATAGATAATATAATCAATGTAATTTGCATATTGTGCCAAATCAAAACGACACCATTAATACCGTATTAAATATACAAATATAGAAGACGAATTGACAATTCAATTTTATGCAACGACCTTACTATTTAAATAAATTGGCAGCTATTCGCAAACTAAATAGAAAATTGTGTACCTACCGCTGCGTGAGGCGAAACCGGATGTGATAACATGTATTTATGTTAAAGCGCTTCGTGGAGCACCTACATAATTATCAACTTAGCAGAGAATAGTCGTGTCGAGTGGAGGATGTTGAAATCAATCCCAGCTGTGCAATGAATTGATTTTCCCATTCGAAAAATGATTTTATGATCATTGAATCGCGTTCAAAAAGGAAGGAAAACCAGTTAGTATACTCTTAAGCGGCGATGGTAGGTACGAAGTATTTTGTATTGAAATTAAGTAATAGTAGACATTCTCTCAGATCTCCAAGCGCTCAAATCCTAAGAGGGTTGGTCAAAGGCATGTCCAAACATAACATAATGGTACATATCCACATGTGAGCATTCCACACATGGACCCAAAACCTGTCGCTTATAGAATGCTACTGTAGCAAGTGGGCATGTGTCAATAGTAATGTTTGGATGTCTCTGATGGGGTATTCAGACACTAGACATCATCTCGACGATGTAGATAAAATGCCCGAATAAAACATAGACTACTTGAATATACGAAAAACATCCCGTGCGTTACTCTTTATTGTTGAAATTTGGACAGGATAACGTATGTCGCAGTTCTGCTAGTGTTTGTATATTTATGGTACCTTTTATCCTGTTATTAACGCCCGGTTTCAACTTAATTCATCATAAAACAGATAAAATCAGAGTCATTGAACTGTCTGTGACGTAAATAAATAAAATTATTCTAATAAATCGGATCAACAGCTGGAGAGGTCCATTAGGTGAAATGAAATCGCACTTAAAAGTTCAATAACATCAAACAAATACTTTTTTTAACTGACAATTATACTTTAAAGTAGATACTTCAATATTTATTGTTTTTGTATTGGCATAGTCTACACTGACCTGGGGGTCTACTACTACTAAACTATAGTCGAAACTATGTAATTTTGAAATATTGACACGAAATTTCGTTTTCGGTTAGCGAGTAGACCCTCTGGAACGTTAGTAGTTGTTATTACGTGTAGTAATCCAGAGGTTAAGAGCACCTTAGACGTACTCAAATCCGATCGACACTACACCTGTATATTTCCCCCTATGATACGCAATGAATAAAATCACGAGACATACAGTTATTTATACATAAATACCGTGGATGCCGAAACACTCATAGATATGTATTAATACAACACATACGTGTGTGAGCCGAATCAGAAATGATTCTTAGTATGAAAGAACTAAATATTGAATGAAGTCAAGGGCGCGATAACTATGATTGTATCCCTGTCAGTTCAAGATGCTAGTATTCACTTCCAAAGATCACTCACTCTTCATGATCTATCATTTCACTTCACATAATCCAAGGATTACTTTTAAAACACGTTGTTGCCGCGCGAAGGTAAACATTGAACTGATATTTTGGCAGGCCGCCATGCAGCTAAAAAGATGCCGCTGATAACTCTTTTGTCTTGCAGTTCAAACGCCAGCCAAAACTTAGTGGGCGGAGCGACTGCAGATTTTTAGGGATCCGTCCGTCATCTATCAAAATTAAATTCAAATACTACATATCACTACATAGTATAAAGCAAAGTCGCTTTCCGCTTCCCGCGTCTATATGTCTGTATGTATGTTTGCTTATATCTTTAAAACTACACAACGGATTTTGATGCTGTTTTTTTTAATAGATAGAGTGATTCAGGAGGAAGGTTTATATGTATAATAACATGCTACCCGTGCGAAGCCGGGGCGGGTCGCTAGTATTAAACTAAACTTAATTCATATACTAACCTATCGTGATTAGTAGACGTAACTATAGACTATTGTAACGTAGTCGAAACGTCGGGAAAGTAAATAAAAGGTGTGATGAAAACCCGTGACAAAATCTATAGTTATATCAAAATTAAATAAATAAATATTGGTGGACATCTTTTACACATCGCAGCTAGCCTCACATTATGCAAAACTTCTTGTACTATGGGAACCAGTTTACCGATAGAAGACTTTTATATACTTTTACTAGCTGACCCGTGCCCGCTTCGCTGTGCGTAAGACATTTCTAATACCATCGTGGACTTTTTTGTAGACGTTTTTAAGGTGTACAATACTGTAGTACATTATTTTGATATATCTCGTGGGGTTCAGCCAGCATTTGCAATGTAAGCGCAAAAAATGTGTTTATTTACGACATCACATTAGAAACCTCTAAAATTATCAGAGTTTCTCTACTATATTATGCATGTATTATACATATAAACCTTCCTCCTGAATTACTCTATCTATTAAAAAAAACCGCATCAAAATCCGTTGTGTAGTTTTAAAGATATAAGCAAACATACATACATACAGACGCGGGAAGCGGAAAGCGACTGCTTTATACTATGTAGTGATTTATATTATTTTTTTATTAAAAAGTTGTAATTATTTTTTAATTGTAATCAGTGAAGCTCGTATGTGCATCACTCACGGCTCTTATAAATAAATAATATATAATCACAGTTGTAATCCCCAAGCACGATAGGCTTCCTCTCAGATCTCCAGGCGCTAAGTTATTTTTATGACTATTTTATTAAACTTCTGATAATAGTCATAAACTATTTTACTATCTGATGGTATATAGTTTTGCGTTCATTCACAACATAAACCTGTTGTCTTGAAATCTAAATGTCATCAAAAATCCGTTGACCTTGCTAATGAAGATATTAATAGAATCGTATTTTTATAAATGAATGATGTTTTTTGCTGAACAGACTTCGTTCAAAAACGACTTTATTTATATAGAACACTGAAATCATATGTTTGGACTAGCTAGAAACTGATGTACGAAACCTAGAGATAATGTTTTGGGACAAGCTTGACCGTATGTATTTTTTGATAGGTTTCCTGAAAAGGTCAATAAGACTCGATTATATGTTAATTAACGATGACGGTCTCGTTGGCGTAGTGGATATGTGCGCGGTTGTAGCGCCAGAAGTTTAGATTCGACTGAGCACTCAACAGACGGTAAGCAAATGTTATCTCGATCTTAAAATATTGTTATTGGTTAGTGGTACCCAGAGGTACTAGGTGTAGTACCATGGTACTAGTGTTAAGTCAGGACTATATACTCGTATTTCACAGTTAGATAAAAAAAACACTAAGTAACTCTACCCCTATTAGACATCTTCAAGGAACTCAGCGCGTGTATAGATCTGAGAGGAAGCCTACCGTACTTGGGGATTACAGTCGTGATCCTATTTCATAAATTTCGTTAATACAACAACTGTATTATCACTACATAGTATAAAGCAAAGTCGCTTTCCGCTTCCCGCGTCTGTATGTATGTATGTATGTTTGCTTATATCTTTAAAACTACACAACGGATTTTGATGCGGTTTTTTTTAATAGATAGAGTGATTCAGGAGGAAGGTTTATATGTATAATAACATGCTACCCGTGCGAAGCCGGGGCGGGTCGCTAGTATCGAGTTATAATCGTTATTGATAACTACATTAACACCTTATGTAACTGCATAAATAATACTAAATACGATAGATTTTATATTATCTAATTATGTAATATAATGTTTGGACGTGCATCTGACTACCCCCACTAGACATCTTCGAAGGATCTAAGCGTCTGGAGATCTGAGAGGATGTCTACCGTACTTGGGGATTACAGTCGTGATCCTATTTATTTATTTTATTTAATTATGCAAGTCAGTTAATACATTCAAGGATTATTTTTATGAGGAATAGTTTTATTTAAAACAATAGAGTTGGAAGTAATAAAAACTTAAGTATCTTTGACATAAAATAATACACGTTTAGGTATGCAAGTATGCAACACATTTGTAAAATACTGTGTTTGGAAAAAAATAACAATATTACGAAACGAATATAAGTCGTAGTAGACAATAGATAAGGAAATTGTTATGATGAAATTATCATTGATTTGTGAGTAATGTTTATTACTGTGAATCCTTGCTCGAGTTTATCAGTATCCTTTCAGAAAATTATACTTTTTACAGACTGGTAGTCAGTGATAGTCACTGGTAGTCAGTGATAGTCACTGGTAGTCACTGGTAGTCAGTAATAGTCACTGGTAGTCAGTGATAGTCACCGGTAGTTACTAGTAGTCACTGATAGTCACTGGTTATCACTAGCAAGGTTTAGGACCGGTCCGCGGGGTCCAATGGCCCAATGCTTTGGAGCGACCAGTGCTGCTCTGATGAGACTTTTAACTATCTCATTCAAAAAACAGGATAAGTGCGAATCGGACTCGCGCACGAAGGGTTCCGTACCATTATTTATAAAATAAAGTCAAAAAAAATACGTTTGTTGTACGTTTCTAGTATTTTTTGTTATAGCGGCAACAGAAATACATAATCTGTGAAAATGTCAACTGTCTAGCAATCATGGTTTATGAGATACAGCCGGTACAGCGGTTTATGACAGACAGACGGACAGCGATGTTTTATTAATAGGTTTTTACCCTTTGGGTACGGAACCCTAAAAACTACTAGTCTTTACATATACGACCGCTTTGGGATCCTTCCCTAGATAGGGGAATTAAACGTCTCGAGAAATAAGGGGGTCCCAGGGTAGACAACGCATCATCATTACCTCTCGATGGCGACGGTAAGCGCTTACCAGACGTATGCCTGTCTGCCTCCAAATTAAAAAAAAAATAGTGTTGATTGACGCAAGACGGCTTCTCTAAAATGAATCATCTTTAGACATCATTTTTAAAATTAACCATTAGTGATGACGTCATTTGAAATTACCTAGTATGTAAAGGGCGTTAAACAGTTCACAGACACATAAAATTATTGCTTTGGCCAAACATAAGAGTATTTAGCCCAAAGCAATAACTATTTGTAAACTGCAGACAGATTTATAGTTTACTAGCTTCCGCCCGCGGCATCGCTCGCGTGGTACCTGGATAAGAAGCATCCTATATGCTTTTCCATGACATAAGCTATATGTATTCCAAGTTTAATTCAAATCCGATTGGTCGTTTGGGCGTGATTGTGCCCCAAACATCCTTAGAAACTTCTTCCTCCTGATCATATCCCTCTCCTCGTGGGATCGGCACAACACCTAGATCTTGCAAATAAATAAATATTGGCGGACTTTACACACACACAACGCCACCTAACTCCAAAGCAAAGCTTCTACTATGGGAACCAGATAACTGATAGAATACTTATATACTTTTTTTTTGTAAATACATACTTATTATACATAGTAACACCCAGACATAGAACAAACATCTATGTTCATCACACAAATGTTTGCCCTGGGTGAGGATCAAACCCACAACCTACAGCACAGAAGGCAGAGTTACTACAACTGAGCTGTGTTAGATCAAATACATCCTTACAAACTTGATCTTCTTTACATATCACTACATAGTATCAAGCAAAGTCGCTTTCCGCTTCCCGCGTATGTATGTATGTTTGCTTATATCTTTAAAACTACACAACGGATTTTGATGGGGTTTTTTTAATAGATAGAGTGATTCAGGAGGAAGGTTTATATGTATAATAACATGCTACCCGTGCGAAGCCGGGGCGGGTCGCTAGTATATATATATAAATCAATTGTCGTTCGTTAGTCTCGCTAAAACTCGAGAACGGCTGAACGGATTTATCTTATCTTGGTCTTGAAATGTTCGTGGAGGTCTAGGGAAGGTTTAAAAGGTGAGAAAAATTCGAATAATTGCCGGGAAAACCCTAAAAACAGCCTTTTCTTTTTCCGATACAAAAGTTTTTTAACTAAAACGTAGAGTCGTAGAACCCGTTCTACGTTTAACGGGAACGGGACAGGAACTTATTCTAAAGCGATACGAAGTTCGCCGGGTCAGCTTGTTTATAATATTAACAAGCTGACCCGGCGAACTTCGTATCGCTTTAGAATTAACAAATGCTGTGTTAAGTTCCCGTTCCCGCTCCCGCTCCCGTTCCCGTTCCCGTTATTTTCTTTGCTATAAACCTCACAGAGCCCGAGACCTTTCCAACGAATGCAAAACCGTGGAAATCGGTTCGTGCGTTCTGGAGTTATAGCGTCAGGAAGGAAAACCAGACTTATTTTTATATTATAGATAACATAATAAGATACAGAAATCGCATCCTTTGATTGAACATTCTGCGTTATATATAAAAAATCTTACGCCGCGCCGTTCTAAACTAAGATGTTGATATTGAGCACAACCTATCTCATTCGTTCTCTAATAATAAACAAGAACTGTCATACTCGTTCTAAGATACAAGTAGTGTGTCGCGTCGGTTCTGAACTGTCTTATGATATTTATAAATAAGAGGGTGGGTGTAATTGCTGTGTTGGTGAGGTACCACGTCTTTCGATCCGAAGATCGTTGGTTCGAATCCAATCAAACAAAATATTTCTATTCGAAAATCTATATGCACAATATCACGTGTTCCAATTATAAAGTTTTGATCATGTCAAATTGTGCAAAAAAAACTAAGAAGATTGACGTTGGTATAGGGTATGTGCAGTAAGGGTCAAATAAGAAATATGTGTATTATGTTGTGGTAGGGTGAATTTGCTGTTAAGTTTCAGATTGACGCTTCGTTGCGCTTCGACTGCTCTAGTATGAATCTAAGAAAGGAATTTCCGAAATTCAACAAACAACTGCCCACGAGATACAGTTTATACTAGTTCGGGGACTGATGAATGTCCATATCGTGCACCACGGTGGTCGAGAGCATGGCTACAGTTTTTTGCCTAAGGTTAAGCAGGTCGTCTGGAAGAAATCGTTTAATCGATAAGACCTATTGTAAAATAAAAATAAATAGGATCACGACTGTAATCCCCAAGTACAGTAGACATCCTCTCAGATCTCCAGACGCTTAGATCCTTTGAAGATGTCTAATGGGGGTAGTCAGAGGCACTTCCAAACATTATATTTGGCACATGCCCACATTTTGCAGTAGTTAGCATTCCATACGTGACAGGTTGCAAGCCCATCGCCGCTTATAAGAATACAAACTGGTTTCCTCACGATGTTTTCCTTCACTGTTTGACCACGTGTTTTTGATGCGCATATAATTTTTTTAAGACCTATTATTACATACATATTTGTAATTGCTTACATTGTGTTACAATAAAGAACATTTCATTTCATTTTAACACCTCTAAGAGGGTTTAGGGGTGCAGTGGGAGTTGAAGTCTGTTTGAAAATAGCTATATTATTGGTAAGTCACAAAATGCGACTACACTCAATGGAAGTACCTATAGTTTAACGCTTGGACCGCAAATAGTCCACTGAACTCATGACATTCATTGCATCTGCATCGTTGTAGAGCGGTAATTATCCAAAATATCCAACCAAATCATCATACTATCGCGGTAAAAATATAAATAATACTGCGTAAAGTCGGTGACCTACATTCGAAAACAAATCTGGTCTGCCGTTCACTCGCACCTCGCAAATAACAAAGAAATATTCACAGTTTATATTGTGCTATTAGTCAACCCTGGTGACAAAAAGTAGGCCGCAATAAGGCATCTCTGACTAGGTCGATCAAACAAGGGATCCCTAGTCTACTATGCATGGAAATAGCATGAGCCTATTTCCTTTTTAACATGTAACAAACTATCTAAGAAAATCTTGGAAATCGAATTTAACCAATTTCTAATTGTGGAATCGCAAATTTGGCAGTTGCATGTAGTATGATGACAATACAATAATATAATATCAACCTGACGATGATTATCATTTATCAGTCAGGATCAACTCCTCGCGATGGAACTCCTCAACGGCTTATAGCACGGACACCAAACTTTGTATACGCATTCAACTGTGCGAGCTAAACATTTCAATTGCTTTTAGAGCGTGTTTTTTTTAACTATGATTTTACTGACATAAAGTTTTCATTGCGTTGTTTATAAGGTAAACAATTCTTATAGCTATTTAGCCGACTTCTGTATTCAATGAACACTGATTAAATTCTCAGCTTCACAGCTCATCGTTCTATTGCATCCTGTACATTCCGTACAATGACTCGTTTGTTTGTATATGTCTAATAATCTATGGGTGACTGTGTTGGTCTATAGACGAAAAGACCCAGATAGACATATACATACAGCATAGCGTACAATGGCTTGTTTGTTTGTATATGTACGTCAAATAGTCTATGGGTGACTTCGTTGGTTTATAGACCCTAGGACCCAGATAGATTTTAGACTGCGCATAAGATGGTTTTATGTAACCTAAATACCTAATTTTACGACGAATAAAGCAGCACTTCCGATAAGGTCTACACCAGTCCATTGTTTCAACTGGCAGATAGCCAGGTGTGACGTGACACTACCTGTATCATGCCCTTGGACTCGACATTGAAATGGTCCGAGGGAAGCGAAAATTAGTCCAATAAGTTAAGTCCTTATCTTATTGATCATAGATGTTTGTTCTGTGTCTGGGTGATAAAATGTATCACCTATACTAATATTATAAATGTAAAAGTATGATTACGCTGTGCGAAATTTCTACCAATATTTATTTAATAATACTTACAAGTATCGTGTGCTCTTTAAAGTCAAGGCTACCATTCCGTTTCGTACCGTCATCGTATCAACACGTGTCTTGTGTCTCGACGAAAACTCAAACATACTCGACTTGACAAAAAAAGACCCCAAGCCGTGTCTGTTGCCTGATTCTTCTAGGTTTGGTCGCGAGGAATCGGCGTAGCTTCACCTAGTTCCTAAGACGTTTCAAAGTGATCCTTGTGATTTTATTGAAATAAATGATTTTTGAATTTGAATTTGACTTACATACCTATAATAAAATAAATACGATCACGAATGTAATCCCCAAGTACGATATACATTCTCTCAGATCTCCAGGCGCTTAGATCCTTGATGTCCACATCTAAACATTACATTTCGGCACATGCCCACATTTTGCAGTAGTTAGTTACTTTTATACCTACCTAAAGTTTATTATGTTTCATTATGCAAGTCGTGAAAAGTAAACGTGTTTTACGACTTAGTATTTGCGTGCATTCCTTATCAATACGATGGTAAATAAATAAAACTTATAACATAACTTACCGGGGAACATAGCGTACCATTTTGATAGGAATTTAGTACAAAAACACAACTTTCTTTCAACTTACTAAACATGAAACAACAATTTTGCTTAAAGCGGGTATGTACTGATAAAAAAAAGTTTAATCAGTCACGTCTGTGTAATCAAACTTCTGAGATCATGGTCATACGCAGAGTGGCCAAGAACGTATAAATAAGCGAGAAATATTTTTGGAGTTTTGAAAAATAAAATTGTAGTTTTTCTATGAAACTATCTTCTTTACCCTAATAAAATATTTCACGAAACATTTTATGGTTAATTTATGGTGTTTATTTTAGTCTACAAGTTTTTTTTTAAAGTGAGATTCAAAGATTCAATGATAAAGTTCTTTTATTTTTCTTTTATACGTTTCTCCCCCATTTTGGTTTGGCTGTATGTCGACGATTGCTCTTTTTCGAAACGAAAAAAGAAATACTTCTGAACAAGCCACATCTCCTATTTTTATAAGTATACTAGCGACCCGCCCCGGCTTCGCACGGGTAGCATGTTATTATACATTATAAACCTTCCTCCTGAATCACTCTATCTATTTAAAAAAACCGCATCAAAATCCGTTGTGTAGTTTTAAAGATATAAGCAAACATACATACATACATACGCGGGAAGCGGAAAGCGACTTTGCTTTATACTATGTAGTGATTACTTCAGGTTCCTACCTAGATTTCTATTAAGCTGAATACATAATAGCAGAAACTTTTAACGATAAAGATATTATTTCAAAATGATACGTTTTAGAATTTATGATCGATATATTTTGATACCTACTATTAAAATCAACTTGTGATTTATTGTTAACTAGCGACCCGCCCCGGCTTCGCACGGGTTTAATACATATAAACCATCCTCCTGAATCACTCTATCTATTAAAAAAAAACGCATCAAATCCGTTGTGTAGTTTTAAAGATATAAGCAAACATACATACGCGGGAAGCGGAAAGCGACTTTGCTTTATACTATGTAGTGAAGATAGGTAATATGTAGATCTAGATTTCTATTAGAATAGATTTTTGATAAGTAATTATACATAATTTATATCATTAATTTATTCGAAAAGCAAAGGCGGACCACGCGCCGACGTGTGTTTGTCGTCATTGCAGCGGTCGGTAGGATTATTTATCGAAGTGGTACATCTTTATTCACATTTACTATACATTATAAAATAGGAGATGTGGCTTGTTCAGAAGTATTTCTTTTTTCGTTTCGAACAAAAACAATCGTCGACAGGGAGCGCCTTAAGTGTGAGTCATGTTTGTTGTGACAGCTAAATAGGGTTTTAATTCATATTTTGCGTTGTATTCGCGGTCTTGGGAACCGTGTAAGGATTGCAAGGTGAACGCAGAGAAGTAATGCTTCCTCATATCTGTTTATTAAATGGAAATAGATTTAACATTACTATCTATCGAGGTTCTTTATTTCTATAATACTATTATAACGAGGTGAAATTTGTATTTATGTTTGCACCGGATAAACTAAAAAACAACTGGTCCAATTTTAAAAAATATTTCACTTATCAAAAGATACTTTATCAGCAAATAACATTATCTACATTATATTTCTAAAAAAATTGTGATTCCTACGAAAATTGCTATGTGACCTAATACTCCTCCTCCAGCCGCCGGCGCCCCGGGCGTACAACTTAGCGTATAAATTGGATGATCATCGGAGTTCAATACTTACTTCAAATATTTCTTTAGCTCGCAATAACTCACTGTGTCTTCGATAACCGATTTTTCATTGCGATCACAACACAGTGCTCTAAGCAGTTCCTTGATCAGCATTTTAAACCGATCAATTTTCTTTTTCACTAATAATGAACAAAGAGTTTTTAATAACAGTCTTGTACGCTTATGATGTGTAGTTCAGACTACATGGTGAAACAGAATAAGCTTTTTATTTTTCTATTTAAAAAAATATTTATTTTTTATATTAATCACTGCCAGACGTGTTTAAGTTACAAAATAGAATAATAACTTTCGTCAGTCGTGAAAATATTACACTTTACCGAATCTTGTGTGAATACTTGTGCCTATAACTAATGTATTAAAACTGGTCAATAAAAAATATTATGTTTTGATAGTAGATAAGCAATACAGATACTGTAGAGCCAGGAGGCGTGTCGGCTTAGTCCCACTAAGCCTCATTCGGTCGACTTTCGATTAAGTCGTGGGTTTGGAACCTGGCTTCACGGCCGGACCAATGGAATTTTATATTGAAAAAAAATATGTGCATTTAATACGTGCTCAAAACGGTAAAGGAAAACATCGTAAGGAAACCAGTTAGTATTATTATAAGCGATAATGGATCTATTTACATACTTAATACATGCTCGCCGGTTTAGGGTACTTTTAATTTTTAATTTACCTATCTTTTTTATGGGACATTTTTTTCGAGGTTTGGAAAACTTACAGCTAGGTACACTGTTCGATTTAGTCAGAATTAATTCGCCGATAACTTCCCCTTCCAGCTGTCTAATTAACATAATATAAAATTGTTTCCCAGAAGGGTAGGCCATTGTATTGCACCCTAATATCCTACCCTAATCTAGGTATATATATAAAATAAAGTCGTGTTAGTTGCACTATTTACAACTCAAGAACGGCTGAACCGATTTGGCTGAAAATTGGTGGGTATGTACCCACCAATTTTCAGCCAAATCCGTTAAATTTATAATAGGAGACGGACATAAAACACTTTTAACGGACTTTTTAACAGGAACGGGAACGGGAATGGGAACGGGATCGGGCACTTAACACAACATTTGTTAATTCTAAAGCGATACGAAGTTTGCCGGGTTAGCTTGTAATAATATAAATGCGAAAGTTTATGAGGATGTTTGTATGTTTGAATATCAATTTTGGTTGGATTGGAAGTTGCCTGAAATTGCTTTTTTCTATGCGATTATTGAAATTTGGACAGAAAAAAACCAATAATAGATTGAAAAAGTGCGTCGCAAGTTCGCAACGCAAATGAAGATTAGATGCGAAGTCATCATCTTGTATCTAGGATATGAATCTGTGATAACGCACTGGCACGATTTCAACAGCCTATTTTCACGATTATTGTTTATCCAATGGTTCGTTCACCTTTTTATACGAGTTCACTTGTTTTTAGCGATCCGCACGTTGATATAAGAACTTTTAATAATTCTGAGTTTTAATCTATACTAGTCTATAATTTAAATGCGAAAGTAATTTTTAAAAAAATTGTACACAGGGGCGTTAACAATAATGACATTACAAAGTACATGTACAAAGGCTAGCTTAACCTTAAAAGAGTTTTCTACCAGCAAACCTGTAGTACCAAATAACTCTGTCTGTGACGTTATCACGGCTAAACCGCCGATTGCGATGCAATTTAATATGGAGATAGTTTAAAGTCTTGGGACGGACATAGGCTACTTTATTACAAATTTTTTTTATTTTTTTTTTGAAATTCAATGTTTTTACGATAAATCGCCTAAAAACGATTTCCTGAATCTACGCGGACAAAGTCGCGGGCACAGCTAGTTTCGAAATATAAATTAGATCCACGAAGGCCGCGTCGGATGAGTGGGAGGTAGCCCGATTTACAATGCGAAGCTCGTGGCTTTGAATCCCGGGAGAGCATCAATACATTTGTTTATGAACGTTCTCATAACGTGAAGAAAATAATAGTGAGAAAATCGGTTAGTATTCTTTATGCTACCATGGGCTTGCAACCTGTCACAATGCTAACTACCACAAAAATGTGGGTATGAGCCGTACCTCTGTTTACCCCCTATAAATATCTTCAAGGATCTGAACCCGAGGCGATGTTTATCGTACTAAGGATTAAGTACAGTTATGACATGACGCAATTTTTTTATTTAATTTCTTTGTTTTTAAAGACATACATATAACAAAATAACAATAATTTGTTTTCTATACAACAATAATTAGATAAAACTATAGATTACTACACGGTAACACAGATACAATACATACAGAACTATGACTTCGCTCGCGAGTTACCTAGGTAAATAGTATCTTTTATGCTATTCTAGGATATGTATGTATTTTAATTATAAATGTAATTATGAAAGTTTGTAAGGAAGTTTGTATGTTTGATTAATCAATCAGGCCTTAACGGCAAAACGGATTAAGATGAAATTTGCTGTTGTATGTAAACAATAGGGGTACAATCCACCTAACAACCCTTAAATGATTAATAACGGCAAAACGGATGATTTTGGTATAGATGGCGCTGGTGTGCAACAAATCTGACATCACAGACAAAAACATTCAGTCGTCATAGCAACGCAGCTTTGACTAATGAATGATACGCATTCTACCTTTTGCTAAGAATTTTTTGTTAATTAATTTTATCCGTACAAGGTTTATAAGGAAAAAAATGGATGTTGCCTAAAAAGGCTTTTTGCTATGCAATTATTGAAATTTGACAGGAAAACGTCTGCCACGGGTCGGCTAGTGTATGTATGTTCCAAGTTTAACCTAAATCCATTTGTGCGTGATCGAGCCACAAAACATACAAACATCCTCACAAAATTTCAGATTTATAATAATAGTAGGATTAGGATTGACGATTGATTGGTTTCCAAAGAGGGCTAACGTCAGGCAGGCGGCCGGTTGTGAAACACTAAGCCTAATCCTTTTGCAACATGTTGTGCCGAACCCACTTGAAGTGAGATAAGGACAAAAAGATGAATTAGAACCAAATAAAGTAGGTAAGTCGTTTGAAATGCGCTTTAACCGCTTAACAGCTGCAGAGAACGATTAAATTCAGGAAAACCCCAAGTTTTTTTTATCAATTACTCATAATATTAATAACTATTTCCGCCCGCGGCTTTTCTCGCGTGTTACCTGGGTAAAAGTATCCTTTATGCTATTCCACGGCATAATCTATGCATGTTCTAAATTTCAACCAAATCCGTTCTGTCGTTTGGGCGTGATTGAGGCACAAACATACAAACAAACTCACAAAATTTCGCAATTAAATTAGGATAATAAATAAGCCAAAAGGATTTTAGTAATAATAGAAATCATTTTGGTTCTACTCTTGAAAACGATCAACGATGTATCGGAACAAACGTCGGATCGTTTACGATTATATTTCGTAAGATAGAACAACCTGTATATTAATCTTACTATCACTACATAGTATAAAGCAAAGTCGCTTTCCGCTTCCCGCGTCTGTATGTCTGTATGTATGTTTGCTTATATCTTTAAAACTACACAACGGATTTTGATGCGGTTTTTTTTAATAGATAGAGTGATTCAGGAGGAAGGTTTATATGTATAATAACATGCTACCCGTGCGAAGCCGGGGCGGGTCGCTAGTGTAATTATAAAATTGAAAGTTTGCTAGCATATTTGGATGTTTGCGCCTCAATCACACCCAAACGACTGAACAGATTTAGATGGAAATTAAAACATACATGACATACTGTACAGCTTATGTCCTGGAATATTATATGTACATACTACTTTTTATCGATGTACCAGGCGAGCGAAGCCGTGGGCGTAAGCTAGTATACAACACTAGTTTTTAATTACCAAAAAAAATAATAACGTATTGTCAGTGTCTGTTACTAATTAAATTTAAGTAGTTAAAACTTAAATTAAAAAATTAAAAATAATTTCCTTAAAAAAACACAATATTTAGTTAACCGTTTATTCATACGCACCTACCACATAGCTACTCATATTTTCACGATTCTATCCATTCATAAATAGCTCGCCGTCTCCGTTGTAATTTGTGTAGTATTTTCTAGTACTGAGACCATAAATTAGTGAAAATTTTCGGTTAAAAAGAAACCTCGATAACTTTGTGATAGTGCAATAATAAATCATGCTGACAGTGCTCAGATCATAAGAAGCTTCTGCTGCAACGGTAAATTTTTTTTTTTCGGTATATTAAATTTATTATTGTATCTAGATAGAAATAGTTTCTAAAATTATCGCTTACCTGTCTGTAGGCTTCATTTCCACAGCATCCTCGTCCATAGGCTCATCAGCCACCTCCACCTCGAGGTTCACTGATGGAGGAGAGCTCATCTCCTATCACCACCCTGACAAACAAATACAGACAAATTACTAAATAGAGTACATACCAGGGATATAGGCACATACTATTCATAAAATGTAAAATCTAACACTTAAACCATACTTATGTGTCTGTTTTGACATTTGGTGACTTAGTGATTCCTGCTAAGCCTAGTGTTCTTATAAGCGGCGACGGACTTGCAACCTGTCACGTATGGAACGCTGATTACTGCAAAATGTGGGCATGTGCCAAATATAATGTTTGGACGTGCCTCTGACCCCTACTAAACATCTTCAAAAGATCTAAGCGCCTGGAGATCTGAGAGGATGTCTACCGTATTTAGGGATTAGTCATGATCCTAAGCCCCCAGGTTTATTTAAATAAAACCGGCTAAGTGCTTGTCGGGCTTGCGCACGAAGGGTTCCGTACCATTATCCATAAAAACGGCAAAAAAACACGTTTGTTGTATAGGAGCCCCCTACAGAAATAAATAATCTGCGAAAATTTCAACTGTCTAGCTATCATGGTTCATGAGATACAGCTGTGTGACAGACAGACAGATGGACAGCGAAGTCTTAGTAATAGGGTCTTGTTTTTTCCTTTGGGTATGGAACCCTAAAAACCCTTTATTGAGAAAATAGACTGAAGCAGGAATCAGTGTACCACATTGTTTAAATACATCATCATAAATTAATGCATCATGAATGCAAATCATCGACCAAAGGTTGTGGGTTCAATTGCGGTGTCAATATATTTTTCTGTTTGAAAAATTAATATGTGCATTAAAGTCACACATGCTATAACAGTGAAGGAAAACATCGTGAGGAAACCAGTTAGTATTCTTGTAAGCGGTGACGAGCTTGCAACTTGTCACATGTGGAATGCTAACTTCTACAAAAATGTGGATATGTGCCAAATGTTTGGAAGTACCTCTGACTAATATATTTAGACATCTTCAAAGATCTGAGAGGAGATCTACCATACTGGGGGATTACAGTTGTGATTCTATAAATATATATATTTTAATGCTTTAAAAACATTGAATTTGTATTTAGAAATAGCAGGTAAACCAAAGAAAAGATGTATGAACTGTGTGAAAGATGACATAGGAGAGGAAAGAGAAGTTAATGATGAGATGATGGTCCCTATTTTATATTTAAACATACATACATACATATTGGCGGACTTTACACACAACACTATCTAGCCCCAAACTAAGCAAAGCTTGTACTATGGGAATCAGATAACTGATAGAATACTTATATACTTTTTTTTTGTAAATACATACTTATTATACATAGTAACACCCAGACACAGAACAAACATCTATGTTCATCACACAAATGTTTGCCCTGGGTGGGGATCGAACCCACAACCTACAGCGTAGAAGGCAGAGTTACTACCAACTAAGCTGTGAGGCCATGTTGCATAGTTTTGTCACATATTCAGTATAGCCCCTGCCAGGGTCGACTCAAGCCCAACTTGAACCAAGTTGAGAACCCACCTTAGGTGTCCCTAACTAACGAACCAATCATCTCATAGACCCCCAATTATTTTTACCGCTGCAGTTATCCCCTTCCTTGTCGTCCTCAACCCCTTTCTTTTGACTTCAATCTGATTGTTTCTAGTGGAATGCATTTTTAATGAGTAACAACAATTGTGCTCATAATTGGAAGAACAAATTGCATAATATTTAATGACTTCCTAATGATCTCAATTTAAGTAGCGAGATATCAAAATGACTAAGCATTTTGTACCTAATGTACTTTTTATACTTCTTATTAAGTTATGATGTAATTTTACAAGCTTTGTGAACATATTGTATAGAAATACAGACATAATAATAATGTATGTAGTTATAGAAGCTTATTTATAGATAGTTAGTTCAGGATGTGATGTGCCATGGTCATAGACTTAAGATTCATGACTTAAGACTTAAGTCTTAGGACTTCTTCATTCTGGTGGTAATGCAGTTAATTGGATATGTGTATCTATCTGGTGATCTGGATCAGATATGCTATCTATAGATATTAGCAATGGTCTTAGTTGTGTAAAGCAGCATTGTTTTGATTGTTTTATTTTGCTAGTGAGAGTAAAATTGGTAAAATTGTCCAATAAGCCTTTTTTTTTTTTTTGGAGCTCTGAATAGCGAGATTTAGAATACATTGTGATTGTGAACAAAGACAATAACATAATCGTGAAACAAGAAAAGTGAAAACTGGCCATTCACTGTATCGCGATTAGCACGCGCATCGGAATAATGGTTACGAGTAACAACAAAAGAAAAACTCACCTTGCTATGAAATGCGTCAACTCATACAACCTACAGTATGAATTCGGTAACAAATTATTCCAGCACAATACACGGTACTGCTAATAACACTACTACAGAGGATAAAAGCTACGTATTCATCACAAAACTTTGCACTCTAGAAAAATTCTTAGATCATTGGCACCAATCCATCCACGAAAATTTTGACATTTCGCTTCATCACAGCGCAACAAAACCGGATGAATTTGCAAAACTGATTTGTGAAGCACAAGCAGCAAGAAATGTTTTTATGAGTATTCTATAGCGAATTTGGATAAAATCTACAGGTTTTAGTCGTAGTTGTAATTTAATTTTTACGAAATCATCTAGGAAATTCAGATTTCCATCGAAGAACGAACGGAACGAATGAGTGAGTACATGTCTATGTCTACATGTAAAAAAGAAGAAAAATAAAATGAACGAAATGATTGACGCTGGCAGCTGGCAGCTGATTTTGGCAGTAACAATGACAAAACAAGGACCACAAGTAGCCGGTTTTACAATTACATTTCACTCTCGGATAAATTAACGATAATAACCGGAACGTCTATGAGATGCGGAGGTCAATACTAGTTTAAATGGCGGGAATTCAAAAAATATCTTACAAGGAGATAAAATACGACGAGGACAATTCTAAGGTTTGCCAATAACTGGTTTTGCTACTTTGTTTCTAGTAAGTTAAACGAACCAGGCTTTGCTAGTACTGAGGATATAAGTAGTCTTGCCCTGTCCGCTGCTTTCAAGGAGCATTCTTTAATCTTACCTACTGTATTATGTTCTCAACTCTGAACTCTATAAATAAAACACTCATTAAACAAACAAATTGTAGGTTTTTAATCTTGCCCTTGGTACGGTATTCAACATAAATAAAATCTACTTATAAACGCTATTCAACATAATAAAATCTACTTATTTAAAAACTATGACTCCAGGGGTAAATCCTAAAGGTGGGTACTTTTCTAAAATGGCCGCCATACCAGATGGATAGAATGCCATAAACTTAAATCTTTCGCCCATTTTCTTAGGGTCTACGAGCATATCATAAGCAGCTTGAATCTTTTCTTTTTCCGACTCTGTATTTGCGTTTTCCAGGAGTACCTGAAACATAGGTAATTATGATCAAAATAATATACTGTGGAGTATATTAATATTAAGCACAATATAAATAAAAAAATAAAATAAAATAATATAAATTTTTTATTTATATTAATATTAAGCACAATATAAAGAGAAAAAATCGCTCGCGACTGTAATGTAATCCCCAAGTACCGTAGAGATCATTATGTTCAGAGGGGAGGTGTGTCACGTCCAAACATTACATAATTATGGCACATGCCCACATTTTGCAGTAGTTGGCACTCCATAGGGAACACAAGCAAATTGTTTGTGACAGACAGAAGATGCAAGAGTCTTTTAAGGGGTTCGTTTTTAATTTTTGAGTCAGAAAAATCTAATAAGAGCGAGCATACCTCTAATCTAACTTGTGCTTGCGATCGCTCTAAGAAGTCCTTCTGCTTGACTGGACCAACAACCATGGCATAGTTTTCCTCCCCTGGTGTCTTCGACGCTGCTATCCTAAGTTGAGAGAAATCCACATCGGCTGTGAGGTCACAGGTGCCCGGTTTCTCAAGAGGGTCTACAACTTTGTGTTTGTGAAATGCCTGAAATATTAATAGAAATAGAAATATATTTAATTTCACAAAAGCATTAAAAAAAACCGGTCAAGTGCGAGTCGGACTCGCGCACGTGCGTCGGCTTCCGTACCATTATCTATAAAAAACGGCAAAAAACACTTTTGTTGTATGGGAGCCCCACTATAATTTTTTTTTTTAGTACTTGCGGCAACATAAATACATCTTCTGTGAAAATTTCAACTGTCTAGCTATCACGGTTCATGAGATACAGCCCTGTGACAGACAGTCAGTCAGTCGGACAGACGGCCAGCGAAGTCTTAGTAATAGGGTCCCGTTTTTACCCTACGGAACCCTAAAAAGTTGGATCTTAACTGTAATCCCCAAGAATGGTAGACATACTCTTAGCTCTAGGCGCTTAGATCCTTGAAGATGTATAAAGGGGGTTGAATTTGCAGGACTTGCAGGCAATATAATAAAAAGTTCTGTTTGAGGCTTGTATGCCCATTGGACCATCTATACTAATATTATAATGAGGAAAGATTTGATTGTTTGTGTGTTTGCATCGAATAGGCTCCGAAACTACTAAGCCGACCGTTATAAACACGTGTAACGCGCATATACATTTTTCGAACAGAAATATCCATTGATGCACGGCCAGGATTTGAACTCGAAATTAATTTGAATTTAATAATATCTACCTAGGTACCTATTTACCTAATTACATGAATTCAATAATTCAATTTCAAACTTTTTAGTCGATCATGTGAAGTACCACCTAGGTATTTACCGACTTACTTTGCCGATAGTGGTAAAATAGCGCCACCTGCCAGCGGAATTGTGAATCATTGGTTTACCTCTAAAACCCCGAGCGGTCGCATGAGACCGCGAAAAGTAGCTATAATAACGTAGTAACATCAAATGAAACTAGATGGCGCTAAAATGCGAAAATCACGTTTGTTGTATGGGTGCCCCCCTTAAATATTTATTTTATTCTGTTTTTAGTATTTGTTGTTAAAGCAGCAATAGAAATACATAATCTGTGAAAATTTCAACTGTCTAGCTATAATGGTTCTTGAGATACAGCCCTGTGACAGACAGACAGACGGACAGACAGACGGACAGCGAAGTCTTAGTAATAGGGTCCCGTTTTACCCTTTGGGTACGGAACCCTAAAAAGCAGCACAAGCTACACTTGATTTAGAAATAAAACTTAAAGATAAAATAACTATTTGCTTAAAAATAATTAAAGTATTATAGATTATTACCCAACTGCAGAGGGTAATGTTTATATGTATCTGTAAATACTTACTCGAAAAGTGTCTCCCTTCTCGCCTTCATGCCCATAATCAGCGATCAACGCTATACCACCATATTCATCCACTCTTTGAGCTAGCTGCCTTGCCAGACCCAAGCTCCTTGTGCTGATCTCTAGCTCAGTCCTGTCTCCGGCATCTAGTGGTGGTCTGATCAGCATTTTTGCAGATTTCGTTTCATTGCCTGATATCCTGTAGTATAATTTTTCAGATTCATCCAAGTCTATGAGTAGTTCTCTCCAGCCATTTTCTGTTTTCTGTAATTATGGAAAAACATGGTGATCTACTGGATGTTTGTGGTACTTCTTAAGAAGGTTGTGAGCGTCCAGTGGCGCCCTAATTGATTTTTAAATATTTTTTTAATCTTTAATATAAAAATGAATTGTTGAATGTGTTGCTATTCTCGAGAGCAGTTAAACCGATTTCGCTATTCAAATTCAATAATTCCAAGGGACCAAGCCTAGAAGAATTAGGCAACAAACACGGCTTGGGGTCTACCTTTTTTTTAATGATCCTTAATGCTATGTAGTGCTCCAGTGTGGTGCCAATCGAACAAGGTGAAGGCTCAAACAAGAATATTTTTGTTGTATTCGTTATTATCAGGAGAAGGTTCTTATGCAAAAAAATAATAATTTGACAGGGTAACGTCTGTCGGGACAGCTAGTTTAAAATAAATATGCACAAAAGAAAAACAACTTAGTAGTACATAAGATAAAATATTTGTCTGACAAAAAAAAAGTATGATGTTGGATAGTTTTGTCACAATATTTAAATGGTGCTTGGTGGCCACTACACCTTGGCACCACTGATTTAAGTTTCATAGATTATTGTGAGGGCTACACTACTTACTTCAAACTTGTGGATGGGCAACACATCGAAAAACTCATGGGCGATATACCAGGAGAAGTTGTTTGGTACCTTCTTCAGATCATTGTACCAATATACTTTGATTCCACTTACTGTTTCACCCTGAAATAGGAAACATTCACACTTTATTCAGATTTTAAAAATAAATAGGATCACAACTGTTATCCTCAAATACGGTAGACATCCACTCTGATCTCAAGGCGCTTAAATCCTTTGAAGAAGAAGGGGGTTGTCAGAGGCACGTTCAAACATTATATTTGGCACATGCCAACATTTTGCAGTAGTTAGTTTTTCATTGTCAAACTAATATTATAAATGTATTTTTTATTTAAGTTGAAAGTGGTAACATGTAAAAGTGGTACATACTCTTATTTAAAATCTGTCTAGTTTCTAGCCAGTGGTTAACATTTAAGTAACATTTTAGAAATCAATGTGTAGTGATCAGTGTAGCAATCAGCATTGATTGAAACATATTGCTGATTACCTTGGGTAAATGGATCCCTTCGGATGATTTTTAGGTACCAAGTTTAATTGAAATTAGTTTAGCCCACATTCATCTTTTTCGTTAGGTGTTTAAAGTTATTTAGTGGCATATGCCCAGAGCACAATCTGTGAGCAAGAACATTACCTTTTCTATAACTCTTACTAGGTACATAATATTGCCGGTAAGTTTGTTACTATAAAAAAAACCGGCCAAGTGCGAGTCGGACTCGCGCACTAAGGGTTCCATACCATTATCTTTAAAAAACGGCATAAAAACACGTTTATTGTATTGGGAGCCACATTTAAATATTTATTTTATTCTGTTTTTAGTATTTGTTGTTATAGCAGCAACAGAAATACATCATCTGTGAAAACTTCAACAGTCTAGCTATCAACGGTTCATGAGATACAGCCCTGTGACAGACAGACGGACAGACGGACAGCGAAGTCTTAGTAATAGGGTCCCGTTTTTACCCTTTGGGTATGAAAGTACGAAACCCTAAAAGAGGTTATTGTGTAAGTACCTCGTCTTACCTCGTAGTTATGGGGCAAATCAATATCTACAGCTTTGTGAGACACACAGAGTCTATGTGCTTGCACACTTTGCATTGTTGATGAGATTTCAACAAGGTGCAGGCTGACATCTTTTCCTTTGTGTCCGAGCCGATTGAGTACCTGAATTAAAAAGTTTTTTAAACAGTCATCATAAATTAGTGTACATAAAAATTTGTTAAGTTTATTACTCGTAATATGTCCACCAGTAATGTCCCTTTCCCCGGTCCAAGTTCAACAATCTGTAGTGGTTTTCCACTGCCCATTTTCTGTGTTTCAGCGCAAAACCAAATGCCAAGTATTTCTCCAAATAACTGACTGATTTCAGGTGAGGTTATAAAATCCCCAGCTTCCCCAATCACATCTTTCTTCATGTAGTAGCCTTCGGTAGGGTTCGTAGTGACTATGTGCATGTATTCCGCTACTGTTAGAGGTCCGTTTAATCTAATTTTCTCTTTTATTATTTCCATCAAACTAGGCGCCGAACCAGGCGCAGGCATTTTTAAAGTTTTAGGGTCAGGCCGCTTTATTACTTTGTACCCGTAGCCCCTTGAAATCACCGAGGCTAAAAGCCGTTTATTGCACATCCTAAATATAATATTTGAGTTCATTTTCGAGAGATAATTTAGTATTCAAATGGTTTTATTAAACATCAATAAACAGAACACACACAGCCATCGACTACACGGCTATGTAGTCGATGCACACAGCTGACTGCTGATGAGATGAATGAACTGAACTGAAGTTCAGTTGATTGAATTGATATTTGTTCGTTCATTTGTTCCGATCCGAATTGATCCGATTAATCGGTCCGGTCATTCGTCAATGCGTCATTCATGTAGGGATGTAATATTGATTTAAAAAAATCGATTAATTAATAATCGATTTTTTTTCCCTACAGAAAATCGATTTTCAAAAAATCGATTCATATAGAAATAATAATCGATTTTTCTGCGCGTACGAAAAAAATTTTTTTTCGTACGCGCAGTAAGTACCTACCTACCATATCAAATAGGAGCCTATATATTACTACCCACGTACCTACGTATCCATCATTTCTACTTCGCTTTTCTACCTACCTAAATTAGATCATTCATTTAAATAAACGATTTTCACAGTTTTGCCAAATGTAGATGATGATGTAAAAGACATTTTTATAAAAAGTAAGAAACCACTGTGAAATGTGAATATTTCCAATGAGTGAAACTGAGAGAAAACTGTTGGAACTTTAAAAGAAATTCAGGTAAACACAATTGTAAAGGTAAAGCAAGCAAAGCCTCAAAGTCAAAGCACAATCAAAACAAACAATTCGCGCCAATTGGACTACAAGTTTGAAAATTTAGCTTTTGACAAAGTGACATTGACAGTTGATTACTACTTACTACCATAGACAAGGGATTTATGAAATAGTTAATAAATTCATTTATATTTTAAATGATGGAATATCTGTAAGATATCAAATTTAATTTATGTCTATTTTACCATGTTATAGTAAGTAGTATTTCATGCAAAAAATTAATTTAGTATTTTTAATAAGTGCCTAAGGTTTAGGTTTGTAGTACCAGTGCCGCAATGCTAGAGATCGGTTCGCGTTCGGGGGACAGACGGACCGATAGGTCGGTCGGTTCGCGTTCGGCAGTTCACGTTGGGGAAAACGATCAACGGTTCGGATCGCATTCGGAGAGACGATCGATGGGTTGGTTCCCGTTTGTGAAGCGACTATTGGTCGGATCACGTTCGGAAAAACGATCAATTTATTTATTTTTTATTTATTTATTTATTTATTTCAGTGAACATAAGTACATTTGAATAAAAACTATGAACACTGGAAAATGCATTAGTATTAAAACTGTGTCGCGCTTTCCAGTGCCCGTCCTTAGGACTAGTTGAAGAACCAGACGTTCCTGATAATATAATGATTAAACTATTTAACTTTTATCTTATTAACTATTTAACTTAACTTTAATTTTTATTTATAACAATAATAAGTTTTAAGAGCCAGAGCTTTTATGAGCGTGTGTGCGTTGTGTGTTATGTGTGTGTTTGTGTGTGTGCATGTTGTGTGTGTGTGTGTGTGTTTGTGTGTGTGTGTGTGTATATTATTTTTTGATTTGTATTAGGTCTTCAGTTTCATCGTAGGTAAGTGTAGATAGCATTTTTTTTAATAGAAATACGGCTAATTACCACGTTTTTCCTTGTATTGCTGACGTTTCGAGACATACGGCAGATCGGCGAATTGTATTCGCCGATCTGCCGTTGATCGCGGTCGCGGGCGATGCTCATGATGAAGAGCATCTGAATTGTCTCGAAACGTCAGCAATACAAGGAAAAACGTGGTAATTAGCCGTATTTCTATTTAAAATGATTAACAACCACGATAGTTTTAATTTTAGCATTTTTTTAACTTCGTATTTACATTTATTTTTAGTTAAGGGGTAGATATTAATAATTTTATTGATTCTATTGTATAAAATAGGGCTCAGGAAAAAGAAGTGGCGGAAGGCAATCACAGTACGGCACCGTTGAGAAGTACAGACACTGACCGTTCTTCGATTTATTCGCGCGCCGCCCCGCGTACAATGCTTACGTAAGACTATATTCAAAATGAATATCTTACGCACAGATATGACACCACTCAGAGAATATAGCTCTTGTGATGGGAACAGTATAGGCTTAAAAAGCATGACTTTATGTATTGCCTTTTGAGCTCGTTCTAACCTAATGAGTGAAGACTTCGGTGCACCTCCCCACGCGGCAATACAGTATGATAAGACAGAGTGTACCAGCGCAAAGTATACTGTCTTAAGGGTGTGATAGTCCGCACTTGTTCTTAATTTCTTAAATATATAAATCATTTTTCTTATTCTAGTTGCCGTTGAAGCTATTTGTGGCTTCCAGGTAAGGGTGCTATCAATTTGAATCCCTAGGTACTTAATACACGTAGAACGATCCAGAACACTACAACTGTTACATTGAAACTGTGCAACAGATTTGCACGCGGATCAATGGTTCGGTTTGCGTTCGGAGACAAGACCGATGAGTCGGTTTCCGTCTGGGAGGCGACTATATGTAGGTTCACGTTCGGGAAAATGGCCAACGAATGGTTCGGTTCGCGTTCGGAAAACTTAGTTTACAAAAATCGATTTATATGTGTAATTTCCATAATCGATTTTTTTAAAATAGATTTTTTGAAATCCAAAAATCGATTATAAAAAATCGATTTTTATCAAAAAATAATCGATTAATTTAATAATCTATTATTATTTTTACATCCCTACATTCATGTTCATGTTGACTTTTGGTTTTCTTTTTTCTGTCTTGGAGACACTGGTAAATCGAGGAAATAGAATAGAAGTACAGGAACAAAAGCGTAAATAAAGAAAATACTATTTAACGGTTACGTACTTTATAGTCTCTACCTACAGGAGCTCCTATTTTTGTACCCAAGCTAGTGCAATTCCCCGAGAAAGTAAGGTTATGTTGTGGTACTACACGTGAATTACAGTGCTTACAAAATGACGCAGCTAGAGGAAGATAACTCTAGATACAGAGATGGGGTGAACAAGAACGCCAGATTGATGGTCAGGAACATATCATTCAAGGCCACGGAAGAAGCCCTAAGGGAACACTTCTCGAAACATGGAACTGTCGAGGAGGTTCAGCTTTTGAAAAAGCCCGATGGAAGGCTCGTGGGATGTGGTTTTGTCCACTTCACGCACGTGGATATGGCCAACAATGCTCTAGCGGCTACTAACAAGAAGCCGTTCCTTGGTAGGTCATCTCTTTCATAAGGTTTTGTAGGTCGTGAAATCATAGAATCGTATTTACATCTTATTCAGTTGTTTATTAATGCAATAAGTGGTATTTACCTCCCAAAAATTGTTATCATAACGGACCATAAGCCTCAGTCGGTTTTCTCATATAAAATTCATAAATCAAAATCCGTAACAAGTTTCTCATAAACATCATAAATATGCTAATATTAGGGTCATCATAACTTTTTATAGACAAAGTTGGAATGATGGACAAGTGCCTGACTGAGATGGGACAATATATTAGCTTAAAATTATGTAAATGTTACCTCATGTAATGTACCTACCTCATATTTTGATTTGAATTACAGAGCGCCCAATAAGTGTGTCATGGGCAGTGCCCAAACACAAGTATGCGGAGCAGTTGCAAACACAGAAACAAGGAAAGGGTAATGATAAGAAGCCACAGCAACAGAGAAATGAGTCGGAACATCCAACTGACGACAGTCTCTTTGAAGAGGCAGATGCAAAGAGTAAGATTTATTTTGATCATTAAAATAAATTCTGTAAAATCAAATAAAATTTTTGGTTAGGCCATGATAATGACACAGACAGACTTTTCAATGAACTTTAGCATTTATAATATTATATTAGTTTAGATTACTCTAAGAATTGATTAACTTAGATCACTACATCTACTATTATAAGATGGTAAAATTTGTATGTTTGTTCTGAATAAACAAAAAAACTACTAGACCTACTAGATTTTAAAAATTATTTCCCATATCAAAGAGCTTCACTATCAGTAACCAATATACTCGTAGGCTATTTTTTTTAAATTATTATTAGCTTAGGATAATATTAATACAACAATAGTACCAACACCATTACGGAAGTAATTGGATTTTTTTGCAGGAGCAAAAGATGAAAGGAAAGGACCCAGAGTAAACCGAAACGCACGTCTCATCATCCGCAACGTCTCATTCAAGGCTACAGAAGAATCATTGAAGGAGCACTTTGTACCTTATGGCGAAGTCTTAGAGGTGAAATTACTTAAGAAACCGGACGGGAAGCTAGTGGGGTGCGCTTTTGTGCATTTCAAGAATGTGCCCATGGCTAAGAAAGCGTTGCTGAATACTAATATGAAGCCATACTTAGGTAAGGAACAACATACTTTTGCTTAGATGTCAGACTTCATCCGCGTAGATTCAGGAAATAGATTTTTGAAGACTTTATCTTAATCGCATTGAAATTTTGGAAAGAAAATTTGGGTAAAAAAAAGTAGACTAAAAAAGACTTGAAACTAGACTGACTAGAAAAGACTCTCTCCATGTTAAATTTCACCACAACCTGTCACATATGAAATGCTAACTACTGCAAAATGTGGGCATGTGCCAAATATAATGTTTGGACGTGCCTCTGACTACCCCAACTAGACATCTTCAAAGGATCTAAGCGTCTGGAGATCTGAGAAGATGTCTACATTACAGTTGTGATTGTTGTTTTTTTTTTTTTTTTTTTTTTTTTTTTTTTTTTTTTATGTTCGGCCCCGCGTTGCGTTATGGCGGTGATAACGTCACAGATAGGCAGACATACTACAGAGTTACTTTCGCATTTCTAATAACAGTATAAATACTGGGCTTAAAACAGTCAATGTCTTTCGTTTTCAAATTATCGGTATAGACTGTCATTGTGAAAGTTAACATAGAAATTCAACATAGAATTAATTTTATTTTTAATGAAATTACACATATTTTAAATGGGTTTTGAAAGTATGAATGAATGAAATTTCTTTATGGTACACCAATAAAAAAAAAATTATATAAAGTAACTAATGTTTGTAATTATCTGACTGACCTCACAGTTGGTAGTAAGAGTAACTCTGCCTTCTGCACTGTAGGTTGTGGGTTCGATTCCAACCCAGGATAAACATTTGTGTGATGAACATAGATGTTTATGCTGTGTCTGGGTGTTGTAACGTATTTTATGTATTATCAGTATGTGTTTACAAAAAAAAGTATTTAGGTATTCTATCAATGATCTGGTACCCACAGTACAAGCTTTGTGTAGGGACTAGATGGTAATGTGTGATGTCCACCAATATTTATTTAATATTTATTTCAGGACGTCCAATATCTGTGGATTGGGCGGTAGCCAAAGACAAGTACATGCAGCACATCGTGAACCAACAGCTTGAAATGCAGGATGAAGTCAAGAAAGAGGACAGTGATAGTGATGATGATGTGCCCAATATCAGCAGCCAAGCATTGAAGGATGAAATTAAAAGTGAGTATTATTTGTGGTAGCTACTGCCCGCGCCTTTAGTTTTTTTTTAGTACTACACGAGCAGTACCTATTGTCGGTATGTATGTAATCAACCATTACGGTTCTAAAGTGTCCTCCCGACTAATGGACTCTCTACATCAACTCAACTAACTAACTAATCTAGCCCAAATGTGGATCGATATTCCAGGACATAAGCTATGCTACATAAGCTATGTATACTAAGTTTCAACCAGATTCGGACGTGATTAAGGCACAAACAACAAAACAATGTTTGTAACATTCTCACAAAATTTCGGATTTATAATATTAGAATGATTCTATGTACCAAGTATGATGTTTGGGTGTCTCTGACTACCCCCACTAGATATCTTCAAAGGATCTAAGCGTGTGGAGATCTGAGAGGATGTCTACCGTACTTGGGGATTACAGTCGTAATCCTATTTTTTTTTTCTATGTACCTAGTTCCATTAATAGTTTAAACTTTTTTAGTTTTGCGGCTAGATGACGCTGTTTGAAAATATCCACCAATTTTTTTTATTATTTATTTATTTAAGTAAGACAAAGCAATGCTCTTAAAACAAACCATCAGATAAATTTACATCAGGCGTGAACGGGCGTAGCTTTACATAGCTCCTAAAACGTTATATAGCATAGGCTTTGATATATAAATAGTTGATATCATAAAGAATTAAGACACTGATTATTTATATATATATTTTTTTAGATGAATCAGATGATTCTGATTCAGACAAAGACAGTGACGCCGAAAGTGATGTTGAGGCCAAATCGGAAAGTGATGATGACGACAAAGAGAGCAAGTCTAGTGATGACGACGATGATGATAATGAATTTGAGGATGAAGATGATGACAATGATGAAGAAGATATGGAAACTGAGAGTCAGATTGATGTTCAAGAAAAACAAAGGTAAGTTTCAAGTATTGTTTTGAAGATCACATTTTTTTTGACAGTCCTCACAGCTCAGTTAATCGTAACTCTGCTCTCTGTAGGTTGTGGGTTCGATTCCCACCCGGGATAAGTTAGTTTGGAGCTAGATGACACTGTGTGATAATGTCCACTAATGTTTACAGACCCGCAAACTCTCATGGAGTAGTCTGACTTATGTGGTTTTCATCTGTTATCTAGTTCCCATAGTAAAATCTTTGCAACTTTGGAGCTAGATGGAGCTGCGTAAAATTTCCACCAATGTTTATTTTGAAGTCTAAAAGTAGCTCCTGTGACGGAAAAGATGAGGAGCAAATAGGTTAGCGTGGTATGAGCATGTTATGAGGAGAGAAGGTCATGTAACGAGAAGAATGTTAGGAATTAAGGTGGATACATGTAAAACTAGACGTAGGCATGGTAAGACTCCTTAAGTGATGAGATGACTGCTCATAGTGGGATCATCATCAGCATCATCATCTTCATGCCCTTATCCCTCTTAAGTGGGGTCGGCACAACATGTGTACTTCTTCTATTTCCCTCTATCAGCCGTCATCTCATCACTCACTTCTTTCTTACCCATATCATCTTTCACACACTCCATCCATCTTTTCTTCGGCCTACCTCTATGTCTACATCCATCCACATTCATTCCTAACTCTTTTCGTTACATGACTTTCTTCGCTCCTCATAACATGCCCATACCACGCTAACCTATTGCTCCTCATCAGGGATATGGAAGGAAAATAAATGTTGTGCCGACCCCTGAGTTGAGCAGGAGAACGATAGTGATTAATTTTTTTTTTTGGAACGAAGTTCCTTATCGCGCGTTGTGAAAGGGGGCTAGACGGAAAAAATTCTTACGAAAAGTTGTCACGAAAAGTTGTCACGAAAAGTTGTCACGACACTTTTTTGCTATAGTATATCTATTAATATATATATATATCTATTAATTGTGTCGAGGTCGAGGTGGAAGTGGAGGTCGAGGTCGAGGTCGAGGTCGAAGTCGAAGTCGAGGTCGAGGTCGAGATCGAAGTTGATTCCCCTTCCCTTGTCCCACGTTATTTTGTGAGAACTTCGTTCCATCCGGGTGTCCCTTGACACCTCTCAAGTTTTTTTTAATTTTAGGATAAAGCTAAACGACGCTGAAGACGGCTGCACAATCTTCCTTACCAACGTTGCGTTCGGTGTGGATAACGAGCAGCTGAGGCTGTTTGCTGAGAACACTGGCCCAGTGAAGTATGCTCTTATATGCATGGACAAGATGACGGAGCATTCTAAGGGGTCAGGTTTTGTGAAGTTTGTGGTAAGATATGTGACCAACTTAAAATCATGATCAGATAATGACGCTGTCAAAACTAGAAAGAAACTTTACAAGTTTTATGTAGTAACTATTAGTTCTAGATAAATAATTAATTAATTATGTATAAATAAATGGACCAACTTGATCAATAATGGAACTTCAGAAAGTAAAATGATCATGTACGATGTACGATGATCATGACTCGCGCACGAAGGGTTCCGTACCGTTATCTATAAAAAACGGCAAAAAAAACAACACGTTTGTTGTATGGGAGCTCCACTTAAATATTTATTTTATTCTGATTTTAAAATTTGATGTGCAGCAACAGAAATACATTATATGTGAAAATTTTAACTGTCTAGCTATCACGGTTCATGAGATACAGCCCATGAGATACATGTGACAGACAGCGAAGTCTTAGTAATAGGGTCCCGTTTGTACCCTTTGGGTATGGAACCCTAAAAAAAAGCAACAGAAAAACATTTGTGTGATGAACATAGATCTGTGTCTGGGTGTTAATATGTATATTATGTACCTATGTATTGACAACAAAAAAAAATACGTAAATAAGTATTCTATCAGTTATCTGGTTAGTAGTAGTAGTTAGTACAAGCTTTGCTTAGTTTGGGGCTAGATGGCGTTGTGTGAAATGTCAGCCAATATTTATTTATAATTATAGTTGGTAAAAGTATCAAAACTATAACTTTCAGAATAAAGAGGATGCAGACAAATTCCTCTCGCTTCCGGCTGATCAGCTGAAGCTGGAAGGTCAGGTGATTCAGGTCAAGCCTGCCTTGAAACGGGAGAACCTTGGAGGAGACAAGAAGAAGGAAGCCAAGGATAATAGGAACCTCTATCTGGTCAAGGAAGGAGGTACAAAATATTGAACAAACTTTTTTAAATTTGCTGGTATAATGGACGGGCACAGACCCATCTGAGGCCTTTCCACAAGCTATTAAAACAGTATTATTGACAACGCTATACGAACTTGTATGGCGTTGTCACTGTCGCGCCGCGAGTAGTATTGTTTTAATGTTACTTTAGAGCGTGTGATAAGAGGGCAGGTCGTCGACCCCTGAGGAAGATATAGACCACTTTGGGTATCATTGTTCTAATTGATAATTCCAGTTGGGTTCATGTTGAGAAATAATATATAGAGAGAGACATTAATGAAAAGAATGAGTAAATTTTAGAAATAACTGGAAATAAAGTGATCACGTCTGTAATCCCCAAGTACGGTAGACATCCTCACAGATCTTCAGGCGCTTAGATCCTTAAAAATGTCAAAAAAAATCCTATAAATGAATATGAATATTGTTTATTCGCAGTGGTGGTAGCAGGCACCAAGGCCGCAGAAGGAGTCTCCTCCTCAGACATGGCGAAGCGACTTGCTCTTGAACGAAGTAAGACACAGATGCTCAAGAACCTCAACAGGTAGGATACATAATAATAAATAAAATAAAATAGCCTTTATTTCCTCATACATAAACATTACATGCAATATAAATTTCATTAGTTATCAATTTGACATTTGATTTGGTATTTTAATTAAGTTATTATTATTTTTATGTGTAAATTAATTATTTATAAAAATCTTAATGTCGTTGTTGAGGTCCCCTCTTTGGGCGAAGGCCTCCTCCAGAGCTTGCCAAATTTCCCAAATGTCCATTTTATCCCAGCTACTGCGATTAAGACGATACATAACTATTTTGTTAATCTAAGTTCATCCTAAGTGTTTATCGACAAGGCCGCCCATTGTTACTCTGATTTGTTAATAGTTTTTGTGAAATTTTGGTGGGTCATTATCACATCATCATTTTCTTCTCCTGTTCCCAATTAATGTGGGGTCGGCCCAACATGTTGCGAACATGCGTCTGTATCACATTCTACCTTTAATATATTTTTCCGAAGTTTCGACTATGTTACAATTTTTAAACGCCAGTCACGTGACACAAAACGGTCAGGATTGGTCGAATCGACGATGACGTAACATGCTTGTCAATATGTCATCGCCTGCCTTGAAAAACTTGACGTTTGTGTATTCGTTGACAAGCATGTAACGTCACAGAAAGTAGTGCGACGCCATTTGCATAAAGAAGCTTTTTCATCGGGTTATTTCAATTGTCGATATCTAATTTACATTTTTATGGCCAATACTTAACAGACTTGAAAATAATATTTTTTATGTGTTCTGCAGTCACTACTGAATGGTTTTGAAAATCTTGTCAAATAGCCCATTATGTTATTGAAGTGTTTTTATTGCTAAACTAGCGACCCGCCCCGGCTTCGCACGGGTGCAAAGCTGACACCAAAATATATTACAGAATGTGTTTGTATACTCGTTAACAGCATTTAAAATATAAAAAAAAGTCGCGCTGATTTGAAATCTTAAAATTATCAGTGGTTTTCTAATATATTAAGCATGTTATTATACATATAAACCTTCCTCCTGAATCACTCTATCTATTAAAAAAAACCGCATCAAAATCCGTTGTGTAGTTTTAAAGATATAAGCAAACATACATACAGACGCGGGAATCGGAAAGCGACTTTGCTTTATTCTATGTAGTGATATTTACTGCTATATTTTTATCCCTAATCTGACTATTATTGTTTGCAGATTCGTATCACGCTACCGGATAGTAGTGTCAAACCTGCCCCCAATGTACGACGACGCGCAACTGCGCCAGCTCTGCTTCGGCGTCTCTCGGCGAGGAGTCTCACTCACGGAGGCGAGGGTCATGAGGGATCTGAGGGCGGAGGCTCCTGGGCCAGACGGGAAGTACCCGTGAGTAAACAAACTGCGCCGCCTATTCATTAATTACGTGAATTGTTTAGGGGGGGAGAGGGAGAGGAATCTTACTGGGAAACTGGGTTAAGTAGAACATAATTATTTTAATCTAAGATAAAAATAACTAAGCTAGGTATGTTTGTTTTAAGTTAAGGCGCTCCCAGTCGACGATTTTTTTTGTTCGAAACGAAAAAATAAATACTTCTGAACAAGCCACATCTCCTATTTTATAATGTATAGTATATGTGAATAAAGATGTACCCATCGTTAATCACTTCGATAAATAATCCTACCGACCGCTGCAATGACGACAAACACACGTCGGCGCGTGGTTCGCCTTAGCTTTTCGAATAAATTAATGATATAAATTATGTATAATTACTTATCAAAAATCTACTCTAATAGAAATCTAGATCTACATATTACCTATCTTTAACAATAAATCACAAGTTGATTTTAATAGTAGGTATATAAAATATTTCGATCATAAATTCTAAAACGTATCATTTTGAAATAATATCTTTATCGTGAAAAGTTTCTGCTATTATGTTTTCAGCTTAATAGAAATCTAGGTAGGAACCTGAAGTAATATACTTATAAAAATAGGAGATGTGGCTTATTCAGAAGTATTTCTTTTTTCGTTTCGGAAAAGAGCAATCAGCGACTGGGAGCCCCTTAAGAAAATATAGTTAATGGAAGTTTTATGAATGTACTTTGTTTTCAGTTCGAAAGGCTACGGTTTCGTGATGTTCACGAGTCACGAGGATGCTCTGAATTGTCTCCGGAAACTGAATAACAATCCTACCACCTTCGATAAGAACAATGTAAGTTATACCATTGTCTAAATACACTATATAAACTTCATACCTTATCTAATTAATACATAATAAAATAATTAGAGCGAGATAGATCAATCTTTGTCAAGCAATTATTATTTACCAGCTTCCTATATTGCAATCCAGCAATCTATTTTGTAAAAACATGATTATCATGTTATGATGTTGAATGCAATAACCTAATGTTAGAGAATACCTAATCTGTACACTTTTCATAGTAACTATTCACTGTTTATGCATTTATACCTACGCTTTTGCGTAGGTATTGTATTGGAAGCGTAGGTATGGGTGCCTAAACAGCATAAAAAGCGTAGGTATTATGGCATTCAGTACCATAACATGATAATCATGTTTTTACAAAATAGCCTCACAGTTCTAATCTATACCAAATTTCATCAATACATCTATAACATTAGTGTGAGTGTTAATTATCAACCACGAAACAGAAAAACTAGCTTACAACAGACAAACTTTACAATATGTATTATGTTAATTCAAGTTTTCACTTTATAGAGGCCAATCGTATCATTCTCCATCGAAGACAGAACAGCCCTCAACGCTCGTAAGAAACGTCTCGAGAAATCTATCGCAAACAATCCTCAAGCATACACGGAATCAGACAAAAAAGGCAAGAAAAACCGGAAACGGAAACACGCATCCGCCCCGGACGAGAGCTACGTGAAAAAAGGCAGATTTGATAATAAAAATCAACAAAATCAGAACAATTTCAATCAAAACAGAAACAATAATCAGAACAGAAATAGGAATGTTAAGAATGAATCCGGTAAGTTTAACTCGAACCAGGAGTTTGATAACTACACAGGGCTGACGGCCAAAGAAGGGGCTCAGCACAAAATGAGAAGCAACCAGAAATTAAGAGCGCAAGCCGATCTACACAAACAAACGGTTAAGAACGAAAAGAAGAATAGCGGAAGATCTTGGGCGTTGAAAATGGCGGCAAAAGAACGTGTGAAACAGCCTAAACAGAAGATTAACAAGGATAAGTCTGTGCAGTCTAGAAGGAATAAGAAGAAGTTTAATAAGAGGAAGTGATTTTAGAATATTACATTAAATGTATTTATACCACATTATCATAGCTTTATTTAACAAATATACATTGGTAAAAACCAAAAGGTAAAAACGGGACCCTATTACTAAAACTTCGCTGTCCGTCTGTCTATCACAGGGTATCACACTGTATCTCATGAACCGTGATAGTAAGACAGTTGAAATTTTCACAGTTGATGTATTTCTGTTGCCGCTATAACAACAAATACTAAAAACAGAAAAAAATATATTTAATTATAATAATAATTCCCAATACAACAAACGTATTTTTTTGCCGTTTTTTATAGATAATGGTACGGAACCCTTCGTGCGCGAGTCCGACTCGCACTTGGCCTGTATTTTAGATTTGATTCTCTAGAGACGACAAAACATTGAATAGATTAGAATGATCACCCATTTATTAAAAAAAAAAACTATACAAAAATCATAACTAAAAGTTAATTTTAATTAAGTTTTATTTAGAACAATAAAGTATGTAGAGTGCTTTTCACGAAAGAAGTCCCCTAAACGCAGCGCTGTAGTCGTGAGACGGAATGTTCTATCTCTGTTCTTCTCATCTAACAAAGACAACATGGCCTCTCACTCAGTTGAATTTAGTTCCACTAAATTGCCGCGATGGGCTTGCAAACTGTCACGTATGGAATGCTAACTACTGCAAAATGTGGACATGTGCCAAATATAATGTTTGGACGTGCCTTTGACTACCCCCACTAGACATCTTCATAGGATCTAAGCGTCTGGAGATCAGAGATGATGTCTAACGTACTTGGGGATTACAGACGTGAGCCTATTTTTTTTTTTAATTGCCCTAGGTCTTCTTTTGTGAAAAGTACACGAATATATGACAGATCGAAGGCCCTGTCTGTCAATGTCAATGTCATATTGAGACCGTAGCGCGGTTTATCATTGGACTTGGACGAACGTCGACACGACTGATTTATCGTTGGTCAGAACGGCTATGTAGTCGATGGTCAGAACACTGAACAGACAGTCCACATTCTTGTAAGTTCGAGTATAAAGTGGGTGATAGACGTACGAGCAAGTACGCGTACTTATGGCTCGCCGACCTTTTTCGCTTGTGTGTCACCGTAAGTACGCGTACTTTAAAACCGCCGCGCAAAATCGTCGGCGATCCAACCGGTCTGAAATCTTGCTCGTAGCTCGTCACACTCATGGCTCGAACGTGTGGCAGCATTGCGAGCCGCGAGCCGCCATTTTCAGGCCTCACAGCTCAGTTGGTAGTAACTCTGCCTTCTGCGCTGTAGGTTGTGGGTTCGATCCCCACCCAGGGCAAACATTTGTGTGATGAACATAGATGTTTGTTCTGTGTCTGGGTGTTAATATGTATAATATGTATGTATTTACAAAAAAAAAAAAGTATATAAGTATTCTATCAGTTATCTGGTTCCCATAGTACAAGCTTTGCTTAGTTTGGGGCTAGATGGCGCTGTGTGCAAAGTCCGCCAATATTTATTTATTTATATATTTTTTTATATTTATTTTGTTTCGACTTCGTTTCTTTTTTTTAGTTTTTAAAATGTAATACGATATTATTCCTAAATAACACAAAGCTTCTTCAGTCGACGACATCGCAATACAGAGTGAGTAAGCTTCACGTGTGTCACTAACGTCGAGCCGAGCAAGTTCGCGATCTTAAGAACCGCGTACTATAAGTTCGTACGTCTATCACCCACTTAAGGCTGCCAAGTACTCTTCGCGATGCCAATGCAAATGCTGCACGTGAGGTGAGTCGTCCCAGCACTGCCAGTTGCACTGAAAACAATTTTAATTTTATATGTAGTTAACTTAGCTAGGTACAATAATATATCCAGTACTGTTTTTAAATTGCGCGTGGTCCGACTTGCACATGGTCGGTATTTTTTTTTTACTGAGGCCCTTAGTTCTTGTACTTGTTCTTGTGCCGATTGTTAGGCTGTGTATTCGATTCGATGTGTATATGTTCAAGGACTCCGGCTTTATCTGGGGTCGGAACAATATTAAATTAAAACATGTTGCAAAAAGATTTGGCGTGTATTACAATTTACAATCGTCCGCCTGACTGACGTCAACCTTCTACCTAGGTACTGTATCTAAGTTCATATTGATTCACTATGGAAGTAGATATTTTCCTGAACGCCTAATACCTAGGTAGATCGAGTTTTGAGCAAGCTGGGTTGTGTGTGCTAAAGATTTAAAATAAAAGAATAACATGAAGATGTAGGTACCTTTATACCGAGCGCTGTCATAGACGCGTAAGCACGGCTGCATCGTTTTGCAGCCCCCATGGGATCATTCTTTGACATCAGGAAAAAAACAATAGTAAAATAATTTTAATACCTACATGCTCGGTTCCCTATTAGTACCTAGGTACAAGTGTATAGACTGCTCCTGAAAATTAAAGACACGTAGGTACCTACAACTTCTCAAGTATAGGTACCTACGAACACCCTGAGAAAACCAAATTACTTCTTCTTTAGGTGTTATAACACCCAACCACATAACAAATATCCATGTTTATCACTCACAAGCTAACCCGGAGAACTTCGTATCGCTTTAGAATTAACAAATGTTTTATTAAGTGCTCGATCCCGTTCCCGTTCCCGTTAAAAAATATCCTATGTCCGTCTCCTGGTTCTAAGCTACTTCCCCACCAATTTTCAGCCATATCTGTTCAGCCCATCGACTACATGTCGATGGTTCAGCCGTACTTGAGTTGTAAATAGTGTAACTAACACGACTTTATTTTATAACTACAAATGAAACCCCGCCCGGACGCTCCCCGGACGCCCTCTAAACTAGGACAAATCCGGGGAAACCCGAACGGATAGCCCTATATATATAGACTAGCGACCCACCCCGGCTTCGCACGGGTAGCATGTTATATTATACATATAAACCTTCCTCCTGAATCACTCTATCTATTAAAAAAAACCGCATCAAAATCCGTTGTGTAGTTTTAAAGATATAAGCAAACATACATACATACATACATACAGACGCGGGAAGCGGAAAGCGACTTTGCTTTATACTATGTGGTGATATGTTTGTCCTGGGATCCAGCGCAGAGGCAGACAGAGCTACAAAAAAAATTAAAAAAAAAATATTACGTTAATCACTGAGCTGTGAGGCCAGACAAACATGTGAATTTCCAAGTTTCCTACAAACTCTTCATGAAAGATGGCGCACGAACCTGATATAAGCCGTGAAAGCCTTCTGCATGAGTTTGTTGTTGGGATATACAGAGAGAGAGTATACTACTTACCCTATTCATAAGACCTATACCTACTATGTATTGTACATGATGCTAATAAATAAATAAATAAATACCACCAAAATCTTTTCTATTCTGTACACCAAATTCTGTAAAAATGTTGTATGATTTGGCCGTTGAAGGGTAGGTACACAAGGGTACAAAACCAGGTGCTCCATGACACCATTGCACCAATCTGTCGCCAGAACCGCTACCCATTGCCGATGGAAAATTGCCACTTGGAAAACGTTGATTCAATAACCAGTCAATTGTAGGCTTGATAAAGCTGCGTATTTCAATAATACTTATGTATATTGAAATACGCCGTTGGTATTGATTGTCTAAATTTTGAAAGCTGTGGCAAGGAAATTCAACGGGTGAATATCGATTTATAGGCAATAAAAATAAGCCTGGTGATCTTGAAAATATTTGTTGTACGAGGAACTCGCATCTCTTGCGTTTCATTCGTCCATCTAGCTACCAAAGGGAAGATATAAAGGTAGGTAGGTACTCACCTCATGGTCAAAACACCTGCCTAGTAAAGTCATCATCCTCGTCCTCATCTTCAGGTCTTCGGAACTGTTTAATGAATATCACTTGATTCGCACTAGTTCTTCCTCGGTTCTCTCCTTGCTATTGGATTCGTCAGAATATCGCTTCGGTTTCTATAATTATTTTCTTAGTTCCTTCCTGCTTCCTGCTGTAAAGACTGTGACTGGGTCATCGACTACATAGCCCAGAAGACACCGCATGCAAGCCGAACACTGTCATCCAAAACATCAGGCTTATACGGCCGATAAAAAATACCGCGCGTCAAACCTGCAGTAGTACCGACCACTACCTTGACCCGTGCACATCTCGTCTGTTTATGCTAAAAAACCATTACCACAAGCTCAAGTTACACTGGTTATTTTCCTTGTCGATAAGTCAATAGTGTTGTACCACTACTCAATAATTGATGATCGATAAACCTACATAGTAGTAACAACAACAGTTGGACCTAACTAGTAAAACTACTTATTGCCCGATCCCGATCCCGATCCCGATCCCGATCCCGATCCCGATCCCGATCCCGATCCCGATCCCGATCCCGATCCCGATCCCGATCCCGATCCCGATCCCGATCCCGATCCCGATCCCGATCCCGATCCCGATCCCGACCCCGACCCCGATCCCGACCCCGATCCCGATCCCGATCCCGATCCCGATCCCGACCCCGATCCCGATCCCGATTGTTATAAGCGGCGATGGGCTTGCAACCTGTCACGTATGGACTGCTAACTACTGCAAAATGTGGGTATGTGCCGAATATAATATTTGGACGTGCCTCTGACTGCTATCGACAACTCATGACAACACTTCCCATCCCTAGTGAATCACGTCATCTTGAACCGGCCAATCAGAATGCATTTTTTCCCACTCCCCCCGTACCTCATACCTCACTGACTTGACAGAGTTGTTTGTTTGAAGAAATGAAGCCATTAGGCGTCTATTAGGCTATGTAGTCGATGGACTGGGTAGGTACTTATTAAAAATACCTAAAGAATGCTGCTAAGTCAATTCTATAATAATTTTCGATCACAGGGTTAGGGTTGCAAAACTCTACTTATTAATAGTCATAATAGGTACCCCTACACAAAAATATAATAAGAAATAAATGCAAACACTTGCATCTAGGGTGCGTGCGTATGAGTCACATTTATAATCATACTAATATTATAAATGTGAAAGTTTGTGAGTGTGTGTGTGTGTGTTTGTTACTCTTTCACGCAAAAACTACTGAACGGATTATAATGAAACTTTACAGTAATATAGCTTATACATCAGAATAACACATAGGCTACTTTTTATCCAGGTACCACCCGTGCGAGCAGCTAGTACAAAATTAATTTATTATTTTGAAATAGGTTCCTACTCTAAATATCTTTCTGATAGAAAGTGACATAACTACAAGTAAGGGGTTAAATTGCAAAAATATTTAATAACTAATGTAAATATGTAGGTACCTATATAAACAACACGATGGGCATATTGGGCACTTTATTAAATTCAGTTAAAAACACAACCGATCCTATTATTCTAACAAGACTGAATAACTTGAAAAGAATTACCTACTTGTTAGGTATTTATTTAGTACCTAACTGCTCTGAGAACCTAGATATATAGATAGAACCTATACGCTAGACTCTTCTTTTTTATTACTTTCCGTATCTTATTAATCTACCTAAATATGTAAATATAAACAAAATTTATAAATGACTGACTGATCTATCAACGCACAGTCTACACACAGCACACTGGTATTAGAAATTTGGAGTGTGTATTCCTTTTTTTGTGTAAGGGTGCACTAAGGGTGAAAAGGGCTAAAAAATTGTGTATGATAATAATTTTCATAAGTAGTAAGTGCGTACCTACCTAAGTATTTCTTTAATTTAAAAAATTGGTACATCGCTTAATATATTTTATTATAGATACGAAGTCACGGGTAACAGTAACTGTTGAATTTTTGTACCTAAGTACTCTTTACTTCACATCACACCCTTTTTTATAACAATAACAACACATTTCAACCGAAAAGAGACATGAAGAACATTTTAATCGCTAATAGGGTGAGAGCGCTTTTTGTTGGGCATTTTAACAATATTTAATTTTAAAATAATTGTATTATGGCCTCTCCCTAGCCTCAAAGGTTTGCTGGTAGAAAACTCTTTTAGGGCTAAGCTCGCCTTTGTACATGTTCTTTGGTTAATATTTTCTGTGTACAATAAAGTATTTGAAAGTATTTGAAAATAAATAATTAAAACAACGATTTTTAAACAATATAGAACCGAGTATTTATCTATCTCTATTGTTAAGCAAAGGTTTTGTAAGAGGCGATATTTATTTATTAAATATTCTTATCTAAATAGACAAAACGGGAAAAAAAATAAGTTGTGTTAATCAAGTCTAGAGGTATATCGCATCACAATAACTGCCCAGGAGCGTGTCTGTCAATGTCAATAAATGTCATATTGAGACCGTAGCGCGGTTTATTTAACCAGTTTACACTCTTTTAGGTGCGAGTATAGAGCTGCCAAGTACTCCTCGCGGTGCCAATTAAAGTGCTGCACGTGTGGTGAGTCGTCCCAACACTGCCAGTTGCACTGAAAACAATTGTTATTTTGTAAGTATGGATACTTATTGTATCTACCTACATTGGTACCTAAGTACATTGATTAATTCGATTTTCCTAAACGTCTAGTACCTACGCGCTCTGAGAAAACTGTGTTGAGAGTTACAATAGAACTCTAAAAAGGTAACTAAAAAGGTTGTGACTGTGTGATTATTATAAGTGTGGGATGAGCAAAATATGAGTTGAGTCAAGATGTCCGTGATGTCAACATTGGCCACAGCGGGAGATCAGCGTTGCAGCATGGCAACATGCAGCAATATGCTGAGCTTTGATGTGCCATTTCTACCACCACACCACTAAATTGTAGAACCTAGTAATTAAACTGTTTTTCTTTTTCTATTCTATTCTACATTATTTTGTTTTCATAATTTGGTATTATTCCTAGGCTTATTTTAACTTTTTTGTATTGTGGTGACTGAAAAGCCAAATATTTAAAATTGTATGGTGAGATAATGTCAAAAATAATAACATGATGTACCTACCTATAGTAGGTAGGCAAGTAGAAGCCAAGATCTCGGAACGAATTAAACCTAACTAAACAAAAAATTACAAATACCTATGTTATATGACTTGCCTAATGCCTACTCGAAGTTAGTATAATAACATTTAGGTTTTTACGTTGTTACCAAGAAGATGAGGAGCAACCCAAGTAACACAAAGTTGCTGTTTAACAGCTGACTCGCGGTTCACATCGATACTATAGATTATCTTGGTATGGGCATGCCATGAGAAAGGAAGATCATGTGACGAGGACGATGTTAGGAATGAAAGTGGATGAATATAAAAGTATAGGTAGGCCAAAAAAAAGATGGATGGATTGTGTGAAAGATGATTTTGGTAAGAAAGAAGTGAGCGATGAGATGGCTGCTGAGAGGGATATGGAAGACAAAACATGTTGTGCCGACCGACCCCACATAATGTGAAATGAACAGACAGGGCAGGAAAACTTGTGGGGCAGGGAAATGAAGGTGGTACTATGGTATAAACCATATTTACCTTTATACCGAGCGCTGTCATAGAGGCGTAAGCACGGCTACTTCGTTTCACAGCCCCCACAGGATCAACCTTAGAGATCAGGAACAGAGATGGCGCCCTGCACGGCGGTTCGTGGTAAGCTTGCGTTGCCCGCAAATAGTGCTTTGTAGCGACGCGATATAATAACTTCATGTGGGTTCTGTAATAAAAAAATAGGAAGGTATAGGTACCTACATGCCCGGTACCTATATAGATACCGACCGGTAGGTTCGTAAAGTAAAAGTAAATAGAATCCATCGGCAGTTTATTTCTGCTGCCATCATTACGAAGCAGCAAGGTACAGATTATAGAGACATGTTTTTAAATAGGTATGACTAACATCATATATTATTATGTACTTACCTTATTATTATAATATTACCTACTTATGTATACTTTATTTGTAATTATGATACAGGTTTTAAGCATTTGTAGATTTTTACAAACTCATTATGACGAACCTGGCATAAGACGTGAGAGCCTTCTGCATGAGTTTGTTGTTGGGATATAGAGAGCGAGATAATCCCACAGGTACCTCTTCCACGTCTGCAGGCGAGTCCCACACCTGGGCAGCCACTCGGTCCAGCACTGGCTGGTAACTGGAATACAAATCAGATCACAGTTTCAAGACGTCGACATTTTTTCGTCTAATATTTTATTTTTCTACTTTTTGTGCATGACAGTTGCAATCAAGAATGAATGAAAAAAATATATTTCTAAGCTTGCCTTGCCTCGGCCTCAACCAAAATTTAACGTCTTTAAAAATAGTCCTCTATTTTACGTCCAAATTTAATAAAAAAAATGAAAAAAAATAGGATCACAATCACGACTGTAATCCCCAAGTATTCCTTCACATCCTCTCAGATCTCCAGACGCTTAGATCCTTTGTAGATGTCTAGTGGGGGTAGTCAGAAGCACGTCCAAACATTATAGTGACGAGGACGATGTTAGGAATGAAAGTGGATGAATATAAAAGTATAGGTTGGCCAAAAAAAAGATGGATGGACTGTGTGAAAGATGATATTGGTAAGAAAGAAGTGAGTGATGCCCACATTTTTCAGTACCAAGTTAGCATTCCATACGTGACAGGTTGCAAGCCCATCGCCGCTTATAAGAATACTAACTGGTTTCCTCACGATTTTTTCCTTCACCGTTTTGAGCACGTGTTTTCGAATTTAATTCTTGTCGTGTAGGTAGAGTGCAGACAAATCAATTTGTGGGGTCAATAGCAATGCTAGGCCTGAAGATCTCCAATCACTACTAAGAACGAAGAGTTAAATAACCTACCGTTCTAAATCCTTAAGGGCATGTACCAGCAACTCGGCCCACACATACGCTCCCACAGAGAATCCGTGAACCACCAGTGGACGGTGCTCGTTATATTCCAGGAACTTCATGAGATTCGCTGCGACCACCTGAAAAGTCGCGACACTTTACCATCATGATCTACAACTACAACCCGATTTATGCGTGAATAAATGGTGTAATATCTTTATAATGTTACTTTATTAGGGAATAAATGAAGTCAAGGCTACCAGGTAGCCTTGACTTCATTTATTCCCTATTACTTCATTTATTCATTTATTCATTTATTTATGGTACGAAACGGAATGCATTCCGTTTCGTACCATCATCGTATCAACATCTGTCTTTCGACTTCAAAATCTTAACCCACTGAAAACTCAAACATATGCGATTTGACTCTTGACTTACATACCTGTAATAAAATAAATACGATCCCCAAGTGCGGTAGACATCTTCTCAGATCTCCGGACGCTCAGATCCTTGAAGATATCTAAAGAGGTCATTCAAAGGCACATCCATACATTACAATTGGCACATGCCCACATTTTCTAACTGGTTTCTTCACGATGTAGGTGAGCACAGTATAAAAACATAATTAGGTACAATTTGCTTCGTCTGCACGACTTCTTTTATTTATTAAAAAGGATACCTACCAACATAGGTGTACATATTCACATTAAAAAAAAGTAAAAGTTAAAGCAAAGTGCTCCCGCAATTATAGGGTACCACAGCATGCGAAAAGTTTTTAACATCTTAAAAATATTATATCTATAAATATAATACCTATATAAAAGGTTTATATATATATTAAATAAAAAGTTCTTTCGTGAACTTCATCTCAACACAAATTACCTGAGCACCTCTGACAGGAAACATGAGCTGCATCGGCGAGCAAGTGACTGTCATGACATCATACCCCATCTCCAAGTAAATATTTGCGTATTTCACCAGGTGCCTCGGTTTGGAGAGCATCCAGCTCATTATAACGCAGAGGGGCCTCTCCAAAGGGGCTTGCAGTCTGGTAAACACATTTTCGTAATCATATTTAAGCTGAGTGGCTAATTTTATTCTCATTGTTGCATATTTTTTGTTCAACTTGAATATTTATTAGTGACATGGCCATGTACCTATTTACATACCTATTTGATTTAAATAGGTATGCTACTTGGCGTCAGAAATAATGATTTACTTCCTCGAACGAGCTCCTGTACGTACAATGAGTTCCTTCTACCTACTACTGCCAAATTTACTTACCTACTCGCAGTGCCGTAAACAAGGTTGTGCCGGCGTCCCCTATGATGCGGGGTACCCTCAAAATTGGGGGACTCCGAGGTTTTATAGGGGTGTAAGCGAACAGGCCCGGGTGATTATTAGTTATTATTCAGCTCATAATAAGTGCTTGCAGCGTATTTTGATCTTGATCATGATTTGCCGCGCGATAGATTTTAGACTTGGGACTAAGTAGGTACTCACTTCAATGTATTTTTATCAGGCTTGAGGTCCAGTCTATCATTGCTGATATATTGCATGTTTTGTGTGATAGGCTGGCTGTGGACCCCGCGTGTGAAGAGAACAGGTGCGAGAGACATAGCCTTTTGTAAATTGACCTTAAAAATAAACCATGATCAATGTCTGGTTTTGATATAAAGGATGTTTTTAAATATACTAGCTGTCCCGACAGACGTTGTCCTGTAAAATGTCAATAATCCCACAGAAAAAAGCACTTTCCGTTTTTCCCGATCTTTACGCCATCCTTATCACTTAGGGGTATGAAAAATAGATTTATTTATTTATTTATTTATTTGACATAAAGAAATGTTACACAATTTATTTTGAATCCATAGGCTCCCGAACTAGTATAAAACTGTGTTTCAGGAGCCGGTGGCTTCTCCCATCCCAGTACATTCTGTTATTTCTAAATTATGCCAAAATAAAAGTAACAATAATTTTAATTTTAAATTACAAAAACAAAGTTATTTGCACCCATTGAGGTAATCAACAAAAGTTTGAGAGATAGTAGCCGATTCTCAGACCTACTGAATATTCATATAAAATTTGGTAAAAATCGGTAAAGCCGTTTCGGAGGAGTAAGGTAACTAACATTGTGACACGAGAATTTTATATATAAGATCCAACCGTCATTTGCAAACACCAAACTAGGATTCCCCATGGCTATCAGAAACTACGAACACCATAAAAAGTACCTACAACAGTACCCTGACACAGACCTGATAATTACGAACAATGCAAACATTCAATTGCTTTCAATTCAATTGTCATTGTTCATGTGGTCAATTATTTGTCCTTCGGGTAATTTTTTTTCGAGTCATTGTCATTCGGACAATCGTTTTTCGATCAACTTTACTTCATCAAGATACTCACCTCATGTCTAAAACACCTGCTTAGCAAAGTCACCACGCTTGTCCTCATCTTCAGGCCTTCGGACCTATTTAGTGACAATCACTCGAGTCGCACTAGTTCTTCCTCGGTCACTCTGTTATTGGATTCGTCAGCACTTCACTTCGGTTTCTATCATTCTTTTTTAGTTCTGCAAAGACTAAGAAATATCACTACATATGTAGGTAAAATACCCTACTGAATGCTGAAGTAGGTATCAAGGTATATTCTAGATGTTATTTTTCACTAGATTAGTTATTATAAAACACTACCAAAATACTATTAAAATTAATAAATAAAAATTAAATGCAACCACTCGCACGTAGCGTGACCATTACAATATATAATTATCATTTTGAATAATGCGAAATACCTATCTGATATTGTCTCTGATCATATTTACCTATTATCATAGTGATTAAAGGCGATAATTTCGAAAAATATAAATAACTGTGTAATAAAGGAACACTTAAATAAACACAACAAATCTTCTTTATTTGACAAGGCTGAATAAATTCGAATTCGTAGATCAAACCTAAGATTTTGGCAAATCTTTAAAAACAGATTAGGTACCATTACGCGTGCGTATTTACTTGTTATTAGGGTTCCGAACCCAAAGGGTAAAAACGGGACCCTATTACTAAGACTTCGCTCTCCGTCTGTCTGTCACAAGGCTGTATCTCATGAACCGTGATAGCTAGATAGTTGAAATTTTCACAGATGATGTATTTCTGTTGCCGCTATAACAACAAATACTAAAAACAGAATAAAATAAATATTTAAGTGGGGCTCCCATACAACAAACGTGTTTTTTGGGCGTTTTTTATAGATAATAGTACGGAACCCTTCGTGCGCGAGTCCGACTCGCACTTGGCAGGTTTTTTTAGTAACTAGATACTTTTTTTCATCTTTTGTATTCCACTAATAGATAAGTATGTACCTAAATGCAAAAGATTGTGTGGATGTTGAATGTTTGAGTTACAATAACGACTGAACCGGTTTAGCAAACTTATTAATTTTTTTTAAAACTTACCTACGTATACCATAGTTCTGGAATAATAATCCAAATAAAAATACAAAGAGATTGATTGCTGATTTGATGCACGACTGGTGAAAATCATTTTTTTTTCTTATGGTAATAACTTGAACTCTCGCTCGGTACCAGGTTATCGTTGAGTTTTGGGACACCCTGTGTAATCGTGGGGCAGGTGTCAAATAAAAACCGGCCAAGTGCGAGTCGGACTCGCGCACGAAGGGTTCTTCCATACCATTATCTAAAAAAACGGCAAAAAAATCACGTTTGTTGTATGGGAGCCCCACTTAAATATTTATTTTATTCTGTTTTTAGTATTTGTTGTTATAGCGGCAACAGAAATACATCATCTGTAAAAATTTCAACTATCTAGCTATCACGGTTCATGAGATACAGCCTTGTGACAGACAGACGGACAGCGAAGTCTTAGTAATATCGTACCACTGAAAACTGAAAACAGTCACCAGCTCCGGACCTAAATAATTAACAAATTCTGAAAGTCATCGAATTACAGACTTTTTTTGACAATTAGAAAATTACAGGTTTTTTTGACAGTAAACCACTACTTTTGACAAGCGTATAAAATAAAAAATAGTTTTATAACATTATGTATTTATTATAACTACAATGTTTACTTGCTTACAACCTAAAGTAATTAAACTATAACAAACCATAAAAAATTTAATCTAACAAAATCGAAATACAACCAATATTACTTTAAACCAATCTTTGTTTAAAATATCACAAAGTAATAATTTTGATCCCATATAAAAATGACAGTCTACAGATAAATACATAAGAAACTGTTCAACATTTTTCTCAAAGCAATGAACAGTATATTTACCAAACAAAAATGAAAGTTACATTAATACTATGATTAAATTTATATTTCTCGGCAATTTTCGTCTTCCGGCCGTCCCACCTCGTTAGTTACTAACGAGCCACATCCACGGTAACGTTCACTCTCGAAACAGTTGGTTCTGAATGAGTGAATGAATGTTGTAACAGCTCTGTATGATATATCATTTTCTTTCGTATTCCCGAAGAAGAGAGACTCGAATCATATAAATTTAATCGTAGTACTTTATTAGGTAATGCAATATTGGGATTCTGGGATCCCGCATGACATGCGGGAAACGCGGGATTTGCGGGATTACGCAGCAATAGATTTCATACTGATAACTGACGGAGATTTTAAATCCCGCAAATACCGGGATTTTAATTATTAATCGAGATTTCATTCCCTAATAAGTATGTAAGGCGAAATACTTAAATACTAAAAGAGCTAACGAGACGTGCATTCAACATTATCAGATAAAATCTTGATTTTAGTTTTTATAAATCTAATTGTATAATTTAAACTATTACCTAAAAGTCTTCAATTCTAATCCGAATTTATTTTCTCTATAATTTTATTTAGTTTTGGATCCCGTAATTACATAGATATTTCGTTTTTTTTATCCTTGCCTATTTATTTGGCTTATAACAAATTTTGCCTATAAATAAAGGCTTTAAGACACACTTTTCATCCAACCGCCCGTCGGCACTAAACTTTAAGTCATTCTCACTGAGATATTTGTGTGAAAATGTCAACTAAGTCAAAAAGTATTTCAATAAAATCACAAGGATCTAGGTGAAGCTACGCCTGTTCCTCGCGACCAAGCCTAAAAGAATCAGGCAACAAACACGGCGCGTGCCTATAATTTTTTCATCGCTAAGTGTGTCCTGAAAAGTTACGACATGAACTTAAAGTTTAGTGACAGGCAAATCTGACATCTATTCTAGTTAACCTAGGTTTAGTTAAAATGATCTGTAGCCTAGGTATTCCATGTTAGGTAACGCATTTCTGGTTTCCAAAACTATTAACTTTTTCCTCAAGATTCCCTAAGAAATAACATAAAAAGAAGAAACATGGGCAGATAAGAATACCCTGATCGTACCATGTCAAATGTCAAATTTGGTTACCATTTTCGTGTGACCAATCATAGAGCGGCATTCGAGCGCGGCAGCAGCGCTATGAACGGACGACGGTCGCGCGCATATTTACCTTTATGTTAAAACTAGTCACGCGGCAAACTTGTGTCCTGCGAATGCTGCGCTATGTCTGGTCACACCTTTATATATGCTTATATGACAGCTAACATAACAATTATTCAATTTTTGCTAAATAAGTTTCTTCTGTTATTCTTATTATTATTGTTTTCGTATAAAAAAAGTTTCACGGCTCTAATACCCCAAGTACAGTAGACATCCTCTCAGATCTCCAGGCGCAGTCGATGTCTAAGGGGGTATTAGTCAGGCACTCTTTTTGAGCCACTTACAAGAACCCTAATCCTCCTCACAATGTCTTCCTTATTATTTTAAATAATGATTTTTTAATTCTACATAATTTTCGAGAGCTATGAATATATTTTCGGTTTTAATCTACTGTAACCCTACAAACTGCATAGGATTTTCGACGTTACGCCGCTGTGTTTAGAGTCGCAATCTCATCTTGTCGGGCTGGCTGACTAGCCCGTTCGCGTCAAGGTGTGCGTACAGAGCAGCTAAATACTCCTTCGGGTGTTTGATGTAATGCTGCACGTGTGGAGACCTGTCCCAGCATTTCCAGGTGCACTGGAACGAAAAGAGAATAATTACGTTTAAAAAACTAAAAACAAAACCGACTTCATGTTTATAAATATAAATAGTAGGGGGGGGCTCCCCCACACCGAAATCTAGGAGCCCTACCCCGGCTAGCCCTCTACTCGGTGTACGCCAATGAAAGAAGGGCAAGGTCTATAGTTGAAAACCACTATCAATACCCATAAATTTTGAAGGTTTCTCTCGATTTCCCTTGGATCCCATAATCAGATGCTGACTTGGTGATAATGAGACCACCTCGGAATTATAGGCTTTCAAATAAAAAAAAATCATTTTGTAAATCCGTCCACAAACGCCGAAGTAATCGCGTAACATACAAACAAAAAGCTAGCTATCACCATTGTTGGATTATGTATTACCTTGATGCCCATCTCACACCAGCTATCGTGGACACTGCGGTTGCTGGATTCTGCTCCAACAGGATCACTCTTAGAGAGAAGGAAGAGGGCTGGAGCGCGACAGAGGTTGGTGTGGAACAGCTGCGAGGAACGGATGTAGTGGATGGTAGCGGCAGAGTGGAAAGTCTTCATGTGGTATCTGGAAGAAACGCAATAAATAATAAATTATAAAAAAAACTTTCGTGAGTTGTACTACACATTATTACAACAACGGGAAATTACTCACGTAAATGATAAATTGTCAATGAGGACACCGACAATGTTTCGATTCATCTAGAGAATCTTCTTCAGGGTGAGTGGACCATAACGCGCGCGCTACCCTGCTCGCATTGCGACTCGCGTTATGGTCCACTCACCCTGAAGAAGATTCTCTAGATGAATCGAAACATTGTCGGTGTCCTCATTGACAATTTATCATTTACGTGAGTAATTTCCCGTTGTTGTAATAATGTATAAAAAAAACATTTTAAATAGTAATACTGCTAATTACTACGTTTTTTTCTTGTATTGCTGACGTTTATATTTAAAAGCAGTCCGCCCCAGCGGCTTCGAACCCACGACCATCGGATTAAAAGTCGAGGTAAGGCCTTCCCACTCGGCAAACACGGCTTTTTGTTCGAAATCGGTTAAGCCGTTATTAAGTAACAAATAAACAAAAACTTTGCATTTATAATTCCTGCAAACGGTACAGATAACGATCTTAAACACGACATTATTTATTATTATCTTGACATGTCCACAAATATTTATTTATATACTTATCGATAGAAGAAATAAAAATAAAATGATTTATAAATCAACTATGATAATACAAGGGTTCTGTAGGTGTAACACACAATTTGCACCTTAATTTAAATGTGAAAGTTTGTGATTTTTGAAAATAAAAATAAAAACTAGCTAAATGCGAGTCGGACTCGCGCACCAAGGGTTTTCGTACCATTATCTATTAAAATACGACAAAAAAAAACACGTTTGTTGTATGGGAGTCCCACTTAAGTATTTATTTTATTCTGTTTTTAGTATTTGTTTTAATAGCAGCAACAAAAATACATAATCCGTGAAAATTTCAACTGTCTAGCTATCACGGTTCATGAGATACAACCCTGTGACAGACAGACAGACGGACAGACAGACAGACAGACAGACGGACAGCGAAGTCTTAGTAATAGGGTTCCGTTTTTACCCTTTGGGTACGGAACCCTAAAAACGACAAAAAAACACGTTTGTTGTATGGGAGTCCCACATAAGTATTTATTTTATTCTGTTTTTAGTATTTGTTTTTATAGCGGCAACAAAAATACATAATCCGTGAATATTTCAACTGTCTAGCTATCACGGTTCATGAGATACAGCCCTGTGACAGACAGACAGACGGACAGACAGACAGACAGACAGACGGACAGCGAAGTCTTAGTAGTCTGTCACAGCTGTGACAGACTTTTATAAATTACTGATTTGCGACGATGGGTCTAGACCCATAGTGATTTAGCTAGCACAGATCGTATCGTATCTACGATAGATATTGGTGGCGATTCTGTTGTGTCCACGCTTAAGTTAAAATTCCTAAAAACTATCAATCTTATTTCTTTTAAGATAAAGTTTAAAATAGCGTAACCTTAAAGTGACAGTTCTAAAACAGAATAGTTTTAAATAAATTTTCGATTTTTGTAATAGATTTAGAAAACGTCAAGCTAAATTTAAGCGACATGTAAATTGGTGTTGACTAAGATGACACTTGGTTGTGTCAAATATGCGAAATAAAATAGAGAAACGGCTAAAATATCCCAATTTTTAGGACTGTCATTTTGATGTGACTCTAATTTAGACTTTAATATAAAAGGAATAAGATCGATCGTTTTTTTTTACGAAATTTTAAGTTAAGCTTGGACACAACAGAATCGCCACCATTGTCATCGTATAATCACGTTGATACGATAGTGAGTCATGCTAGCCCCTCAGGCCACTGATGTCGATGGCAGCTCTTACAGTGATAAAGTCATGACCAAAGTCCAATAATCTTTTACAAGGTTCGCTGCACTAACCCGCGAAACCCTAAAAAACATTAAGTTCTTATCATCAAAATACAAGGCCAGACGGTAATGTTATCTTTTAAAAGACATAAATAACTCATACTAATATTATGAATGCTAAAGTCCATTATTTACGTTTTTTAAAACTAAAAAGAAAATGTTTTAACCAATTGATAACGTTAAGAGAAGATAATTAGTTTTATTAGTCCTACAATACAATTTAAATACTATATAAATAAATAATACATTTTGGAGGACTTTACACACAGCGCCATCTAGCCCCAAACTAAGCAAACTAAGCTTGTACTATGGGAACCAGATAACTGATAGAATACTTATATACTTTTTTTTTTGTAAATACATACTAAATATTATACATATTACTACCAACTGAGCTGTGAGACCAGTCAATATAATAAAAAAGATCATCAAAATCGGATCACCAGATTTAAAGATATTGCGCAGCCATAATTTTTTTTTATTGTGTAGAGAATAGTTTGAAGTTGTTCTTATTTAAATTATATTATGTAGAACTTATAATGTGCTATTTGACAAGATTTAGAAAACCATTACCTAGATTATTCAGAAGTGACTATGGAACGCATAAAAAAATATTATTTTCAATTCTGTTGAGTATTGGACCTAAAAATGTAAATTAAATATCGACAATTTAAATAACCCGCAAAAACTATTCTTTATGCAAATGGCGTCGCACTAGTTTCTGTGACGTTACATGCTTGTCAACAAAGAAACAAATATCAAGTTTTTTAAGGCAGGCGATGACATATTGACAAACATGTTACGTCATTTTCGATTCGACCAATCCTGAATGTTTTGTGTCACGTGACTGGCGTTTAAAAATTTATAATATGAATTTATGGGTTTTTTAATAAATTATTGTAGTAACTCAGTTGGTAGTAACTCTGCCTTCAGCGCTGTAGGTTGTGGGTTCGATCCCCACCCAGAGCAAATATTTGTGTGATGAACATAGATGTTTGTTCTGTGTCTGGGTGTTAGTATGTATCATAATGTATTTATTTACAAAAACAAAAGTATATAAGTATTCTATCAGTTATCTAGTTCCCATAGTACAAGCTTTGCTTAGTTTGGGGCTAGATGGCGATGTGTAAAATGTAAAAAAAAAAAAAAAAAAAAAAAATTGCAAGTTATTTTACTCCATAACGCTTTATGAAGGCATAATTTACATAGATTACTATCAACAAACACTTTATTTTTCATATTGTAAAATAGAATATTCTTTAAAAAAAAATATATAACCTCCTAACTTCTCTATTGATCGAAACATTTTCGTCGGTTTTTTTTTAATGATTAAAACGTTTATTAACTTACTCCATGTAAGCTTGCAGAGTTTTCTTCATGATAGCGTTCTTGGGGAAGATGGCGGCCGGCACACCGATCGTAATCTCGCTAATGTCAGCTGCCGAGTCCCACACTTGGGCAACCACGCGGTCCATTACGGGCTGGTACCTGGAAAACAATAAAATATACTTAAGGCGCTCCCTGTCGACGATTGTTTTTTTTCGAAACGAAAAAAGAAATACTTCTGAACAAGCCACATCTCCTATTTTATAATGTACTAGCGACCCGCCCCGGCTTCGCACGGTTGCAAAGCTGATACCAAAATATATTACAGAATGTCTTTGTATAGGTACTCGTTAACAGCATTTAAAATTTAAAAAAAAAAGTCGCGCTGATTTGAAATCTTTAAATTATCAGTGGTTCTCTAATATATTAAGCATGTTTTTATACATATAAACCTTCCTCCTGAATCACTCTATCTATTAAAAAAAACCGCATCAAAATCCGTTGTGTAGTTTTAAAGATCTAAGCAAACATACATACAGACGCGGGAAGCGGAAAGCGACTTTGCTTTATACTATGTAGTGATAGTATATGTGAATAAAGATGTACCCATCTTTAATCACTTCGATAAATAATCCTACCCCTGCAATGACGACAAACACACGTCGGAGCGTGGTCCGCCTTTGCTTTTTGTATAAATTAATGATATAAATTATGTATAATTACTTATCAAAAATGTATTGTAATAGAAATCTAGATCTACATATTACTTATCTTTAACAATAAATCACAAGTTGATTTTAATAGTAGGTATCAAAATATTTCGATCATAAATTCTAAAACTTATCATTTTGAAATAATATCTTTATCGTGAAAAGTTTCTGCTATTATGTTTTCAGCTTAATAGAAATCTAGGTAGGAACCTGAAGTAATATACTTATAAAAATAGAAGATGTGGCTTGTTCAGAAGTATTTCTTTTTTCGTTTCGAAAAAGAGCAATCGTCGACATATATAGCCCCTTAAGACGAGTTATAAATGTTTTTTTTTTCAATAACCGCAAAATATAGACAGAAACACGTTTGGTAAAACTTTTCTCGATAGATTTATTTTCCAAAGTTTGCTCTTTAAAATCACTAGTTTTTTTTAGTCAAAATCAGCGCGAGTCGGACTCGCGCACGAAGGGTTCCGTACCATTATCTATAAAAAACGGCAAAAAAACACGTTTGTTGTATGGGAGCCTCCCTTAAATATTTATTTTATTCTGTTTTTAGAATTTTTTGTTATAGCAGCAACAGATATACATCATCTGTGAAAATTTCAACTCTAGCTAACACGGTTCATGAGATACAGCCCTGTGACAGACAGACGGACAGAGAAGTCTTAGTAATAGGGTTCCGTTTATACCCTTTGGGTACAAAACCCTAAAAAATGAACTAAAGAGCTTCAGCACTATACACATATACAATACAGAATACATACATACATAATGCACCTTATTAAGAGTGAAACTCACAATTCCTTATCGTTCATCACGTGGACACAGAGCTCGCCCCAAATGTATCCAGCGACGGAGAACCCGTGGACCACCAGAGGTTGCTCGTTTTCGTTCTGCTGCATGAACTTCAGCAGGTCTACTGCTACCAGCTGCAATTTAAACATTAGGATCAATTTCTACAACATCCTGCTATTATAAATCAAAGTTGTGAGCATGTTAGGATGATTTTTCCCAAACGGATTTGGTTGAAACTCGGAATATACATAGCATGAATAAAAAGCCGGCCAAGTGCGATTCGGACTCGCACACGAAGGGTTCCGTACCATTATCTATAAAAAACGGCCAAAAAATCACGTTTGTTGTATGGGAGCCGCCCTTATATATTAATTTTATTCTGTTTTTAGTATTTGTTACCTGTGATCCTTTCAGCGGCCACATCAGTTGCCACGGTGTGCAAGACACGCTGACCACATCAAACCCTTGCTCCAGGTAGAGAGTGGCATACTTCATGACGTGCTTCTGTCTTGCGAGTAGCCAGTTGATCATGACACAGATCGGCCGGTCCACAGGCTTGTCCAACCTGGAGGCAACGGAGGGATATAAAGTCAGAAGGTATTTATTTCATTGATATCACAAGGATTTCTTTGAAACGTCTTAGGAGCTAGGTGAAGCTACGCTTGTTCCTCGCGACCAAGCCTAGAATAGGAATACATAATGCCGGGGTCCCACGGCCCGCTTTTTCACGCGAAAGACCGCGCCAAGGCGGACGGACGCGCCGTGGGAACGATGCATCCGTGGTGGCCCGTGCTCGGAACGCTCTGTACGCGACGCGCCGGACGCACACAGGCGGAGCGTCATCCGGCGAGGCCCGTCGTTTTACGCGCCGTGGGACCCCGGCTTTAGGGTTATCATATAGGATTACCAGGCACGGATGCTCCCAGGGCACGATCGCTTGCGTTAAGAGTGAGTTTCCATTTACGCGGACCTCACCTCAAACTCACCTTAATTGACCCAAACAGGCTGATATGTCTTAAAAAACAAAAAAACCGGCCAAGTGCAAGTCAGACTCGCGCACGAAGGGTTCCGTACCATTATCTATAAAAAACGGCAAAAAAAACACGTTTGTTGTATGGAAGCCCCACTTAAATATTTATTTTATTCTGTTTTTAGTATTTGTTGTTATAGCGGCAACAGAAAAAACATCATCTGTGAAAATTTCAACTGTCTAGCTATCACGGTTCATGAGATACAGCCCTGTGACCTGTGACTTGAGTAATTGCTAATTGTAGAAATTATATAAAACTGTAGTAATTGTATTTATTCAATTTGTGTGAAATCTTGTGTCTGTACTGAACTATTCTGAACACACGAATAAAGAAAAAAAAATCTGTGTTAATTCTTACAAAGCGCTTAAAAATAACATCGATTACAGATTACAGGTAAAATATTTATGGCGCCTTATGTAAATATAAGAACCTAAATATAACTATAATGTTATCAAAACACAAACATGTTTCTCTAAAACGGGAATAGCGCGTTTTGCAAGGTCGAACGCTCATCCTGCAATGAGTGTAGGCAGATGTAGCTACCTACCTAGTAAATTTAAGTACTTACAACCGACAATGCGCAATCGTATACCTACAAGCCGTAAATAACTTAGCCATGTTGCTATTTACAATACGTACCTACAACGCAAATTAGTTAATCACTTTACATAGACAAATATTTGATATTATAAATCCGAATGGTTGTGAGAATGTTTTTATGTTTGTGCCTCAACCGAGACCAAACGGGTTTGGATGAAGCTTGGAATATAAATAGCTTATGTCCTGGAATAGCATTTATGATACTTTTTATCCTGGTGCAAAGCGAACAAAACCGCGGGCGGATACTAGTATTTTTAGCCGTATTTTAGATACTATTAGTGACAAACCGTGACAAACGTTGTTCTGTCAAATTTTTTTGTAATAATCACATAGGAAAAAGCAATTCAGGCAGCTTCCAATTTTTTCCCTACAAACCTTGTACTGATAAAATAAATTACGAATTTTGGTTACGAATTTTCATTAGTCAAAACTGCGTTGCTATGACGACTAATTGTTTTTAGTGTGTGATGTCAGATTTGTTGCACATCGACGCTATATTAAAAACATACTTTTTGCGTTTTTTTATCATTTAGGGGTGGTTTTTCGGATTATATGTTCCCCTTTATTTCTTTATTCTGATTTTTTATCTACAAACTACAGCTAATTTTATCTTAATCCGTTTTGTGGTTTATTTTTGATTAGGGAACAAACATAGCAGCCTTATCACAAACTTTCGCATTTATAATATTATTAGTATTCTTTACTGCGAAAAGCCAGTCAGCAGTACAACTGCCGGCCAGCTTGAGCAGACAGCTTTGGGAACTTTGTAAATATGATTTCTGTTCAATCATGCATGGTGAATTACACTTTTCAATGGTTTTTTACAAAGTGCGCCAAACCTTTGCCGAATTATTTAGCCGAATATTCGACTCGGTGTACTATTTACCGAACATTCGGCTGACTGTTCGTATTCGGCCCAACACTAATATATACCTACCCGTAAATTAACAATTCATACAGTTTATAACAAAGATGGCGATATCAATGCAGTTAATGCAAATATATTTTGTTAACTGGTTCTTATGTATTTTTCCAATATTCTGTATTAAATTAGTATTAGATGTTATTTTTAATCGACAAATAAAACGGAGAAGGATCTCAGGTATATTTTTTTTGTTAGACCACGCTTAACTTTTTACAGAGTAGACCATACCATACTTCCATACTCCGAAATTGGTCTCATATTTTTTTTTTGATTGGATCGTTTATTTCTTCGTTTTTCTTTTTAGTTTTCTAAACGTTATTATTGTTATTATGTTTGTTTTTGTTATATATTTTGTTGAGTTATTTCAATCTATTTATGTAATTATTGTGTAAAATAAATTGGTACTGCGAATTTACTCGTATAAAAGGTTCGTAGAGTAGCGGATGGGTTAATATCGAACGCTGAACGCATAAATTGTAAGTTATGACTCTTTAATTGACTTGTGACAAGCGGTGCTCTGCGTGTAACGCCTCAGAGATCTCGTTTTCTTCATAGAGTGAGCAATAGTCAATTCAATACTATACACCTGTCTATCTGCTATTTTTTAATTATACTTTTTAGCAAGATTCATTCATTCAATCATTCATTCATAAACAATGCAGTAGTTCTAACTTTTGATTTTAGACGGGTCTTTATCACGTGACCTTTAATTTAGTAGGTAGGTCAGTAGGTCTAAAACGGTAAAAGTAAGTAGGTAGGTTTTTTTCCAAATATTTGGTGTTCACTCATCGAAAATTATATTATTACTAGCAGACCAGGCCACGCGTTGCTGTGTCAACAGATATCGCGACTATAAATTGAGATGTTAGATATCCTATATTTCAAGTTGGATAAAACTGCACACGGTGTGCAAAGTTTGATTAAAATCGGCTAAGTAGTTCGCGGACAAACATCGTGACAGGAGATTTATATATATTAAGATTAGTTTCCGTAGATTGGTATCAATCACCTAGGCTCGGTAATTAAACATCGATTGCATTTTTTTTTTCAATTTAATTCACTTACTCGGCTTAAAATACAGTCGCGGCATTGCCGATTTCAAACAGATACATAAGTCTGTTTTGACAGACTACGCTTGACGGCATCCAAGCCAATGGAACTAGTAAATATAGGAAACTAGGCAATTTACTAACTGACAAAAACTCATCAAATGCTTTGAAACGGCTGGTAGAAAGAAACATAAGGATACGACCGATCACTCACTTCATGGTCTTCGGATCTGCCACAAGCTTCACTTTGTCGTTGCTGATGTACTGGATGTTCTTGGTGATGTCCTGGGTGTGGGCGCTGCGGTCGAAGCCAACCATGGCTACCGGCGCGCATGAAAGTAGGGGGCGGAAGGACTGTAATGGAGAATATAAAAGTCTACAGTCTACAGCCAGGTCGTCACACTTTTCTAGCAAAGTGCACATGGACAATGTGGGCATCACGGCCTGAACGCAACTCAGAGTGAGTTTCCACCTATGCGGAGCTATGCGAAGCTGCGCGGAGCGAACCAATGACAGTGCTCAAATATTCGAGTTTCGAGCGCTGTGGTCTTGGTCACTTGGTTCGCTCCGCACAGGCTTGCAGAGCTCCGCCTAGGTGGAAAATCATCACTTATAGATACGTATCTTAAAAATATTTTTTACGAGGAAGCTAAGGGCAGAAACTACGGTAATAATCGTAAAAAAAACTTCACACACGTGTATTTCAACTGACCCTAAGTTCATATTTAGATCCGCTCAGTTCTAAACCGTATACTCTCGCGAGATCAGTTCCCTGAGCTCTGCTAGGCCACTACGGCTCTTTAAGGGTAAAGTAGGTAAAGGAATATTTGAAGTAGCTATACTAGTTCATCACTGTTTCCAGCAACGGGAGAAGTTTTCTCTGCTGTTGTCTAGCTTTTTGAATGAAACTCATACCATCGAATCGGCCTCCAAAATGCGGCGCGATTTGTGAGTTCAATAACCACGTTATTAGCAAATAAAAGTACCAATTTATAGCTCGGAAGTTTTTGCGCTCAGATCCAAAGTTTTTCTTAGAAGGATAAAAAATCTGGCGAACTCGTCACCGGCTACGTTGACCTCTTCAAGTGCCTTGATCTAAGTTAGTTACACGTTTATGTACGTACTTCTTAGTACATGTTTATTTTCTGTATGCTTATCTCTCGAAACGTAGAAAAAACCGGCCACTTTAAATATTAATTTTATGCTGTTTTTAGATAAATACATCATCTGTGAAAATTTCAAGTGTCTAGCTATCACGGTTCATGAGATACAGCCCTGTGACAGACAGACGGACAGCGAAGTCTTAGTAATAGGGTCCCGTTTTTACCCTTTGGGTATGGAACCCTAAAAAAAGAACAACGAAGAATTTTCTTCGTTGTTCTTTTTTAGGGTCTCATTATTACTTACTTATTATTATTACTCTCATTATTTATTGGTGGAAGTATTTACTTCGACCAATAAATAATGAGAGACAATTTTAGATCCATAATGAAACTTAAAATAACTAATATCGGCCCTTGACTTTTCGATTGGCTAAAACATTTTCGTGGGTTTTCTTTTTAGTTTTTTAAAAGTAATTATTTAAACTATTTAGGTAAGCTCTGTCTGGAGATTTTTTTCATTCAACATATCATGAAATGCCTCGTGTCTGCGTGCCAATATTTATGACCAATGCCACTATCATTCACCAAACACGCGGTAAAAACGTGATTAGGAATATCATGATTCATCGTTGATATAACATTTCGGCAGGTTATCGTAACAAGTCTAATATTTATTTTAAATAAATCTTTCTCCAATAGAATGTTGATAAGAGGTGTTTTTTGTAAAATTTTATAATTTAATTATTAGCCGACCCGTGACAGACGTTGTCCTGTCAAATTTCAATAATCGAATAGAAAAGACTGAATGTTTTAAGTCTGTGATGTAAGATTTGTTGCACACCAGCGCCATCTATACAGAAATCATCTCTTTTGAGTTTGTTTTTATCGTTTTGTTGTGTTTTTAATTTTTTAAAGTAGTCTAGTATTTATTCGGGCATTATATCTACATTTACAGCAAATTTCAACGTTTTTTAATCCGTTTTGTCGTTAAAGCTTGATTGAGGAACAAACATACATCAAAACTCACAAACTTTCCCATTTATAATATTATTAGGATACAGGCTTCCGCTTGCGGCTTCGCTCGCGTGTTCCTGATTCCACGACATAAGCTAAATAAATTTCGAAATTCATCGTTTGATTTATTGACCATGATTGAGCCACAGAATACGAACTTCACAAACTTTCGGTTTTATAATATTAGTAAAATTTTAGTTCTGATAAAATACAATTTTAGTTGTACGGACCCCCGTCTTGCGAACCCGTCTCCCACTTAACCAATTTATTTTGAGCAACAGACAATCATCTCTGTAGCAGTTCGAAAATTTAAAAGATTGTTGCAATAAAATTTCAACACGTTTTTATATTATGTGTAAATTTTGAAATTATTATTTTGGTAAGAACTTATCCGTTTAATCTTCCTAATCCTAAAAATATTATAAATGACAAAGTTTGTGATAAACCTGCTATGTTTGTTCCCTAATCAAAAATAAACGACAAAACGGATTAAGATGAAATTTGCTGTAGTACTTATGTACCTAGATAAAAAATCAGAATAAAAAAATTATAATCCGAAAAACAACCCCTAAATTATAAAAAAACGCAAAAAGGATGTGCCGGTGTGCAACAAATCTGACATCACAGACTTAAAACATTTAGTCGTCATGCAACGCAGTTTTAAATAATGAATGATACGCATATTCTACCAAAATTCGTAATTTAATTAATTAGTACAAGGTTTGTGGGGAAAAAATTAGATGTTGGCTGAAATTGCTTTTTCTTATGCGATTATTCAAATTTGACAGGACGTCTGTCACGGGTCGGCTAGTACTTAATAAGTTATAAAACCATCCGTTGAGCTGTGGCCTGGGGTTCTAATCTTGAAAATGAATAAAATTTAATGATATATCAGGACACGTCACAATATCATTTCCTAGTATATTTTAAAGGTCCATCCTTTACCGGACCGACAATACTTTTGACAATGGGATATTTGATAAGATATTGAAACCATTCTAGATTATTCAGTAGTGACTGTGGAACCTAAAAATGTAAATTAAATATTGTCAATTTATATAACCCGCAAAAACGCTTGTTTAGCAAATAGCGTCGCACTAGTTTATGTGACGTTACATGCTTGTCAACAAATACAAAACGTCAAATTTTTCAAGGCAGGCGATGACATATTGACAAGCATTTTACGTCATCGTCGATTCGACCAATCCTGACAGTTTCGTGTCACGTTGCCGGCGTTTAAAAATAGATAATTTTGATTATGGGCTTTTTAATAAATCATTGTTTATTTCAAGTTATTTTACTCCATAACGCTTTATGAAGGCATAATTTACATAATTACTATCAACAACACTTTATTTTTCATACTGTCAAATAGCCCATTGACATCATACATTCTACAAAGACAGTCGAAGAATGTGGTTTGGCCGCATATATAGAAGCACTGTCACTGTCGTTTTGCAGATTAAGGCGAGTAATAAATGTTTTTGAAGAATGCAGAATCGTTTTTTCTCAATAACCGCAAAACATACAGTTTTGTTTTTTACGACAAAGATAACTTATGGATATAGTCTAGATAAATTACAGACAGAAACACGATTGGTGAAACTTTTCTTGATAGATTTATTTTCCAAAGTTGGCTCTTCAAAAACCCTAGTTTCGTTTTTAATCAAAACTATGAATAGCTAAACATTTCATTTTTATATAATTCGTTAGATAATCACACTAGCTAAATAAATTACAGACGGTTTCTTTTTAAATTTGATGGTTTTCTATATATTGCAGTTTTAGCACCATTTCAGTCTTATCCGGGTAAATTCAGCCCATACAAAAAGTCAAAAATTTCAAGTATCGCCTTAAAGGGGCCTAGGCTTGGACTCGTATGTATGTTGAAAGAATATGGTGAATTGCATCAGCTGCATTTGCCAATAGCCACTTATTGGGCCACCAGGGGCCTTACCACAAGCTTTAAACTAATAATACTCGCGGTGCGAAAGTGACAACGTTGTACTAGTTCATAGAGTGATTAGTTACTACGTTTCTTCTTGTACTGCTGACGTTTCGAGACAATTCAGATGCCCTACATCATGAGCATCGTCCGCGACCGCGACTACGGATACTAGCCGTATTTCTATTTAAAATGATTAACAATCACGATAGTTTGAATTCTATAAGCGTTGGCACTGTTTTAATATCACTTTAAGACTGTGGTAAGGCCCCAGGTCATATACCTATAATACCCATCCGACATCGACAACTGATAAATGTGACCTTTAGCACTGTTAATAAAGAACACTAGTGGTTGTAGTGACCCGATCTAAAGGTCGTGGGTACAAATTTCAGCCGTGGATTTTGAATTTGGAAATTTATATGTGTAAGGAAAACATCGTTGGGAATGTCATCTAATATATAAAATTCCCGTGTCACAGTGTTTGTAACCAAACTCCTCCGAAAGGGCTTGACCGATTTTTATGTTTTTTTTTGTGTATATTCAGTAGGTCGGAGAATAGGTCGCAGTGGATTTTTTATACCAAATGATAAGGGTGGCGTAAATTTTTTCTGTGGGATTATTGAAATTTGACAGGAAAACGCCTGTCATAATATAAATCTTACGTACATCAGTATTTGTATTAATAATGAATATTCTACTCTGCGCCACAATCTAGTCTAACAATGTTGCAAGCATAGCAACATGATGTATTCTATACTTATTCAATGGTACTGGTTACATTAATTGCAATGATGTTTGTGGAGCCAAGCGTGTAATATATATATCTACTCATACCTAATGTTGTCGATCTAAATTGTACTTATTTTCGAACACAGACTATTAGTATTAAATATTATTCGCTATTATTATATTGTGCACTCATTATTTTAATATGTCGTACCCGGATGGACGAGCTATGTTCGGATAAAACGACGTTTTCTAAAAATGAAACCTAGCTAGATCGATTTATCACCCTCAAAACCCCCTGCATACTAAATTTCATGAAAATCGTTGAAGCTGTTTTCGAGATTCTGTATACAAACAAGAATTGCTCGTTTAAAGGTATAAGATAGATAGATTAGATAGATAGATAGATATATACTACTAGTTGTCCCGGCAGACGTTGTCCTGTCAAAAATCAATAATCCAATAGAAAAAAGCACTGTCTGATTTTTTTCGAATTTTAAATTTTCCGCGAAACTTATATTTTTTCTGCATTACTAATAAACACAACAAAAACAGAATAAGCAAAATCGGTCCAGCCGTTCACGTGTGATGCCGTGACCGAGGGAAATAGGGAGTCATTTTTAGGGTTCCGTACCCAAAGGGTAAAATCGGAACCCTATTACTAAGACTTCGCTGTCCGCCTGTCTGTCCGTCTGTCTGTCTGTCACAGGGCTGTATCTCATGAACCATGATAGCTAGACAGTTGAAATTTTCACAGATTATGTATTTCTATTGCTGCTCGAACAACAAATACTAAAAACAGAATAAAATAAATATTTAAGGGGGGCTCCCATACAACAAACTTGATTTTTGCATTCCAGCGCCATCTAGTTTAATTTGATGTTACTACGTATTATAGGTACTTTTCGCGGTCTCATGCGACCGCTCGGGTTTTGAGAGGTAATATGAAAGAGGTTTGCGATTCCGCTGGCAGGTGGCGCTATTTTACCACTATCGGTAAAGTAAGTCGGTAAATAGGTGGTACTTCACATGATCGAATAAAAAGTTTGAAATTGAATTATTGTATTCATGTAGTTAGGTAAATAGGTACCTAGGTAGATATTATTAATTTCCAATTAATTTCGAGTTCGAATCCTGGCCGTGCATCAATGGATATTTCTGTTCGAAAAATGTACCTATATGCGCGTTACACGTGTTTATAACAGTGAAGGAAAACATCGTGAGGAAACCTGTTAGTATTCTTGAAAGCGGCGACGGGATTGCATTGCAACCTGTCACGTGTGGAATGCTAACTACGTAGTTAGGTAAATAGGTAGGTTACGAGATATTATGAATTATTTTTTATGTTTCTAGGGTTCCGTATCTAAAGGGTAAAAAACGGGACTACTAAGACACCGCTGTCCGTCTGTCTGTTACCAGGCTGTATCTCGTGAACCGTGATAGCTAGACAGTTGAAATTTTCACAGATGATGTATTTCTCTAAAATCAGCATAAAATAAATATTTAAGTGAGACTCCCGTACAACAAACGTGATTTTTTTGCCGTTTTGATAATAGTACGGAACCCTTCGTGCGCGAGTCCGACTCGCACTTGGCCGGTTTTTAGAGTTCCGTACCCAAAGGGTAAAAACGGGACCGGGCTGTATCTCATGAACCGTGATAGCAAGACAGTTGAAATTTTCACAGGTTATATATTTCTGTTGCAGCTATAACAACAAATACTAAAAATAGAATAAAATAAATATTAAAGTGGGGCTCTCATACAACAAACGTGATTTTATTGCCGTTTTTTATAGATAATGGTACAGAACCGCGAGTTTTTTTAAGTTTATAAATTGCAAACAAAAATACAAATTTTAGTGTAGATAAGAACACCTAACAGTCATATAACCCTGGCTAGGATTCCCAACTTTAAGGCTCTGTATGTCGACGATTGCTCTTTTTCGAAACGAAAAAATAAATACTTCTGAACAAGCCACATCTTCTATTTTATAATGTATAGTATATGTGAATAAAGATGTACCCATCTTTAATCACTTCGATAAATAATCCTACCGACCGCTGCAATGACGACAAACACACGTCGGCGCGTGGTCCGCCTTTGCTTTTCGAATAAATTAATGATATAAATTATGTATAACTAGCAGTCCGCCCCGGCTCCGCACGGGAGTAACGTATTATAACGATTTTATGGGTATTTTTTTACCCAGGTTACATTATCGAAGTTTTAATAGGAATCCCTATTTTTTTCAAACAATAAATATGGCCTATGTTACTCAGAGATAATGTAGCATTCTAAAAGTAAACGATTTTTTGAAATATATCCAGTAGTTTTTGTATTTATTCCATACAAATATACAAAACATCTTTCCTCATAATAATATTAGTACCTATAGATTATTACACTTATAATAACTTTTGAATGGTATGGAATTTGGGAATGGTATAATTAAAAAAGTAATTTACAGGTACCTACTGATATGGCCTTGAAAATGAAGTGATTTTTTGGATAAGGATTAATACCCAGGTACGAATAATGTGGCCTAGTTTGTACAGGCGGCGTTACCATTGCATATTTTAACATGAAAAAGTAGTTATTGTGACATAACTGTAATAGTTGGACATAATTATGGTATTGCTGACTTATTTGTTAATATTGATGTAATCTTTAAAACTGTATTACATTATTTTGCTCTATTGTCAATAATTTCCGCAGCATACACGATAAAAAGGTTTTTTTGGATTTTTTATCACACGTTGGGTTACATTATCGAAGTTTTCATACGGATCCCTAATAGTTAGACATATGGTATTGTTGACTTATTTGTAGATATTGATGTCCTCTTTAAAACTGTAGTACATTACTTTGCTCTATTGTCAATAATTTCCGCAGCATACGCGATATAAAGATTTTCGTGGATTTTTTTATCACACGTTGGGTTACATTATCGAAGTTTTCATACGGATCCCTAATAGTTAGACATATGGTATTGTTGACTTATTTGTAGATATTGATGTCTTCTTTAAAACTGTAGTACATTACTTTGCTCTATTGTCAATAATTTCCGCAGCATACGCGATATAAAGATATTTTTGGATTTTTTATCACACTTTGGGTTACATTATCGAAGTTTTCATACGGATCCCTAATAGTTAGACTTATAGTATTATATTTTTTTTGTAGATATTGATGTTTTCTATAAAACTGTAGTACATTACTTTGCTCTATTGTCAATAATTTTCGCAGCAAACGCGATATAAAGATTTTTTTAGGATTTTTTTTCACACTTTGGGTTACATTTTCGAAGTTTTCATACGGATCCCTAACGTTTTTGAAAATACTACATAGCCTATGTCCATCAGGGATAATGTAGGATTCTAATGGTAAAAGAATTTTTTGAATCGGTTCAGTAGTTTCGGAGCCTATTCGATACAAACAAACAAACAAACAATCAAATCTTTCCTCTTTATAATATTATATTATTATAGATTATTATAGATTATTATTATTATTATTAGTAAGTATAGATATAGATTACTTATCAAAAATCTATTCTAATAGAAATCTAGATCTACATATTACCTATCTTTAACAATAAATCACAAGTTGTTTTTAATAGTAGGTATATACAATATTTCGATCATAAATTCTAAAACGTATCATTTTGAAATAATATCTTTATCGTGAAAAGTTTCTGCTATTATGTTTTCAGCTTAATAGAAATCTAGGCAGGAACCTGAAGTAATATATTTATAAAAATAGGAGATGTGGCTTGTTCAGAAGTATTTCTTTTTTCGTTTCGAAAACGAGCAATCGTCGACATACAGCCCCTTAAGCACCAAAATATTTTATACTTTGCATTGCAATCAGTATGAAAATGCAAATCAGACTATTTCTCTACACACATTATTTTACACTGTTCACTTCAAACTAGGGCTGCCATCCTTCCGGGTTTCCCCGGATTTGTCCTAGTTTAGAGGGTGTCCGGGCACTGTGCCGGAATGTGTGAAGGGAGCCGTTTGTGAAATATTAAGCTTTAAATTGCACCCCCCCCTGTTATCGGGTTCTGGGCTCGTGTTTTCACGTGTCTTGTCCTGGTTGCCAAATTTTAGAGATGGCAGCCCTACTTCAAACGGTAAACTAAACACTAAGTAGGTACGCATATGTGTCTTTAATTGTACAAACACGTGATGATTGCATCTACTACTGTTTATTCTGTGGCGCTGTGACGTCACCGACTGCAACGATGCCAAGTGTGCATACAATCATACAGTTGCTATAATATACCCGATAAGCTTTAGATAATCAGCATTATGCAAGGATCAATAACGATATAAGTGGATTATTCGTAAGGATGCCAAGTTCAAGTTGCAGCACGGCAACACAGTATCTAATCTACGTGCAGTGGTCGTCAAACTTTTGTGGCCAAAAGCCACATAGGGCAATAAATAAATATTGCTGGATATTTCACTCAGCGCCATCTCGACCTAAACTAAACACAATTTGTACTATGGGAAGTTAGATAACTGATAGAATACATAAATACTTTTTTGTGAATACATACATAAGATACATTATATCAACCAGACACAGAATAAACATTTATATCTATCTTGTACAAGCTAACCCGGCGAACTTCGTATCATCGCTTTAGAATTAACAAATGTTGTGTTAAGTGCCCGATCCCGTTCCCGTTCCCGTTAAAAAGTATCATGCCCGTCTCCTGGTTCTAAGCTACTTCCCCACCAATTTTCAGCCAAATCGATTCTGCCGTTCTTTGAGTTGTAAATAGTATAACTAACACGACTTTCTTGTTTATAGATAACGATAATGAGGGTCCAATCAATCAATCCAGGCTCCAGGCAGGCTCAAGGGAGGGTTACGATTCCAGTCATTCATCGCCTTCGTCCGACACGCACTTGGCCGGTTTTTTAGTTTACCCATTTTAACAAAAATACATTTTTATTCCTCTTCATAATATTAGTGTAGATAAGGGAGCCTAGTCTAGGGTCTAGTCAAGCCCTTGGGCGCCTTTTGGGAGATATAGCTCATACCATCAGTAAATGTACTCACGTATTTTCCGTTGCTCACACCGGCCTTCCCCTTATTGGCCAGGGTCAACGCAGTTCTGAACACGCCCATTTTGAAGAGTTATCTGTAACAAACAATATATTTTTTATTATCTTGCAAATTCTAAAGATAATAATAATGATTAAAAACCTGAAAAAAAATGAAGGCAATGTCAAGATATAGTTTTTTCAAGTTTGATTGTTTTATTAAAAAACTTGCTGACCCGTGCCCGCTTCGCTGTGCGTAAAACATTTCTAATACCATCGCGGACTTTTTTGTAGACGTTTTTAAGGTGTACAATACTGTAGTACATTATTTTGATATATTATCTCGTGGGGTTCAGCCAGCGTTTGCAATGTAAGCGCAAAAAAATGTGTTTATTTACGACATCACATTAGAAACCTCTAAAATTATCAGTGTCTCTCTACTATATTATGCATGTATTATACACAAATAGAACATATAAAAAAGTACTATAAACCTTCCTCTTGAATCACTCTATCTATTAAAAAAAACCGCATAAAAATCCATTGCGTAGTTTTAAAGATTTAAGCATACATAGGGATATAGGGACAGAGAAAGCGACTTTTTTTATACTATGTAGTGGTGATACACAAAAATAAGTGAACATTTCAAACATCGCCATCTAGCCCCCATAACTTAGAATTAGATTATGACTCGGCCTATCATCCATTTCCGGACTGACATCGACTTCTGGGTCACCCTGTACATGTGACTATAGCCAAGCTGAATTACATGATGGAAGAACACAAAATACTTTCAACACACATTTTGTCAGTGACACTAAGGTTTATTAACCTCATTAACAAAAATAAGTCACTGTACATTTCTAATTCATTGTTTACAAATGCATGAATAAGCTGGTTTTAATGAACTTTGATCCATATAAGAAAAAACTAAAAAAAAGAATGACAACTATACTCTATACTCCCCAAGTACGTAAGAAATCCTCTCAGATCTCCAGATGATATTATCCTTGAAAATGTCTAGAGGAAAGTCAGAGTAGTCAACACGTTCAAACATTACACTAGCTAGGTATATGCCCTCATTTTACAGTAGTTAACATGTAACAGGTTAAATAAAATAGGACCATGATGATGTCTAAAAGGAGGAGTCAGAGGCACATATTGGGACAGGCTGAAGTCCATTGCTGATTGGTAATGCCTAGGAATGTACAAGGTAACACATTGAGGATGTTTATTGTATCACTGGCCTCATAGATCGGTTGGTAGTAACTCTGCCTTCTGTGCTGTAGGTTGTGGGTTTGATTCCCACAAAGGACAAACATTTGTGTGATGATCATGGATGTTTGTTCTGCATCTGGGTTTTTACAAAAATCTATACTAATATTATAAAGAGGAAAGATTTGATTGTTTGTTTGTTTGCATCGAATAGGCTCCGAAACTACTGGACCGATTTCAAAAATTCTTTTACTATTAGAATCCTACATTATCTCTGATGAACATAGACTATAGAATTATATAATAATAGTTAGGGATCCGCATGAAAACTTCGATAATATAACCCAAGGTATATAAAAATTATCCATAATACATTCACAACCGTGCAACGCCAGGGCGAACTGCTAGTATAGTATATAAGTAATCTTGTTCTCATAGTACAAGCTAGTTAAGTTCCCATACTAGCTTAGTTTAGGGCGACAGATAGCTACATGGCGATGCATAAAATGTCCACCAATATTCATTTTAATTATCTATTTATTGGGACAGGTAGTTAGTCCAATTCTGATTGGTACAATGTCTAGGAATGAATTGAGTAGTAGGTACTTTTAATTATTATTCTTGTTTGAGCCTTCACCTTGTTCGATTGGCACCACACTGGAGCTCTACATAGCATTAAGGAAAGGATCATAAAAAAAAGGTAGACCCCAAGCCGTGTTTGTTGCCTGATTCTTCTAGGCTTGGTCGCGTGGAATCGGCGTAGCTTCACCTAGTTCCTAAGACGTTTCAAAGTGATCCTTGTGATTTTATTGAAATAAATGATTTTTGAATTTGAATTTGAATTTGAATGTCCAAGGAAACACACTCTTATGAGGATATTTAATGTATCTATTGTTTCTATTTAAACATTTTCCTTAAGAGGTACAAAGGTTTTGTTTTTCTATTGGAATTAAGCCAATTTCTTAAAGAAACTTCTGTATGACCAAATGTTTTGTGGACAACAAAGTAGTGAATTTTACAAGATGCCATTTTTTTATTATTATTTATTTAATTAAACTTCTAGTACAAATCTTCACTTCAAAATAATTTTAATTAGAAAGTACAGATAATTAGAACAATGCAAGTATTTTTTATACACAAAAATAATAATAAATATTGATGGACATTTCAGACAGAGCAATCTAGCCAAAACTAAGCAAAGTTTTTACTTGGGATCCAAATAACTGATAGAATAATATAAAATAAACACCTAGACTCAGAACAAACATCCATGTTCATGTGAATATTGTCCAAGACGGGAATTGAATTGACAACCTACAGCACAGAAGGCAGAGTTACTACCAACTGAGCTGTGAGGCCAATCACAATTTACTACAGCTAGAAAGTTTCTTCATGTTCCTAATAATGTAAGCTGTTTTTAGTGCCAAGGAGATATAGAGTTGTATTAATAAGATATAGTAATTACTTAATGATTACACACATTGAGAGTTTATCAACACTAAATTTGGAACTGAAATTTCATAAGTAAATAAATTTATAAATAAAAAATTAAACGGAAGAACAATATTTTTGTAGGTACGGGTTTAAATGCGGAATAAAAGAAAAGGTAAAGTAGAATAGGGACGCGTGCATAATTACATATTCTAATAAATATTTATCTGCTGGAGTAGGAGTAGTAGCAGTTCAGCAGTGAAACGCAGTAGATTTTTTAATTATTAATTTCACTATTATTTTCTAAAATATGTGCTATTATGAGAAACTTCCCGGTGGATTCGCTTTGTCTCATGCACTGAATCTGAATGCCGTATAATTTCGTTAGACTCCATTTCCAGGTGGGAAGGTGTAAAAATTTATATTAATAAATGCGTAACTCACCAAATTTAAAACTGATCCACGAGAGTGTTGAACTATTTTACATCGAACTCGAACACGCTAATTAGCACAGGTTTATTTCAACTATTTAAGACGGCAAAGAATTTAAAAAAGCGAAGGAAGCCAGCACGCACGGCTTGCGTGATTTCGTGATGATGTAAAAACAATCGTTCAAAAACTTACGTTGTCTGTTGTACGCAGTTAGATTGCGGTATCTCAGTTTAATTTCTATCTTGCCGTGGTGTAGGGCATCAAAATACGGTAATTCAATAGTATTAAACTGAGTTTAATACACTCTATGCAGCCAGGGTTTCGATCTTAGATTAGTAGAATTATACGATTGCGATACCATTGCGATTATAAATAACGTATAGAGACGTATACATATATACATTTTTGAACGAATCTCTAATACCCCGTTTACACTCGCGTACGAGTGGCGAGACGAAGAGCGAGACGAGCCACGAGCCCTGAGTATGAACAGACTCCTAGCGGCTCGCCGCGCTCGCGTCCGGAGCGGTTTTTGGGCACGAGTCAAAGGACCTCGCGGCAGACGCGAGCGCGGTGTTTACACTCGCGTTCAGCGACGAGACACGAGGCGAGGAGGTACGAGGCGCGAGTGTAAACGGGGTATAAAAGTCTTAAAAGTTCCACGACCACGATCAGTTGTCAAAAATTAGACAAACAGACAGCGTTATTTAAGCATGAAAGTAGGATAACATCCACAATTTTGTAAAGTGCGAAAGAGACAATAGAGTAATAGTCATTTAGAACAAAACAGCTGACTGAGAACGAAACAGATAGATTGCTGTCAAAAACTCAAAAACCAAAACAAAACAATCAACCAGCAAGAACATGCCTTTGCATGCATTGTAATATTATTTCAGGTTATTATTATTTATAAAGACTTTTGGAGTCCTTATTCGGTGCCTGTTTTGTGTATAATCATGGATGAAAACGACGGAAAGGAATTCAAGGAGCTGGGCGTTAAAACTTGGCTAATCAAGCAACTGTTTACTCTTGGTTGGTATTCTCTGCGTTCTGGTATACAACCTTCTTTCGCATATTAGACTTACTCAGCTAAATTTACTAAATAAAACCTTACAAGAGAGTATTTAGGCTATCACTGATCATACTAAACGAATATTTCAGGAATAAAGAGTCCAACACCCATCCAAAAAGGCTGTATATCAAGCATATTAGCTGGAGAAGACTGCATTGGAGCAGCCAAGACAGGCTCCGGGAAGACATTTGCATTTGCCTTGCCTATATTACAGCATTTAGCTGAGGATCCTTATGGCATATTTGCTTTGGTACTCACACCTACACATGAGTTGGCTTATCAGGTAATACTGCCGTCTGATCACTAAAAGGCTGTTTATGTAACATTTGATTTTGACACGGGTCTTTATCACGTAAGTCTTTATCGCGGTCATCATGGTCTGGCCCGCGACCATGGTTATTGTAACATAGCGTAAAGCGTCGGGAAAGTAAATTAAAGGTAATTACGTGTTAAAGACCCGTGTCCAAATGAAATGTTACTTAACGGCCTTTTAGTGATCGGACGGCAGAATAGTGTTCCATGCAAATTCGTTCACACAAAGTTATTTTCAAATATATTTCAACCCCTGCATCTCCTTAGAGATTGAATTTTGGGAATTCCCTTCTTAGGAATCCTTCAAAAGGATCACCCTACAAATTCGAAGTTTTATGACTAGCGGCTTAGGCTGTGCGTTGATAAATCAGTCGGTCAGTCTGTCAGTAACGCAGGAGTTTTATAAAATTTAGATGTTATGTTTTGTGTTGTTTACATTTTCTTTCTTTTTTCCTACAATTTGAAGAAATAAGTGATTGCTATGTGGTCAAGCAGCTTAAAACTAAACTAAACAACATCCTCCACAACCCCCCTGCTATGTTGACCTTCCTTTTTGCAGCCCCCACTCCTCACCATCAACCAAAAAATAAGAAAATATTGTTGAAAATTTTCTATAGAGTCCTGTTTTGTACACCCCAACCAAAACTATTATCTAGACTTATCATCTAAAACCCTAGTATTCACAGTCTATTGTATAAATAAAGTCAACTTTCAGATAGCAGACCAGTTCAGTATCCTCGGCCAACCACTCAAACTTAGGGTATCCATAGTCACAGGAGGTTCTGATCAGCTCGAAGAGTCTTTGAAGCTGGCGAAAAGACCTCACATAGTTGTGGCCATGCCTGGTCGGCTAGCTGACCACATCACCGGCTGCGATACCTTCTCTTTGAAGAAGATTAAATACTTGGTGCTTGATGAGGCAGACAGGTATGTAACCGATTTTTAAGGCCAGTTTTGGTAACCCAATTGTGGGACTGGGAACATGGTGATATCACAATAACAGTTCAAGCAAGTATTCCCAAAGAAGGTTGATGTTTGGCAGGCAGCCAGTTGTAAAAAGCCATATTCAAATACTTTTACAACATGTTGTGCGGACCCCACGTGTAGATGAATCACATACATAATCCTGACCCCACACTAGGATCCCCTCTGCCAGAAATATCTGAAACTATCATGGTACACATAACAAATGGCTCAACTGATTGACTGACTGGAAACAAATATTTGCAGATCATGCAAACATTTGTCCTGTAATCAAATCCTGCCACACCAACAAGTTCACCACCATTTACCATTACCAGACTCCATGAACCTTTTTATCTATATGTATAAAAGAAAGTTGTTTTTTTGTATATATATAACTCAAGAACGGCTGAACTGATTTGGCTGAAAATTGGTGGGTAGGTAGCTTAGAACCAGGAGACGGACATAGGATACTTTTTAACGGGAACGGAAACGGGAATGGGAACGGTAACGGGAACGGGAAATTAATACAACATTTTTTAGAGCGATACAAAGTTCGCCGGGTTAGCTTGTTTAATAATATTTTAATCAAATTTTAGATTATTCAGCGAATCGTTCCAAGAAGATTTAGTGACAATATTAAAGGTGCTGCCTGCAAAACGGCAGAACCTCCTATTCTCAGCCACAATCACAGATGAAGTACGAGAATCGAGTCTCATTGGACTAAATAAAGAAGTTAGTAAAACTATATTAGCCATTAATTTACAAATTAATGTAATAAAAAAAGTATTTATGCATTTTATCCAGCTATCTAGTTCCAATAGTACAAGCTGAGCTTAGTTTGTTTGTTTGTTTGAAGTTGGTCCAATAGTTTTTAAATTTTAAAATAAATAAATAAATATTGGTGGATATTTCACACAGCGCCGTCTAGCCCAGACGGCGGCTAATCTATACATATAATATCTATAATATAAAAATAAGTCGGGTTTTCCTTCCTGACGCTATAACTCCAGAACGCACGAACCTATTTCCACGGTTTTGCATTCGTTGGAAAGGTCTCGGGCTCCGTGAGGTTTATAGCAAAGAAAATTCAGGAAAAAATTCAAGAGAAAAGCAGGAAAACAGGAACGGGAACGGGAACTTAACACAGCATTTGTTAATTCTAAAGCGATACGAAGTTCGCCGGGTCAGCTTGTATTATATAGAAGTAAGATTTGTATTATTGTAAAATTTAAAAACTATTGGACCAACTTCAAAAATTCTTTTACCATTAGAATGCTACATTATCACTGAGTAACATAGGCTATAATTAGTAGGAAAAAAATTACTATATACTAGTAATTACTACATATATATTTGTTTACAGGAGCTAAAGATATGGACGGAGTCGGACACTCAACTCACGGTATCAACTCTAGACCAGAGGTACGCCGTGTGCCCCGCGTACGCTCGCGACGTGTACCTTGTGCAGGCACTGAGGAAGTACAGGGAAACCAAGCCTAGCTCGCATATTATTGTCTTCACTGACACCAAGAAGTAAGGATACAGGATGTTCAAAAAAATAGTGTTATGCGGTAGACCATGGCAAAGTTTTGTATAATTCAGAATTTGCAGAAGCGACAATGAGTTTAAAACCTGTCACGTATGGAATGTTAACTACTGCAAAATGTGGGCATAGTGCCAAACATAATATTTGGACGTGCCTCTGACTACCCCTTTAGTAATTTTCAAGCATATAAACGCTTCAAGATCAGGTCTTTTTGTGTGTAAAGTGTGAGTCTGTAATTTTGTTACCAAATTTATTATGGTAATAATAATAAGTTTGTCTGGAAGAAATTATTTTTTTCATATACAATTAATAGTTTTAGTTCATTCACTTTACTGAACGCCTCACTCACAGCTCAGTTGGTAGTAACTCTGCCTTCTGCGCTGTAGGTTGCGGGTTCGATTTCCACCAAAGATTTCCACCATGACAAAAATTGTGCCTGGGTGTTATGATATTTTAATAAAAGTATGTATTTACAAAAAAAGTATGTTCGCATAGTACAGGCTTTGCTTAGTTCGGGGCTATATTTCGCTGTGTGAAATGTCCACCAGTTTTTTTTATTTATTCATTCTATTTCCTTGCGCAGAGAATGCCAGGTCCTCTCAATGATGCTAAACGCGATATCCATGGACAACGTATGCCTCCACGGCTACATGCGTCAGAGGGAGCGAGCCGCAGCACTAACTCAATTCCGTTCAAACTTAAAATGCACCCTTGTAGGCACAGGGGTAGCAGCACGAGGGTTGGACATACCTAGTGTGGATCTGGTCATTAACCACAAATTACCGTTGGAACCCAACGAGTATGTGCACAGGTGAGATATTGTCTGTGGTCTGTGGTTAACGTAAAAGAAATAAGAGCGATCGTTTTTTTACGAAATTTTAGGTTTAGTTAGCGTCACAACAGAATCGCCGCCATTTTGTATCTTACAAGCAAACCAAAAATAGGGTGATTGTTGTGAGTAATATGTAAAGAGCTGTGCATTCATGTTTCAGGGTGGGAAGAACGGCGCGAGCTGGTCGTAGTGGAATGGCGATATCCCTCATCACTCCGTACGACATCCTGAGGTTGGGCGAGATTGAAGAGAAGATCGGCACAAAACTCACTGAATTCAAAATTGACGGTAATAAAATACAGTATTTATCATTTATATCAAACAAACTGATCCGGCGAACTTCGTATCGCTTTAGAATAAGTTCCGTTCCCGTTCCCGTTCCCGTTCCCGCAGTATCAAACTCATTAAAGAGTTGCTGCTGCATGATAATCTCTCTCCTAGCTGAACTTTTGATAGAACAGCGTCGTTTTAATTTTCTTATTATTTTTTGATTTACAAACCTTGTCCTGACAATGAGAAATACATAAAAAAATGAATCATCCAATTTGGTGCAGTCGTTCGGAAGTTATGTGCGTTTATGGCGATTCATTTTTATGTATATACTCGTAGATAGATAGATAAGCTTCCCCGGCGTCTCCGCTCTTTCAACTTTAGAACGACGATATCTTAGGCATGATGATTCTTTGAAAAAAAAGTATTAAGAGCATTTTCGTAGATAATTTTATGATCTACAATTTTTGTCTAGTTATATTTCTGTCAAAACTTACCATTTTCGAGAAAAATCAAAAAAACCGTAAATTATTACCTTTGGCCTTGAACACATGGGATTTTGGGGACTTTTGGTACTTTATTTCTACTGGTGTACCCAAAATCTTTAACAAAATTCAGCTCTGACGGAGTTTTTGTTAATTAAAATGTCGATTTTTACTAGCAATAATAATAATGATAATTTTCTCGTTCAAGATGACGAAGCTGTCAAAGTGTTCACGACTGTCAGCGTGACACGGAGGGAACAGGAGGCACAGCTTGACAACGAGGAGTTCGACCAGCGCAAGAAGAATTACAGACACAAAAGATGGCTGCAAGCCGGAGTGGACCCTGAAATGATGGAGGAAGGGTGAGTTTTCATTACACATTAGCTTACTTGGTACCCTATCTATTTCAAGTTTCAACCAAATCGGTTCAGCTGTTAGGATGTATTGTATGTAGGTAATTGAACCACATCCATTTAAATTTACAAACTTTGCTTAGTATGCTAGATGGCGCTGTAAGAAATTTCCATTAATATTTTCCATTAATTTATTTATCTTAATTATAAATTCGAAGTTATGATAGCATTGAATACTTGGCTAGGTTGCACGCAGAAGGTCCGGGTTCGAATCCCGCGGCGTGATAAATGTTTGAACGATCTGTGAATATTAATCCCCGGTTGGGGTGTTGTGGTACCTTACTTAAACCCTCAAAATATTTGTTTATAATGTACTAGCCGACCCGTGACAGACGTTGTCCTGTCAAATTTCAATAATCGAATAGAAAAGACTGAATATTTTTAGTCTGTGATGTCAGATTTGTTGCACACCAGCGCCATCTATACAGAAATCATTCCTTTTGCGTTTTTTTATCGTTTTGGGGATGTATTTCATTTTTTAAAGTAGTCTATTATTTATTCGGGCATTATATTTACATCTACAGCAAATTTCAACTTAATCCGTTTTGTCGTTTAGGCCTGATTGAGGAACAAACATACATACAAACTCACAAACTTTCGCATTAATAATATTATTAGGATTTACAAAAAAAAAGTAATTTAAGTAATCTATCAGTTATCCAGTTACCATAGTACAAGCTTTGTCTTTGGAGCTAGATGGCGCTTTATCATAATATCTACCAACATTTATTTATTTTTTTATTCGCAGTCTTGAAGAAATGCGTCGTGTACGCATAAAAGCTGCTAAAAAAGCAAAACTTGCTAAGATCCAAGAAATACAAGCGCAAATCAAGAGAGACGAACCCCAAGACAGACTACAACCAGATAAAGATATTGACACCTCAATCAAAGATGGCCTCAGGAAAGTTAATAAAACTCTGATGAAGAAAGATGATAGGTTCAAGAATTTCATTGGAAAGATTGGTACGATTAAGAGGAAGGCGGAGAGTGCTAAAGCTAGGGAGGGAAAGAAGGTTCTAGAAGGAAAGAAGAAAAAGAAAGTGGTGAAATAGTATGAGAATAAAGTTTATGTCTTAAACTTGGTGTTTTTAATTCTATAGAATAGCCTATTTGACAGTATGAAAAATAAGGTGTTGTTGATAGTAATCTATGTAAATTATGCCTTCATAAAGCGTTATGGAGTAAAATAACTTGAAAATAAACAATGATTTATTAAAAAACCCATAATTCAAATTTTCTATTTTTAAACGCTAGTCACGTGACACAAAACGGTCAGGATTGGTCGAATCGACGATGACGTAACATGCTTGTTAATATGTCATCGCCTGCCTTGAACAACTACATTTTTAGGGCCAATACATTTTTTATGGATTCCACAGTCACTACTGAATAATCTAGAATGATTTTCAAAATCTTGTCAAATAGCCCATTAATGTTAAGATGTACAAACTGAAGGTAGCATGCACGCGGGAATACGATTTGTCTACGGAAGAGTAGACAAAAGTTAGTTGAAAATGGTCCGTAATCCCTAAATATGTTATACCAATTTTTTATCTCTCTATTCCTTGAAGATGTCTAAAGGGGTTAGTCAAAGGAATACCCGAACTATACATTTTGCAACGTGACAGGTTGCAAGCCCATTGCCTATCGCAAAACATAAGCCATATTTACTGGCTGCAACTAGAACAGACTATGACTGGCCTCACAGCTCAGTTGGTAGTAACTCTGCCTTCTGCGCTGCAGGTTGTGGGTTAGATCCCCACCCAGGGCAAATATTTGTGTGATGAACATAGATGTTTGTTCTGTGTCTGTGTCAAAAAAAAAGTATATAAGTATTCTATCAGTTATGTGGTTCCCATAGTACAAGCTTTGCTTAGTTTGGGGCAAGATGGCGCTGTGTAAAAAAAAAAAAAAAACACCACTGTCGAAGGACAAATCCTCAATAAAACACAAATAATAATTATAATAATTTATTTAATACATTGTATAATTAATAACATACGAGTACAACAATAATATAATTTAAGCATGTTGCGTTGCGATGGCAAATAATTTGGCACTATCACTAACCGAAAAGCCAAGATGATAAATAAATTAAACGTGAAATTAGATACATTAAAAAGTTTCAATGGTGAATTATACCCATCGCTGCATATAGGAAAAAAAACGAAAAACCTTAAAAATATTGTATTGTGTGTGTGCAATTTACATACGACAGAAGTGAAACATCGTAAAAGTTGCTTATAGAGAATGAGATAAATATATTTTAATGCAAAATATTACAATTAATATTATTAGGTACACATTTAGATTGGCGACTACAAAAGCCCGAACACAAACGATTATAGGTAACACTTCATACTTGCATTCTATCTCATTCCCTCGCAGGCTAAAACCTATTTATAAATATGTTTGTCTCTTTCGTTTCATCTAGTTTCAAATCACGATTCTAAAGAAGTCTCACTTCAAAAATTGTTTGGATCATTGAAAATTGATAACAAAAACATTTGAACTAATATATATAAATATAATTATATATTAATTATAATTATATATAATATTAATATATATAATTATAATATAATATATAAATATATATTATATTATATAAAAAATATATATAAATATATATTATAAATATATAATATAATATATAAATATATATTATAAATATATAATATATTATTATTATATTGAACAAATAATGAATATAATGTAACTACAAACATAACTCTATACTTTTGGATTGCTTAATGTCACTACTCGCGATACTAAACTACCTTCTACTGTACTGTATCGTTTGACAGAAACAGGATCACGACTGTAATCTCCAAGTACGGTAGACATCTTCTCAGATGTCCGCTCTTAGATCCCACAATCTAACATAATTTGTCGTGCGACCTTGTCGCCCGACACGAATACCCCGTGTTGGGCGAAGTCGGCCTCTAATGCAAATGCGGCTTTAGAGAGATCTAAGAGCTTGTAACCTGCTACCTGTCACGTATGGAATGCCAACTGTAAAATGTGGGCATGTGGCAAATATAATACTTTGAACGTGCTTCTGACCCTTATAGCTATCATCGATGATATGTGCGCAGGAATCTGAAAGGATGTCTATCGAACTCGGGGATTGCAATCGTGATTCTATTTTTTTTTTATTATTATTCAGAGATGATAATAATTAAAATCCTAAACTATTCAGCCGTTTGAATATTGGAATAAAATGGCAACATCGACATCAATGTGTTGCCAGAAATAATAAATTTGAGCAAAATAAAAGGAAAAATTGCGTGCAGTATTTTACTAAGCACCTTTTATATTTGTTTATTTATTCATGAGTATATGCAGTGGTGTCAATCTTGTCAGTGCATTTTCCTGAACTAACATAAGATTAGACAGTGAAGTAGAAACATACTAATAATAAACCCGTCCTTGTTTTTTTTTGATCTAAAAGAAAGGGAAGGCTGCATTTTTAGTGCAGTCAGTGTAGGGCAAGAGCGCTGGTTGTGGGTAGTTTAACAAAATTTTTATTTTTAAATAAACGGTTAATATTGAAAATTATTATATATAATTAAAACGTCGTTTTTAAACAGCAATAGAGATTTGTAACTAGCAATATTTGTTTATTCATATTTATATAGACAAAACGTGAAATCATTGATTGTGGGCAAAACAATCTAGAGGTACAACGCACCAAAAACGTCACTAATCAAAACGGACCACAGACAAAGAATTGTATTAACTATAGACTTTAAACAAGTTTGTTTGCTATGCTTAGTTATTGACTGTCAAAATTGAAAATGCCGAAAGTCGGGGTAGACACCACAACCAGGTCTATGACCCTAGTATAATTTACAGAATCGACACCAGTCTATTTATAGTTATACTATATAATTTTAGTCTCCGAGTGACAATTTTTTATTTTGTTTGTGTCTTTGTGAATACATTTTCTTGATAACTATAAAAATATGATTTAATAACAATAATGTAAGTAAAACAATATAAAGCAAGATATCATCTACACAAATATTATAAATTGATTGTTGTTTTTTTGTATGTTTGTTTGAAATGAATTAAAAAACTACTGGACCAATTTCAAAAACTATTTTACCTACCAAAAGCTACGTTATCAGCGAGTAACATAATATAGTCTATATTTTATTTCCAAAAAAATTGTGACGAAATTTGAGTACAATTAAAATTAAACTCTAGGTGGATACATATTTAGAATGAGAACTTTAACATGTTCGTTGTGAAATTACGATTTTTTAAAAGTGCATTTTTTTTTTAATAAATAGATTATGAAATCTTATCTTACAAAAGAAAATATGAATTAAAATGCATTTTCAAAATGGCATTGAAAAGGATTCAAAATTAATATGCGCGTTTAGGCATATACGAATTTTTATATTATATACAATGCAACTTTGTATATTACTCTAAATATATCAAGTTTAATCGAAATCGAATGTCATAAGTTATTAATGTTTAAAAAAACCTATTTAAAAATAACAACCGACATAAATTATTACTAAATTCCGAAATTATTTAACTTCAATATTTATTTAACTTTGTTTTTAACTAGATAAGACAGTGTAGTAAATACTTGAATAACAACTGAATGGTTATTAAATTTTGATAAGTTGAATTTTGTTGTTTATACAATCTAGCTTTTTTATATACAGGGTGTCCCGGAAGTTGTCAAACCGGAAACAGTTGATAGTCATAATAGTTCATTATTTTCTTCTTCTTTCCGACTGGCCTGAACTGGCCACAGCTCAGTTGGTAGTAGCTCTGCCTTCTGCGCTGTAGGTTGTGGGTTCGATCCCCACCCAGATTAAACATTTGTGTGATGAACATAGATGTTTGTTTTGTGTCTGGGTTTTATGTATAATAAGTATGTATTTACAACAAAAAAAACGTATATATGTATTCCATTAGTTATCTGGTTCTCATAGTACAAGCTTTGCTTAGTTTGGGGCTAGATGGCGCTGTGTGAAATGTCCACCAATATTTATATATTTATTATTTTCCTTCTTAGTGTGGGGTCGGCACAACATGTTGCCAAACACGTTGCGAAGAGGATTTGGCTTATGTTTTAACAACCGTAATAATAGTTATCAGAAATATTTGAAAAATATAAGTTATGCATTTTAAAATGTGGCTCACAATAAATAAATATATAATAATAGGATCACAACTGTAATCCTCAAGTACGGTAGACATCCTCTCAGATCTCCAGACGCTTAGATCCTTTAAAGATGTCTAGTGGGGGTCGTCAGAGGCACGTCCAAACATTATATTTAGCACATGCCCACATTTTGCAGTAGCTAGCATTCCATACGTGACAGGTTGCAAGCCCATCGCCGCTTATAAGAATACTAACTGGTTTCCTCACGATGTTGCGTATATAGATTTTTCGAAAGAAAATTCATTGATGCACGCCGGGACTCGAACCCACTACCTTCAGATTGAAAGTCGAGGTACCTCCCACTCGGCAATACTTTGTAAAATGTTAAATCTCACTCAAACTGCATCATAAAAAGCCTATAATTCAAAAAATACATACATTTATACCGTTCTTATAATTATTATGTTATAACCTATCACCTTTTTTCAGCTTGACGTTTACTTCTAGGACATCCTGTATATACATTATTTTTATTATTATTTTTCGTAATAATGATGCGTGTGTTTTGCTTTGAAGTGATTGCTAGATTCATTGCGAACGGAGATCTTTACAAAGCTTTTTAAGAAAGCTCTGTATTTATTCGGACATTTGCAAAAGCGAGTTGATGGTAGCGTCTTTATTTCCTCGGTTAGCTTCTACGACAGTGCGTATCACCTCCTTATCCATACTTGGGAACATTTCTTCGATCTGCAAACAAATATTTTTATGATGAACATAGATGTTTATTTTGTGTCTGGGTGTTAGTATAATAAAGTATTCCATCAGTCCCATAGTACGAGCTTTGTTTAGTTTTGGGCTAGAAGGCGCAGTGTGAAATTTCCACCAATATTTTTTTTTAAGTTTCGAATCAATGGTCTCTGTAGCTAGTCGGATAATTCATTTTTTTTTGTTTTTTGTTTTCGTTATTGTCAGGTCACGGTTTGTATGAAAGAAAATTTTGTAAAATCAACAAACAACAATCGGGAAAAAATAATAGTGCTTTTTTTCTATGGGATTATTGAAATTTGACAGGACGTCTGTTGGGAGAGCTAGTATAACATATAATTATGAAACTATGTAATAGGTAAATCTTTGAGGGTAGATTAAAATGTATAATATAGTTACCTGCTGCAGTTGTTCAGCGGTAATGGGGGGTTGTTGGGGGGGCTGTGGGGGCTGCTGGGGCTGGGGGGCAGGGTAGACTGGCATTGCGGCGTAGCCAGCGCCAGTTCCAGGCACCATCATCATTTGGGGGTACGGAGTCACGTATCCTGGTGTCACCTGCAATGCGTAACAGTTTATTTTTAGGGTACCGTACGTTAGAAAAACGAAAACGAAGGCAATACTTGAAATTTTTGACTTTTTGTATGGGCTGAATTTACCCGGATAAGACGGAAAAAGTGCTAAAACTTACAACCAAAACCAAACCGCAAAACATACAGTTTTGTTTTTTATGACAAAGATAACTTTAAGGATATAATCTAGATAAATTACAGACAGAAACACGATTGGTGAAACTTTTCTCGATATATTAATTTTCCAAAGTTGGCTCTTCAAAAACACTAGTTTCATTTTTAGAGAAAACTATGAATAGCTAAACAGTTTATTTTTATATAATTCGTAAGATTATCATACTTGCTAAATAAATTACAGAAAGTTTCTTTTTAAATTTGATGGTTTTCGAGATAATGCAGTTTTATCACTTTTTCCGTCTTATCTGGGTAGACTCAGCCCATACAAAATGTCAAAAATTTTACTTATCACCCTAATCCATTATTTTCTTTTGACTTACACACTTACAGAGTTGCACATAACAAAATTTCCCCGATATAGTTAATATTTTTTGTTTTTAGAATGTCATTATCACTACATAGTATAAAGCAAAGTCGCTTTCCGCTTCCCGCGTCTGTATGTATGTATGTTTGCTTATATCTTTAAAACTACACAACAGATTTTGATGCGGTTTTTTTTAATAGATAGAGTGATTCAGGAGGAAGGTTTATATGTATAACACATGCATAATATAGTAGAGAAACACTGATAATTTTAGAGGTTTCTAATGTGATGTCGTAAATAAACACATTTTTTTGCGCTTACATTGCAAATGCCCCACGAGATATATCAAAATAATGTACTACAGTATTGTACACCTTAAAAACGTCTACAAAAAAGTCCACGATGGTATTAGAAATGTCTTACGCACAGCGAAGCGGGCACGGGTCAGCTAGTTTGGATATATTTAGGTACTTACCGAGTAGCTGAGAACAAGGTTGATCATCCCCTCCACTCCATCTCCTTGCTTTCCATTCAACGGGAACCAGTCTTCATGTGTTTCTCCCTAAACAAAAATAAAAAAATAGATTCACATCTGCAATCCTCAAGTACGGTAGACATCCTCTCAGATCTCCAGACGCTTAGATCCTTTGAAGGTGTCTACTGGGGGTAAGCAGAGGCACGTCCAAACATTATACTTTACCTATTTGACACATGCCCACATTTAGCAGTAGTTAGCATTCTAAACGTGACAGGTTGCAAGCCCATCGCCGCTTATAAGAACTGGTTTCCTCACGTGTTTTGATGCGCATATAACATTTATCGAACAGAAAAAACTATTGATGCACGCCGGATTCGAACCCACGACCTTCCAAATAAAAGTCGAGGAACCTTCCACTCGGCCAACACGGCTTTTACGAAAGATGTCAATAATAATTACTCACGTTTAATACCGCCGTGGGGATGGTAATGTTGTTCCATGCAATGAGCTCGTCCATCGTGAAGGAGCACTCATCGAAGATCTCCAGGTATACAGAGTTCACGCCAGGAGGCAGCAGGCTAGAAAAAAACATATACTATATTTTATCGTTTAAATATCTATTTTTTTATATTGGAGGAAACTTCACACAGCGCTATCTAGCCCCAAACTAAGCAAAGCTTAAATAGGAAGATGAAACGTAAAATTGTTAAGTATTTAGACTTTGTCAAATAAAAAAAAATACAAATTTAGACTGGAAACTCTCACGACTTGGTTCACATGAAGTTATTTTCAGACTTCAACCCCGTTGCACCTTCTTAGGGGTTGATTTTCAGGAATTACTCTCTTATTCTTGCACACTAAAAGGAATATACCCTCCAAAAAAGTATCTACCAGTGGTTTAGGCTGTGCATTGATAGATCAGTCAGATATCTTTACATATTCAGATAAGATTGTGTTTCAGTTCTTACCAGTGGATCACCTTGTTCCACCTAGGGGTCTTGCCCCCGCTGGGGTCCGTGTGAGTCTCATAGATGCAGTGACCGACGCGGAGACGCACGTAGGGGTCCATACGGGTCAGACCTACAAGATAAGTCTGATGTAACGGCAAAAGCCTAGACATCCTTTCAGATGTCTAGGAGGTGACCGATTTACACATTTGCCGCCAGTAGGCTATTGCACCCCCCCCCCTATCTCTAGAATCTAGAGGGAGGGGGAATCTAGAGTCTAGATTATTTTTACAATCCAACGATTTCGTTAAAAGCGGTGATTACTGTAAGACATTTGGCAACATCAAGTGATTGGCCAAGAAGGAAGGGAGGGAGGCATCTGTCCTGCAGTAGGACGCGATAAAGGGTAATAAATAAGATGTTTGTAAAAATTAACCTAAATTTGCCGCCCCTAAAATCTGCCGCCCTAGGCTCCAGCCTACTCAGCCTGGTGGTAAATCCGCCACTGTGTCTAGGCGCTTAGACTTTAGACTGAATATGTAATAACAAAACACGTGCTCAAAAGGAAGGAAAACATCGTGAGGAAACCAGTTAGTATTCTTATAAGCGGCGATGGGCTTGCCTGTCACATATGGAATGCTAACTACTGCAAAATGAGGGTTTTTGCCAAATACAATGTTTGGACTTGCCTCTAGACTTCAAGGATAGGTATAACAGTCGTGATCCTGTTATTTATTATTAGGAAATGTATTATATATATAAACTAGCTGACCCGTGCCCGCTTCGCTGTTCGTAAGACATTTCTAATACCATCGTGGACTTTTTTGTAGACGTTTTTAAGGTGTACAATACTGTAGTACATTATTTTGATATATCTCGTGGGGTTCAGCCAGCATTTGCAATGTAAGCGCAAAAAAATGTGTTATTTACGACATCACATTAGAAACCTCTAAAATTATCAGTTTTTCTCTACTATATTATGCATGTATTATACATATAAACCTTCCTCCTGAATCACTCTATCTATTAAAAAAAACCGCATCAAAATCCGTTGTGTAGTTTTAAAGATATAAGCAAACATACATACAAACATATTACATACAGACGCGGGAAGCGGAAAGCGACTTTGCTTTATACTATGTAGTGAAGCTTGTCGTTTAATAACGCCATAACAGATTTACAGCTTTAATTATAAAAAAAACACGATTTAAGTAACATCACATTTTCTTTCAATGATCATTTTCAATAGCTAATACTATATGTCTAACTATTAGGTATCCGTATGAAAACTTCGATAATGTAACCCAAGGTGTAAAAAAATTACCCATAAAATCATTACACCCGTGTGACGCCGCCGGGGCGGACTGCTACACTGCTAGTGATAAATAAAGTTAACTCACCGTAGTTCTTCACAAGTTTCGCCTGTGCTATCGTGATGCTCATTCTTGCTGTGAGAGGCGGCCCCACGGGTGGTACCTGCCACATTTTACGAAAACAATACATTTTTACAAGCTTTTACTTAAGGGGCTCCCAGTCGCTGATTGCTCTTTTTCGAAACGAAAAAAGAAATACTTCTGAACAAGCCACATCTCCTATTTTTATAAGTATACTAGCAGACACGGCCACGCGTTGCTGTGTCAACAATTTGCAATAAAATAAAATTGCGACTATAATTAAAGATCTAAGCTATCCTATATCTCAAGTTGGACCAGACTGCTCACGGTGTGCCAATTTAATTTAAAATCGGTTATGTAGTTTAGGAATCCATCGCGGACAAACATCGTGACAGGAGATTTATATACAGTCGTGGTCAACTAAATAGGGACATGCAAGATAGTGAAGAACAATAACCGGTTATGTACATACAAATATAAAACCCTATTGATTTCTCAGTAACTATTATTTGCATAATTTGGTCCGATTATTATGCTTTAAATGGCTGTAAATAAAAGAATAAATAAATAGAAAAAAGTATTTAATATCAAAGGTTGAACATGTATTCAATTTTAAGGTATAATTCTGTAGCTGGACATTTAATTAAGGACAGTAAACTATAATGAAAAATAGAGTTAAACAAAACTAATAATCTGCAGTATTATAATATCTTTAACAGCTCCATTTTATTACGTGTAAAATCAGTACCCAGTAGCAAAACCTTTGTTAGTAATTACCGCTTGACACCGATGTGGCATAGACATTATCAGTTTCTGGCATGTTTCGACAGGAATGTTTGCCCATGCCTCACAAAAAGCTTCATTAAGTTCATCTAAAGTTGTGGTACGATAAGTGGCTACTTTTTTCTTGATTTCGTGCCAAAGGTGCTCGATTGGGTTAAGGTCCGGGCTATTTGCTGGCCAATCTAGCACCGATACTGACTGACTGGTAAGAAACGACTTGACTGAATGGGCGGTATGTTTCGGGTCGTTATCATGCTGAAACGTCCATATAATAGGGAGATGCTCCTCAGCATAGGGAAGCATCGTTTCCTCCAATATTGCCTTGTATTGATGTTGGTCTAAGTTACCCTGAACTTTCCTCACAGGTCCCACTCCACGTCCATAAAATGAACCCCACATTTTAATGTTTCCACCGCCATGTTTCACCTGCTTTTTTGTGAATCTTGGATTCATTTCCGCTTTTACTGGACGCCGTACGTATTGCCTTCCATCTGAAGAAATCAAATTAACCTTGGTCTCGTCAGAGAATAATACATGTTGCCATTGGGCGTAGGTCCAATGTCCATATTTACGGGCAAACGCCAAACGAGCATTTCTATGTTCTTTCTTCAACAACGGTACTTTGCGAGCCACTCTTCCGAACAACCCTGCTTCTACCAGACGTCGTCGAACGGTCCTCGCTGAGACACCAGCTCTTTCGTCTGTCCCAAACACTTCGTGTTTAATTAAAATAGAGCCTAGAAACGGATCTTTCTTAGCTAACCTGGTTATCATTCTATCTTCTTGCGGAGTTGTTTTTCTCGATCTTTTTGTTCTGGGCACATTTAAATCTGTGTTATTGCGTCTGACATGTTGCACTGCATTGTATACCATAGTTTTTGAACAATTTAAATGTTCTGCTATCCTTCGGTATGGCCAACCATGCTCGACAACAAACTTCATGATAATTTTTCGTAGTGTTGGATCGCAACTTTTATTTTTACCCATTTTTCTTCAAAATATTTTTCAAAACTTAAAATAAATATCGGGATTGCCGCCAAAACTACCACGAAACAATAAGAGAAGAAGTAAAAAAGTATTGAGATTCAAATTTTGAAAATAAAACGCAATATCTCAGTGTCCCTAATTAAATGGCCAGCCAGCATTATTTGAACAAATAGCACTACGATAATCTATCAGCTATACTGTAAAGAGGTTTAATGTTTAAGAAGTTGTTATTGTTTGTATAATCGGGCACATAAATGACTAATTATACTTACATGTAAGAGATATGGAATATGGTTTAGACTCGTTGGAAAATAAAAAATAAATTCACAATTCGGTTTAACCAAAGAGTGTCCCTAATTAGTTGACCACGACTGTATATTAAGAAGATTACTTCAGGTTCCTACCTAGATTTCTATTAAGCTGAAAACATAATAGCAGAAACTTATCACGATAAAGATATTATTTCAAAATGATACGTTTTAGAATTTATGATCGAAATATTTTATATACCTACTATTAAAATCAACTTGTGATTTATTGTTAAAGATAGGTAATATGTAGATCTAGATTTCTATTAGAGTAGATTTTTGATAAGTAATTATACATAATTTATATCATTAATTTATTCGAAAAGCTAAGGCGGACCACGCGCCGACGTGTGTTTGTAGTCATTGCAGCGGTCGGTAGGATTATTTATCGAAGTGATTAAAGATGGGTACATCTTTATTCACATATACTATACATTATAAAATAGGAGATGCGGCTTGTTCACAAGTATTTATTTTTTCGTTTCGAACAAAAACAATCGTCGACTGGGAGCGCCTTAACTTGCACTTGTTTGTTTTTATTCTAAACTAGCTAACCCGGCGAACTTCGTATCGCTTTAGAATTAACAAATGCTGTGTTAAGTGCCCGATCCCATTAAAAAGTATACTATGTCCGTATCCTGGTTCTAAGCTGCCACCCACTAATTTTTAGCCAAATCGGTTCAGCCGTTCTTGAGTTATAAATAGTGTAACTAACACGATTTTCTTTTTTAAATATATAGATTAATCTAAAACTTCGAATGAAAAACACAAGACCCGCTCACGTACGAATAAAGCAACTCACTGAGGTTTGCATAGTTTAATTTGTATTCTCGTATAAGTAGTAATGATAATATAAACAAAACATACAAATACATGTATCTATAGTGTGTTATGTATTATCGGACAGAGTTGAGTTCGGTGCACTTTATGTCAAGCGAGAACAAAACTATAAAGTTCCACGCCTATACCACATGAAAGATACGTGCTTAGAACGGTGAAGGAAAACATCGTGAGGTAACCAGTTAGTATACTTGTAAGCGGCGACGGGCTTGTAACCTGTCACGTGTGGAATGAACCTGAAAATGTGGGCATTTGCCAAATGGATTGTTCGAACGTCGCTCTACCTAACCCCTTTAGATATCTTAAAGGATCTGCGCGCCTGGAGATCTGAGAAGATTTCTACATGGGGATTACAGTCGTGATCTTATTAAAGAAGATAATAATATTTTTTTATTTATTTATAACTAGCGACCCGCCCCGGCTTCGCACGGGTAGCATGTTATTATACATATAAACCTTCCTCCTGAATCACTCTATCTATTAAAAAAAACTGCATCAAAATCCGTTGTGTAGTTTTAAAGATATAAGCAAACATACATACAGACATACAGACGCGGGAAGCGGAAAGCGACTTTGCTTTATACTATGTAGTGATTAAAAGATCAATAAAGACCTTAAAGACGGTTCATTTGTATGTTTGATAGTTCTAAATATATTCTTATTTCATTTTTCTACAAAATGAAAATTCGAAGTATCACCAATGGAGACTTAATACATTTAAAAAAAAAATACTGCATTTAGTTAGAGCAATAAAATACAAGCCGTTAAACGATCGGTTAATGTGCTACTGAATACCAGCCGTAGTAGGTAGTGCCGCTTACTAGCAAGTATGTAGGTACAGTCAGCAAAAGTTGATTTTGAGACGGCCTCACAGCTCTGTTGGTAGTGGTAGTAACTCTGCCTTCTGCGCTGTAGGTTGTGGGTTCGATCCCCACCCAGAGCAAAATATTTGTGTGATGAACATAGATGTTTGCTCTGTGTCTGGGTGTTAGTATGTATCTTATGTATGTATTTACAATAAAAAAAGTATTTAAGTATTCTATCAGTTATCTAGTTCCCATAGTACAAGCTTTGCTTAGTTTGGGGCTAGATGGCGATGTGTAAAATGTCCACCAATATTTATTTATTTTATTTTATTTACCTTTTCGGAATATCAACTACTACAATAAAGTGTTCACTACACAAACATAAGAATTTGTCACAAAGAATATTTTAATATAAACTAGCTGACCCGTGCCCGCTTCGCTGTGCGTAAGACATTTCTAATACCATCGTGGACTTTTTTGTAGACGTTTTTAAGGTGTACAATACTGTAGTACATTATTTTGATATATCTCGTGGGGTTCAGCCAGCATTTTGCAATGTAAGCTCAAAAAAATGTGTTTATTTACGACATCACATTAGAAACCTCTAAAATTATCAGTGTTTCTCTACTATATTATGCATGTATTATACATATAAACCTTCCTCTTGAATCATTCTATTTATTAAAAAAAACCGCATCAAAATCCGTTGTGTAGTTTTAAAGATATAAGCAAACATACATACATACATACATACATACATATTACATACAGACGCGGGAAGCGGAAAACGACTTTGCTTTATACTATGTAGTGATTACGCGTCACGTTGTTTGTCCGCGATGGACTCCTAAACTAATGAACCGATTTTAATCAAACTTTGCACACCGTGTGCAGTTTGATCCAACTTGAAAGATAGGATAGCTTACATCTTAATTTATAGTTTAATTATTTTATTGCAAACTAGCTGACCCGTGCCCGCTTCGCTGGGGGACAGATAGTTTCACATCTGGTATTCCAATCTTCATAAAAAATTATAGACTATATGTTGCCGAGGACTAATAGCTACATAACAAAAAAAGTTTCATCAAAATCCGTCCAGTAGTTTTTGCGTGAAAGCCGGACAACAGACAGACAGACAGACAGACAAAAATTTCAAAATGTATTTTTTTTGTTTTGTGTTACTTTTATAAAGGCCTAGAAGTATTTTTTTTAGTTTTTATTTAATGTACAGAATTGAACTCTTCTACAGTTTTATTATATGTATAGATTATTTGTTTAATAACTGACAGCCCCAATTATCTGTTAGTTTGAAAAGATTCTAACAGATGGCGATATCTGTTGACACAGCAACGCGTGGCCGGGTCTGCTAGTAAAATATATATTTTTTTCTTTATAAAACTTTTGATGTTGACTGTACATTGCATTTCACTATAGGAAGTATGTAAGCAATAAAATATCTTAAAAGAAACACTACATTTTGCATATTATTAGCGTGATATTTAATTAGGTATTTATTTAAATTACCGAAACGCTATTTACATAGCGCTGTGGGTTCTACTGCACCAATGTAGATTTAGAGAGAGCTGATATGTTTTTTTTCTAGTTTATAAACAAACTATGAAGCATAATTTGGAAATAAAAATAGGTGGAAATATTACGTTGTGTAGTGTGAGTATGTTACTATGTCGCGAGCTCAGCATTTTGGCGTCACGTGATGCATCGTCATTGTTCTTTAATTCTGATTTGAGTGGACATGTTACTATGTCAAATATTGAAAATATTACCATATGCATGATAATGTTACTATGTCATTAAAAGCTTTTATTTAACTTGCATAGTTCATATATTTGTTTGTAAGTTGTCCGTCAAAATTTGCAAACTATTTTTGACCATTTGTTAGTGAATGCTATTTAAGTCATGCCAGATTATTTATCGAAACAATCCGAGTTGAGAAATGTTACCAAGTTGCATATCTTGTATGTTACAATGTCGCATAACGCGAATATTACTTACAGTGGCGCCACATAATTGCTGCTGCAGCGCTAACGCAGCTTGGTAGTCAACGTCATCGGACACCGCATTGTCTGGTGCTTCGTCTGTGCGAAGAAAGCTGGGTGGAAGAGGTCCAAGCAGCACCTGTGAAATATTTGATATCATCATTTTTTTCTCCTCTTTCCACTTAATATCGGGGTCGGCACAACATGTTGCGAAGAGGACTTGTCTTATATTTGACAACCGGCCGCATTTTACTGTAACTGTACTAACTGTAATCTCAGATCTTCAGGCTCTTAGATCCTTGAAGATGTCTAGAGGGGTCAGTCCGAGGCACGTCCAAACATTACATTTGGCACTTACCCACATTTTGCAATAGTTAGCATTCCACATGTGACAGGTTGCAAGCTCATCGCCGCTTATAACAATACTAGCTGGTTTCCTCACGATGTTTTCCTTTACTATCTTGAGCATTTGTTTTGATGTGCATATACATTTTTCAAACTGATTAATCCATTGATGCACAGCCAGGATTCGAACCCCCAACCTTCAGATTTAATGTTCAGGTACCTCCCACTCGGCCAATATGGCCAAAATTAGGTGAGCTTAGGTAAAGGAATCCATACACATTTCCTAAACCAATTAGGTATAATAGACTAAATCTTCTATCCTCACCTTCTAAACGTTATAATGACATAGTTTGAAAATCAATAATGGTAGGTACTTAGAGGTTTGATAGAGTTGATACAAAGGTCAAAATAGTAAATAATATAACAGGTTAGATGAGTAAGGAAATTAAACTACATTTTGATTTTTTTATGATACAGGTAATAGTAGGTAGGTAGGTTAGGTAGGTACCAAATTACTAAACTATGCTAAGTACATACCTGTACTTAGCATAGTATAGTAATTTGATAAGAACTTAGAACTGTGTTACATACAACGTAATAAGTTTTACGTTGCTACACGGTCGTTCTTTGTCAAAGTTTCATGGAAGCAATCTCTGGAAATTTCCCTTGTTTTTGTTGCAAGTAAATCAATATACAGAATGCGGTCTATATAACTGAATAGTCTTGAAAATCAAAACAGAACCTGCATTTTGGTAAGACGAATATAATAATCAAATAACCAGTTTGAAATTTCTAAAATACCAGCCTGAATTAGTTTAAACAGAGATAAACGCATACATAAACAGAATGATTCATAGATTTAAAGTAACTTACCCTACGACGGCGCTCCTCGTTTCTTTCGGCGGGTATTGTTGTAGTCATTTTATTCACAAATATGTGCACTTATTACTAGCGAAATATAATTATTATTTTGTCCAAGTAAACGTAAATAAATATTTTTAAGATGTTTTTTCTGTTCAGTCTCGTAGGCGACCACAGACACAGAACACTAATACCACGACACTGACTGACTGTGATGTGACTGTCTCTGGCTGTGTGTGACTGCTACACCACAACACTGCTGACTAGACATGTGTCGGCTATAGCCAAACGTAACTGATATCCGTTGGCATGCTCGTAGCGTAGCGTACCGGTGGAATCAAGTCCAACCACCGCTGTCGAATATCTGTAGAAAACGCGCGAGCGAACTGCGCAAATCACGAACAAATATCTGTCACCCAACTTACCAACGTAAGCGAGATGAAGATAATGATTCATAGCGAGATGAAGATATGAGTCATATCTTCATCTCGCTTACGCGCTTGAAAGTTAGCGCGGTAGAGAGAGATACCATAATTATTTTGGGTGCCAACTGATCAACTGAAACAACCAACAGCCATGTCAGCTAGTCAGACCACTAAGTTGGTAAGTTGTAGGGTTATTTCAGTTGGCACCCAAAATAATTATGGTATCCCTCTCTATCGCGCTAATTTTCAAGCGCGTAAGCGAGATGAAGATATGACTAGCTAATAGCTGAAATCTTTGACCTATGAAAGCAAGTTTCGAACACCTTAATGTTAGAGAAATAAGGTTGAGTTTCGCCTGCACAATTTAAAAAATGTATTAAGTTACACTGGTTGTTGGTGTGATTGATTGATAGCCAAAATCATACATTTTGGCTATTGCTACCAAGAGTTTCAAATAGACCTTATTCGTAGGCTAATGAGGTCGAGTTTTGATGAGAAGCTTTATGAGATATTAAACTGACGTGCTGGCGCCCGGCTGGCTCATGGTGGCGTGTGCATTGTGCAACTATGCAAACCTACTTGTTGTTGTTTGTATTTTTGAATTCGAATTGTACCTACTTGTAGTGGTTGAGTGATTGCGCGCAATATAGGTAGGTTCCTAATTTGAATATTAAATTTAACGCACACGTTTGTAGTTAAATTTTTTAGTTAGCTATGTGGTGATTTTTTAATGCGCCACTTTTTATTTATGCAAATCGAAATAGGTACCTACTACCTACCACTTGCAAATATAAAATGTGCTAGTCCTAAACTCCTAAGCCTAGTAAAGCATGAATCAATACTTATAAATAGAAAAAAATAGGATCACGACTGTACCTATTCCCCAAGTACCTACGTAAGACATCCTCTCAGATCTTCAGACGCTTAGATCCTTTGGAAATGTCTAGTGGGGGTGGTCAGAGGCACGTCCAAACATTATATTTGGCACATGCCCACATTTTGTAGTAGTTAGCATTCCATACGTGCCAGGTTGCAAGCCCATCGCCGCTTATAAGAATACTAACTGGTTTCCTCACGATGTTTTCCTTCACCGTTTTGAGCACGTGTTTTTGATGCGCATATAAATTATTCGAACCGAAAAATCCATTGATGCACGCCCGGATTCGAACCCACGACCTTCAGATTGAAAGTCGAGGTACCTTCCACTCGGCATACAAACATATTCTAACAACAAATATATTCAATATTATAAAGCTCAGTTTTTATCGCATCACTGATACTACCTGTGTAATTCATCAGTCTAATACAAATAGCTCTTTGTGTTAGCAACCAACCAACACAATGGAAACGGATAAGGTATCAATATAGTTATAACTGTCAGAAGTAGGTAACATGGCTTGCGTTCATACTTAACTACCGATATTGAGTAATGGTTGACGATACCGGTAAAGAAACTAAATATCGAATACCCAACCGTTAGCCAATAGTTAATATCACCCATGCTTACTGCTGACTTGTTGTGTCATGTGTTGATGTGTTGTTTTTTTTTTTGACACAAGACACTGACATATGAAAAATAGAAGAGTTTGGCAGAATTGATACGTAAAGGTTTTAAGGTCCCATAAATAACCCCATTGTTTTGAGATTACGGCAGCCAATATTTAGGATGTTATTCAAAGAATACACCTACCTAGCTTGAATTCAGCCCTGAGGGTTCAGGGGTGAATTCTGAACATGCGGTCATCATAGCTGTTTCCAAGTCCTTGGGTCTGCTGCTGCTGCCCTGTAAGTAATGTTCCTTCTCTACAGGCCCGGCCAGCACATTCAAATTTTATATTACGATGAGTCTAGACTAGAGTACATCTAGTGTCACTGACAAATCATTGATGACAAATCATGACAAATGAAATGACATTTAACAAAAAAGTCAAAACATGTCAATGTCTACAACATTTGGTGGGTTGTGTGTACCTACCGTAGTTTATAATTTCCCTTTCTTTCTCTCCCTCTTCTTCGGTTTTTGTTTGATTTCATCAAACTTTGACTGGAAAGTAATTTACTTGTTGTATTCGACAGTGAGTGTTCATTTACCCCGTTCAAATGCTGTGATATTTGTTTATTTATTGTTTCGTCCACGGCATAAACTTTTGCGACACATATGTTGACGTGAACAGATTTGGTTACTTTATCGATTTTCATCAATAATCGCGATGGATATCATCAAAACTCCAAAGGTATGTTCTTACAAATGTATTTTCCTATAAATTATACATCTACGAGCATTTGTTTGTGCATTACACTGATAAATAAGATGTATTCTGAATGACATTGATTTGTTTACGACAGAAGAATAACTACAAAAAAAAAATAGGTACGTTACATGCCTAGTACACTTGTTATGACTCAGACAGAATAAGTACCTACATAAATTACAAACCTAGGAGTTATAAACCAGAGAACTCTCAAAAAAATGAGAGTTTTCATAGAATTTCTGCCATGAAAATGATGCAGCACAAAAGACAATCTACACACAATCAAAAACGTAGGCTAATTTTAAGTAATTGAACGACTTTACGTAAATTTAGTCGGTCTTGAGTAAAATTAAATATTGACTTATATTTTTTTGCATTAAATTCCAAATGAAACTTACATAAACTAATTGTGTACACAACAGAATTGCCACCATTTCATCTTTTAGGTATTCAATTTATTGTAAGTAGATAAAAATGAATGAGTAATAGAATTGCCTACCAAATTCATCATTTAATTTCTTTTTAAAAGTAAAGTTTATTATTTATACAAAATAACACTGGTACAAAGGAGTTGGTAACATTATTATTTATCACTTACAATATCACACTAGCATACCTCAAATAGAAACTCTGCCCTCTGCACTGTAGTATCGGTTTGATTCCCACCCGGGACACATATTTGTGTGATGAACATAGATGTTTGTTCTGTGTCTGATTGTAATTATGTATCATAATTGTATGTATTTACAAAAAAAAGCATATAAGTATTCTATCAGTTATCTAGTTCCATAGTACAAGCTGTGCTTAGTTTGGGGCTAGATGGCGATGTGTTAAAATGTCCACCAATATTTTAGTTATGATATCACCAAGTAAACAACTACATAATACATTTACAAGTTTCTGTACATTATTATTGTGATTAAAAACAAACCAAAATTGATCATTCCACTTCAATAGGTACTACTACTGGTGGCTGTTCTAGTTCTGATATTATATCAATAAAATGTAATGATTGGACGTGCCTCTGAATATACCCTTTAGTCATCTTCAAGGATCTTAGCATCAGGAGATCGATATTATTATTAAAAATTACTTTAAAATAGATAAATTAAAACAAAAAATATTGCAAGAGTTATTAGCATAAAATTTTCTATCTATTAACAGTAATAGATAGTAAATTTAATGCATTTTTTTCTATTTTTTATTTAATTCTGTATGCCCTAGGAAATACTACTTAGGATATGTATCATGCATTCAGAATATTTCAATTTATATTGGGACATAAATTCTGGCACCCACTGTGACCTACTCTGGCTAGTGGTCTATGTAGATAAGAGGTGAAAATTGCATAAGTAAGTACATATTGCACCCCCATCTTTCCCCCCTCTTACGTCACTAGTTAAGTTACGCATCCTCTCATGCAGGAAATAACGGAAATCGCGCTATCTCCCTTCTTCTTACACCTACCCTGTGTTATCATCCCTTTCCCGCGCGCATGCTCCATGAACCCTCCATCGAAACGTGAAATTTGATTATACGCTCTAATGCTAGCACATAGAGGTGGTTTTCTTTAGAAGTGTGGTCTTCTGAAAATTGAAGGATAAAGTCGTGATTCCTGATTGTTATCATCCATCAGTCAGTCGCTTGCACGCAACTGAAGAAGGAGGACGCGTTTTCTGACTGCGCGGGAAAGTAACTAATTGAACTTCTTTTCGACCCTGTCTTTATCAAGTTTACAGACTTCTATAATCTTTTTGAGCTCTGTCTAAGTTACCGGGAAATAATTAAAATAACGCGCGAAATTTGTCAGCGAACAAAACTTGATTAGAACTTGTTTAAAAAATTCTAAACGTTTATAAATCTTTAAAAAAATCACTAGAATCGGATGTTTTTTATTTAAAAGTTGAGTGCAAAAATGGCACTCAGTTCACTCTCGCCGTCCAACATGCTCGGCGAGCTCGGCAGACTTGCGAGCTGGTTAAAGGGGGACTGCGTAACGGCCGAGGAGATCGGTGGCTTGGCCGTAACTGAAAAGGTGAGACTGAAATCCACAACAGAACGAGTTCTTCTGAAGGTGAGATTGATTTTTAGGGTTCCGTACCCAAAGGGTAAAAACGGGACCCTATTACTAAGGCTTCGCTGTCCGTCTGTCTGTCCGTCTGTCCGTCTGTCTGTCCGTCTGTCTGTCCGTCTGTCTGTCACAGGGCTGTATCTCATAAACCATGATCGCTAGACAGTTGAAATTTTCACAGATTATGTATTCCTGTTGCTGCTCTAACAACAAATACTAAAAACAGAATAAAATATTTTTTTAAGGGGGGCTCCCATACAAAAAACATGATTTTTTACCTTTTTTTTATAGATTATGGTACGGAACCCTTCGTGCGCGAGTCCGACTCGCACTTAGCCTGTTTTTTATTTTTATTCGGCGATCTGTTGACAACATTCAAATAGGTCGTGTAGAAAATGTAGCATCCGTTTTTCTACCAAACTCGACAACGAACCGATAATAAAAAGCGAAAGGAGATGAAGTTATCGGTTTTATTCCTTCACTATATTACCCGCGACTTTGTCTGCGTAGATTCAGGAAACCGATTTCTGACGACATTATCGAAAAACATTGAAATTCCTGAAAATAAAAAGAAATTAATGAAAAGAAAAGTAGCCTATGTTGGTCCTAAGACTTTAAACTATCTCTATATGAAAATTGATCACAATCGACCTAGCGGTTTGACCGTGATAACGAAACAGACGGACAGAGTTACTTTCGCATTTATAATATTAGTATAAATGAATCGAGATAACCTCTATCCACGTCCCTTTCCTGCCCTTGCCACTTATTATTATGTTGGTGGACCTTAGTCACTAGGTTAGTGACATCAAGGTTGGATGTTCGATTATTATTTACTAGTGGAAATCTTCTCGACTTCGTTCACGTGATGTTTAAAACAGACTTTAACCCCGCACTCCTTAGGGGTTGAATTTCGGGAATTCATTTCTTATTGCATCCCGAAATACTAAAAGGAACACACCCTCCAAATTTAAATTTTTTAAAATTTGTTGTTTAGGATGTGCCTTGATAGATCAGTGACTGGACCCTCGACAGACGTTGTCCTTTCCAAATTTTAATAATCGTATAGAAAAAAGCACTTTTACTTTACTGAATTTTACAAATTTTCATTGCGTTTTCAGTGCACAACACTGAGTCTTTGAAAACAATTTTTTCTTTAAAAACCCCAGAATAAAATAGACAATTTTGACCTACCTAACCTTTTAGTCATCCTTTTATTCAGATCGATGGTTATTGTCACTGGAAGGGTAAATGTATGGTCGTTGTGTAAATAATTCTCCTTACAAGGCTCACTAAATCCTCCAAAATGGTTCCTCGCCGGCCATTAAGACCCTTTTTAAGACATCTTCAATAGCTTTAGAAATGAAAAGCTTTAGCTATGAATATCAGTCGAATTTAGAGAATACCAATTTCATAGTAACTGTTATAGAATCTATAAATCTACCTAATATATTCTCTTATCTAGGAAAATGATAGAATTTAGGGAATATAGCCAATTTTATAGCAACTTTTAGAATCAAATGTACCTAAACTGCTTTGAAAGCCATAGATAATCATCATTCTTTACAAAATATGCCAGCAGTACTGACGGATCTCGGCCTACAAGATGGCAGACAATTTTCGACCTTATGCAGTGACACAAAACCATTTCTGCAGTAGCACAGATCACTTCACGTAAGCCAAGATCCGCCGAACATACTGTACGGTAGACATCCTCTCAGTTCTCTTCTCTTCTATTACACGCTTAAATATTACAATTGGCACATACCCACACTTCGAGTTATCATTTCATACGTGATATAAAGCATATCGCCGTTTGAACACAAAAAAATAGGACGACTGTAGTTTCTAAGTGCGGTAGACATCCTCTCAGATCCTTGAAGAAGTCTAACCCCCGTATTCAGGAACGACACTGTGAGAACACGCACCCACAGTGGGCGAAATCTTTTTTCATAAACATCGCTTTATGTGTTGTGCAACACTGCATAGTGTGACTAGAGGCACACTATCGTTTGCCTATAACAAAAGTTGAGCTCTAGAGGCACACGATAGTGTGCGCCATAGTGTCGCACAACACTTAAAGTGATGTTTATGAAAAAAGATTTCGTCCACTGTGGGTGCGTGTTCTCACAGTGTCGTTCCTGAATACGAGGGTAAGTGAGTCAGAGGCACGTTCAATTCAAACATTACATAGCCATGCTCACAGTTCACAGTATATCGCCGTTTGAAACTAACTGGTAACTAAATAAACTATTACGATCCCTAAACAAATACTAATTTTCTACGGTTATGAGCGGAACTGATTGAAGCAATGTTTGCATACGGTTACGTACGCATAACTGGGTTCGCTGTAGCGTTATCGGGAACTTGAATCACGACAAAATGTATTTATGGAGCGTTATCTGTGACTATTAACTTTAATTGGGCTTAGGATACGTTTTGTGCAACGCAATAACTACATCTGTCTGAAATAACAGGAACACTTTGTTTGCTTGTTGTTTAATAAATAAATATTGGTGGGCATTTTACACAGCGCCATCTAGCCCCAAACTAAGCAAAGCTAGTACTATGGGAACTAGATAAAATACATACATATGATATACATACTAACACCCAGACACAGAACAAATATCTATGTTCATCACACAAATATTTGGGGTTCCGTACCATTATCTTAAAAAAAACGCCAAAAAATCATGTTTGTTGTATGGGAGCCCCACTTAAATATTTATTTTATTCTGTTTTTAGTATTTGTTGTTGTAGCGGCAACAGAAATACATCATCTGTGAATTTCAACTGTCTAGCTATCACGGTTCATGAGATACAGCCCTGTGACAGACAGACGGACTGAAGGACAGATAGACGGACAGCGAAGTCTTAGTAATAAGGTCCCGTTTTTACCCTTTGGGTACGGAACTCTAAAAATTAAAAAAGTTGCCTGGAAAATTTGAATATTTGGGAAAAACTAAAAGTGCTTTTTGCTATGAGATTATTGAAGTTGGACAGGATAACGTCTCTCGGGTGAGCTAGTTATGTATTTATTTTTAATATACTTAGAACTAGCAATTCAGAGGGAACTTCAACGGTCTTTACGACTTATCTTGTGCAAATAAACTACTAATACTTGTACGTTTCCAGAAATTCAAGAAACACTCAAGTTTGCTTGCATTAGGCTAGTTGTCTATCAAAGCGGGAGATCAGCGCAAAAAAACCTTAACAGAAGTTTTTGTCAGTGCTACGGCTTACACTTAATCCTACTGCCTACTAATATTATAAATGCGAAAGTTTGTGATTGTGTGTGTGTGTGTATTTGTTACTCTTTCACGCAAAAACTACTGAACGGATTTAGATGAAACTTTACAGTAATATAGCTCATACATCAGAATAACACATAGGCTATGTGTGCATGCGGGCATGCGGGCGAAGCCGCTAAAATATTGGGGGATATTACACACAGCGCCATCTATCCTAAAACTAAGCAAAGCTTGTACTATGGGAACCAGATAACTGATAGAATACCTATATATACTATTTTTTTTGTAAAATACATAATTTACTTATACATATTAACACCCAGACACAGAACAAACATACAAACACACACAAATAGTGGGAATCGTATCCCACAGCTTACAGAGTAGACTACCAAGGGGCCGTCCATTAATTACGTGATGTTTTTTTAAAGCATTTTTGACCCCCCCTTCACCCCCTCTCCCTTGGTGATACGTGGTGTTTATTAGTACCTTTAAAACAAATAATCTTAAAAAACAGGTTCATACCTAGTATAATCTAATTTAATTAAAAAAATAATACCTTACTACAAAACCCCCCCACGCCCTTGTGATATTTCGTGATTTTTACCGAACCCCCTCCCCCCCTTTCGAGCCTCACATGATTAATGGACGGTCCCCAACTGAGCTGTGAGGCCATTTTAATTAATTTTATCGTTTGATCCTGTTATGTTGAGCTATTGCTCTAGCTGATTAGTTGAAATTTCAATGGGTTCCTGGATGGTTTGAAAACACAATTGGACGGTAGTTGGCGACGGCAACAGAATAAATTATAATTTAAGAGGGACTCCCATACATTACTATTACATAGTATAATAACATGCTACCCGTGCGAAGCCGGGGCGGGTCGCTAGTAATATTATAAATGCGAAAGTTTGTGAGTTTGTATGTATGTTTGTTCCTCAATCAGGCCTAAACGACAAAACGGATTAAGTTGAAATTTGCTGTAGATGTAGATATAATGCCCGAATAAATAATAGACTACTATTAAATAAGAAAAACATCCGCAAAACGATAAAAAAAAACTTAAAAGGAATGATTTCTGTATAGATGGCGCTTTTGTGCAAAAATTCTGACATCACAGACTAAAAACATTCAGTCTTTTCTATTCGATTATTGAAATTTGACAGGACAACGTCTGTCACGGTTCGGCTAGTATGAAATAGTCTTACCGATGACCTGTACTTTAATTATGATTGCGTGTATTCACAAAGCGACCTACATTTTGATTACCATTACCATTATTTCAATAGCATTTATTTCAATTAAATCACAAGGATCACTTTGAAACGTCTTAGGAGCTAGGTGAAGCTACGCCTATTCCTCGCGACCAAGTCTATAAGAATCAGGCACACGAACAGGAATCAGGAATCACAAACACGGCTTTCGGAATCGTTGGTCGAATTATGAATTCTAAGATATGCATAGCTTATTGAATAATCTCTTGAACAACCATATTGTGTTGTGAAAGTAATTTATTTTTCACTGAATAAACATACGCGGTTTGTGTGAATGTTATTCGACTTTGCAGACTCAAAGGAAATCGCCATCTCATACGCTTTTTCAAATGTCAAGTCTTCTCTTTTGGTAAAACTGTTTTATGAGTCTCACTAAGAGTTAAAACACACAGCTTTGTCTGGCAGAGTTTGGTCTAGGAACACACCAATATCTTTTCTAAAGGACACAACTTTTAATGAAAAAAAACATGTCTTTCGCCTTCGCTCCGTTACTGTACGGCCGGCGGACGTGAAGTTAGCCGTTTGGCTGTGTGGCAGACAATCTTCGACCTTATGTAGTGGCACAAAACCATTTTGGCGGTCACAAGCCAAGCCAAGACGCCTACCGTACGTAGTACGTAGTGGATAGCTACTAAAACATCAGACGAGGTTTTTGTGTCTTCGCTGACTTTGGAGCCAACCGATATATCATCACATAATGTTAAGAATGGCTATATAAGCTACGTCGCAACCGCTTCACGGAGTAATTACTCTCCGCAACAAATAAGAAACGTGTTTCAGGAAGGTTTTTCAAATTAATCTCTTTAAAGGGCAACGGGGTAACAAAATTTGCAAATTCATATTAAAAGCAACTCACGCAAACGAAATTGCGACTAAGAAGGTACTCGTGTCGCTTGATTTTGTAATAATAATTACGTTTTAAATATTAACTAAAACCGACAAACATGTTTGACTAATCGAAAAGTCAGGAGACGATAAAGTTTTTCAAGTTTTATGAAGTTTGAACTATTCTCTACAGCATCACAATATAAAATTATCAAACCGCATTACTAGGTAAAATATATGCGATGAAATAGGTAAGTACGTAAAAAACCGGCCAAGTGCGAGTCGGACTCGCGCACGAAGGGTTCCGTACCATTATCTATAAAAAACGGCAAAAAAAACACGTTTGTGTGTGGGAGCCCCCCTTAAATATTTATTTTATTCTGTTTTTAGTATTTGTTGTTAGTAGCAGCAACAGAAATGCATAATCTGTGATAATTTCAACTGTCTAGCTATTACGGTTCATGAGATACAGCCCTGTGACAGACAGACGGACAGCGAAGTCCTAGTAATAGGGTCCCGTTTTTACTCTTTGTGTACGGAACCCTAAAAAACAACAAGAAAGATATACGCGTCGAATTGAGAACCTAATTTTTTCCTTGATAAACACACAACAGCGTAACATATATACCGATTCCGTTAGTAAAACATTTATTCGACCCATTTACACACCATTTATTAGGGTTCCGTACCCGAAGGGTAAAAACGAGACCCTATTACTAAGACTTCGCTGTCCGTCTGTCCGTCTGTCCGTCTGTCTGTCACAGGGCTGTATCTCTTGAACCGTGATAGCTAGACAGTTGAAATTTTCACAGATGATGCATTTCCGTTGCTGCTATAACAACAAATACCAAAAACAGAATAAAATAAATATTTTATGTGGGGCTCCCATACAATAAACGTAATTTTTTTGCTGTTTTTTTATAGAATTGTACGGAACCTTTCGTGCGTGAGTCCGACTCGCACTTGGCCGGTTTTTTTTTGTTCAGCCACAGGCCATTATTTTGCGTGACTTGAGCGTTTGTTTGATGTGTAAGTAAGTCGCTCCTTTGTGTCCGAAGCCACGCCTCTGATATCTTGGACAGTTTGTTGGCATCAAAGGTTTTATCATCTATACTAATATTATAAAGAGTATGTATTTTTGTATGTTTGTAACGAATAAACTCAAAATATACTTGACCGATTTTAAAAATTTCTTTACCATTTGCATTATCTCTTAGTAACATAGGCTATTATTTATTTCTAGAAAATAATAGGTATCCTTTCTAAAACTTCAATAATGTAAACCAAGGTGTAATAAATAGTCATAAAATCATTAGTACACCAGTGCGACGCTGGGGTAGACTGCTTGTATTATTATAAATGCAAAAGTTCTGAGGAGTTTTTGTTTCAATGAAAGGATAATCGAGTTTCAGATCGAGGCTGTGGTAGCGGACAATTTATCCTACTATTGTTATAAAATCGGAAGTTTGTTGACGTTCGCGAGAGAAATATACCCTCGTATTCAAGAACGACACTTACCCTCGTATTCAAGAACGACACTATGGGAACACGCACCCACAGTGGACGAAATCTTTTTTCATAAACATCACTTTATGTGTTGAGCGGCCTTTAGAGCTCAACTTTGGCTAGAGGCACACGACAATGTGCCTCTAGTCACACTATGCAGTGTCGCACAACACATAAAGTGATTTATATGTAAAAAGATTTCGCCCACTGTGGGTGCTTGTTCTCATAGTGTCGTTCTTGAATACGAGGGTTAGACTTCTTTTTATCCGGAACCAGGAAAAGCTAGTAGATAACAAATAACTCGTACAAAATTTGTCCGTTAAGGTAGATTTATATTAGACCGGACCGTGCCGGAGCCTTTAGTTAGTAGACGGGCCCGGACGGGACACGGATCAGGCACTGTTTAATATAAACTGCTTCATACAAAATGTATGTACCTAACGTTTCAAATCCGTGCCCAGTCCGGGCCACGTACACGGCACGCTCCGGGCACGGCCCGGTCTAATATAAATCTACCCTAAATCTTCCCCTTGACTACAAAATGTATTACCAGTTACTGTTTCGTGGCGTTCGAATTTAAGGTTGAGTTTACCAGTGCTTTAGTTAAAAAGAAAAAAAACAGGCCAAGTGCGAGTCGGGCTCGCGCTCGAAGGGTTCCGTACCATTATCTATAAAAACGGCAAAAAAATCACGTTTGTTGTGTGGGAGCCCCCCTTAAATATTTATTTTATTCTGTTTTTAGTATTTGTTGTTATAGCAGCAACATAAATACATAATCTGTGAATTTCAACTGTCTAGCTATCACGGTTCATGAGATACAGCCCTGTGACAGACAGACGGACAGCGAAGTCTTAGTAATAGGGTCCCGTTTTTACCCTTTGGGTACGGAACCCGAAAACAGAAAATATTTATTTAAAGTAAATATACTCGTGGAAATCTTCGCGACTTCGTTTACTTGAAGTTATTTTCAAACAGACTTCAACTCCCGCTGCACCTCCAAGGAGTTGAATTTCGGGGATTCCTTCCTTAGTGCACCCCTACATACCAAAAGAAATACCCCCTCCAAATTTCAAGTTTCTAGGACCAGTGGTTAAGGTTGTGCGATGATAGATCATTCAGTCAACGAGCCAGTCAGTCAAGAGTTTACTAGGAGGTATTTAGATTACATCCAAAACTCCAGTAACTCACTCGCCTCCCTAAAAATGTTCAATAAATCAAGTCAAACATTTATTCGCCCCAAGCGTTCCAACTTGCAACGGATCAACTTCAAGATATCATTAAGAGTTGGCTCGCGTAGGCTTTATACTAGTGAAACACTCGCGACATCGTTCACTTCCGAGTTATTTCCTGTCTTCAAACCCCCGTTAGAGGTGGGTCGCTCTTGCAATTTCTAGTACCAGCTATATAGTCTAGCTATATAGTCTATACTAGACCACGACACAAGAACGAGGTTCAAAAACATCGATCACCAAGTTTGTTCTTCGAAGCATCCTATTAATATACTAAATCCGAAAGTTTGGGAGTACTAAATGACGAGTACCTAATAAATGTTTTTGATGAATGCAGAATCGTTTTTTCTCAATAACCGCAAAACATACTGTTTTGTTTTTATGACAAAAATAACTTAAGGATATAATCTATCTGGGGGCACGGTAGTGCCCCCGCCAAGTCAAGCAATAAAGCGGCACGGCTGTATACCATCCTTTTCTAGAAGCAGTTCAGGCCATTTTCGACCCCCTATAACTTCGTTGTGGATAAAACTAGAAGCCTGAATTTCTGTCTTATGTTAATACGTAATTAACTAATTACGTAAATAACTTAAGACAAAAGGACCCTTAAAGTAGGGACTGAATAAATTAACCGACTTGGTATTACATGGATCTCACAACTTTTTACGGTAGAAGAACCGAGTTGCGTTGCGAGACTTGGCTTTTTTTACAAGTTATGTTTTTGATGGCATATAAATTACAGACAGACATACGATGTATGAAACTTTTCTCGATAGATTTATTTTCCTATGTTGGCTCATCAAAAACCCTAGTTTCGTTTTTAATCAAAACTATGAATAGCTAAACAGTTCATTTTATATAATTCGTTAGATAATCATACTAGCTAAGTAAACTATAGATATAGACAGTTTTTTCAGGATAATGCAGTTTTATCACTTTTTCCGTCTTATCCGGGTAGACATAGACACAGCCCATCCATTTTCGATCGTTTATCGTTTTTCTGTTTCTTTCTTCCTGCTGTCAGTGGCCAGTTTAGATTAAGTTCCGAATTTTAACAAAGTGTCAACAATTTATGATAGAGCATTGATGATAGATAGTTAATGTGTGTGTTGAACCGAAATGAATCGCCCGTGACAATCTGACATGGCCAACAGACTGGAAATGTTTATCATAATGAGCTACTTGGAGCATCGCTAATGTATCTGTTCCATGAGCTACTTGGAGCATCGTTCCGAAGATGTGAAGTGGAAATCAAGAGATGTGCAAGAGGCGTCTAAGCATATTAGACCACATTTATATTTTGTTTGGTTGTATAATATTTTCTGCTCCTTTTATACGGTTCTTTTAGCGGTTTGAAGGAATGCAGTACGTTAGTTTATTCTTACAGTCTACCGTGTAGACTTTACTCCAAAAAATACGTACATAAATACCTACGAAAGTTTGTGAGAATGTTTGTGCCTTAATCACACCCAAACGACAGTATACAATTTTTGCCATGTTTTTGAATTCCATTGGAATTTCTTAAACACGCTATTCTTGCCGCTGATAAATATCTGTTGTGAACCGACAGGGTATGTCATGGAATGGTGTTTTGGCACGAATTTCTCTGATTTATTAATACGCACCTGATATTCCAACCCCTAACCTTCGGATTGAAAAGCAATGTATTGTATAGTGTTTGCTCTAGTTTAAGTTTCTGTTATTATTGATTTTAAGGTTCCGTACCCAAAGATTAAAAAACTGGACCCTATTACTAAGATGCCGCTCTCCGTCTCTGTCACCAAGCTTGTATCTCATGAACCGTTATAGCTAGGCAGTTGAAATTTTCACAGATGATGTATTTCTGTTGCCGCTATAACAACAAATACTAAAAACAGAATAATTTAAATATTTGTGTATTTGTATTTGTCCCATACAACAATCGTGATCCTTTTGCCGTGTCTTTGTAGATATTGGTACAGAATCCTTCGTGCGCGAGTCCGATTCGCACTTGACCGGTTTTTTTTGTTATTGGTACATGTACAATAAAGTATTTTCATTCATTCATCTTATGTATAAAAATGAATCCCTATTTCCCTTGGTCATAGCATCACGCTTGAACGGCTGGATCGATTTTGCTAATTCTTTTTTTGGTTTAATATGTTTCTTAAAAAACAAAATTTTGGAGAATCTGTTAATTTGACAGGACATCGTCTGTCGGGACAGCTAGTTCATGATAATAAAATTCAGAAAAAATGCATCAATAATATCAAGCTGAACCCGGCATAATGTGTTTCTCGGAAGTTCATGTCGTGTCACGCCCCAGTTTCGACCTCTCGACCTCTCCGTGGAATTCTCATTTTCACCCTTGAATGTTATGTCGTAAACTTCCACCGTTTGCAGATCGCGTTTCCTGGCTTACTTTATTTTATCTTTCCCAGTTTTTCTGATTAGATTTTCAAGTGTGCTCTTTATCGAATTGCTTGCTGAAAGTGGGACACGGAATCAATCTATGAAAGTAATATGACTGAATTCTCTTGTTCTACTGTTTCTTTTTATAATAAGAATAAGTTTTCTGTTGAAAAATATTTTTAAATGACAAGCTTTTGTAAAATCATTCAAACCATCGAGCGCCTGTCACATAATATACGAGTAGCATTGTCATTGACAAGAATGCAAAGTTTTTACTCAATCAGAGTATTTACTAAGGAGTTCCGTTGTGAGTGTCTGTTGAACAGCTCCTGACTCCATCATCAGACTCACTGTCACTATATAATTGCATTGTCACCGAAGTTACATAAGTATGCGAAATTTCAGCTCAATTGCTCCATAATTGAGTTGCAAGATTCCACCTTAAGGGGCTCCCAGTCGACGATTGCTCTTTTTCGAAACGAAAAAAGAAATACTTCTGAACAAGCCACATCTCCTATTTTTATAAGTATACTAGCGACCCGCCCCGGCTTCGCACGGGTTTAATACATATAAAATAAACCTTCCTCCTGAATCACTCTATCTATTAAAAAAAACCGCATCAAAATCCGTTGTGTAGTTTTAAAGATATAAGCAAACATACATACAGACATACAGACGCGGGAAGCGGAAAGCGACTTTGCTTTATACTATGTAGTGATTACTTCAGGTTCCTACCTAGATTTCTATTAAGCTGAAAACATAATAGCAGAAACTTGTGGCTTGTTCAGAAGTATTTCTTTTTTCGTTTCGAACAAAAATAATCGTCGACTGGCAAAAAAGCGCCTTAACAAAACATAGTTACATACATACATTGCAAGTTAAATAAAAGCTTTTAAAAATAAGAAAATGTGTATTGTATATGATTAAAGATTTTGACACGGGACTTTATCACGTAATTACCTTTTCCGACGTTTCGACTATATTACATGTGTATTGTAGTCGTGTTGGCCGAGTAGGAAGTACCTTGTCTTTCAATCCGAAGGTCGTGGGTCCAAATCCCAACCGTGTATTAATGATTTTTCGCATTCACACGTGCTCAGAACGGTAATGGAAAACATCATGGAAAAACAAATTAGTATTTTTATAAGCGGCGGTGGTCTTGCAACCTGGCATGTATCGAATGCTAATGAAAAATTGAGTGTCAAATGTAATGTTTTGATCTGATGACTATCCCCCTTTAGACATATCGGGTAATCTGTGCGCTTGGATACATAAGATGATCCTTTACATTTTTTTGATAAAAACCGCCAATATATTTTTTCATAATCTTATTCCAAAATAAAACCCAAATATTTTTCTTAATTAGCGCCGCAGGGCAGAATATAACAAGGCAGAATTTAAATTTTCAAAGAAAACACAGACGTAGTATACCAAATACCTCTACAATATGATATTACCCTCACTCGCTACGTTATTTGCTCGGAGACAAAACTGCTGTAATTTCAGGATAATTTTTCATATCTCCCCAGGGCAACACTGAATTGCTTGTTGTCAACAAACACCTACCCTAATTCTCTAGAAAACATAATCATTGTAGGTACAGTCAGCTGCGGGAGTTGATAAGATGGTAGAAATAGATAGTGGACTGCCCCGGATGATTTGAGCACAATAACCTTACATACATCTACTATACTAATATTATTTAGCATACCTACATACTATAGAACTTACCCACATAATAATATAATAGTAATAACCTTAGTAGGTTAGTACCTACTAAGGTTACAGATACAGATACAGATAGAGTGATTCAGGAGGAAGGTTTATATGTATAATAACATGCTACCCGTGCGATGGATCTAGTGATCCATAGCACGGGGTAGGTACCTTGTATACGAACTATCTATTATTCTACATTGGTGTTGTTTAGCGATTTAATTAAATTACGAGTATAATTCATTGGAATACTCAGGTTCCATAGATAGACATATATCTAACTAGCGACCCGCCCCGGCTTCGCACGGGTAGCATGTTATTATACATATAAACCTTCCTCCTGAATCACTCTATCTATTAAAAAAATACGCATCAAAATCCGTTGTGTAGTTTTAAAGATATAAGCAAACATACATACATACATACAGACGCGGGAAGCGGAAAGCGACTTTGCTTTATACTATGTAGTGCTGCTAATCTACCACTTTGCGAACTAAGTCGCGCACGGGTCAGCTAGTAATATTAAAAATGCGAAAGTAACTCTGTCTGTGTCTTTGTCGTTATCACGGCCAAACCGCTGGGCTGATTGCCATAAACTTCATAAAGAGATATTTTAAATTCTCGGAATCAACATAGGCTACTTTTTTTTTTTAAATTCATTTTTATTTGAAGGAATTTCATTATTTTACGATAAAGTCGTCAAAAACCGTTTTCCTGAATTTACTCAAAGTCGGTAGGCATGTACTTTGGCTTTCCACCTGCTACGATCCTGACATAATTATTTTGCTTCATTCACTCTCATCACACTCCTCATACATACTCGTCTATTTAGAGTACTCTTGACCTGGCCTTATTATAGTAGTTTATGCAACTGTCATATAAGGAAGTTATAAGGACTTAAGGGAAGGGGGGAAGTTATAAGGGTCATATAAGGACCGTGTTATATGCAGTTGCATACACTACTTTATCTTCACTAATGCAATTAATCAAACAACAAGAGTAAAAGCTGACAATAGTTTATTTATAATAATTGTTCAAATTTTGGATGGTACAATTTTGAAAGTTAATGTTAATTATTGATCCAGCAGCTCTAGCGGTCGCGGGGCAAGCAGTAGAGCTCGTAGCCGGAGTCGGAATATTTATAATTACTTAATTCATCTTGTTTTCTATACTGTTCAAGATCGTATTTGAGACTTGAATTTTATTCATTAAAGACTCATCAATGTAGCTTTCAGCCACAGTAGAAGACTTCCACCCCCCGTGTCGTTTCAGTGCGGTCAAATCACCACCGCTATCTATGAGAAGGGTCGCCGAGGTGCGCCGGAAGCAATGGCCAGTGTACAACGCTGGGTTAGGCAGATTCAAAAAACTTGCGATAGTTTTTCCCAGAGCACCAAATTTATTAATACCAGTTCTTTGATCGACGCACTTCCCCGATCTATAGCTCAAGAAAAAGGCAGGGTTTCGACAGGGGGTGGGTCGAAGTTCCATGTATTTTTTACATACGGCATAGCAGTTGCCCGTCACAACGAAAGAACGATCTATTTTCGTTTTTGTTTTCGAAACTTTCACCATGATTGTACTGTCGTCTATGTTAGAGACTTCATCGAACTGGATGTTGTATAGCTCTTGCCTTCGGCATGCCCCCATTATGCCGAAGATTAGTGCAACCTGTAACAATAAACGATATAATAAGCTTGAGGTACATAGCCAAGGCAAAAACTATGATTTATGAAGTAGTAAAGTGTAGGTACCTACTACCAAATTTATACACAAAGCGCTTAAACGGAGTGTCTAGATAACTTGCGTGTGTAGTACGTAAGTACTAGGTAGATTAAATAACAGAACTAAAATACACTTACCTTTTCAAAAAGATACAAAATATCTGGTGAATCTTCCAGGAACATCTTTATTTGACCTGATGTAAACGCCAAGGACTTTTTTCCCTTGTGTCCTTCTGAACTGCGTTTCAGGAACGCTATGACTTTTGAATACTTCGTGATATCAATATTGTTGTAGATACTCAGTGTGGACTTGAGCATAGAATATTTAGCCCACATAGAAGATGGCTTGAATTTGTCGGAGAGGTCTTTGAGATACGCAAGAATGACATTTTCAGAAAATGATGTAGTTTTCTTTTCGATCATCCATGCCAAAAAGTTATTATATTCTTTTTCATATAATTTTCTAGATTTTTCTGGCAAAAGATTGTGAGTTACTTTTGTTGCCAATTCTAGAATATCCGGAGGCGTACAAATATTATCGTCGCTATCCATTTTTAACTTTTAATTTGTATTTTAAAAACAAAACACATTGCGAAACATTAAATTCACGCGTACGTGTATTGTCACAGTGAACTTGCCGCCATTCAAATCTAACCAATAAGAAGAGCGCAGCTGCGCGCGCAGGGCCAATCAGGAGCGAGCGCGCGCTGTTCTTTTTTTATTTAATTGGCACAAGATCTTACCAAAGAGTGTTGTGTATGTAAGTTTAGTAGTTTCACGTATAACCCAACTGTTTTCAAAAGCCAGCCTAATATCAAAATTTTTTACAACTTGTATGAGGATTTTGACATAAGGCTCGCCAGGTTAATTGGTCGCGTTTTATTGATGTTATAATGAGATTTTACGATATCGATGTGGATATTATACCATCATGTGAAATTGCTTAAATTGAGTGTTTTGTTGTCTGCGCTATAACAGTTGTAATTATAAGTCAAGTATCGGAAACATAATAATTATTTAAGGTATCCCAATACAAATCATATTTTTATCGCTATTCATTTGTAAACTTTTCAAACAAATCTACCGAAACTCCTTTCAGTTTTAATTATTCGTCAGCTATCGGATTCCCTCTAAAACCCTACCCTTAGGGGGTTGGTGTACAACCCCCTAATTACGCTAGCATCTCGAATTTCGCCAGTGGCAAGCGTGAAAGCGGAGCAGTAGTGGAAAGGGCGTTTATATTCATACTAGCTTTCGTACACAGCTTCGCTCGTGGTATATATCGTGGTACCCGGATAAGGGTGAGTTTCCACATACGCGGAGCGGTTTGGTCCGCTCCGCACAGCTCCGGTAGGTTGAAGCTTACCATAATACGACTGGCCTCACAGCTCATTTGGTAGTAACTCTGCCTTCTGCGCTGTAGGTTGTGGGTTCGATCCCCACCCAGGGCAAATATTTGTGTGATGAACATAGATATTTGTTCTGTGTCTGGGTGTTACTATGTATATTAAGTATGTATTTACAAAAAAAAAGTATATAAGTATTCTATCAGTTATCTGGTTCCCATAGTACAAGCTTTGCTTAGTTTGGGGCTAAATGGCGCTGTGTGTAAAGTCCGCCAATATTTATTTATTTATTTATAACAAGCTGACCCGGCCAACTTCGTATCGCTTTAGAATTAACAAATGCTGTGTTAAGTTCCCGTTCCTGTTTTCCTGCTTTTCTCTTGAAATTTCCTGAATGTTCTTTGCTATAAACCTCACGGAGCCCGAGACCTTTCCAACGAATGCAAAACCGTGAAAATCGGTTCGTGCGTTCTGGAGTTATAGCGTCAGGTAGGAAAACCCGACTTATTTTTATATTATAGATAAGTTTTCGGGTTGAAAAATATTTTTCAATGACAAGCTTTTGTAAAATCATTTTTTTAAACCATCGAGCACCAGCGCGCTACCACCATAACATATAACATTGTCATCGGAACTTGACAAGTATGCAAAGTTTTTACTCAATCGAAGTATTTAATAAGGAGTTCTATTTGAGTGTCTGTTGAACAGCTCCTGACTCCCTCATCAGATCAGCTCGCTGTCACATTATTTCATTGTTGCCAAAGTTACATAAGTATACGAAATTTCAGCTCAATCGGTTGGGGATAACTGCTTCAAAATTGAGTTGCAAGATTCCACCTTAACAAACATAGTTACATACATACATTGCAAGTTAAATAAAAGCTTGTAAAAGTAGCCTGTTTGATATTTCAGGCCATAAACTATGAATATTCCAAGTTCCATCCGAATGTGTTTGGTCGTTTGGGCGTGATTGAGGCACAGACATCCAAACATACAAATTATCTAACCCTCGTATTCAAGAACGACACTATGAGAACACGCACCCACAGTGGACGAAATCTTTTTTCATAAATCTTCAAATCATCAATCTCTTTATGTGTTGTGTGACACTATGGCACACACTACCGTGTGCCTCTACAGCTCAAGACTCGAGCGAAGCCGCGGGCGGTGGCTGGTATAAGCGCCTTTTTCTACTGCTTTCATATTTGCAATTTCGAGATCAAAGCAAATTAATTCATAAAGGAATCTCTCGTGAGATTCATTCATTATGAATATTATTAAAATTACACTAAGGTAATTTCTTCGTCTTCATAACATCACAATTTGGGCGTGGGTCGATACAATTTTGTTCAATCGATCGACTTCGTTTACTTGAAGTTATTATTATTATTATTATTTTGCTTAAGACTTTTCACACAGCGCCATCTAGCCCCAAACTAAGCAGAGCTTGTACTATGGGAACCAGATAACTGATAGAATACTAGCCGACCCGTGGCAGACGTTGTCCTGTCAAATTTCAAAAATGGAATAGGAAAGACTGAATGTTTTTAGTCTGTGATGTCAGATTTGTTGCACACCAGCGCCATCTATACAGAAGTGATGGCCTGATTGAGGAACAAACATACATACAAACTCACAAACTTTCACATTTATAATATTATTAGGATTTAGTCGTAGAAAATGTTCAAAGCTCAAGGTAATTTCCACTCCAATCTACTAAGCGAAATCTGAAACGAAATGATTAATCGTTTTCCGAAGGTACACCGATAAACCCGAAGGCTAACTTTCTGAATAAAGAAGTAATTCAAAGAGTAATAGAGCTCCTTGTGAAGAAGTTTTTCTTTTGGTTTGAGGGTTATGATGATTATAATCATTATTCTAATTTGAATAAGTAAACTAAATTTTATACTTTTTGTCACTTGAAGGCAGAACAAGCAGATGCCCTGTATAATAGCATATACTATCGCGTATAACAAAACATAAAAGCTATCTACATTATCTGTGGGAGTTGGTATAGTTTTTTGGGTCAGAGCAGGTCGAGAGTTTAGAAAGTTTAAATGAGTTTCAGTCTGCGTGTGTTTGATATAACATGTGCAGAACCGTACAAAAACAGTTCATGATTTTTAGAAAAATAACATAATAGAGTAGAATTTGATTGACTGGCCTCACAGTTCAGTTGGTAGTAACTCTGCCTTCTGCGCTGTAGGTTGTGGATTCGATCCCCACCCAGGACAAATATTTGTGTGATGAGCCGTTCTTGAGTTATAATAAATAGTGTAACACGATTTTCTTTTATATTATTCAAGCTAACCCTAACCCGGCGAACTTTGTATCGCTTTAGAATTAACAAATGTCTTGTTAAGTTCCCGTTCCCGTTCCCGTTATAAAAAGTATCCTATGTCCGTCTCCTGGTACTAAACCCAGCAATTTTCAGCCAAATCGGTTTAGCCGTTCTTGAGTTATAAATAGTGTAACTAACACGACTTTCTTTTATATATATAAGAAGATGTTTTATAATATTCTGTAGTGACAAAGAAAATCTTATTATAATGTTGCAATACCGTTTTACTAACTTTAAATGTAAGCAAACATTTGTGCAAACTAAATACAAACAAAAAGAATGAACACATACTCAAAATAGAATTAAAACCGAAAAATTATAACACGCTTCTCGTAAAAAAGTTACATAAATAAAAATGGTAATGTAATTCCCCAGCGTCCTCTTAATTCTCCAGTATCTCAAACCCTTTGGAATCAAAAGGGTGGTAATCATACGCACGTCCAACATTAAATTTAACATTGTGAACCTAGCCGACCGTCATCATAATATTGTCATGCTCGATTTATTAATAGACAGTTTATCAAAATTGACAGTAAATTAATTCATAAACTTTCCTATGCTGTCACTGATATGCAATGTAGTAATTAGACCTTATAACATAAAGCCAATCGTTTGAGAAAGAGGTCATAGATTACATCACTACATAGTATAAAGCAAAGTCGCTTTCCGCGTCTGTATGTCTGTATGTATGTTTGCTTATATCTTTAAAACTACACAACGGATTTTGATGCGGTTTTTTTTAATAGATAGAGTGATTCAGGAGGAAGGTTTATATGTATAATAACATGCTACCCGTGCGAAGCCGGGGCGGGTCGCTAGTAGTCGATAAGACTGTATTAATCATCGGGATGCCTAATGCAGGAAGGTATAAGTAAGTGTATGTCTGTGGACTCTGTTTAAACGGATTAAAATAAAACTTTACAGTAATATAGCTTATACATCAGAATAACACATAGGCTACTTTTTATCCAGGTACCACCCGTGCGAAGCCGGGGCGAGCAGCTAGTACACTGATAAGTCATGTTGTTGATGTATGGAGTATCCCAGGTGTTATAATCAAGCTCAATTATGAGATATATCTTTCTTGAGTGAGAGAAATATTACTTTTACTCATACGATATATCTATGTAAACAAACACATTTAAACCCAAAATGAACATCAAAGTATTACACCATTAATTCAATGGTACTTAGACTTCGATTTTATATATACAATCCCGAAAGTCATTCTTTACTTTTTGAATAATAATAATCTACTGTATAAAATAAAGTCGGGTTTGTTACAACACTTATAACTCAAGAACGGCTGAACTGATTTGGCTGAAAATTGGTGGGGACGAATATAGGATACTTTTTACCGGGAACGGGAACGGGATTTAATTCTAAAGCGATACGAAGTTCGCCGGGTTAGCTTGTCACTACATAGTATAAAGCAAAGTCGCTTTCCGCTTCCCGCGTATGTATGTTTGCTTATATCTTTAAAACTACACAACGGATTTTGATGCGGTTTTTTTTTATAAATAGAGTGATTTAAGAGGAAGGTTTATATGTATAATACATGCATAATATAGTAGAGAAACACTGATAATTTTAGAGGTTTCTAATGTGATGTCGTAAATAAACACATTTTTTTGCGCTTACATTGCAAATGCTGGCTGAACCCCTCGAGATATATCAAAATAATGTACTACAGTATTGTACACCTTAAAAACGTCTACAAAAAAGTCAACGATGGTATTAGAAATGTCTTACGCACAGCGAAGCGGGCACGGGTCAGCTAGTAATAAATAATAGGATCACGACTGTAATCCCCAAGTACGGGAGAAATCCTCTCGGATCTCCAGGCGCTCAGATCCTTGACAATGTCTAAAGATGGTGTTCAGAGGCACGTTCAAACATTACATTTAGCACATGCCCACTTTTTGCAGTAGTTAGCATTCAATACGTGACAGGTTGCAAGCCCATCCCCGCTTATAAGAGTACTAACTGGTTTCCTCGCGATGTTTCCTTCACTTTCTTTCTATAATCCCACTTTACCATTAAATCGTCAAATATTTATCTTTCTTACACAAAATAAAAATATCAGGCAATGTTATCTGAGAATCTTGAAACTTTATCTTGCTGTTTTATTAAATCCATTTTATCAAAAGACCGCGCTTCTAACTTAAATGGAGTTGGACTTGTTCGATACCTAATTTAATTACAAATTTTGGTAGAATGCGTATCACTCATTAGTCAAAACTGCGTTGCTATGACGACTAAATGTTTTAAGTCTGTGATGTCAGATTTTGTGACACACCAACGCCATAATACCAAAATTATGCTTGTTGCATTTTTTTATCATTTATGGGTTGTTTTTCGGATTATAAGTTCCCCATTTATTAATTCAGATTTTTTATCTACATACTACAGCAAATTACATTTTAATCCGTTTTGTCGTTTTTTTTGATTAGGGAACAAACATATTTTCACAAATTATGTATTTCTATTGCCGCTATAACAACAAATACTAAAAACGGAATAAAATAAATATTTAAGGGTGGCTCCCGTACATCAAACGTAACAAGCTGACCCGGCAAACTTCGTATCGCTTTAGAATTAACAAATGCTGTGTTAAGTTCCCGTTCCTGTTTTCCTGCTTTTCTCTTGAATTTTTTCCTGAATGTTCTTTGCTATAAACCTCACGGAGCCCGAGACCTTTCCAACGAATGCAAAACCGTGGAAATCGGTTCGTGCGTTCTGGAGTTATAGCGTCAAGAAGGAAAACCCGTTATTTTTATATTATAGATGGTACGGAAACCTTCGTGCGCGAGTCCGACAATTGGCCGGTTTTAAAAATAAATCACAACACTTCGACTCTTAGAGAGTTTCGCTTCAAATTTCGCATACTTTTTGATATTGGCATAAATAATTTCAGAGGAACATTCTACGTTAAATTAATACCTTTTTGTCATAGAAAATGTTTGTAGAAAACGGTCTCTTGCCGGAATATCTTGCTGCGATACCAAATTGTATTTTATTTATGACTCGCTGCGGAATAATGTTGCTTCCTATTAGTAATATAATTTGAAGAATCGGAACAGTGGAACAGTATTCATTCCACCCTAAAATTGTCTGGAAGAGATCAGTCAAGTGCGAGTCGGACTCGTGCACGAAGGGTTCCGTACCATTATCTATAAAAACGGCAAAAAAATCTCGTTTGTTGTATGTGAGCCCCCCATAAATATATATTTTATTTTGTTTTTAGTATTTGTTGTTATAGCAGCAGAAATACATAATCTGTGAAAATTTTAACTGTCTAGCTATCACGGTTCATGAGATACAGCCCTGTGACAGACAGACGGACAGACGATTTTACCCTTTGGGTACGGAACCCTAAAAACTCTTGTTATTATTTTGCTTTTAGACCGAGGTTGACGATTTCAAGCAAAACAGTAATATCCTGACATTTATTTGTTGACCTTGTAGTCGTAGCAGTATAAGCATAAGCCTTTGGCAATGGATTGAAATCTACATTGTTGTATTGAATTTCGATTTCCATTTGAATGGAATAGGTATTTTTGTTCTCCAATAATAACAGTCTATCGGAAACTTACATTGGATCCAATTTGCTGTTAACAAAAGCAAATACACGAAGCAACCACGTAACTACTGACTACATTCTACCAGCTCACCCGGCTTTGAACTTTGTAATTTATACACACAAACGGAATAAGTCGAAGTATCAAAGTTTTAATGTAATAACATTAAAACTTTGATACTTCGACTTATTCCCTGATATTAATCAGCCTTTCTATTCGTAAAAAGCGTAAACCATTGATTTTGAGATTAGCGAAATACAGTTTGAAAGACACTGGCCGAAGGACTTTATTCATACTAGCAGTCCGCCCCGGCGTCGCACGGGAGTAATAATGATTTTGTGGGTAATTTTTTTACACCTTGGATCACATTATCAAAGTTTTCATAAGGATCCCTAATAGTTAGACTTATAGTAATATGGACTTTTTTGTATATATTAATGTTTTTTATAAAACTGTAGTACATCACTTTGCTCTATTGTCAATAATTTTTGCAGCGTACGCGATATAAGGATTTTTTTTGCAATTTTTTTCACACGTTGGGTTACATTATCGAAGTTTTCATACGGATCTATACATCGGATTAGTATACATCCTCAAAGCATTCTGAGAGTTAAATGGTTCCCAGTCGCCTTATTCTCGCTTGAGTCGTTTTGTAAAGGCCTTTATTAAGTAATTATCCATCGAATCGATGCTTGTTTTGTGCTGTACATTGTTCTGACATAATAGCAATTTAATCCGGTCAGCTTTGTGCAATTAGCCTTATTGGCATAGAAGGCATTCCCAGCGGCGATGAGCTTGCAACCTATCTCGTATGGATTGCCAACTACAAAATGTGGGCCATTGTAGGCGTGTGCCAAATGTTTGAACATACCTCTAACTAAACTAACTATCCCCTTTAGAGATCTTCAAGGATCTGAGCGTCTGGGGATCTGGGAGGATTTCTTACTTGGGGATTACAATCGTGATTTTTTTAATTTATTCCCAGTATGAACATGGTAGCGGAGTTCGAAGACCGCTTGACTTCCCACGTAATATAATCTCTACGTCAACTACTTCACTAAACACAGCAAATACTATTTATACGTTGTATAATTTAAGGAGTTTTTTAAAACTGGTATGTCTTATGAAATTTAACCTGTCGCATACACTTTCTTTAATGTTGATCTAAACTAAGTCAAAAGGCACTCTTATTTGAATCTTGAGACTGAATTTGTTAAAGGTACTCACTCGTACCCGTACGTGACAGAACTGCTGATAATGGTCGATCTTCTGGCAAATGTATTTTCTTATCTAGAAAGTGTCTGAATGCTATTTTTCTTGATCTGTGTACCGCAATAAAAGTTTTTTCAGTTGGTTCTTGACGGTAATACGAGTTTTACGCAAAGAGGTATTCTACGATTATGACTTTGTCATTTACCTGACATGTTTACTATTTCGAAATTGTTTAAACAGATCTCAAATTAAATACAACACAATATTTAATTTTGTGATGTTCAGTAGTAGCAAGAAGTGTGACTGTGATCAGAAATCCAAAGCATATTTTGTAGCCTCAGCAGGATGCGCAGATGATGACTCCGCAGTCGCAGCTCTGCCAGACCAGTGGGTGCCGAGGCACGGAGGAACAATACTGTCCAACTACCTGAAAGAAAGGGAACAGGGTCACGAAAAGGCAGTTCAAGATATCACCACCAGGGCCAAAGCAGTAAACTCAGCTATTGATACAAAAGTGCGAGAAATATCAGAGAACCTACTAGCTCTCATCCAACAAACTGAGAAAGACATGGAATGTGTTGTGAAGCATAGCGATACCGGAGACTCGGTTTTATCTAAAGATGCTCGCGATGAAGCGCTCAAAAGTATATATCAGCTGCATTCCCAAAGCGTTGACAACATGGCCAGTTTCAAACGAGATGCATTGGCGTTAGAAAGAGAACGAGCAGATGGTATAAAAATTGTGCTTCGCGATCAGTTCCAGCGGCTCATCCAAGTTGGTCATCGTACACCGAAAGACTTGCTTCATGAATTTGATGAGCGTGCATATGAAGTAAATCAACAGCTCTTGAGCAACAGTAGGGCTTATACCGAACTGGAAGCTCAGTTGAGAGTTCAAGCTGATGAGAGTGTGGTACGTGCGCGGTCTGCAATCAACCAGCTTTGTTTGGGACTTGGAATGGCTTCGCGCGGGCGTAGTGCTCTGCCTTGGGCGCACAGAGAACAATCGTTGCAACGTCGATCAACTAGTGCCGTCGGAGGAAAAAGGCAAGAAGATTCAGACCTTTCTATTTGTCGATTTCTAAAAAATGTAGAAGAATTAGATGAATGTGTAGCATGTTTAGTACATGCATACAAAGCTGCTGTAATACGGGTATTCACGGATTTCTCTGGAAAACTGAGTGATCTAGAAAAAGATCTCGGCAGTCAACAGCTCGTTTTTGGTAATGTCAACAATAATCAACTGGAGATTCAAGAAATGATCGATAAGACATTGAGAGGGCTGTCTAGTAATATTCATAAGAAACACATGGCGTGTCGAGATATGATGGAACTAACAAGCACTCACGTTTTGACTATGCAGAAAGGTTTAAGTACATTGGGAGAATGTCTTCAAGATACGTACATAGTATTGCATGATGCGGGACATCTTTGGGATGCTCATATCCTGCGTCAGGCTCTAGCTCAAAAATTGACTATTACAGCTGTTGAAGATTTGTTGACTAGCAACGATGCGACAGAGATGTCTAACGAGATTATATTCGATATCGCATTAGAGCAGTTACGAGGATGTTCTGACCCAGATAAGTTGCAGCAGCAATATGACGCTATTATAGTAATGCTCGATCGAACCGCTGAAATGTATCGCACTCACAGCGAGGCTGAACTTGGTCGACTCGAGGAATTTATGAATTTACCTACTTCTTTAGCAACTACTTTACTTTCAGAGTTTGATTGCTTTCTTGAAAAACACCCGCGTGCCATAAACCAGACAACACAGCCTCCGGGCAGCGTCACTCAACTGGGTTTCGCTTCACCAAGATGTAATTCGGTAACTAGTACAACCCAGCGTGCGCCTCTCCCGCGCGCAATTCTTCAAACGGAGCTACAAGAAGTTGCCTTACGTAATTGGAGAAACGGATTCCTCGAATCATTCGAGAGTAATGTCACATTGGTACCCGAAGAGTTGCGACGTCAATCAAGGTTATGGGTTGAAGAAAGAAGCGCCGCGTTACAAATGTGTTACTCATTGAAGATGGTGTCTCATAGCATTCGTGTTGAGAGAGTTAAGGCTGCACGAGAGGCGCGACTTGCTGAGCTTCGGAACCATGAGGCTAGATTAGAATCTCACTTGGATGCTATTTACGAAATCGTTGACACCTTACCGATAGAGGCATCAGAATTTGGATCCTTAGATGCTTCATATTTGCATCCGTTGTCTCAATGGATTGGACGCATGCAAGCTGACATGGATGCGCTTCTTCTCCAAGATCCACTCGATCCCGAAGTAAAGCGGTTGAAGATGTATAGTTACGCACCTAGACTGATAAAACATCGGCTGCTATTCGAGGAAAGTCTAAACATGGCTGTTGAAGCTTACAAAAGGCAGATTGAGTATCGCATACAAAACGCACGCGTCTCCAATGTAAGGCTAATGTCTTTGATTCGTTTATTTCATGAAGGTGGACGGTATTCTGCTCAAGAAGCCACAAGAACGTGTAGTTCCCTGGTGAGAGGTGCTGATGCTTTAGAGGCTTGCGTGAGTCGAGTTATGGATGCATTAAACGTCCGTAGAAACCAACTAATGGTTCTTGCTGACCAGCAAATATTACCGTTGCAGAGAATTGTAGATGAAGTCGTAAAGTCTGGAGCGAAAGGTGCTCAAGATAAAAGGAAGCCTCCGCCACCTAAAAAGAAATAAACATTTTCATTATCCCCCTTACAAAATACTAAGAAATTCACCACAAAGTGTGTTATAAAAGCTACGGTTAATAAATGAAAACATGGAAGCTTTTATTTTCACCTTCAGTGAAAGTCTACGTGAAATGTTTCGCTTTGACGTTGAGCGTTGGTTGTGTAAAAGGGTGTCTCGTTTACTTTGTCTTGAGCCCGCTTTGAAAAATCTTGGTATTTCCTGGTAACAAAGAACAGTGACATGTTTTTATGTGGCGCGGTTGCGCCTTTTCCTTTAATAATAAATATTGCATAGCTGTTATAAGGTAGCGCGTTTGATTGTTACGCCTAAAACTATTTGTGAATTTATGGTAGAACTAGCAGACCCGCGACAAACGTTGTCGTGTCTAAATTTTAATAATCGCACAGAGTAACGGACGTTGCAATGACAACTGATTTCAACCCTGATGTCAGATTTTTTGCACATCAGCGCCATTTATACCCAAATCATACCTTTTGCGTCTATTTATAATTTTGGGAAGGTTTTTCGTATTAAATAGTAGTCTATCTTTTATTCTGGCATTATATCTACATCTGCAGTAAATTTTATCTCTTTTATCATTTAAGCCTGATTAATTTTCAAACATACAAACATCCTCACAAACTTTCGCATTTATGATTTTATTAGGATTAAATTCACCGATACTCGGTGCATTGGCATGTTTGGCATCAAATAACTGTATCGCAATCGTAGACTCGAATTTCACCTGACTATGGCAACAGCGCCTATGTACGAGTAAGTACAAACTACGAGTATGTTATGTATACAAATACATGCTTGTTTTATGTATCGAAGCATTTTGACTAATGATTCGAGTAATTCACCAATTGCTTCCCAAACTTCTAGTGGACTACGGATGCCACTATATCTAACTAGCTGACCCGTGCCCGCTTCGCTGTGCGTAAGACATTTCTAATACCATCGTGGACTTTTTTGTAGACGTTTTTAAGGTGTACAATACTGTAGTACATTATTTTGATATATCTCGTGGGGTTCAGCCAGCATTTGCAATGTAAGCGCAAAAAAATGTGTTTATTTACGACATCACATTAGAAACCTCTAAAATTATCAGTGTTTCTCTGCTATATTATGCATGTATTATACATATAAACCTTCCTCTTGAATCACTCTATTTATTAAAAAAAACCGCATCAAAATCCGTTGTGTAGTTTTAAAGATATAAGCAAACATACATACATACATACATACATATTACATACAGACGCGGGAAGCGGAAAGCGACTTTGCTTTATACTATGTAGTGATGACGTATAAATATAAATCCTCTCGGAGGCGAGTCAGAAGCACGTTCAAACATTACCTTACATTTGGCAGTTGCTAACATTTTGCACTAGTTACTCGCATTTCATACGTGACAGCAACGCTGCTTGGCGGCAGAAATAGGTATGGTTTTACCTCTGCTCTGCCTTTCACAATCAAGTCAATCAAAGTAGGTACTCTACTACCTACTCTTATTGTTATGTTTGGATGTCCTTTGACGCTTGGTATTTGAGCGCCTTGAGATTTGAGATCTTGGGGATTTGATTATTTGTTTTATTTTATATAAATAATCCTTTTTCTACTCTTAGTTTTATGTGAATACGAGTAAAACTGTAATATTAACCAAAGAAATGAAGCTTCGCTTGATTATCTGCACATCGAATAATGATATTATAATAACAAAATTACTACCCCACAAAAATGTTTACGGACACCCATTCACGTGCGATTTGATTCCGAATAAAGGGATGACCTAAATGTGTGCCAGTTTTATAGATGCTATGATTCGTCGTTAAATAAAAGATACTCGTAAGACGGAATACTCGTAAATCTAGGCTGCATTAATATGTAAATATAATTCATATGATTTATCATGAAATCTATACATATAATAAAACTGTAGAAGAGTTCAATTCTGTACATTGAATAAAAACTAAAAAAAATACTCCTAGGGGTCTTCATATAAGTAACACAAGCCAAAAAAAAACATTTAAAATTTTTTGTCTGTCTGTCTGTCTGTTGTCTGGCTTTCATGCAAAAACTACTGGACGGATTTTGATGAAACTTTATTTGTTATGTAGCTATTAGTCCTCGGCAACATATAGGCTATAATTTATTTTGAAGATTAGAATACCAGATGTGAAACTATATGTCCCCCAGCGAAGCGGGCACGGGTCAGCTAGTTGATGATAAATCTGTAATATGGCACAATTGTTTTAATATCCTAGAAAGTAGGAGATTCTTAATGGTGCCAATTTTGATGTCTAGACAAACTGACTAAGATTTAATTAGAGACTAGTTCTTATTAGGTTTCGGTACCCAAAGGGTAAAAAACCGGCCAAGGGCGTGTCGGTTCATGCGCAATGTAGGGTTTCGTAGTTGACACAGCTAACAATGTTATAATAAGTATTTGTCAATGGTATTTGTACTAAAAAAATTGATTGTTTTCTTCTTTGAACACATTTTATAAGTTAAGTTCGTTTATGTACTACTACCGTGGTATTTTTCACGCCTCCACACCACCTACTTTTGATTTTAGCGAGGGTCGCAGGGGGGCGTGACTCGTTTCAAACAAAAATTGGCACCTTAAAGCTTAATATTTCACAAACGGATCCCTTAATCGAAAAGTTGTTTTCACAAACCCTCAAAACTTTTTAAAGACCTATCTAACGATACTCCACACCATGGGGTACGTGAGGAAAAAAAACATCCTCACTTTAAATCAAAATATGAACGATCGTATCTAAGATATATATAAAAATCAATTGCTGTTCGTTAGTCTCGCTAAAACTCGAGAACGGCTGAACGTATTTATCTTATCTTGGTCTTGAAATGTTCATGGAGGGCTAGGGAAGGTTTAAAAGGTGAGAAAAATTCGAATAATTGCCGGGAAACCCCTTAAAAACAGCCCTTTTCTTTTTCCCATACAAAAGTTTTCTAACTAAAACGTAGAGTCAATTTGAGCTTTATTAGGTTAGGGAACGGGAACGGGAACGGGAACGGGGACGGGGACGGGAACTTAAGACAACATTTGTTAATTCTAAAGCGATACGAAGTTCGCGGGGTCAGCTTGTTTTACATAATTTTAATTAGAGATCAATCGGTTGTAACTTCTTTCTGCGTTGTAGGTTGAAGGCGTGATTCTCACCCAAGACAAACATTTGTGTAATGAACATAGATGTTTTTATTTACTGTTGGATAATTCTTATTTAGGTTAAATACACCCACCGCTGGCCTTTTCCGATACTTGATACGAGTAGGTTTGATACCTAGCAGTGGTGGGTAAGCAGCCATCAAATATTGATAAAGCAACCAAGGCTTACCTCCGGCCCGAGCTTACGAAAACAACCTTAGTATTAATATTACGTTATCTATTTAGTAGGTAAGGTAAGGCCTCACAGCCAGCGAGCAAGCGATTGGCTATCAACTATTTTCTCGCTCAAGAATCGGAACAAAATATATAGATTCCGCGTCATTAAAGATACATATATTATTAGTTGATCGCTGGCAGTGTAAACGGCAGAACTCTCTCTTCACTATTTTTATTTTGTCGCAGTGACAACAGCTATCAAAGATAAAACTCGTTCAGCGATACTCGCTTGGCGGTCAGAACTCACGTACGATTGGCCGCGCTGAGCGAGTGGCGCGAGTAATCGCCCGCTCTACTCGCTGCTCGCTCATTCGCTGGTTGTCGCTCGCTAGCGAGACAACTACGAGAACTACACACTCGCTTCTCTCTGCTCGCCAGCTCGTATCTAGATTATAATCGCTTCTCGCTCATCACCGGCGCGGCGGGCGAGGCGAGACCAGTGTCTAAGTGCTTATTCACGTTGACTCGCGGGCGCGGTGGCGGGCGCGGTCACGAAATATTAAACATATGACGTGATTTCCAAGTGTTCACGTTCAAAACGCACGTGCGGTCTAAGTAAAAAAAACTCATAAATCTTGCTAAATGTGCTTCCTTTAGCCCATAGTTGATTTGCGGCTTTTTTCCGTTGACGAAGGTTGAAGACTTTTTACCCACAAGATTTTTGAACAAAATGTTTCCTCGTTGGTATAAAAAACCCTCGTTTCGTACTAACTTATGCGTTTGATGGTTTGGCTATGTGAATGGGACCGTGTGAAGAAGAAGAATGACCTGTGGCCGTACCACAAGCTTAAAAGTAATATCAAAACAATAATAAATACGGTGCGAAAGTGACATACTTTCGCACCGTATTTATTATATAATATACATATAAATAATATAATAATAACTCTTTTTAGAAAAGACTTGTATTATCCTTGTATATCTGTATTAACTGCTCAGCTATAACTAAATTGCCGCAGTGATCAAAAAAAAAATTGAATACGCGAAAAGTTTGAATATCACGCGGGAGAAGCCGCGGGCAACAACAGGATGTTTATTAATAACTGGAAATGAGTAGATCAACATGTTTGGACATACCTCTGACTATCTTTAGATATCTCAAGGATGTGAGCGCCTAGAGATCTGAGGATGTGTACCGTACTTGGGGATTACAGTCATGATCCCAATTCTAAAAAATATTTATAGCCGACCCGTGACAGACATTGTCTTGTCAAATTTCAATAATCGAATAGAAAAGACAATGGTCTGTGATGTCAGATTTGTTGCACACCAGCGCCATCTGTACCAAAATCATCCCTTTCGCGTTTTTTTATAATTTTGGGGAGGTTTTTCATATTTTAAAGTAGTCTATGTTTTATTCGGGCATTATGTCTACATCTACAGCAAATTTCAACTTAATCCGTTTTGTCATTGAGGCCTGATTGAGGCACTCAACAAACTTTAACATTCATAATATTGCTAGCTGCTCGCGCGCGGGTGGTACCTAGATATAAAGTAGCTTATGTGGTATTCTGATGTATAAGCTATATAATGCTGTAAAGTTTAATTTTAATCCGTTAGTAGTTTTTGCGTGAAAGACACACACACACTCTCACAAACTTAAGCATCACTACATAGTATAAAGCAAAGTCGCTTTCCGCTTCCCGCGTATGTATATATGTTTGCTTATATCTTTAAAACTACACAACGGATTTTGATGCGGTTTTTTTTTAATAGATAGAGTGATTCAGGAGGAAGGTTTATATGTATAATAACATGCTACCCGTGCGAAGCCGGGGCGGGTCGCTAGTTTATAATATTGCTGTATACTTTCATTTAAATGCTCGAGTTTTGCGAGCTCTATAACATTGTTTCAAACTCGTAACAATCCAGTCGTTGTTATAACATTGTTTATTTTAAAAAGTTTGGAAAGTTTCAACGAGTTTTGAGTGTTGAGAGAGTTGAGAGTGTGTTGCTTTTTGAATTTGTGCTGAAGCTCTTTAGTTATTTTTTTTTATTGCTGTACCTACGTACTTGAGTAGTAGGTACTTTTAACTTTTAATTATTATTCTTGTTTGAGCCTTCACCTTGTTCGATTGGCACCACACTGGAGCTCTACATAGCATTAAGGAAAGGATCATAAAAAAAAAGGTAGACCCCAAGCCGTGTTTGTTGCCTGATTCTTCTAGGCTTGGTCGCGTGGAATCGGCGTAGCTTCACCTAGTTCCTAAGACGTTTCAAAGTGATCCTTGTGATTTTATTGAAATAAATGATTTTTGAATTTGAATTTGAATAGTCGAAAGGCTTTTCGCCCTTCAACAGAAATGCTTTTAGTAACATCTGCTTTAATTCCTTTTCGTGTGTGAACTGAACTAAGCCAGTTAAATAACGAATCTAGCTTGGTTTATGATGTTTTTTTGAGGCTATCTAAAAACCGTAAAATATAGTCTGGTTGTCTATTAATGTTTAATTACGTAATAAAACTAAACAAAAAAAAAATAACGTCAACGGGGAATGTTGTTCTGTAACTCGTGTTTTTTTTTAAATACAAGCTGACCCCGCGAACTTTGTATCGCTTTAGAATTAACAAATGTTGTCTTAAGTTCCCGTTCCCGTTTCCGTTCCCGTATTATCAAACCTAATAAAGCTCAAATTGACTCTTCGTTTTAGTTAGAAAACTTTTGTATGGGAAAAAGAAAAGGGCTGTTTTTAGGGTTTCCCCGGCAATTATTCGAATTTCTCACCTTTTAAACCTTCCCTAGACCTCCACGAACATTTCAATACCAAGATAAGATAAATCCGTTCAGCCGTTCTCGAGTTTTAGCGAGACTAACGAACAGCAATTGATTTTTATATATATAGAATAGATTAATATAATAATAATGACACCGGAATTCATGAACAACACTATGAGAACGCACAGTAGGCTTCGACCCACAGTGGACAAAATCTTGTTTCTATACATCACTTGGAGTGTTGTGCGACACTATGCGCACACTACCGTGTGCCTCTAGAGCTCAGCTTTGGCTAGAGGCACATCAATCAATCCGTAGTTACACAAACTCCTTTTTGGACAAGAGTAAAGGTTTGGGCGGTTCAATAGTTTCCAATTCCCAAAACCTTTTTATCAAAGTGTCTAACGACAAATTCGACACGAGAAAACAGTTGATTGAAATTGATTTTGTCCACTGTGTGTCGGAGCTTGGAGCCTACAGTGCGTTCATAGTGTCGTTCATAAATATGGATGTGAGAGACGCAGAGCACTTGCTATAAAACAACAGGAACTTTGTTGATTTGGAATAAGATCCATCCTTTGTTCGCTTATGTGCTATGGCTACTTACCCCTTTTACCGATCACACAGACGGGTATTAAGTTTCGTATAAAGGATCCTTTTGTCCGAGGATTATGGCATTTTATACGCCGAAGATCCGTATCATATGGCGACTAAACATTCTTTGCGAACGATACATGGGAATAAACTAGTGTCCGACCGCAACAGGTTTATCAGCCGAAACCGAAACCGAAATTTACACATAAAATTTCTATTGCGTACTAAAACCTCGTGTATTTAATTTTTTTTATACATTTTGCATATTCTGTTTATACCGACAGCTAAATAGAGTTAATGAAATAATAAGTTTTCTGTTGAAAAATATTTTACAATGACGCCGTTCGCCGAACTATAATTTGCGAACACTTGAGTTTCGGCCATTTTTTGGCCGAAACCGAAACCGAACTTTCGGTCGGTCACTAGAATAAACTCTTTCAGGGTTTGTATTTTTATGCGAACTTAACGTAGTGGAAAAAGATAGTTATTGAAGAAATAAGAAAATATTCAATTCACGTCTGTAATCTCCAAGTACGATAGCTATCTTCTGGCGCACGTCTAAAGGCACGTCCAAATGCTACATTTGGCACATGCCTATATTTTGCAATAGTTAGCATTTAAGGCGAGTAATTCATGTGTTTGATGAATGCAGAATCGTTTTTTCTCAATAACCGTAAAACATACAGTTTTGTTTTTTATGACAAAGATAACTTAAGAATATAATCTAGATAAATTACAGACAGAATCACGATTGGTGAAACTTTTATCGATAGATTAATTCTCCAAAGTTGGCTCTTCAAAAACACTGGTTTCGTTTTTAATCAAAACTATGAATAGCTAAACAGTTAATTTTTATATAATACGTTAGATAATCATACTAGATAAGTTAATTATAGACAGTTTCTTTTTAAGTTTGATAGTTTTCAAGATAATGCGCCCATACAAAATGTCAAAAATTTCACTTATCACCTTAAGTATAATGTCGCAAACGATCCCACGATGGATTGTATGATTAAGGTATTGAAATCTATACCTTATTTCGATTAGAACTATTAAATACAATTAATAAATTTAAAATACTCTGCGCTACCGTCCGCTAATGTGCGCAGGCCATACGTCGAGGTTCCTTCCAATCGGCCAACATACTCGTAGTTTAATGTATGTAACATTATATTGGAATACGAAATACCTACTTCGACTAACAATAAATAAATAGACCCTTAGCCCGAGGCTACAACAATGTTGAGTATTCCCTAAACTTGCTAGGACCGTATATTAATTTTGTACGTGTTTCAGGAATTTAGAGAACAAGAATTACTGCAATATTACTGTATTATATTACTAGCTTTTAACCGCGACTCCGTCCGCGTAGATTCAGGAAAGTTTTGACGACTTTATCATAAAATATTGAAATTTCTAAAATCTGAAAGATTTTTTTGGAAAAAAAGTAGCCTATGTCCTTCCCAAGACTTTAAACTATCTCTATATGAAATTTCATCTCAATTGGGCGGTTTGGCCGTGATAACGTTACAGACAGACAGAGTTACTTTCGCATATAATATTAGTATGAATTATATTAATACTAGCTTCCGACAGCGCCTTGGCTAGCGCGTACCTAGATAAAAAAACCAGCCAAGTGCGAGTTGAACTCGCTCACAAAGGGTTCCGTACTATTATCTATAAAAACGACAAAAAAATCACGTTTGTTGTAATGGGCGCCCCACTTAAATATTTATTTTATTCTGTTTTTCTTGTTATAGCTGCAACAAAAATGCATCATCTGTGAAAATGTCAACTATCTAGCTATCACGGTTCATGAGATACAGACAGCGAAGTCTTAATAACAGGGTCCCGTTTTTACCCTTTGGGAACGGTACCCCTAAAAATGAAGTGTGTAAGTGAAGAAAACAATATTGAATGGTATATTTCTTTGTTACAGCTGGAAAATGTGCAGCTTCTGGACAAGTACAACCTTCGCAATCCATCTAAAGGCACGCTCTATTTCGCTACCACACACCTCATCTTCGTGGATCATGAAATGCGAAAGGAGACATGGGTAGGTATTTGTTTTTTTACCAAACTAGCTCTTAAAAACCGGCCAAGTGCGAGTCGGACTCGCGCAATTTTTATAACGAGAACGGAAACGGGAACTTCGCACAACATTTGTTTATTCTAAAGCGATAAAAATTTCGCCGGCTTAGCTTGTAAAAAAATTAAAAATTAAAAATAGGATCACGACTGTAATCCCCAAGTACGGTAGACATCTTCTCAGATCTCCAGACGCTTAGATCCTTTGATGATGTCTAGTGGGGGTAGTCAGAGGCACGTCCAAAAATTATATTTGGCACATGCCCACATTTTGCAGTAGTAAGCATTCCATACGTGACAGGTTGTAAGCCCATCGCCGCTTATAAGAATACTAACTGGTTTCCTCACGATGTTTTCCTTCACCGTTTTGAGCACGTGTTTTTGATGCACATATAAATTTTTCAAACAGAAAAATTTATTGATGCACGCCGGGATTCGAACCCACGACCTTCAGATTGTAAGTCGAGGTACCTCCAACTCGACCAACACGGCTTTTTTAAATAAATAAAGTGTCTTCTACATGATTACTTCTACACACCTATCTTATCACAAATCCTCTCATTCCAGATACTTCTCACACACATATCCTCGGTGGAGAGGCTGCCCATCACCACAACGGGTTCGCCGCTGCTAGTCCGCACCAAGACATTCCAATCGGTGTTCTTCGTTATCCCCCGCGAACGGGACTGCCACGAGATGCATCAGACGCTGCTACGGCTTAGCCAACCAGGTCAGTACTTGCTAAACCTATCACCACACTGGTTCATAAATGTTTATCTTCATCATGCGAAAAACGATTCAGATTTCACACAGTCAAAGTCATAAGGTATTTATTGAAATAAAATCAGAAAGATCACTTTGAATCGACTTAGAAGATAGGTGAAACTATAGCTGCTTCTTGCGACTAAGCCTAACCCCTAAATCGCAAATAGAATGATTTTGGTATAGATGGGGCTGGTGTGTAACAAATCTGACATCACAGACTAAAAACATTTAGTCGTCATAGCAACGCATTTTTGACTAATTAATAATAAGCATTCTACCAAATTCGTAATTTATTTTATCAGCACAAAGTTTATAAGAAAAAAATCGAAGTTGCCTTAAATTGCTTATTTCTATGCGATTATTGTAATTTGGACAGAACAAAGTCTGTCACGCGTATCATTTTACCTGGTGATCCGATTTTGATACCTATATTTTTATTGAGTAGGTACTAGTAGAGAATCGTACAAAGTTAGTCCCATTTAGAATTGTATTTATTGACTGAAAGTTCCTTCATATAACTCTCAAATTCAAAAATCATTTATTTCAATAAAATCACAAGGATCACTTTGAAACGTCGGAACTAGGTGAAGCTACGCCGATTCCACGCGACCAAGCCTAGAAGAATCAGGCAACAAACACGGCTTGGGGTCTACCTTTTTTTAATGATCCTTTCCTTAAAGCTATGTAGAGCTCCAGTGTGGTGCCAATCGAACAAGGTGAAGGCTCAAACAAGAATAATAATTAAAAGCTCAAGTACGTAAACAATAAAATAAAATAAAAATAACTAAAGAGCCTCAGCACAAATTCAAAAAGCAGCACACGCTACACTTGATTTAGAAATAAAACTTAAAGATAAAATAACTATTTGCTTAAACATAATTAAAGTAGATAAATGTTACACAAAATCAAAAAGTGCAGATTAAGTAAATTAATATTTAGCCGTCGAGTGACAGAGCGACATCAGGCCACGAGGATTTATCATTTATCACTACATAGTATAAATCAAAGTCGCTTTTCGCTTCCCGCGTATGTATGTTTGCTTATATCTTTAAAACTACACAACGGATTTTGATGCGGTTTTTTTAATAGATAGAGTGATTCAGGAGGAAGGTTTATATGTATAATAACATGCTACCCGTGCGAAGCCGGGGCGGGTCGCTAGTATTTATATAAATATATTTTTATATAAATACCGTCTCTTAACGTAGTTATTAAGGTATATATTTTTTGATGAATGTAGAATCATTATTTCTCAATAACCGCAAAACATACAGTTTTGTTTTTTATGACAAAGATAACTTAATTAAGCACAGGAACACGATTGGTGAAACGTTTTTTAGATACATTTATTTTCCAAAGTTGGCTCTTCAAAAACACTATTAACTTTTGTTTATAATATCTTTCAGTGCACATAGATGAGCTGTACTGTTTCCATTACAAGTCGACGCCTGACGACCTGCCCAAGTCCGCCGGATGGAACTTCTTCGACATCCAAACGGAATACCAGAGGATGAACGTGCCGAACGATCAATGGGTGCTGTGCACCGCAAACAAGGACTACGAGGTGACTCATCATCATATCATCATCCTGCCATTATCCCACTTAAGGCGATACTTAAAATTTTTGACTTTTTGTATGGACTGAATCTATTAGGATAAGACGGAAAATGTGATAAAACTGCATTATTTTGAAAGCCATCAAATTTAAAAAGAAACCGTCTGTAATTTACTTAGCTAGTATGATTATCTAACAAATTATATAAAAATTAACGGTTTAGCTATTCATAGTTTTGATTTAAAACGAAACTAGGGTTTATGAAGAGCCAACTTTGGAAAAGAAATCTATCGAGAAAAGTTTCACCAATCGTGTTTCCGTCTGTAATTTATCTAGATTAAATCCTGAAGTTATCTTTGTCGTAAAAAACAAAACTGTATGTTTTGCGGTTATTGAGAAAAAACGATTCTGCATTCTTCAAAAACATTTATTACTCCTCTTAAGGCCCTCCCAGTCGACGATTGTTTTTGTTCGAAACGAAAAAAGAAATACTTCTGAACAAGCCACATCTCCTATTTTATAATGTATAGTATACTTATCAAAAATCTATTCTAATAGAAATCTAGATCTACATATTACCTATCTTTAACAATAAATCACAAGTTGATTTTAATAGTAGGTATATAAAATATTTCGATCATAAATTTTAAAACGTATCATTTTGAAATAATATCTTTATCGTGAAAAGTTTCTGCTATTATGTTTTCAGCTTAATAGAAATCTAGGTAGGAACCTGAAGTAATATACTTATAAAAATAGGAGATGTGGCTTGTTCAGAAGTATTTCTTTTTTCGTTTCGAAAAAGAGCAATCGTCGACTGGTAGCCCCTTAAGTGGGATCGTCTTTCTTCCATTTCCCTTTATCAGTCGTCATCTCATCACTTTTCTTGCCAATATCATCATTCACATAGTCCATCTATCTTTTTTTTGGCCTACCTCTACTTCTACGTACATCCACATTCATGATTATCATTCTCTCTCGTCACATGACTTTTTTTGAGGTGACTGACTTTTGGAAAATCCATAAAAAATATAATAATAATCTTTTTTTGGAACAGTAAACAAAGTGTACAGTACAAAAATGGAGACGATTATACCTGCATGAGTTAAAAACTGTGTCGCAGATAGCAACATGTAGATATGTTTTCTGTTAAAAAATATTTCCAATTTAAGCTTGATAAATCCTTCGAACCTTCGAGCTTCAACATCAGACCAGCGCGCTGTTATCTGTCACATAATATTACATTACAAATCTGTCACTTATTATTGCATCGGAATTTGATAGGTGTGCAAAGTTTTAACTCAATCAAACTGAAAGTACTTTTTTTATGGGTTTATTGTTATTTGGACATTACCACGTCTGTCGGTTCGGTTCAGTTCAGCTTGTATTGCACGATTCAACCGAGAATTAAAAAAAAAAAAAATAGGTTTTAATCATCGATAAATATTTATTTATTAGAAGAGGTAGGTATAGAGACGCGGTGAATCTTACACAAAAAAATAGTGCAACAAAAAGAAACAAAAGTTTTGATATTGACCCCGACGTGATTTGAACACGCAACCTTCTGATCTGGAGTCAGACGCGCTACCGTTGCGCCACGGAGTCGCTTGGCTGAGACGACGAAATAACGAATCACTGTAATAGATTCAGATTGTGGTTTATTATGATTATAATATGGTTTGGAATAGTGCCTATTTTTTTTCTTCTGAGTTCTATAATGCTAAATATATGTTATAGGCACATCTAGCTATTTCTCTACATATCTATTATTTATTCATGGAATTATATTTACCTGTCAGCAGTCCTATATGCAAAATAAAATTAAATACTTAGATTTTTATTTTATTATTATTATCTGTAAGTTGGCGAGGATGTTTGTATATTTGTGCCTCACCTAGCTCTTAAGACGTTTTTTTTATTATTTACACACAGCGCCATCTAGCCCCAAACTAAGCAAATCTTGTACTATGGAAACCAGATAACTGATAGAATACTTATATACTTTTTTTTGTAAATACTTATTTAATATACATATTAACACCCAGACACAGAACAAACATCTATGTTCATCACACAAATATTTGCCCTGGGTGGGCATCGAACCCACAACCTACAGCGCTGAAGGCAGAGTTACTACCAACTGAGCTGTGAGGCCAGTGAAAGTAATCGGTGTAGTTTCGTTGTCCCCGGTAACCGTGTCCCCGTCAACGGGGACAACGGGAATTCATTTTTACAATTTAAAATACTTCCCGTTGTCCCCGGTCTCTGTCCCCGTTGAAAAAGTGAAATAAATTTAAGCCCGGTGTCCCTGGATAGATCTTTGTGATTTTGTTGAAATAAATACTTTTTGTTTTTGTTTGTAATGAGTGATCTGTTATTTCAGCTATGCGACACATATCCGAGTGAGATATACGTACCGGCGCGTGCCTCCACCGCCGTGCTGCTTGGCAGCGCCAGTTTCCGTTCCCGCGGCAGACTGCCCACCTTGGCTTATCTGCATCACAACAAAGCGGCAATCACTCGCTGTGCACAGCCCCTGAGCGGCTTCTCGGCCAGGTATTTATTTTTTCTTCTTCTTCTAACTTAAGAGCTGTGCTCTTGTCGGTGTAATTGATGCAGCTCTCTCCATCTATTTCTCTCCAGTGCCGTCTCTTTAACTTCCTTATACGACACGACAGCTATTTTCTCCTTTATCTGGCTCATGTAGCTTTTAATCGACAAAAAAAATAGGTTATCAATTCGACATGTAATGATTATATATTTTTTGTTGCTTTTTTAGGGTTCCGTACCCAAAGGGTAAAAACAGGACCCTATTACTAAGACTTTGATGTCCATCTGTCTGTCCGTCTGTCTGACAAAGGACTGTATCTCGTAAACCGTGCTAGCTAGGCAGTTGAAATTTTCACAGATTATGTATTTCTGTTGCTGCTATAACAACAAATACTAAAAACAGAATAAAATAAATATTTAAGTGGGGCTCCCATACAATAAACGTGTTTTTTTTTTGCGGTTTTTAATAGATAATGGTGCGGAACCCTTCGTGCGCGAGTCCTACTTGCACTTGGCCAGTTTTTTATTTATGTATGAAAGTAGCATATCTTTTTATCCGATTTTCTATTGTGTAGTACTTTTTTGACTTTATTTATTTAATTTTTTAGATGTATGGAAGACGAACAAATGCTGGACTTGATCAGGCGAGCGAACCCGAACTGCGGATACATGTATGTCGTCGACACACGGCCGAGGGTAATTTTTAATTCTTTATTTTTTAGGGTTCAGTACCCAAAGGGTAAAAACGGGACCCTATTACTGAGACTTCGCTGTCCGTCTGTCCGTCTGTCTGTCACAGGGCTGTATCTCATGAACCGCGATAGCTAGGCAGTTGAAATTCTCACAGATTATGTATTTCTATTGCCGCTATAACAACAAATACTAAAAACAGAATAAAATAAATATTTAAGTAGGGATCCCATACAACAATTTTTATAGATAATGGTAAGGAACCCTACGTGCGCGAGTCGGACTCGCCGACTTGACCGGTTTTTTATTATGATATTTCGGTTACAATTGAGAAATATGGAGAATAGACTTTATATTCCGTGCTAGTTAAAAAGCTCCGTGCTTTTTTAATCTGAGAGTTATAAAATTAAAAAAATACGTGGATATGTATTTTTAGATCAATGCAATGGTGAACCGAGCTGCAGGCAAGGGCTATGAGAACGAGGCGTTTTACGAGAACATCAAGTTTCAATTCATGGGCATCGGAAATATTCACGTGATGAGGAAGAGTTTACAGAAACTTGTCGAAAGTACGTTACTCAAATAATAAATATACATATTAATACATACATATAAATACTATGCATACATACTTGCTTGCGCCCGCGGATTGGCTCGCTCCAGGATATAAGCTATATATACATATATATTTCAAGTTTTACACAAATCCATTTTGTCATTTTGTCGAGCCACAACCATCTAACAATTATTCTATATTAGCCGACCCGTGACAGACGATGTCCTGTCAAATTTCAATAATCGAATAGAAAAGACTGAATGTTTTTAGTCAGTGATGTCAGATTTGAAAGAAAGAAAGAAAGAAAACGTTTTTAATGATTTGTTGCACACTAGCGCCATCTATACAGAATTTTTTATGGGGTATATTTTGTGGGATGTTTTTCATATTTTAAAGTAGTCTATTATTTATTCGGGCAGTATATCTACATCTACAGCAAATTTCAACTTAATCCGTTTTGTCGTTAAGGCCTGATTGAGGAACAAACACACATACAAACTCACAAACTTTCGCATTTATAATATTATATACTATGTAGTGATTAGGATTTCGGATTTATAATATTAGTTGGATGTTTTTTGAATTATTATTTTATTGTTATTATATTACATATTAGTTTTTTTTACTTATCATAGGTTATTCCAGAAATGCTCATTAGCAAAAGTTTTCCCTCTCGGCCCTTGTGTATCTTTTACCATCCTTGACCCATTTAATGTAACTATTAATAATAATATGATTATGTTTCAGCTTGCGAACAGAACACACCAACTATGTCTTCCTTCCTCAGTGGCTTAGAATCTTCTGGTTGGCTCAAACACATCAAGTAAGTTCAAATTCAAATACAAAATTAATTAAATGTGTTATTTTTGTATATACCTAACTAGCCAACCCGTGGCAGACTTTGCCCTGCCCAAATTTCAGTAAACGCATAGAAAAAATTCAATTTTATCCCTATAAACCTAGTCCTTACTAAATAAATTACGATTTTTGGTAAAATACTATCATCCAGTAGTCAAAACTAATGTCATATTTTATGATAAAATATTTTTTTTTACGATTTTTTGTAGAATGCCTATCATTCGGTAGTCAAATTGATGGCATATTTTTTTGATAAAATAAATTTACAATACCGACCTTAGTAGAATTCAACCTTATTGGTAGAATGCGTTGCTATAACAACTCATTGTTTTCAGTCTGAGATGTCTAATATTTACACATAAGCGCTATCTATGCCAAAATCATACTTTTGCATTTTTTTTATCATTTAGGAGATGTTTTTTGGATTATAAGTTCCAAGTTTCTATTCCAAGATCCTTTATTAGTTACTATAGACATTAGTATTCTCTGAATTCGATCGATGTTCAGAGCTTTGGCAATAAAAAACGGATGAAGATAGATTTACAGAATAAGTCCTCTGATCCCGATCGACCGTTAAGGGGCTCCCAGTCGACGATTGCTCTTTTTCGAAACGAAAAAAGAAATACTTCTGAACAAGCCACATCTCCTATTTTTTTTAAGTATATTACTTCAGGTTCCTACCTAGATTTATATTAAGCTGAAAACATAATAGCAGAAATTTTTCACGATAAAGATATTATTTCAAATGATACGTTTTAGAATTTATGATCGAAATATTTTATATACCTACTATTAAAATCAACTTGTGATTTATTGTTAAAGATAGGTAAATATGTAGATCTAGATTTCTATTAGAATAGATTTTTGATAAGTAATTATATATTAATTTATATCATTAATTTATTCGAAAAGCTAAGGCGGACCACGCGCCGACGTGTGTTTGTCGTCATTGCAGCGGTCGGCAGGATTATTTATCGAAGTGATTTAAGATGGGTACATCTTTATTCACATATACTATACATTATAAAATAGGAGATGTGGCTTGTTCAGAAGTATTTCTTTTTTCGTTTCGAACAAAAACTATCGTCGACTGGGAGCGCCTTAAGATAAAGATAAAGATATTTATGTGCTTAAACATGAGTTTACATTTTTGTGTGAGATGGTACATTATTTATAATATGGTCATGACATGTTTTACATTGGTTATTATGCAAATTTTATATTATAACGTCAAAATATGCTAGGTATTATAGACCGTTATGTTGAACTTTTGTTTCAGATCGATCCTAGACACGTCCTGTTGGATAGCGAACGCTATATCGCATGGCGTCAGTGTATGCGTTCACTGCAGCGATGGCTGGGATCGTACGGCTCAGGCTTGTTCCCTCGCAGCTCTCTGTCTGGAGCCTCATTACCGTACCATCAATGGATACCAGGTAAATGCTTATTTTTAGGGTTTCGTACCCAAAGGGTAACTAACGCATATTTTAGGTCCTTCTATCTATAACCGCCTGCCGGAGCATATTGTAGGTGCGCCCAGTCTGCCATCTTTTAAATTAAAATTAAAATCATGTCTCGTTGAGATGGCGTTCTATAATGTTGAAGATTTTATATGCAAATTGCAATAATTTAAGCATTTTATTTTTTAATTATATTTATTCAATTATTAAACTATTGCTATATTAAAACAATCGATTGAATTATATTTAATGATATTATAATATGTAATAAGATTTGTGACGTGTAATAGTTTTTACCAATAAATGGATTATTCTGATTATTCTGAGCTCATACACACGGACGGCACGATGTCAACGGCAGATGTAACTTCAGCCGTCGACGTGTCGACGCCTGCCGTTGACTTGTCAACATCGAAGCTCTGCGGCAGCCATCGTCGACTCTCTTTGTACAGGAGCCAGTTGCAAAATGAATTCCGAAAAAGAAACACTGTTATTGCTTTTACACCGTCGACGTCGACAAAAACGAAAAAGAAAAACACGTTTTAGAAATATTAATGAATAGAGAACAAGATGGTCATTTTTTTACGCTTTATCCACTTACAAAACCGCGACGCGTGCGCACTCCTGGACTATGTGCAGTCCAGTGACAAAATGGCGGACGCGCCACGCTACAAACACAAACAACTGCAAGCGACGCTATTGGTCGACGGCTGAAGTTACATCTGCCGTCGACATCGTGCCGTCAGTGTGTATGAGCTCTAATTCATTTTTAATGTGTACAAAATTATAGTACGCTAACGCGCACATTGTTAGCGACGCAGCAACAGCTACTTCAACGTCCATCTCATTCAACGTTGCGAACGTAACTGTGAAAAGTCCGCGAACCATTGCGAGTCATTGTTAAAGGCAAGTTCGCGCCGCGAAGTCGCGCCGTGATTCGCGGACTAAGTGTAGAGCGGGCATAAGACTTCGCTGTCCGTCTGTCCGTCTGTCTGTCACAGGGCTGTATCTCGTGAACCGTAATAGCTAGACAGTTGGCTGGCCTCACAGCTCAGTTGGTAGTAGCTCTGCCTCCTGCGCTATAGGTTGTGGGTTCGATCCCTAGCCAGGATAAACATTTGTGTGATGAACATAGATGTTCGTTGTTGTCTGGGTGTTAATCAAAAAAAATATTATAAGTATTCTATCAGCAATCTTGTTTCCATAGTACAAGCTTTGCTTAGTTTGGGGCTAGATGGCGCTGTGTGTAAAGTTCACCAATATTGATATTTTTTTTTTATAAAACAAATAAATAAAGCTTGTAAAAACAATATCGATCGACTTTTCGATTGGTCAAACATTATTTTTTTATATATTTTAGACAGTTATTATGAAATAAAATATTGCAGGCGCTGATAGAGAAGGACTGGCTATCGTTCGGTCACAAGTTCACTGCCCGGTGCGGGCACATCGCCTGCCTTGGCCGCGAGCGATCGCCTGTCTTCACTCAGCTGTTGGACGCCACTTGGCAGCTGTTGCGGATGCATCCTGAGGTAAACGAACAAAGAATTAAACATTCAAAATTAGGTTTAAAAATTACAGAAATTTCGCTTATGAAATACTTGAATTAATAACTACTGAGAGGATAGTCATATGTAGGGGATAGGGAGAAGAACGTCGAAAAATTACATTTGGTAATCCTAATTATATAAAAGAAAGTCATGTTAGTTACACTATTAATAACTCAAGAACGGGCGAACCGATTTGGCTGAAAATTGGTGGGGAGGTAGCTTAGAACCAGGAGACGGACATAGGATACTTTTTAACGGGAACGGGAATGTGAACGACGGGAACGGGAACTTAACACAACATTTGTTAATTCTAAAGCTTGTTAGCTTGCTGCGAAAGTTTGTGAGTTTGTATATATGTTTGTACCTTAATCAAACCTAAACAACCAAAAAAATTAAGATAAAAATCAGATAAACAGAAGGGAGAACTTATAATCCGATAAAAACATCCCCTAAATAATAAAAAAAGGATGATTTTTGTATAGATGGCGCTGATGTGCAAAAAATTAGACATCTCAGACAGAAAACATCGAATTGTCATAGCAACGCATTCTACCAAAAATATTGAATCCTACTAAGGTTGGTATTGGAAATTTATTTAGTCAAAAATATCTGACATCAATTTGACTACCGAATGATACGTATTCTACCAAAATTCGTAAATTAATTTTATCAGGACAATGTTTATAGGGAAAAAAATTGGTTTCCTGAAGGTGTTTTTTTCTATGCGATTACTGAAGTTTGTAGGACAAAGTCTGTCACGGGTCGGTTAGTGTATAATAAGTGTGTAAGTACTTCACCAGTGAAGTAAGTCGCGTATTTTAACTGACATAATACTTTCAGGCATTCCAGTTCAACGAAAGGTTCCTATTAACTTTGCACGATCACGTGCATGCGTGCCAATATGGAACGTTCGTCGGAAACTGCCAGAAAGACCGCAGGGATCTTCGGTAAGCCTTGCTTTATCTATACTGGGTGTTATTATGTATCATATGTATGTATTTACAAAAAAAAGTATATAAGTATTCTATCAGTTATCTAGTTCCCATATTACAAGCTTTGCTTAGTTTGGAGCTAGATGGCGCTGTGTGATAATGTCCACCAATATTTATTTATCTTGATTTTTGATTTATCATCTTATATTACTGTTATTATTATACCCTGTACTCTGAAAAATAATATTCTATTCTATTCTATACTAGCTGACACGTGCCCGCTTCGCTGGTCGACATATAGTTTCACATCTGGTATTCCAATCTTATTAACAAATTATAGCCAAACTATATATAGTTTCATCAAAATCTGTCCAGTAGATTTTGCGTGAAAGTCGGACAACAGACAGACAGACATACAAAAATTTCAAAATGTTTTTTTTTTGGCTTGTGTTACTTGTATAAAGGCCAATTTTAGTATTTTTTTAGTTTTTATTCAATGTACAGAATTGAACTCTTCTACAGTTTTATTATATATACCTCGACTTTCAATCTGAAGGTCGTGGGTTCGAATCCCGGCGTGCATCAATGGATTTTTCTATTCGAAAAATTTATATGCGCATAAAAACACGTGCTTAAAACGGTGAAGGAAAACATCGTGAGGAAACCAGTTAGTATATTTATAAGCGGCGATGGGCTTGCAACCTGTCACGTATAGAATGCTAACTACTGCAAAATGTGGGCATGTGCCAAATATAATGTTTGTACGTGCCTCTGACTACCCCCACTAGACATCTTTAAAGGATCTAAGCGTCTGGAGATCTGAGAGGATGTCTACCGTACTTGGGAATTACAGTAGAGATCCTATTTTTTTTATTTTAGGTTATCCGAGCGCACATTCTCTCTATGGGGCTACATGGCGAGCCATCTCAACGAATACAAGAATCCGTTGTACAATCCTAAAGCGCACCCCGATCTACTGCAGCCGAACCTCAGTGCTCAGAATATCAGGTAACTAGCTGACCCGTGCCCGCTTCGCTGTGCGTAAGACATTTCTAATACCATCGTGGACTTTTTTGTAGACGTTTTTAAGGTGTACAATACTGTAGTACATTATTTTGATGTATCTCGTGGGGTTCAGCCAGCATTTGCAATTTAAGCGCAAACAAATGTGTTTATTTACGACATCACATTAGAAACCTCTAAAATTATCAGTGTTTCTCTACTATATTATGCATGTATTATACATATAAACCTTCCTCTTGAATCACTCTATTTATAAAAAAAAAACCGCATCAAAATCCGTTGTGTAGTTTTAAAGATATAAGCAAACATACATACATACATATTACATATTACATACAGACGCGGGAAGTGGAAAGCGACTTTGCTTTATACTATGTAGTGATACTACGGCTGTATTGCGCAAGTTCACTCAAATTCAAATTCAAAAATCATTTATTTCAATAAAATCACAAGGATCACTTTGAAACGTCTTAGGAACTAGGTGAAGCTACGCCGATTCAACGCGACCAAGCCTAGAAGAATCAGGCAACAAACACGGCTTGGGGTCTACCTTTTTTTTAATGATCCTTTCCTTAATGCTGTGTAGAGCTCCAGTGTGATGCCAATCGAACAAGGTGAAGGCTCAAACAAGAATAATAATTAAAAGTACATACTACTCAAGTACGTACAACAATAAAAATAAATAACTAAACACTGGTAACCCTGATCGGCTTCAACTGTCAAAATCCCAGTAAGATTTTGCTAAACCAGTTCCTTTCAACCAATTTAACTGTTTAGCATACCTGTGTAACTTTGGTGACAGCGTGTTGATCTGCAGGGCTATTTTGTAAAAAACATGATTATTTTGTTATGATTTTGAATGCAATAACCTAATGTTAGAGAATACCTAATCTGTACACTTTTCATAGTAACTATTCACTGTTTATGCACCTATATTATTTATTGGCATAAAATAGATAATAATAATAATAATAATAACATAGCCGAAACGTCGGGAAAGTAAATTAAAGGTAAGCACGTGATAAAGACCCGTGTCAAAATCTATAGTTATGTCCCCCTTTATTTATTCTGATTTTTTATTTACATACTACAGCAAATTTTATCTTATTCCATTTTGTCGTTTATTTTTGATTAGGGAACAAACATAGCAGCCTTATCACAAACTTTCGCATTTATAATATTATTAGGATGCCAGTGGCGGCGTTTTTTGGTTGCGTTTAGTAGCCCGTGTGCACTATGGCGCACGCTACCGTATGCCTTTAGAGCTCACACAACACGTCGCACAACACATAAAGTAATTTTTATGAAAAAAGATTTCGTCCACTGTGAGTGCGTGTTCTCATAGTGTCGTTCTTGAATACGAAGGTTAGACTTTAAAACGCTATTATGTAGGTTCTGGCGCGGCATGTACTGCCGGCACGAGAACGGCGTCCATCCTCGTGAGCCGTTAGGCGACATGCTGCCAGCTGCCGTCGAGCACTGCTCCGCGCTGCAGCACCACATCAACTACCTCTCCAAGGTACTGTGCTGACAAGACTTAATCTTAGCTATCTCTTCTAAGTACCGTGCTGACAAGACTTAAGCTATCTCCTCATGGTACTGTGCTGACAAGACTTAAGCTATCTAAGGGCCTGTGCACACCACGTTTAAACGCGCCGTCGACGCGCGTTACAGACGAATACGCACGCGAGTCAGACTCCAGACCTTTGCGAGGGTAAAAGCGCGCCGTCTACGCACGTTTCCTAAACGCGCGTCGACGGTGCGTTTAAAAACATGGTGTGCACAGGCCCTAACTTAAGCTATCTATCCATGGTACCGTGCTGACATGACTAACTAAGCTATCTCCACAAGATACCATGCTAACGTTATTTAAGCTATCCCTCTTAAATACCGTGCTGACAAGCCTTAAGCTAAGCTTTTTCTTCATGGTATCCTGCTGACAAGTTTTAACTCCAAGATACCGTGCTGACACAAGTTTTATGCTGACTTTGCAACTCTTATTGGTGATTTGCCATACGCTATTGAATAATTGACACAAAATTTGACATCTATATTTTATTTATACTTAAACATGGCCGCCCTAACCTATCAAATTTCTCGGGTGTCCATATTGAAAGACGTACTTAGACGTGGTTTTTTTTTCAGCGAATCACAACTTTTAAGAGCCTCCTATCGGGAAGAAGAGCGGAGCGCGGCTCGGATGGCGCTGTCGTCAACTATCAGAACGGAACCCGCACTTCTGTCGACATCGACACCAAAATGGACGCATTGCAGCTTGATAACAAGTGGGAACTTTTTTCATTTATTTGTTCCAGAAACATGTTACAATTGTTTGCGGAACCTAATTATTTAGGTATATTGATAATTTAATTACAATTATACATCTTTATTATAAAAAAAAACAATACATGCAATGAAAATACTCAGTAAATTGTAACAAAAATGACAATGTCATTGTCATAAAAAGTAAAAAAAAAATAATTTTAATGCGGGACCCAAGATTAGAAATTTGGTTGCGGGACCCTATTATTAAGAATTCGCTGTCCATCTGTCACAGGGCTGTATCTTTTGAAGATGATTTATTTTTGTTGCCGCTATAACAACAAATACTATAAACATTTAAGTGGGGCTCCCATACAAAAAACGTGATTTTTTTGTCGTTTTCTATAAATAATGGTACGGAACCCTTCGTGCGCGAGTCTGACTCGCACTTAGCCGTTTTTTTTCTGTTATTGTTTACTGGTGCACCATTAGTAAAATTAAATATTTACCTTCCAGGTTAATATACGAAGGCACTGTCTCAGAACTGGAGTGCGCCAACGATAACCATCCGTTAAAGGAAACAGGTGCCCCCACTAAGCCGGACAAAATTCCACTCATCACCGAGGTAGGTATACCTCAGATAATATTTAATTCAAAATATAAGAAATCTGGACTTTCAATCCGGAGGACGTGGGTTTGAATCCCGGCTGTGGATCAATAGATTTTTCGGTACGAAAAATGTATATGCGCATCAAAACGATCGAGAAGGAAAACATCGCGAGGAAACCAGTTAGTGTTTTTATAAGCGGCGACTGCAAAATGTGGGCATGTGCCAAATATAATGTTTAGACGTGCCTCTGACTACCCTCACTAGACATCTTCAAAGAATATCAGCGCCTGGAGATCTGAGAGGATGTCTACCGTACTTGGGGATTACAGTCGTGATCCTATTTATATATTTTTTTAATCTTTCAGAGGGTCGGTGAAAGCGTACCAGCCACCTTGTCTCTTCTAGAGCGCGAGGTGAACACCGTGGCTCTAGACTGGAAGAGCCTAAAACATGTCACTGAATGCACTTGTTCAACCCCCCTAGACCACTTCAGCAGAAAGGTACCTTTAACTTACCATCATCATTTGCCTTCTGCGCTGTAGGTTGTGGGTTCGATCCCCACCACACATAATTTGCACATAAAGTGATGTTTATGAAAAAAGATTTCGTCCACTGTGGGTGCGTATTCTTATAGTGTCGTTCCTGAATACGGGGGATATAGAGGATGGTTTTGATAGAACTAGACTAACTAGAACGCAACCAACAACTCACAAATTTGAAATAGTATTCTCATAAAAGTACCAAAATATAACATGTAAGTATATTGTATAATTGTATAATCGTTGCAGCACCACTGCTGGGGCTGTGGCCGCGTGGTGTGTACTCGTTGTGTGACGTCACGCGCCCCCCTCCCCGCGCTCTCCTCCCCCCGGCCTGCCCCCCTCTGCGCCTCTTGCGAGCCAGCTGACACCCCGCCCAGGCATGAAACTGGTAAACAAGCATACTCAGCTCTTTTTAGGCTTCTTATTAGGGTTCCGTACCCAAAGGGTAAAAACGGGACCCTATTACTAAGACTTCGCTGTCCCTCTGTCTGTCACAAGGCTGTATCTCATAAACCGCGATAGCTAGATATTTTACATTTTCACAGATTATGTATTTCTGTTGCCGCTATAATAACAAATACTAAAAACAGAATAAAATATTTTTTTTAGTTAAGCTCCTATACAGCAAACGTGTTTTTTTTGCCGTTGTTTATAGATAATGTACGGAATCGTCCTACTCGCGCTTGGCCGGTTTTTTAGAGCAGATTATATAATTATTAATGTTATTACATTTTTTTTTTTTTAAGAATAAATCTTACTTTTGATTTTGCTACATGTTACAAAAGAGACAATTATGACCGTAATTGAACTGAAGCTATAAAAACATATACAGACAGACAGACGGACAGACAGACGGACAGACGGAAGGACAGACAGATGGACATACAGTCGGACGTAAATAGGGTCCCGTTTTAAAGGTTAGAAATAATTACTAGTATTATAAATAATATATTTCCTTACTCATTGTTTCAGGTATAATAACACCAGCTATTTAGACAAAACACTGTAAATAGCTAGGAGTTTCATGCAAAGTATTTTATTATTAAAAGCGGCTCCCACAATATTGTCTGACAGAGATAAATGTGCAGCTTGCTATATAAATAGAGCATTTAGTAAAGCGAGTAATATATAATGTACGCCTTCCACCTCAGCTGACATGCTGAGTTAGGGACTGCGCACATCGGCTGACGGGGCGGCAGAGGATTAAAAATGTACCAATTGAATGTTATTCAAATTTATTTTAATAATATCACAAGGATCACTTTGAAACGTCTTAGGAGCTAGGTGAAGCTATGCCTAACTATAGATTTTGACACGGGTCCTTTATCACGTAATTACCTTTAATTTACTTTCCCTACGTTTCGACTTTGTTACAATAGCCATGGTCACGGGCAGACTCAAAGACCCGTGTCAAAATCTATAGTTATGAAGCTACGCCTGTTCCTCGCGACCAAGCCTAGAAGAATCAGGCAACAAACATGGCTTGGGGCCTATCATTGGTTTCAATGATCCTTTCCTTAATGCTATGTAGAGCTCCAGTGTGGTGCCATAAAAACAAGGTGATGGCAAAGATATAGTTATGTAATTGAAATAAGGTATAATATTTCAATGTCTCGGAGGCCGTTTACCGCGCATTAGTATATTAGCGACAGAACAAGATCGATTGTAAGCGGCGACGTGCTTGCAACCTGTCACGTGTGGAATACTAACTACTGCAAAATGTGGTCATGTGCCGAATGTAATGTTTGGACGTGCATCTGACTGCCTCTTAGATATCTAGGATCTGATCTGAGAGGATGTCTACCATACTTGGGGATAACAGTCGTGATCTTATTTCTTTATGATCGATTGTATTTTACGAAATTTTAGCAAGTTGAATGCTTTGTGTATATTTTGAATTTGATATCGTGTAAATAACTACTTCAGTACCACAGCCGATTTCTCAATCATCGCTGTCAACTGTCAAGTGTATTTTGCTAAGTAACTTTGACATCTCGCATGGAATGGGAAGTGTCAATTTTATTCCACAGATAAAAAAACTACATGATTGTGATTGAGGAATCCGCCCTTAGACTAATAAATCTGTATATCTGACAAAGTTGTTTTATTTATAGTAAAGTAAGATTATTTATATACAATTTACTGCTCAAGTAAGTAAATTAATTTTTGAAATTTTGAAGTCTAATTACAGATTTTACTAAGTTATGAGTATGACTATTCTTTTTTAAGCTTAGATTATTGACTATTAGTTATTATTACTTACTTGATTATTGACAAGTAAATAATCTAAGTTTTTAAGTTTTGTGTTTCTTGACGCACGCCAACCACCATCATGCAACCACTTGGGCAGGCTGGAAGAAAATGCCTCGGCATTAAGCCCGCCTTTATATCAAATTTCTAAGTGCAATTAATAAATGAAAATAAATGATCTAATAAACTTTACGAACATTTAGTAGGTAATAGTAGGCGCAACTAATTATAGGCAAAATTCCTTTATCATAAGATCGGCTAATTACTACAACGAGCTGGTTGGCTTTCCCGAATTAGATGTTTTTAATTCAAAACCTTCTTCCTTTAAGGCGCTCCCAGTCGACGATTGTTTTTGTTCGAAACGAAAAAAGAAATACTTCTGAACAAGCCACATCACCTATTTTATAATGTGTAGTATATGTGAATAAAGATGTACCCATCTTTTATCACTTCGATAAATAATCCTACCGACCGCTGCAATGACGACACGACAAACACACGTCGGCGCGTGGTCCGTCTTAGCTTTTCGAATAAATTAATGATATAAATTATGTATAATTACTTATCAAAAATCTATTCTAATAGAAATCTAGATCTACATATTACCTATCTTTAACAATAAATCAGAAGTTGATTTTAATAGTAGGTATATAAAATATTTCGATCATAAATTCTAAAACGTATCATTTTGAAATAATATCTTTATCGTGAAAAGTTTCTGCTATTATGTTTTCAGCTTAATAGAAATCTAGGTAGGAACCTGAAGTAATATACTTATAAAATAGGAGATGTGGCTTCTTCAGAAGTATTTCTTTTTTCGTTTCGAAAAAGAGCAATCGTCGACTGGGAGCCCCTTAAGCGCGCTATTTCCAATCGTTGGTTTGATTCGGTTCAATAACTGTTTATTATAGGTTATTTTTGTTTTATATTAATTTCTAGCTAGATTTTTAAGTTTTTAAATTTTCTATCAAATAAGTTTTTATTATTTTAATTCCTATAGGCTAAAACATACTGTATTGGTTATTAGTTTCATTAAGTGTTTTTTATTTAGATTGTAAAACTGTTTGTTTTCCGAATAAAATAAAATAATTGTTAAAAGTAATTACATAATCGGTTCGTATTTTTCTTTATCGTGTTCCGAATCAAATCGCTACCAATAACAAGGTTATAACTTTTTAATAAACGTTATCTAGCCGTTATTTTATTTTCCCTATTATAACAGTTAAGAATTGCCAATCTCAAAACTGAAAAATGTTTCAGCCAATGCTGTTGCTTTCATTTGCGCATTTAATTTACTGTAACAAAGAAATTAAAACGGCTCAGTTGGTGGGCGTCGAAACAATTCACGATGAAAGTGTTAAAATAAATAAAGATACCATCATCACTCGTAATCTGAAGCTAGAGAATCGAGTGAAAGGTAAAAAAGGTAAGGGTTCGGATTTCTTGGGGTCAATTAAAAAAACCGGCCAAGTGCGAGTCGGACTCGCGCACGAAGGGTTCCATAGGTATGCGACGACGACGACTAAGCCAACAGCCGGTCTGACCCACCGCTATAGATGTTTCACGTCAGTAATAGATAGAATACCTACTTACCATACAAAAAAATACGATAGCACATTTTAAGTACATTTAATACAACAGTAGATATACCTACAGTAAGGTTGACGAATCAGCAAACGTAGCAGCCACCCATAATCGCACTCAATGTTGCCGATCTTTATATTACCTACGAACAAGGATAGTAGTACCTACCCAGAGAGTGCTCCAGTGGGGTTGGCCAAGATATATTTCGCGACGACAGCGACCAAAACCGTATCTAAACTTCACTAATCTTAGAAACAAAAATGGATAAGAGCGTATCATAAAGTTAAAATGATACGTTCTTTCTTAGCCATTTCTTCTTTGTATGATACATATAACGCCCAAGAATCCGTTGATACTTTGCTGATCTATGCTGGATTTAAAATTGTCATTTCTTTAGTATAATAATTCGCAGTCGACACCGGCAAAGATGAAGGTCAACCAGACTGGTCATACAACGCGATACCTCAAGAAATAAGTTCATACGTCGCGGAGTTCAAACGGAACATGACCGAGTGCCTCAAAGAGGTGCAGGCTGCCGACACTAGGCCGGTCAAACGCCTTTCACCAAAGACAGACTCGCCTGTGCACGGCGAATGTCTCATAGCCTGTGTGCTGAAACGGAATGGCGTCATTGAGAAGGGAAAGGTCATTAAAGGTACATTACATATTATATTAACTCTTTTAGTATGTCAAAAGTAGTCTCTAAAATTGATAGTCAAACAAACGTACCTAAGCAAAGATTAAAAAAAAAAAAAAAAAAAAAATGCCCAAGTCTAATCGAACTCGCGCACGATTAGGGTTCCGTACCATTATCTATAAAAACGGCAAAAAAAAAACATGTTTGTTGTACGGGAGCCTCCTTTAAATATTTATTTTATTCTGTTTTTAGTATTTGTTGTTAGAGCATCAACAGAAATACATAATCTGTGAAAATTTCAACTGCCTAGCTATCACGGTTCATGAGACAGCCCTGTGACAGGCAGACGGACGGACAGCGAAGTCTTAGTAATAGGTTTCCGTTTTTACCCTTTGGGTACGGAACCCTAAAAAAAGATCCTGAGTAGGTGGACTGGAGACATAAGTTTAGGTGTAGGTAATCGTTAATAGTGTGATTAATCTTATTTTAGCAAACCTATTGTCACTGGTGAACAAATTCTTCGCGAAAGACACAAAACTAATGAAGAAATTGGACAAGCATGTAGATAGCTGCATTGCAATGAGCATCCGGCACAAAGACGAGTGCGAACTTGCAGCTAGACTGAATGCATGCACCAACGACCTGATGGCGTACAATAAACATAAAATCACTGTCAACTATTAAAATAAACTACCACAGTAAATATGTACTTATTTTCCCACATTTTAAATAAATTTTAATCTATTAGCCAGATGCAAACTATAAATTATTTCTCTACATCATATTTATGTACGTAGGTCTGCTTAATTATATACCTACAACTAGGTAGGTAGTAAAGGACTTAAATGTAGTAATTATATTTTTAAAATAATTATAACATCTAATACTTACTCTAATTAACATCCTAAATATTAAAGAATATTTACATTAAACATACACAAGAACCAGTTGAACCATATAAGACTGTTGCAAACAAGTCTGTAGGTAGCTCAACTCAACTGATAGGGGCGTTTGGTCTGGCAACATTATACAGATAAAACAAAAAAATATATATTCTGGTTTCTGGTATTGCGTGATGCGCGTGCTCGATAGTGCTAGTGCGCGTGGAAAGGAAGCCGTTTACTTTTATCTGTGGTGGCCGTGAACGACAACGACAAGTCAGACGTCAACGTCAATCAACGTGACTAATCCGACGCACTTAAATGCTATGCTCTTTGCGACGCACAACGAAAACGAAGGACGCGAGCGACTCGACTCGCGACGCTTACGGCAGAGCCACACTTCCGTGTCGTGTCGTGGCGCGACACGCCACGAGCCAATCGCTTTCATACATTTAGTATGGTTAGAGACACATTTGGGTGTCGTGGCGCTATCTGTCGTGGCGCGACAGCTCGCTACCGATTGCGCCAGAGCGGTGGTGGGGGTTGAATGAATGAAAATGCTTTTATGACGCGACACGGCGTGCCTCGTGGCGCGAACCATAGATTTAGGATGGTTCGCTCTTATATCTTTGGCGCGAACACCTAGCAGACATATTTAATTTAATTTGCAGCATAGTGATTGACGACCTTATTGAACTTAAACGTCAACGAAAATTTTTTTTTGCCCTCTAGGAGTTTCATTGCTAAGAGAAATTGAAGGTTTTCATCAAAATTACTATACCCTGCAAAGAGCGCGCCCGTATACTCTGTGGGGCGCGCCCGTATAGTACTCTGTGGAGCGCGCCCGTATACTCTGTGGCGAGCCACGACACGACACAGTAGTGTGCACACCCACCCCACGCGAGTGGCGTGTCGCGCCACGACACGACACGGTAGTGTGTCTCTGCCATTATTCGCGTATGAAAAACACCACGCACGCTCGCCGCTGCCTTTATTGATTTTGTCCGTTGTGCTAATAAAATAATTTATTTATTATAATGGAGTCGGTGGAAATCGAAGTCGTGACATGGAGAGAGAGAACAATCCTAATTAAACGTGAGTGTATTGTGTAAATCCGTGATAGACGCCTTTGTAACATTATTTGCTTATGATTTATATCTAAAAATGTAAAACTACATCTGAACCTAGCATCCCGCTGCAAACCAGGTGCTACAACCACACCTGTGGGGTTATTTTGTAAAAACAGTTGCTTGTGAGTAGGTAATAGGATAGATAGTGTGCTTGCATATACCTAAACCAGCCAGGCTAGCGTCCAGCCAAGTAGCCGAATAGCCAGCCGGACTTAAATGAATTTGATTCCTTTATTATCATTATTTTCCTTGTGCATTAAAATTAATTAGTATAGACAGTAAAATTAGCAAAGCAATTCGATATTTTAGCGTGGCCTTGACTCCATTTTTTGTTCGTTTGATTTTAATAGGGAAAGGAAGAAAAGATTTGATCTGAGACAGTCTCTAACGAAATAAATGTATCCATCTTGGTTACCTACACGCCAAACGCTTGCGTGTCTGTCTTCCATGCAATTGGAGCCAAAGAAAATTAAATAGGTACTTACACCACCATATTGTTTTGAAACTTACAACTCCTTCTGCAGATACCAACTGCCGGTCGTGATACCGAGGGAGTCGGTTCGTTTGAGCTATGGCAGCGATACGTAAGTACCTATATACCAAGTAAATTATTATTAGCCAGCTGCGCCCCGCGGCTTCGCCCACGTGGTATTTTATGTATCAAATGGAGAACAATCTTTTTTTTATTATATAAAATTCTTGTGTCACAGTGTTTGTGACCAAACTCCAAAATGGCTCAACCAATTTTTATGATATTTTTTTGTGTTTATTTGATAGGTACTTACGAGAATAGGTCGTATTTTTTTTACCCCCAGTATTAAGGTTCCTATAGAAACTTTACCACCCTTTTTAACCCCCTTAGAGGTTAATTTTACAAAATTAATTGTCTTATGTGTTATTCTAGAATCTAAACTATCTACATACCAAATTTCATCTATATAAGTTATGTAGTGACGGAGATATGTGGTAACAAACATTCACACAGACTTTCACATTTAATAAATCAGTAGGATATGTAACTATTTATACACACTATGTGTTTTATGTCTTTGTGGATTTATTTTAATATCTTAATCATAATTGAGGAAATGAAATAAATAGGTACACCTAAAACAGAATAAATTAATAAAAATATATTGTTCAAAGTAAATCGAGTTCTAGATGTAAAATAGCAAGGCAAACCGTAAATGTCATAGAGCGTTGGATAGAGGAACTTGTTTTCTATTTATAAATGTCGGCTACGGTCGTGTTTAACATTCTTCCATCAATAATACTTAGGTATTGTAAATGCAACTTTTTTGTGGATGTTCGTGCCACTATGTATGGTATTAGATGAAACTTGGAATATACTTAACATAGCCCATGCTCTAGTTGCAAATAGGCTACTTTTTATCTAGGTACAACATGGGTAAAGCTGTAGGCAGAAGCTAGTTTGTCTTATATATTAAACCCTATATTTTTTGGTTAAAACGAGGTATACATTTTTGTTGATTAATGTAGAATATTTTTTTCTTAATAACTGTGAAACATGCAGTTATGTTTTTTATGTCAAAGATAACTTATGGATTTAATCTAGATGAATGTAACACAGAAACACGATTGGTGGAACTCAATAGATTTATATCAATATCAATAGGTTCTCAATAGATTTATTTTCCAAAGTTGGCTCTTCTAAAATACTAGTTTCATTTTTAATCAAAACCATGAAACAGTAAACAGTTAATTTTTATATAAGTATTTCGTTAGATAATCATACTAGCTACCTTAATGTAAGACTGTCTCATTTTAAGTTTATTTTTATAATTTTTTCTGTCTTGTCCGGGAGACTGCCAATACAAAAAAAAATTTCAAATATCACCGTAACAGTTACATTAACAGTGAGCAATTTGTATTTCTGTGTTAACATTGTGTAGGCATTTCACTGGTGTCCCATGCCATCTCAAACATGAAGTAAAATTAACTTTAAGACACTCCCAATATTAATAATGTTTTTAGGGGATGGAAATGCTTTGAAATAATGTTTGGAAATTATCTATTGTGTGCAGGATCTAAATCTAACTTCCGGCCTCCACTGCTCAATGAGTCAGCGAAGACGAAGATGTCCATTTAGTCCATTGGGTCCTAGGCATCCGTCACTTGAGGGTGAATGTAATTCAACGGATCGCTAGAAAAATGGCTAGCTTCCCTCAAGGTGGCGACCTTGTGTGCAGGAATAAGAAGATTTGAGACTATGGTAGGTATGTTGTTTCAAAATCTATATTATCTAATGTTGTAAATTTGAAAGTAACTCTGTCTTTGACATTATCATGGCCAAACTGCTCATAATTTTATTTTAATTTTCAGGAATGTCAAGGTTTCAAAAGCCTGCAACTGTTTGGTTTGTTACCAAATTATATTTAAGGCTACTCCTCCAGGTAGGTTCAATCAACATGTTGTTTCACTTAACATTTCATCTCTTATCCATATAAAGGGTGTTACAAAACTACCCGTAAAGCCGAAAGGAGGTTAAATGGGGCCTTATATCGAGTCCATTCACAATATTTAAGAACCGCAAGTAACGCTGTAAAAAATTAGAAAATATTTTCGGCAACCGATCCAGCCTCGCAGAAAGTGAACATTGAGATGTTCTGGAAAGATGTTTTTAGGAAAGTCGTCTATCGCCTCTTCGAATTCCGTTTGTAAAAACGTTAGATTTTTGGTACCGTTCAGACGTGATGACATTATGATGGGACCGATGGCATCATATCTTAATATTCCGAGTTAGAAAGCATCGTTATTTTGCAAAAAATGTTGAAAAAAAAAACTCGAAACAGTTGTAGGATATCGATTAGAAGATTTGAAATTGACATATATTTTTTTTTTCCAACTTGTCAATTTTTGAAGCAAGTATATTGAAGACGTATTTCTGTACAAACATATTCATGTCAGGTATAAAAATTATCGTTAAAGGATAGGAAAACAGAACGAAACAAATCTATAGATTGTATAATTACATACAAACAAAACGCAATTCTACCTCTACAACAACTTCTTCACTTCAATGATCCCATAAATCTCTTGACTGCTCTTAATTTATGGGTATTTTTGACAGATGTACGATCTCCACACCTTTTTTCTTGTGCTGACAAATGTTCTAAATACTTTTCTTAACCATTGCTTGGTCATCTCCAAAATATTTATAAACGTCTTTTGGCAAACTCAATTAATTTCACTGAAATTCTCTTTCGTTCAAATAATTTTGTTATATTTTGTGAAGCTGATTAACCCTCGGCCAGCGTCTTTTCACCCTTGAGACACCCCAGTGTTTCAATAAGAAATCACCTTGGTCCTGTTGAATTTTACAATATGAAGCATCGTCAATTTGCAACATAATAAACAGCATCATGATAATAGCGTGGCAAACCTGCGAAAATAAAAAAGGTCGACAAACATAGTGTCTCCACTTACTTTAACCCTCTATAAAGCCGAGAAATGCTACGAAAATGAAATTTTCTTTAGTAACATATTTTTAGTATGTTACTAAATATACTTTTCTACGATTTTTATGATTGGTTTCAAGTCTGAAAAATATCGGAAAGCGAGACCCTGGCTCCTTCGATATTGGGGAGCGAGTAGAAGCTATATTCCATTAAGAAACACCCGTCATAAACCGGACTCCGAGGATAGGAACGAGTGGGAAGATCACTTACACTAACCTGAGCTCTTTATCTTTGTACTTCCTGTGTCTATCCTTTTTGCAGGGCCCTGCGTATGATAATATTCCAGTTTCCACAGTAGCGGAATTATACAATTGAGTATTTATCGAGATTAATCACTTTTCACGAACGCGCAGCGAAGAAGTGGTTAGTTAGTTGGTTAATGCGTTGTCTTCTTCTTTTTTCAAGTGACAGCAATTGGAACGAAGTTCCTTATCGCGCGTTGTGAAAGGGGGCTAGACGGAAAAAATTCTTACGAAAAGTTGTCACGACACTTTTTGGCTATAGTATATCTATTAATATATATATCTATTAATTGTGTCGAGGTCGAGGTCGAGGTGGAAGTGGAGGTCGAGATGGAGGTCGAGGTCGAGGTCGAGGTGGAGGTCGAGGTCGAGGTGGAGGTCGAGGTCGAGGTCGAGGTCGAGGTAGAAGTCGAAGTCGAGGTCGAGGTCGAAGACAAAGTTGATTCCCCTTCCCTTGTCCCACGTTATTTTGTGAGAACTTCGTTCCATCCGGGTGTCCCTTGACACCTCTAAAGTTTTTTTCTTTTGCCGCTATATATTATCCAAAAGCAGCGTTACCGCCCTCTTGGTGTCAAATCTAGTCGCGGCCAGTCCAGCTGGCTCCTTTACTTGGGTCTATTATTCTACTAAGTAGAATCTACTTTATACATCTGGACCGACAAAATATAATTATCGTTTTATATAATAATCATGTCCAAAGACCGTCGAAGGCCGGTGCTGGTCCGCGGGCCGTACTTTGCCCATCACTGTAATCTTGACGATATTGGAGACAGACCTAATTCTGTCATGATATTTACTTTGTTAAATAAACTTGAAATTTAAATACATAATCTAGTTGTGCTATCTGCCCTAATCCAAACTTTGAATCCTCTTTTAATCCTCGCTCACGTTTACAAGCTGTGCTGTTAATATTTTCGCAGGCATCGTCGTGTTATTTTCTCTTCTGTATTGTAAACTTGAAATTCAAATACATATGTAATCTAGTTGTGCTATCTGCCCTAATTCAAACTTTGAATCATTTTTTTATTAATGTTTTATATCCTAAAGAAAGGGTCACTAGACCAGTTGAGCTCTCTGTTCGGCAATACATGTATTCGCTATCATCAGGTTAAGGATGCCCAGAAAAGCATCAATATCCGATTTTCTAACAGGCTCCCAATTAGCGTCTCGTTTCTAAGAGGCATATAGATTCGTTTGTTCGACTATCTATATGATAGATTACTTCGTCAGAAAAATAGCTTGAAAAATATGCTACAGGAGAAGTCCTGCTCAGAAAAAAAAACTAGGTTTCAAGGTGTTTCATCAAATTGATCAGAACCAGGTCTTTCTGTAGTACCCTGCGGCTACGTTGTAGTTGTATCCCAATAATTGTCGTCGTCGTCCTTTGAGGATAAGTCTTATGAAGATTCAAAAGAAGACCAAAACATTTCGAGACCGATTTAATACACGTGAAGGTTTGAGTGGTCGTTATATTTGTTCGTCTTCGCTATCTTCAACATTAGGTACATAGGAATATAGGATCAACATTTTCTCATACTTCACTTTCACGACCTAAAAGCGAATCAACAGTACTCCGTGATGACCTATCTTGATGTGAAATAAGATCGTGTCCTTCTAACATTTGACATACATTGAAGTTGGGTTCGGTGCCATCTTCGCCCTCGTACTCATCTACAGAGATGTTCGAATCCACAGATTTGATAATCTTCCTGAATGCATTCAGTTTATAAAGCAAAGACACTTACAATGCCACCAATGCATGTTGGTAAGCAGGCAGTGACACACATATTGCCATCAATAAAAAATAAAATAAAACAATAATTTGTTTACCGAAATTCTACGTTAAACAAGATCAGTGAACATAACTTAATCGATACAATTCGTTTTCTTACCATTTTGGCGGAAATCTCCGAAGATCTAACTGGATCAAAAAATTGAACCGCTTATCACCCTTTTCGCAAAATATGGCCGACTTCAATGTGAAGTCAGCCATGATTTTGTCAATATCACGCTTATTTTTGACGTTAAATATATCTAATGCTGCATCATACAAAAATAAAGCAATGATATTCATTAGTACACCCGTGATTTTTTTCTCTCTGGGATTTAAGTCGTGAGTTCCTTTTACCTGATATAATCTGATTGTTGAGTGAGCCGTCGTAGATCTGCATAAATGGCTTTGTGGTTTTTTTGTAGATGCCAGTGTGCCACAGCAGCTCCTCCCTTTTCGCTGGCGTTGTGGTTTTTCTGTAAATACCGGTGTGCCATAGCATCTGCTCTTTCGCTGTCACCCCCCTTATACTCATGGGAAAGTGGGAACAAAAATAAAGCAGTGATGTCTCTCTCTTTGGGATTTAAGTCGTGAGTTAATTTTACCTGATATAATTTGATTGTTGAGTGAGCCGTCGTAGATCTGCGTGAAAGGCTTCGTAGTTTTTCTGTAAATTCCCGCATGCCACAACAGCTCCTCCTTCGCTCGCCCCAATATTTATGGGACAGTGGGAACATTGCGTCTAAGACACGTACTAAAATGGTTTCAACGAGCTCTACTAGATGACATTTATGAAGGATGTCCAGCGAAATATTTCAACTTTAAAATGCAATTTAAAAAAAACTACATTGTTTTTATTTATTTATATTTTCGATGTCCTTAGTCGATGTCCTTGAACGAGTTCTGACGGTAATATGGCTGTAACGCAACACAATACAATTTTATCGTCCTATTAGTGAAAGCCCAAACAACTTTTTGTGAAATTGTTTTTGGAGCGGACATTTTCAATGACGGCCTCACAAGTCTTTCGTGAATGTTTTGCAATTCCTCGAATATTTTCCTATAATTCCTCTAGGGACACTGGGTTGCTGTTGTAAACTTTACTTTTCAGGTATCCCCAAAGAAATAAGTATTTTGGGGATAAGTCCGGGCTACGAGGTGATCAGTTAATGGCACCTTTGGAAATCACTTTTTGTTCAAAAATTTCACGAAATGCAAGCATTTAATGAGTCGTTGGAAGTGTGGCATGTTACCCAATCTTGCTGAAACCACGATCGTTGATTAAAACTTGGTACTAAATAAATAAATGCTTGTAATAAATAAATAAATATTCAGGCTTGTTTCTGTACAAGACCGAAAAAAAAAGTTGTTTTGTATTTATTCTTGCAAAAACCTAGCTAAGTACTTAGCTGGAGTTTTAGGGTCGATTTATACTAGCGCAGAGTCGAAGCGCATCGAAGCGTCAAAGAACAATGCCCAAAAATGTATGGACACCGTCCCCACCCTTAAAACCTATGTTAACCGAAGGGCCATGGTCATTTTATCATTTTATTGTATGACAGCGAAACAGAAATGTGCATCCGAAAAAAGTTATATCGACATGAAGAAACCGGAATCAGTCACAATAATAATTATGTTTCCGATCACGATGCTTTTCTTTTTACTGTGGGATGGTTTCGTTCGGAGTTTTCAAACAACTCTTTAGAATTAAATGCTGACTCCCGCTCGGGAACAACTCACGGAGCAGAAAAAAGTTCATAAATAATTCTGCTGAATATTGGTTTTGTAAGGTTACCATTGACGTTTTTTTTAGGAGATTTCAAATAAAATACCTTATTAATTACAAATAAAACCTTTATTCGGTATTTTGAGTATCTATTACAATATTGTCCCAGGCACTGGCTGGCCCAACGAAATTCTCTAAACGCCTTCCAATCCCAAAGTACCAAACGATGCTGACGACATGCGCGCAGGCACCAACTGTCCTCATACCCGTCAAACATGAGCAGTAATATGCCTGAATAGCGTTTATTCCCTGTGCGTTATTCAGTATTAAATACGTATAATAGGTCGCATTAGACCTATGTCTTGATAAAATTCGACCCCTTAGAAGAGTGCAATCTTCCGTGTCTATACCGTATTGATTCATAATTGGGCTTGGAGTTGCACAAACCTCTATGTTATAGACGCCGCCACGTAAATGTTCGCTGACATAGGGAGCTGCCAGTTTTAGATGATATGTCCCCAAGCTAAACAAAATAATATCTTCGTTTGACAATTCAGGGAACGGCATATTTATGGACTCGTCAGTCAATGTCCTGAACGCAACCCGCTGCCTGTTAACATTTTCTGCAACAACGTAGTTGCCCAAGTCATTGTTGATATGAATTCTGTGACTGATTCGTTCTACGAACTCTGTGGCGTAGACACTATCATGAAAAGGCTCCCTGAAGGTGTTGATAAGCGCTCCAGCAATCCGGAAGTCAGTGAAGAAGTGAGGAAGTGATTTATTGAATACCACGTTCCTGAACATTTTAAAGTCGCGTTTAAATCTCCCGTTTATCGCCTCAATGACCCAGCGGACAATTGTTATTAGACGCGATTTATTCGCTTGTTCATTCGTAAGCTGCGTTGCGTTTCTGTCTTTTGTAGGTGGCATGTGAGGCTCATAGCCACATCCTTTGATTGCAGGAATTGAGTCTCTGAAGCCTCTGTCTAATATAAACGTATCATTCTCGTGGAGCAAGTAATGAATCGGAGAATAAATGTTATTCATTATATCCTTCATAATCTGAGCGTCTGATGTCCTAGCAGAGTAGGGTCCTATAGTCCTTGCCAAATAAGATGGCAAAAGCGGTCATTCACCGACCTTTACTATGTTAACGTAAAATCAAATAAATGTATCGCTAATTCTGTCGCTCACCATACAAACCTAACGAAAACGGGTATCGCTAAGAGTCTCGTGGTACGTTAGTAGTCTGGTGGTCTAGACATTGCATGAGTTGCAAACATTTTCGCCTACCTGCTGCAGTGTAATTAAAATTTAGGGGCTAGATTCTCTACCTACCTAATTATTTGAATGAATGAAATGGGTAAGTAGCAAATAATTTATAAGGAAAGTTAAACAATATACACGTTTTTTTTTAATTGTTCTGGTTTATTCATTAAAAATATTACAACATTAATTTTAATATTTTTGGATACATACAAATTTATTCAATAGAAGGTATGTAGGTAGATAGGCGGGTGCTCAGGTAACTAATTAAGAATATAGGTAGGTGTGTACGTACGTACCTACACACCAACTTATATACTTAGTAAGGATTACGAACATTCCTACCTACGCAAGTAGGAATTTACGTACGTACATCCACTCGTAAACTAGCGCTTTATAGTTCAAAATTTGCAAACTAGTTACTTGAAAATTCTGAACTATCACTATCGCTGTCACTGTCAGTTAGGCGAATTATAAATTCATCTGTAGTTCGATCTATTGTTTGGTCGAGGCCTCTCATTTTTATTTCTATTTTTTTTACATGCTCAACGCAATTAGCCCACGTATTATTGGTAACTTGGGATATACCATCCTCCAAAAGTTTTTTTACGTCCTCAAATTTGAAGGTGGTATTATGTCTAGCCACATATCCTTTTATATTTGCCCAAATCAACTCAATAGGGTTCAATTCACAGTGATAAGGCGGCAGCCTCAACACTGTCACCCCCTTTTCTTCGGCCATCTTGTCTATGACATAGGATTGATATTCGTGTTTTATCTCTTTTACTTTTTGCATTAATTGTGCTTTTACTTCCTTCTCTTCAAATCTGATATTTTTTGATTGCAGCCAATTTTGTATGTCAGCTTTTTTCCACGACATTGACGGCGTTTTCTCCACACGCCTGAAATCAAAATGTTTATTTGAATGTAAAATCTCAGTTTTTGGAAATGGAATATCTAATTGGGGAAACAGTAGTATCTATTGTAAATATTGTAATATATAGATATACCTCGAATGATAGCTGGCATTGTCCAAAACAATTACATCGTTCGGTTGCATTTTTGACAGTACTTTTGCAAACCATTCTTCAAAATGCTCAGCGTCCATGTTCTCATGGTAGTCACCAGACTTCTTGGCTTCAAATACCCATTTGCAATCTTCTAAAAAGCCGTCTTCATTACCAACATGGACCACAATCAACCTCTTGCCCTTTGTAGTTGGGTCTTTGGCTCCGGTTGACAGACCTTCTAAGAATGCCTGCTTTGCAGATTTAACCGTTTGGTCTGTCCACGCTTTTCCCACTGTGTGTCCTGTAAACAACAAACAGGTAGGTATAGGTGGGAATATAGGTTTATATTGTGAGAAAATACGGAATAGTTGCAAGAAAAATAGTGAAACAATCTTTATTCAAGAATATTTAATAATAAAGTGATAGGTATAGGTACCTGCGTTCACCCAAGTCTCATCAGTATAAAAAATTCGTCGGTTTTGGCGTCTAAATTCTTGTATTTGTTTTAAATACTTGAGTCGCCAAATAACAATGTCATTGCGATCAATTAAAATACTACTGCGATTTTTCTTCGTGTACTTGAAGTTCAAATCAATAAGTATGCGTCTCAATGACGTCATACTCAGTGTTGGAAGTGAGTCGTCGTCATTCACTGTTTGTAAAATTTTTTTTAGTGTTGGTAACTCTCCTTCCATGTAAAACCCATGGACGATTCTTCGTATCGCCGTCTTATCGAAGTCGTCAACTTTCTGAAGTATATTCGGTTTGTTTCTCTTCGCATCAGGTTCAGTTATTTTATGAGTATCTCTATATTCACTCAAAACGCGATAGACAGATCTTTCACTCACTCCAGATATTTCACATGTTTGTTTGACGAGGTCATGATTTAATACGGGTTTATCTTCCGCCTGTTTGCTCTGAACATATTTAAATATATTTATAATCATGAGCCGTTCACCACTGGAAAGGATCGCCTGTTTTCGCTTTTTTTGCGGCGAAGAAAAGGGTATTGCTTCCGAAACCGCATTAGGTTGGAATATATTACGACGACGGCGGCGACGGTGGCTCTGTACACTGTCATCACCAGTTGAACTGGAAGACGGTCCAGGCACTGGCTCCATGGATTTTGCCAAAAACAATAACAAACCAACAGTAACAAAAAACAATAACAAACCAACAGTAACAAAAAACAATAACAAGCCAACAGTAACAAAAAACAATAACAAACCACAACAAAAATAACAAACTCAATTTATAGCACCCCAAAACGACCGAACGCAAGCGAACTCCGAAGCGGAATGAGAAAACAAAATGGCGATCGGGCCGGGCCGCGCCGACGACGCCCGCCGCGCGTGCCGAAAGTCGCGCACACCTGACGCGAGCGATGAGTGAATGAAAATGTACACAACCCACAAATTTGGATTTTTTGGTGTTATACAATTATTTGATTGCTAATTAAGCATAAAATAATAGATCTGAACAATTTTGTATCGTAAATGTTCTCGATACTTAAATTCTAATGATATACAAAAATACTATGTTTTTCTCAGACATGTGCATATAATTTGGTACTCTCAACCATAAAATTATAAATAGTTTTAATAAATAACGCCGGTTTTAAATACATTTCGTATTTTAAAACCATTAAATACGTGGATAGAATATTACAAACATAAAATTTCAAACGGTATGTTTCCCCGATTCCGTATAATTTTTGGGTTGTACGCCGTTTTACCGCGGCTGTCTTGTAGGTAATGTACCACGAGACTCTAGCGATACCCGTTTTCGTTAAGTTTGTATGGTGAGCGACAGAATTAGCGATACATTTATTTGATTTTACGTTAACGTAGTAAAGGTCGGTGAATGACCGCTTTTGCCATGTTAAGCTGCGCGTCCACTGGATCGGAATCGGAGCGTACGGTGCGTACGGAGCGTCGTCATTTACGAAATGCCGACGAGGTGCGTCCATTGCATTGGGATTCAGCATCGGCAATTTAGGCATTTTTAAAGAAACCGTCATTGACTGTTAACGTGCATTTGCATTATGGAGGATAGTGACGAGGATATTGTTGTAATTAGCTGTATTATATCAGAAGAGGAAGAGAGAATCAAGAGAAAACGAAAGATATGGGTTCATAATATAAACTCAAAAAGATTAATTTTCGGAGAATTTCATACATTATATTCTGATTTATTAGAAGATGAAAATAGATTTTTTGGGTACATTCATATGACTCGAAAAAAGTTTTTTGAACTGCACTATATTCTACAACCGCATATAACGAAACAGGATACTAATTTCAGAAAGTCGATTGGAACAAAGGAAAGGCTTCTATTGTGTTTAAGGTAAATACTTTAATGTTGATACATACTAAGAAAAGTAGTACAAAATTTAAAAAAAAACACAACAGGGTGGCTTGTAATTTTTTGTTAAGTTATAGCTGTAGGTAATAACATTCAGGGACAAATTTAGGGGAACGCAAGAAAAAAGTCTTTGTAATTTGTATATTTTTTTCAGCTAATTGAAGTTTCTGTATTTAATAAAAAAAAAATTAAGTTTATTTGAATTGAGCCACAAGAAACATGATATACCTAAGCCTAACTTTTTTGTAACCTGTAGTTATTTTTTTGCGTTCCTCTAAATGTTGTCCCTGAGTTTATTTGTGATAAATAACATTATAACAAAAGGTGATAAAGAGTGCAGAAAAATACAAGGCACCTAGAAAACAGGAAAATTATTTTCCCAAATAAATTTGAAAATTTAGCAAAAACTATACTATATCTATATCTAAACAAAACTATTTTACCTATTATTTATTAAACTATAAGGCTCTAGACAGCCGGTCCGCATATCAACTGCAATCCAGCCGATACAGTATTGTCAACTCATTTGAACTGCAATTTGCAGATAGATTGCAGTTGAAATACGGTCCGTCTGTCTAGTCTAACACGGTTTTAATTTAAGAAAAATAATATATTCATTTTAGCCATTTTTAAATATCAATTTTCTCACATTGCCCTTTTCTAACATTAAAACTATGCAGGTGTTTTATAAATAGGCCTATTTTAAAATTGTCACTAACGATGAATACTGATTTTTAAATACAGCGTGTCAAAGAAAACCTTCACACAAGTGATTAGAGGAAGGATTTTCGGTAATTAAATCAACGGAATCAATCATAGATAACAGCAAATACACCCTGTATTACCCAACATTCTAAAATATTTATTGAGGGCGAGGCAAGCTCAAATTAAAAAATCACACTAAGACCGTGTGGTAATGGTATCGACCATAGATAACAGCAAATACAGGATGTATCAAAGATATCTATGATCGATACTAAACAACACTTTCTTCAAGTGTTTTTTTTTTCAATATGAGCTTGTCCCAGCAGCAATAAACATTTTTAATTGTTGGGTTTGTTATTGAATACTACAAAATTGGCCAGATCTGATTGAGTAAGTGTTAAAGTATAGGTATTCTCTGGAAAAGTTTCACTTTGTAGCACCTGTATTTCATTTGAGGGAGTTAATGAGTTCATATTGTTTATTGGCACTGGAGGTTGAGAAAGCATTGCAGTACAATTGTCGTCTTCTTGTATTGTCTGGTGAGTAGATGTAGTCGCCTTTACATTACTCTGAATCACTTGATGTTGATTCGCATTAGTCTTGATTACTTCAGGATGGGATAGCATAAAAGATCTGGGCTCTTTTATTTGAGGCTGGGATAGTATTGCAGAAGTCTGCTCAGTCTCGCGAGCAGTTAATTGCATTGCTATCCTTAATTCAGCGCTATTTACCAAGGAAAAAATTTCATTTTTTAATTTTATTTGTTCATCAATAGGAAAACCTTTTACTGTTCTTGCCATATTCATAAAAAATCCTATGAGAGGATCTTTTTCATCTGAATAAGAAAAAGAACTTTGAGTTACTCGAGTATTGTTAGCTCTTTCTCTGCGTTCCAAGTATTCTTTCAACACAGATGCTGTTGACGTGTCATCAGAATTTCTGGATCTCGCTCGTCTAGTACTTTGGGTTGAAACATCCTGATAATCGAACGATTCACACTGGGAAGAAGGATAAGGAGATAATACAGAAGACGATGGACTATTTAGACTTGTTTGCTCTATTGTATGATCAAGACTTGGATCATAACTATGTATATTTGTACTACGATTTTCGTCATCTTGCAGATATGGTACCAAAAAACTTAATTCTTTATTGTATTTTGGCGGCTTCATTTTAGAAGCAGCTTGACCACTCTTAGTTTTGCGCAACTGCAATGCTTTCCGGTGATTATCCCTTATTTTAGTCCAACGATCTCTGCAGGTTTTACCTGTAAAATATATGAAATATTATTTTTATATTTTCAGATATTTGGCTACTGGAAATGGGTTTCGAACTTTAGCAGACAATTATAGACTGGGAGAACGTACAGTAAGAGAAATCGTTCAATCAACTTGTCGTATGATTTGGAATGTGTTGCAACCTATTGCAATGCCAATGCCAGATGAAAATATCTGGATTGCTTCTGAAAGAGTTTTCAGTGAACGTTGGAACTTTCCGAACGCGATAGGGTCTCTTGACGGTAAACATATACTAATTGAAGCACCTCCGCACAGTGGCACAAATTATTATTGTTATAAAAAACATTTTAGCACTGTACTTTTAGCGTTGGTTAATGGAAATTATAAGTTTATCGCTATAGATGTTGGTGCATATGGGAAAAATTCTGACTCTACAATATTTAGAAACTCAAGTTTAGGCAGAAGTTTGGATTCCAATAGATTGAATATACCTCCTTGCAAAATACCCCCTGGAGGAAATGTGGCGTTGCCACACGTAATTGTAGGAGATGAGGCTTTTCCGTTGAGTACCAATGTAATGAGACCTTATGGGCGTGAACAAGCTCGAGAAGATGAAGAAAAAAAAATCTTTAACTTGCGACTAAGCCGTGCCAGAAATACCGTCGAAGATACATTTGGACAATTAGTGAAAAAATTTAGACTTTTTGAACGTAGATTGTGCATGTCTCATGAACATACTGTTTGTGTGGTAAAGGCGGTGTGTTGTTTGCATAATTTTTTAAAGGAAGACGAGTGTCATTGGCATGCAAGCGATAACGTTTCCTTAGAAGATATGGATGGTATCCGAGACCTAAATAGATTTGGTGGAAATGCACGGACCGCTGCTTTAGATGTTAGAGATTGCTTCAAAGAATATTTTTGTAGTGACGCAGGAAATCTACCATGGCAATTGAGCAGAGTGAGAGCTGGCAGGTTGATGCAGTAAATAACATATTACATAAAGTTACATTACCATGGCAAGACGAAGGATCTTTTTTTACCTGTTCTCGCTAAACCCGAACGAGAATCCGAACCGTATGGCCAATCTGCAAACTTTTGACGACGCACCTGTGCAGGGGTCTATTCAGGCAACAATAGCTCTTTGTGTATTTGACATAGAGATGTAATTATGGTGTCAATTTGTAAACTATCTCAAACACTAATAACCAAGTATAGAAAAGATACAATATGTATGGACTTAGTTTTCGTTGTGTACATGATAAATAAATAAAAATCGAGATAAAATAAAGCGTTATTCTTATACTTACTTACTAAAAATATCTTTAAGTACCTACATGTAAAGATATGAATGTACCTACCTTACCTACTTATATAATATCTTTGGTTTCGTCCATGCAATGACAGTCGGTAAATTAGTTATATTTCATTTAGATAGATGGCGTTATTTGCATACCGTAGATAAAACAGGTGGATTGCTGTTAAGATGGCGATTTAGGTTTTACCAAAGAAAATTCTGAATATAAAACTGTTCATTATAAATGAAACATAAAAAGGAACTGACAATATTATAAAATAACTTTGAATGTCGTTTCTTTGTTTTCAGGTAGGTAACTGGTAAGATTAGAATATTTTAAGTTGTGTTTCGGTACTTACTACAAAATTGTTGAATAAAAATCTTTTGATTGGTTAGGTATTAACATATTTTGACAGTTCCTTATAAATAAAAGAATATTGTCTTATATATCTAAAAAAAATCGGCGATCTTGAGCTGTTTTAGTATTCTCCTAAATAGGCGATTTTTTTCCCTTTAGTATGATAACTAGAACTACCAAATTTGTAAAACTAAGAGACCTAGAAGTCATCATTGATCATATTTTACGATATTAAAGTTTCCACTATACGTCCCCGGACACACTGTATAATGAAAAATAATAAACAAATGAAACTGGATTACATAAACAATATTTAACACATATCTTTTACGGGGATTATTAAGATTAATAATAAATAGGTTTACTCACCACTTTCATTCATTATTTGCCCGATTTCATCCCAAATATTGTCTCGCCTCAGTTGGTTATGATAATGCTGATGTTTTAGATTGTAAAGTTCTTCATATCTTTCCACTAAACTAATTAAAACATCGTCGTTCATCGTGAATAAGTATTTTTGTATAGCTTAACTACGCAAACACGTCAGAACTCGAAACGTTCGGAATCCGAATGACGCGTTCACTGCGGATGACGTCATCAGAATAAATTCCGGTCTCAGGCGCAAAAATGCCGATCCAGTGGACGCAGGTACCTCGAAATCAATACAAAGCAACAAATCCTTTCGTTTCGTACGCTCCGATTCCGATCCAGTGGACGCGCAGCTTTATTTGGCAAAGACTATAGAATATCTATTATATACCCGTCTGGGCACACTAAAAGGAATGGCTTTAATAAGTTTTTGAATTTGTGCAGGCTGTATGTTATTTTCTGGAACAGGAAATTCTTACTTTTCTGTATATAAATGTATGTTCCGTCGAATAATATGATGGCTTTTGAATCTCCATATAATGCTCTCGCAATAGTAGTGCTGTGACTTATTATTTCATCTCGGCCGATGTGGTGGTATCCTAGATGAAGTGCCACAAAGTCTCTCGTTAAGCACTCTCGGGCTGTATTCAGGTAACGTCCCACTGTTGTCCTGCTGACGTTTAAGTGGCATGCTATTCTGACATCTGGTTCAGCTGACCTTATTTTCATAAGATAGCATGCCAGCACAGTTTTTGGCTGTCTTGTGTGCTGGTTTAAAGATGGTGTGTCATTTAAAACAATAGCAAACTGCTCGTGGGTTAGCCCTGTTCTAAAATATAGTTCTTCAGGAGAAATGCTGTCTATATTTTCAAAATCCAAGGCTTTTTTGTTATTATATGCATTTCTTAAAACGTCCATCATATCCTTTAACTGGTCTGGTGAAAATGTCGTATCTGCAGAATCATATAATAGGTTCCATTCATTGGTCCGCATATGATTTGTACAAACCCTTGCACTGGTAGGGACATATAAGCTGTGCTCGATCAGTGAATGTATTTTTAAGAATAGTGGTATTCTATGCAGATCTTGATTTGCACATCCATGAAACGCACAGTGACGAGACGTATTTGCTAACCTTTTGTAGGTTGGGACTGTAATTAACTGCTCGGCAACTGCTTGTTCATCTGCTTGCTCATCAGGTTGTTCCTCGTTTTGTCCACCTTCATTTCTCATTTGGTGTCGATGTGCTGCCACCCAACAGCGGTAACACATGTACTGCAAGTCGTCATGGGCCGCCTGAAATATAACATTATTACTGCAGTAAAGAAAAAAAATATATATCGCAATAGCTTACTAATGAGAGCGCCCCACTCATATTTCTTAATATCGCTGTGATAGCTATCTATCATTTTTAATGGGCCAAGTGATAGCATTTAGAAATAAACTAAAATCGTCGTACACACTTAAGACATAAGTCATATTATTTAATACAAATACTGATTGATCAACGAAACGAGCTACAATCTATTTATTTCTTTAAAAATAGTTATTTACTAACCTCTTGTACATTTATTCGCTCCAGTACGTACTCGGAGAATCCTGGATGGTTTTCCATGTATTCATGTGTTAGAATGCGTCGATTTCGATCTCGGAATACAGACCGTAAACACGTAACACATTGATGAATTCGTTGATGTTCCATATTGCCAAAACAATGAAATAAATCCAAACCACAGGCACACAAAATCCGTTATTAAGTCCGTAGTCGCTTAAAACAAACCAATTCAACTTAGTCCAACCGTTGGTTGGCACAAAATCAAATCCAGTAAGTCCAAAGTAGAAGGATAAAACTAGCAATCAAAGTGGGAGACAAATACGCGTACGCTCAAGGAAGTTCCGAAAGGTACTTAGGAACAATTACAATAACCAATAAAACCGGCAGCGGTAGACAGGCAAGCGATAAGGGAACAAAGACATACTTCCCTTCTCCCCGCCCTTCCACCACCTCCTGCTCTGCGTCGTGTGGCGCTGCGCGTGCGGCTCTTATTATAACCATTCTATACTGCTCTCAAAAACTTACCAAAATGTAATTATATTGTAGTAGGTATGGTTACATCATGTCGAAAAAGTATAATAAACGGCACAATAAATTGTTACTGATTCCGTATTCTTCATGTCGATATAACTTTTTTCGGAAGCATATTTCAGTTTCGCCGTCGTACAATAAAATGATAAGATGGTTATGGCCCTTCGATTAACATAGGTTTTAAAGTGCTACAAGGGTGGGGACGTTTTGAACATTGTTCTTTTTTACAACTAAAGCGAAGCCGCACGAATGCGCGCGTATTCGCACGAAGATTTAAAAAAACTGATACAAATATGAGAAAAAGCATCATACCTGAAGAAAAGTTAGCAATATGTTTAAGGTAAGAATGAAACTCATATTAAAAGTTTAATATTTATTACCAAACATAATAAGTTATGTATGTATAACGTGACCATTTATTTTTACTGTCAAAGCGGGACGCTTGCGTGAGTTGAGGAGAAAAAAATGCTGGTATTTACTTTACAACTTTATATTCAAAATAATCTTATATCTAAGCAGTTGTTTTATATTTGTCGGAGGAACAAATATGTTTTAAAATATCGGGTCTAGTTTTTAAGTATGAATGGAGCTGATTACATGATTTATTTATGTTAGTCTTGGTTATGAGAATGGCTTTCAATACAGCGACACTTAATTGTGTTTTATCACTTGTCCATATTTTATTAATTAGGGAAAAAACTCGTTCGACGGGTGCGTTGCTTCCAGGCAGGCATAGAATATATTCAGTAATAATTCGAAAGTTAGCAAAGTTGAGGTTGTTTGCATAAAAGTGTTTGAACAACTCCACCCAACGTTCTTCAGCAGCAACATTCTCAGCATTCCAGCTTGCGATTTTTTAGTTTTCTCGAAGAAAGCACTAACACAGACTTCACTGATATGTTCCATGCTATTTGGAAAGATAGTTATTGTTCAGGGTTAGAAAATAAACTGATATTAGCACACTGTTTACCGCTACTTATACAGTGCTCAGGTATACAATTATAACAAAAATATTTTTTAACAAATTATAATTAGCTAATTGTTATTATTATTGAAATGGTATTTTTTGGATGTTGGTGATTGAGAAATTTCTTTTGCAATGTTAAAAACTAGTTTTTTAACACTTTCTTAATTATTGTTGGTCTCGTTTGCAAAGTATTTTATCCTATAATTTGCATGTTTCCACTGCTCATTTTGTGGTATTTTGTTGATCTTTTTCAAATCAAATACTTCAATTTTTATCAAATGTGTTGATTGCAATACGTCATCGTTATTTGCTGATATATAAACACTCCCACCATCCGGGTGCGCTTTGGAAATTGATGATGATTGTTGCTTTTTTTTCTTTATACTGCTCAGGGATTCCAATCCATCACTAGATTTTTTTCTCTTGTTACACTTCGAAATTGACTTTTCTTGCACGATTTTTAAATCTGATGTGTCATCATCAGATACTCCATAGTAATATTGTTTGAATGTATTTTCTTCGATTAAAGGATCATACACAATTAGGATTCATATACAAATCTTTTATATATTCTATTATAAATAAGTGATATGATGATAAATAAGTCATGTGAATCAATTGAATCACTGAGTCAAGTCAGTCAAGTGAGTCATTTGAATCAATTGAGTCATGTGAATCAAGTGAGTCATGTGAGTCAAGTGTGTCATGTGAAACAATTGACTCAAGACCACAATCATCATTTAAAGTTTTGTCTAAATTATCTTCAAAGATAGTATTCTCGAAGAAAGCACTAACACAGACTTCACTGATATGTTCCATGCTATTTGGAAAGATAGTTATTGTACAGGGTTAGAAAATAAACTGATATTAGCACACTATTTACCACTACTTATACAGTGCTTCACACAAGTTAAAAAGGTTCTCATCGTCTGAATCATCAATGGCAATACAATCATCTTGAATTATTTCAGCTGCGTTGTACAAGTCCTCGTCGTAGCCCTCTTCAAACACCATGCAAGTTTCCACTTTACCACAATCATCATTTAAAGTTTTGTCTAAATTATCTTCAAAGATAGTATTCTCGAAGAAAGCACTAACACAGACTTCACTGATATGTTCCATGCTATTTTTAAAGATAGTTATTGTACAGGGTTAGAAAATAAACTGATATTAGCACACTATTTACCACTACTTATACAGTGCTCAGGTATACAATTATAACAAAAATATTTTTTAACAAATTATAATTAGCTAATTGTTATTATTATTGAAATGGTATTTTTTGGATGTTGGTGATTGAGAAATTTCTTTTGCAATGTTAAAAACTAGTTTTTTAACACTTTCATAATTATTGTTGGTCTCGATTGCAAAGTATTTTATCCTATAATTTGCATGTTTCTACTGCTCATTTTGTGGTATTTTGTTGATCTTTTTCAAATCAAATACTTCAATTTTTATCAAATGTGTTGATTGCAATACGTCATCGTTATTTGCTGATATATAAACACTCCCACCATCCGGGTGCGCTTTGGAAATTGATGATGATTGTTGCTTTTTTTTCTTTATACTGCTCACTTCAAATAGGGATTCCAATCCATCACTAGATTTTTTTCTCTTGTTACACCTCGAAATTGACTTTTCTTGCACGATTTTTAAATCTGATGTGTCATCATCAGATACTCCATAGTAATATTGTTTGAATGTATTTTCTTCGATTAAAGGATCATACACAATTAGGATTCATATACAAATCTTTTATATATTCTATTATAAATAAGTGATATGATGATAAATAAGTCATGTGAATCAATTGAATCACTGAGTCAAGTCAGTCAAGTGAGTCATTTGAATCAATTGAGTCATGTGAATCAATTGAGTCATGTGAATCAAGTGTGTCATGTGAAACAATTGACTCAAGTGAGTCATGTGAGTCATGTGGATCAACTAAGTCAAGTGAGTCATGTGAATCAACTAAGTCATGTGGATCAATTGAGTCATGTGAGTCAACGGGAATAAATAGGTGAACATTTAAATGTATGCTAATACTTACAGTATCAATTGTTCCAGTAGGCACATTTTTATTGCGCAGAGAATGTAATGGTTTGTAGGCAAACCATTTACTTTCATATATTTCCTCGGTACCCGCTCCGGATTTATTCGAACTGTCACATTTTTTCTTTTCGCGGTAATAGTGACTAGTTAAATTTTTTATTTTTCTTTCTACTTCAGTAACAGATGTAGACAATTCAGTCGCAATGTCATTAAATGCGTCGAAGCGTTTTGGCCGCAATTTATGTTCACTGTGTTTTGGATCCCATAATAATTGTTTTGAACGATAGAGTTCTATTAGTTTAATCACTTTTTCGTCTTCCCATTCCATATTGTTTTAGTTGATAAAAAAACACAGTCACGCATGTCACTACTCCTCGAAAGTCGGCGGGCAACTGAGCGGGGGGCGCCGGGCCGCCGGGCGTGCCGCGCGCGGGCGCATGCCGCCGGGCCGGCGGCTTTGGTCGTTTCAAAATCAGGCCGCCGCACAGTGTCCGGCGTAGAACAAGCCAGGTGGACAAAAATATTTTTTCATGGTTTTGGAACTATATCTATAAATTAGTTATTTATAAAGTACTATAATATTTTATTTAAAGAAAAAGCATAGGAATTGAGTATAATTATTTTATTTCATGTATACACAATTATAATACAGGAAAAAAAATGAAAATAAAATTATCTTAATCGCTACAAATACTAACGCTAATTATATATAATTATACAACCTTAGACTAACATATTAAATACAAAAATTATAAATCTAACACTAGACCTATCTATTTACATTAAAACTAATTCTCAATATTAGAATCATCGGATTCAGAATCCGATGAATCCGATAGAAGATAGTCTTCCTGAGATTGTGGAGGTCTTGGTTGCAGCTGGAGTCGAGGCTCTATAGTGGGAGCTATGATGAGTTTTAAGACCTCCGCGCACAATTTATTAGACTTTTTTTTCGGTACTTCCCGGAGGCTGTTGATCAGAGGATCAGACGTTAAAATCAACATATTGAGCAAGTCTCTATTCGTGGCTAGACGAGAGCACTTTCTAGTGTTGTGCTCTCTAAACCTCCGGCAATCTTTATTTCTCGCTTCTTGGGCTTCCTCTGAAAGCTGCCCTATTGGAACTACTGCCGTCTTAATCACCTCTGTACTGTGAATAAGCAATTTATGCACAGTAGCAGGCATGTAGTACCACGAGTAGAGACTTAGATAAAGTCTTCTTGTCTCGAGGCAAAGCTTTTTGAATTCAACAAGATTTATCTCGAAGCCAGAAGACAATGTCCTCAACAATACATCAAAGTGTTTGATGATTGTAACATCCAATCCTGTGATCTGAGCACTCAGTTCGGTCCCGAAAAAACGTCGAGCTGTGTTTCCATCATTTGTAGAACCAAATCCTGGCTTTGGCTTGTCCACAATTAATCCCATTTCATGCTTGAATCGTTGTTTAATTTCGTCTGATCGTTGTTTTACACTTGCTTTTTCCTCTGAAGACCTAGCTTGCCATTTCTTAATATCTAACTTATAACTAATGTGTAAAAAGCACTCAAACGAACGAATCCAAGCATGCAATGTTGACAAACCAAAGCCAAAATTATCCTGATTGCTATCAAAATGCCGTCCTTCATCATTCATCATTCTGGGAGTAGCCCCACAAATATAGCATTTCTGCGATGAATGTGTGTCTGTCAAAGCGTTGCAAACTTTTCCATCAGTCATAGTCAGCAGAAGCTTGTGCTTAACAGAAATTTCAGAACCACCAAGATCACAAGATGTAGCGTCCAAGTCGTTTATTTGTTCCAAAACCTTGTTTGTCTCGATTTTTGTCAATTCCGTAGTTTCTTTGGCAAAAATGAATTTAATTGGACGACAAGACATCGTCGATGATGGACGAGGATTTTGCCAGATAATGTTGTTACCCTCGTCGATTAACCTTAGAGGAACGAACGAATAAACAAAAAGGAACTCATCAGTGTCTTCGCTGTTCTCAAATCTTTGTTTGTAAGCACTATGACCGGAACTTCCGTCACATCCCCATTTACTTATAAGAGTAAACGATGCATTGGGTATTAGATTGGGGAGCACACTTGTGACAACTTCCTTCTGAGCTTCTACTAAACGTTCTGCTGTTTTATTCAAAATACCTTGTAGATCAATTTCTGCTCGAGATTGTGTCACAACAATGTGCTCCTCGGAAGGATAACACGCTTTTTTTGATTTAACAATGCAATCATATGATGGAAACACATGATGCCCGACTTTCATAGTCCACTTCCTAGTCTGTTTATATGAGTGAGTTGTTGATTTTGAATCAATATAATACGCTAATGCCTCGTCACTACTTAGCGGTCTATCACTTTGCACAGCACTTGGTTGTTGAAGGCTAATGCATGCACTTGCAGAAGCTGGATTTTCGCCAATGTCCTTTATAACTCTGGCAACGTTTTTATGTCCAGTTGACCGTGCAGCTACCTCTGCAGCAGTCATTAATTCCCCAACACTCCGTGATTGAACTAGATCAGCAACTCTACGTTTCTTAGTTTTAAAAGATGAATCTTCAAAGACTTTTTTAGGTCTTCCGGGTCGAGAAAGGTCAGCTGATGAGGTAGTTGCGGTTGAGTCGATCGCAGGCAGAATTCTATCTTCTCGCCTTCAAGCCACAACTTATTCTTATTCAGGAAACGCTCTTTTGACTTTCCTGAAGACACCCACTTGGTAGCAATTTTCGAAGAAATGCTGGCTAATTTCATCTTAATTTCTCTTTGACATTCTTCAGTGATGTCAGAGAAATCACACTTAGACAAAATAAATTCAAATAGACGATCATTTCTTTCGTCTTTTTCGTGCTTAAGCCACTCTTCGAAAAACTCTATTTTACTAATAGAGTAAAGCTTTTCTACAAAAAAAGAAAAAAAAATGTTGTACTCAAGTGTGCTACATAAAATATGTCACATAATCATGTATAGCCATGTAGCTAAAACATATCAAAAATTCAGACTGGATACAAGAGGATACATGGCTTTTCCAAGCCTGATAAGTTCGAAAACAAAGAAAAACATGGGTATTTTTTGTGTATTCACAGATAGTCTACTCTATGAATGTTTATGACACATTAAAAGATTCTAATAAGAAAATAATATAGTACATACCTTCAGAAGTAAAATCCATCACTAAAACTTTTCACACAATTAGAACTACCACCATGAGATGTTAGTGCAAGTGTCGCAAAAATGCAACTGACCTATTTCTTTAACTGCATTTACCTCATTACCTTACTTTGATAAACGATGACTCATCAGTATGGAATGTTAGACGTAAACAATTCTTGGAATCAGAGGTTTAGGGGTGTTGTTTACAGGTAGAAAGTACAAATTTCCGGGAATTTGATAATGACTTTTGTCCACCTGGCTTGTTCTACGCCGGATACTGTGCGCCGGCCTTGCCCGCCGGGTTCGTGCCGCCTGGCCGGCGGCTTTGGTGTGTAGACACCTTTAAATATTAGTGAAATCCGGAAAATCAGAGCTCTGCGATTCAACTGATTGTGCTGTGCAGATGGCGATGACTGAACACTGTAATGCGGTGTGAAATAACCTGCTGATTGAGAGTAGTTATTAGAAGTAGATTGTTGTTGAGAGGACCATTGGTTAATGTTGGGGCTTTTTATATTTTGCAACAAACTTATAACACCTGCTTGAAATTGTAATATTTGATCATCGTTGAGTGAAGCTAGTGTAGGAAGTAAACTTTTAAAAAATGACAAGTTACGATCTTCATTCTGCGTATTCGGCTGACTTTTCATCTGGTGATCAATAAAACTCTCCAGTAGAGAGCGTTGGGGTATTCTCATCTTGCCCAGATATTGATGGAGATACATTTTGATTTTGCTCTATTGTCGATGGAGGTGCAATATTTTGATTTTGCTCTATTGTCGATGGAGGTGCAGCTGGTTCTGATGTCGATGTTGCCTCGTTTCCATCTAAGATTTGTTCCGCCAACTGCATTACTCCCATCTTGAACCTTCGTTTTTGAACAAGATTCATGGCCTTCATATCAGACAACATGCTTTGAAGGAAGGCAAGATCTGTATCAAGAGGTTGCATATTTTCTTTCTCGCTTTTTTGTCGTTATCTGTTAAAGTATTCAAAAGCAGATTGATTGACGTCTTTTAAAGTAGGCGTTTTACTTTTTTTACTCGAGTCGAGAAATTCATTGCAATAGACGTTGGATCAAAGGGACGTTTCAGTGATGCAGGAATATTTAGCAACTCTGCATTTGGAAAGAAACTAAAAGATAATTCATTATTTCTACCAGAATCGAAATCTTTAGAAGAAGGTGGTATGGAAATGCCTTACATATTTGTTGGTGACGAAGCACTCAATCGCAACTAAATAATCAGAAAAGAATATATAACTATCGTCTAAGCAGAGCACGGCGAGTTGTTGAACAAGCGTTTCGAATACTAGCAGCACGATGGCGAGTATTTCATTCATACTGCATTTGGTTGTAATATCGACACAGTTGACAAAGTTATTAAAGCGGCCTGTGTTCTGCATAACTATTTGAGTGAGGATAACGAAATTCAGACAGAAAACAGTATGAACAGTGTGTTGCGTCCTTTGCGTCGAGGAGGCAATAGCCCTTCCATTACAGCCTATCAGATAAGAGAAGAATTTTCCAATTATTTTAACGGCAGTGGTAGCGTACCTTGGCAAAATACAAGTGCCCATATAAATGAAAATTAAATAAAGACAAGTTTAATAAGCACGTAAAAATGTTCTTTTATTTCGTTTATAAAAAAATGAGAATGTATCTACTTATTTACAATGTTGTATCTACATACATAGACTCACGACTATAATCCCATTAGGGGGTAGTCAGAAATTACACTACAACTGTTTCAAATTTAACGTATTAAAACGGGCCACGGACAGATCGAAACCCATTTCCAACACTGCCATATTGTCGAAAATCCATTTGACGGATGGGTTATTTTACCGATGAGCCATTTCACCGAAAAGCCAAATTAACACGATAACTGTCCAGTGACTCGAAACGGAGTCACATATGTGCCAAGTTCATAAGTCCATGACTCTGACTGGAATCATAATACGTGGGTCGGCTAAATGTTATTTATTTCACTGGACGTACGAATAAAAGCTAAAACATTATCATGGACGTATGAATAGATAACTAGACAACATGAAATTCAAAAGAGCCAACGTAAAATGTTGCCAGTTTTCCTTGAGTATATGGGTAAAATAAATCAAATTATAATATGGACAATGATAGTTTTATTCAATGAAATATATTATAACATGGTCGGCACAACGCTGATTTACATTTAGGGCACCACGTTACCACTTTAGAAGCCTTTGCACCTGCAACTTTTGAAGTTTGCCCCTCTGAAATGAGCTTGTTATAGCATCCTTTGCAGCGTTTTTTGCACGTCGTGCGACCAGGTTCCCTTTCCATTTTCTCGAAGGCATGTTTGTCTTCTAGTCTTTGCAGTGGACGTTCAATAGACTGTCGGTGTTCTTCTCTTACCTCTAGCAGCTTTTTGATTATTATTTCATGTGCCGATAACACGGAAAGCTTTTTTTGTCCCGCGTTCCTTTGCAGTTCGTTGAAGATAAGGAGCGAGTTTACTACCGCGATAGATAACAAGTCCGTGGCAATTTTTTTGTACCAAGTTATCGATTTTCTTGTTGGACTATTGTAGCTGCTCAACTGATCTGATACATCGATACCTTTTTTCCCTTTATTATAATCTAAAACCATTTCAGGTTTGAGTACTGGTAGTCGCCCGCTACTCATTTTCATTCCTTTTCCGTTACATGTTGAAAGAAGTGACACGTCACGTTTGTCATGCCACTTTATGACAGTAATATTACCTTTTTGCATAGCTGCAATCTCCCCTTTTTTCAATTTACTTGCAGTGACAGCTTGCGGTAAACCTCTTCTTTTTTTATTCAATGTACCTAGCAAATCAGTACGACGACTCTTCAAAACGTGGCAAGCGGTAGACTGGTGTAAAAATTATCAGTTATTATCAATCTACCCTCGTCTAGCAATTTTTCAGCAAGGCGTACAACAATACTTCCAGATAAATCCAAATCGTAAACTCTTTGGCTTTGACCACAATAAATTTCATACTCCCATACATAGCCGTCAATTGTGCATAGTTTGTAGATTTTTATTCCGTATTTGTGGGCTTTGGATGGTATGTACTGCCTAAAGCAAAGGCGACCACGAAAGTGTACCATTGATTCGTCAACCACAATAACACGGCCTGGTGTGTATATTGCGTGGCCGTTTTCCATTATCAGGTCTATCTAAAAGTGGTTTTATTTTATAAAGCCTATCATTATCACTTCTTGGAGCCTCATTATCAGCAAAATGCCAACATTTTAATAAAACAGCAAAGCGATTGTACGATAATTTTATGTCGTGCATGAGGGGATGGAAATACAAAGGAGATTTCTTCCAATAACTCTCAAGTGTGGGAAGTTTGACAACTCCAGTGAACAGTACCATGCCTAGAAATTTCAGCATTTCACCATCTGTTACGTCAGTCCATCTTTTTATACGACTATATTCTAGTGAAGCACTCTCTTTTAGGCGCCTGCCGTAAATACAGGGTGGGCCAAAAGGGTGTTGGGGGTTTGAATGTGAAATGAAAAAAAAAATACGAAACGTACGATAATTTTATTTATATTAAAAGAAAGTAGAAATTATGGAAATTTTACGACTTAAAAATAATGTTCTTTAAATGACGTCCTTCGGCCGCTTGGCACTCTTGAAACCGAAGTCGCGAATTTTGGAACACTCGGCGAAACGTTGTCCTCGGGATATTGTTAATTTCTCGGATAATGTTTCTCTTGAGTTGTTCTAAAGTTGTCGGATTGTTTTCATACACCACCGATTTAAGGTAGCCCCATAAAAAAAAATCACAGGCAGTGAGGTCTGGGCTGCGGGGGGGCCATTCAATATCCCCCCTTTTCGAAATGAGTTTTCCCGGGAAGGTTTCTTTCAGAAGGTCAATGGACACCCTAGCAGTATGGCATGTGGCTCCATCTTGTTGGAACCATATCCTGGTCGTATCCCCTTGAAATTCTTGCAAAGCTGGGACCAAGAATTCTCTTATCATGTCGCAATAATTGTGGGCTCTCACAGTCACTGCGCGACCTCTTTCGTCCTCGAAAAAGTATGGTCCGACAATACCGTTTGCCGATATTGCAGCCCACACGACAAGTTTCGGGCTATGAAGTGGACGTTCATGAAGTCGTTGGGGATTGGTCTCGGACCAGAATCGACAGTTTTGTTTGTTTACTTGACCGTTAAGATGGAAATTCGCCTCGTCGCTGAACATCACGTTGAAAAAGTTGTTGAACCGGTTGAGCATTTGATTGACAAAATTAAGGCGGTTACTGGCATCATTCGGTTTTAATTCTTGGACAATCTGGATCTTATAGGCCTTAAGATGCAAGTCACGCTTCAAAATTCGTCGTAAAGTTGTTCTTTTAACATCCAAAGCTTGACCTCTCTTACGAGTCGATTGTTGCGGATTTTGCTGAACTGACACACGAACACGTTCCACAATGTCGGGCGTTCTCGCAGAGACAGGACGTCCGCGATCCATTATTGTTACAGTCGAGCCAGTTGTTTCGAACATTCTGATCCATTTGCGTATCACATTGGCGCTAGGACCTTCACCGATGTCTCGTAAACCGTGTTCCCGTCGTGCAATAATCACCGATTTGTTGTTTTCGTAATACGCGCGGACACAAAACGCACGCTGCGCTCCCGTGTACGGCTCCATGGCGACTAAATTTCCAGGAAGCGACGCGTCAAGCAATATACCCCCCCACCACACCGCGCTGCAAGTTTTCGAGAAATTAAAGAATCAAAACGCCAACACCCTTATGGCCCACCCTGTATTTGTCTGTTCCACCATTAAGGCCTATTCACAACAGAGCGGATCCTCTCCCCGTGGCGGTAGCGGTATCCTGATGGGTATGCGAATACCGCGGTGTTCACAACACAGCGGTATCCGCTACCCATGCCGGTAGCGATACCGCTGTGTGCCGTGCAGAGCGCTCGTCTTTGTTCGTGTTGTGTCGTCGCCGTCGCCATCTTGTGTGCTGCATTTTGTATAACATGATTTGAGTACAATTACTGCAATGGACGCTATCAATGAAGAAGAAGAAGAAGCATTGCTTTTAATAGCATTATTTGAGGATGAAAGAAGGTATGTGATTCTATCGTATTATAGATAATAGTTTCTATGTGTTATAGCAAGCGGCAAGGCTTAGACTGACATTAAAATGAATCTGACAGGGGAAATCATAAGCTAAACGCACTCTAGTATCAAGTTATAGCTAGAGAGCGTTCAGCTTACGAGTTCCCCTGTCAGATGTTATTTTGATGTCACTTTTGTTCGGGCTCCCTTAGTAAACTGACATTAAAATGAATCTGACAGGGGAAATTATAAGCTAAACGCACGAACTAACGAACGAACTTTTAGATTTCATGTTTTTTATTAGTATCAAGTTATTATAAATTTAAAACAAATTAGATTTTTTTTATAAGTATCAAGTTATAGCTAGAGAGTGTTCAGCTTACGAGTTCCCCTGTCAGATGTTATTTTGATGTCACTTTTGTTCGCGCTCATCTCACGTTATTAATTGCTGCTTCTTTGCTAGAGGCTCCTAAATTATTAATGAATTGACTTTATAAATCTTTTCTCTTCGACAGGGCAAGAATTTGGATCCATGACATTTGTAGAGACCGTGAAATCTACGGGAAATTTCACACGCTTTACCCACAGCTACGACAGGATGAAAGTCGATTTTTTGGTGAATTTCGAATGGATACGGAAACGTTTGATGAATTATTAAATCTGATCAAGCCAGACATAACAAAGTCAACTGCGTTTCGACGTCCAATTGGCCCGGAGGAAAGACTAGCTATAACTTTAAGGTAGGTAACACATAATAAAACCGACTCCTAAACTGAAGTAACACTGAAGTAAACTAACACTAAAAAGAATGAAATCATTTGTCATAATTAAAAAAAAATAATACGAGTCAAATTGAGTACCTCCTCCTTTTTTGAAGTCGGTTAAAAAGAAAAACATTATTTTCACATTGTTTATTTGTAACAGGAAAAAACATAAATTTTGATGGGTAGGTACTTAGTTAACTGAGCACGTACGATAATAAGGCTATATAATATTCATTTGATAATATCATCGATCTGGCTTTCAAAATCAATATCATCCAGATCCCCGTATGGGGTTGATGATTGTTGAGAACGAATGTTTTGTCCTGTGTTCCTTAGTGTTCTATTGTCCTTATATGTTCCTGGTACACTTGATTGTGTATATCCATCCAGATCCTCGTATGCGGTCGACGATTGTTGAGAACGAATGTTTTGTCCTGTGTTACTAGATGTTCCTGGTACGCTACGAGATTGTGTATAAGGGTGTTCTTGCACTTCTTTCTCTCCGACGTCTAAAAGATCGGAGGATAGATTGTTATAGTAAGACCTCGCTGTGGTACGATCAGAGGTTAATGAAGTTCCTTGTATATAACTGCGTTCCTCTTGCTCTTCTAATTCCGCTTCCATTATAATCTGGGATATTTTCATTTTTGTCAATATTTTTCGCCTTTCGGAAAAATTATTCATCGTCTTCGCATAACCAAGCATAACAAATTCTGTTGGTGTCATTGTGTTTGCGTTTTTTGCAGATAAATAATTTATTACTTTATCAACTCCACGTTCACCGTAGTCGCTGGGATTAATCCTTTTTCTAGATACTCTTGAGGAATGCTCAGTTGATGTTGTATGTTCGGAACTAGAATCAAAAGTGTCAGGGGTATTTTGAGTTTCGCTTTCATTATCCGGTGTGACATTAGTATCAGCCGGAGCAAAGCCTATATGGTCTCTTAAAAACTCCATACTTGATGCCCATTGCCATTTTCTGTAGCGGTCATAAGATGTTGTGCTAGCCGCACTTTGTCCTGTAGTTGTTTTTAAGCTTTTTAAATGTTTACTGTAGGAATCTCTTAGGTTTTTCCATTTATTTCTTGCAGATTCACCTGCAACAATCGCAAAATCCTTTATTAATGTGCTTATGTAATAAAAAAATGTATTAATGTGCTTGTAGTTTAAGTGTCAATTGTCAAATAAACGATAGCGATAGATTGTCATTTTGTATGGAAAAAGTCGGGAGTCGAGTGATACTACCGAATTTTTTCATACAAAATGACAATCTATCACTATCACAACTGATATAGGTACGTCTGGACATACGGGCCGACAGTAAATGTCAAAATGTATGAAAATATAAGTATATTTCAAAATGTATTAATATAAAAATATATTTCATACATTTTGTTGAGAGATTTTGTCGAGACCGCGCCAGCGGCCGCTTTACCACCAACGTATCCTCTTCTAAGCCGGGTAGTATACTACTCTCTTTTTGCATTGTAATATTTTTGTTACAGTTATCTATCGACGGGAGATTCTTTTAAATCAATTGGAAACAGCTATAGAGTCGGATATTCTACAGTAGGAGAAATCATAGAAGAAGTTTGTGAGGCAGTCTGGAAGAGATTACAACCAATATACATGAAGCATCCCACCGAAGATATGTGGAAACTGACATCGGAAGAGTTTTATGAATTATGGCAATTTCCAAATTGTATTGGTAGCATAGATGGAAAGCACGTTACTATAGTTTGTCCTCGTAATTCTGGTAGTAATTATTTTTGCTACCTAAAGAAATTTTCCTTAGTACTTCTGGCAATAGTTGGGCCGCAATATAATTATTTATGCATCGATGTTGGCGGCTACGGTAAAAATAGTGACGGTGGTATATTCGAAAACTCCGTCATGGGTCGCAAGATCTGTAATGGAACAATGGCCATACCACAGGGCAAACCCTTGCCGGGGTACAACGTTCATACTTCACATGTTTTAATAGGAGATGAGGCGTTCGCTTTAAATACATTTATGATGAAACCCTTTAATCAGAGAGAATCTTTAAGAGACAGACGCAAAGAAAGATATAATAAGCGTTTATGTCGTGCTCGACGTGTTGTAGAAAATGCATTCGGTATAATGGCTCAAAAATGGAGAATATTTTTACGGCCCATTCCATTGAAAGTGTCTAAATCTGTGAAGGTTGTAAAGGCAGCATGCATACTACATAATTTCTTGCGATCAAAAACATGTACTACGCAATATTTGACAAAACTGTATCATACTAACATCCTAGATAATCATCATAATAATATAAATGTAAACAGAAACAATCATATTGTAAACAGAGAAACAGGCCAAAACGTGCGGGAAAATTTTGTGGATTTTTTTAATCGCGTCTAATCACCAGAATCGGTATTCAGTAACGCGTTTCGGTAGCTAACGAATGTCGGTATTACCGAATCCATATATTTATTATTAATCTGTGTTTGAATTCGGAAATACCGACATTCGTAAGCTACCGAAACGCGTTAGTGAATACCGGACCAGGAAACATCCGACCCCTACATAGTAATTACATTTAAAATTAAATTGTCGCATTACATGCTAAGTAAAACAAATATTACATAATATTATAATATAATAAAAAATTAAACTCACCATCTGTTTTTAGTTGTCCTCCAATTTCTTCCCATAATTTATTTTTCAAAAACGTATTTTTGAATTCCGGGTGCGTCATATCATAAATAACTGGATGAGACTTGACTATGTCTATAATTTGAAGTGTACTTATGTGCTTTGACATTGCAGTAGATTAGTACCTAATTGTACTCGGAAATAATTTCGTAATGCTCACGCGCAGCGAACAGAAAACGACCGCTTGACTGACTGGGCGGGGCGGAAGTGAGCAGAGCAGGAGCGCGCGCGACGCGGGCGGTGGCGCTGAGGGGGGTTAAGGGGGGGGGGGAAACCAGTTTCGCCGCACATGCGGTACTTTTCGCGTACCGCTCGGGTACGAGGATCCGGTTTCGCGACAGCTGCGGTATTTCCATACAAAATACCCAGCGGGATACCGCTTGGGTATTACCGCTACCGCAACGGGTAAAGGATCCGCTCTGTTGTGAATAGGCCTTTAGTGCTATAACTTGGTCATCTATAATTTGGCGAAATATAGTGAAAATATCCGTGTTTGAGTCAAAGTGAATAAATTGACGAGCTAGATTATCCCAACCTGTAAATATTTCTGAGGGTAGTTCATCTACTTGGGTTGACCATTGACTTTCTGCTCGGGGAGCTTGTTGGGGTACATTTTCATGAAGGGTCAAATTACTGAGCTCTTGTTGGTTGACCTGATCCTCTTGAATAAAGTCCCTAATATCATCGATTGTTTCATAAACAATTAGTGGTGCAGACTCACGTGGAAAATCAACATCATCATCATCATCGGAACTGGATTGGTCACTGTTTTCTAGTAGTCGTATTATGTCAGCAGTACGAGCGTTCCTATCACTCATTTTAAATTATTTACGCGCAAAATAACTTGTTAATCTTCACGAAACTGATCATGAAAGAAAGCAGGTAAGTACTTGTTTGAATCATATGTTTTTTTTACCACAGATGACGTAAATACCCTCCATGTGAAATGTCAGATGTTGTAATTGAGTTAACAACTTTGACAGCTGACATTTCTGTCCACAGATAACGATAAAAAGCTCAAAAAGTCATTACTAATCTTCGTATTTACATCTTTAAGTCCATGACTCGAAAAAGAGTCTTATCTTATTCGCTTGAATACGTCCATGACTCCAAACGAAGTCACGCGGTTCATGTTCAGACGTCTTAAGACTCCGCCCGGAGTCATAATTTATTTTTTGGGGTTTTCCTAGAAAAATAATTTTTTAAGGCCAAATTAGCATAATTGTGTTCACTTAGACCCTTTTTGTTTTGGGTATAGCGAAATTTCAGTTGGACGTAACCAATATACTTGTTACTATTGTTCTGGGACAGTTAACGTATCACCATATCACCGAAAGTTAAAGCAACCTCGATCACGACGTTGAGCTGAGTCTCTGGTTAGTAGCTAACATGTCCGGGATTATAACTGTGAGTATACAGGGTGTCCGGTAATTAATGGATAACCCCGCAGGTACTTGTGGGGGGGCAAGGGGGCAACTCAGAAAAAAATTAAAAATAAATCTATCTGCAACGGTCTAAGAATTTTTAATTTTTTTTTCAAAGTCCTAAATTTGATACCTTTGTTCAAGCTTTTGAACACTACGGCTACAAATTCAATGATAACGAATTGATTTTCTCTGCAAATAACCGTGGATAATTGGCCTTGCTATGGCGCATCACAAATTATTCCTAGCCACAACAGTTTGTTTTTATCTAACACTTGAAAATAAAAATAAGTGTACGCGATTTTTTTTGATAAAGTTTGATCACCTGTGGTATAAAAAAAACGTATGGAGACCGGGGTGGCCCACAGCTTAAAAAACATGCCTACTTCATGTAGTTTCTTAAAAGGTATCACACTAAAAATTTTTATTATCAAATTACCGAGTTATGGCTACCTATGTTTCTCTAGCCCTATTTTTCTTATAACAAAAACGTTAAGGAATTTATTTTGAAAATCAGTGAAAGTGTTTTTTGTGGTGGTTGGGGTGTTATTATAATAAATGTTCAAATTGTTTGCCACCTACTCTAATGCTACGGCTACATATTCGCGCAATAATTCCTGTTCCGTTGTCGCGATAAAAACTTCGTGTTCGATCCATGACGAAGTGCTTGGCCACATATTCACTACGTCGCGATAATCAAGAACGTCGCGATAATTCATTTCGCGGGAAACATGGAAGGGGCGGTTGCGCTGTGTCACATGGCGGCTAATAATTATATACTACATCTTTATTACTTGAACAAAAATAAAAAGGTTAAAAAGAGGAATAAAAGGCGATGGTGGATGTTATCTATACACAAAAATCGGACAAAGTAAGTACTTTTATATTGTTTAACATTACCGAAATTCGCGAAACGACAAAAGAATGACATGGTTTCTCTTCGCTTTGTCGACGACTTCAACGTTTACATGTGAGTTGTGGTTATCCATTTAAAGCAAAACCGGATCTTCTCCCGACGGCTTCACATGATGAATAAAATGATCGAGAAATTTCAAAAACTCTGTTTGTGTCATCCATCCTGATTTATTACCAACGCCTATACATTCTGGTGGTCCGTTTCTAAGAAACAAATCGTTGTAACGAACTCGGGGAAAGACGAACATACAGGGAATCGCATTACCAATTGCATTTATGGCTACAGCCAATGTAACCAAAACGCCCCTTCGGCGGATGTCACAGCACCAACCTGCTTTATGCCTTTTCCAGCAACAACTTTTTTCGGCTTTTGCACTGTAGTTACGCCCGTCTCATCCATGTTTCAAATCCGGGATGGTCTAAGTTTGTATCTTTCTAATACAGATCTATATTTTTCAAAAAATGCATGCACATTTGTTCGATTGAGAGTAAGGGCCGAAACACATAACGCAAACTGCTTATTTTTGCGGCGCCGCAACGCCAAAATCGGCAGTTGCGTTGCCGCGTTGCGGCGTCGCGAAACAGGGCATTATGGTAGGGCAACCATTTTCTCGTGATTTTTGAGTGTGGATAGACGTCTCTCTGCGATGGATCGTAATAAACTTATTGCTTATTTGTTATTAAGAAGACATTATTCTATCTTAAAAATACGGCAAAGAAGATACTGGATACATCCATTAAGTAAGGGTATGAATCCAAATGGCGAGTTCTTTTCTAAAAAATACGAAGCATTAAAGATAGACGAAAAAAAATTTGTTGCCTACTTTAGAATGAGTATATCATCATTTGAAGAGCTATTAAGCGAGTTATCAAAATATATACAGAAGAAAAAAAATAAAGGAAGGAAACCAGTTACTGCTTTGGAAATGCTGGGCTTAACTTTAAGGTAAAACAAATAGGTTTCTTATTTTTTTTTATTGATGTTTATGGCACTCGGAATCAAATGTTTAGTTTTATTTGTACCCCTGGCTTTATACACCTGTGGTACTAGCGGGGTGTCGATAAAAATTTTGCATCACTAGTGTTCATGGTTTGGGGGTACCTAGTGGTACAAAGCCAGGTTCAAATGAAACAAGACAGAATCAAATTAAGCTTTTTGCATTATACAATTTTCTTACTTTAAGAATACTTTAATAGGCCTTAAAAAATGTAATGATCAATTTAAGAAAAATCAAACTCCTCATCTTGTGAAACATAGGAAGTAGCTGACGTTTCGTCCAGTAAAAATGGTGAATTTATTGGACGTTGTTGGTTTGATGATGAGGTAGTCCTCTGTTCAGTAATCGAACTTCCAGGAGTAGAAGTGTGGTAGCCACTCTGAACCGTATTATCGTATCTCATAGTTGAATATCCTTGATTGTAACCCTGATGCTGATATTCTTGATTATAGCCGTGATGTGTATTTTGATGAATTGAAGGTTGAAGAATGTCGGTTAATATTTGAAGCACCCGACTTTGAAATATCAATGTTTGATTCTCATTTAACGATTGTAGAGATGGTAAAATCCCCTTGAAAAAATGCAAATGTCTATTCTCCGGTGTTTTTAATATTGCCAATAAATCTTCTTCAATATCATCCTTATCATCTGCCTTTCGTTTTCGTGGTTGACTTTTATAACGAGGCAATGCCGTTATTTCATTCTCAATATCTCCTTCCGCTACGCATAAACTGGAATCAGTTGCATTTTGTGAAACCTTTTTCAAAAACTGTAATTGTTTATTCAAGTGATATTCTTTAATTTTTGCAGCTCCAGCTCCTGATCGATTGGCATCTTTTAGTTTTTTTTGATATTTAGCAAAATTATCTTTTATGGCCTTCCACTTCTTGACTAAATCATTACCTGCAACAAAAAACTTCACAAGTGAAAAATAGTAATAAAGACTAAAATTCCTTAGATTCCATTTATACTACATATAAAATTTGATATAACTTTCATAAGTACTTTCGGTCCATCCAATTTCATATAAATGGCTGGCCGCCGAAAAAGAATAATTTTCTGCTTTTTCTTGACTTAGGCAAGTTAAAAACTGATTGACTTTGCCTAGAACAACCATAATGTAAAATATTTATTGAGTACTTCTTTGAAAAACTACCTGTCTATCTTTGAAAATCTATTCCTTTAGCAACACTATTACCTGCGCGGTTTGAGTTTGATTATACCTACATTTGTATTATTTTATTATTTGCCTACTAATTATTATTTCATTTTAGATTTCTAGCAACCGGCAGTGACTTTAAAACCATGCATACGAATTACTTCCGAGGAGCAAGTACAATAGCAAAAATTGTAAGGACAGTTTGTCGCGCCATATGGAAACATCTATCAAGTCAAAATATACCTCCTATAACAAAACAGGTTCTAGAAGATGTCGCTATTGAGTTTGACAAGAAAGCAAATTTTCCTAACTGCATAGGAGCTCTTGATGGTAAACATGTCCGTATTACATGTCCTGCGCACAGTGGATCACTGTTTTACAATTATAAGGGCTATAATTCAATAGTTTTATTAGCTCTTGTAGATTCTAGATATAGATTCATTTTTGTCGATATAGGAGCGTATGGCAAGGAAAGTGACTCCACCGTTTTCCAGAACTCTAAACTTTATGATTTGATTATGACACGCAAATTACCTATTCCTGTACCAAAGCCTTTACCAGGTTCTCAAAATGAAACTCCATTTGTTTTTGTAGGAGATGAAGCATTCTCAATTTCGAATAACGTCATGCGCCCTTACTCAGGAAAACATTTGTCGGTACAACAAAGAGTTTACAATTATCGACTGAGTCGTGCCCGAAGATATGTCGAGTGCGCTTTTGGCATCCTAGCCAATAAATGGCGCATATTTCATCGATCTATGAATGTGCAATACGAATTTGCGACAGACATTATCAAGGCATGTTGTGTAATGCACAACTTTGTTTTGAATCGAGATGGAGTACAAGCGACCGATGACATTATCTTTGATGATTCTGATCTGCAAATGTTGCATTTGCCCACAGCAAATGAAAATAATTTAAGCCCACATCTAATACGGAATGATTTTTGTAATTACTTTTCCAGTGATGTTGGCGCCCTAAGTTGGCAATTAAACAAAATATGAATGTTCGTATACCTACTCAGTTCAAAATACAAATAATACCTTAATACATTTGATTCAAACTATTTAACATGTTGTGAACTGCGAATAAACAATTTAAATGGCAATTTGGTTTTATTTATAGTATTTGTTTACCTTTTTGAATAAGAGCGCGAGAAAAAAATATAATTTTAACTTAGAGAAAATCTTTTGCATAGGGCATTAAAATAAATGGTGTATTTCATATGATTAAAAAAAAAAGATACATGCTACTTACATTAAACTACAATTTAAACCGCGGATCAGATTTTTACGTTTTTACTACAGTAAAAATTGTAGTTTTATTGTGAATAGTGATCGCGTAAACCTAAGACTATATGTTACTACTTACCCAGTTTTGATTTTTCGGTTGAGTTTTTTTCCTTGTAATCAACATAAACGATCTCACAAATGCTTTTCCATGCTTCTTGTTTTATAAATTTGTCTTTATAGGTTTCGTCACTAGTATCCCACAAACAACGGTGTTCCTGAACCGAAGATATAAACAGATCGACGTCAACGTCAGACATTTTAATTTTAAAACTGCTTCTCGGTTGACACGTGTTGTTTGCAAAGAGTGTTAGAAACAACTGCATCCTTGTCAACAAGTATGACGTCATAACGCTGGAATTCACGTCGTGCGTTGCGGCGCCGCACCGCTATAGCGCACTGCCGATTTCAGCGGCGCGGCGCCGCAACGCGCTTATGTGTTTCGGCCCTAAGTCCACGCGCGTTGCGTTGTGTTGCGTCGTCGCAACGCAAATATTTTGACGCATAGCCGGCCACACGGGCGCTGCGCCATCGCAGCGTTACTATGACGCAGTCTTAACGTTCCGTCGGCGCAGCGGCGACGCACAGTTGCGGCAAGCATTTTGAAAAAATATCGCAGTCAGTCTATAGCAAATCATGGATCGGAAAAGACGTCTAGCATTGCTCCTATTACTACGTCACCGCCGAAATCGACGCAAGATCACAAGACGGTACTGGATCTGTCCTTTCATTTCATTAAGAAATCGTGATGGACAGTTTTTTTTGTTAGAATATCGGGAGTTGCTATTAGACGAAAAGAAGTTTTATAATTTTTTTAGAATGAGTGTATCCAGCTTCGAATGTTTATTGAAGTCCTTAGAACCACACATACGAAAAAACTATACTAATATGAGGAATCCAGTGGAACCAGTAGAAATGCTGGGAATTACTTTAAGGTAACTATATAAATATATTTAAGTAATAAAAATATAACAGTTTTTTTGGTTTGTTTAATTAGTAATCAACTCACAAATAATCAGCAATTGTATTCAGTTTCTTCACTTGCTTGAGATGTTTCTGGAGATGTAATTGAATTATTATAATCAGAAATGTATGTACTTTGAAAATTTGCTGTTTGGTTTGATACCCATATGATGGTTGGTGAGACGTTGATGGGCCACTCACATATGATGATGTTTGTCCATACCGCATTTCATCTATAATTTGTATAACTTTACTTTGGAAACGGAGAGTTTCTCGGTCGGAAAATTCTTGAATAGATGGCAATATAGCTCTGAAAAAGGACATAATTATGGCGATTTTCCGGCTCCTTGAGAAGTTTTAGTCCTTCTCTTTCAAACTCATCCATTTGCATTGCCCTTTTGCGCGCGACTGGAACATAGCGCGGAGTGTTGTCTGTGGTAATTTCATAATTTGTAGACGTAGATTCATTGTTGATTTCTCTAGGCGAGTCTAAGCTAGATTCGGTGGCATTTTGTTCCACTTTTCTCAAAAAAAGAAGTTGATTATATAAATGATACTTCTTCAGTTTCGTAGCGCCCGAGCCCGATTTTGATGCTTCTTTAATTTTTTTTGAATATCTGAAGTAATTATCTTTTACACTTCTCCATTTCTTTATTAAATCATTACCTGCAAAACCAATAGTAAACATGATTTAATAATTTATACATAGTGAATTACTCGATAAAATTTAATGACATATTCAGATATCGTTAACAAACACTATGTGACCAACTCTGGAATCGTGAAAATATAACAGCTGTTACATACAAAAAGCAATACCTACTGAATCAAAATGTATGCAACAGCTGTTATTTTTTTCGCGATTCCAGAATTAATTGGTTACATAGAGAAAGTTATTTGCTATCGATGTCTGAATATGTCAGTATTTTTTTTCGGGTATCTATCTATCTCATAAATGCATATTATAATAATTATTTTCGTTTCAGATACCTAGGAAGTGGAAATTCAATAACTGATTTACATTTCAAATTCAAACGGGGAAAATCTACTATTGCATATATGATACAAAGAGTTTGTCGTGCTATATGGACCAATCTTCTTCGAGACAACATCCCTGAACTGACAACTGAAAGTTTCCAAACAATAGCGAGGGGTTTTGATGTAAAGGCAAATTTTCCTCACTGTGTTGGTGCCATCGACGGCAAACACATCCGCGTGTGTAATCCTGCAAATAGTGGCTCACTTTTTTTTAATTATAAAGCCTTTTTTTCGATTGTGTTGCTAGCTATTGTGGATTCAAATTACAAATTCGTATTTGTCGACATCGGTGCATACGGAAACGGAAAAGAATGCGATTCAACCATATTACAAAATTCTAAACTGTACGAGCTAATGATTAACAACAACTTACCACTACCTCAACCCCAGCCACTCTCTGGTAGCAATATACCAACCCCGTATGTATTTGTGGGTGACGAAGCTTTTGGACTGAGCAAACATATTATGCGTCCATATGGCGGTCAAAATCTCGACTTACAACAAAAGGTTTTCAATTACCGTCTAAGCAGAGCCAGAAGATATGTCGAATGCGCTTTTGGGATTATGGCTAACAAATGGCGCATTTTTCACAGACCGATAGACGTGTCCTTGTGTCCTATGACTTCGCTACTGACATTATAAAGGTTTTTTCGGTGTTGTGTATTACACAATTTTGTCGCTGATCGAGATGGTTTTAGACAAAGAGATAAATTTGCTATAAGTGTTGATGAATTTCTCCCAATACAACCCGCACATGAAGAACAGACAGCACCGAATGTCATAAGACAGCAATATGCGACCTATTTTATGACTAGAGGAACTCTGCCTTGGCAGCTAAATAAGGTATAATTGTATTAAGAGGGTTTTCAAGATTTTCTTGCACCGCCAATTCCGCGATCAGTAAAAAATTAATATTTTATAGCTACTCAGCGTAGTCTAGGTTAGTTTTGAGCTAAGTAATAAAATAGTACTCACGTTAATCTAGATTCCCTTAGTTTTAAAATTTTAGAGTGTCGAGATATTAATTTTGTACTGATCGCGGAATTGGCGGTGCAAGAAAATCTTGAAAGCCCTCTTAAATAAAAAAAAAACATAAATATCTGTACTGTGAACTCACCAACTTTGTTTTTTCGTTCAGCTGTGAAATTCTCGTAATCAGGAAATAAAACTTTTGATATGTCTTCCCAGGCTTTTGTTTTTAAATTTTTATTTTTAAAATCTACGTTTGACTTGTCCCATATAATTTCCCTTTCCTGTATCAATGTAATCAAGTAATCTATGTCAAGTTCTTCAATGGTATTCATTTTACCCTGCAAATAAAACTAAATACAAAAACGTAAACGTAAAACGAAATGAGCTTCCGTGTATCCTCTCTGTCAACGCACAAGCAACTGAGCGCTGCCGCTCCGACGTCGCACGAGTACACCCCCTCTCGCTTCGTCTCGGCGGCTGCTGTCCGTCATGTGTGCGTTGCGACGACGCAACGCGCCGTGTGAACACCTTGGTTATTTGTATGTAAAACAACGCAAGGACAGCGCTGCGACGACGCAACGCAACGCAACGCGCCGTGTGGACTGGCTCTGAAGGATGTCGCCCTGCTTAAACTTGTCGCTTCAGGGCTTCTAATCGACAACATTGTACAGTATGTAACAAAAGAGCGTGACCGGCATAAATTACAAAAAAAATGAAGTGTAGTGTCCGAAAAAAATAAAACACGTAGTCAATTGTATGCACTTATAAGCACCCTGTAAACGATCAAATTTGTTTGACAAAGGAGAATGGGCAAAATCGTACGGCACTTGGTCTATCAGCGGCCAGGAACATTTTTTTTTTTTTTGGTTTAATATCACCCTACAATAACGGGTTCAAGAAGTTTTATATCTGTAGTGTCATTATTAATGGAACTAAATACATTTTTATTTTAGATATGTAAGCCTGTGATTTAGCGTATTAATTACTAAGATTTAGTCTTAAAAATAAGGAAATAAAATAAAATGACTTGTTTACTTCAATACATTTATTTTACATACATTTACATACATAAACTCACGCCCTTTTCCCATGGGGGTAGGCAGAAACCACAGAACGCCACTTGCTACGATCCTTACATACTCCTTTTGCCTCGTCCACATTCATACATTTAATGTACAATAATAGCACTGAGTTCTGATGCCGGTAATAAAATATCCTCGTCTTGATGTCTAGCCCATGCCAGATACCACACTACACACATAACGTGTGCGCAACAACCGATTGTGCGCCTTCCACTCAAACAACTGCAATAATAATGAGCAATTGCTTCTCTATTTTGTCTTTGTCGGTTAATTACAATATAAGAATAATATATTCTGGACCTTACATGTCTAGATTGTATTCGCACACGTAATAACCAAATATCTTCTTCTTCAATAAAATCTCTGAGCTGACTTATTTGTCGCTCCCGGTATACTTCGATATTGTATAAGCCTTCAATTAAGTGTTCAGCGTAGTAGCTGCGAGCCAACTTGATTTGGTATGTGCCAAGTGCAAACAGAATTAGGTCTTCTTCAGAAAAAACCGGAAAGTCTTCAAAAATAGGTTGGTCGCTGCTGAGTCTTTCAAATGATGCCCTCTGTCTATTTATGTTATGACGGATAACATAGTCCGCTAAGAGGTTCGGTATTTCAAAACGTTCATTAATTATATTTACGAACGATGATGCATGAATACTATCTTGTATTGGTGTTTGGAACGCATTGATGAGTGCCGCTGCGTTTTGAAAGTCCTCAAACATGTGACTTAAGGCGCGATTAAAATATTCTTGCCTAAACAATTTGAAATCTCGCTTGAACCTGCCATTTATAACTTCCACTACCCAGCGGCATAGAGTTACCAGCCTAGTTCTATTGGCCTGTTCAGTAGTAAGCTGGTCTGCACCGCGGTCTTTGGTTTCTGGCATATAGGCACTGTAGTTGCATCGCTCCAAATCGCCACAGACGTCTCTAAACCCACGATCTAAAATGAATATGTCGCCAGCCCCGTAAAACCAGTGAAATGTGCCTTCTTCGTCATTTATAATTCTTTCCAAAATACTGGCATCTGAGTCGGTAGCAGCATAGGGCCCGCAAACATCAATTATATGCCCATCGGAACACACCATTAAGAACGGTTTTAATAGATTTTCGTATTTGTGTAGACTGTAGGTCCGTCGCTGGAACGAAAAGTTGGAGCTCTTCTGTATATAAATATATGTTCCATCCATGATTGTTACTGCCTTCCTTTCTTCTGGAGAAGACTCGGGATTTCCAAATAACGCGTTTGGTACAATAAGATTACGGTCAGCGACCATTCTTCTATTTAAATGGTCGAGTCCCAGGTGTCGTGGCTTAAAATCCAGAGATATAGCATCACGCGCGGTTTTTAAATGCCTTTCTAGAGTCCTTCTACTTATGTTAAAGAGCGTGGCTAATCTCTCGTTGCTATCACCAGTTCGCAACTTCATTAAATAAATGGCTAGTTTTGTTTTGGCGTTTGACTCAGACAAAGAAGGCGTTTGTTCCAAGATTGTATTGAATTGATCTCTGCTAACGCCCAATCGAATATGAATCTCATTAGGATCCATATTTGCAATATCTTCAAAGTCCAGAATATTTTTATTTAAAACAGCTTTTTTAAAAAGCTCTAGTATTTGCACAAAATGAGAGCTGTTAAAATCATGTCTGAGATTTGGACTATCAATGAGCTCTTCCCAATCATTTGATGTTAAATGTGCATCACATATTCTGGCACTGTCTGGTATGAATAAGTTAGAATGTAACATAAGAGTAATCCTTACATTCTCAGGCATTCGACGACGTGAAACACTACGGCATCTGTCAAACATACAGTTTGCCGAGGTGCTAGGCACTCGTGAATATTCTTCCACTTGAAGAACACATTCGTGCGGGGCAGGGTTATTGTTTGGCTGCACAGCCCGTTGAGCTCGTTGCCAACAGGGTCGACAAACGTATTCTCGGCCGTTGTATTCAACCTTAAAAGGAAAATAGTTTATAACATAGTATTTAAAACTCACAGCAGTTTCAGTTAAATCATGTGTTGTATAGTAGAACATGCCGAGCTCTTTTTCAACGTGACGAATGAGTCATGCTCATACGCATTGTTAATGAGTGGTTGGCCTCTATTATATTTCGAAGCTAGATAACGTTGGCTCTGTTTCCATATGCACCATGTGTGTAAAAGAGAGAGAAGATCTGTTTTGACTATAACTTAAGTATTGTTAGAAAAGAACCATACGCTTAAGGAAATAACATAATTCACTAAAAGGACGTACATAAAAATACAATCAAAACTGTAACGTGGACTTTCAATAAAGAGCCCACACTTCACCCAACGATGTGTCGCATATGCACATCGTGACACAATATTATGAGGCCATCACCGCTATAGGGTGCGTACATACGGGTAAAAACAACCAAAAAATAGTCTAAAAATACTTACTTGCTGTGGAGCTATAGCTTCAATAATATATTGAGCATTGGCAGCATTTTCCTCAAAAAGAGCATGGGTTATTTCTAACCTTCTTCTATTAACCACTGATCGATTGCACAAAACACATATAGGTCGATTTTCTGCCATTTTTCAATAATGTTCCGTTGGCGTACACAAGTCCAGAGTCCAAGTACACAAGCACAAACGTACAGAAGTTCAGAGTTAATAGCCAGGTTATCAGGTTAGGAAGAAACACAGTCCAGAGGGTAGCCAGGGTCAAAACGTTTGAAAAAGAATCCGTAGATGAGCGCACAGTACACAACGTCACAAGGGTAAGCGAAGGACTGCGCCGAGTGACGCACACGCACCCCACACCTCGGCTCTTTTGTTTGCACTCGAAGCTGATTGGGCCGTTCGAACTCAGGTAGTCCATGTAGTAAACCCATTGTTGAGCTGAGTCTTGTAAACGGTATGCTGACAACGTTTTGAAATACTTTTGAAGACATAAACTAATGTTAATAAGTATTTTATAAAATGGGTTTGCACATTTTCTTGCACTTATTATCTAAGTATTTTACCTATATGTATTTTTTTTTCTAAATGAGCTGCAATGTTACGTTCATAGTAAAAGTTAGTCCTTAGTAATAGTACTTTCATTTAATACCTATTTCGTTGTTGGCCGCCTCATAGACCATTTTGCTCTTTCTCCTTTGTTTGTCAAATTTTACGTTTTCATCAAACATCAACGCAAACGGTCAAACAACACTTCAAACAAATTTGTCAAACTAACTTGCAGATTCAGTTCAGTTTTGTCGTGACGTGACGTGCTGAGCGCTTAAATATAATGAGTAATACAGATGACGCATTTTTGGCATTGACTCTAGCTTTGTGTATGAAAAGAAAAAAAAGAAGGCGATGGAGTAGAGAATGGTTGAAATTAAGAGAAAAATTTACTCACGAAAATTTGCTACGCGAAATATTACGCACAGAACCAGAAGACTACGCAAACTTCCTGCGTCCATGCGCAGGAAGTTTGCGTAGTCTTCTGGTTCTGTGCGTAATGTCTTCTCTTCAAAAAACTTTTGAAGAATTACTAACATTACTCCGTCCTCGCATTGAAAAGATGGACACCGTTATGCGCAAATCTATACCAGCTTCTCAAAGATTATCAATTACTTTGAGGTACCTAGCCAGTGGCGCTGATTTCGAAGATTTTAATTTACAGGCTGCATTGCACCTCGTACATTAAGCGACATTATCATTGAAACGTGTGAAGCAATAAATGAAAAACTAAGGAACAATATTCAGGTAAGGTTTTAATTTGAAGAAAAAGACATATTAATATTAATTAAAATTTATAAAAACTTTCTAAGTATTTTGCTGCTGTATCAACTTCAGTATTTTCGTTTGTTTGCGTATTTGGAATATGAATCATCACTGGCTGCTCCGTATCCGACAAATATGTTTGTTCTATTGGAATTAATTGTAATGCTTGGGGAACAGGAGCCTGAGTGTGAGCGATAGGAGATTGAATGTATGGAACGGGAGATGGAGTTTGTGGAACAGGAGACTGAGTGTGAGAGATATTGACTGCTCGGATTAATTATAACTGAATGTCTGCGAAGATTTCCTTCAAAGAGTATTTCGTTAATGAACTTTTCTGCCAGTCGTCTTTGTTCAGCAGACATCCGTTCTAATTTAAAGGCCCAGTTTCTTGCCATTGCTTGATATTCATTTTCAGGTCTTTTTAAATGATCCCTGGCTAATGTCATTAAGTCATGTTGCAAGTCCTCCTTTTTCTTCTTCTTTGCAATTGATGATTGTGATGATGATGATGATGATTGCTAGAAATTAAAATAAAATGTGATAAATATTTTCTGAGATGAAGCTTTCCAATTACTTCCAAATTTCATGAAACCTTACAACAAACAAGTGTTAAATGATAACAGAAGGATATTCAACTATCGATTATCTCGTGCTCGACGAATTATTGAAAATGTATTTGGCATTCTCACGACTCGTTTTAAGATTTTCCAAAAGCCTATTAAATTATCTCCTACAAAAGCAAAAATTGTAGTTATGGCGTGTTGTCATCTACATAATTTACTTATGAAACAAAAGAATTACATTCGCCATGGAGAAGTAGACACAGAAGACTGTGTTACGGGGACTGTCATGCATGGTACTTGGAGAAATGAGCCAATGTTGTTAAGCATTGAGCGTACTCGAGCTGGAAATAGCGCTGCACTAGCAAAACAAGTAAGAGATGATTTTTGTGAATATTTTAACACAACGGGTGCTGTTCCATGGCAAAACAAATGTTTAGAGTAATTTTATAAGTTGAACGTGTAAAAAATATCTCACAATAAACTGTATTACTAGTTTACCTGTGTTTCTGTTTCTGTTGATGTTCTCTGTTCTGTTCTGTTCTGTACTGTGCTAATTCCTGATTCTTCCTCCATTTGATCTTGCAGAAATTCTAATTCTTTGTAATACCATAATGTCGGTACATACAGATCATCGGTACCAGAACCAGAAAGCATAGAATTTTTCACTTTGTTGTTTTCGCGCTTGAAACTTGTACGTAGTATATTAATTTTTTTTTTCACTTCTTCCTCCGTAATGTTCCGGCGACAGATCTTCAGTAAATTTGTCATTTTTTTACTGCTGCGCTTCTCTTGTTTTTGTCCATATAATCTTTCGATTTTATTTTCCATAACATCGGCATGTCACGATAAATAGATATGAAATGCAACGTAAATTCTTTGTCCGAAAGATACTCCACGCTGTTGTCGTCACTGGGCGTAGCGTCCTCCATGATGCCAAACCAACGACTGAGATCATGTTTGACAAACACCGCCGTTCAAGTTCAAACTTGTTTGTCAAACACGACATCAATCCAGATTTTCTGCAAACGCGACAAACACGTAGATTGTTTGACAAACGCTTCAAACAAAGCTGCAAACGATCAAATAATTTGACAAACACGTATATTTGTCAAACAAATTTGATCGTTTACAGGGCGCTTTAGATGCTTTATTATTAATAAGGTGTCCAGTCTCCTCCGTTGTCCATAAATCCATAATGGCCTGGCATCTTCGTGGCATACTTTCGACTAAATTTTCTGCGTATTCACGGGATAATGACTTCCATATGGCCTTTAAATTGCGAATAAGCTCGGCGGCAGTTAGGGTTTTTTTTCCTCGAAGTTTAAGCTTCATCAACGCCCAAACGTTTTCAATTGGGTTTGCATCAGGAGATTGTGAGGGCCAATCCAAAACCTCGATGCCATTATCAAGCTTCCAGGCGGTGCATACGTGCATAGGCGACTTCGGTGTTTGGGGTCATTGTCTTCTTGTAATATCCATGATTCACTTGGGCTTGGGAACAGTCTACGGGCAGATGGTAATAATGCTTTCTGGTATATCTGGTTCATCTTTACAGTATTCAGAGTACCGGTAAACAAGTTCAAATTGCCAAAACCACGTTTTGAGAAGCATCCCCAAACATGCACCTTCACAGGGTGTTTAACAGTTCGTTCGACAAGTCTGTTGTCGGCAGTTGACCAAGCACGAGGTGTGATACTACTTGCCCAAAACGAAGCTTCGTCTGAAAATAACTTGTCCCAGTCGCGGTCTTTGTTTTCTTGTGCCCAGACCATTCTTTTTTCAACGTGTTTTTGTGAGAGGAGCGGTTTCTTCAATGTGCTTCGATATTTTAACTTAATCTCTACTAAACCTAAACGTCTTCTAATTGTAGCTAGAGATATATTTAGCCCTATTTTTTTCAGTTTTTCTTGTGCGGATCGCAAAGATAAACGTGGATTTTTCAAAAATAGATTAGTTATCCGCTTATCCTCGGCGGACGACGTCTTTCTTGTTGTACCACGTTCTGGTAAGTCATCGACGTGTATTGTTACTGAATATCGGTTCACCCACTTGGTCACGAACGATTTTGACTTCTTCATATACTGCCTGAACATGTGACATTTTAGGTCCTTTGGGATGCGAACAAAGGAACACTGCCTCACAGCGGGAGGCATACGCGGCACTCATCTCGGGAAACGTGCGCTCTGTGCAAGGTTAACGCGAGAACTGGTTTGTTTTTTTTTGATGCGTCATGGGCAAAATGTTGGGCTACCTGCTCGTATTTTTTGTTTTGCAAAAAAGCATCGAATACATTTTTTTATAGGGGTCACGTTCTTGTGAAACACACTGTATTTCTTTTCATGAAATTCGTGAACCAGTCATCTCCCGCCTTTTCCTTAGCCTTCCACGATTCTGGCAAGTTCGGGATTTTGTAAAAAACAGCACACTGGTAGGCTAATTTTTTTACTTCCGCAGGTAGCAGCCCGAAATAAATATTGGAGCACTTTAATAAATAATCTGCTATTTTTTTCTCCTGTTCAGAAGTGAATACTAACCGGGTCTTTTTGTAGCCTACTTCTACTGGAATTCCGGCTTTCTTCTTTTTCACAAAATTGAACAGTGAAACGTGACAAATTTGAAATTCTGCGGCTACTTCTCTGTAGTTCCTTTTTTTGTCCATTATTTCTACAGCAGCTGACTCGTAGGTCGCCAGCGAAGTCATGCCTCGAGTAGTTTTCGAATGCCGGACATTTGCCCGCATCTCATCAGTAATGGGTATACGCCGTATAAAGTGCCGCTCTGTAAGACGTTCTGCAGGGAATTGGGAATGGGATATACGAGGACGTGGAGTGGGATTTTGGGGATTCCGTGACTGCGATGGCAGTCAATGATGGACTGGACGAGGGCTAAACGAAATGTCAGGGAACTTATTTTGGTATTGCTGGATTTTTCCAACAAAATCCTTGCATTTTGAACCGTGATATTAAGAAGGCGTTTGAAAAGTTTTCTAGTCCATTTGACACATTGTTTTCTTTCGACTAAATAGGGCTCAAGCATTTGATCTAATCGATCAACTCCACCCATCCCGTGATTATAGTCTTCGATCAGTTCATGCTTAAAATGGGAAGATCGTCCTGGTCTAGCTTCTTTATGTAAGTACCTGGGTCACGCCATGGAAGGTGGATAAACAGGTAAGCCGCTTACGGTCTTGGAGAGCGACAACCATGACATCTCCAGATTGTCTAGCAACGAACTCACCTTCAACTAACGGGGTCCTCTGTATGACTGCACCGCAGGCACCTTTCGACGAGATGGTCGAAGTGTTCCGACACAATCTGTTCGTCTGCGTTTGAGGTACCTTGCAAGCATCGGGGAGTTGAACCAATTGTCCATGTATAGTACGTGACCCAAATTTAAAAGAGGCTGGACATGTTTAATCACTGTCGAAACACTCGAGGGAAGTGTGGAGTTGGTCGTCCGGCGGCCTAGGCCTACATAGATGAAAAATGACCATAAATAGCCAGTCGAGGATTCACACAGTTGAAAAGATTTTATTCCGAACCGAGCCGATTTTGTTTTTATGTATTGTTTGAAACCAAGCGGACCCTTCCAAAGAGTCAATGACTCGTCAATACAAATATCCTGACTTAGCCTGTAATTCTGTTGAAACTTTTCATTTAATTGGTCTATAACGGGTCCCATAGGGTACAAAATGTTGTCAGGGTTATTTGTATCTCGCGACCCATTGGCTAAATGGAAGGCTCTATTTACATTCCAGTACCTGTCTTCAGAAAACATGGACCGGAAAATTTCTGTACGCAAAATTGTGTGCTTAGAGAAGCAACTTTTTATGGTGGGCATTTTATGAATGCCCAACATCATCCAAAATGCGAATAACATCAGCAATTCATGTATATTCGTTTCATACCAATCTCGACAAAACTTAGCACTCTGAACCCCCTGGGCATATCGATTCGTTTCGCTCACTATATGGGACAGTAAAGAATCATCCCAATAGGAACGAAACGCATCGTATGCATTCTCAAATATTCTAGAAGGCCCAGAGGATTCAGGTACAAAAGTTTATTTCACTCCACTCCACTCATCCATCGACATCCATACAAACTCCTCACTATCATCATTCTCCACATCACTCGCATCTTCTTCAACCTCAACATTCGTCGCTCTTCTTGTACTCCTTGCACGCATCGTTCTTTCTCTTCCAGTACGTACAGCCGTCACTCTGTCTATCTCTTCTCGCAATGGCGCAGGGAGCTCTTCGTTAGAAGCAAAACGCTCAACCAAGGGCTCACTGCGCGACCAACCAGTACGTCTTACCACTCCTCGTCTCTCACCACTACTTACACCTCGTCCTCGACCTCTACTTCGCCCGGTACGCCCGCCCCTATTTAAATAAATTCTGCCGCGCCCTCTGCCACCGTCACTGACGTTGGCAGCATGCATAGGTGCATCACCAGCTCCAGGCTGCGGAGACCCACTGCGAGGAGTACTGTAAATGAGAAGTACAAATAAATATACTTTCACTGCACTGAACATTGACAAAATAATAAATTTACTACTTACATAGGGCTAATTTCCCGTAAAACTGCCGTGTGAGCCTGCTCCAATTCATTGTCCTCCTCATCGTAACTTTCACTAGCCCTGTGTACAATAATAAAATCTTTGAAAAAAGCTTTTAGAGGGGGGGGGGGGGGGGGTCACCCTACTCTAACAAAACATTGCGCTTTAAAGCATAATATTTCACGAACGAACCCATACCATTTTTAAAAGACTTCCAATGACACCCATATCAACATAGCAATACTTACACAACGCCCGCGCCGGGTTCTGGCATCGCCATGGGTGCTAAGGAGCCATCATTTTGCACCAAAAACACTTGTGATTGAGGTTGTAGCTGTAATAATACAACAATACAACTACTGTAACAAAACAAAATCAACACTTTTTTTTATTTATATATAATATGACACAAAAATAAATATAATACATATATTATAAAGGGTGTCCCAACAAGAGCGCAATTTTTAAATTTTAAATAAAACAGATATTTAAAAAAAAGTCGTGAAACTTTATTATATCGTAAAGTAGACAGAATGAGGTTATGTATGGAACAATATACCGTGCAGATGGCCGCCGCGGCTTTGCTGGCATGCACGCGATCTTTTAATGAAATTTTCAATGACCGTTTTGCATAATTGCTGCGGTATTTCATTAATGCAGCGTCCAATTTCCTCTTTTAAGGCTTGAGTCGTCGTCGGCTTATTCGCGTAAACCATCGACTTCAAAAAACCCCAAAGAAAAAAATCTAATGGTGTTAAATCGCACGATCTAGGCGGCCAATTCTTATAATATTTGTGACTAACTTCCAGACTGGCCATCTCGTTCTCCAGGTCCTCGTATCTGTTTTCCTCGATCTCCTCAACAACATCGTCATCTGAATCTAATTCCTCGTCGTTGAGGACATCAAGAAACTCATCTGGCACGCTCGATTTTCCTGGATTCCACATTCTAAAAACACAAAATTATAAATAAAATACATTTATTTCAAGTAACACAGCCTCATAAATAAAGCACTTGTTTTTTCATTCTATATTTTTTAGCAATAACCAATTCTTATTATTTTATCAAATCAGTGCAAGACAGATATGAGACGATCATTATTTGTTATTTGTAAGATGTCAATAATTTTATCGACACCAATCACATCGACCTTACGATGAAATCACTACGGCGCGAGAACAACACAATCAAAATGGCGGTCACATATTTTGCACCTTCGCAAAAATAATACAAAATTTACAAAAATGTAATCGTTTTAGAGCTAAAATATATGCAAAACAAGATAAAACAATTATTTTCTGAAGTATTCTTTTACACGAATAACTATCAAAAGTTATTTTGGCCAAAATATCAGTCTTCAAAATAGACAGAACACAGAAAACTTCATACCAGTTAGTAGAAAATTATAAAAATAACGTAATTATTGCACGATAAGTTCAATTTATGGTAAAATTACTTACGTAAAAGATCAATATCTATTTCTAATTTAGAATAATTACAAACTTCACTCACCTTATTTTAAATAGAAATACGGCTAATTACGTGGTAATTAGCCGTATTTCTATTTAAAATGATTAACAACCACGATAGTTTCACTCACCTTTCTCACGAAAACTTTTATTTTTGTAAACACAAGTAAAAACGTGGTAATTAGCCGTATTTCTATTTAAAATGATTAACAACCACGATAGTTTCACTCACCTTTCTCACGAAAACTTTTATTTTTGTAAACACAAACAACACGCATTTGGTCGTAAAGAACAACTGATTTCAAAATGGAAGTGCTTGATGCCAAAGACAAAGAACCACATGTATTAAGCTTTCTGCCCATTATCCCGTAGCATACCATGACCGTGCTAGGAACGTATCCGGCACGGAAAGCAATCCGATACGCTCTATTTCGCCCACTGAAGCGGGCCAACAGCGTTCTGAACCCGTTTACAACCCGTATGTATATGTAACCCGTATTTAATCGGTATTTAAACACGGCAGGAATCCTTTTTTTTCCTTTTTTTTCATTTTCTCAAGGTCATTCATATTAATATGACCCAATCGTCTGTGCCAAGTGTTGCATGAGGTCTGTGCAACTGCTGCTAAAAGCTGATTCGACTTTTCAATGTTTAATCTGTACACTTCATTTTCCAAGCTCGCCTCACCAATACACACATTCTGAGTATTGTAAATGTAACATCCATCTTTATTGAAGGATACTCTGTTACCATTTGCGATCATTTTGCTGACTGAAAGCAAATTCGTGGTGAGCGTTGGTATGCACAAAACATTCTTCATTTCTACTTCATGTGTGATTGTTTTCACTCGCGTAGTAAGCCGAATATCTCCGGAGCACAACACTGGAACTTTCGTGCAATCAGCGACAATTATTTCTCTAACTTTCGGTTCGTAAGATATGTTTGTCAACATGTTCTTGTTTGACACCATGTGAGCACTTGCGCCAGAGTCGACGTACCAGTCGTCTTGATTGAACTCTCGCGTAAGAAAGACTGCACTCAACACGTTCGAAGTTGAATTCTGTCTATCTTTATTTATAAGGCGGCACTGGCTCTTGAAATGTCCGATCTTTTTGCAATGATAACAACGAATTTGCTTTTTCTGGGTTGTATTGACATTTCCACTGACAGATGACGGATTCATTTCATTTTTGCTACTGCTACTATGCGCCTGTAGGTGGCGCTTCTGTACATGATGATGATGTGCAATTAGCGCGCCTTCTGACTTAACCTCAAATTCCGAACTCATATCTAACAATTTTGTCTTTATAGCATCAGCACATATCTTCAATCCTGAATGTTCAATTGCCATAATCATTGGGCTAAATCTTTCTGGCAGTCCTGCCAGCAACAGAGAGCCGATCCACTCGTCGTTTATTTCGAATCCGATGCCCTTCAGTCGTTGAGCCGTTTTCACAATCTGATTAACGTAGCTGGTCATACTATCACAACTCTCCAGACGTATTGATATTAGGCTTCTTAGGAGAGTAATCTTGCGCGTAAAACCAGAATCATCGAACAATGATTTAAGTTTGGCCCATAAAGCTTGTACCGTAGCTTCGGTTTTTATATGGACAAACAACGATGGATCGATTGTCATAATGATTTTTGCCCTCGCCTTCTTATTTTCACCTTCCGTTAGCCCCGTGGTGCTGGTTACATCTATGCCTTCCAGGATCATGAAGTTTTCGGCGGCAAACGCCCAGTCGTCGTAATTCTCGCGTCCTTTTAGTTTAGGAACGTTCACTGAGTAATTACCTGACATTTTAGCACTGATAGTCTATAAAAAGAAATACCGAAAGTCTACAAACACTTAGTACTTTTTACTTTTTAAACTGGGACTGGGCCCATAACCTAATAAAATAATAACTCGCATGTGGTTTGCAACAGACTGACTTTTATTTTATTGATTGACAGAAATAGAAGGTACACAGGTTCACACTCATATCAATAGATGGAGTTGGTAGTATGATATTTTGTTATTATATTACAATTTATGTATAACATGATAGAGGAATCACGCCTATGCAAAATGTATGAATTTAATATACTAACGTTAAGAAGCCGTCTAAAAATTTTTTTATACCAAATATGTGTTTGTTAGCGTTCCATTGTGAACATAGCTAACATTTGGTCCTTCTTATAAACACCACCCATACAAATGTTGTAATCCCAAATGACAGTGGGCTTATTCTAGTAAACAGCGATACCATGGTATGTCGAGATCATCGTCACCTTCCTCTGATATTTCCACACCATGAGGTCGATATCACCAGAAGTACACCCACAGACCTGACCCTCGCGCATCTGTCTCTCATTGAGATTATAAATTTCCCCAGGGACGTTCATGCGATTGGAACGGAAAAATATCTCAAGCGGAGACAAGCCGTCCACACTGAACGTAGGTCCAGCTTCCCCTCTAAATTTTCCTTCTGACCAACAAACTTTTCAAGATTGCTGGACCACTCGAAATTTACCATGTCGGGATCGGAGTCTAATAACCTCAGCGCTAAGTCGTCCCTGCTAGGTATGCCAGGCTTGGATACCAATACTGCTTCTCGACTGGGAGTATAACCATACTTTGCAGCATAAGTAATGCAAATAATACCCAAATATCCGTTGCATTTACTTCGGCCCACAATTTATTAGCCCACTAAATGACACTACTAATTTCGTGCGGTGTGTTTGAGCAAAGGACAATATTACATGCAACGAAACCGGAAAATGTGCGTCGATGACAGATCACACAATGCCTACGCGTACTACTTTTTTGTGGGTAATGAGCGATTACCTCAGCTGAAAATTTAAATGTGTTTGGAACAAAATTTACTACTGGATTCTTCTTGCAATGTTTATAAAGAAGGGAATGAACTAACTGAACTCTAAAATCCCTATGTGTGATAGAGGAATCACGCCTATGCAAAATGTATGAATTTAATATACTAACGTTAAGAAGCCGTCTAAAAAATTTTTTATACCAAATATGTGTTCGTTTGCGTTCCATTGTGAACATAGCTAACATTTGGTCCTTATAAACACCACCCATACAAATGTTGTAATCCCAAATGACAGTGGGCTTATTCTGGTAAACAGCGATACCATGGTATGTCGAGATCATCGTCACCTTCCTCTGATATTTCCACACCATGAGGTCGATATCACCAGAAGTACACCCACAGACCTGACCCTCGCGCATCTGTCTCTCATTGAGATTATAAATTTCCCCCGGGACGTTCATGCGATTGGAACGGAAAAATATCTCAAGCGGAGACAAGCCGTCCACACTGTACGTAGGTCCAGCTTCCCCTCTAAATTTTCCTTCTGACCAACAAACTTTTCAAGATTGCTGGACCACTCGAAATTTACTATGTTGGGATCGGAGTCTAATAACCTCAGCGCTAAGTCGTCCCTGCTAGGTATGCTTGGATACCAATACTGCTTCTCGACTGGGAGTATAACCATACTTTGCAGCATAAGTAATGCAAATAATACCCAAATATCCGTTGCATTTACTTCGGCCCACAATTTATTAGCCCACTAAATGACACTACTAATTTCGTGCGGTGTGTTTGAGCAAAGGACAATATTACATGCAACGCAACCGTAAAATGTGCGTCGATGACAGATCACACAATGCCTACGCGTACTACTTTTTTGTGGGTAATGAGCGATTACCTCAGCTGAAAATTAAAATGTGTTTGGAACAAAATTTACTACTGGATTCTTCTTGCAATATTTATCCAGAAGGGAATGAACTAACTGAACTCTAAAATCCCTATGTGTGATAGAGGAATCACGCCCATGCAAAATGTATGAATTTAATATACTAACGTTAAGAAGCCGCCTAAAAATTTTTTTATACCAAATATGTGTTCGTTTGCGTTCCATTGTGAACATAGCTAACATTTGGTCCTTCTTATAAACACCACCCATACAAATAATGTAATCCTAAATGACAGTGGGCTTATTCTGGTAAACAGCGATACCATGGTATGTCGAGATCATCGTCACCTTCCTCTGATATTTCCACACCATGAGGTCGATATCACCAGAAGTACACCCACAGACCTGACCCTCGCGCATCTGTCTCTCATTGAGATTATAAATTTCCCCCGGGACGTTCATGCGATTGGAACAAAAATATCTCAAGCGGAGACAAGCTGTCCACACTGAACGTAGGTCCAGCTTCCCCTCTAAATTTTCCTTCTGATCAACAAACTTTTCAAGATTGCTGGACCACTCGAAATTTACCATGTCGGGATCGGAGTCTAATAACCTCAGCGCTAAGTCGTCCCTGCTAGGTATGCCAGGCTTGGATACCAATACTGCTTCTCGACTGGGAGTATAACCATACTTTGCAGCATAAGTAATGCAAATAATACCCAAATATCCGTTGCATTTACTTCGGCCCACAATTTATTAGCCCACTAAATGACACTACTAATTTCGTGCGGTGTGTTTGAGCAAAGGACAATATTACATGCAACGCAACCGTAAAATGTGCGTCGATGACAGATCACACAATGCCTACGCGTACTACTTTTTTGTGGGTAATGAGCGATTACCTCAGCTGAAAATTTAAATGTGTTTGGAACAAAATTTACTACTGGATTCTTCTTGCAATGTTTATCCAGAAGGGAATGAACTAACTGAACTCTAAAATCCCTATGTGTGATAGAGGAATCACGCCCATGCAAAATGTATGAATTTAATATACTAACGTTAAGAAGCCGCCTAAAAATTTTTTTATACCATATATGTGTTCGTTTGCGTTCCATTGTGAACATAGCTAACATTTGGTCCTTCTTATAAACACCACCCATACAAATGTTGTAATCCCAAATGACAGTGGGCTTATTCTGGTAAACAGCGATACCATGGTATGTCGAGATCATCGTCACCTTCCTCTGATATTTCCACACCATGAGGTCGATATCACCAGAAGTACACCCACAGACCTGACCCTCGCGCATCTGTCTCTCATTGAGATTATAAATTTCCCCCGGGACGTTCATGCGATTGGAACGGAAAAATATCTCAAGCGGAGACAAGCCGTCCACACTGAACGTAGATCCAGCTTCCCCTACAAAAGTTTCCTTCTGACCAACAAACTTTTCCAAGGTTGCTGGACCACTCAAAATTTACAATGTCGGGATCGGAGGCTAATAACCTCAACGCTGAGTCGTCTCTGATGTCCATTGCGTTAGGCATACGAGTAAGGTTTGATGGGAGATCCTCCAGGTCAGCAAACGCTGCGCGTGTTTACATCATCCAACTCCTCGATGTCGCTGCCAGGGTCTCCTGGCATACCGAGGAATTTAAACGTATCCCGCCGCACACAGGCGAAAAATCAATAAAAGTCGGACAAAACATAAAAATTTATGATCATTGTAGGAAACGTGTAACGATAGGTTATGTAATAAAAATAACAATTTAATTCCTTGAAGTCCTTCGATGTTGCATTACAAATATAGCATCGATTTTGTGTCAGTTAATGCATTTATCATCTTCCCGTCTACCATGGTCATTAATAATTTGTGCTTAACTACACGGTATTTCTCCATTACAACTTTTGTTGGTATTAAAATTTCAATTTCGGCTTGAACATTTTGAGCTACCGATCTTGATAGTGCTGCAGTGGCATGAGCCATCTCTAGCTTCAACGGACGGCAATATCTTGGGGATGAAGGGCGAGGATTTTTCCAGATGAGCACAGTTTGGTGAAGGTCACATACGAGTTGGATTGGCACATTATAAGTAATCAGCATATTTGCGTCACACTGCTCAATATATTCAAATCTCTGTTTGTACTCGGAATGCCAGACAGATCCGTCACATCCCCATTTTGCTACCAGGCGAAGATTTTGTAACTGATCTGTTGTAAGCGATTGCAGGACTTCAATAAGAGACAAAAATAATCTTTGTGCAGTGTGATCCATCAAATTCTGAAGTGGAACTTCGGTACTCGTTTCAGTGTAAATAATACCTTCTGGGTAGCACCTTTTTTTGCTTCAGTTACGGTCTCATAATTAGGATACAAATTGCAGTTCATCTCCTTTGCGGAAGTCCGCAAAGTATTGTACTGAAATTTAGTCAGTTGTCCTTCAATCACCAATGATAATGCTTTGTCTGATGGAAGGCTTGCATGTGTTTTGGGAACATTAACACTGCTACTGGAATCAGCAAGAGCAACTTGTTTTATTATTTTCGACGTATGGATATCACCACGTGCACGGTATTCTACCTGGGCAGCAAAAGCCAGTTCTTTTGGTTCTAATTGTTTCCGAACATCCGCTGTCTTCCTACGTTTTGTGCGTTCGCTGCATTCCTCAAAACTCTTATTAGGTCGGCCACCAAGGTTTCCACTTATCTTTTGGGTGTGTGTCGCAACAGGAAATGTAATGTAGATATTAAACCAGTCTTTGTTGGCGTTAACACACCGAGAAAAATTCCTGTGCGCTTGAAGAAGTTTTGTCTTATATACAGACACCAATCTTCCTAGGGAGCGCTTTATTTCGTCTGTAAGTTCATTTACTTTCAGAGCACTTTGAACTATTTTTTGCAAATAAGTAATTTTATCTTGCTCCTTTTTGGAAGTTTCCTCCCTGTAGTAGCCGATTAAAGTGTGTCTGCTAAAACTCACTTCCTCGTCAGCTGATCCTAAAACAATATTAACCCTTCGACCACCTCTTCGCCTACTCGTTCTTCTATTGCGTACATCTCTATCACGCTCTCCAGGGGACACATACAAAAAGTGGGTATCCAGGGCTAAAAATGAGTTCTCCACGTCAACGTCCAGCGCCAGCGGCACGCCATTTTCATCAAAAATCCGTAGCACCACAGGTGCGCAGTGAAAACAAATACTATATTATTATGACAAGATCCTCCGGCGACTCGCAAGCATCATTCTAAGAATACAAACATAAAAAGCGTAAGTGCACTGCAACCCATAAGTAATATAACCGTAAACCACAATAAAGGCATTACCTCTCGTGCTGACATCTCCCAGCGTGATAAATGGGGCTGTTCGGCAGGTTCGGCCATTGTTTCATGCTAAAACATAGGAAAAACGTCTTTGCAAAAAACTGCCACCCAAAAGCCACCACATGCCAAAAAAAACTCTGACACTAGAAAATCATAACAAATTATATAGCAAACTAAAGTGGGTTACTATCTCATCGTCTTCGAGGTCGCTAACATCGCTTAATCCTTCCTCTTCATCGTAAAGGAGGTCGAGAAAGTCCGCAGGCGGATCCTCGTCGATGCGCCATGTTGACATGTCTTAAAACAAAAAGTAAATATATTATTGATGAACAATCTACACATCATCATCTAACCCTAAAGTAAACAGAGCTTGTTTTATGGGTACTACTAGATAACTCATATAATTAATATAATCTAATACTACCTAAAAAACATACGGATCGAATTGAGAACCTCCTTCTTTTTTTGTCGATTAAAAATATGATACTATCCCTCTACAGATCGAAAACACCCAGAATACCCGGAACATTTTTTAGCAAATTATGCACAAATTTGACCCGAGGCGGGAATCGAACCCGCAATCTCCCGCGTCGCAGACAGACTTAGCGTCACTGAGGTCGTCAAGAAACAAAAAGTATTGTCGTAATAGTACTCGTATAATACGGGGTAATACGAGTCGTATTACCCCTGTGTCGTAATTTTCTTGTAATAAAAACAAATAAAAAAAATAACAAAGTTATGACGTAAAAGTAAATATAAATTCATTACGAGATGCCACGATCACTATCGATATTATCAAAACTTAATCGTATAATTATCGACCCTATTGAAAACATCCGACAAAAAAGTTTCACATCATCGACCGGCATACTACGTCCTTAGCACTATACAAATAAAGACCAAAATGGCTCGCTGGATATTGAATGACGCCCGCCCTTTTTTATGTGCATTGTTCATCATTTTTTTCTGTTTTTATTTTACTAAAATGACCATAATGCACTGTTAGATCGTTGTGTAAACGAGTTACAATAAATTTTACACTATTATCATTATGTCGGGCCGCAGTGGGGCAGAGCGGGTCGCAGCGCAGCGCAAAATGCTTACCTAGCACATGAATACTAATAAAAAAAAAAAATGAATGATTTGAAAACGAATAAAAAAATGGCTAATAACGAAGATTTGAAACCAATAAAAAAAACTTTCTACTGAACAAAATTTACTACTGGATTCCTCTTGCAATGTTTATCCAGAAGGGAATGAACTAACTGAACTCTAAAATCCCTGTGTGAAAGAGGAATCACGCCTATGCAAAATGTATGAATTTAATATACTAACGTTAAGAAGCCGCCTAAATTTTTTTTTATACCAAATATGTGTTCGTTTACGTTCCATTGTGAACATGGCTAACATTTGGTCCTTTTTATAAACACCACCTATACAAATGTTGTAATCCCAAATGACAGTGGACTTATTCTGGTACACAGCGAACCCATGGTATGTCGAGATCATCGTCACATTGATCTGATCTTTCCACACCATGAGGTCGATATCACCAAAAGTACACCCACAGACCTGACCCTCGCGCAATTGTCTCTAATTGAGGTTATAAATTTCTCCCGGCACGTTCATGAGATTGGAACAGAGGGTTCCTACTTCCTACACAATCGAGTCCTTTGGTCATAAGAACGCGGACAAGTGCTGGCGAATTATAAAAGTTATCCATCATCCAGACAGAATCTAAGTTATAATAATCACGAGTATATGGTTGTGGCGTCGCGTATTTTCGGATAATTCCTATTATGTCGTATTTGGCATCCATTTTACGACTTTCCGGGATCCTCTTGAAGTCGTTTAATAAAGACAATAAAAAATATCTATCCCCATCTTCGGAATCATCTTCTCTTGCATTTTTTTTAATTCTGTAGTCTTTCTGCAAGTATTTTTAAAAGCGTGTTAGTTTCATTGTTATCGTCGGCAGATGAACTCTTAGTTTTATTTTTCGATTTGTAAAGAGTTTTCATTTCAACTGTCAAATTTTTACCGCGGCAACTCAGTTGCGTGCGATCTCGCCGATAATATCTGTAAAAAACCGTTTGGTTAGCACTACCAGCTACCACCGCTTACTTGCGAAGTTATATCTTATATCCACCTAGCGGCATCAATAACTTATTCCTACAATGATTTCTTCTTATTTGTCAGGATATATCATTGGTCACGTCACGTAGCATGTTGTCGCCCAATCTAACACGCTCCAAATTATCTATTCACGCCGAGTCGAGTCGTGATTCTCGGGAGTCCTGCGGGCCCATCAAAGTGTCATAGCATCGCTCTGAAAAAAGCCAATTTACTCGCAGGATGACAGGATATTTTTTCTAGCTTTCATCCTTCCAATTTCATCCTTCGTCCTGGTTTAACACACCGTTTTTTTATCTGAAGTTATAAAGATTCTGTCGGTGTTGCAGAGACGGATGCGTGCTCATCAGACACGGCCTTCGCACGCACGTGCATTGCATTTTACTGCACTGTTGCCTGTTGCTATCCGTTCGCTCGGAACATTCTTTGAGAAAATACATGAGTTAAATTCATCTTTTTTACTCTCAAATACTTGATCACATTATTTTCTGTAACTATTGTCAACGTGTTTTTACATACTCTAACATCCTTATATTATTAGATACCTTTATGTGGTCAGTGATTTGACCTTTGACTGAGAGCTAGTTTTAAATATTATTAATTAATTTAACCTTGTACCATGCTTGTGTTTCTCCTGTTAGTGATTGAAACTTATATACTTACATTCAATTTTATTATTAATTGTGTATGAGGATGAAACATCATGACTTGAAATACATATAGTTCGTGACCTATAATAGTATGTAGACTGCGTTAAATGCAGGAACTGCGCGAGCGAAGTCTCTGACGGAAGCTAGTGTAACATAAATTTCGATGTATTAAGAAATAAAATATTTAAAATTCTCCGATATGATACTCACGGCCTTTAAAACGTGTATTGTAATACGATTGGCGCCGAAACTCCGCCCGAACAGGTTTCGTTGGTCTTAATGAATTTTTTTCAGTGTGCGATGAACAAATTTATAGCTCTTCTCGTACATGAGGCTGCGCGAACGCCGACGATATTTAGGTCGCCCGAAATAAACGCGCTCCCACTGCATTGCGTCTACGTGGATGACATTACCACTCTGGCAGGACCAGTTTAGTTGAGCATTATGTTGATATGTCCGAACCAAAACCGAATGAAACAAAGATAAAGTATCTTTTGTTTAACTATAATTTTATATAATTAAAATTGATAAATGGCAAAACTAAAAGGCTTTTGCGATAAACCTTGCTTAACTGACTTAAATATAAGATGAGCGACCGTACGGTTATGTTGCTTGTTATCATTTCCGCAATCTAAAGCCGGGTCCAGACATGATCATTTGACCGATCCTATCACCGTATCCGTATCTCTACGTATTGTATCAAGCCCCGTATCAAGTTGTGGACGCCTCCGATTTGCTCCGTATCCGTATCTTCACAATAGTCATGATCGCGTATCAAATTGCCCAGTTCAGTTTCTGCTCTCGATCAAACATGTCGTCGCAGTTGGTTGAAATGTACGAGAATTTAGCAATTTCATGTGCCTGTTTTATTGTCATTCACAACATTCTAACCTCAAGACCAAAACAGAGACAATGGTGGCAAACGGAACTATTTAGAAACAGAAACAGACTTGGAGGAAGAGCTTTGATGAGAGACCTAAGATTTCAACACATAAGCGGTAAATACAAAAACTTCACCCGTATGGCACCTAGTGACTTCGAATATTTGTTAAATTTAATTGGCCACAAAATTAAAAAAAGGGATACTACATACAGGAAAGCAATTTCTGTTGAAGAAAGATTAAGTATCACATTGAGATTTTTAGCCAGCGGAGATTCCTATACAAGCCTACAATATTTATTCAGAGTTTCGAAACAATCGATAAGTGTTATAGTGCCAGAGACCTGTCAAGCTATCGTGGAGGCATTAAAAGACAACATCAAGGTAGGATATTTTTTATTATAGAAATAATTATTGATCCATGTCATCAATTTATTTATAAGTTTGTAAACAATTATTGTTTATTACTAATAATTGATGTCATGGATCAAATCATGAAAAGAATCTTCGGAATCCATCGACGAATCATCCACTCGAGTCACTGGAGAATGTGCTTGATTTTCAGTCATGTACGGGGCTAAACTTTGTGCTCTGTTTGAATACACAGACATTTGTGTAGTTGTAGTCTCTGACATGGGATATGTAGATGCCGGAGTGGAGTACCCGCGCTGATATTCATATTGTCCACAATCAGCGTTATATAGGATATTGTTTATTTGATGTTCCACAGTCATGTAGGTTTGCTTGGAATAACCCCTAAATTTGCCTGCCAAATAATTAGCGTATAGCTGATACTGGTCTAATCCAGTAGCAGGTGCAGTCGAAGCAGTGGCTACCGCTTTAGCAGCCGAAGCTGATGATGACAGCAAATCAAATGCCGATTGCAACATTGGGTTCTGGTTCGCGACGTATTTTCTCTTTTTCGGAAGTGGAGATTTGAATTGCGATTTTGATAAATTCTTTGCATTAACGGTTGTTTTGTCCGATTCAGTGCGCTCGGTGGAACAGGGTTGTTTATCTTGTGACTGATCATGATCTTCACCTATGTTCTCATTTTCCTCATTTTCAGATGTATTATCCTTCAAAGCGCGGTCTTGGCCTTCCTGCAAGCAAAATAAAATAATTATAATATATTTGTTACAGATACCTTCATCGCATCAAGAATGGGAGGAAATTAGTTCCGAGTTTCAAAACTGTTGGGATCTTCCACACGTGGTTGGTGCTATGGACGGAAAACACATCATGTTGCAGGCACCTTTCAATAGCGGATCGGAGTTTTATAATTATAAACAATTTTTTAGTATTGTTATGTTCGCTTTAGTTGATGCTTCATATAAATTTATATTTGTCGATATAGGGTGTCAAGGGAGAATTTCCGATGGAGGTGTATTTAATGATTCCATTCTCAAGGAAAAAATTTCAAACAACTCATTAAATCTTCCATCTCCGAAACTATTAGAAGGAACGAATAGCATTATACCATACTATTTTGTAGCAGACAGTGCATTCCCGTTAGGTATCCATATTATGAAGCCATATCCAGGTGTACATCCTACAGGATCATTAAAAAAATATTTAATTATCGATTATCAAGAGCTCGACGAGTGGTTGAAAATGCTTTTGGCATTTCAGCTAGTGTTTTTAGAGTACTACGCAAGCCAATGCTACTCCAACCTGAAGTGGCACAACTGATTGTGATGACAATATGTCATCTTCACAACTTCTTAATAAAAAATACTAATTCTGCAAATATTTATGCACCACCAGGTAGTATTGATAGTGAAGTAGAAGGGTCAGTAACAATGGGAAGATGGCGTCTCGAAAATAACGATATAACTTCATTATTGCCTATCACGAATACCCCACGCAGAGCTTCTTTGTCGGCCCATGTAATGAGGGATAAAATTGCTGAATATTGCTGTACAGTCGGAAAATTATCATGGCAAGATCATATGAATTAGACTTGAAGGCCGTAGCATATGCCGCCGCGGCACACATAAGAAAATCGAAATCAAAATAATTAAAGTTAAATGTAATAATGTGGTTGTGCTGAGGATACTCACAGTATTAATTCTCGGGCGAGGCTTGTTTCTGTCCATCAGAAATTGCAAATATTTGAAAGCGAACCAAGAAGACTGGTATATTTCATCAGCTCCTATAATTTAAAATTATGCAATTATTAATACTACGATATAGAAATAAGTATAACTATTCTAATCCCATCACATTCAGAGTAGTTTTCAATTTCTGGCTTTTTCTGGTATTAGTGTGTAGTTAAATTAAAAATAATAATATTTTTTTTTATAATGTGTTTATGTTTTGTAATTTCATTTAATATGTATTTTACTTCTATATCCATATAGTAAAAAGCTTAATCTAAGATTAAAGATAAATAAAGAGGAATAATAATAAAATAATAATTATAAAATATCAATTGAGTTTTCATGAACGGGTACGAGTAGAGTGCGTGCAAAATAATGCTACTCTGTTCGCCGACCGAACTTCACAAACCGGCATAGATTTTGCACGCACTAGCAGTATCTACTTACCTTTTCCTGTTGTGCTGGTTTTAGCGATTTTTGATTTTTCACGGCGAAGGGCAGCCAACAAATAATCCATCTTTTTCTTCAATTCACCAACTGGACACTCCATTTCGACGGAGAGTTCATCCCAGGCCTCCTGCTTCAGATTCCTGTTGTAATAGCTTTTGTGACTGGGGTCCCATAATACTTGCTTTTCTTTATAGGCCTCGATAAATTTAATAACATTTTCATTGTTCCAATTCATTGTTTTTACTTCACGGCAAGGACTGAAAATGACGCGCACGTGCAACAGACCGATCGTCGCGAGTGACGCGTCCAGACTGACCCACGTCCGTATCTGTATCACCTTTGATGATCGGACAAAAACCGACACGACATGGGTCGGCCCGTATCATAATGGCGTATCGAGATCCCGTATCATGATACGTATATCATTACCCGTCCACATATGCGATCATGATACGCGTCGACGATACGGATACGGTGATCGGATCGGGCAAATGATACATGTCTGGACCCGGCTTAAGGTTCCGTTACTTGTTCAAAAACTACTACGCCAAACATAACGTAATTTTTGAGTACTGTCAAACCCGTACTACATTAGCCTAAACACGATAAAAGATTATTAATACCCGTGATAATGTGTGTGTGAGTTGTTTGCTCGGTCCACGAGACCATGCTATTGCGCACGCGCACGATCTCCAAGGCCATTTTGTTTACGCGTACCTTCGCCCGCATCATGTTTACGCATGTTCAATATTAAACGGCCAACTGGAAGATCCAACGCCCCCAAACAATCTTCGCGATGCGGAAGTGCTTCGTCAATCAGTCTGGTTATATCAACGAGAAAATGGCGCCAAACGCTTCATTGAACGTTTGGCGGGAAACGTCATTGCGTAACACTGTGAAAGTATTTTCACCGCATCTCAGCGTATTTCGCGTGTATCATAGTGCTTTATTTATAGCCTTACGTTTATGCGTTAATTCTTTATCTATTGTGTCCTCTTTTATTACCATATTAGTGTTTATTGTTGTATTATCGACCACGTTGTCGTTCCGTTACGCAATCTTATGAAAATTCAGCGACGCAGGGTCAACATTCAGTTCTGAAGTTCAAGTTTGGCCATTTATCCTCTTTACCTTTTTCAAATTAGCATTATTTATTGCCGAGGTTATGTTTTTGATATCCACGTATTCTGTTACCAATTGTTTGGCGGGAAATGGAGACGACTGGTCGGCCTTGGCTCTCGTGACGTCATTGACATAGTTCCCGGCTGCAGAAACCGCCACTTTTTGCCGTGATTCAGCCAATTATTAATATTATTATGGCATAAGAATAGCAACTGCGCTACCATCTTAGTTAGATTAACTCTTCACTTTTCCTTAATGGTTTCGTGCGCCTTCTTAACTTTCTTTTTAATCTAAACAAACATCTTTATCTTCATCTATTTATATGTTCAGGTATCCTTTAGTTTCGGATTGGTGTTAGTACAATGTATTTTGAAAGTTATCATTTTCTTTTGTGTAACGATATTAGCGTGCTATTGAGCACTCCTCAAACAATACACTACTTGACCATATGACACTTAAATCGTATTAGCCTTGAGAGCTAGCGTTGCTATGCCATGGTTTTTGTGATATGTTTATTTGGCTTCGTTCATTCATTGATATCGTGTTTGCTTCTGTTCGTTGAATCTTTATAAAAAGTTTTGAAACGGTCGATGTGTTTTGTTATCTAATTGATTGTAGCACCATCGGCTGTTATATCGATCTGAGAACACCCATCTTACTCTACATCGATATTCTAATTTACTGTTCTGGGAATTTCATTATTTTTAACTACTATGAAAGCACCCTTCGGAGTCTTTGAACCAGTAACTCACAGCCGAAGACCATTAACAGTACAGATTAAACAGTAGTAAAAATGTCGTTAAACTTTTATAGTTATTAAGGCCATAATTTGAAAATCAGTATTACGTTCACAAAGGGTGTCGCCGCCCCCAGGGATTATAAAAAAGGATTTCGATACTGTTCGTGCATTATGAGCGCTACAGTTGCTTTTTTACTGGCCTTTCCTCTGGATATAGCCGTAAAGATGTCAACCGCCGTAAGGCTCTAGCTCTAGCCACCCGGTATAGATGGTAACAAACTTTTCGTTGCTCGTAAAAAAGTAACCGCGCGGCCACGCCTTTATTATATTATGCAAGCAAGGCTAGGTGCAGTAATAGTAAAAAAATAATTATCTATACTAATAATCCCCAAGTACGGTAGACTAGACATCCTCTCAGATCTCCAGGCGCTTAGTATCCTTTGAAGATGTCTAGTGGGGGTAGTCAGAGGGACGTCCAAACATTATATGCCACATGCCCACATTTTGCAATAGTTAGCATTCCATACGTGACAGGTTGCAAGCCCATTGCCGCTAATATTATAAATGCGAAACTAACTCTGTCTGTCTATCTGTGAAGTTATCACGGAAAACCGCTGGACCGATTGAATAAATAATATAATCATAATGTAACATAGTTATATATAAATATATTTTGTTGGTGGTTTAAAATAATAACTTTCGATGCCCTAAGAATGCAAGCTGACTATGCTGTGTTTAGCATTTACGAGTACCATCGCCTCTAACAACTAACTCGTTGATCACGAATACACAAATCACGCCCTACGATAAGTCGGTCAACTGAGGCATACCGATTTGCCTGTAATTTTATCGACAACCATTTTATTTAAATAGAACACAGCAACGCTGGCGGCAGAGATAGGTATGGTACTGCCCCTAAATTGAGTAGGATCTCTAATAGCTACCTGGGTTTCGTATCAAACCCTGTATTGTAATCAAATGTAAAATAAAAAAATAAAATAAATAGGATCACGACTGTAATCCCCAAGTACGGCAGACATCCTCTCAGATCTTTAGACGCTTAGATCCTTTGAAGATGTCTAGTGGGGGTAGTCAGAGGCACGTCCAAACATTATATTTGGCACATGCCCACATTTTGCAGTAGTTAGCATTCTATACGTGACAAGTTGCAAGACCATCGCCGCTTATAAGAATACTAACTGGTTTCCTCACGATGTTTTCCTTCACCGTTTTGAGCACGTGTTTTTGATGCGCATATAAATTTTTCGAACAGAAAAATCCATTGATGCACGCCGGGATTCGCTCCCACTCGGCCAACACTGCTTAATCAAATGTAATAAAGTAATAATGTACTAAAGCGGTTCCATTTCCTCTTTTCAGATTTTCTGAAGCCACGTAAGCGACTGTCGAACAGCGCAAAGAAGTCCCCGGGCCACAGCCACAAGCACGAGTGCGGCCACGGAGCGCACATCCGCCCGCCCAAAGTAGCTCGTCTCGCCCAAACCAACTTCAAGCGGACCAGCTAAGCCGCCCATGCAGAATTGAACGCAATATCCACTATGGACCAATCTCAATTCGGGCAGCTACATAAACCCCAGCTTCATCCGTCGAAGTGTTGTGCAAGGTCCGGAACGACTTGAAAATTGTACGTGTTTATTTATTAATTTTGTCAAAAGAACAAAACTAAATAATGTTAAGTAATTTGTAAAGAGAAAGTTTGCAGAATATTGATAGCGTTTATTATAATTTAATATATTATTCTAATGTTAGGCAATGTCACACAAAAACATCACATTTTGCTCAACGTTTAATCGCGTGCAGTTTAATACGGATTCCCAAAATTCTCTCATAGGCTCGACTTGCAAATACTTATTGAAATGTGACAATTAAATATAAGTTTATTATGATCTCTTTCAATAATTAAGTTATATTAAGTGTATTAGTGATAAGGTATCATGATTAACTTTAAGATTTGGCTCATTGGATGCTTCACGACGTCTCCCTTCATGATTCTAGTAATCAGAAGGCCACAATAAACAATGTTCTTGAAAATATTAAGATGTATTTGTAGAGAAATATAATTTCTAAACGTACATATGCATCAGATTATTTTCGATTCATTCTAAAACTAAATAACAGCACTTTCGTGTGTTTGCTTCGCTTTCGCGAGAAACACGCGAAATAACTCCCGCGAAATTATTACCCAACAGTAAGTAAAAAAAAAAAAAGTAAAAAACATTACAGTTGAAAATGGTTTGTGGTGATGTGCCAAAAGTGAAGAGGATTCTGTTGGACGGGTTGATAATTGGTCTGGTTGTTAGCTCTCATTTATGGAAGGTTGTACCCTATCACTCTCTCTATCAAAGTGTTGGGAGTGTCTGGAAGTTTTCTATCACTCATTAATTTCTGTCCATTGATTGATGGCAATGGGAAGGATCTTCCTTAAGTCGGAAGCACAAGCAATTTTCTCCTCTGTTGTTTTCTCGTTGAACTTGTAGAGGCAACACTCCTTATCCTCTAATAGGTTGTTCAACTCTAGAAGGTCAGAGTTTAGCAGAATTCTCCAGATTTTGGGTCCGGTGTCCAAGTTGTTGAGAACTGAAAGATTCTTGTATTTGGCTGACGAAACCTTCATACAGACTCTGCGGGATGTCACAAATTGAACAACCCCAGCACGGCTTCTATATACTCTTCCCTCTTCTGGGTTCAAGACAGGAGTTTCAGCCCTGGATGTAGAAGAGCTTGCTGTATTCTTCGGAATGGCTCTAACTGCAGGCTTGCTGAAAGAAGGCAAAGTGGATGTCTCCAAGATCTTCTTTTCAATCATCTCATGATATTGGGTCAAGGACTTAGATAAGGTGTTCCAGGTTTTCGCCATGGAGTCAGCAAAAGTTTGAGTGTTTGCCTCCTGGATCTCCATCTCCCTGGCCTTGACCACCATGTCATCGCGGAGAGATGCTATATCCGCCAAGTGGGTCCCAATATCCTTGGACATCGCTATTTGAAATGTATCGATAGACATCTCAATTGTTAAACGCAGAGACAGATAGGAGTGTCTTGCTGAGGAGCTGAGATTCCTTGTGACCTGCCAGAAATCACCTTTCAACAAATGTGTCAACTTAGTGTAAAGGTGTTTCAGGGAAGGGGTATGATTCGGTTCAGATTTGTCGATGGAGTCAAGAATCTCCAGAACCCTAACATCCAACCAATCAGTTATCTGGAGAATGATAGAGGCAAGCTTAATGAGATGATTCTCTTCCTCTTCAAGACATGATGGGGCAGGGGTCAATACATAGCTCCGTGGGTTGAATGGAGGAATGTGGTACCCTTCTTGCCCCGTCATGTGATCCTCGGAATCGTCTAACCCCTCCATGAGGGAGCCTAGGATGTCATTTTTGGAGGCGGGAGTCTCGTCAGTCTTGGTAAATACTCAATTTAAAACTTTCTGTTACTCTCCCGTAACATATATATTTAGCAGTTTTGCTAAATAATTCAATTAAATAATGGTAGTTCAATATAACTTTTGATATTTTTGAGTATTTGTCTTTTAACAATATTACTGCTGTAAGTAAAAAAAAAAAAAGTAAAAAACATTACAGTTGAAAATGGTTTGTGGTGATGTGCCAAAAGTGAAGAGGATTCTGTTGGACGGGTTGATAATTGGTCTGGTTGTTAGCTCTCATTTATGGAAGGTTGTACCCTATCACTCTCTCTATCAAAGTGTTGGGAGTGTCTGGAAGTTTTCTATCACTCATTAATTTCTGTCCATTGATTGATGGCAATGGGAAGGATCTTCCTTAAGTCGGAAGCACAAGCAATTTTCTCCTCTGTTGTTTTCTCGTTGAACTTGTAGAGGCAACACTCCTTATCCTCTAATAGGTTGTTCAACTCTAGAAGGTCAGAGTTTAGCAGAATTCTCCAGATTTTGGGTCCGGTGTCCAAGTTGTTGAGAACTGAAAGATTCTTGTATTTGGCTGACGAAACCTTCATACAGACTCTGCGGGATGTCACAAATTGAACAACCCCAGCACGGCTTCTATATACTCTTCCCTCTTCTGGGTTCAAGACAGGAGTTTCAGCCCTGGATGTAGAAGAGCTTGCTGTATTCTTCGGAATGGCTCTAACTGCAGGCTTGCTGAAAGAAGGCAAAGTGGATGTCTCCAAGATCTTCTTTTCAATCATCTCATGATATTGGGTCAAGGACTTAGATAAGGTGTTCCAGGTTTTCGCCATGGAGTCAGCAAAAGTTTGAGTGTTTGCCTCCTGGATCTCCATCTCCCTGGCCTTGACCACCATGTCATCGCGGAGAGATGCTATATCCGCCAAGTGGGTCCCAATATCCTTGGACATCGCTATTTGAAATGTATCGATAGACATCTCAATTGTTAAACGCAGAGACAGATAGGAGTGTTTTGCTGAGGAGCTGAGATTCCTTGTGACCTGCCAGAAATCACCTTTCAACAAATGTGTCAACTTAGTGTAAAGGTGTTTCAGGGAAGGGGTATGATTCGGTTCAGATTTGTCGATGGAGTCAAGAATCTCCAGAACCCTAACATCCAACCAATCAGTTATCTGGAGAATGATAGAGGCAAGCTTAATGAGATGATTCTCTTCCTCTTCAAGACATGATGGGGCAGGGGTCAATACATAGCTCCGTGGGTTGAATGGAGGAATGTGATACCCTTCTTGCCCCGTCATGTGATCCTCGGAATCGTCTAACCCCTCCATGAGGGAGCCTAGGATGTCATTTTTGGAGGCGGGAGTCTCGTCAGTCTTGGTAAATACTCAATTTAAAACTTTCTGTTACTCTCCCGTAACATATATATTTAGCAGTTTTGCTAAATAATTCAATTAAATAATGGTAGTTCAATATAACTTTTGATATTTTTGAGTATTTGTCTTTTAACAATATTACTGCTGTAAGTAAAAAAAAAAAAAAAGTAAAAAACATTACAGTTGAAAATGGTTTGTGGTGATGTGCCAAAAGTGAAGAGGATTCTGTTGGACGGGTTGATAATTGGTCTGGTTGTTAGCTCTCATTTATGGAAGGTTGTACCCTATCACTCTCTCTATCAAAGTGTTGGGAGTGTCTGGAAGTTTTCTATCACTCATTAATTTCTGTCCATTGATTGATGGCAATGGGAAGGATCTTCCTTAAGTCGGAAGCACAAGCAATTTTCTCCTCTGTTGTTTTCTCGTTGAACTTGTAGAGGCAACACTCCTTATCCTCTAATAGGTTGTTCAACTCTAGAAGGTCAGAGTTTAGCAGAATTCTCCAGATTTTGGGTCCGGTGTCCAAGTTGTTGAGAACTGAAAGATTCTTGTATTTGGCTGACGAAACCTTCATACAGACTCTGCGGGATGTCACAAATTGAACAACCCCAGCACGGCTTCTATATACTCTTCCCTCTTCTGGGTTCAAGACAGGAGTTTCAGCCCTGGATGTAGAAGAGCTTGCTGTATTCTTCGGAATGGCTCTAACTGCAGGCTTGCTGAAAGAAGGCAAAGTGGATGTCTCCAAGATCTTCTTTTCAATCATCTCATGATATTGGGTCAAGGACTTAGATAAGGTGTTCCAGGTTTTCGCCATGGAGTCAGCAAAAGTTTGAGTGTTTGCCTCCTGGATCTCCATCTCCCTGGCCTTGACCACCATGTCATCGCGGAGAGATGCTATATCCGCCAAGTGGGTCCCAATATCCTTGGACATCGCTATTTGAAATGTATCGATAGACATCTCAATTGTTAAACGCAGAGACAGATAGGAGTGTCTTGCTGAGGAGCTGAGATTCCTTGTGACCTGCCAGAAATCACCTTTCAACAAATGTGTCAACTTAGTGTAAAGGTGTTTCAGGGAAGGGGTATGATTCGGTTCAGATTTGTCGATGGAGTCAAGAATCTCCAGAACCCTAACATCCAACCAATCAGTTATCTGGAGAATGATAGAGGCAAGCTTAATGAGATGATTCTCTTCCTCTTCAAGACATGATGGGGCAGGGGTCAATACATAGCTCCGTGGGTTGAATGGAGGAATGTGATACCCTTCTTGCCCCGTCATGTGATCCTCGGAATCGTCTAACCCCTCCATGAGGGAGCCTAGGATGTCATTTTTGGAGGCGGGAGTCTCGTCAGTCTTGGTAAATACTCAATTTAAAACTTTCTGTTACTCTCCCGTAACATATATATTTAGCAGTTTTGCTAAATAATTCAATTAAATAATGGTAGTTCAATATAACTTTTGATATTTTTGAGTATTTGTCTTTTAACAATATTACTGCTGTAAGTAAAAAAAAAAAAAAGTAAAAAACATTACAGTTGAAAATGGTTTGTGGTGATGTGCCAAAAGTGAAGAGGATTCTGTTGGACGGGTTGATAATTGGTCTGGTTGTTAGCTCTCATTTATGGAAGGTTGTACCCTATCACTCTCTCTATCAAAGTGTTGGGAGTGTCTGGAAGTTTTCTATCACTCATTAATTTCTGTCCATTGATTGATGGCAATGGGAAGGATCTTCCTTAAGTCGGAAGCACAAGCAATTTTCTCCTCTGTTGTTTTCTCGTTGAACTTGTAGAGGCAACACTCCTTATCCTCTAATAGGTTGTTCAACTCTAGAAGGTCAGAGTTTAGCAGAATTCTCCAGATTTTGGGTCCGGTGTCCAAGTTGTTGAGAACTGAAAGATTCTTGTATTTGGCTGACGAAACCTTCATACAGACTCTGCGGGATGTCACAAATTGAACAACCCCAGCACGGCTTCTATATACTCTTCCCTCTTCTGGGTTCAAGACAGGAGTTTCAGCCCTGGATGTAGAAGAGCTTGCTGTATTCTTCGGAATGGCTCTAACTGCAGGCTTGCTGAAAGAAGGCAAAGTGGATGTCTCCAAGATCTTCTTTTCAATCATCTCATGATATTGGGTCAAGGACTTAGATAAGGTGTTCCAGGTTTTCGCCATGGAGTCAGCAAAAGTTTGAGTGTTTGCCTCCTGGATCTCCATCTCCCTGGCCTTGACCACCATGTCATCGCGGAGAGATGCTATATCCGCCAAGTGGGTCCCAATATCCTTGGACATCGCTATTTGAAATGTATCGATAGACATCTCAATTGTTAAACGCAGAGACAGATAGGAGTGTCTTGCTGAGGAGCTGAGATTCCTTGTGACCTGCCAGAAATCACCTTTCAACAAATGTGTCAACTTAGTGTAAAGGTGTTTCAGGGAAGGGGTATGATTCGGTTCAGATTTGTCGATGGAGTCAAGAATCTCCAGAACCCTAACATCCAACCAATCAGTTATCTGGAGAATGATAGAGGCAAGCTTAATGAGATGATTCTCTTCCTCTTCAAGACATGATGGGGCAGGGGTCAATACATAGCTCCGTGGGTTGAATGGAGGAATGTGATACCCTTCTTGCCCCGTCATGTGATCCTCGGAATCGTCTAACCCCTCCATGAGGGAGCCTAGGATGTCATTCTTGGAGGCGGGAGTCTCGTCAGTCTTGGTAAATACTCAATTTAAAACTTTCTGTTACTCTCCCGTAACATATATATTTAGCAGTTTTGCTAAATAATTCAATTAAATAATGGTAGTTCAATATAACTTTTGATATTTTTGAGTATTTGTCTTTTAACAATATTACTGCTGTAAGTAAAAAAAAAAAAAAGTAAAAAACATTACAGTTGAAAATGGTTTGTGGTGATGTGCCAAAAGTGAAGAGGATTCTGTTGGACGGGTTGATAATTGGTCTGGTTGTTAGCTCTCATTTATGGAAGGTTGTACCCTATCACTCTCTCTATCAAAGTGTTGGGAGTGTCTGGAAGTTTTCTATCACTCATTAATTTCTGTCCATTGATTGATGGCAATGGGAAGGATCTTCCTTAAGTCGGAAGCACAAACAATTTTCTCCTCTGTTGTTTTCTCGTTGAACTTGTAGAGGCAACACTCCTTATCCTCTAATAGGTTGTTCAACTCTAGAAGGTCAGAGTTTAGCAGAATTCTCCAGATTTTGGGTCCGGTGTCCAAGTTGTTGAGAACTGAAAGATTCTTGTATTTGGCTGACGAAACCTTCATACAGACTCTGCGGGATGTCACAAATTGAACAACCCCAGCACGGCTTTTATATACTCTTCCCTCTTCTGGGTTCAAGACAGGAGTTTCAGCCCTGGATGTAGAAGAGCTTGCTGTATTCTTCGGAATGGCTCTAACTGCAGGCTTGCTGAAAGAAGGCAAAGTGGATGTCTCCAAGATCTTCTTTTCAATCATCTCATGATATTGGGTCAAGGACTTAGATAAGGTGTTCCAGGTTTTCGCCATGGAGTCAGCAAAAGTTTGAGTGTTTGCCTCCTGGATCTCCATCTCCCTGGCCTTGACCACCATGTCATCGCGGAGAGATGCTATATCCGCCAAGTGGGTCCCAATATCCTTGGACATCGCTATTTGAAATGTATCGATAGACATCTCAATTGTTAAACGCAGAGACAGATAGGAGTGTCTTGCTGAGGAGCTGAGATTCCTTGTGACCTGCCAGAAATCACCTTTCAACAAATGTGTCAACTTAGTGTAAAGGTGTTTCAGGGAAGGGGTATGATTCGGTTCAGATTTGTCGATGGAGTCAAGAATCTCCAGAACCCTAACATCCAACCAATCAGTTATCTGGAGAATGATAGAGGCAAGCTTAATGAGATGATTCTCTTCCTCTTCAAGACATGATGGGGCAGGGGTCAATACATAGCTCCGTGGGTTGAATGGAGGAATGTGATACCCTTCTTGCCCCGTCATGTGATCCTCGGAATCGTCTAACCCCTCCATGAGGGAGCCTAGGATGTCATTCTTGGAGGCGGGAGTCTCGTCAGTCTTGTTAAATACTCAATTTAAAACTTTCTGTTACTCTCCCGTAACATATATATTTAGCAGTTTTGCTAAATAATTCAATTAAATAATGGTAGTTCAATATAACTTTTGATATTTTTGAGTATTTGTCTTTTAACAATATTACTGCTGTAAGTAAAAAAAAAAAAAGTAAAAAACATTACAGTTGAAAATGGTTTGTGGTGATGTGCCAAAAGTGAAGAGGATTCTGTTGGACGGGTTGATAATTGGTCTGGTTGTTAGCTCTCATTTATGGAAGGTTGTACCCTATCACTCTCTCTATCAAAGTGTTGGGAGTGTCTGGAAGTTTTCTATCACTCATTAATTTCTGTCCATTGATTGATGGCAATGGGAAGGATCTTCCTTAAGTCGGAAGCACAAGCAATTTTCTCCTCTGTTGTTTTCTCGTTGAACTTGTAGAGGCAACACTCCTTATCCTCTAATAGGTTGTTCAACTCTAGAAGGTCAGAGTTTAGCAGAATTCTCCAGATTTTGGGTCCGGTGTCCAAGTTGTTGAGAACTGAAAGATTCTTGTATTTGGCTGACGAAACCTTCATACAGACTCTGCGGGATGTCACAAATTGAACAACCCCAGCACGGCTTCTATATACTCTTCCCTCTTCTGGGTTCAAGACAGGAGTTTCAGCCCTGGATGTAGAAGAGCTTGCTGTATTCTTCGGAATGGCTCTAACTGCAGGCTTGCTGAAAGAAGGCAAAGTGGATGTCTCCAAGATCTTCTTTTCAATCATCTCATGATATTGGGCCAAGGACTTAGATAAGGTGTTCCAGGTTTTCGCCATGGAGTCAGCAAAAGTTTGAGTGTTTGCCTCCTGGATCTCCATCTCCCTGGCCTTGACCACCATGTCATCGCGGAGAGATGCTATATCCGCCAAGTGGGTCCCAATATCCTTGGACATCGCTATTTGAAATGTATCGATAGACATCTCAATTGTTAAACGCAGAGACAGATAGGAGTGTCTTGCTGAGGAGCTGAGATTCCTTGTGACCTGCCAGAAATCACCTTTCAACAAATGTGTCAACTTAGTGTAAAGGTGTTTCAGGGAAGGGGTATGATTCGGTTCAGATTTGTCGATGGAGTCAAGAATCTCCAGAACCCTAACATCCAACCAATCAGTTATCTGGAGAATGATAGAGGCAAGCTTAATGAGATGATTCTCTTCCTCTTCAAGACATGATGGGGCAGGGGTCAATACATAGCTCCGTGGGTTGAATGGAGGAATGTGATACCCTTCTTGCCCCGTCATGTGATCCTCGGAATCGTCTAACCCCTCCATGAGGGAGCCTAGGATGTCATTTTTGGAGGCGGGAGTCTCGTCAGTCTTGGTAAATACTCAATTTAAAACTTTCTGTTACTCTCCCGTAACATATATATTTAGCAGTTTTGCTAAATAATTCAATTAAATAATGGTAGTTCAATATAACTTTTGATATTTTTGAGTATTTGTCTTTTAACAATATTACTGCTGTAAGTAAAAAAAAAAAAAAGTAAAAAACATTACAGTTGAAAATGGTTTGTGGTGATGTGCCAAAAGTGAAGAGGATTCTGTTGGACGGGTTGATAATTGGTCTGGTTGTTAGCTCTCATTTATGGAAGGTTGTACCCTATCACTCTCTCTATCAAAGTGTTGGGAGTGTCTGGAAGTTTTCTATCACTCATTAATTTCTGTCCATTGATTGATGGCAATGGGAAGGATCTTCCTTAAGTCGGAAGCACAAGCAATTTTCTCCTCTGTTGTTTTCTCGTTGAACTTGTAGAGGCAACACTCCTTATCCTCTAATAGGTTGTTCAACTCTAGAAGGTCAGAGTTTAGCAGAATTCTCCAGATTTTGGGTCCGGTGTCCAAGTTGTTGAGAACTGAAAGATTCTTGTATTTGGCTGACGAAACCTTCATACAGACTCTGCGGGATGTCACAAATTGAACAACCCCAGCACGGCTTCTATATACTCTTCCCTCTTCTGGGTTCAAGACAGGAGTTTCAGCCCTGGATGTAGAAGAGCTTGCTGTATTCTTCGGAATGGCTCTAACTGCAGGCTTGCTGAAAGAAGGCAAAGTGGATGTCTCCAAGATCTTCTTTTCAATCATCTCATGATATTGGGCCAAGGACTTAGATAAGGTGTTCCAGGTTTTCGCCATGGAGTCAGCAAAAGTTTGAGTGTTTGCCTCCTGGATCTCCATCTCCCTGGCCTTGACCACCATGTCATCGCGGAGAGATGCTATATCCGCCAAGTGGGTCCCAATATCCTTGGACATCGCTATTTGAAATGTATCGATAGACATCTCAATTGTTAAACGCAGAGACAGATAGGAGTGTCTTGCTGAGGAGCTGAGATTCCTTGTGACCTGCCAGAAATCACCTTTCAACAAATGTGTCAACTTAGTGTAAAGGTGTTTCAGGGAAGGGGTATGATTCGGTTCAGATTTGTCGATGGAGTCAAGAATCTCCAGAACCCTAACATCCAACCAATCAGTTATCTGGAGAATGATAGAGGCAAGCTTAATGAGATGATTCTCTTCCTCTTCAAGACATGATGGGGCAGGGGTCAATACATAGCTCCGTGGGTTGAATGGAGGAATGTGATACCCTTCTTGCCCCGTCATGTGATCCTCGGAATCGTCTAACCCCTCCATGAGGGAGCCTAGGATGTCATTTTTGGAGGCGGGAGTCTCGTCAGTCTTGGTAAATACTCAATTTAAAACTTTCTGTTACTCTCCCGTAACATATATATTTAGCAGTTTTGCTAAATAATTCAATTAAATAATGGTAGTTCAATATAACTTTTGATATTTTTGAGTATTTGTCTTTTAACAATATTACTGCTGTAAGTAAAAAAAAAAAAAAGTAAAAAACATTACAGTTGAAAATGGTTTGTGGTGATGTGCCAAAAGTGAAGAGGATTCTGTTGGACGGGTTGATAATTGGTCTGGTTGTTAGCTCTCATTTATGGAAGGTTGTACCCTATCACTCTCTCTATCAAAGTGTTGGGAGTGTCTGGAAGTTTTCTATCACTCATTAATTTCTGTCCATTGATTGATGGCAATGGGAAGGATCTTCCTTAAGTCGGAAGCACAAGCAATTTTCTCCTCTGTTGTTTTCTCGTTGAACTTGTAGAGGCAACACTCCTTATCCTCTAATAGGTTGTTCAACTCTAGAAGGTCAGAGTTTAGCAGAATTCTCCAGATTTTGGGTCCGGTGTCCAAGTTGTTGAGAACTGAAAGATTCTTGTATTTGGCTGACGAAACCTTCATACAGACTCTGCGGGATGTCACAAATTGAACAACCCCAGCACGGCTTCTATATACTCTTCCCTCTTCTGGGTTCAAGACAGGAGTTTCAGCCCTGGATGTAGAAGAGCTTGCTGTATTCTTCGGAATGGCTCTAACTGCAGGCTTGCCGAAAGAAGGCAAAGTGGATGTCTCCAAGATCTTCTTTTCAATCATCTCATGATATTGGGTCAAGGACTTAGATAAGGTGTTCCAGGTTTTCGCCATGGAGTCAGCAAAAGTTTGAGTGTTTGCCTCCTGGATCTCCATCTCCCTGGCCTTGACCACCATGTCATCGCGGAGAGATGCTATATCCGCCAAGTGGGTCCCAATATCCTTGGACATCGCTATTTGAAATGTATCGATAGACATCTCAATTGTTAAACGCAGAGACAGATAGGAGTGTCTTGCTGAGGAGCTGAGATTCCTTGTGACCTGCCAGAAATCACCTTTCAACAAATGTGTCAACTTAGTGTAAAGGTGTTTCAGGGAAGGGGTATGATTCGGTTCAGATTTGTCGATGGAGTCAAGAATCTCCAGAACCCTAACATCCAACCAATCAGTTATCTGGAGAATGATAGAGGCAAGCTTAATGAGATGATTCTCTTCCTCTTCAAGACATGATGGGGCAGGGGTCAATACATAGCTCCGTGGGTTGAATGGAGGAATGTGATACCCTTCTTGCCCCGTCATGTGATCCTCGGAATCGTCTAACCCCTCCATGAGGGAGCCTAGGATGTCATTTTTTTAGGCGGGAGTCTCGTCAGTCTTGGTAAATACTCAATTTAAAACTTTCTGTTACTCTCCCGTAACATATATATTTAGCAGTTTTGCTAAATAATTCAATTAAATAATGGTAGTTCAATATAACTTTTGATATTTTTGAGTATTTGTCTTTTAACAATATTACTGCTGTAAGTAAAAAAAAAAAAAAGTAAAAAACATTACAGTTGAAAATGGTTTGTGGTGATGTGCCAAAAGTGAAGAGGATTCTGTTGGACGGGTTGATAATTGGTCTGGTTGTTAGCTCTCATTTATGGAAGGTTGTACCCTATCACTCTCTCTATCAAAGTGTTGGGAGTGTCTGGAAGTTTTCTATCACTCATTAATTTCTGTCCATTGATTGATGGCAATGGGAAGGATCTTCCTTAAGTCGGAAGCACAAGCAATTTTCTCCTCTGTTGTTTTCTCGTTGAACTTGTAGAGGCAACACTCCTTATCCTCTAATAGGTTGTTCAACTCTAGAAGGTCAGAGTTTAGCAGAATTCTCCAGATTTTGGGTCCGGTGTCCAAGTTGTTGAGAACTGAAAGATTCTTGTATTTGGCTGACGAAACCTTCATACAGACTCTGCGGGATGTCACAAATTGAACAACCCCAGCACGGCTTCTATATACTCTTCCCTCTTCTGGGTTCAAGACAGGAGTTTCAGCCCTGGATGTAGAAGAGCTTGCTGTATTCTTCGGAATGGCTCTAACTGCAGGCTTGCTGAAAGAAGGCAAAGTGGATGTCTCCAAGATCTTCTTTTCAATCATCTCATGATATTGGGTCAAGGACTTAGATAAGGTGTTCCAGGTTTTCGCCATGGAGTCAGCAAAAGTTTGAGTGTTTGCCTCCTGGATCTCCATCTCCCTGGCCTTGACCACCATGTCATCGCGGAGAGATGCTATATCCGCCAAGTGGGTCCCAATATCCTTGGACATCGCTATTTGAAATGTATCGATAGACATCTCAATTGTTAAACGCAGAGACAGATAGGAGTGTCTTGCTGAGGAGCTGAGATTCCTTGTGACCTGCCAGAAATCACCTTTCAACAAATGTGTCAACTTAGTGTAAAGGTGTTTCAGGGAAGGGGTATGATTCGGTTCAGATTTGTCGATGGAGTCAAGAATCTCCAGAACCCTAACATCCAACCAATCAGTTATCTGGAGAATGATAGAGGCAAGCTTAATGAGATGATTCTCTTCCTCTTCAAGACATGATGGGGCAGGGGTCAATACATAGCTCCGTGGGTTGAATGGAGGAATGTGATACCCTTCTTGCCCCGTCATGTGATCCTCGGAATCGTCTAACCCCTCCATGAGGGAGCCTAGGATGTCATTTTTGGAGGCGGGAGTCTCGTCAGTCTTGGTAAATACTCAATTTAAAACTTTCTGTTACTCTCCCGTAACATATATATTTAGCAGTTTTGCTAAATAATTCAATTAAATAATGGTAGTTCAATATAACTTTTGATATTTTTGAGTATTTGTCTTTTAACAATATTACTGCTGTAAGTAAAAAAAAAAAAAAGTAAAAAACATTACAGTTGAAAATGGTTTGTGGTGATGTGCCAAAAGTGAAGAGGATTCTGTTGGACGGGTTGATAATTGGTCTGGTTGTTAGCTCTCATTTATGGAAGGTTGTACCCTATCACTCTCTCTATCAAAGTGTTGGGAGTGTCTGGAAGTTTTCTATCACTCATTAATTTCTGTCCATTGATTGATGGCAATGGGAAGGATCTTCCTTAAGTCGGAAGCACAAGCAATTTTCTCCTCTGTTGTTTTCTCGTTGAACTTGTAGAGGCAACACTCCTTATCCTCTAATAGGTTGTTCAACTCTAGAAGGTCAGAGTTTAGCAGAATTCTCCAGATTTTGGGTCCGGTGTCCAAGTTGTTGAGAACTGAAAGATTCTTGTATTTGGCTGACGAAACCTTCATACAGACTCTGCGGGATGTCACAAATTGAACAACCCCAGCACGGCTTCTATATACTCTTCCCTCTTCTGGGTTCAAGACAGGAGTTTCAGCCCTGGATGTAGAAGAGCTTGCTGTATTCTTCGGAATGGCTCTAACTGCAGGCTTGCTGAAAGAAGGCAAAGTGGATGTCTCCAAGATCTTCTTTTCAATCATCTCATGATATTGGGTCAAGGACTTAGATAAGGTGTTCCAGGTTTTCGCCATGGAGTCAGCAAAAGTTTGAGTGTTTGCCTCCTGGATCTCCATCTCCCTGGCCTTGACCACCATGTCATCGCGGAGAGATGCTATATCCGCCAAGTGGGTCCCAATATCCTTGGACATCGCTATTTGAAATGTATCGATAGACATCTCAATTGTTAAACGCAGAGACAGATAGGAGTGTCTTGCTGAGGAGCTGAGATTCCTTGTGACCTGCCAGAAATCACCTTTCAACAAATGTGTCAACTTAGTGTAAAGGTGTTTCAGGGAAGGGGTATGATTCGGTTCAGATTTGTCGATGGAGTCAAGAATCTCCAGAACCCTAACATCCAACCAATCAGTTATCTGGAGAATGATAGAGGCAAGCTTAATGAGATGATTCTCTTCCTCTTCAAGACATGATGGGGCAGGGGTCAATACATAGCTCCGTGGGTTGAATGGAGGAATGTGATACCCTTCTTGCCCCGTCATGTGATCCTCGGAATCGTCTAACCCCTCCATGAGGGAGCCTAGGATGTCATTTTTGGAGGCGGGAGTCTCGTCAGTCTTGGTAAATACTCAATTTAAAACTTTCTGTTACTCTCCCGTAACATATATATTTAGCAGTTTTGCTAAATAATTCAATTAAATAATGGTAGTTCAATATAACTTTTGATATTTTTGAGTATTTGTCTTTTAACAATATTACTGCTGTAAGTAAAAAAAAAAAAAAGTAAAAAACATTACAGTTGAAAATGGTTTGTGGTGATGTGCCAAAAGTGAAGAGGATTCTGTTGGACGGGTTGATAATTGGTCTGGTTGTTAGCTCTCATTTATGGAAGGTTGTACCCTATCACTCTCTCTATCAAAGTGTTGGGAGTGTCTGGAAGTTTTCTATCACTCATTAATTTCTGTCCATTGATTGATGGCAATGGGAAGGATCTTCCTTAAGTCGGAAGCACAAGCAATTTTCTCCTCTGTTGTTTTCTCGTTGAACTTGTAGAGGCAACACTCCTTATCCTCTAATAGGTTGTTCAACTCTAGAAGGTCAGAGTTTAGCAGAATTCTCCAGATTTTGGGTCCGGTGTCCAAGTTGTTGAGAACTGAAAGATTCTTGTATTTGGCTGACGAAACCTTCATACAGACTCTGCGGGATGTCACAAATTGAACAACCCCAGCACGGCTTCTATATACTCTTCCCTCTTCTGGGTTCAAGACAGGAGTTTCAGCCCTGGATGTAGAAGAGCTTGCTGTATTCTTCGGAATGGCTCTAACTGCAGGCTTGCTGAAAGAAGGCAAAGTGGATGTCTCCAAGATCTTCTTTTCAATCATCTCATGATATTGGGTCAAGGACTTAGATAAGGTGTTCCAGGTTTTCGCCATGGAGTCAGCAAAAGTTTGAGTGTTTGCCTCCTGGATCTCCATCTCCCTGGCCTTGACCACCATGTCATCGCGGAGAGATGCTATATCCGCCAAGTGGGTCCCAATATCCTTGGACATCGCTATTTGAAATGTATCGATAGACATCTCAATTGTTAAACGCAGAGACAGATAGGAGTGTCTTGCTGAGGAGCTGAGATTCCTTGTGACCTGCCAGAAATCACCTTTCAACAAATGTGTCAACTTAGTGTAAAGGTGTTTCAGGGAAGGGGTATGATTCGGTTCAGATTTGTCGATGGAGTCAAGAATCTCCAGAACCCTAACATCCAACCAATCAGTTATCTGGAGAATGATAGAGGCAAGCTTAATGAGATGATTCTCTTCCTCTTCAAGACATGATGGGGCAGGGGTCAATACATAGCTCCGTGGGTTGAATGGAGGAATGTGATACCCTTCTTGCCCCGTCATGTGATCCTCGGAATCGTCTAACCCCTCCATGAGGGAGCCTAGGATGTCATTTTTGGAGGCGGGAGTCTCGTCAGTCTTGGTAAATACTCAATTTAAAACTTTCTGTTACTCTCCCGTAACATATATATTTAGCAGTTTTGCTAAATAATTCAATTAAATAATGGTAGTTCAATATAACTTTTGATATTTTTGAGTATTTGTCTTTTAACAATATTACTGCTGTAAGTAAAAAAAAAAAAAAGTAAAAAACATTACAGTTGAAAATGGTTTGTGGTGATGTGCCAAAAGTGAAGAGGATTCTGTTGGACGGGTTGATAATTGGTCTGGTTGTTAGCTCTCATTTATGGAAGGTTGTACCCTATCACTCTCTCTATCAAAGTGTTGGGAGTGTCTGGAAGTTTTCTATCACTCATTAATTTCTGTCCATTGATTGATGGCAATGGGAAGGATCTTCCTTAAGTCGGAAGCACAAGCAATTTTCTCCTCTGTTGTTTTCTCGTTGAACTTGTAGAGGCAACACTCCTTATCCTCTAATAGGTTGTTCAACTCTAGAAGGTCAGAGTTTAGCAGAATTCTCCAGATTTTGGGTCCGGTGTCCAAGTTGTTGAGAACTGAAAGATTCTTGTATTTGGCTGACGAAACCTTCATACAGACTCTGCGGGATGTCACAAATTGAACAACCCCAGCACGGCTTCTATATACTCTTCCCTCTTCTGGGTTCAAGACAGGAGTTTCAGCCCTGGATGTAGAAGAGCTTGCTGTATTCTTCGGAATGGCTCTAACTGCAGGCTTGCTGAAAGAAGGCAAAGTGGATGTCTCCAAGATCTTCTTTTCAATCATCTCATGATATTGGGTCAAGGACTTAGATAAGGTGTTCCAGGTTTTCGCCATGGAGTCAGCAAAAGTTTGAGTGTTTGCCTCCTGGATCTCCATCTCCCTGGCCTTGACCACCATGTCATCGCGGAGAGATGCTATATCCGCCAAGTGGGTCCCAATATCCTTGGACATCGCTATTTGAAATGTATCGATAGACATCTCAATTGTTAAACGCAGAGACAGATAGGAGTGTCTTGCTGAGGAGCTGAGATTCCTTGTGACCTGCCAGAAATCACCTTTCAACAAATGTGTCAACTTAGTGTAAAGGTGTTTCAGGGAAGGGGTATGATTCGGTTCAGATTTGTCGATGGAGTCAAGAATCTCCAGAACCCTAACATCCAACCAATCAGTTATCTGGAGAATGATAGAGGCAAGCTTAATGAGATGATTCTCTTCCTCTTCAAGACATGATGGGGCAGGGGTCAATACATAGCTCCGTGGGTTGAATGGAGGAATGTGATACCCTTCTTGCCCCGTCATGTGATCCTCGGAATCGTCTAACCCCTCCATGAGGGAGCCTAGGATGTCATTCTTGGAGGCGGGAGTCTCGTCAGTCTTGGTAAATACTCAATTTAAAACTTTCTGTTACTCTCCCGTAACATATATATTTAGCAGTTTTGCTAAATAATTCAATTAAATAATGGTAGTTCAATATAACTTTTGATATTTTTGAGTATTTGTCTTTTAACAATATTACTGCTGTAAGTAAAAAAAAAAAAAAGTAAAAAACATTACAGTTGAAAATGGTTTGTGGTGATGTGCCAAAAGTGAAGAGGATTCTGTTGGACGGGTTGATAATTGGTCTGGTTGTTAGCTCTCATTTATGGAAGGTTGTACCCTATCACTCTCTCTATCAAAGTGTTGGGAGTGTCTGGAAGTTTTCTATCACTCATTAATTTCTGTCCATTGATTGATGGCAATGGGAAGGATCTTCCTTAAGTCGGAAGCACAAGCAATTTTCTCCTCTGTTGTTTTCTCGTTGAACTTGTAGAGGCAACACTCCTTATCCTCTAATAGGTTGTTCAACTCTAGAAGGTCAGAGTTTAGCAGAATTCTCCAGATTTTGGGTCCGGTGTCCAAGTTGTTGAGAACTGAAAGATTCTTGTATTTGGCTGACGAAACCTTCATACAGACTCTGCGGGATGTCACAAATTGAACAACCCCAGCACGGCTTCTATATACTCTTCCCTCTTCTGGGTTCAAGACAGGAGTTTCAGCCCTGGATGTAGAAGAGCTTGCTGTATTCTTCGGAATGGCTCTAACTGCAGGCTTGCTGAAAGAAGGCAAAGTGGATGTCTCCAAGATCTTCTTTTCAATCATCTCATGATATTGGGTCAAGGACTTAGATAAGGTGTTCCAGGTTTTCGCCATGGAGTCAGCAAAAGTTTGAGTGTTTGCCTCCTGGATCTCCATCTCCCTGGCCTTGACCACCATGTCATCGCGGAGAGATGCTATATCCGCCAAGTGGGTCCCAATATCCTTGGACATCGCTATTTGAAATGTATCGATAGACATCTCAATTGTTAAACGCAGAGACAGATAGGAGTGTCTTGCTGAGGAGCTGAGATTCCTTGTGACCTGCCAGAAATCACCTTTCAACAAATGTGTCAACTTAGTGTAAAGGTGTTTCAGGGAAGGGGTATGATTCGGTTCAGATTTGTCGATGGAGTCAAGAATCTCCAGAACCCTAACATCCAACCAATCAGTTATCTGGAGAATGATAGAGGCAAGCTTAATGAGATGATTCTCTTCCTCTTCAAGACATGATGGGGCAGGGGTCAATACATAGCTCCGTGGGTTGAATGGAGGAATGTGATACCCTTCTTGCCCCGTCATGTGATCCTCGGAATCGTCTAACCCCTCCATGAGGGAGCCTAGGATGTCATTTTTGGAGGCGGGAGTCTCGTCAGTCTTGGTAAATACTCAATTTAAAACTTTCTGTTACTCTCCCGTAACATATATATTTAGCAGTTTTGCTAAATAATTCAATTAAATAATGGTAGTTCAATATAACTTTTGATATTTTTGAGTATTTGTCTTTTAACAATATTACTGCTGTAAGTAAAAAAAAAAAAAAGTAAAAAACATTACAGTTGAAAATGGTTTGTGGTGATGTGCCAAAAGTGAAGAGGATTCTGTTGGACGGGTTGATAATTGGTCTGGTTGTTAGCTCTCATTTATGGAAGGTTGTACCCTATCACTCTCTCTATCAAAGTGTTGGGAGTGTCTGGAAGTTTTCTATCACTCATTAATTTCTGTCCATTGATTGATGGCAATGGGAAGGATCTTCCTTAAGTCGGAAGCACAAGCAATTTTCTCCTCTGTTGTTTTCTCGTTGAACTTGTAGAGGCAACACTCCTTATCCTCTAATAGGTTGTTCAACTCTAGAAGGTCAGAGTTTAGCAGAATTCTCCAGATTTTGGGTCCGGTGTCCAAGTTGTTGAGAACTGAAAGATTCTTGTATTTGGCTGACGAAACCTTCATACAGACTCTGCGGGATGTCACAAATTGAACAACCCCAGCACGGCTTCTATATACTCTTCCCTCTTCTGGGTTCAAGACAGGAGTTTCAGCCCTGGATGTAGAAGAGCTTGCTGTATTCTTCGGAATGGCTCTAACTGCAGGCTTGCTGAAAGAAGGCAAAGTGGATGTCTCCAAGATCTTCTTTTCAATCATCTCATGATATTGGGTCAAGGACTTAGATAAGGTGTTCCAGGTTTTCGCCATGGAGTCAGCAAAAGTTTGAGTGTTTGCCTCCTGGATCTCCATCTCCCTGGCCTTGACCACCATGTCATCGCGGAGAGATGCTATATCCGCCAAGTGGGTCCCAATATCCTTGGACATCGCTATTTGAAATGTATCGATAGACATCTCAATTGTTAAACGCAGAGACAGATAGGAGTGTCTTGCTGAGGAGCTGAGATTCCTTGTGACCTGCCAGAAATCACCTTTCAACAAATGTGTCAACTTAGTGTAAAGGTGTTTCAGGGAAGGGGTATGATTCGGTTCAGATTTGTCGATGGAGTCAAGAATCTCCAGAACCCTAACATCCAACCAATCAGTTATCTGGAGAATGATAGAGGCAAGCTTAATGAGATGATTCTCTTCCTCTTCAAGACATGATGGGGCAGGGGTCAATACATAGCTCCGTGGGTTGAATGGAGGAATGTGATACCCTTCTTGCCCCGTCATGTGATCCTCGGAATCGTCTAACCCCTCCATGAGGGAGCCTAGGATGTCATTTTTGGAGGCGGGAGTCTCGTCAGTCTTGGTAAATACTCAATTTAAAACTTTCTGTTACTCTCCCGTAACATATATATTTAGCAGTTTTGCTAAATAATTCAATTAAATAATGGTAGTTCAATATAACTTTTGATATTTTTGAGTATTTGTCTTTTAACAATATTACTGCTGTAAGTAAAAAAAAAAAAAAGTAAAAAACATTACAGTTGAAAATGGTTTGTGGTGATGTGCCAAAAGTGAAGAGGATTCTGTTGGACGGGTTGATAATTGGTCTGGTTGTTAGCTCTCATTTATGGAAGGTTGTACCCTATCACTCTCTCTATCAAAGTGTTGGGAGTGTCTGGAAGTTTTCTATCACTCATTAATTTCTGTCCATTGATTGATGGCAATGGGAAGGATCTTCCTTAAGTCGGAAGCACAAGCAATTTTCTCCTCTGTTGTTTTCTCGTTGAACTTGTAGAGGCAACACTCCTTATCCTCTAATAGGTTGTTCAACTCTAGAAGGTCAGAGTTTAGCAGAATTCTCCAGATTTTGGGTCCGGTGTCCAAGTTGTTGAGAACTGAAAGATTCTTGTATTTGGCTGACGAAACCTTCATACAGACTCTGCGGGATGTCACAAATTGAACAACCCCAGCACGGCTTCTATATACTCTTCCCTCTTCTGGGTTCAAGACAGGAGTTTCAGCCCTGGATGTAGAAGAGCTTGCTGTATTCTTCGGAATGGCTCTAACTGCAGGCTTGCTGAAAGAAGGCAAAGTGGATGTCTCCAAGATCTTCTTTTCAATCATCTCATGATATTGGGTCAAGGACTTAGATAAGGTGTTCCAGGTTTTCGCCATGGAGTCAGCAAAAGTTTGAGTGTTTGCCTCCTGGATCTCCATCTCCCTGGCCTTGACCACCATGTCATCGCGGAGAGATGCTATATCCGCCAAGTGGGTCCCAATATCCTTGGACATCGCTATTTGAAATGTATCGATAGACATCTCAATTGTTAAACGCAGAGACAGATAGGAGTGTCTTGCTGAGGAGCTGAGATTCCTTGTGACCTGCCAGAAATCACCTTTCAACAAATGTGTCAACTTAGTGTAAAGGTGTTTCAGGGAAGGGGTATGATTCGGTTCAGATTTGTCGATGGAGTCAAGAATCTCCAGAACCCTAACATCCAACCAATCAGTTATCTGGAGAATGATAGAGGCAAGCTTAATGAGATGATTCTCTTCCTCTTCAAGACATGATGGGGCAGGGGTCAATACATAGCTCCGTGGGTTGAATGGAGGAATGTGATACCCTTCTTGCCCCGTCATGTGATCCTCGGAATCGTCTAACCCCTCCATGAGGGAGCCTAGGATGTCATTCTTGGAGGCGGGAGTCTCGTCAGTCTTGGTAAATACTCAATTTAAAACTTTCTGTTACTCTCCCGTAACATATATATTTAGCAGTTTTGCTAAATAATTCAATTAAATAATGGTAGTTCAATATAACTTTTGATATTTTTGAGTATTTGTCTTTTAACAATATTACTGCTGTAAGTAAAAAAAAAAAAAAGTAAAAAACATTACAGTTGAAAATGGTTTGTGGTGATGTGCCAAAAGTGAAGAGGATTCTGTTGGACGGGTTGATAATTGGTCTGGTTGTTAGCTCTCATTTATGGAAGGTTGTACCCTATCACTCTCTCTATCAAAGTGTTGGGAGTGTCTGGAAGTTTTCTATCACTCATTAATTTCTGTCCATTGATTGATGGCAATGGGAAGGATCTTCCTTAAGTCGGAAGCACAAGCAATTTTCTCCTCTGTTGTTTTCTCGTTGAACTTGTAGAGGCAACACTCCTTATCCTCTAATAGGTTGTTCAACTCTAGAAGGTCAGAGTTTAGCAGAATTCTCCAGATTTTGGGTCCGGTGTCCAAGTTGTTGAGAACTGAAAGATTCTTGTATTTGGCTGACGAAACCTTCATACAGACTCTGCGGGATGTCACAAATTGAACAACCCCAGCACGGCTTCTATATACTCTTCCCTCTTCTGGGTTCAAGACAGGAGTTTCAGCCCTGGATGTAGAAGAGCAAATTTCATCACACATAATACGTATTTGTCTAAAATTTGAATGAAATTAGTATAAATAGCAAAATCTTCGGTCACAAAATGCGGACGTAGATCTGCGCTCCGGCCACGAAGTAAGGACGCATATCTACGCTCTGGCTACAATACTGGCTACATATAAAGGATGTTTCAGAAATCATTGGAAAGGGAAAATTTTTCGTAAGTAGGTATTTTCACAACACAAAGAAACACCATTTTTTTTTGTTTTCAAATCAAAGACCAATACTTATTCTGAGAGCAGGTACGAAACAACTTTCACCATATTCTTTCCTCTGTGCTTTTACTATAATAAGTAAATAGTAGTACTTACCTACGTCAAAATAAATAGGTATTTGCCCTTGATTTGAAGTAGGTATCGACTATTTGTAAAAGTTTATAAGCAGGTAGCTACTAATCCTACTAATATTATAAATCCGAAAGTGTGTTTGTATGTATGTATTTTCCGTTTTCACGCCAAAACGGCTGAACCGATTTGCATGAAAATTTGCACAGGGGTAGATTAGGGGATGGAGAAGGACATAGAATACTTTTGATTCATTCCCGCGGGATCGGGATCTACACGGGTGAAACCGCGGGGCGCAGCTAGTATTATCTATTATAAGATTTTATAAACTAGGTAATAACATTGATTTTAATCTGAAATCTTGCATATTGTAATTTGTGGGATGGAATAAATGAGATATGTATTTATTAACAAGTAGAACAGGAAGGATAAGGCGTTATAAATAGGTAACAAAAATAAAAAAAATCGTTTACTTATATAATAATCAAAATATTATTAATAAACATTTGTGGACCGAGTAATATTGAAAATAGATGAGATAACAACCAATTAGGTAGGTACTTACAAATTTTCTATTGTATGATAATCTTTAAAACAGTTGCCGAGACAAAGAAATACATTGCATTTAGTACATACGCTATTAACTTCCGTGCGTTTTTTAGTTTTTAAACATCGCACACAGCGGCCTCTTGTAAATCGTACTTTGGAATTACTAGTACGTGCGGTTGATTCAATGTGCCCTGGCCAATGGTCTATACGATCCAATCGCGCAGAATTGATTGGATTCTCATGAGTGGTTGTAGTGCGGTACGACACGTTTAGCTGTTCGGCGAGTTCCATTGCTAAAGCGAAACGAAATTGTCTGTGGGTGTAGGTCTTTCTATTAGAATTGCGAGAGTTGGCTTTGTGGATGACTAATGCCCGGTTCCTCTCAGATCAAGAAAAAAGGTAGATAACTCACGTAGAACAAGAAAATGAAGCCATTTTTTTAAATATGTGTGAGTCAAAGAAGTGTTGCCACTTTTTAAAAAAATGTCCCTTAAAATTGCGTAAAAATAGGTACTATGTGCATGCGAAAATAAATGGTTTTTTAAATTACAATAACATTATAAATATGTAGGAGCCGTGTAGGATCACGTTATAAATCGTCTCTATAGATAGTCCCGTCGTGGGTGTGAGTTGCGGAAAAAATACAACAAAGGTTATATAAAGTTTTTATTAAAAAAAATATATATATAAGACAAAAAACAAAACGGAATTAATGACTAGAGAAAAAAACCTTTACATGGAATTAAAAATATACTACTTTTCCAGATGAAATAAAAAAGTTGAATTAAAAGTACAACATAGAGCATGGACTTCTAACATAATATTATAGAGGTACTTACATACAACATAAATTATTATAGTCTCTGATCCCGCAATCCCATGCAGCCGTAAGCATCTTCTTGAATCTAACAATGAAGACCTATTGCTTCCGACTGCATGGGATTGTAGGATTAGAGGCAGAAATAGGCCATCTTGTTTCCATGTTTTTTCTTTAACCTAGAATCCTTTATGTTGTATGAGTTTTTTAAATTTTTGGCGCTTAGAACTCAGTGTCATTGTCAGTGTATGCATTTTGGAAATATGATGCAACCTAATGTTCAAATATTTTTCAATTATTAATCTTATTAAATTGACTTTATGTCCATGGCCAGCATAATCGTGGTAATTTTCCAAGTTATTAAAAGTTCTATTGTTACCTGTAAAAGAACCTAAAATTTGCGTAACTATATAGGTGTGCTGGCTTTCTCTCACCAAATTTACATTTTCCTTGCATAGTTTTCTTATTACTACTTCGCAAGTTGCACAAATATCGAAAACGTCTTGGGAGGGAAAACACAATCCACCTTTATTTCTGGCTTTAATTAATTTATGGAAATCATGTTCTTCTTCAGATAGTAAAATATTTAGACATTTTTCACATTTCAATATTTTCGAAATGTAGTGTACAGTACAACGATATAACCAATTATTATTTTTTTAAAATTGTAGTGTATTAATGCGGGTATTCATAAATACGTTTATATCGTGCTACCGTCGGTCATCAATAAAATCAGTCTCATTTAAATGGTGTTTCATTCTGCATACCAAATATTACATTGGCGACGATTTATGGGATTTAATCATGCCTTTTGGCAAATTACCCGAGTTTGAGCTGGAGGAAGGCAAGAACTGGTCATCGTACGTTCGTTTAGTTCAACAATTCATATTATTGAACGCGATAAAAGCCGAACTACACGTGGCCACGTTGGTAACTCACGTGGGCGCCCGGACATACCAGTTGATGTGTGATCTTTGCGCCCCGGAACATCCAGAAAGCAAGACCTTCGATCGGCTCGTTGAGCTCGTGGCTGGCCACCTAGAACCCAAGCGATCTGAGATAGCGGAAAGACACACATTTCGTCAGCGACGTCAAGCGGAGGGCGAGTCAGTGGGCATTTTCCTACAAGGCTTGAAACATCTTGCCACGCATTGCAACTTCGGATCGACATTGGAGGAGAACCTCCGCGACCAGTTTGTCTCCGGACTGCGAAGCGAGGACATGCGCTCGCGTCTGTTTGCTGAGCCAACGCTGGACTATAAGAGAGCTGTGGAGCTGGCACTCGCGCTGGAGGCGGCGGAGCGGCACGCGGCAGAGGCCGTGGCCGGCGCTGCGCCCTCGGCGAACGTCAGTACCTACGCTTCGGGACTCGGGCAGGGCGCCGCCGTGGCCGGGCTGCATCGGGTGGCGCAAGGGCCGCCGGCAGCACGTGAGCCGAGGGGTGCTTGCTGGCGCTGTGGAAAGAGTCGTCACGCGTCTAACAAGTGTAGATATAAGTCGTACGTATGCGACAAGTGCAGTGTAAAAGGTCATCTATCTGTTATGTGTTCCAAAACCAAAAAGGACCCGCCCAAATCCAGGTACCAAAACTTCATAAATAATAATTCGAGCCTCGATTCTGATTCAAGTGACGGATTGTATCAAGTAGTTTCGGTGAAAAGTGACTGTAAAGACGGCCCATATCACTATACAATCTCAATTGAAAATACAAAAGTGTTATTCGAAATTGATACAGGCAGCAGAATATCGGCGGTCAGTAAGTCATTCTATGATAAACATCTGTTTCATCTACCTATAACTTCTGATAGTAACAAGTTTCATTCATACACGGGAGACGCGATCCTTCCCCTCGGACGTGTTACGGTGAATGTGCAAAGCGGTAGTGAAACGTTACAATTGCCGCTTTTCATAATAAACAACGGCGGTCCTCCTATACTGGGCCGGCGTTGGTTGCGTAAACTAAAATTAAATTCAATTAGCTTGCACCACCTGTCCGCAGAGAATGATCCTAAGGTAGTAAAATTGAAATTAGACTTTCCTGACGTTTTTAAGTCTGGTCTCGGTAGTTGCAAAACAAAATTGAAATTGTATTTGAAAGACGATACGCCCATATTCTGCAAAGCAAGACCGCTCCCTCTCGCCTTACGCGGTCCTGTTGAACAGGAACTAGAACGCTTACAGCGCGAACAGGTGATATTCAAGGTAGATCGTAGTGACTATGGTACGCCCATTGTTCCCGTTATCAAACGCGATGGTGCTTATGTGGGGACTATAAAATTACGGTAAACAAAACTCTTAAAGATTTTCATTATCCACTACCACGAATTGAGCAATTGTTCGCCGCTTTGAGCGGAGGGCAGCATTACAGCAAAATCGATTTAAAACATGCATACTTACAGTGTATTTTAGAGGAAAGCTCACAACCGCTTACTGCTATAACCACGCATATAGGTACTTTTGTTTATAGAAGAGCACCTTTTGGGTTAAAGTGCCTACCAGAAATGTTTCAAAAGTTAATAGAGGAAACGCTAAACGGTCTTGATTGTGTGGCTTTCCAAGATGATATTTGTGTAACTGGCGCCACTAAAGAAGTTCATTTGGAAAACTTACGAGCTGTTTTGTCACGTTTACAAGAGGCAGGGCTTAGGGTTAAATTCGAAAAATGTGAATTTTTTAAGAAGAGGTATGTTATCTTGGCTATAGAATAAACAAACTCGGCTTGCATACCGATAGTAGTAAGGTCGATGCGATCGCGAAAGCCCCAAGTCCACAGAACGTTTCTCAACTGCGAGCCGCTTTAGGGTTGATCAATTACTATGCTCGATTCATTCCCAACATGAGTACCTTGTTACAGCCCCTTTATGCTTTGCTCAAAAAGGGAACTAATTGGCAGTGGACGCGCGAGTGCGACGTCGCTTTTCGCTCTGTGAAAGAGGTGCTAACTCGTGAGCCCGCGCTGGCTCACTACGATGCATCCTTGCCGCTGGTGCTGGCAGTGGACAGCAGCGCGTACGGGTTAGGCGCCGTGCTATCGCACGCGTACCCGGACGGCTCCGAACGCGTTGTATGCTGCGCCTCGCGTACGCTCTCCGACACCGAGCGCAGGTACAGTCAGGTGGACAAGGAGGCACTCGCCATCGTGTACGGAGTGAGCCGGCATCATCAGTACGTCTACGGGCGACCTTTTATTCTGAAGACGGATCACAAAGCGCTTAGCTACATTTTCGGGCCGAAAAAAGGGATACCACAGACCGCCGCCAGCAGACTACAAAGGTACGCCGTCAGGTTAGCCGCTTACAACTTCGACATTAAGTTCGTGCCGACGGAACGAAACGGTAACGCAGACGCATTATCGCGTCTACCACTGCAACAATTTAAAGGTGAGTCCGATCGGGATGACGCTGCATACTTACATTTTGTGGAAGATAGCTTCCCGATCAGTCACAAAGACGTGGCTAAGGAGACTAAAAACGATTTAGTCTTACGCAAAATCTACGGCTACCTAATGAGTGGTTGGCCGGAGGATACGGAAATTGAGAACGAGAAGCCGTACTTTCATAGAAAAGAGAGCCTACATATCGACCACGACTGTATCGTATGGGGTTACAGGGTCGTGGTGCCGGCGTCGCTGCGCGCACATATTCTTGACGAGATCCACAGCGGACATCCGGGAGTGGTGCGCATGAAACAGACGGCGCGCCACTATGTGTGGTGGCCTCTGCTGGACGCTGACATCGAAACGCGCGGTCGAGCGTGCGCCGCCGCGTGCACCGCCGGTGCCCTACGCCTGGCCTACGGAGCCTTGGTCTAGACTACATGCTGATTTTTTACATGTTCAAAGTAAGACTTATTTCCTAATAATCGATTCGCATTAAAAGTGGATAGAAGTATTCAATATGCCAGCGGGAACCACGGCAGTAAAGGTCACGACTGTACTGAGGGAGTGCTTTGCCAGATTTGGCCTTCCCAAACAGTTGGTAACGGACGGCGGACCGCCGTTCACTTCGGTGGAGTTTCAAAAATTTCTTCAGTGTAACGCCGTCAAGCACGTTTTGGCAGCGCCGTATCATCCTTCTAGCAACGGAGCTGCTGAAAACGCCGTAAAGACAGTCAAAAAGGCCATCAAAAAGGCTTCACTTGAAGGGGACAACGTTGATCGAGCACTGAGTAAGTTTCTTTTTCAGTATCGTAACACTGAGCATGCGAGCACAAAGCGATCGCCCGCCGCGGCTATGATGGGCCGCCGGCTACGCTCGCGTCTCGACATGCTGCGCCCGCACACCGCAGGCTTTGTAGACGCTGCGCAGCAGGCGCAGGTACGCAACGCAGGCGGCGTATTTCGTGAGGTAAGTGAAGGCGACAAAGTACTGGTCAAGGAACTTCGTCCGAACAGTCAAATCAAATGGAAGCCAGGCGTTATTGATAAACGCACCGGTGCAGTTACGTATAAGGTGCGTACCGAGGACGCAACAAAAACCAGACATATAGATCAGATAATGCCCAGAAGCAATCGCATGTCTCTGGCTAGAAGCATTCGGAGCAGCAACACTGAGACCGAACCCTCCACAAATCCAGGGCCTGCCGAATCAACTGAGTCACCATTCCATGACGCAGAGGCGACTCCGGAAGCGTCGCCGTCGCATCCACTGCCATCTTCTTCTAAACAGGTTGACGATGAAAGCATTTCCACAGGCATCGCGCCAACCGGCTATCTTCGTCCTCGTACCAAAAAACCTAATTATAAAATGTAAGATGATGCTTGAAATTCGATCTTTCTACTTTCGGTATGCAAAGCGTTTAGATTTTATCTACCTACTATCTTATATATCCTACCTACGTATTTTGTTTACGTTGAGGAGAGAAAATAGTAGGTACTTATTCGCATAGATTCATAGTATTATGTAATTATTAGTACCTATTGCATAGCTTGTTTATTATATTCATTTGTTTCGTAGACTAGGAAAAATAATATAGTACTTAGTTGGTTTTGCCCTTCTACCAGATAAGGTAGGCATCAATAAAATTACCTACCTATAGGTAGGTATTACCTACGACCTACGTGTCGTGTTATCGCATTGTTGCATATGTAGGCACAATTTAGCCATAAGTACTTACTCACTCATGTATTAGTTTATAATTAGTGTATAGTTTATATTTCGATAAAGAAGGGGAAAATTGTAGTGTATTAATGCGGGTATTCATAAATACGTTTATATCGTGCTACCGTCGGTCATCAATAAAATCAGTCTCATTTAAATGGTGTTTCATTCTGCATACCAAATACTACAAAAATCATCGAATTCCGCGATATGCAGTCTGCTTGCAAGTTCTGCTGTGTCTTGCTGTATTTTACGGAGAAACTCTAGTGAACCTAATTCATGTTCTGTTGGAAATTCCTGTTCTTCGTGCCTATAAGAGGTCGTGGTTGAATTTATAGCTGTAACAGCAGTAGACGTACTATTTAAAATGGCTACATCTTCTAACGGGACACAGTTCCCAGTGGATAAACATTTCAATTCAAGGTGGCAAAGCAGTTTTCTATACGCACCTTTTAGCTGGCGCACATTTGGATTGTCATTAAACCCACCTTGCATCCTAATGGACGAAAAAAAAACTTCTAAGTGGTCTTGGCTTAGCTTGTAGACCGGAATGTACAAAAGTCTTTTTTCAGTCTCTATCAATTTATGATACACCATTTTCAAACTCTCTATATTTATTATGATACCCAAAAAACCCCTTTTGCATTTTGCATCAAGCACTGGTTTGTAGTATCGGGTAATTACATAAGTCGGACGGCCACATCTTTTAACTTTGCGCTTGTTAACAGATTTAACTTTGAGATTTAATACATATTTTTTTAATTTTTCTAAGAATGAAAAAATAAAATCTTTGTTTCCTAAATGAAGCGGTTTTTGCAGCTCGAAATGTCTCATTGATTTTGAATTAAAAACATCAAACATTTGATTCATTATTTGAATAAATTGTTCTGTAGCTTCGGCATCTTTAAAATTGGGAAGTTTTAGATCTTCTCTGCATAACTTTAAGGCCGTTGCCACACTCCTACTTAATAACTGTGTAGCTAGTTTAACTTTCATAATTTGATTTTGAAAATGAATATGCCGTTTCGTTAACTTATTACCTAAATGAATGCCGGCTTCGGTTTGCAATTCATTCAACTGTACCAAGTACTTCCACCCTACAGTTTTATTATTTTTATCCGCGAATTCTTTTTTTGATTCAAATTGGTTCCTTACCAATGGTGAATTGGTGAATGGTGAATGGGTGAATTTAAAGGCACATTAGCAGAGTCTGTAGTTTGGTAAGGTTGAGGTAAAGTTGATGGATGAGGAATGTGAGAAGAATGGGGAGGTGATTGAATGTGAATGGGTGAATTTACAGGCTCAGGGGCAGAGTCTGAGATTTGGTAAGATTGAGAAGCTGATGACGGAGAGTAAGATGATTGTGAAATCACGGTCAAGGGAGGTGAGTGGACGAAGTAGGGATTATATTTTGGGTTGTGTGATGAATAGTCATGGTATCTTGTTGATGGAATTTCAATTTTTGTTTCGTAAGATAGCTTATTTAACTTAGCCAAATAAATTACATCTGTTATCAGTTTCTCAGCAAAGTCTCTTTGAACAACAGATGAAGAATGGAAAGAAACTGCGCATTTATTTGAAACACAGTGGCAGTTTAATAATTGTGTAGGATGCATGGATGGTAAACACATTGTAATACAAAAACCTCCTGGAAGCGGCTCTCTATATTTCAACTACAAGAGTACATTTAGTGTTGTATTATTCGCCGTTGTGAATGCAAATTATGAATTTATGTACGTACATACGGGGTCAAACGGGAGCCAGTCTGATGGAGGTATTTTAAAGAATACATCATTTTATGAAAAACTTATTAACAACGAATTGCATTTGCCCGAGTCGTACTTGCTACCTGGAACGGATATGTCTGTACCCTATGTTTTTTTGGGCGATAGTGCGTTTGCACTTGAAAAACATATTATGAAGCCGTTTCCTGAAAGGAACATTTCAAGGGACCAAACAATATTCAACTACAGATTATGCCGAGCAAGAAGAATAGTGGAAAACGCTTTTGGTATTCTTGCGTCTCGCTTTAGAGTTTTCAGGCAACCAATAAACCTACACCTCAAAAACATAGATTCAGTTGTATTAGCAAGTTGTGCATTACACAATTTTTTGAGGAAGAGATCAAAAACATATGTGACACCTACGTGTGTTGATAGAGAAGACTTGGATAGATGTTCTCTCAATACTGGAACTTGGCGTCAAGCAACAACTCAACTAACACCTCTCCAAAGAAATATTCAGAGGCCCTCGAGTGATGGAAAGCAAATTAGAAATACTCTGACCCAATATTTCAATGGTGAGGGCAGAGTCTCTTTTCAAGATAGAATGGCAAATGTTATAAGTACTTAATTGAATTATTATCGTGGCCTATGTACTACTTCCAGTAAATATTATTCGTGTTAATGGTTCATAATATAATTTTGATAAATAGATAAAGACTTTTATTTAGGCACATTGGTACAAATAATCCCATTTCATACACAAAATAAAAAATCAAGTACAGGAGGGTAGGCAGGTAAAAATACGTATGACTACAAAAAATAGTAACGAATTGTGGTAAAAACCAACATACGTCTTCGTCTTCACTCATGAGTGTGTCTTCTCCAGTTCTTTTTGTCTCATGTTTCTTGTCCAAAAACGTCATTAGTTCATAATACCAGAGGTTTGGCTTGTGGATTTCGCTAGTAGCGGACCCGGTTCGTTTTTTTGAGTCTCTGACCTGAAAAGAAAACAATGAAAATATAACTTATGAAAAAATATCACTACCTACTCAAACAGCAGGTAGTTGTAGTGTACATATTATGTAAGTACCTACTTGAATACATGTTTTTACTTTTTTAGTTTCTCACCATAGCAGGCGAGAAGTTGCAGTTCACGAATAATTTTAATTTTTTTTTTATTTTAAAAACAGTAGGTGCAAACAGAGTCAATTAAAAGAACTCGATTTTTTGTTTAGGGGGTTGTTTTAGTCATAGAACTACCTACATAGAACATATAACGGATTTTATAACATAACAACAAAGTACCTACTCACCTTTCTGGACTCTCGAAAGTACGAAATTTTTAAATTATCTATCTTCTTTTTTGTGCTGCTGGTCTGACCTGGGCGCATATTTCGCTTGGTGAGACTGTGTAGGGCCTGCGGAACGTACTTACGATCGGTCCGCAGGGTTCCTACACAGTCAAAGCCCAAGGATTTCAGGCGTCGAGCTAGACATGGTGAATTATAGTAGTTGTCCATCCACAATGTGTATCCTATGTTTTCTAGGCCTTTTGTTAATCGCATCACAATTGACGGAGTAGACGCCTCTAGCGGGTCGTCAATTTGGATTTGTGGTGGCGTTTTTTTATGAGCGTGAACCTCAAACCGCCATAGGTAGCCGGTTTGAGATTCACAAATCTCATACGTCTTTAAGCCTCTCCGTGCAGCTTTATTTGGAATAAGCTGACACATTTCGAGCCAGCCTTTCCACATTAAAAGGCTCTCGTCTAGAGCAATGTTCTGCGCTGGTGTGTACAGTTCTTGAAATTTTTTGTTCAGATGGGACAGTATTGGCTGTATTTTAAAAAGTTTGGCCTCGGAGTAGTCCTGCTCTACCGCACACATGTCGTCGTTATCGTTGAAATGAAGACATTTACTAAGTAACAAAAAACGATCGATAGACATGTGTGCGCTAAATCCGGGAGTATAAAATATGTCAGGGGTGGAAGACCAGTACTCTTCCATCCGGGTCTTAACCACAATCCCCATCGCCAAAATTATACCGAAATAAGCGTAAAGCTCATCCGGTGTGGTGTCATACCACCGGGCGATGCGGCTGTGGGGATGCATTAGATTGTTATTGAGCATCTGCTCTGCCACCTGTTGAGCATACATAAGTCAACAAAAATGTCATACGGGTCGTCACGAGGAGTTGTCGGACCAACATTCGTTAAGGACTGTCACCTTACCTGGACACGGCTGACCTCCACCTGACCGTAGTGCCCGCTGATCTAGAGAGACTACCAAGACTTCAAGAAAGCAACCATAAAATCAGTGACCGGGTGATTGAAGAACCGTTTAATAAATTTTGTGATTGATTGTGATTGGGATTTCATTTTACCTCCTAAATCTCAGTGACGCCATCCGTATCAACCCATACAAATATTATAGTCTTATATGACTATGGGATTATTCCGGTGGGCAGCGATTCCCATGGTACGTCGATATCATCGTCACCTTCCTCTAATCTTTCCATACCATGAGGTCGATATCCCAAGAAGCGCATCTTTTTCTCGTTGACTCTTTAATTTCCTCCGGCACGTGCATGCGGTTGGAGCGGAGGGTACCCACTACCCACGCAATCGAGTCCTTAGGATCACGCAATAGGAGTTTAGAACGTCGTAGAATCAGATTTTATTTATTATTTTCATTTATTTCCATAGGTGTTTGTCAAATGAAGCATCATACAGAAGACAGCGCGCTTTTTCTACAATTGACCTATTGTATCTTTCACTTAAGCCATTCTGTTCCGGCGTATAGGCATTAGGCAACTGTCTTTTGATGAATTATCCCATGTTGCTTTAAATAATTTTCCATCTCCACTGAGCAGAATTCTCCACCATTATCGGACCGCAATATCTTAATCTTTTGTGACTGTTGATTCTCAACTTGCTCTTTGAGATCACGAAAATACTCATTCTTTTCCTTTAGAAAATAAACAAAACACATCCGGCTGTAATCGTCAACAAACAACAGATAGTATCTAGCCAAACCAAGTGATTTCTTCTCCATGGGACCACACAGGTCTGTATGAACCACTTCTAGGACCCTGCTGCTCGTGCTGGTACTAGCAGAGAAAGGCAGCCTACTTAGTTTGCCTTCGCAGCAAACTACACAACTTGATTTGCTTATATCCTGTTTTTCCTGGTAAGTTACACCTTGAACTGCTCCTTTTTTCATTTTCTCAAGGTCATTCATATTAATATGACCCAATCGTCTGTGCCAAGTGTTGCATGAGGTCTGTGCAACTGCTGCTAAAAGCTGATTCGACTTTTCAATGTTTAATCTGTACACTTCATTTTCCAAGCTCGCCTCACCAATACACACATTCTGAGTATTGTAAATGTAACATCCATCTTTATTGAAGGATACTCTGTTACCATTTGCGATCATTTTGCTGACTGAAAGCAAATTCGTGGTGAGCGTTGGTATGCACAAAACATTCTTCATTTCTACTTCATGTGTGATTGTTTTCACTCGCGTAGTAAGCCGAATATCTCCGGAGCACAACACTGGAACTTTCGTGCAATCAGCGACAATTATTTCTCTAACTTTCGGTTCCTAAGATATGTTTGTCAACATGTTCTTGTTTGACACCATGTGAGCACTTGCGCCAGAGTCGACGTACCTGTCGTCTTGATTGAACTCTCGCGTAAGAAAGACTGCACTCAACACGTTCGAAGTTGAATTCTGTCTATCTTTATTTATTAGGCGGCACTGGCTCTTGAAATGTCCGATCTTTTTGCAATGATAACAACGAATTTGCTTTTTCTGGGTTGTATTGACATTGACATTTCCACTGACAGATGACGGATTCATTTCATTTTTGCTACTGCTACTATGCGCCTGTAGGTGGCGCTTCTGTACATGATGATGATGTGCAATTAGCGCGCCTTCTGACTTAACCTCAAATTCCGAACTCATATCTAACAATTTTGTCTTTATAGCATCAGCACTTATCTTCAATCCTGAATGTTCAATTGCCATAATCATTGGGCTAAATCTTTCTGGCAGTCCTGCCAGCAACAGAGAGCCGATCCACTCGTCGTTTATTTCGAATCCGGTGCCCTTCAGTCGTTGAGCCATTTCCACAATCTGATTAACGTAGCTGGTCATACTATCACAACTCTCCAGACGTATTGATATTAGGCTTCTTAGGAGAGTAATCTTGCGCGTAAAACCAGAATCATCGAACAATGATTTAAGTTTGGCCCATAAAGCTTGTACCGTAGCTTCGGTTTTTATATGGACAAACAACGATGGATCGATTGTCATAATGATTTTTGCCCTCGCCTTCTTATTTTCACCTTCCGTTAGCCCCGTGGTGCTGGTTACATCTATGCCTTCCAGGATCATGAAGTTTTCGGCGGCAAACGCCCAGTCGTCGTAATTCTCGCGTCCTTTTAGTTTAGGAACGTTCACTGAGTAATTACCTGACATTTTAGCACTGATAGTCTATAAAAAGAAATACCGAAAGTCTACAAACACTTAGTACTTTTTACTTTTTAAACTGGGACTGGGCCCATAACCTAATAAAATAATAACTCGCATGTGGTTTGCAACAGACTGACTTTTATTTTATTGATTGACAGAAATAGAAGGTACACAGGTTCACACTCATATCAATAGATGGAGTTGGTAGTATGATATTTTGTTATTATATTACAATTTATTTATAACATGATAGAGGAATCACGCCTATGCAAAATGTATGAATTTAATATACTAACGTTAAGAAGCCGCCTAAAAAAATTTTTATACCAAATATGTGTTCGTTTGCGTTCCATTGTGAACATAGCTAACATTTGGTCCATAGAGCAACACGGAGGGGAGTAGCCATAGCCCTTTCTACCGATACAAAACTGTCTGTCGTTTTTTGCGGGGGGGAAATCTGCGCTACGCACACTTTCTCCAATTTCCACACAAAAATAATCGTCTATTACTACGAAACTCACACATACCAAATTAAAAATACGCTAACAATTTCACACACACATAGATATATTCTGTGTCATAACAGTATAATGAGGTGACACAACTACACTGACAAGTTGCTTACAGCCGTGGTTGTAACAAGTGTCGATACGCGTTATCGATAAATTTAAGTACTCTGTTAGGGAAATTAGGTTTTTAAAGTGATACAAAGGTAAGATGTTATTATAAAGATGGATTTTATTTTTATGTACTTACTATAATAATTATCATGTCACAAATAAACTTAATGTTTATATCATTTTAAAAACGAGTGATAGTTGTATCTATCACTGGTTTTTATAATGGATTAGTTTTTGTGGGTTTTCTTTTTTCATTAGGAAAGAAATTCTTGTATCGGTATATTTTTCCATTATTAATCTTGCCAGTTCCAAATTATGATTTGTAAAATCATTTTCGTGTGCATGGTAACTGATAGAGGGAAAAAATTCTTTTCTAATAAACTTTTTTAAGGCATGTGCTACGATTACATGTGTGGTACAAGATCGTGTAGGTTTATTGTCGTCACTTAAACGTAGTCTTATTTCTTTTTCACAAATCCGGCATAAAAAAATTACTTCTTTTGAAGCATAGAGTAACTTTCCTCTGCTTTTTTGGTGTATTAAACTTTTTTCATCAATCGGCCCAAGCAAACCTTTGATGCACGTATTGCATTTAATTTTCTTTGATATTGAGAAAACAACAAATCCAGCTATATACTCCACAACTTTTACGGCAAAAGGGGACAAAAAAGTTAGAGCTTCAATCTCATCAATCAATTCGTCAGTAGAATTGGTAAATATGACTTCGTCAGTAGCGTCATTGCTATTGTATTGTCGTACGGTTGAAGTATTAATTTTTTTTAATGCTGATGTGCAATTCAGTATCGTAATTTTTTCCAATGGAATGCAGTTCGTTCCGCTACCAGTTTGTGTTAATTCTGTATTAATAAGATTTTTTTTATAAATTGCTTCAAACTGGGAACTTGAGGGATTATCGCAATAACCGCCATGACTTCTTACAATCGAAAAAAAGAGCTCGATGTGATCTTGACTTATCCTGTGGAGTGGCATATATTTCAGGCCATTTTGTTGGTTTTGTATTAAATCTTGAAAAATAGACTTGGTATTGGTACTCTCAATGCAGATCAAAATTCCCAAAAAACCTGTGTATCGTGGAGAATCCACTAATTTAATTTTACGTGACTCCCCATTGCGTTTTTTTACATAGGCCGATAAGCTCAATAAAAGCTTTTGAGCTTCGTCCATTTTTCCAAAAGCTTTCTCAAAGTTTTCAGAGTTTAATGCGAGTTAAAAGTTTCAGAGTTTTTCAGAGAATTTCAGAGTTAAAAGTTGAGAGTAAAGCAAAACATCTCAGTTCTGGTGAATACTTAGCTCGTGAGAGCTTCCCACTTTTACATTTCTTTAGTTGACGCCTAATAAGTTATGATTCTTCAACGCCAATTTTTTCAAGGACCATCCTTTCTTCTTTATCTATAAAAGATTTTTCATCAAGACTCTGAAGAATTTCTTCTAACCCAGCAACTTTTTTCTTTAAGAATAGATTTTTAGCTTGGAGCCTTTTAATTTTTTTTTTGACCGTCTATCTGTTGCTGCATTTTTCTTTTTCTTGGTGTAAGTGCAATAGTGGTTTTTTTTTGACCGTCTATCTGTTGCTGCATTTTTCTTTTTCTTGGTGTAAGCGCAATAGTGGGAATCGACTGAGCCTGAAAAACAAATAATATAATTATAATAAATAAGTATGCTGTTATCATCTTCCTATAAAGCTTACTTCTTGATAGTAAAATAGTCGAAATTACTATTTGATCAATATGCAACTATTTATTTTAATCAAACATACAATACACGACCACTGTGGCGCGGCGGGCAAATGTCCCCCTGCGACGCAGGAGGTTGCGAGTTCGATTCCCGCCTCGGGACAAATGTTTGTGCGATCTGCAGATATTTGAAGAAAATCACTACCTATTTTACATATTTACTATATACATAATATATAAATATATATATATACATATACATATTACTACTCAAGAAGATATTACTACTTGGAGAGAGATTATTATTAATACAAATTGTAGAAAAATCACATACAATACAAATTAATACAAATCTACAATATACGATTAAAAGGTAACTCACATTTTGAGGAGTTGACGATGTACACGGAGATGTCAATGAATCAGGAATAGTGAGCGTGGCACTAATGGCATCATAAGATGTTAGCCTGTCATCTGCTTGAGTGAATGATTGGTGATGATGACTCTACGAAGATAAGATTTAACATTTTTATTCTCTGAAGTTGATAAATCTAAGCTTCACTTCACCACTATGACTAAGGTGAACTACATCAGGTAAACTGATGTACGCTTGTATACCTTGTGCATGAGATAAAAAAAAACTTACGGGACAAATACAGTGTGGCGTTAGAGTTGGTTCGGTGCCCTCGACTAATTTCCTTCTATTGTGTGCCAACACTTGAAAGTCAGAGGTCTTGAAATGACTTGAGCAAATGACACTATTTCTTGTGGGCCCAGACTGTTATTACAAAACTTCTTCCATGTATCCCTTAAATTTGGATCTTTAGGAAACCTACAATAAATAAATAAAAAACATTATGGTCGAAGTTCACACTAAGTAATTCTAGTAAAATATGTTAATACTCGTAAGCAGTGTACTATATTTGATTTAATGCAATTTTATTATAAAACTATGTATATTTAAATAAAACTCACAATATAATATTTTAAATAAATCAGAAAACTTAATCTCAAAAATATCTGTATAGACTCCTTTTTGTCGATAACTATCTACAATCTACAAACAAACCGGTAACAACACTATCGCTCGGCGACAGCGACTTCTCGGAAATACACTCGGATCAGTCGCTCGACCGATCCGCATAATGTATGAGAGCGAGCGGCGCGTGTTGGTCCGAAATCCGAAACAACACGACCGATATTATTATAATTTTTAAGTTTAAAAGCAGTATATAGCAGGGACTGAAAGCGGTAGAGGTTAACGGTATTGGTACCGCAAAAATATAACGGTACCGTTATTCGATAGCGGTTGGGCCATACCGAAATTATACCGGTATGGAATAACGGTATCGAAAAAATCTTGAGTGTCGTTCGTCGGCTATGAGAGAAGGGAGGGGGGGGGGGGGGAGGGCGCGTGAGGGGCAAAACTCAGAGCGAGTTCGTTTGTTGTGAACGCACACACACGTCTTTGTCAATCGAGCGACACACAGGTTAATAAAACTTTGTTTGTTCTGTTCTGTTGCGCACGCGTTCACGCACAGTAGGTAGGTACCTACCTACTTCACGAGTGCCTAGATCCGCCGACTGCACAGTAACAAACATCCATCCATCTGCACAAACTTTCGCATTTATAATATTAGTAGGAAATATAAAATAAGTAATAAAGATAACATTAATACATGTTTAAAATTTGCATAGTTTTTTTTATTTTTAATCAATTTTGTTGTACATCTAGTGTTTAAAAGGTGGATAAGTTACTTGGATTTCTTCGCCCATTTTATGTTGCCCTTTTACTGCGTCAACAATCTTTAAGATATGCCTATACGCCATGTTTCGCATACATGGACGTACAAATTGTAGCTCATCCAAGAGCATGTGACAGAAATGATAACTTCCCTTATCAATTTTATTTTCTCTGACACAATCATCGCATTCGAAAACACATTCAGTTCCTGGTTTCTCTTTTTCTTTTTTCGGCGACGGCATACAGTTCTTCAAATGTAAATCAGATTCATATACAGGGGACACTGGGGCTGATGGCGATCCTTCATCAGATGAATTAGAAACTCGTCTATGATCTGCTTTTTTGCGTTTGCTAACTGTCGGCAAAATACTCTGCGACATTCCAACATCCTCGCCGCAAAAAACATCTGATGACAGACGTCTTTTTCTACCTAAAAAAAGGTTATACACATTGAGAAGAAATAAATCAAACCCACATACCATTTCCCACAAATTAATACAGTTTTCTGCCCGTCCATATATTTATTTATACTTATTTTGATGGAGTTAGTCATCTGTGGCAGTTATTATAATAACAAATAGATTTATGTTAAACTAATAAATAAATAAATAAATAAATAGATATATATTGTTGGACATTTTACACATCGCCATCTAGCCCTAAACTAAGCAAAGCTTGTACTATGGGAACTAGTTAACTGATAGAATACTTAGGTAAATAATTTTATACTTAAGTAGGTACATAAATAATTATGATAGATATAGTTAGGTACTAACACCCAGACACAGAACAAATATCTATGTTCATCACACAAATATTTGCCCCGGGTTGGGATTGAACGCACAACCTACAGCGCTGAAGAAATTTTAAGTTTCGGTTTAGGCTGTGTGTTGATAGATCAGTCAGTCAGTAGGTAAAGCAAAATTTTTATACATATATGTAGATAGGTAAGTAAATACGATATAAACTTCGAAAAGTTTTTTTACGAATGTAATGTTAGTATGTATAGTTTTATTAATTATTTTTCTGACTAAGATGCAAGTATTATATTTGTACAGCTGTTTTAAGTTCATTAATTTCGTCTCTTTATATATTTTAGAAGTTGATGTTAAGTATGGGTATTTGAAAAGTAATTTAATGATTTTATTTTGTAATACTTGAAGATCAGCTAGTTTTGTTTTATCGGCGCTGCCCCAGATTTCTATCAGGTAAAGTAAATGCGGCTTGACTAGGGAATTATAAATCGTGTAGCGTATTTGCCGTGGGACGCAATGGACGACGTTGCGTAGTGACCCGGTGAGTGATGACAGTTTGCTTTTAATGTGTTCGATGTGTGTGCTCCAGGACAAACCACTATCCATGTGTAAACCTAAATATTTTTCACTTACCTTCTCCTGTAAGACTACATTATTGATTTTGGGGGGGTTAAAAGGGGGGATTATTTTGTTTTTTGCTTTAAAAATTGTATAACAGGTTTTAGAAATATTAATTGTCAGAAGATTGTGTTGGAACCAAGTAAAAAGGATGTTTAGGTCTTCTTGTGCACGCGGTAGAATATCGTGGATAGAGGAGCCATAATAAAATAGACAGGTGTCATCTGCGTACAGAGTTATTTCTCCATTTAACTCTAGTTGATGCATGTTATTAATATAAATTAAAAAGAGCAACGGACCTAATATTGATCCTTGGGGGACACCATATCGTCGCTTATCTTACTAACTGACGGAACTAACTTTAAGGTGAATCTTCAGGACAAGCTTTTTGCGGTTTCGCACTATGTTTGTTCAATTGTAACTCTCACGATAAGCGACTGATCAAAATAAAATTGCATGAATTATATTATAATTTGGTTATTCTTCCTATATATATATATGAATTGTAAATATTACTGTTAAATAAAAAAATATAAGCATTTAAAACAGATACGTCACTTTTGTTAGATCTTTGTAAAAAAATGTTTTCATATAGTTTTCAGATACGTCTGTATAAAAAAGGATAGTAAAATAACACACAAACCTCAGAATCAACTTTTATTTATTAAAATGGCTCATTATTTTGTACTTACTTATTAAAAAAACAGTTCCTATTATCTTATATTAATACAAAATATGAAATGAGATCCTAAAGTTTCGTAAAAACAGTCTCTTCTAATTTAAATTCTCATAATAATTTAGGTTTAGGTACTGTTAACCCCAACGTATTAAAACTAATCAGTCACAAAAATAAAGCAATTGTTAATAGCTTAATCAAATCACAGCCAACGTTATGTACCTAATATTATGATAAAAAGGTCTTAGGCTCTTACTTATACTAAATAGGAACTTTATAAAATAATAACTTTAAGGATATAAACATATCAAAAACAAAATTATTAACACAAAGTATTTCTTATCTAATCATTAAAACTACCATAATATTCAGTCTTTGGTAGGAGCAATATAAATAAATCAATGAGGAAGCGATTTGTAGAATTCAACATAATCGGGATGTCTGATAACAGCTGTATCACCTTTTGTTAGAGACATTAAGTCTTCATATTTTTCAGTCGCTATTTTGGGTGGATATTCATTAAGTGGACGGATTTCAGCGTAAAGAAGAAACATCTTTTGTCTTTTTAAAGTCAAACTGCGGTACGATTCCTGATCGTGAGAAGTTTTGAAGAAAAATTTTATTGGATCAGACTTTTTAACGCAAAATTCGGTCATTTCGGTCCAATTCACATGAGCTCCTGTGTCGTCTTTTCTCAATGAGAGTAATTGAATGTCTGTAGACATTTTTTTGAAATCTAGAAAGTCAGTATGTAATAAGGAAAATACTCGGTAAGGCTGATCTATTCGAGCTAATCTCATTATCGGGATAAGCTGAGCTGGTATAAAAACATCTCCAGCTTTTTTGACAGCATAGCTGATTGCACTGTGAGCAGAATCTCCGGCACTTTGACCATGGTTTGGTATTGAAAATCGTAAAGTGATTTCTTCAATGTTTAAAGAATTAGTCAGGATATAAATCAATGCAGCAGCTACAATCGAATTGCGATTTTGCCCTCCGCAACCATCTGCAAAGAGATAAATTCGCTTGAAGCCTTTTCTGTCGCTTTCTCTGAGAAAAATGTTTAAGGCAGTCGATATTTCTGATGCTCCTCTTTTACTTACAGCTTCATACCATGTAAAACAGCAACAATCACGAGTACCCAAGTCATAAACCGTTAAATTAAACGTCGATAAACGCCTCTTGTAAAATACTGCGTTTTCATTTGTTATAGGTATTTGAATTACCTGTTGAAGATCAAAAGTAACGCATTGTACCACGCCAGGATTTTCTTTCGCCTGGTTTAAACACATTTTTCTCGTATTGCGAAAAGTAAGCTTATCAAATTGGTGCTTCTGAAATTTTTCTTGCAGTTTAGCTTTCACCTCTTCGGTCCCATTATAATATGTCAGACATAGGCTGCACTGGTCTTTTTTCGGGCGGTGGAAAGACAAATTTTTCCCTTTAAAAACTCTTTTGTAGGTGGAAAAGCTGGGTTTCAATGGATTTCCTTCCAGAGACCTGATAAACATTCTATACATTTTTTTAACGGTCAAATCTGAGTGAAGGTATTCTCTAGTACTACCTTCACGACAATAATGAGACTCAACTCTAGGATAGCGATCTATATGTTTAACACATAGATCTCGAGATCGTGCATCGAGTTCTTGCTTGCTCTGAGGACGGCCTCCTCGTTTATCTTTTATGACAACTCCAGACTCTGACACTTTTTGGACTGCAGTTCTAAGAACGCGTTCAGTTATGCTCAGAGTATTCAAAAATAAATAGCGACAAACATTGACTCTTACTCCATTAAGTGTCAAATAATATTTAAATGTTAATTTTCTTCTCGAATTTACTCCAGCTGTTTTTCGGAGAGTTTCAGTTTTTTCGACATGTCTGGCTACAAATTCACGCTGACGTTGTATATCGCCTTGTGACCAATAGTCTTCAAATATAATTTGACGACTTTCTTCATCAAATTTGTAACAGTCTCGCTTTAGATGTTGGCAATAACTGAGATTGCATAGAGGTCCTAGTTTTTTTGCTGGCATTTTAGTTTTTTTGACTTGAGTAGAATATTCTTTGCCTTGGTCTTTCTGAAGCTTATTTTGTTTTTTCTGATTTATTTTCTTCCTATATGTCATTTCTAATTCTCTAGGATCGCCTTCCATTTCATAGTCCTCTGGAGCTTTGCTCGTAATAGTCGTAGTAATATTAGGAGATTGTATATCGCGTCGAACGTGTAGTTCACATGAAAAGTCGTCATTTACAAAATGATCCCAACATTGAAGAATTAGACATCTAAAGCAAGAACTAAAAACTTCTTTTTGGCATCCAACAACTTCACAAATTTGTTTTTGATGATTTTCACTAGACGCTGTCATCGGACTGAGCTGATCTATCTCCATGTGCTGTAATATAGCTGTATCCGAACATTCATTTCTGGTTTCTGTCTCTCTTAAATAGATTTTATCATTGTCTATTCTTAGGTTTAGGCCTTTTGTAATATCATTTTGGGTAGTTAAAATACTGGGAGATGTTGGTCCGCATTGAAAATGTTGTTCACAAGAAGCATCGTTTTTAAAATGATTCCAACATTGCAGAACTAAGCACCTAGAGCAGGCACTAAAAACTTCCTCGGTACACCCAACAACTTCGCATGTTTGGTTTTGGTAGCTACCAAGCGTTGCTTCTATACCTTCATTGTACAGCTGCAAAGTATTATGATGCAAATCTATAGATTTGTTGAGAACAAGATTTTCATTGAAGATGACATCATCTGCGCAAACTGTAGCATCGCTAGACACAGATAGCTTCCTTGGCTGATTCGACGGCAAAACGAAATCTGGATCACGTGAGTCCTCATCATCATAAAATGGGTCTTCTTTATTTGAAGCTGTTTCGTCTAGGTTTGTCTTTAAATTAGATAATGGTTGGTCGTCATCCGACGAAAACTCTGAGAAATTAGCAGCATTTGATGATTGCTGTGACTGATTTGGTACTTGATTATGTTGGCTATCAACTTCCGTTACCACAACAGTTCCGTAATACCATTTATTTTTATAAAGCATCTTTATTTTTGCACCAACACGGTTGACATTGTTTTGCCCTTTCTTTGCACTTTTTATATCTTTGGTTGAAACACAGTTTTTAGAGCCATCCTGCCATTTTACTATTACATCTGGGGCTACGTCCATTTCTGCCAGTCTAGAATAATAAAAATACAGATATTTGATGAAAATAAATATAAGTAAGGCCAGTAGGTAAGTACAAATACCTAAATACCTACTTACCTTAAAATAACCAGTAACCGAAAGTAAACTTGGTGAGTGTTTGATCAGCTAGCCCGTACCTATAGCAAGAGTGAATAGTTAGTAAAAATATAAAGTTATTACCTACTACGTAACTAAAATAAAACGACTTTTTACATGTCTGTCTGATAAATTGATAATAGGTACCTATATAAGTATCCATCACACGTTACATTTATTAAGTAAAATACAACAGTCGGTACCTACCTACTTATTTTGATATAACAACCTGGAGAGATCTGATCAGATAACTTATGTCACAAGAATAAGTATCACAGTTGCAAAAAATCGACAGAAGTAACTGTAGTGAATTTACCTATTTAAGTAGGGTGCGCCAGGAAGCGACTGACGAGGACGATGTATGCAGTAAGTACCTACTCGTATTCGAGCGACCAGTAACTCGCGTGTCGTCAGTCGCATTCTGGCGCATGTAAGACTGGTCATCTTACAAAATATAGATTAACCAGCAAAACGAACTCCACGCACCATGCGTTGCAAGTCTAGTATTACTCGATATACGATGACGACCAGTCGGTAAAGATTGTTAAACAAGCGCCAGCATGCGTGAGTAGAGATACGAATCACCTGCGTCTCAGCACTACCTACCGATCTGTTGCATTGCACCTATTATATTATCTACTAAGTATTTAGAGACTATTTTAACATGCGGACACAAAACACAAATCTTAATTAAAACAACGCTACCATAGAAATACAAATAGGTACTTACAATAACACGATCCGTATTTTCGTGCACTCCCTGCGGCCAGCAAACGCGTCCTTTCACCACACAATTATTCGGCTACTGATTTCCGAATCGAACGGGGTGGCGTGATCTGTAAACCCCGCAACCCGCACCCCGCACTCCTGTTTCATCTTCAAAATGTTCGGTTACATTTAGGCGTAAGTGAAAAAATATAGACTTTCTTTCGATATTTTAGTTCACACTAAAAGACGTATTTAGATAGGGCTCTTTTTGCTTACAATAAAGATTCTGAAAAATTCAAACTAAATAACGTATGTACTTACGTCGGTTAGCAGAAATCACATTTGTATAAAAAGCTACTTACGTCGAACTGACAAAATGTGTTTTCTCGGTAGCGCTTGAAGATACAGATACGTTTATTAGACCGATCGTTTCGTCTTCAAAATTGTTTTAACTAGTATGAATAACTCATTTTTGACGAAAATACAGATACGTCTGTTAGAAAGATAAGCGACGATATGCTACAGATGCAGATGTGCTCTGTATGTTGTCAATTTTAACAACCTGGGATCTGTTGGATAAGTATGATTTGAACATCTTAAGAGCAGTTTCTTTTATACCGATACATTCAAGTTTCTTTAAAAGCAAATTGTGGCTGACAGTATCGAATGCTTTTTTTAGGTCGATAAATATTCCAAGTACAATATTTTTCTTATCTATGTTAGTTTTTATTTTCGTAACTAGGTCTACTGTTGCAGCAAGAGTGTTACTTTTTGGACGAAATCCATATTGTTGTTTATAAATAATGTTGTTCGAGTTTAAGTAGTTATCTAGTCGTTTGTGTATAATTTTTTCTAGGATTTTAGATAGTATTGGTAGAACTGAAATGGGTCGGTAGTTACCAGGGTCGGTTTTTGGACCTGTTTTGTAAATAGGTGATACTTTTGCAATTTTTAGTGATTTAGGAAAATGGCCGGCGTTTAGTAGCTTATTAAAGCAATTTGTTAGGTTAGCAATTATTAAATTTTTAATGCATTTTATAATTTTAGTGTTTATTCCATCAAGACCTGCACTTGAGTTGGGATCTAAGTTTTCAATTATTTTGTTGACTTCGTCTATTGAACACGTATCGAATGAGGTTAGTTCACTGTCTAGGGTGGTTTTTGGTAAAGCTTGTACGAAGTTGTCATGAAAATATCTAGGTATTTGATTTGCCAGAAGGGGACCAATCGTAGAGAAGTAGTGGTTGAATGTATCACGTATACCTATTGCATCAGTTATATGTTTACCCTCTACAATGAGCTTTGAAGGCGCACAGCTTTGTTTTATTTTATTGTTTGCCAAGTTATTTATTAGTCTCCACATTTTCTTTGGGTTTTTAGTACAATTTGTAAATTCTTTGTGATGGTAGGCATTTTTTGTATTCTGAATTAATTTCGAAGTGTAGTCCCTCTCTTTTTTGAAATCAGATTCTAGGGTTTCATTCTCTGGATGCTTCTGGAGTTCTACCCACATTTCGTTCCTTTTGTTTATTGCAGAGAGTATATCATTGTTGATCCATTCCTTTTGTGGTATGTTGATAACTTTGGTTTTTGTTACCTTGCTGTTGTTTACATGTTCTTTAATTGTATTTTCGAGTAATATGTAGTTGGTATATTTTGATATGTCCAGTCCAGCGCTTTCAACGGACGTATGTAGCTTTGTAAAATCAATAGATTCGTATTGCGTTCGGATCTTTGGTACTGGCTTAAACTTCTTCATCTCAAAATATATTTGTTTGTGGTCGGTCAATGATGAGTTAATGATGGCCATATGGAATTCGTTATTTTTTAAGTTGGTACAGACGTGGTCGATAATTGATTTTTTTGTGTCAGAGTCACGAGTACTAAATTTTTTGTTTATCTTGTTTAGTAGTCTGTAGCCAGCTTCATTTACTATATCCTTGTATTGTTTGTTTTTTTTACTTTTTATTAGCAGGTTGATGTTGAAATCTCCAAATACAATAGCTCGTTTTCTTTCTTGCAGCTGTAAGTCGGAAGCTTCGAGAAATTTCTTGTAGTTGGTGTCGCCTGGATTGTAGACTACTCCCACTTCTAAGGCGTACCTTTCAAGGCGTATCCAAAGATAATTGTTCCCATCTAAATAAGTGGAGTCTGATAAGCTATGTTGTAGGTTGTTATGCACGAACATTGATACACCGCCTCCTCTTGAATCGGTGCGAAAGTTATAATAGTGTGTATAGTTGGGCAGTTGTAGATTTTGGGCTTGAGTTTCATTGGCGATCCAGGTTTCAGTGAGTAAGATTATATGCACAGTGGTTGGTATAGAATGTAGAATGCCTTTTAATTCATCGAACTTTCCTTTGGCGCGAATGCTACGTGCGTTTAGGTAAAAGAATGTAAGACGTGATTTGCTAATTTTCAGGTTTTGATAATTGACACAGGTTTGATGAGTCATGCCGTCAGTAGCATCAGTATCTCCGGGGTTTACTATTGTGTGGAGTTTTTTGGAGTAGTTTTAATTATGCTAGGTGTCCCATTTATATATTTAATAGTAATGTCACCCTCACCGGATTCTTGCCGATGCTTTAGTTCAGCTTTTAGACATTGTAGATACTTCTGCTGAGATGGAGTTTGGTCGCTGAAGATCTTAATATTTTCTGGTAATTTGTCCTTGCTCCGCAACAGTTTTTTGGCTGGTCCTGGTGCATCAAAGCATACTTTGACTCTCCTATTTTTTCCTGGAACAAACCTGCCAATACGCAATACTTTTATAGGCTTCGGTATGTCCTTATCAACAGAGCGGGTTATATTCATCACAGCAAACTCGTCCTTGGATATCCTTTCATCAGTATTGGAAGAAGTATGTTCTGATAACCCGTCAATAATAATGTTTTTCTCGCGTTCGTTCCGCTCCTTCACTTCACGAATCATATCTTCGTTGAAACATGGTTGGCTGTAGCTGCCATGCTGCTGGATGGTTGACCCTGATATATTTTTCCTAGAAAGCTCCGATTCAAGCTTGGCTAGTTTATTTTCACCTGAAGTGATTTTATTTTCCAGTAAGGCTACATGGCTTTTAATGTTATTCTGCTCAGTCATTATGTTTATGGATGACAGCTGAATCTCAGCGACCTGTGATTTAACATCGTTCACTGTAGTAAGAGTTTTCTCGTTGGATGTCTTCAATTCACCAATTTCTGTTTTAACTTCAGTGATACTTTCTCTTAATTGATTTATAATATGATGGTTTGATTCAACATACCTTTCCAACATAGAGGTCATACGAGTAAGTTCCTCCCGGATTTCTTTTGTTTCTCCAGAGCATTCACATTGGCATGGTTGATCCATCAAAGGGCGTTTGCGTTTGCGAAAAGTCACTAAAGAGTCCGCCTCAGCATGGCCAATTTTCGAAAGGTCTGGATGCGACCCACCACCCGTCGGAGTTGTAGGCGAACGCAAAACACTCATTTTGTACCAGCTGTCCTAGTATGCACTATGCACTAGACGTCGGCCAGCACTATTGTATTATAACAAAGGGTAATAGCACGATGCACACTGGTTGCTCAGGCTAGGAACGGTTGGTGCTCGAGATCTTTAGCGCAGCGATGTATGAGTTACGCTTGAGGTCACAGATTAGTAAAAAGTAATCGTAGCACTGTGCGAGTGGTCTGCTCGGTTTGATGTTCGACACAATACCTTACCACACACAATAATACCTAGTACAACAAAAAAAGAATTATTTAAATCGGACTTACACTTTTGGAGACGTGGACAAACATACATACACTTTTGAAATTTGGCACAGGTCTATAATAGAAGCTGATATAGACTAACATATCCAAAAACTGGGCATTTCTGGAAATATTACATACATACGGGTCGAAAACCTATAATTTAAATGAATAGGTACCTACTTACGTGTTTCATTCAAAATCTGTGCTATTTCTTGCCATATATTCATGCGCCGCTGCTCATCGTGATATCTAGGGTCTCCTAGATCATACAGTTCTCTATACTTTTGCACTAAAGAAATAAGCAGTTCTTCGTTCATTTTCGTTTATTTTTATTAGCACGGCACGTGCGCTCACATCCGCCTGCCTGCGTCGACTAGACGGATGCCCCGATCCGTCTAGTCGACGCAGGCAGGCGGGGGGTCGCAGCGCACCGCCGACAGAAATACGCCTGCGAAGCGATCCGCCAATGCGTTGCCGCCCGCCGCGCTCCGATCCGTCGCTAATAAACGATATTTCATACAAAACATAGCCAGGCGTATTTTTGCGTTGCGATGCGGCCCGATCCGATCCGCCTAGTGGACGCCAGCCTTTAAAGCATTAATAGACGATCGAACTTGTCCGCCCGAACCGCCGGACCGGTACGGTGCGCTCGACACACCACACCACCGCACCGCACACGAGATGGTCCAGTGTGCTATCCGTGCTTGATCGCGTCAGACATGCCTCCAACCTTGTCAAAGGAAGCTAAAATAGCTTTAATTGCGGCAACCGTCGTAGCTAGCACGCCTATCCAAAGGCAAAGGAAAAAAAGGAAAGAATGGGCAAAATTTTATTTAAGATACAGAGACTCATACAGTCATATGCGACTGATAAAGGAACTAGACGATGAAGACTTTCGTATATACCTTCGCATGAGTTCTGATCTATTTGCTGAATTGCTGGAAATGGTGAAACCATATATTACTAAAACCGATACAGTTCTGAGAAAAGCTGTGACTGCTGAAGAAAGATTATTAGCAACCTTAAAGTATCTCGCGTCAGGAAGAGAATTCAGAGAACTCAAATTCAGTACAAGTATATCATCGCAACTATTGTCAGAGATAATACCAGAGACCTGTGCAGCAATCTGTAAAGTGCTAAAGAATTATATGAAGGTATGTTTTTTTAAAATAATAAGACTAATTCCATACAATCTTATTTATTTATTTATAAATCACAATAAGACTAATTCCATACAATCATATTTATTTATTGTATTACAGTCAAATATTTATGTATGTTTGCTTTTTAATTATAATTTTAAAATTATTATTATTATTTATTTCTTAAAAATCAAAAAATCTTGTAGTTCTTCCCCTTGACCCCTAAACACAGTCTGCGTCATATTAAAAATTGTGTTGCTTCGCTTGGAGTCAACTCTGATAGAGTGTCAGTTGGTGATAATACTTGACTATAAGGCAAGTACTGAGCTTGTGGGTCTGCTGAATAAATTGTTATCGAATCGGCTGGTGTTTGAGGTACAGAGGATGTCGATTGTTGGCTTAATGATTCATCATGTTGCAAATAGTGAGGTGATGATAATGATTAATGAGTATGTTTTGTTAACGATGAATGTCGTGAATTTCTAGGTGATGGTGATGGTTCCGTATATTTAGGTGACGGTGAATGGTGTGAATGTATAGGTGACGGTGATTGTTGCGTACGTTTAGGTAACTGTGATTGTTGTGAATGTTTAGGTGACGGTGATGGTTAGGTATATTTAGGTGACTGTGATGTTTGAGAATATTGAGGAGAAGGCGACGGTTGTAAATATTGAGGTGACGGCGACGGTTGTAAATATTGAGGAGACTGTGACAGTTGCATATATTTAGGTGACTGTGATGTTTGTGAATATTGAGGAGATGGTGATGAAAGTTGCTGATATAAATGGCTTCTATATGGTGGAGTGTAGTAGGGTTGTGTACCAGTATGCATGTTTTTATTTAACTTTATCGAAGCGTCTAAAGAGAGTTCTCCTAATTTAGCATAAAACAATAGTTCTCCAATCATTTTTTCTACAATACATCTTTGCAGTTTCGGTAACTCTTTCAATTGACAGCTCACTGAGCGTCCAAACGCATCTGCTGAGGTGTCTTCATGCGAGCTGCTTTCTTTAATTAATTGTTTCGCAGATAGTATCAACTCTTCTTGCTTCTTGTATAGATCGTTTTGGCGTTTGAATGTACTCTTTCCCTTTTTTGTTGTAGGTTCCTGAAACAGAAAATGAATGGTTAAAAATAGCAAAAGAATTTGAACGAAAATGGCACGAAAATTCAATCATTGTGTGGGTGCAATTGACGGAAAGCATATTCTTATCGAAAAGCCACCAGACTCCGGTTCAATATATTACAATTACAAGGGAACATACAGCATAGTTTTGCTTGGCATTGTTAATGCCAATTATGAATTTATTTACGTGAACGCAGGTACAAACGGGAGTATTTCTGATGGTGGAGTATTTAACCATACATCCTTTCATGAAAAGTTATTGTCTAAACAACTGCATTTACCAGGACCCTCTATCTTGCCGTCATCAGATGTAGTTGCCCCATATTGTTTAGTAGCAGACAGTGCATTTGCCATGCATGAAAATCTTTTAAAGCCATACCCACAGAAAAACTTGACACATGACAAAAGAATATACAACTATAGACTTTCCAGAGCTAGGAGAATTGTTGAAAATACATTTGGCATATTAGCTGAACGCTTCAGGGTATTTAAAAAACCCATCACAATCAATGTCGAAAATGTACCAATAATAGTAATGGCTTCATGTTTTCTGCACAATTTTCTAAGAAAAAAGTCTGCTAACTACGTCACAAGGAATTGTGTCGATCGGGAAGATACTGAAGATAATACTTTCCGACCAGGAGATTGGCGGGTAAATGACATATCAGTCGGTCTCAATAGATCAGAGAGACAACGTAATGCAGTGGACAGATGGTAATGCAGTCAGACAGATATTCACGGAATATTTTAACAATCAAGGTAGAGTTGATTTTCAGGAAAGAATGATCATTGTACTAAATATATAAGTATACATACGTCGTCGGTATTATCGATTCCCTTTGATGTCGGAGTGGTCTTCTCGTGAAGAAAAGTAAGATACGTATAGTACCATAGTATCGGAGTGTACACTTCTTCCGACCCAGCACCAGTTGATTTGCTGGATTCCACTGTGGTGTCTTGTACCTTTCTAGGGTAAGGCAATAAAATATCAGACTTCCATTATAACAGTCGCAAGCGACCCGCCCGCATCGCTCGGCGTTCGATCGTCAAGTAACGAACTACCCGCGAAGCGGACGGCTCGTTTAGCCGAATCATTTATTCATACTTGTACATCACATCTCTCTCTTTCAATAATGTTTTATAATTATTTTTCTAATCTAGCTCACAAATCAATATAATATATTTCTAAGCTCACAAATCAATACAATATACTTCTAGGCTAATTGTAATTTAAACTTTAGTCATTTAATCTAGAATAATCGAGTACAATAAATTATCGTTTAATTAGCATCTGTTTCCAATTAATTTTCTGTCTTGTTTTAGCTTGAATTTTCCATCCTCCCTCTGCCTCCTTTATGTGTATTATATTTCTTCTCATTTCTTTTTGTCTTCGTTTAATTATCCTTTTTCTTCTACCTCTTTCTTCTTCTACTTCTTACTTACTTCTAAATCTATGTTCCTATTCTCTACATCTTAAAGCATTTTCTCTAGCTATTATGGTGAAGGGTCGGCTGGTACAATGATTGCCTAGTTTATCTGGTCAGCAAAGAACTAATGATTTATTAATGTTGGTTAGATAGCATGTACTTTTTAATAAAATGATTCTCTACTCAAAACAATTCTTTAATTCATTTGAAACAAGCTTGCTAACATAAGTAATTAACTATACTTGCACGGATAAGAGATTTCATATGATAATAGTTATTAGCTGTAAATAAACCCATCATATATTTCGTACCTACCTCAAACAATAAAAGTTATGAAAAAGTTTGAACACGTACTTAGAGTTAACAACGCTTTCATATATATATATATATATATATATATATATATATATATATATATATTTTATATAAGTACAAGCCATTCTTGGTTAATTTGTATATGATAGGTAAGTGCATTACTAGATAGGTAATTTAATTTAGAGATCTTCATTGTACAACTGTAGCTATAAAACCATTTATTTATTATTTACATAGCTGTAGTTTGTAAGTACCTAGGTATATTTTTCATGTAGGATGTAGGTAAATTACTAGGTAACTAAATTGTTCATACCAACTGGTTACCCAAATACCCAATTACTAAAAGGGCCTACCTTTAGCTATACTAGAGTAAGGTACTCTCATACCTAACTGCTGAGAATGCATAATTATGTAGATAAGGCGTAGGTTTGTACCTACCCATATAGCAATGTCCAGTTTAACATTATTTGTCTGTATAAGTCGTGATATCAACGCAGACACAGTTAAGTAGGTAAACTACCTACTTATGGAACTTATGTATCCAATCATGCCCTATCAAGGCACAAAACTTGTATTGCATTTTCACAACACCAACATAAAATGGGATATTTGACAAGATTTTGAAAACCATTCTAGATTATTCAGAAGTGACTGTGGAACCCATAACAATATTATTCTCAATTCTGTTAAGTATTGGCCCTAAAAATGTATATTAAATATTGACAAATTAAATAACGGCGGATGACATATTGACAAGCTTGCTACGTCATAATAGATTCGACCAATACTGACCATTTGTGTCACGTGACTGTCGTTTAAAATAGATTTTTTGTTCTTTTTTTATTTTCAAGTTATTTTACTCTATAACGCTTTATAAAGGCATAATTTAAATAGATCACTATCAACAACACTTTATTTTTCATACTGTCAAATAGCCTATTGGGTTGGAACTTGGGTGTTCCGACTTCACAAATAGAAAACTAGAGTTAAGTGAAATACCCAGACTGCGTTGGTGTTGTTTGCTATATTTATTTGGTTATCTATTTCATTAATAAAGTTTTTCAAAACAATGAAAACAAGTAGAAATGATATAATGCATCAGATTGATTTTCAAAAGTTATTTTAATTCCCTGATCGCTTCACAAAATGTGGTGATGGGAATTTGTCAAGAATTTATCTGACTATCAATCAGTAAAACAGTGATCAAAATACAATCATAAAACGAAAAATATTCGAAGTCTGTGACTCGCTTTGTTCTTTAGAAACAAAATAATAGTGATGGTGGAAGTGAAGAACCAGTGCAATGCTACTTTAACTCTGATGGAACAAACCGTCCTCGAAGAAAACCTCACACTTGTAACGATGTTGTGTAGAAGCTTTAAAAAGATCGGAAGTCAGTGTTGAAAATGGTTTAAAAATCAGGTACAAATGTGTCAACTTTATAAGTTGCATGTTATATTAAAAGGACTGATTTCAATTGTACTACATTATTCTTTGTAGATTAATATTCTAAAACTGTTTATTTTTTTTTTATTTTTTTTTCCGCTTAAGGCCTTCACGATACTGGCCCAGCCTTGTGTGAAATCTGTTGTTTAACCCTTTTTGTTCTGTTCTCTCAACATCACACTTTAAGAAACCTTAATCTTAAGTACTTTGTTAACCTGTTGAATGCTTAATAATATTAATCATATTATTTGTTCTTTGTATGTTTGTTACTTTCTTTCGTTGTTTTGGTATTGCAAAACGCCCACAGGCACATTCGATATTATTATATTATTTAGCTTTAGTTTTCTCTGTGAATTTGTAATTTTATGAGAAAATAAACATCTTAAACCGTTTTTTTTTTTTTTTTTTTTTTTTTATTAAATTTATTCGGTTTATAATAGCCGAAATTTAGCACAAGGGCTTTAGCCAATTGTGCACCAGTGTGTGTTAATCTATGATAACTCGTTTTAGGTGGTAACAATTCGGTCGAGGAGTCGTCGGTTTGTAAAAACTTTCTTACTAACACGTATTCCAAATAACTGCTTTTTGTAGAAGAGCGTATACGTATGTTTTGGTAAATCTAACAAATTGAGAGACTGGAAAAACTGTTTGGGAATTACTCCTGTAGTTGAAATGACGATAGGGATTATAGAAACATTTTTATTATTATACTTTTATTTTTATTTTAACTTACCATTTTGTTCTTCCTGTATTATTATTATTCGTTTCAGCAGTAAACTTTACTAAGTTTACTGCTGAACACATTTAAGAGAACTGGTTATTTTATAAATCCCTATTTTATTTACCTTGTTGATTATCCAGATAAAGAAACTGTTTATTTTATGTAAGTATCTACCTTATTTTTTTTTATGTTAAATGTTAAACAATGATTTTGTAATAAGGTTGATTATTTTTCATACTAAATTGAGTATCTTTTATCGTTTACAAATGCTCTTAAAACATTTAAGGTAAGGTAATAAGGTAAAATGTAGGTAATTTACCTACTTTTCATACAAGTACTTAGTCGATTTTATTATTTTATCAATCATCAGATAAAACACTGTTTACTTTGACTGTATTGTAGGCCGTGCCTATACTAGCTGACATAAAATTGCAAAAAGTTGCATTATACTTATGCAGTATACTTAAGAGTGTATGAAGTGACAATAACCCATTTTAACTAACCGAATATAATTCATTATCTTTTTAACCAATTCGTTAACTTATCGTTAATTTATTTTCTAATGGAATCGGTACTCTATTACCTATAATGTAATATATGGTCGGCTAATTGGTGTTACTGAATTGTCAACTGCTATATTTAGTTGTACGTTCTTAAATATTGAAAACATAGGGTAAGTAATTTACACTAAATTACTTACCCTAATTTAAGGACATTTAGGCACATATATTTCTCTTTGTCTATTAAGTACAGGTGCCGTTTTATATGATGTATTATAATTTGGCATCTTTTTGTTGCGGTCCTACCGCGATTGAAACTTCAAATAAACCAATAACATATAGAGTTTCTTTTTTTTTTTCATATGCCATGAAAATTGTTGCTGATCTGACGCAATTGTTCTGTGTCTGGGTGTAAATAATATATTTACAAAAATATATAAGTATTCTGTCAGTTACCTGGTTCCCATAGTAACAGCTTTTCTTAGTTTGGCGCTAGATGGCGCTGTGTGTCAAGTCCGCCATTTCAAAATAAGTAGGTACCTATTTAGGTGTAGGTAGATGATACTACTATTATTACAATATGGCAAGTATATATGTATTTGTAGTTCTAACATACATACATACCTATCCACTAGTCCATTTATTAAGTAAGCAAATCATGTACGGTCTTCTCGTACATACTTACCCACTTATAGAATTGGGAATTTTACGTATTACTGATATGAATCAATTTGAACTTGATGATTTATTTTATTCATTCGCTTTACGTTGATTTCTGTTTATTTGCCAGATTGTTCTCGTTTAACATTCTGACTTGGCTAATATATATAGGCACATCTTGTTGTTCTATAGATAGTCAGGAGTTACGTCAACTTAGTGCATTACAACAATGGAACATATATATTAGAATAGATATATATTAGCAGGCACGGCAATTAATAATGCTCCAACATTGTATTTTTAATACTTTGCCAGATTGTTCTCGTTTAACATTCTGACTTGGCTAATATTATACAGGCACATCTTGTTGTTGTATAGTCAGTTGGTACACAACTTAGTTTAACTATACAACAATGGTACATAGGTAGGTATATATTAGCAGGCACGGCAATTAACAATGCTTCAACATTGTATTATTTTTACTTTGCCAGATTGTTCTCGTTTAACATTCTGACTTGGCTAATATTATACAGGCACATCTTGTTGTTGTATAGTCAGTTGGTAAACAACTTAGTTTAACTATACAACAATGGAACAACTAGGTATATATTAGCAGGCACGAATAAATTGTACGACTTCATCAAGCGTTATCAGTAAAAAAACATAGTAGGTACTTACTTAGTATAAAACACAAGTTGTTATTGGCATAGGCGATTACGGCAATTAACGCTGCTACTACCTAAATTTTCTCTAAAATTACGACAATGTTGAGACATTGTCATGTTGAGACATTTATACAAAACGTATTAAAAAAAAGCTAATAGCATCTAGATGAACACTACAGTTACATCACATTCCCTTTTTTTTCTAATTACCCACATTTTATGTTTTTCAACTAATAACCTGCCTGCTTTTTTTTTTTCAAGTCGTATGGTACTTTTTATGGCATGTCTTACTCACGTTTTTTTATCCTCGTCGCCATTTGTGGTGTCTTGTACCTTTCTAGGGTAAGGCAATAAAATATCAGACTTCCATTATAACAGTCGCAAGCGACCCGCCCGCATCGCTCGGCGTTCGATCGTCAAGTAACGAACTACCCGCGAAGCGGACGGCTCGTTTAGCCGAATCATTTATTCATACTTGTACATCACATCCACCTACAAATTACATTTGTTTATCTTAGTACGAGTATGTACCTGAATAACTTACAATATATATTACAATATACCTGAATAACATATAATATTACTAGTAAATAAGTTCATTTTGTAAAGTTTTACGTACGTAAATACAAAAATTTAAAAATACACATTTTATTGGTGTTTTATTGCCAGCTGCGGCTTGGGCCATTGTTTTTAAATCTTTGTAGATGACCGACAAAAGAATACTTCAACAGTAGATTTGGTTTTCTTTCATATTTACCGTGAACGAGCGAAATTTGTAAAGTGCTCAATACTTTTGGCCAAGGCTGTATATATTTACTAAATATAATTAAAATATTAATTTTACAAAGAGTGTTATTTATTTACAATATACCTACCTTTTTTCGTTCACGCCTATATGCTGCTCTTAGGTGTTCAATTTTTTTCTTAACTTCCTCTATTGTGGCATGTGGGTAACCCGTTTTCCACTTTTCTAATATTATTTCTAATGCTTGATTGCGGGCGTCTTTGTTACAATAGAGTTCGTGGGAAGAATCCCATAAACATGGGAAATCCTTATAAATTTGGATGATTTCTAAAATCAACTTTTTCTCCGTAATATTTACGGCTTCTTGCTCCGACGCCGCCGCCATTACAACTTCGTTACGCGTGTCTCGCTCGGAGGCAGAATTGTTGCGACTAAAGCGCTAAACGGTGCGGTGCGTGGGCCACACGAACACGAGCGAACAACGCGCGAACCGCACCAAATCCTTTTGGCTGGTTTACACAGTGCGAGCTGCTGCCTGGCCAGTAGACAGCTACTCGGTTTGTCTACTCGTACGCCAGTAGCTCGGCTCGCCTTTGCTGTCTACACCACACCTAGCTACTGCTCAGTCCGAGTCAAGTCGCGATGTCGAGTGAACTTGTTTTAATAAAAAAAACGGTGATACGCTCTATGACAACAATTTTATGTCAGGAATTGGAAAATATCTATAACCATAGCCAATATAAGAAAAAAGAGCGTAAGAAAAGGATTTGGATTAGAGAATGGATGGCTAGAAGATCTTTAGGGGCAACACGTATGATTCTCAACGAGCTTTACCATGAAGATCCCCGAGAATATAAAGCAGTGATGAGAGTGACACCTGAACAAGTCGAAAGACTTTTAAATTTGATAAAAACAAAAATAGAACGTCAAGACACATTGATGAGAGATGCCATAGCAGCAAGGGTGAAGTTGGAAGCAACTCTGTGTTTCCTAAGCTCAGGAATGTCATTCAGACTGCTATCAGTATTTTTCAGGATATCTAAAGCTTCTATATCAAAATTTATACCAGAAGTTTGTGACGCTATTTCTGAAGCTTTGGACGAATATTTTCAAGTAAGTAAAAGTTAATTTTATTAACACAATAATACATGACGTGTGACTCATTCATTTATTTTTCAAAAACAAATTAAACCTTAACTAAAACATTATTGCATGTTGTTTACATTAGCATTTATCATCGCTTTGACTATTGGATCATTAAAGTCAAATAATTGTCCTGGTTGAACTGGCTGCTGCGCAAAAACCGTTTCTAAATTGGCTGCCTCGTATGATGAATGTGATGATTGGTGATCAACTGATTGAAGTGGCTGATGCACCAAAACTGTTTCTGTAGGCTGATAAGTTGTGCCTGGGAAGGACACACTGGGTCCTGATGATGGTGACGCTATGTAGGACTGTGGTGACGAAGCACTGTATGAGGAAAGGGCAGATGCGTTCCGAGCGTATATAGCTCTTTTTCGGTATCGTGAAAGTACTTGTTGAATTTCATCTTTGGCATCTAAAAAATCTAGTAATGGGAGCTGCCTCAATTGAATAGCGACATGTTTTCCAACAATATCATACTCGTCTTCTTGTCTAGAAGAGCTGGAAGATTCTATAGTACTGTTTAGTTGTTTCAGCTCATCAATAGCTGCTGTAATTCCGCTCATTTCTTGGGCAGTATTATGTGATTTTTTAGCTTTACCCGGGTTTTTTTTCTTTGTCAATGTGCTGTCACTGGAGTAGATTGATCTATCATTAGATTTATCAAGAGTTTTATCACCCGTTTTATCATCAGTGGCTTCTTCCGGTTCGACAACTGTCAACTAAAGAGTGTAAACCAGTGCTACGAAGTTAAAAAATAAAAAAATAGTGAAAAACCCATCATCTCACCAAAAAAAGTGCTAATAGTTGAACTCAAGCAGTACGGAAAGTGTTTTACGATACAAAAGTGGAAAATTAGAGTGGAAATAAACACAAAAGTGCCAAATAAAGTGCCGAAAATACAGAAACAAAATCGATACTACCCACTTTACAATAAAAATAAATAATTCTGTCATTTCTACATTTCTACCAAGCAAACGTTTCCGCTAAACGCATTGACAGTGACACACTAAGTCACTGTCAAAGTCAAGTAGCAGTTGACGCGGCGAAAAGTGTTGCCAACATAAAACGAGTGTTGCCATAGTAAGGGAAAAGCTACCAAATAGTAGAAACCAAAATGGAAAAAAAGCTAGAGCTTTTGATGGAAAAAATGACTCTAAATATGGACACCAGAATGAATGAAATTAAAGAAGAATTTAAAAAACATACAACTGCGCTAACTGAAAGTCTTTCTAAAAGCTTGGCATCAACAATGGAAGAAAAATTAAAACCATTAATGGAAGAGAACCAAGTACTCAAGACTGAAGTCACCACACTAAAGAACAAAGTTCATAACATAGAGAGGGAGGTGAGGAAAAATAATATAATACTCCATGGAATTGAAGAAACGGAAAATAATAACACCCAGCTCCTGCAGTTGGTACTAGACACGCTTAACAACGTAGAGAAGGAAGGAACAGAAAACTTTGATAAATGGGAAATAAGCGAGGTCCGCAGACTGGGGATCAAAATTGCCAATAAACGCAGACCCATACTTATAAAACTTACGCTAGCTTGGAGGAAAATAGAGATCCTTAGGAATAACAAAAAGTTTCCAGAAAACACATATGCCACGGATGATTTTCCTAAAGAAATCCTACAAATTAGGAAGGATCTAAAGATTAAGCAACAAGAAGAACTAAATAAAGGAATACAAGCTATCATTCGCTATGACAAACTAATTATTAAAAGTACAACAACAAAGGCAAATGAGAAAAGGAAGCGGTCACCATCAAAAACACCAACCCATTCAAACACTGGGGACAAAATGAGGCAAATGGCACCAAATAAAATTAATAAATCCAACGCCTTTGAATACATGAACCGACCGCGAACAAATTCAGTACCTGAAACATCCAAGCAATAGCAATCAGCACACAACAACCTCCGGAAGTCACACAATGAAAAAACAACTAAAACACAAAACAACAACACCAAATACCTTTCCCCAAGCCGGACAGCGGTCACCGTGGGGGAATATGCCCGCAACCCTTCAGTGAATGAAACACCACTACCACTACAACTTGATCAAGATCAAAAACAACAACAACAACCGAAACAATTCATAAGACACAAAAAAGAAAATTACAATAAATTATACATTACAACCCTAAATGTAAAAACATTAATGACACAAGAACGACAAACAGAACTGGAACAAGCATTAGAAACAATAAACTGGGATATACTGGGAATCTGTGAGGTCCGAAGAATGGGAGAAGAAATCTTAGAGATCCCAAACAAATATGTACTGTACTACAAAGGAGAGAAAAGTGGCAGCTATGGAGTTGGATTCTTAGTAAAAGCAAACCTAAAAGATAATATCGAAGAATTCATCGGAAAATCAGAAAGAATTGTAATACTAAATATAAAACTACCTGGATTTCAAGAAAAATGGTCAATTATACAAATATATGCACCACATGAACATAAGGCATCTGAAGAAAAAGACAAATTTTACGATGAACTAACCACAGCAATGCAAGACACTCATAGAAACATAATTGTCATGGGAGACTTTAATAGTCAAATAGGTGACATAATCCAAAATGAAGAGAAAGTGAGAGGCATACATAGTTGCGGAAAAAGAAATGACAATGGAAAACGATTAATTAACTTTGCAAATGAACATAATCTAGTCATCACTAACAGCCTCTTCAAAAAACAACCTAAAAGAAAGTGGACTTGGAGATCCCCCGATGGCAAAACTCACAACGAATTAGACTTCATACTTACCAACAAAGCAAAAACTTTCCTTGATGTAGACGTGGTAAATACATTTAACTTCAATACAGATCACCGACTAGTTAGAGGAACTCTCTTGAGTAAAGAACCCAAAAAAGCAAGAAGACCTACGCAACATCTAAATGGCTGCATGCAAATTCCTGAAGATATCTTAAAAAAGCAAGAACTGCACATACAGCACAAAATGAATGAAGTTAGCACCGCATCAACCCAAGAAAAGTACAATATGTTTGAAAATTAAATAAAACAGTTAAACGAGAAATTCTCGATTAAATCAAAGGAACAGGACAAGATTGGTGAAGAAGCTAGAAATCTACTTTTAACTCGAAAAACCCTACTCACAAACCGTAAGAAATACAAAAAAGAAATAACAGAAACCAGCAAACAAATAACTAAAAGCATTAGGAAATTCAGAAAAGAAACAAGAACTAAAACTATCTTAGAATATGTCAGGAAAACCGGAGGTATAAGAAAAGCTGAGAAAAAACTACGTGAGAACACAACCTGGATACCAAACATGAAGGACAAATCAGGATCATCAACTGCCAATAGAGAATCCATTCTGAAAACTGCAACAAATTTCTACAAAGACCTGTATAATGACGAAATAGGAACTGCAACAGAGGACTTACAACTAAAAACACGACATTACGAAAGCCAAGAAGAACGAGTGCCTCCTTTCACTACTAGCGAAATCAATAAAGCAATCTCAACGCAGAAAGACAACAAAGCCCCAGGAGATGATAAAATAAACAATGAGATTCTCAAAGGAACTAAAAGTATTATCCTCGAGCCAATTACCAACATCTTTAATGAAATCTTAGAAAAAGAATACATACCAAAACAGTGGTCACAATCAACCATAACTTTAATTCATAAAAAAGGGGACAAGAACCAAATTGAAAACTATCGACCAATAAGTCTGACCTCCAATATTTATAAAATTTTCTCCAAGGTTATGCTGGGCAGAATAACTAAAATATTAGATGAAAACCAAACAAGAGAGCAAGCTGGATTCAGAAGTAACTTCTCAACAATGGACCACATTCACACAATAAAACAAATTATCGAAAAATGTAATGAATACAACAAAGTTTACTACTTGGGTTTTGTAGACTATAACAAAGCGTTTGATTCCATTAAACATGAACGTCTATGGGATGCACTGAAACAACAAGGAGTACAAATTAAATACGTCAGAATAATAAAACAAATATATATTAATAGCTCAGCAAAAATAAGATTGGAAAGGGATGGAGAAGAATTTCCGATTAAAAAAGGAGTAAGACAGGGAGACCCCTTATCACCAAAATTGTTTTCAGCCATTTTAGAACAAATTTTCCGTAACCTAAACTGGGACACATATGGCTTAAATGTGAATGGAGTACAACTAAATCATCTTAGGTTTGCCGATGATCTTATATTGATAACGAATAATCCAGAAACACTTGAAAAAATGCTACAACAGCTAACAGAAGAGAGTACAAAGGTGGGCCTAAGTATGAATACACAAAAAACCAAATTAATGACAAACAGCAGTAAAATCATAATAAAAGTCGACAACGAAGTCATAGAATATGTAGAAGAGTATACATACCTTGGGCAAATCATATCACCAGCACATCAAATGTCCAAAGAAGTGGATCAAAGAATCATTAACTCATGGAAACGATATTGGTCATTAAAAGAAATTATGAAAAATAAGGAAATTCCAATTAGTGCAAAGAGGAAAGTTTTTGATAGTTGCATCTTGCCTTGTTTAGCATATGGGTGCCAGACATGGTCACTAACAAAAACGAATGTTAATAAAATAAAAGTTTGTCAACACAGCATGGAGAGAAGCATGATCAACATCAAAAGGGCAGACAGGAACACCCTTAAATCTATAAGGAAACAAACAAAAGTGAAAGAAGTAACAGAATACATGAAAAGGATAAAGTGGCGTTGGACTGGGCACATGATGAGAGACAAAAGAGAGAAATGGTCAAAAGATATAACAGAATGGTATCCCCGGGATGGGAACAGAGCAAGAGGCAGACAAAAAAAGCGATGGGAAGACGACCTCAAAGAAATAGCAGGACCAACCTGGCGAAGAACAGCCAAAAATCGAAATGAGTGGAAGTCACTGGAGGAGGCCTATGTCGAAAGACAAGCTGAGGCGTAACTGTGTATACTAGCATGAAATGTAAATTAATTAGTACATAAATCAGCAATAAAGGCTATTATTATTATATTATTATTATTATATTTATCATCAGTGTTATCCGCCATGTCTTGACTAACAGCATTTTCCAAATCCGCCGGTGTGTTGTCTTTCTGCAATTGGAATATAAAATTAATATTATATTTTTCAGGTACCAAGCAGAAAGGAATGGGAAGACGTACAAGTAGGATTTCACCACAGGTGGAACTTTCCAGGATGTTGTGGAGCCATCGATGGCAAACATGTGGTGATTCAAGCTCCGCCCAATTGTGGTAGTGAATACTACAATTATAAAGGAACTAACAGCTTGGTGCTCCTAGCGATCGTGGATCATGACTACTGCTTTAAATATGTGGACATAGGCTCATATGGGCGAAATTCTGACGGTGGTGTTTTCCAAGCTTCCTCATTGTATCCAGTGTTGGAAAATGGCACATTATTCCCAGAAGGCGGTATTGTAGTGGGAGATGATGCTTTTCCTCTTAAGACGTACTTATTGAAACGCTATCCCAATGAGACTACGATAGCTGAAAAAACTTACAATTACAGATTCTCTAGGGCAAGACGCATAGTAGAAAATGGATTCGGTATTTTAGCATCTCGCTTTCGCGTTTTGGGAAAACCTATCCAGTTGCAAGAGGAGACCACAATAAAAATTATTCGAACTACATGCGTACTGCACAACTGGTTACGGAAATATTCACCACACATCTACAATCCTCCTGGTAGTGTAGATTATGAAGATATTACAAATTTCACTGTCAACCTTGGAACGTGGAGATCAGAAATAAATGCATTACCGAGTATCGCCCGATCGCGAACAAATAACAGATCAAAAGCAGTTGCCGAAAAATTGAGAGAAAAATATAAAAATTACTTCTGTAATGACGGTGCTGGCAAAGTCGTATGATTAATATCTAGAAATGTAACCAACTACATTTATCAGTGAAATAAAGAATTAGGTACTCACCAGATTGGATGTTGTTTTCTTTTCTTTTAAATTAATTGTTTTCATTATATAATCCATTATATCAAACCATTTTATGGATGGTTTGTACACATCGTCTGCGCCAGCGCCACTCTTCTTGCTTTTTTCGATTTTACTCACTTCTTGATTGTAGGTGGACCGTAAATTTTTTATTTTCTTGGTTACCTCACCGGTGTTACCTAGGTGCATTTCTTTTGCGATATGTTCCAAAGATTCTTTTCTCATATCTCTATTTCGATAGTTTTTATCGAAACAATTCCATAGGTTTTCTTGTTCTCTGTAGAGTTTCATGAATGAAATATTATTGTCAGAAGACCATCTATCCGTACCCATATTTCGATCTCTGAATGTTACTCAAGTACCTGCTGTGCTTATATCCGATCAGAGATATTACATACCTACGTACTCATATCTGGTGTCTATTAATTTTAGCTGTGCAGTGGAAGTGGTAAAATCATTGGGCTCAATCCCAATTTTCCCGGATCCACCCATGATGCAGCCATCTGGGGAGCATCAACGGTCTGCAATTATTTAAGGGCAGAGTTTGTGCAAGGGGAGAATGAGCAATGGCTTCTAGGTAGGTATATAGGTGTACATAAATATTAGGACCAATATAGGTATACCACTGTTGGAATTTCCATTTAATGGCTTCATAGGTTATACATAATGTTTTCACTCATACATATTTTGTTTTCTTTTAGGTGACAAGTGTTACCCACTGCAGCCTTGGCTAATGACCCCGATTACAAACCCAACAAACCCTGCAGAAGTAGCCTACAATACTTGCCACATAAGGGCAAGAAATATGGTAGAGGTAACAATAGGCAGGCTAAAGAATAAATGTAGGTGCCTGCACCGCCACAGGAGCCTTCACTATAATCCAGAGAAGGCAGCAAAGATTATAATAGCATGTTGTACTCTTTATAATATATATAAAGATCAATTTTCAGGTAAGTGTACATGGTTTTATTCTGATATTTTGGGAAGTAAGTACCTACAACATTATACATTAATAATTATGCATACCTTTTGCAGACCTTGAAGAAATTGAAATGGAAAATAGCAACAACCAACCAGTAGAGGAGGATGTCAATGATTTAGATTTCCTTGCCGAAGCAAGGACAATAAGACAGTCTTTAATAAGAAACCATTTTACATAGTTAGTAAATAAAACCAGATAGTTTTACCATTTGTGTTTTTGTCTTTTATTAAGATAAATAAAACCCTACACTAACCACTAACTACAATATAATAACAACCTTAGGTAAAGATTAAATCGAGTCTTAAGATGACAGTTGGTGGTTTGGAACACATTGCAGGAGAACTTTAAAAATTAACTAGCTGACCCGTGCCCGCTTCGCTGTGCGTAAGACATTTCTAATACCATCGCGGACTTTATTGTAGACATTTTTAAGGTGTACTTACAATACTGTAGTACATTATTTTGATATATCTATATATCAAAATCTATAGTTGTCCAATAAGTCACTCATTGTTGGTCGTTTGGATTTCTACCAGCAGATGTTATTGCTGCTGCTATTATTTCAGCAGCCCTAACAAAAGTTTCTGCCATTATTCTGCTGTTTTCTGCCATTATTCTGCTGTTTTCAGCCAAAGCATTTATTAAGTTCTCATTAAAAGGAGGCCTGTTTGGTCTACTTAAGCGGCGTCTGCGGCGAGGTGGACTATCAGCTGATGGTCGTGGTACTCGGCTCCTCGGAGTCACTATGTCTGCCGACTGCTCTACAGTAGGCGGGAGTAAATGCTCCGCTGAAGCAGTCGGCAGTATAAACTCCGCTAAAGCACCTGCTTCACCACCTGAAGAAAACGAGGTACTGCCACCTGGCACTACCTCGTTTTCTTCAGAATTCATGGGTGGCAAGACTCCCGTGACCTCTGGCAAAGTGAGAGCAAAACCCTGAAAAAACCAAATAAAATTAAGAAACAATCATTATGTGAGAAGGGCCGTGTTGGCCGAGTAGGAGGTACCTCTTTCAATCTGAAAGTAGCGGTTTGAACCCGGCTCAATGGATTTTTCTGTTTTCAAAATATATATATATGTATATGCCCATTAAACACGTACTTAGAATGGTAAAGGAATACATTGTGAGGAAGCTAGTTAGTATTTTTGTAAATGGCGATGGGCTTGTAACCAGTAGAATGCTAACTACTGCAATCATTTTCATTTCATAAGATGTATGTAATATGGAGCTTTAAAAATAAATATAATTTATTAAGATGTAATAATTACCACTTCCAAGTCACAAAAACCATCAACTGAGGCAGATCCGACAATCTCAAGGACTTTATTGTCCTGGTCTGTCAGACCTGCCCCACCTGGTCCGCCTCCAGTGCCCTCGGTCCTTGCTCTCACTTTGCGAGCTATGCTTTTTGTCTTCACCACCCATGTATTCCAAATCTATGAGAAAAACAAATTATTTTAAGTATGAAGCAAGTTAATAAAACACCAGCACCATGCTCTGGCCTCATTAGTTTTATGCACGAAGTAGTGTTACTTACATGCTGCCACTCTTTGGCTGTCCGACTGCAGCCCAAGCCATTCAGTTCTAATGGTATATTTAATACACAATGGTCGCGGGCAGACTGGAGAACACGGTGCTACCGTCGAGAAGCGGAGGCAGTTGACGAAACTACCCTCACTTGGTCTTCAGAAATAAAAATGTCCATGTTCGTATTACGACACACCACACTAACTGTATCTACTATCTACGCACTGTGATGGTCTGTCACGACGCCCACACATAGTAACCACAGGATTCCAAGAATTAAGAGTCTATAGCCGTCTTCACGATTGAAATTTGAGTACTTCTTGATTGCAATAGCTTCCTGAACTATTATCTTATAATAATGGCGTTCACTAGACAGAACTTTTGGGTCATGTAGTTCAATCCAGTGAGACGGTCCCGAATCTACTAAGTGCTCTGCGATCGCTGACTTGTTTACCTGGCGATTTTTGACAGCTGCAATATGTTCTTTGACACGTTCGGCTATAGTTCTTTTTGTTTGCCCAATGTATGAACGGCCACAACTACAGTCTATCTTATATACACCAGGCATTTGCAAAGGTACAACATCCTTCGGAGTCCGTAACTTAACACCTTAGACAACGGAGTGAAAACTGACTTAATTGAAAATCTCCTCAACACATTTCCAATTTTGTCTAACATCCTGAAGCTATTGAAATCAAGAAGTACTCAAATTTAAATCGTGAAGACGGCTATAGACTCTTAATTCTTGGAATCCTGTGGTTACTATATGTGCGCGTCGTGACAGACCATCTCAGTGCGTAGATACAGTTAGTGTGGTGTGTCGTAATACGAACATGGACATTTCTATTTCTGAAGACCAAGTGAGGGTAGTTTCGTCAACTGCCTCCGCTTCTCGACGGTGGAACCGTGTTATCCAGTCAGCCAGCGACCATGGCTATTGGAACATAGCCGAAACGTCGGGAAAATAAATTAAGGGTAATTACGTGATAAACACCCGTGTTAAAACATGAAGTACTTTTCAAGGGGTATTAGAGGGGCCTCAGAAGAGTTTAAATCAAGTTAGTTTTGAGGTTACAACTAAGAATTATGAGGTATTATTGTTAAGAATTATGAGGTATTATTGTTAACTATTATGACTGATTTATCATATTTTTGCCTTTATTACTTTATTCGAGTAAGGGTGAGTTTTGAGTACATCAAAATATTTTGAAATTTAACAAGTTAATTTAATTGGTGCTTGCTTATTTGAATAATAAGTTAATTTTCATTAAAATGTATGGTTTTATTATGTCCTAAGACACCTATATAAAAAACTTGAAAAATAACCGATTAACCGGTTTAACCGGTTATTGAAAATTAAAAACCGAAAAACCCGGTTTTTCTAAACAACCCGGTTTTTACACGCCCTAGTAGGTACCTACAATGCCGTATATAGAACTGTGCTAGCGGGTCCTAGGCACAGGGCGCAGAAATTACCATATTCCAAGGGCGCAGTCAGAGCGGTCTCTACCCCGGGGGTGCAAGGCGCCCTCAAAATTGGATGTGGAAAACTAGGTATCAAAATCCTTAGACTAAGCTGCTAAGGTTTTCTTTTAATCTTTCTTTTTAACCACGAAACCATAAAGGAATTGAAAAATGTACATACCTCTTGCCATTTCCTTATTGGCATGCAGCCTTTCCAGCATCCATGCTTTCTGGCGTAGGTTAGATCTTTTACGTTGTAATACATTCATTTTTTACGTAGGTATATGTTTTACGTTTCACCATTTCATATTCAAACAAACAAACAGCACAGACAAAAAATGTAAAGCAAACGCACACTTTTTACTTGAAAATGTCAAATAAACACCGTAAATATTCGTTCTTTCAATATAGAATTGTAAAATACGGGCAACCCCACCAACTCAATTTAAAAACGTCAGAATCAAATTAGTATCGTTCTTTGAAGAATCTTTGTTCGTTTTAAATTTAGTTGGGTCAAACTACAGAATGACTTATAAGCATCGTAAAGTTAAATTTAGATCGAGTTTTAAGAATCCTAAATATTAGAGTGGACACAAGAGAATCGCCACCATTATATTTAGGTATGAAATAAAATGACTTCTTTATCAAAACATTTAGGTACAAAATAATATTTCTTTCTAATATTAAATCTTAACAGAATACAGGAACATTCATTTACTGAATAGGTATAGGAACAGAATACAGGTAGGTACGTCCATTTACCTAATAAGAATTAATATCTACTGAACATTAAAGCCTTGAAAGGAAATTTTAAATGATAATTTTCCTCTACGATCTACCATCGGCTCAGGTAATTTGCATACTATGTCATCAAGATGTCTGACATCGCATATGTCAGGTACGTGTGGAAAAACGAATGTGTTTATACCCTCGCCGCCGCTTCGAAATATACTTTTCCGAGCATACTTTACAGTTGGTATGCTATCACAGTTTACATCTGTAACCACTCCAACATAATGTTTTACGGTTGTTTTAGTAGTAAATTTTACTAAGACCCATTGTCCTTTTTCAACGGTACTCGAAGGTGGTTCATCGTAATCATTTTCTACGAGTTCGTCATTATAATTTTCCTTGTTATTTATTGTGTCGTTGTTACTGTCATATATGTCACTACTCGTACTATCCATAAAATCTATTTCAGTGTCACGTTCACTTATTTTTTTCACATTCATTTTTTTTATTTCTGTAACTAAGTATTTATCTTTTTCGATTGTGTATCCTTGTCCTTTTCTTTTTCATGATTTGTAATGTCTTTAATATAAGTCTCATCCTTTGATTGATTGTTCATCTCACTTTCACTAGTAGAATCTTCTATCCATGTTTCACAATCTTCAATATCACTATCATCCATAAATTTCATTTCAAAGTCACTTCCACTTGTGGAATCATCTACTGTTTTTAATTTCTTTATTTGAGAGGTTTTGTGTTTCTTGCACTTTTTTCTGTGACTATTTTCAAACCTTTTAAACTGTCTAAGTTTCATTTTGTCCTCATAATGTTTACTGTCTTCATCTTTTAATTGTGTATCAATCTTACTTTGACTTGTAGAATCTCCTGTTTTTGTTTTTTTCTGGTCTTTACTGAGTATCGTTTTCGTACTTGCATCTTTTTTTAGCTTGTTTACTAAATTTTCTTCTCTTAATTTCTCTTTGTCATCATGATGTTTGCTGTCCTCATCTATTAATAATTGTGAGTTAATCTCACTTTCATTAGTAAAATTCCCTGTTTTTGTTTTTTATTATCTTTGTGGAGTCTGGTTTTCGTCTTTTCATCATTTATTCGCTTATTTGCCAATTTTTCTTCTCTTAATTTCAGTTTTTTTGATTTTTCTTCTTCAATATTCTTCGGTTTCTTATAAACGTCTTCATTGGTTATGACTTCAGCACCACCAGCAATTTTAGTGCGTTTTTGTTTGCTGTGCCCTCCTGCTTTAATTTTTTGAAGTAATAATTCCTCGAATGTAATATTATTAGATGTTACGAGACGATCATCTATTATGGTCACTTTTGATAATTTAGCATCATTTTTATCATGGTCAAGAGTCACCTTTTCACAATTTCGAGCATCACAAATGTACTTTTTTGATATGTCATGGCCAAGAGTCACCTTTTTAAAATTTCTCGCATCACAAATATACTTTTTTGATGCGTCATGGTCAAGAGTTGCCTTTTTTAAATTTCTTTCATCACAAATAGATGATTTAGGAAACTCAACCCCAGGAACTGTGGTACGTTCAATGGTATAATTCCAATAATTAAGACAAATAGATTGTAATGAAGGGATCGAGATTGGGTAAGGATCGTTTGCGTGTAGCACATTGTATCCAGACTGAATTTCAGTTTGACGTAGACGAGTAAATTGGTTTTTGGAGCACGAAGGAAGTGGCTGATCAGATATGTCACGATCCAGATTTTTCAAAACGTCGTCGTCAGATGTAATGGATATCTCATTTAATTCAGTAGACTGTTCTTGTTGTTTTTTCCATTCTGCCAGTTGGTTCGGGTTAAATTTTTCTTCAGGTACTGCTTTACTATTGAAAGGGAAAATTCCAGCTTTTCGGAATCCTGCTACACACACTTTGGGATCAACTTGGGCCCAAACGACACCAATCAATTTCGAAAATTCTTTTTTAGGCAACACCTCACCCACGTGTAATCTTTGCCACTTAACTAACATGAGATCCCATTTGTCTTTAAAGGATTTGTTGACCGCAAGATCCAAGGGCTGCAGATTGTCTAGTATGTGGAGGAATTTTCATGATAGTAATATCTGCTTCACGAGCTTTTTCAATGATGTTGATTCCCACGTGTGTAGAATGGCCGTCGTAAACTAATAATATTGGCCGTTTTTGCCCCACGGTGGGAAGAAAGACCTTTAGAGCGTGAACACACAGAGAGCGGTCAGAGTTCTGCGTTCTAGTGACCGTTGACCGCTCAAGAGTTCCAACGCACACAAGCGGCGTTCAAATTCTCGCGTTCTAGTTTCGTTTGGGTCTTTGGACGTGCAAAACATGTCACTAGAAAGTTCATCATCCGATGAAGAACTATTGTTATTGTGGAGCTTAGCAGCTTCTAAAAAGAAAAGGAAGTATTGGGTGCACCCAATTAACACAACGCGAGAAGAACAAGGCGAATTTAGTAATATTTTTCAGGATTTACTTAAAGATGAACAAAGATTCTATGTTTATTTTCGAATGTCGATTAATAGTTTTAATGAATTGTATAACATCATAAAACCTGCTATCGAAAAACAAAATACTAACTGGAGAAAATGTGTTTCATCAAAAGAAAGGCTGGCTGTATTTCTAAGGTATGTATTTATTTATTAATTATAAGAAAAGACATTAAAGTAAATTAATAACAAAATACACGAAACGTTCATTTGTTAATCGAATTACTTATGATAAGAAATGTTTTCGTAATATTCTCTTAGGTTTCCAGTCAACTGTGGCTGCGGTGTACTAGCTGTTTGAATTGTTGGAGTTGATTGTGGTGAAAGGACGTAAAACACCCTATTTTCTTGATTAGATGCATTACCAGGTTCCGGAAACTGTTGAGAAACAGGGCTAGGAACGGACCACGAACTTGAACTCTGATCATAGGGACTTGGAACCGACTCCGAATTAGGTGTAGAACTGCAAGGCCTTTGATTGACTGATCGCGGTGCAACTTGAGAAGCAATTGCATCACTCCCTTCTACCAGTTGTAGCTCGTACCGGGCAAATAGAGAAGCCATTTCTAGCTTTACCATACTTTGCATTCTAGGTGTGAATGTCTTAAAAGTTTGTGCATAACTTAAAAAAAAAAGATCGACTCCATCCATTTTGGCTTTTTTTTCATCTTTATTTTTTAAATATTCTAGTATTTTATCACTATCACTGGGTCTGCGCTCGTTTTTATTCGTTTTCTCGTAATTTGCTTGCTTGGTCCAGTTCCATATACAGAAACTTCAGAATGTGTAGTATTTTGTGTTTCATTCATCGTAGAGTTCTCTGTGTCGGCTGTAACAGTGGTATGATCGTTGGCTGGAGAACGCTCACTATTACTTTCTGTTTGTCTTCTAACATTAAAATCGTCTAAAAACCTCAATTGCGAAGCCCATGGCCAAGACTTATACTTTTTATAAGCCTGGCCTGTAGAAGATTCATTATTTTTCTTGTACTTGTTGTAGTTATCCCTCAAACTCTTCCACTTGGCTATCCATACTTTACCTAAAAACAAAAAAAAAAATGTTTCAGGTACCTTGCTACAGGAGATACGTTTAAAACAATTGGTCATTCATACCGTATGGGATTTACAACAGTTGGTAAAATAGTGAAGGAACTAAGTAAAGTTATATGGAACACATTACAACCACTATATATGGCAGAGCCGACTGAAAAAACATGGAAGGAGGCAGAAGCTGGTTACAATGAGAAGTGGAGATTTCCAAATTGTATTGGCAGTATCGATGGAAAACATGTTTATATAAAATGCCCACCTAATACGGGAACATTACATTTTTGCTATAAACAAAGATTCTCTATTGTGTTGCTTGCAGTGGTTCCAGATTACAAATTTATTTTGATTGATGTTGGCAGTTATGGAAAAGATAGTGACAGTACGGTTTTCCAAATGACGTCATTCTATCAAAAAATTGTTAACAATCAGCTGAACATTCCCGGGTCAAAGCCGTTACCAGGTCGAGAAAAGCCAGTGCCTCACGTTTTTATTGGAGATGGCGGTTTCAAATTAGAAACATTTTTGATGAGACCTTTCCCAACTAATGTAACCATACAGGATGAAAGAAAAAGGACATATAATAAGAGACTGAGTAGTGCAAGACGTGTAGTAGAGAGCACATTTGGCATTTTGGCTCAAAAATGGCGGGTATTTTTTAAGCCATTGGAACTCAATGTAGACACTGTCGTTGACGTTGTAAAAGCAGCGTGTTGTTTACACAATTACCTTAGAGTAAAAGGAGATTGTCACATCTATGATGATGACCGAGACATAAACAATGATCAACGCAGTACCGGCTATCAAAATTTTCAGCGAACAAATATGAACAGAACCAACTATACAGCGTATGCAATTCGGGACGAATATATCGCTTATTTTAATCAATAGGTAGGTATATATACCAATTGTCAATATTAGACTGACATCCAAATGATTGAAATATAAAATTATTATTACAATGTGATGTTTTACTTACTCTCTCCAAATCCCATTTCTGTGGCAATTTCAAGCCAAGCTTCGGCTTTTTTGTCGCAGTTTTTATAGTCTACATCACTTAAATCGTATATTAAACTCCTTTCCCTAACCAATTCAATTAACTTTTCCGTGTTTGCAACTTCAGACATCGCGGCGTTCAGGCATTCCTTGTCTCGGCGGGAAAAGAACTCTTAGAACGCGACGTTCCGCTTTGACCGCCGCGGTCCAGTGTTGTTCCTAACAGATTAGGTGTTGCCGTATACAACGTCGAAAATTGCCGTATTTTTAGGGAAAATTTAAAAAAGTACCGTATTGCTCGTATTATTTATTTTCTATTAAAAACAAGAACTAAAAAGAAACATTAAATATACAATAACAGTTTTAATATACCGAAAAAAAAAATTTACCGTTGCAGCAGAAGCTTCTTATGATATGAGCACTGTCAGCATGATTTATTATTGCACTATCACAAAGTTATCGAGGTTTCTTTTTAACCGAAAATTGGCACTAATTTATGGTCTCAGTACTAGAAAATACTACACAAATTACAACGGAGACGGCGAGCTATTTATGAATGGATAGAATCGTGAAAATATGAGTAGCTATGTGGTAGGTGCGTATGAATAAACGGTTAACTATGTAATTATAATCATATCTGTGTGCGTAAACTTTTGTATCTTAGGTTAAAATATGGATCTTGTGTCTGCAATAAATGAATATTATTATTATTATTTATATATTGTGTTTTTTTAAGGATATACACGACAACATTTGCTCAGCGTTTTGGAGAGTTTATTAAATGCCATATTTACAATAGTGTAGTTAAAAACTGTGAAGGAGATGTTAAAGACCTATCTGTTAAACAAGCTAAAATTCATGTCCAAAAATGGTTGTTGCATCTCACTTATAATGACACTGAATGTTTGCTTGGAAAAGTTAAATAGTCTAATTATGTATTTAGTATTATGTTATTGTGTTGAGATATTATGTAGTCATAGAGATAGATACACATATATATATGTATATTCATGTTTATTATATTTGTAATAAGGATATCACCTGTCAGCTGAGGCTAGTTTTTATAATGTCCTGGTAAACATATCCTGATCCCCACGATACAGGCCTTGCCTAGTGTGGGAATCACCAGACAGATCTACTTTTATACAAAACATACCTACATCTTATTATTCTCACCTTGTTTATTAGTCTAAGTTTAATACTTTAAGCAACTGTATGTATTTGAGCAGTTATTTGTTATTATTTTCCTTTTTTATAAGCTTGTAGAAATAAACATTTTTTCATTTTCATTTTTCATTTCATTTCATTTTCATATTATTTTTAATTTTTTAATTTAAGTTTTAACTACTTAAATTTAATTAGTAACAGACACTGACAATCATCGACTACTGGATGTAGTCGATGCTGACAATACGTTATTTTTTTTTGGTAATTAAAAACTAGTGTTGTATACATAGATTTATTCTTCACCGTATAGGTTTTGAATACCTTCCAAGACCTCTGATTCACTCGTACTTAGGTCATGCTGTTTTTTGTCTTTCATTTTACGAATCATTTCGTTTGACACTTCCATCTTTGTACAATTTCCATTATTACGTATAGCTTGTTTGGCTAAAAGAGTTCCATTTATTGTTGCTGTTATTAGTTTGTTACGAAGTCTGGTTTTTATATTATTGACCTCGCTGAAGACCCGCTCGCAGTCTGCGTTGGATTGGATTGATTGGACATAATACATTTAAAGCAAAAGATGCTAATGCCTACAGTTCAGTTACTTCACGGATGTTAATCCAGAACTCATCAGTTTTCTGAGAGCTAATTTCATATAATGATAGTTTATTTACCACAGGTAACATTCTCCATTCATCATCAATTTTTTGGAGATCGTCGGCATTATTGACGATTCGTGGCAACTTTTGCATAAGCGGCAAAATGGATGGAAAATTGTTTCTCGTCTGATTACTAACTGCTCAAGTCAAGCAGTTAGTAATCAGACTCAACTCAAGTCAATTGCCGTATATTTTAATACGGTACTGAACTTGCTGCCGTATACCGTATTTTTGATGCATCGACTCCCTGAAAGCCGTATTTTACGGCAATTGTCGTATTGAGAACAACGCTGCCGCGGTCAGACTGCCCGCTGTGTGCGTTGTAGTTATAGACTCGGTACATTGTAATGAACGGCGAACGCGGAACTCAGAACTCAGAACTCAGAACTCTCTGTTTATTGCACGATTTACCTGCACGCTGTCTTTGTGCCGTATCAGCGTTGTGATGTGTACTTATCATACTGACTAATTTGACATCCTTCCAAGCCAAAACAGTTATGTCCTTGCAGTGTCATTTTATATGGGTTGTACTAAAAGACATGTGTTTACCGCAACCGACAAAAGAAAATTGGTTAAAAATCGCAAAAGATTTTCATTTACGGGCCAATTTTCCAAATTGCATAGGTGCCGTAGATGGTAAGCATGTAAGAATTATAAAACCATACAACAGTGGATCATTGTGTTATAATTACAAACACTTCTTTTCTGTAATTTTGCTTGCCATTTGTGACTCTGACTATAAGTTCATATACATAGACGTTGGTTCCTATGGAAAGGATTGCGATTCAACTATATTTACAAATTCAACGTTTTATCAAAAGCTAATGAACAATGATTTGCAAATACCCGAATCTAAGCCCATTTCATCGACAAACCCTATACCAGTACCGTTTGTTATTGTGGGTGACGAAGCATTTGGACAAACTGACAAAATTATGCGACCGTTCGGTGGATCAAATTTAACAACAAAGAAAAAAATATTTAATTATAGGCTTTCTCGTGCACGACGCCATATTGAATGTTCATTCGGCATATTAGCAAACAAGTGGCAGATTTTTCACAGACCTATCAACGTGAATTTAGATCTAGTATCATGCATCATCAAAACATGTTGCGCTCTTCACAACTATGTCCGAGAAAGAGACGGATATAAATTTGAAGATACCCTGAGCATTCCTGGCTTTGAAGAAGTCCCAAACGGTTTCCAAAGAGCTACGCGACGTGGTGCATCATACAGAGATGTATTTGCTGATTACTTTACAACTGAGGGTCAATTATCTTGGCAGATGAGCAGTATTAATTAATAAAAAATAAATGGCATTTCTTACTTACCTGAGTTTTTTTTTTCTTCGTCTGATAATTCTTCACCTCCAAATAACTCCACTATTTCTTCCCACTGTTTTTTCTTCAAATCCCGATTAGCATATTCCTCACTTTGTAAATCCCAAATAGCTTTTCGGGATTGTATTTCCGATATAAATTTATCCGTGTCAAAACTCATTGTGCGCGGCCGTCCGGTCGTTACGACAGTTGCTCGCAGTGTGAATGCTTTCATTTGAAACCGTGCTCCTATTGGTCGCCGGCGACCGGCAGTTGCCTGTGCGTCGCCACTGCGCGGCGAGTCGCCGAGTCGCCCGGGCAACCGGTGACTAGTGCGTAAACACCTATTTAAACTATACAATATTACAGTCGTCGACAACTGAGTCGCCGGCGACTAGTCGACAGTGCGTAATAGCCCTTAGGCAATGGAAGGTTTTTCTGAAAGTCGAATGATACAATTTTTAGACCAGGTGTAGTTTCTCGCAAATTTTCAAAAAATGATTTAGCCCGCAATGTATGGACTCTCTTCTCTGCTATCAATGTTGATTTTTTAGACTCGTCTTGCTCTCTTTTTAGCTTTTCTGTTAATTCCAAACATTTCGAGCAAACGTCTGTCTGCGGTGTGCCAAAGCCTATATTATATTCTGTATTGAATATGTGTCGAAAATATGACAGCTTTACCCCCAATTGTGAATTTTGCTGATCCGCGTTATACATGAGATAAAGTTTTTTAATATTCAATTCGCAAGGAAGGTTCTTTCTTTCAGCATGTTTAGTTTTTCTACAATAATGTGCCTCAATGCATTTCAGACTTTGAATGAAGCGGTGAATCGAGTCTCTTTTATCAGCAATTTCATATTCTTGCGATCTCCTCCACGACCTTCGCGAGGAAACTCACTGGTTTCAAAATATTTTTTCATTAAATACTGTACTCTATACTTTTTTATGCCAAAAATACTAAGGAAAAATTTTTGACAAATTGGCACTTTAGTTTTGTTGGCAAATACAGAATAATAAGTTATAAATTTTTTCTTGCCTTTAAATTCCGGTCTTCTTTTTGTTTGTTTTATTGAACATAATTTGAATAGCATAACATCTTGATCATTCTTTTTATCTTTTAGTGTTCTCACCCAGGCATCTCTCATCTGTCTCCACTTTTTCATAACAAGTTTTCCTAAAACAAGTAATAAAACAATTAATTTTATTTTCAGGTATGCAGCATCCGGGTGTTCATTTAAAGATCTTCATTACACCTATCGGGTTGGTGTATCGACTGTTAGCAACATTATTAAAGAAGTTTCACGATGCATATGGAACAATTTAAGTGAAAGGTTTATGCGACTTCCTACATCAGTCGACGAATGGGAACAGATAGCAAGTGGATTTAACAAAAAAGCTAATTTTCCCCACTGTCTCGGAGCTGTCGACGGAAAACATATCCGACTTAAAAAACCACTAAATAGCGGTTCACTGTATTTCAATTACAAGGATTTTTTTTCCATCATATTATTAGCGATCGTAGACTCCGACTATCGCTTTGTATACGTCAGTGTCGGATCTTATGGAAAAGAATGCGATTCATCAATATTCAAGGAGACAAAATTTTGGAAAATCATGCTAGACGACAGTCTACAAATACCAGCACCATGCCCATTAACAAGAGACTCAGAAACGAGAGTTCCTTATGTGGTCATTGGAGACGAAGGTTTCGGATTACACGAAAATTTACTAAGGCCGTTTGGCGGGACGCATCTGGACAAAAATAAGCGAATATTCAACTATCGTTTGACTAGAGCTAGGAGATACGTTGAATGTGCCTTCGGTATCTTAGCTAATAAGTGGAGAATATTCCATCGGCCTCTAGACATCGATAAAACAACAGCTGTATGGACCGTTAAGGCATGTACTATTCTACACAACTTTATAAGGGACAAGGAGGGCTCAAACAGTGATAATAACGTATCTGAAGAATTTACTTACGAAAACTTACCCCATGAAGTAAGAACACGAGGTGGTAATACTGCCAATTTAGTTCGAACAGAATTCGTGAACTATTTCGTGTCCGAAGCTGGATCAGTTCCATGGCAGGATGAAGCTATTTAGAATGTAATTAAATAATAAAACAGACACTTACCGAACTCTTGTCTTTGTCTTTGTTCCATAACCTCAAAATCCCCCATTAAAATAACGCATATTTCGCGCCAACCTGCAACACTTGCAGTATTCTCTCTGTATATATCCAGCGTCTTGTCCCAAAGGACTGGCCTATCTTCCACCAAACTAATTAACATTTCCTGGTCTATTAACTTTTCCCACTCCTTGGTTGACATAGTTAATCAGTGATTATAATAATTATTACACACAATGCGCGCGCGCGTTCTCTATGAATGTACTATAGAAAATGCGTGCGAGTCAAAACCTGTCGCATCACTCCCCCTCCCCCCGCACACACCGCTCTAGCCGTTAAAATTCTACGTATCCGTATATTTTTACTGTTCCGTCGTCCAGTATTCGATGACAAAACGGAATGTAATTTTTTCACGGAACGATATTTTTTACTGTATACAGAATACTGTGTCATGTGTGAAGTCGCTCATACAACTACATACGCCATCGACGAAAAAATAACGTACACGATAAAACGGAACAGTAAAACTGAGACATGTGTGAACCGGCCGTAATGGCTCTGCGCCGACATAAGTTGAGGCAAGTGTAACCATCTTGTTATCTTTCCAGCAGGTTACTGAAATATCTACGCCCTCATAGTCAGCAACATGCTCCTCAAAAGATCCGCGCGGTACTGTATCTTTCATATAATCTTTCTGTGCTGGCAACTTACAATTCTTTCCGAGGCGGTTTCGTTGCATAGTTCCCAAAGCATATATACCCTGACTTTCCAAGTAGTAGAGCAAGGGGATTGAGGTGTAGAAGTTATCGAAATATATGATGTGATTTATATTGCGAGGAACAGAACGACATAATCGAATGACTGTGTTTCCTACAGCGCCAAGATCTGGCTCTCCTTGTAGGTTGTCGTAATCATGTTTCCCGTCATAAATTTCAAAGTTATATGCGTAACCCGATAGGGAACACAAAACAAACAGCTTGAAGCCCCATTTATGGGGTTTGTTAGGGAGGTACTGTTTCATGAAATGAGCCACTTTTGTTGCACACATTTGTTCGTCAAGGGAAAGTCTCTGGTCATAAGGTGCAATACTTGTAAACTGTGCATTCAAATGTTCTATTAGAGGTCGAATTTTGTGTAGGCGATCATGGTTTGGGTGACCTGTGGGCTTGTGCTCTGAATTGTCGTTGAAATGGATGACTGATCGCAATTTTTCAAACCTGTTCACAGTCATCGTTTGCATTATTTGACTGAAACCATATTTCGACCAATATGATCTGACACTGGGATAATGATACACATACATAAATATTATTATTCCAAAGAACTGGCGAATTTCTGTTTCATTCACAGGAGAGCAGTTGCGGACATCTTTTTGGATAATGTAAAGCTCAGTACTCACATACGGTATTACTCGATCGAGCTAAACTGTCGAGTAAAACCCATGGCATGGGCTTTCGTCCACACATTGAGCATTGATCTATCGAGTGAGGCGCGCCGTTCAGTATTCACCGAACCGTTCGAGCCAAAGGATGTCTGTACAACAAAGGAGACGGTGGCTGTATTTAGCAAGTCTCACAGTGCTTTATAAGAAAATCAAAGAAAATGAAAAGAAAAAACGTAAAAGGAGGTACTGGGTTAAACATTGGTTAGATCGCCGTTCTGATTACAGCCACGTGAACTTGATTGAAGAGCTACGAGTATGTCCTGAAGATTATAACAATTATTTAAGGATGCCTCCAGAGCTATATGAAGAATTACTTTCTTTGATTACCCCATTAATAAAAAAAAAAGACACTCATATGAGACAATTTATTTCTCCTCATGAAAGATTGACTGTAACATTGCGATATATAGCGACTGGAAGAAGTTACACTGATTTACAATATTCTTCAATAATATCAAAACAAGCCCTTAGTGTAATAATTCCCGAAACTTGTGAGGCAATATTCAACGTGTTAAAAGAAGAATACATGAAAGTAAGTGTTTACAAATTCAAATTCAAATTCAAAAATCATTTATTTCAATAAAATCACAAGGATCACTTTGAAACGTCTTAGGAACTAGGTGAAGCTACGCCGATTCCACGCGACCAAGCCTAGAAGAATCAGGCAACAAACACGGCTTGGGGTCTACCTTTTTTTTTATGATCCTTTCCTTAATGCTATGTAGAGCTCCAGTGTGGTGCCAATCGAACAAGGTGAAGGCTTAGGGATACGATATCGAAACGAAAGTATCGATACCGTACTCGATACCAGCATCGTATAATAAGTATCGATACCATAAAAGTATCGTAACAAAAGTATCGATACCATTAGGTATCGAGTACTATTTTCATATTTAATTATTAGGATTAAAAATTTTAAAGAAAGGCTTGAATACAAGTATTTAATGGTTATTTATTATAAAAAAAAACAAAACATGGACACAAAAGGCAAACTACTACTTATTCTAAAGGACTTGAATAGAAATCTCAAAAACAACAAAAAATATGGGAAGTCTTAATCACAAATCACCATTCATTACTAATTAGAAGAAAATGTACTATCAATGTAGCTTCAATTTTACAAAAAGAAAATGATTGACAATTTAAAACAGTTATATATTTAAAAATTCCAATCACTTTCTCCACAATCTGACATAAATAACAATTTATTTAGACGGGCACCAGTAAGTCGGTTCCGCGTTTCAGATGCTGTAGCTCCAGCAACGGAAAACAGTCGTTCCGAAGGTACCGATGTAGCCGGTACAATTAAAAATTTTTTCGCCAAAGCATATAGCCTGGGAAAAACACTTTTCATTTCTTCCCATTGCTCGAAAGGATTGGACCTCAGGCTGGAAATAGGATTTGCCAAATAAAGACTTGTCTCGTCCCTTTCACCCTCTAAGCGTCTTATTTGCTTTTCCCTAACTAACTTTTTATGTGTACTCCAAAAGTCATAAGTGTCATCGGGCTCAGGATCAGAGGATGATCGTTGAGGAGACAAATCGTCGCTTGCATTGACATTTCTTCTTATAAATGAAATGGCTCGAGCACATGCATTCGGATCCGTGAAATGTAAATTTTTGAATCTAGGGTCTAGTACTGTCGACACTGCCATTAAATTATTGCACTAGACAGCAAGAACCTTATCCCAGATCATCAGTTTGGATTCCGCGAACAGCACTCAACAATAGACCAAGTACATAGAATCACCAACACAATCGAAAAAACTCTCGAAGAGAAAAAAGTCTGCTCTACAGTTTTCCTAGATGTAGCACAGGCATTTGATAAAGTTTGGCATGAAGGCCTTATGTTAAAATTGCGGAAAATGCTACCTGGAGAATTTGCTGACATACTAGAGTCATACTTATCGAATAGAGCTTTTAGAATAAGGCAAGATGATGCCTATTCCGAACTAAAGGAGATCAAAGCTGGTGTACCACAGGGAAGCGTATTGGGACCGGTCCTGTATCTGCTATATACTTGTGATATTCCTGAACTTAAAAATAACACCATCGCGACCTTTGCTGACGATACTGCTATAATGGCTGTAGGAAACACCTACGCAGAAGCAGCAGAAAAGGTTCAAGAAGCTGTTAATAAAATCCATGGTTGGACACAGCAGTGGAGAATTAAACTAAATGAGACGAAATCCGTTCACATTAACTTCACTAACAAAAAGGAGGAATACCACCCAATATTTATTAACAACAAGCTCATACCATATGAAAATACGGCTAAATACTTGGGCATGACGCTTGACGCAAAGCTACGCTGGAAAGCTCACGTCAAAAAGAAAAAACATGAGTTAGATCTACGCTACAAAAGAATGTACTGGCTTCTTGGAAGACATTCCGCCCTGACAGTACACAACAAGATGTTACTATACAAACAAGTCCTTATGCCAGTATGGACCTATGGTATACAGCTTTGGGGCTGTACCAAAAAGAGCAATATACAAATAATCCAAAGATTCCAAAACAAGGTACTCAGGGGAATAGTGAATGCACCCTGGTACATAAGAAATGACGATCTCCACCGGGACCTTAATATAGATTTCGTCGCTAAAGTCATTCAATATTATGCAGAAGCTCACGAACAAAGACTTCATCGCCATGTAAACGTCGAGGCAATCCAGCTTCTCGACAACACAGACCAAGTAAGAAGGCTCAAAAGAACGAAACCTTTTGAGCTAGTGTAATGTAGTGTATCATACAATCAGTGTTGTGTAGTGTAAGAGTAAGTTAGTACTACGTTTATAGAACACAAAAACAAAGTGTCTTCCCCTTAATTAGAGACAGTAAGAAAAGTGTTAGTGGACACATTCTTAGTTTAATAACAATATCATAGCAATTTAGGTCAAAGTGAAACTACTCATTAGCCTGCCTTATGGCTAGATTGTAGTATTATTAGAGTACACTATTTATATTAATGTACACTAACAATAAAAAAAAAATAAAAAAAAAAAAAAATTATTGCACTCTACGAGACCAACTCTGTTATTTATTTCTTTTATTGCAAGTTCCTTTAGTCTTGCTATCAGGGTGCATTCTTCGCCGGTTGATTTTATGCTACTAATTTCCTGTCGGAGACAATTAACAGTCGGAATGACCTTACTGATTGTTACGTAATTTTCGCCGCATAAGTCCTTTGTCACGTATTCAAACGGTTTTAGAATCAGAATTATTTTTTGGATGACGCTATTTTCTGTTGCAGTTGGAAGTGCGGGTGCATGAGTATTCTCAAATAAAATATCAAACAGAATACTTCTGAGCTGGACGTACCTTTCCAACATATAGTAGGTACTGTTCCAACGTGTTTTGACATCCAGTATTAATTTGTGATTTTTATTGCCTTGCTTTGCACGCAACATGTCAGACTGTATGACACTGTTTTTAAAGAATTTTACAATATCTCGTACTTTTTTTACCAAAGCCGATAATTGGTCATCTTCTAGTACTTTTTCTACGATGCGATTTATCGTGTGTGCAAAACACGGGATGTGTTTTGACGGGTCGAGAAACATATTAACAGCTGCGACTACGTTTGCACCTCTGTCTGTTACAGCAGCTACAATATTTTGCTTTGATAAATCAAATCTATCGATTATTTGTTCCAGATGCTCGGATATGTTTTCCGCAGTGTGACGTGTATTAAGCGGTTCCGTAGTGAGAATTTTGGAGTTGATCTTGCCATTTTCTAAATAATGTATAGTTACACCAAGAAAACTTCGTGTTGATCTCATCTCAGACCAAATATCAAATGTTAGGGCATAATAGTCTGCATTTTTCAGCTTGCATTTGTATTTTTCCAGTGTTACGTCATATAGGTCATCTAATCGCTGTTTTAAGGTATCCACTGATGGTAGTTTGATGTGAGGAGCTAACATTTTTATTAATTGACGGAAACCTTTGCCGTTAATAATATAGAAAGGTCTGTGATCGTTACAAATGAAATAAAGCAAGTGCTTGATTACGCTTTCGTATTGTGCGCCTCCTTTAGAATAAGAAACCGATCTTTCAATTGTTTCAGAGATAGTTAATTGAGAAGATCGAATCTTTAAGCTGCCTGTACTTAAGGTTCTATTATCCTTGAGAGGAGCGACTCGTTTCAATAGTATTATCGTCTTCATTATCGATTTGTTCAATGTCATCGTTTTTGTTTTGTACTGGTAGAGACGATGTTGTATTTCGATTTTCAGACAATGGCTTTAAAAATAATAATTGACTAAAGTAGTAGTATCTCTTCGTACTACCTGCTGAACCGCTTCTTTGTGAATTTTGTTTTTTAAGGTCTCTGTTGAAAGAGTCTCTTAAGCTTTTCCATTTTCTTTGTAAGTTGGCAGCTGAAAAAATAATAGTTAAATTAAAATTTGTAGAAAAGATACCTACATGACCTAAATGTATGAAACAGCAGATTTTTCCATCCAGTGTTATTTATTTCAACCTTTTGTAACTAACACCCTGTATCACCCTGTAACACCATTTCATTATTAATTGTTTTTAATTTTTTTTTTGTTACAGATATTTGGCAACGGGATGTTCGTTTGAAGATCTCGCCGATTTTTTTAAATGTGGTACTTCAACTGCTAGCAAAATTGTCCACGACGTGTGCCGTCTGATTTGGGATAAATTACAGCCTATTCATTTACCACCATGTAATAAAACAATGTGGCTTGATATTGCGAACAAATTTAAAAAGAAAGCAAATTTTCCAAACTGCTAGGGGCTGTAGATGGGAAACATATTAGAATTATTCATCCACCACGCAGTGGTTCATTATTCTTTAATTATAAACATTTCCAGGTAGATCTAAATCATTTCTTTCCATTGCATCATATAAACTGCAGTCCCTCCAAATAGTTGAATCAGAAGTTTTACCGTAGGCTCCTATATCAACATACACGAATAAATAATCGGCGTCACACACGGCCATTAAAACAGTTGGGTTGGTCGCGAGTGCGCAGACTAGCCAACAAATGGTTTGGCCTAAAGTTATTAATAAATAACGCCGCTGTTTTACTATCAAGCTGTTTTATTATATAACCGATCACTGTGCTGTTACAGGTGCGTGACATAGACAACCAAAAAACATAGGCAAAACTTATATCTACTATTAACTTAGTAACAAAAACAGATACTGCCAACATAGATAAATGTATGAGCAATATTACCAACTTAGGAAAAATGTAGAACATTGTAAATCTATTTTATTCAACACCCTCTCTCAATGTTATACATTTTGAACAAAAAAAAATATTCTAATATTTAAAAAAAAACACATATCTAAAACAATAAAACTTTAGTTTATCATTACATTACCTACACCACACTCTTTCAGAAATTAATTAATTCTTTGCTAAGAGATTTTGTTAACATATCTGCCGGTTGTTTCGAGGTACATATGTACTTAAGGCAAATTTTATTACTCTTAATTAAATCCTTAACAAAATGATATCTGATATCCACATGTTTCAAGCGTTTTACAGACTCTGTGCTTGCATTCAATATTGCCGACTGATTGTCACAAAACAAATTTACTGGACAAACATTTTGAAAGTTGAATTCTTGTAACAAATTAATTAACCAACATGCTTCACTAGCAGCCATACTCATTGAAACATACTCAGCCTCTGTTGAAGACAGACTTACAGATGATTGCTTCTTTGAACACCATACTATTAAGCAATTTTCAAAAATAAACAAATCTACTTTGGGGAGTAGATTTTCGGTCTCTTTGGTCACCTGCCCAATCAGCATCACAAAAACCTTGCAACATTGTACCATTACATTTATATACTAAATTATAATCGATAGTATACTTTACATAACGCAATACTCTCTTAAGCGCACTCAATAGTTCACTATTTGCTGAATTTTGGAATCTACTCAACATAGAAGTGGCAAAGCAAAGGTCAGGCCTAGTGCCTGATACAGCATACATAAGACAGCCAATTATTTCCCTACAACTTTCTTCAAACTTTTTATCACATTTTACATCAGAATCAAGTATCTTACTGTTAACATTTTTATCCATAGGGGTCATCATTTGCTTACAATTTTCCATATTAAATCTTTTTAATATATTTTCCAGGTAATTGGAACGAAGTTCCTTATCGCGCGTTGTGAAAGGGGGCTAGACGGAAAAAAATCTTACGAAAAGTTGTCACGAAAAGTTGTCACGACACTTTTTTGTATATCTATTAATATATATATCTATTAATTGTGTCGAGGTGGAGGTCGAGGTCGAGGTCGAGGTGGAGGTCGAGGTCGAGGTGGAGGTCGAGGTCGAGGTGGAGGTCGAGGTCGAGGTCGAGGTCGAGGTCGAGGTAGATGTCGAGGTCGAGGTCGAGGTCGAGGTCGAAGTCGAAGTCGAAGTCAAAGTTGATTCCCCTTCCCTTGTCCCACGTTATTTTGTGAGAACTTCGTTCCATCCGGGTGTCCCTTGACACCTCTCAAGTTTTATTTTTCTTTGTGATAGTACAGTTGTACCATTTTCCAAATTTTGTTTAACATCATACAAGAACAATGTTTAACATAACAAGAAATCTGAAATAAACCCTAGATCCTTCATCTTAAATTCCTTATTTAATACATTTTTTAGTTTTATAATCTCCTGTTCATTTGTGCCAAAAATTAACACGTCATCCACATAAATTAATACATAGATTTTATCTGCGCCATTAATCTTTGTATACAAACATGAGTCACACTTTGATCTCACAAAATCTGCTTTTGTTATTACTGTATTAAATTTTTGATTCCAACACTTAGGAGAACTTTTTAATCCATATAAAGATTTCTTTAATTTAACTGCATTATTCTTTCCAGAATAGGCTCCTTTAGGTAAATTAACATACACATCTTCTTTTATCTCCCCATATAAAAAGGCCCCCGTAACGTCCATTTGATAAATATGCACATTTAATTTTGTTGCTACTGCTACAAATAGTCTAAATGTGGACAACTTCGCGACTGGAGCATAAATATCACACAAATCAAATGACTCCTGTTGTTCAAACCCTCGGGCAACAAGCCTAGCTTTATACTGTAAAACATTATTTACACTTTTTATCTTAAAAACCCACTTACTGCTAACTGTCTTCCTATTTGCTGGTACATCACAAAAATCCCAAGTGTCATTGTCTTTAAGAGTCTGTAGTTCCTTAGCGATAGCTTCACTCCACTTGCTTGCATCACTTCTATTCATAGCCTCAGTGTATGTAGCTGGTTCACACTCACTCGCATCCAACTGCACATTATTGCATTTATAGAAAGATGTTTGTTTTCTTAGCCGCTTGCTTCTTTCATCTAGGGGTGAATCACTTTCACCTAATAACTGTTCATCATCACTGCATGGCAAGTACTCACTGTCACAGTCATTGTCTGATCCAATGATCCAACACTTCTTGTACGAGACACCTCCATTGTTTCATCTAGGTTTGTAGTTTGGTCATTTACAGGGTTAAGTTCTGTCTCAGGGTTACTATCTACCACAGGTTCTTCTTCCAGGTTTATTGATGTTAAAGGTTCCTTTCCTTCGCCTTCCTTCGCTTGAAGTTTCTCCTCCTTACCATCTCGGTTTAGGAATACCACATCTCTCTTTGTCTCCACTGTGTTTGTTTCTCGGAAATAAATTCTATACCCCTTCACATTTTCTTCATAACCCACCATCATACCTTTTTCGCCCTTCTTGTCCCATTTCCTCCTTCGTTCCTTCGGAATGTGAGCATTTACTTCCTTGCCGAAGACTTGCAACTGGTGAATGTCAAACCTTTTGTTTGTCCATACTTCAAATGGTGACCTTCCATTTTCATGACTTTTCCCAGTTCTATTTAAGACAAATACCGCTGTATTCATTGCCTCCGCCCACAGTTTCTTTGGAAAGTTTGCTTCGTGTAACATTGTCCGTGCTGCTTCCACTAATGTTCTATTTTCTCTCTCAGCCTTTCCGTTCTGTTCTGGCGTATACGGTACAGTTGTTTGGTGTGTTATTCCACGTTTTGAAAATAGTTCCTTCACTTCTTTGTTTATGAACTCTAAACCATTGTCACTTCTAAACATTTTCACTCTGTTTCCTGTTATGTTTTCGGCCTTGTTAATGCAGTATTTAATCTCACATTTTGTTTTAACAAAATACACACTTCTGTAATTTGAATAGTCGTCCTTCAGTATGACAAAATATCTTGCCCCTCCAACAGATGCTTCTTCCATTGGGCCGCAAGTATCCGCATGAATCAGCTCGCAAGTCCTTGTACTCACGTTCTCACTTTTGCTAAACGGTAATCGATGTATCTTACCAGCTAAACAACTCTCACACTCAGGTTTAGTGGTTTGTTTGACAACAACATTATGTTTTTGCAGAATATCTTTTACGTAAGTAAAGTTTTGATGCGCAAGCTTTCTGTGCCACTCATTTAAGTCGCTCTTCACTAGTGTTGCAGAACTTTCAGTCTCGTAATTATATTTAAACCGCAATTCCAAATAATATGAACTGCCAATTCTTTCCGCCACCGCACAAACTTGGTTATCTTTGACAAATTTGCATGAACTGTCATCTGTCATCATGGCGTAACCTCGATCTGTGGCGCGAATGACTGAAAATAGGTTGTTGTTTAGTTTCGGAACGTACAGAACGTTGTCTATGACCGTATCAATCCATTCGGTCCCGTTCGACACTTGCACCGCCACCTGTCCACAGCCGAGAACACTAATTGTCGCACCATTACCGACAACCACTGATTGTTCTGTGGTACTAGTAAAGGATGTAAACAATGCACGATTTCGACACATATGTTCACTAGCACCAGAGTCCACTAACCATTTTGATTTATGCAGTTCATTTGGCGAAATTGAAACTACAAACGCATTACTCTTCGTTTTGTTCTCAGTCTTACTAACTTTTTGTTTCCGAAACCTACACTGCGCCTTGAAATGTCCGAAATTTCCACAATAGAAACAGTTTTTATTATTTACGTTTTCTTCACTGCTATTTTTATTTAGTCTGCAATCACTTTGAAAATGTCCAATTTTGCCACACTTGAAGCACTTTAATTGTCTTGTATTTTTCACAACGAACGCAGAGGATGAAGATTGCTAGGGCTCTTCAATCTTGCTTTTCACCCTCTCTTCTTCAATTAATAATCTGGCCACCAAGTTATCAATAGTTTGCTTATCGTCAGGTGCAGACTCCCATGCCGACACAAAATGCTTATATTCGTCAGGTAACGACATCAACACTTTTGTGATAACAAACCTATCAGAGATCTCCTCGCCCATCTGTTTTAACAAGTTTCTCATCTCTTGGATTTTGGACAAGAAAACTGACATATCGCTGCCCCTTTCGTATTTATACTGAAAGAACCGTTGTTGTATAATGTGTATACTAGTTTCAGTCTTCTGTTCATACACGCTTTGAAGTTTTCGCCACATTTCAGCAGAACTCGTGCATGTGATGATTGTTTAGCATGGCCTCCTCCGTCATCCGTGTTACTAACAACGTTTGCGCCTTGGCATCTTTAGCTTCCCATTTGGTTATTTCATCAGAAACTTTGGGCTTGATAGATTTTCCCTCCACAACGTCGAGCAAACTTTGGCCTCTCAACAGCACCGTAGTCTGAAATTTCCAGATATTCCAATTTTTGGAACCCACCAGCTTGATCACGTTCAAATTATTGTTACTCTCCATTTTCCGACCTTGTCCACAATCCAGAACAAGTAATCCTTGGTTGGGAATACTCCGCGCCACACCGCGTGCCGCTGTGATGTTAACCTCACTTTTTTACCCGCCAATGTGTAACTGCTAACGCCGAACTTTTCTTGATTTTACCTAACTCGCGTAACTTCGATTATGTTTCTGGGCCCATAACCTAAAGTTATTAATAAATAACGCCGCTGTTTTACTATCAAGCTGTTTTATTATATAACCGATCACTGTGCTGTTACAGGTGCGTGACATAGACAACCAAAAAACATAGGCAAAACTTATATCTACTATTAACTTAGTAACAAAAACAGATACTGCCAACATAGATAAATGTATGAGCAATATTACCAACTTAGGAAAAATGTAGAACATTGTAAATCTATTTTATTCAATTATTATGATTGATTATTTTACTAGAGTTTGTGAAGAGATCACTCGCGTGGAATGTTGCCCAAAAATATTATTATTGCTTACTTGATACAAAGGAGAAACAGAATTAAGAAGAGGAATCGAGAGTATTGGGTACATCCCATCTACAGTAACAGATTATTGCAAGGGAAGTTTTACACAATTCATTCTAAATTACTAGACTTCCCGGAATTTTTTTTCTCCTTTTATCGAATGAGCATAACCAGTTTCAATGAACTCGTTAAATTAATTGGACCTTCAATATCAAAGGTGGATACACATTTAAAAGACTTTCTATACCTGCAGAGGAGAGATTGAGCGTTACAATACGGTAAGTAAAACCATTTATTGCTTTTAAGTAATTGAAAAAAAAAAAAAATATTTATTTCAACTATAAGAACAAGGAACTTATCTAAACATAAATAAATAGCTAAATTATCCTTTAAAGCGTCTTTATAGTAGGTACAGAACTTAAATATAAGGTTGTCTGTGGTCCCCGCACTAGGCAAGCCTGTATCGCGGAAACCAGCCTACGATTAACGAGTTTACTTATTGACACAACAGTCTTTCTAAATCCTTACTAAAGTAGGTGTATTAAATAAATATTAAATAGTTAAACAAATTTTATATAAAATAAAATATAATAATAGTACAAAATATAATAGTATAATACAATTATATATAATCAATAAACAGTAAAATAATATAGCATCAAATACAACTTCGGTTAATCAGTATTATATTTTTAGTAATTCCTCCGTAGCATCATAACTGAGAGTAGCCAACCATTTCTGTATTGTAAATTTAGCTTCATTGACAGACTTCTCTTTTAGACCAATTGTGGTCAATGAACAATGTTGTAAACTTGAGCCTTAACAAACAACCCAAAGCGCTGGGCAAAACTAGTGCTAACATGTGGAGTAGGTAATCTGTAGACTCTTTGTTTGATCATATCGCCATAGTCAGCAGAATTCAGTACCGCCTTATGGACAGAAACCGAAGTTTTCAGTATAAAGAGCTGCCTTACGCCCAAAACTCCACTTTCTTTATAGACCTCAGTAGTTGGGTGTCTAATGTCTATACGGTCTTTTTAACATTACCTTCAAAACGGAGCGCTGTGCTCTTTCAACTTTAATCAAAAAGGACTTTGCAGCACTGCCCCAGCAAGTAATGCAGTATGTTATGAGAGATTGGCATAATGCAAAGTAAACTGACTTGAGGGTATCCCAGCATGCCACATCTCGCAAGTTTCTCATGACCCCAACCATTCTGCGCACCCTACTTGAGAGCATCTCAGAATGTTTCTTGAAAGTAAGCTTTTCATCAATTTGTACTCCGAGATATTTAATAACTTTCGTTCGGTTTAGACAATCACATTGACAACATTGGTTATCGCAAGATGTGGTATGGATTTTAAGTTCAGTTAGGGAAGCTGGTGCTGAGGCAACTGTTTTATGAAAACATACATATTCAGTTTTCTTTGCATTTAATGTTAGTAAGTTTTTCTGTAGCCACCCTGAAACGTGCCGCATGCCGTGCTGAGCATAAGAAAAAGCTTCGGGCCAGGTGTATCCATGAAAAATTAAAGCGGTGTCATCGGCATAACAAATTATTTCTGCATTTTCTAGAAAAAGATCATGAATATCGTTGATGTACATTGTAAATAACGTGGGGCCAAGAATACTTCCTTGTGGAACACCAAAATGAATAGTTTCATCAAATTGATATTTAAAACGAAGTTTTATTGCCACAGATGAAAAATAACGTACTAACGAACTCGATTAGGCGAAAGGTCCCACATTATTGGAGACGGTAAGACAGTTAGTGAGGTGTTTTCATAAGTTTAGGATAAAAAAAACATGTCAGTATATTACTTAGAAAAATCTATAATCTTTGGGCATTATGGCAACAAAAGTTACATCGCTTAAACATGTATAGGAATACACAAATTGAGATCAATCAGAAAAGATACCATACAATATTCAACAGTCAAGATCAACAGTTTTATAGTTTCATACACCTTCTTAGACAAAAATCAACGATCTTAGCATGAAATTAACCTACAGTAAAATATCAGACCATCTTTTCTTTAAATCAACAATTACTCTCCCCATTCCAGGCACAAAAAGTCATCTTGAAAATAAATAACGTTCCCGCGTCGAGTGATGTTTTCAACAGCTATCGCCTTTTTTATCATCTTTGAATCGGTAATTTTAGTTATATCTGGATTTGCTGGCCATGTCCAGCCTCCTTCAAACCTTTTATTAAGGCAGCTCACCCATATTTCATATGGTGATTGGCCAATTTTTGTGATGCGCCCTGGAAAAAGACTTCCTTCGTCTTGAAATACGCAATATTTGTTTACTTTATATTTTTCTTCTTCGTTTTGAAATTTGACGAGTTGTCCACTGTCTTGATGAACAACGTACTCTCCAGTGATTGTCTCAGAAAAATTCCCTATCGGTAGCTCTGTCTCATCGTCAGCATTAAGGATACATTCATCAATCACCTCTATCTCATTATCATGGATTGGCACATGATTGTCTTGCCAATGCTCTATAATGTCATCGATTTTCGTTTTTTTTGTTGGATATACGCTGGTTCGAGATGACTTCTTCCGTTTATTCTGTCGTATTTTATTAGTTTGTTTCTCTTGTTTGTCCTGAACACTTTCAGTTTCTATGTTATTCTTGGCTCTTTTGTACTTGACACTCCTGGATTTTTCTTTATTTCTCTGTTCTCTTGGGTTTTCATCACTACTCTGCTGTTCTTCTTGGCCAAAATCAGCAATGCAGTCATCAGTCAGCTCTACTTCTTTATCGGGGATCGGTACGTTGCCCATAATCCATTCTTCAATTTTGTCCAATTCGGAATCTAGGTTTTTTGGCTCATCGTGTACTTGAGCTGTTGTTACCATCAATTCAAAACATTCCGTTTGTGAGTCTTCGTCCTCTGGCTCGTGATTATCGAATTCCATCTCAGCCGCTGCCTGTCCACTTTTTTCTATTACTTCTTTTTCTACCTCCGATTTCTTCGTGGTTTTTTTGTTTTTAGAGCCTTTGGGCCTTCCTTTTTTTACAGGATTTTCCTTTTTCTTCTCCTGCTCTTTCTGTCTATTTTTATAAAAATTTTCCACTTCTTCGGCGGAAATTGACTTTCCTGCTTTAACTGGCAGCTGGAATTTCTTGGTTGTTTTTATATTTAAGTCCGCCGCTCTTATTTCTTGCAAGTATTCCTTAAATGTGTCCCCAACAGTAGCTTGGATGTGGCCAGTTGCGTACGAAGGTAACACTTGTAGGACTTCAATACGCGAGCATGGGAAAATACCACATTTTCTGAATCCTGCTATCATATTAATCCCTGCTCAGTTGAAGCGCTGAATTGACAAGCTGGCAGAACACGTTTTTAGGTAGTGCTCCAGCTTTCCTTCCTCGTTCTGTTTGACGCCATTTGTTGAGCACTGTTCGCCAAGCTGACTTTAGAGATGAAAAATATCCTACATCCAAGGGTTGTAGGATATGTGTCGAGTTGGGTATGAGGCATATGAATTTGATATTGTGTTCTTCACAGATCTTAAGAGCTTTTACACTTACATATATGTGCACTTAAATTGTCACATATAAGAATTTTCTTTCCTTCTTTTTGGTCAACAATTGGCACAAAATGTTTTTCCAGCCATTCTTCGAAAATATCAGCATCTATCCAGACAGATTTTGAAACAGTTATTTTTGAAGACTTTGGGGCATTAACAAGCCAGTCGGACCAACAATGTTTCCCTTTAAATATGAAGAATGGAGGGATGATGTCTCCAATAGCATTCCCAGCAAATACTATGGTAAAACAAGATTTACTGGAATTTTTCACCTGTTCAGGGTGGCGAGTGGAACGTCTGAATAAAAGTTTTTTTTTTCCAGGGTCATCATGGAATCCGCTTTCGTCCATGTTATATATATTGTCAGGGCTAACGTCTTCCATCTCTTTTTCAAGCCTGTCGAAGAATTCGTTCACCATGTCTACATTTACTTGAGCTCGTTTCCTGGAGATCTTGTGAGCAATTTTTTCTTTTATGGCTGGATGCCGTTCCATGTAAAGTTTTGCCCACTCATATCCAGGACTGTTGTCTTTGAACACAGGAACTGTTTTCCCAATGTTATCCAAGTATCTTTTAACTACATCTCTAAAATCTTGTAAGCCAATTGGAATACCCAAGTCACTTAGCGCTAGCAAGTGGTCTCTGAAAATATTCTCTTCGTCCATCGTCAAGCATGTAGGACGTCCCACAGGTTTGTTATGTTTATTTTTAAGTTTCAGATTAATTGTGCTTTTAGGTATTTTATACATTTTACAAGCTTTTCTTTGACTTAATGCACCAGATCTTATTTTATTTATGGCGTCATCCAACATCTCCTGCGTGTAATTTGATATGGTGCCATATTTACGCACACCTGGCTCTTTTATATTTTTTTTTTCGAGGCATATTGCACCTGAAAAAAAAAACATTTCATTGTCCAAAGTTACCCCGAATTTATTTATGATTTTATAAACAAAGTGTGAGTAACATTGGACCGGTCCAATGTTGCCCCAAATTTCTTGATATTTTAGCATCAACATTGATTTTAGTAATTATGGCATTTATAAGCGTGAATCAGTTAAAAACAAACATTCAAATCAAAAAACAATAATTATATGGCATAAAAATGTAAAAACTCACCCAATTTCCAGCTCAAAAACTCGAAATAATGCTAATTGAACACAGCGAATCTAATACCTAACAATTGTTTTACACAGAAATAAAAAATCAAACCACTATAAATACCTAACAATTAAGTACTTATTTTAAAATCAGTCTCATATAAAACAGCTCCATAAAAATCTTTCATTCTTATAAATGGGAAATAACGTTTTTTTACAAAATAAATCCTTACAATTTTTTTAAAAAACAAAAAAAATTAGCTTCTCGCTTAGTGAAAAATCTCTTGCTCGTATAAATAGGAAAATAACGTTTTTTATAAAACATATCCTTACAATATAAAACAAACAAGAAAAATCTTCTCGCTTAGTAGGTCCATGATATTAACCTAACATTTAAGTACCTATTTTAAGATCAGTCTCTTAAACACAGCTCCATAAAAATCTCTTATTCTATTTAATCGGAAATAATCATTCTAGAAATATCCTTACAGTGAAAACGAAGACTTCTCACTTAGTACGTAGATCCAAAATAATATTATCACTTCGTTTTCACTGTAAGGATATTTCTAGAATGATTATTTCCGATTAAATAGAATAAGAGATTTTTATGGAGCTGTGTTTAAGAGACTGATATAGATATTATACCCTTGCACCAACATCGCCAGACCTACTCATCTTCTAAAATCTTCATAATTTCTTCAGCATTATTAAAGTGATTTAAACTTATTTCCGAAGCTCTTCGGCTTGGGATCGGAGCTGCATTTGGAGTAAAAATCAGTTTGGGTTTTTTTATTGTGCACACCATATTTTTATCTTCTGTCTTCTTTTTCTTTGTAAGAATACGATCCGATGTAACTATTTCGTCAGATAATATTTTGACCTTAAACTCCTTTATAGCCTCTTTATTGTTTACTTTTTGAATGCTGACATCTTTGTCTATATTTGTGTCTTGTTCCGTTTCTGTCTGTTCTATCAAAATTTCTTCTCTTTCAACAAATAGATCATCCTCTAAAACAATAGGCATCGATTCTCTATATCCATGTCAAGATTCATAGTGGAAGTGCTAGCACTACTGATTGATGGATTTAGAGGTATTTGTGTATTTAGAGACAAAGGAATAAATTTTTCAATAACGCGACTGTTTGAAGATTGCGGTTTGGATTTTTTTCCTAATCCTTTTTTTTCTGCATTGATACAATATTGCTTGTAGTTTGTTGCTCATCTTCTTCGAGTCTATTTTCATTATTTAGATAGATAGATAGATAGAAAATTCTTTATTGCACAATACAAGAACATGTACATAGGCGAACTTAATGCTAGTTAGCATTTTCTTCCAGCTAACCTTTGTGTAATTTGGAAAGGGAATGGTAGTGCTTTGTAAGAGAGAAATCATTGAATTTATTATATTTATACACATACTTACTAAAAAATACATAAACTTACATATATACCATACCATAATACCTAGTATCTACAAAAAAATATATATAGGTGCTCAAATTGGATGAGTATTTTGCAGAGAGAGATAATGTTGGTATAATTTGGACTTGAAGATTCCCATGGATGAGGCTTTGCGTATGTCTACAGGGAGAGAGTTCCATAGGCGGATCGCAGTAACCGTGAAAGAGTCGGTGTAAAAGTTTGTGTTATGTTGAGGCGTCATGAGAAGAAGGTGTTGAGAGGAGCGAGAAGGACGGTCTGGAGGGATGAGGGGAGTGAAACGTTCTTTAAGATAGTGAGGTGAGAGGGGATGATGGAGGATGTTGTAAAGGAGGCAGAATATGGGTGTTCCGACGATGGCGGATGTTAAGCCACTTCAGTTGTGTCCGATAGTGTGAGATGTGGTCGTACTTACGCAGACCGTACATGTACCTAATACAGAGATTCAACAACCGTTCCAGCTTGTTAAGTTGCTCTTCAGTGGCGTCGGGATAACACACATCAGCGTAATCTAGAATGGGGAGTAGAATGGAGTTGACAAGGGTGGATTTAGCGGAAAAAGGCAGAAAGTTTTGCATACACTTCAAGGCATGCATAGCACCATACATTTTCCTGCTGACTTCAGTTATGTGATGTTGCAAGGATAGGTTTTCAGTGATGATGAGGCCAAGATTCTTTACCTCGGAGCAGTAACCCAAGGGAACATCATTATATTTTACAGAGGGGAGAGAATTTAGGTCAAGCCTAGAGATAAAGGCTTGGCTACCAATTATCATCACTTGTGTTTTATTTGTGTTAATTTGGAGACCAAACTTCCTTGACCAAGAAGCGACAGCACACAAATCTTCCGTCAGCAGGTGTATCGCATCATGAATGGCATCCGGTTTGAAGGAGAGGTAGAGTTGCACATCGTCAGCATATAAGTGATAAGAAGTAAAACGAAGACCTGATACAAGAGTATTAATAAAAATAGAAAAGAGAAGAGGAGAAAGGACTCCACCTTGCGGGACACCAGCAGTAACGTCACACCAGCCCGAATGCATATCATCTACTTGCACGCGTTGTTCTCGTCCAAGGAGGTACGACCGGAACCAATCACATGACAGCAAAGAGATGTTTAATGAGCGAAGGATGGCTAGAAGTATGGCGTGATCAACACAGTTGAATGCATTACTGAAATCAAGAAGTGTGAGTAGTGTAAGCTGCCTGTCGTCCATCGCGAATCTAATGTCATCAGTGATTTTTATGAGGGCAGTATTTGTACTGTGAGCCGAGCGAAAACCCGACTGAAAAGTATTTAGAAGAGAATGAGATTGCAGATATTGAGAAAGTTGACGATGCACAACCCGTTCCAGAACTTTTGACAGAAAGGGTAGAATAGAGATAGGACGATAGTCTTTAATATCAGAAGTAACAGTTTTTTTTGGGATTGGAATAATTTGTGCTTTTTTCCATATGGAAGGAAAAACACCAGAAAAAAGGGAGAAGTTAATAATGTGGGAGATGAAAGGAAGGACAAGATTAAGGATAGGTATTAGAAGATCACGGCCAAGGCCATCCTGTCCGACCGCTTTGCTAGTAATACCCATGATGGTGCGATGAATCTCATCATCACCAACAGGGGAGAAAGTGAAATTTGTAAAATTATGCTGAGATAAGCGACCAACTTCAGCGATGGTTTGTTCCCTCACGACGTCATCCAAGCGATTAGTCACACTTGAGAAATGTCTGTTCAATATGTTGACATCCACCGAGGAGCTCACGGTAGCTTTACATCGGCCAAAACCAAGGCTGTGAAGAAGTTTCCACATATTGTTTGGAGTACCGTCGCTAATTTTGCCAAAGATGAAGCGTCGTTTGGCGTTGCGAATAGTTTGGTTACATTTATTGCGGGCTTTTTTAAAATTTGTCAGATTTTCTTCACTAGGAGCTTTCCTGTTCCTACGGTAGGGGTAAGTGGTCACCATTCGTACGCGGGGCACATTCGTACATTTAGTATAACAGAAAAACTAAACGACACACAAACACGCCTTTGCTTGTGTGCACAGACATACCGCCCGCCATGATGCTAGTGAAGTGTCGCGCCAGTCGCACTACGGTGGTTCAACTAACTAGATGTAACGTGTTTTCGCGCGCGGTGAGTAATTTTTTTACCTAAGTTCAGTTCGTAATTGTAAGTAGAATTGTTATGTTTTTGACAAAATGGTGATGATTGATTAATGTTAACATTGTTTATTTTGAGCTTTAAATGTTATATTTCTCAAACTAAATTAAAATTTGTATAAAGTTGTATTTTAATTTTGTGCAAGGCAAGGGGTGCATTCGGACAGCCATACAGGGGGCACATTCGTACGCGTACGAATGCTCCCCTTTAGATTTTTTTAACCACCATAATATTAAAATGCAATTTTTATGAAATAAAATATAGATACCTTTTAAAATTATCGTGCAGACAGCACAATAACGTATATTTTTAAAGCTTTTATTTAACTTGCTCTGTATGTATGTATGAATGTTCGGGTGGAATCTTGCAACTCAATTTTGAAGCAGTTATCCCCAACCGATTGAGCTGAAATTTTGTATAGTTATGTAACTTCGGTGACAATCAATAAAATTGTTAAACGCAACTCCTAAGTAAATAGTCGGATTGATATAAAAAATTGTATACTTATCAGTCTCCAATGACAATGTAATATTATGGTATTAGCGAGCTGGTCTGATGATGGAGCTCGGATGTAGCCCTAGGAACTCCTTAACTACACAACATAACCACGTCGTGTTTGGGCTCTTTGGATTTTTCTTGACGAGTATTATAGAATTTAGAACCCTAGAATTTAAAAAAGCTTTATTAAAAATATTAATATTTTTAATATATAGACTTATTCCTTTTGCGAAGTCTTCTACTTGTAACAAAATTAAATATTTTTATTAAGTCAACCATATAATTAATATTTTATTGCAGAATCATGGTGCGAAAATATAAAAAAAAGGGTACGCGTACTCAAGAAGTGGATGAAAAGTCCATGAAATCAGCAATTGATGATGTAATAAAAGGACGATTGTCGTATAGGAAAGCCGCATTAAAATACAACATCAAAACATCAACGTTGGAAAGCAGAGTCAAGAAAGTTAAAGATGGCTCTAACGCCGATGGACCCTCACGAACTTTTCATTCAAAATTCACGAGTCTACAAGTCTTTTCCTTGGATGAAGAGGCACGCTTAAATGACTATATCACTAATTGCTGCAAAATGCATTATGGGCTAACGATAGTACAAATTCGGAAACTTGCCTACGAATACGCGAAAGCGTTGAATTTAAAATATCCAGCGACATGGGACGAAAATCAAATGGCTGGCTTAGAGTGGATGCGTAAATACAGGGAACGAAACGTCAACCTCAGTCTGCGAAAGCCAGAAAACACTAGCGCTGCTCGATCATTCGCGTTTAATAAGAATGCAGTCCAAGAGTTCTATAATAATTTGTCTGATGTGTTACAGCGACATAATTTTGCTGCTGACAGGATATTTAACTTTGACGAGTCCGGCGTGTCTACTGTTTTAGAAACTCCTAAAATTTTGGCTCCTAAATCACAGAAACAAGTGGGACAAATAGTGTCAGCGGAAAGAGGCGAATTAATAACATTTGGTGCTACTATTTCTGCAAGTGGAAATACTATCCCTCCGCTATTTGTATTTCCACGGGTGCACTACAAAGACCATTTTCTTGAAGGAGCGCCTGAAGGAAGCCTCGGAGCTGCTAATAGAAGTGGATGGATAAATGCTGACATCTTTGTTTCAGTATTAAAGCACATTCAGAAACACACACTGAGCTCTAAAGAGCATCCGATTTTACTGCTATGTGATAATCACGAAAGCCACATCAGCTTACAGGCTATAACATATGCTCGAGATAATGGCATAATTTTTGTGTCTTTTCCGCCGCACACAAGTCATCGATTGCAACCTTTAGACGTTGCAGTGTTCGGCCCATTCAAGGCAAAGTTGAAAATAGCGTTCAATAATTGGCATATGTCGAATCCTGGCAAAACAATCAACATTTATAATATTCCTAAGCTGGTAAAACTTGCATATTTCGAATCTTTTACCGCAAAAAATATTACAAGTGGATTTCAAAAGCCAGGTATATGGCCGTTCAATGAAATGGCCTTCAGCGATGAAGATTTCGCTCCCATTGATGTGTATGCTTCAAATAATTCGGTAAATGTGCCACCTAATCTGGAGACAAGTATTGTCGCTCTAGAACCACAACTTTCCACCAGCGTGCCATCGACTGATATGAATGAGTCAAATATTCGTGAGCAGTCGCCTTCTTTGCTCCAAAATCCTCAAGACATTGTTACCGGAACTGGCGAACCTTCCACCTCTGCAGCTGAGGCACAATCTGAACCAAGTTCTTATCTTCCCAGCGTGCCATCGACTGATATGAATGAGTCAAATATTCGTGAGCAGTCGCCATCTTTGCTCCAAAATCCTCAAGACATTCTTACCGGAACTGGTGAACCTTCTACCTCTGCGACTGAGGCACGATCTGAACCGATTTCTTATCTTCCCATAACACCAGAAGTCATAAGACCCTATCCTACAGCTGTTAGAAACAGAAAAACCAATAAAGGAAGAAAACCAGGTAGATCCCGTATATATACAGATACACCTGAAAAAAATGAACTAGAAGAGAGATATAAACAGAAAGAATTGAAAAAATTAGAACAAGAAAGGAAAGTCAGAGCCAAAGCAGTGAAACGTAGTATCATAGAACTTAATTCAAGACAAAAGAAAAAGAAAGCTAAGAAAATAGAAAGCGATGAAGGTTCAGAGAATTCTGAAACATCGCAATTTAGCTTGCGGGAGAGTACAACATCTCCAGTTGATTTGGAAATGGACGTAGAGACTGATAATCTTAATATCAATAGTAGTAACATAAATGTGACACCAGAGAACATTAAAGATAATTGTTATGTTTTGGTAAAGTTTGAAAAAAAGACTTCTGTTGTTTATTACGTCGGAAAAGTTCTCAGTCATTATTCGGGTACAGAGATGAAAATATCTTATCTTCGGAAGAAACCGGGATTATCACGGTCATTCTTTTTCCCTGTTATAGAGGACATACATACTCTGTATATCAGCGATGTCGCCATGATCCTCCCTGATCCTCAAGCACGAACGGGCTGTACAGCTAGAATGGCTAGACTTTTTACTTTTACTGTTAATTTAAATAATTATAATGTGCAATAAGTTCCAAAGTAACAACCAAATGAATAATTACCTACTTTAAGTTTAAAATGTCAAAGACTGTACAACGATGTCATACAAAATGATTGTAAACATCTCATTAAGACTGATTGTTAAGCTTAGAATTATCAATAAGTAAACTAAGGATGAACGATTAGATTTTTTGTTATTTTTCTTAAGAAAGATTTATCGACTGTCACATATTATGAGTCAAGTCACATTATTAAGTGAGTTCTTTGCTAAATACATATTATTATATTAATTAATCAAAATTTAACGACTTTAATTGGCTTTTTAATTACCCTGTATGAATCTACCCCATGGCGTACGAAAGTACCCCACCTACTGTACGAACGTACCCCGTAAGTGGGGTACGTTCGTACAAATATCTTATCGTAGAAAAAAGCCTATAACTCTTTAACCTTTTGACATAATGGTTTCAGACTTTTTTGTAACAAACTACAATATATTTGTTACAATTAGGTACATAAACTAGATAAATTCGATAATTAATCATAAAGTAAAAAAATTATATCTAAAAAGTGTACGAAGGGTAACCACTCTCCCCTACAGGTAATCCCGCCTAGCCATGAGCGCACGGATTTCATCTGTAATCCAGGGTGCCGGCTGTCGCTTCATACGGACTGGGTGTAAGGGTGCATGTGCATGTACATTATAGACACCAGTGATACGCTCATTGAAGAAAACCACCTTCTCATCAATTGTAGAACTACTAAAGAGCTGTGACCAGTCAATATTGGCAACATCCGAGCACAACTTGTCCCAGCACACACCTGCTAGATTACGTCGGATAATTACTTTTGGCTTACATCAGGGAATACTTATTTTATATGAAGCAAATAAAAGATCATGGTGGGAGAAACCTGGGGCAGCAAGCTGACCATGACAGGTTATCCGGGTTTTGTCTCTTGTAAGAATATGGTCAAGCCAAGAGTGACTGTCATTCACATGATATGTTGTGTTTAGATCAAGTATTGAAATATTAACAGATGAAGTGAGATTTATAAATTTTTTCGCTCTAATGTCTTGCCTTAGTGGACATGTGTTAAAGTCACCCATGATCATACTGTGGTGAGTGAGTTTCTAAAAGTAGTTCAAGGGTGCTAAAATAATCAATTGTAGGTGGCGCATAAACTACACCGAGTAGAACTCTAACAGTGGGATTTATGGTCACCTCAATGAATATGTACTCCAATGAACCTGAATATGTTTGGGGAGAAGTTGCAAGAATTTTGTATTTCAGTTCAGTTCGAATATAAATTGCAACCCCACCACAACCCTTGCCAATGCGATCATTTCTAATAAGATTGAAGCCTGGAAGAGAGAAAGAGGATGAAGGGAGAGAAGGTTTCAGGAAAGATTCGGAAACTAGACAGGCATGGAGAGAGTTGATGGTAAAAGTATTAAGTAAGTCCGAATAGTGTGATGGTATGCTCTGAGCATTGATATGACAAATATTTAAATTATTTTTTGAATTTGAAAAAGATTCATGTAGCTGCTCACCGAGCGATTTACCCATAAAACTATCATCTACCGCATCCGAGAAATCATCAGAGTCCAAAGAAATAAAGTGGTCTGAACAAATTGAGCTATTCATACTAATAATAATATTAAATATACTTACATATAGAACAATAATAATAATATATAGGTACCTAATAAAAAAGATTACTAGAGCAATACTTACTCTTTCCTACTAAGAATATTATACCTGCCACAAAAAACACTGCCGGTTAGGTAGAAGTAATGCCTAGTGCCAATAATAAAACTAAATAAAATACACATTATGTATACATAGTACCCTAATGCTTTACGCATGGGGAAAAGGAAAACTTGCATAAAAAACTACTAAAAAACATCAAACCGTTGAAAACATCATACACATCACATTATTACAATTTTACATACAGAAGCAAATAAAAATACACTTCGTTCAGTTTGTATGTCAACAAAACAAATCAGGTCAACTAATCTGTTAATCAGATTAATCAAAATGACAGCTTTGACGTTGACATACAGTGATAGCTCACATTTAAAACGAAAAACCATAAAAAATAAATATAAAAAATAAATGTTTGATCGACATTGACTTTACGTTTCAAAATGACAAATAGTGACAATTGACATATTGATTGATTGTTTGAAAGTTCATAAAAGAAAGTATATAATGGTTTGCATTTCTATGTGAATAGGTACAATACATAAAGAATTTTTTAAACTACCGGCACTTGGACGCAGAAAATTGATAATCTCAACAATTCTACCAAGTTTGGGATCCGTTACTTAGTACGCAAGGTCTTCGACCGAGTTGTCGGGGCCGCGGCCTGCTTACTTGCTGGCACAGCTACAGGAGCCGTCATCCGGACACACACTTCTACCAGCTACAACATTTAATTTCTTTTTCTTCTTTGGTTCAGTAATATCCAAAGTTTCATAACGCATTTCTTTTAAATACTTCACAAATGACTCGTTCACAGCCTCTTGGGCAGTCTCATCTATTTCGGCATTTGGAAGACGAGATATGACTTCTTCACTATTTAATGGAACAATACCAGTTTTTTTAAAACCAGAACGTATATTGGATTTAGCTTAAGCTGATTGATCAATAGCTTCAAAAGGCGAGGAAAACATCCCTTTGGAATGGAGCTTAAATTCCGTCCATCAGTTTCTTTCCACTTCTGCAAAATACTCCGCCATGCCTGTTTCATAGGTCGGAAGAAAGCCACATCTAGTGGTTGGGTCAAATGAGTGGAATTTGGTGGCAAAAACACAAAGTGTATGTCCTTTTCTTTACACAGATCTATTAAATGCGCTGAAAGATGAGACGATAAGTTGTCACCTATAAGAAGTTTTTTACCGGGTTTTTTGTCAAAATATGGAATAATGACATTTGTGATCCAATCACTAAAGATTTCTCCATCAAACCAGCCAGATTTCGACCTGTTGTAGCAGGTTCCTTTTGGGCCATTTTGTATCCAAGTATCGTAAAGGTAGGTTGACTTATACACTACATAAGGCACCAATAGTTCTCCTTCAGCATTTGCTGCAATCATCAAAGACGTACACCCTTTTGAAAAATTCCGGACCCTTTCTGGATACTTACATCCGCGCCGAACGATAACTTTTGGTCGCCCAGGGTCATCTGATAAATTTGTTTCGTCGTAGTTGACTATGTTAGAGTGAGGTACGCCTTCAAGTGACTTTTCTACTTCTGCAAAGTAGGCTTTCATCATTTCAGGTGACACTTCTGCTCTCGAACGTTTGATGTTTTGAGATATCCGCTTTGATATTTTGTCACTATGTCGTTTCAGGAAGCTCTCAACAAAATCAGGCCCCGGATAGTTGTTTTTAAACCTTTTCACAGTAATGTTTGATGTATCAAGATACATTTTAACAATATATCTTAAATCGTTTTGGTCCAGCGGATAACCCCAATCCGCACAAATATTTAAATTTTTCACAATAAAAGCCTCGGCCTCTGGCGTCATTGCCGTTTGGCCACCATGGGGTTTCACTGATTTGTTATTGCGTCTCTGTAAAACTGAATATGAAATTCCATATTTCTCAGCAATACATCGTATCGATGTGTTTCCAGCTGATATGTCTAGTAAAGCTTGATTAATTATGGCTACGTCATATTTTTTAAGAGATTTCGCTCCCGGTTTGTGTCGGTAGTTTCTAGGCATATCTGTAGACAAATAAAATATATTTCGTAAATATGGGTACCTATTTGAGCACGCATACTAACTCACCAGGATAATATTGTAATATATATTGTTAGCAGTTTTTTCATCGGACACAGAATGGAGAATTGCCGCCTATAAAAGCCAGGCGCACACTTGGTTCGGGGGCAGTTGTTCGTTGGCGTTCGAGGCGTAAACATCACTTAGATTATCGTTGTCACAAGTCGTGACGCATTAGCTTTATTTCTTGTCGAGAGATATCAATGTTTTGCAGTGTAAATTCATGTAAAGTTATGATTGTGTCGTTTGTTCCATTTTGGTTGTTTTTAGTTGAATTACATAAATTCTGTTCAGTAAATTGAGTTTAGTTACAGTGTGTTTTCCTTTATCTTTAATCCATTTCTGATGTTTCTTATATCAGAAGTGGGATAAAGAGCCAAAAATAAGGCCCACAAGTATACACCAAAACGGAACAAAACTAGGTACCCGCAATTCGAGAAATTTTTCAAGTTTTATTTTTGTTCTAAATTTTGGTTGCAAACCTTCACGTATGCTATGTCAAGTGAAGTTTGACTCCAGTATGCGAGGGCCTCACCGAGTCGTTAAGGCTCTAAGCTGTGCGGCTGCAAAGTTGATGGTGCCGTCGCGGGGCGTGTGATGCCTCGAGTCGCGCGCTGCAGGCCTGAGCTGCCTACAGTCTTCGAGTCGCGCGCTGCGTGCCTGGGCTGCCTGCAGTCTTCGGGTCTGCGTTGGTCGCAGTGCCCATGCGTTTGTCGCATAGTCGGGCTGACCGTGTATGTTTAAATGTGCATACTCTGTCCATGCGTTTGTCGCTGCGTTAGTCGCAATGCCTGTGCGTTAGTCGCAATGCCTGTGCGTTAGTCGCTGCGTTTGTCGCATAGTCGGGCAGACGTGTTTGTCGCGTCATGTTACAGGTGGTCCTAACCTCACCGGATGCTGTCATAGAGAAGAGGCTACTGCCAAGCAGAGGATGCCGAAAGTCTACGCAGGCTGCAGCGCAGTACGTAGTACCTTGGCGAGGCGAGTGGTGCCCGGAGACGCGTGCCGCGTTCTTCGATTGTGAGTACCACACCTCTTATATTGACCGAAACTTCACATAGAGCTTTGTTGGTTACTATCCTATTCCATATACGTACCTCGTAGGCAAACAAATTCCCCTCATTTTATTAGTATGCCCCTAGCATAGGTAGGTAAGAAAATTAATAGCTCTCATTCGAATACTAAATCTTTACTTTACATATCTTTCATAATTGGCTAGGCTCGAGTTAGTGGATAGTGATTGGCAACGTTGTATGTGATGGGTTGAATAAGACGGCTGGCAGCGAACCATTTAGCATAGCGCTTTCAGCGCTTAGATGAGTGAACCATTTAGCATAGCGCTTTCAGCGCTTAGATGGGTGAACCATTTAGCATAGCGCTTTCAGCGCTTAGATGGGTTAACCATTTAGCATAGCGCTTTCAGCGCTTAGATGGGTGAACCATTTAGCATAGCGCTTTCAGCGCTTAGATGGGCGAACCATTTAGCATAGCGCTTTCAGCGCTTAGATGGGTGAACCATTTAGCATAGCGCTTTCAGCGCTTAGATGGGTTAACCATTTAGCATAGCGCTTTCAGCGCTTAGATGGGTGAACCATTTAGCATAGCGCTTTCAGCGTTTAGATGGGCGAAACATTTAGCATAGCGCTTTCAGCGCTTAGATGGGTGAACCATTTAGCATAGCGCTTTTAGCGCTTAGATGGGTTAACAGTTACCGAGGCTAAGGTGGTAACTGGGCGATTACTAAAGGTGGTAATCGTCAGGTCGATACACAAAAGTGTGTTTGCCTGGGTCCATTGGTTGGACAGACTCGTGTGTCGAGTGGGACGCTGCGGCGTCGGGTGCTCTTCAAAAGCTGCTGGCGTCCACGGAGCGGATGCAGCTGGTGATGAAGACGTCGTGATGTCCTGAAGTTTGCGTAAAAGGGCCCTGTTTAATTATTATTTTGAGACGTCTCATTCTAATGTTAAGCTTGCAAGGTTTGAATGGTAGCTGATGTGATGACGGACAAATTAAATGAATGAGATAAATATGAGCTGGTGAATGAATGTCATTTTATGAGTCGAAGTATGAATTAAATGAATGATAGTGCAAGATGAGCTGGTGAAATAATGCGTTCTTTTTTATGTGTTGAGTAAACTTGGTTTTGCTTACGATGGTTTGTGTGCACGCTCACGATCGTAATGCGAAACTGATTTAGCTCTTTTATTGTTATTCAGCTTGGTAACGATGTTTTCTATTACAGAAGATCATCAACCCGCTGATGACATTCCAGATTGCGATAAAGCGGTCGAGGACGCCGCGTAGTCAGGAGAGGCCGTGTTAGCAGTTTTTTCATCGGACACAGAATGGAGAATTGCCGCCTATAAAAGCCAGGCGCACACTTGGTTCGGGGGCAGTTGTTCGTTGGCGTTCGAGGCGTAAACATCACTTAGGTTATCGTTGTCACAAGTCGTGACGCATTAGCTTTATTTCTTGTCGAGAGATATCAATGTTTTGCAGTGTAAATTCATGTAAAGTTATGATTGTGTCGTTTGTTCCATTTTGGTTGTTTTTAGTTGAATTACATAAATTCTGTTCAGTAAATTGAGTTTAGTTACAGTGTGTTTTCCTTTATCTTTAATCCATTTCTGATGTTTCTTATAATATATATATATATAAATATATATGTATAGGTATATTTTTCATAATTTGATTTGCAATCTATACCGTAAAATGGGGTGAAGCGGGTCACTTTTGAACTTTGTTTACAATTTTTATATATGAGCATTTGACAAAATCAGATTGAAGGTTTTTTTTTAATGTTCCGAGACTCTAAAATTTAATAAAAAATACATAGTTATACAATAATTTATTAACAAAAATCAGAGAAAAACGTAAAAAACTGGTCAAACCCGGTTCACCCCGTGCTTGGGGTGAACAGACTCAGAACTGGGGTGATCAGGTTTTTAGGCTAGGGTTGTCAAAAAAAAACAATGTTTCATATTCAACAAATCTTTAACCGATTCATTGCCCATGACGCACATGGTGCGCAGTTAGGTAGGTAGGTACACACAGCGATTACCTCGATTGTGTTGTGTGAGTCAAATGATGCAAATGGCGGATGCCTCCCCTCGCCCCGCAGGGCAAACTATCCCCCGAGTGTGGCGCCGGCGGCGTACCGAAGGTTGCCGAAGGATGCCGAAGCATCCCGAAGCATTCTCAAGGCTGCCGATACACCAGCCTAATGCGGGTTGCAGACCAAGAGCTAAGCTAAGTTAGTTTAGTTAGTTTAGCTCGCATAGCCGACGTAGTTTTTCATACTTGTTGCATGCGGGTTGCAGACCAAGAGCTAAGCTAAGTTAGTTTAGTTTAGCTCGCATAGCCGACGTAGTTTTTCATACTTGTCTGCAGACTGCAAACTATGCAACAAGTATGAAAAACTACGTCGGCTATGCGAGCTAAACTAACTTAGTTTAGCTTGTAACACTGAGTAGCTTGTAAATACTGAGTGTTTTGGAACCATGTGACTTAAGAAACTACCTTAGAGTAGGAGTTGCCGAGTTTGAATGTCTATTGAAATTAGTTACTCCATACATTCAAAAAGAAGATACGGTTCTTAGACAAAGTGTCAGTGCTAAACAAAGATTGGTAGTTACTTTAAGATTCTTGGCAACGGGCAACTCCTATCAAGACCTAAGGTTTAGCTCTTTGATATCTCAACCTCTTTTATCGTCAATTATACCAGAAACGTGCCGAGCTATCTACAAATGCTTAAAACATTTGATCAAGGTGAGTAAAAACACTGTATATTATTTTTCAATTTAACATTTATTTTTCAAATCAAGGACATTAATATAAAAGCAATGAGTAAATTAAATAGAAAATTATTTTTTTATCGCCTTGAATATCAAAAAATCTTTCATTAAATTGGCACTCCCTTCTACTATAGATGGGGAAATAGTAGACCCTGAATCATTTTTAATGTATTCTAGAAAATCTTCAGGGTTGTTATGAAATGAATGTTGTGCTGACTGGATTGCTTGTTGTGCTGATTTAATTATGTGTTGTGGCGATTGGATTGTCTGTTGTGGCGATTGGATTGCTTGTTGTGATGACTGGAATGCTTGTTGTGGGAACTGAATTGTGTGTTGTGGCGATTGGATTGTCTGTTGTGGCGACTGAACTTCTTGTTGTGGTGATTGAATTATGTGTTGTGGCGATTGGATTGACTGTTGTGGCAACTGGAATGATTGTTGTGGAAACTGAATTGTGTGTTGTGGAGATTGGATTGTCTGTTGTGGAGACTGGACTTCTTGTTGTGAAAACTGAATTGCGTGTTGTGGCGATTGGTCTAGTTGGCTTTGGTAACGAGGTGATTGTGAATAGTGAGGCGATGGATGATACTGTGTTGTAGATGATGATGAAGGACTTGGTGTGGGTGATGGATAATTGCGAGATGATGTACGTTTGTGTGGCAAGTTAGGAGATTGTCGGTTGTATGGGGACGGGGAAGAATAACTTGATACTGGTGATTGGATGAAGGGTATCTGATAGTTGTATCTGTTCAATGTACGTCTTATTTCCGATGGTGTGACGAGTAGACAAGAATCTTCAGAGAGTCGTTCAAGTTTAGCATTATAAATTACATCGGATATAATTTTTTGAGTAAATATCAGTTGTGTTCCACTTATATCCTTTAATTGCAAGCCTACAGACTTTCCAAATATTTCCCAGTGTTCTTCTTCTTTATTTGATAACATTACTTCAGCAGATTTCATAATTTTTTCTTGTTTTTGTAGAAGTGTTTCTTTTTTTTTCTTTACGCTATGTCGTCTAGAAGTTGAAGCAATCGATCCGATTTGCTGGCTTGGAATGTCTTCGTCAGATGAATTGGAGCCCTAAAAATACAGTTAAATTATTTTTTTTGTTCCAGATACCTGAAAATGAAACAGAGTGGAAAGAAATTGCTGAGGAATTCGAAACAAAATGGAATTTCAGTCACTGTGTTGGATCATGTGATGGGAAGCATATCGCTATAGAAAAACCCCCCGAAAGTGGCTCTTTGTTTTACAATTATAAGGGATTCTTCAGTATTGTACTGTTTGCTGTTGTAAATGCTAACTACGAATTCATGTATGTACACACAGGCACCAATGGATCCGTTGCAGATGGAGCAATTTTAAAATGTACAAAATTTCATAAGAAAATGATTAACAATTCTTTAAATTTGCCATCTCCATCTCCACTACCAGGCACAAACGAAATTGTACCATACGTGTTTCTGGGGGATAGTGCATTCGCATTGAATAAAAATTTCATGAAACCATTTCCTTTTAAAAATATTAATCGGATGCAAAGGATTTTTAATTATCGATTATCGCGAGCCAGAAGAGCGGTTGAAAATGCCTTTGGCATATTGAGTTCCCGTTTTAGAGTACTGCGTAGACCACTTGATCTAGATCTGGAGAATGTGGATGCTGTAGTGTTGGCATGTTGCGCTCTGCATAATTTTCTGAGAAAACGAGTACCAACTTACATATGTCATTCTGATATTGATTCAGAAAATATAAGACAGGGTACGTTTCGCGAAGGAGATTGGAGACAAACCTCTGCACCCTTAGTTTCATTACAGCGTTCTTCAAATAGGCAGCGTAATGAAGATGGCAATATTGTTCGCAATAAATTCATGGACTATTTCAATTCTGTTGGACATGTTAGTTTCCAAGACCGAATGATTGATGTTGTACCACCATAAAATTTGTTATATCTACCATTTTACCTGATTAAATAATGCTTAATAAAAGAAATATACTTTTTACTAGTGGACCCGACAGATATTGTACTGTCCCTCGAACCCATTAGGCGCAGCTGTCTATAAAGTCTATAGGTGAGCGAAGCCGTGGACTTCTGCCCACGGCTTCGCTTACACGTCTATAGTATACAAATAAAAAAATAAAAATAAAAAATAAAATGCCTTATTTAGTGTGGTTAAAGCAGTATTCATTTTTTTACTGGCTTCCTGCAATTCAGGTGGATTGAAAGCACGACGTTTTTGTGCTTGAATGCTTGGGTTCTTTTGAGGGGTAGCAGGGACTTCTGCGTCGTCGTCGTTGCCCATTTTAGGTTTTGGTGGGATGTCACTAGCCTGCATCTTGGAAGGGCTAGCCTCTTCATCAGTTTGTGTCTGGGAAAAAACACATACAATTTAAAAAAATGTAAAGAAGGTACAGTAAAGAGCTAACTAGCAAAGTTAAAATTAATTTGCTCAAAATGAAAAATACCTATAGATAATACTTTAACTTTATTTTCAGATGCCTAAAACTACGGATGAATGGCTTTCAAAGGCAAGAGGATTTAATTTTCCTCATTGTATCGGCGCTTTGGATAGGAAACATGTAATGATTCTACCGCCACCTCATACCGGGACGGAGTACTTCAATTATAAAGGACATTTCAGCATTGTACTCTTAGCGCTAGTTGATAGTGACTACTGTTTTATGTTTGCCGATATAGGTTGCCAAGGACGGATTAGCGACGGTGGAGTCTATAATCAAATCAACTTGCCACCTCCTAGTCGCTTACCTAATAGTAACACTGAATTACCATATGTATTTTTAGCTGATGCTGCATTTGCGTTGAGTACACATATTATGAAGCCATTTCCTGGGCATCATGCTGTTGGAACTCCACAGAGAGTATTCAATCAAAAACTATCTAGTTCACGAGTAGCAGTCGAAAATACTTTTGGAATAATGTCCAGCGTATTTAGAATTTTTAAGAAGTCTATACCACTAAATATCGAAAAATCATCTTCAATTACAATGACATGTGTCTTGTTGCACAATTTCTTAAGAAAAAGTCGAACTTCTCGACATGTGTACACTCCCCCGAATTCAGTAGATAAGTATGTCAATGGAGAATTAACACAACCAGGATCTTGGAGACAAAATTACACGGGAACATTTGATCCATTGCAACCTGTAGCTCGAAGTGCTCCTATAAGCGCAGTTGATACAAAATTAAAATTTATGAAATATATTCAAGAGAACAACAATCAACAGTTATAAAATTAAGTAGTTAGTTAAGTATTCTGAAATAAATAAGATAATAGAAATTTGGTATTCGTTTTACTTACTTTATCCTCCGAATTCATGATGCTTGGCGATTCATACACATCCATCAAAAATGCCGCCATTACGTCGTAAAATATCCAGATGGGACGGTAGACATCTTCAGCTCCAGCCCCAGACGTAATAGAAGCCTTTCTTTTTTTTAAATTTGCTCTGAATGTAGCTAGTAGATTTTCTTTTTTCTTTTTTAGTTCGTGTATTGGCACACCCATCGCGTCAGCGATACGTTTCCACGAATCATTAACCTGAAAAATAAATAAAATCATCAACTGAAATAAGAAATTTCAATTGAAATAAGAAAATACTTACCTAGACTACTGTTAAATGTCCAATTACTTTTACAGTAGCCTCAATAGAATGAATTAATTGAAATAGGTACGGTCAAGGAAATGTATTGTATTCGCGTAAGTACCTTTTTCACTCTCGTCGCAATGACAATAAGATTATAATAGTCAAAAAGGTACACGAATACATTTCATGAATTGCACCCTGCAATTTTATCTAAATTGAGCCCGTAAGTCATATAGTCATTTTCTTATAACTATCGCCGCTTAGATTTTACTCTCAGAGTGCCCTTTATAATATTCATCCTGTATATTATGTAAGAAAAGGTAGGATGATCAGAGGTAAATGAAAGAAGTGTTTAAGTGTTTAAGTTTGGGTATGTACAATTTGTTCATATTTCTTGTGTTAATACTATGTTCATCACTTTTTTTCTTAAAGAAAGCCATATTTTTATGAGTATACAATAAGTTTTCATATATATATTGTGAGATTACAAACAATCAAACAAACAAACAATCAAATCTTTCCTCTTTATAATATTAGTATAGATATAGACAATAAAACGATTAATATTTATGGAATGTTCTAAAACATTCCAAGCATAATCCAGGAAAATCTGGACAGTTGAAGTATTGTTTGGCTGTCCCCAAACAATACTTCGACTCTTTTTTTATACACATTTAAGCAAAGCCTGCATCGTTTTCTCATAGTTTTGCCATTTTTCTTGGGTAAATGTTCCGGCAAATGAATTTTAAACGGATGTGACGGTCTAATGGTCTCTGATTTATTAGGTAACAAGTGTTCAATGACTTTTAATCTAAAATCATACAAACTTGTCTTCCTATCTGTGTTTAAATTATATAGGAAAAAATAATTTATTAACTGAATCTGCATGATGTGGATAATTACTTTTTTGTACCATCTTAGCGTTTTATGTTCGGCACAATAATAGTTCAACATTTGGTCGTGCTTGTCGACTAATCTCATATATTTGTTGTATTTAACCTGCACTTTAGGTTTGAAGGAATCGTTTCCGTATTTATTTTTTGTATGGATGTATTCGCTATTGTGTTCGGAACTGACGAAACAGACATCTCTTTTATCTTGCCATTTTGTAACAGTTATTTTTTTATCGTTATGCATAATACACGCTTAATTTTTTTGTAGTTTAGCATTAATTACCTCTTTGGGATTTCCTTTTTTATTTTGTCTCAAAGTGCCGGTTAAAAATGTGTTATTATTTAAAAATTCGTTGGCCATATCAACGCTTGCATAATAATTATTAACATAAATAGAATGGCCAGCATTTAAATATTTTTCTGTTAGTAAACGTAATACTTTTTTTACGTGATCACGACCACCCACTACAACATCTTGAGCCCCAGCATACAAATGTATTCTCATGCAGATACCGTTACTTTCGGCTAACATATATAATTTTATGCCATATTTGTGAACTTTGTTTTTTATATATTGACGAAATCGTAATAGACCTGTCCATAAAATCAGAGATTCATCCACTGTCATCTCTTTACTCGGATAATATATTTTTTCCATTGTTTTATTAAATATGTCCAATAATGAGCATACCTTTTTAATGCTTTCATTGCCTGGAATATTTTGAACACTTAACGCTCTTAAAATCATGAAGAATCTATTTCTTGATATATAGTTTTTTAATATAAAATCAAATAAATAATGTTTTTTCCAATAATCAGTTAATCGGTTTAATTTTATTATTCCCATCAGTAAAATAACGCCTATAAATGTCTGGAATTCTGACACAGATAATGGTTTCCACCTTTTGAATCTCGATTGCCCTATGCTGTTCCTTTTAAGATTTTCACCATTTGCGTTTGTACGCGTTATTATAAGATCGTAAAAATTTGTATGAAACAACAAATTAAAAAAATCTATTGGCTCGGTTCCTGACATATTTTGTTTAATGCCAGGATTGCCAGTAAACTGGATTCTATTTTCAAATGCTGGATTACCCGGGGTCCAGGTTCCTTGAAGTACTTCCGCGTCTCGTTGAACTGGTTCCTCATTTTCGGTAGTAACTACCTCTTCCTCAGCCAAATCTATCCAATCATCTACTAAAGTATCTCCCATCAGTATGCCATATAAATCCTGATCTGTTAATAGACTTTCATCTGAAAGTATCTGGAAGTCTCTTGGAGACTCCATTGTCCTCAAAATGTCTTCTACTTCATGCTCTTCTGCTCTTGAAGTCGACGGTTGATCCATTGTTCTGAAAAAATTAAACGAGAGTTGTAAGTTACTTAGTTTCAACTTTAGGTCCCTAAAAAAGACCTCTAACAAGGTTTAAAAATCTAACAATGTGTAATTCTGATGTATAAACTACAAGCATTACCGGCGACTAAGTCCGCAGAAATGGAATTTCGAATCGAATCGAAATCGATTTATGACGACTTTATCGTAAAACATTGAAATTTCAGAAAATCAAATGAAAATTTTGGGGAAAGAATTAGCCTTTGTTAATCCCAAGACTTTGTACTATCTCTGTGTAAAATTTCATCACAATCAATCCAGTGGTTTGGCTGTTATAACGCCACAGACAGACAGTCACTTTCGCATTTATAATATTAGTATAGATATTATTGTAAAGTTTCATTAAGTTTTGTATTCATTCAGTAGTTTTTGCGTGAATGTGTAACAAACATCCACACATCTATCCATCCATTCTCACAAACTTTCGCATTTATAATATTAGTACCTACCTACTTACTGTCTAGTTATTCAAAAATATGAAATTCTTAGCAACAACTTACCTATTTATTGAACGGCAAGTAGAGCGATTCAAATTCGGAGTACAGTAACACAAGCCAAAATGTCAGCACAAACGTAAAATCGGAGTCCAATCACTAATGCAAAATCGCGGGAGTCCTGGTGCACGCAAGTGAATGTCATCGGTAAGGCCAATTAGGAAAAGAGAACATCTGATCTCAAAAGATAGCAGAAGCCAGAGATGGGCACTTACCCGTAAAAATCATTTTTACCCATTCATTCCTATTTATACCCAATTTATACCGGGTAAAAATGATTACATCTTTTTTTTTACTTTTTTGTCACTTAACTAATTATGGATCACGATTTTCATATTTTCATTAGTTTAGATCTTTCGAAGATTTTTGCTAACTACTGCAAAATGTGGGCATGTACCAAATATAATGTTTGGACGTGCCTCTGACTACCCCCACTAGACATCTTCGAAAGATCTAAACTAATGAAAATCGTGATCCATAATTAGTTAAGTGACAAAAAAGTAAATAAAAAGATGTAATCATTTTTACCCGGTATAAATAGGAATGAATGGGTAAAAATGATTTTTACCGGTTAAGTGCCCATCTCTGAGCACAACTGAAGTGAGGGTAGTTTCGTCAACTGCCTCCGCTTCTCGACGGTAGCACCGTGTTCTCCAATCTGCCCCCGACCATGGCTATTGTTACATAGCCGAAACGGCGGGAAAATAAGAAAATAATTACGTGATAAACACCCGTGTTAAAATCTATAGTTACAACAGAAGTGTTCTCAAAGAGGATAGACACGATGCGCAGGAGCGCAAGTTCTTTTTACGCCAAAATAAACCCTATATAGAAGATCATAGGGTGCTAATTAGCAAGAGACCCATTCATGAACCGCCACATCCGACCGGCCAGAAAACAATAGACGGTACTTGTTTTATGCGATTATTAATGTCAATGCTTACTAACATAGTTGTAAGTTATTACTAACAATTTTTTGTTGAGTCCTAGTTACTTGAATAAAAATATTCTATTCTATTATATATTAGCTATTATAAAAGCGCTCATGATGAAACCTTTGATGTTTAGATAAAAGAATATTAATTTACCTTTTGAAGTGGATGCTTCTGACATCTGAAGTGGTCTTAAAACTCTACTTTGCGAGTTGAATTTTAGGTAAGACAATCCTGTAATATAATAATAAAATTCCATTAGAATACTTAGTATGTTAACTTTGGTTTAGTCAGACATGATTCATAATATTCTCAACCATTTACCCAAAAATAGGTTAATAAACATAATTAATAATTACAGGTAGAAGGCGACAGATGGGTTAATAACTGGTTTAATAAGTATATTTTGTGAATATAGTGTGTTATTGTCAAGAAATAAAACACCTAGCATAGCGCACTAGCATTTCTGCCCACAACGGAAGTAACCTATGTTTTTAGGGCCCGTAAACCATCTCATAAGCAAAAAAATTTTGATCCATTGTTGCTAGCTATAATATCACTGTCTGCTGCCGCAATATATTAAAAATAAATCTTGAAAGGCAGTCTATGTCGTTTTATCATTAAGATTATTATTTATTAGATCATTTGGTCAGTAGGTCATCTTAGGGGGATTTATTATTACTAACCTGGCATGCTTAATGATAGTACCGCTTCTTTGCTGAGTCGATTATTCCGGCACCAATACTTTTATTCAAAATGTGCACGACATACACCGTACACGGCGGTATTTGAAAATATATTCGTTTTCAAGCTGCACTATATCACCACCAACGGAATACACCCATGTATTAAATAATTCCTTGTCCTTGGCTGGGTTAGGGAATTTATGCAAATTCGCATTGGTATCTGAAATAATCGTGTAAGTAATCAGTAACGTTGAAAACCGAAACCTGATATTTATGGGTGTTGTAGGTTCTGACAAACTCTTACCTAAGCTATTAAAACATCCGGGGACACAACACTTTTTGTTAGACATGGTATTATAAGCTATTTATTGTCACAAACACAAAAGTAAGCACCAAACGAGTCGGTGTTGGGAGTCCTGTCTCAAAGATTTTATCAATCAAAACAAGCACAAATCAACACGGCCAGAGGAGCAGAAGCTCGAAATCGAAAACTCAACGGACTTAGGTGGAAAATGACGTGGAATTTAGACGATTAAAATCTAGAAAAACAGGTAAAAACAAACAAGACAGACACGATGCGCAATCGCAAACCGGCGGCCAAGTTTGTTTTGACTGTTTGGTTTGACGTTTGACTTGACATTCATTCAAATTTGTTATTAATGTTGCAAATTCTAAATAAACAGTCCAATGTAAATTTTTCTTGAAAATGTTTTAATATTATTTTTATTTCGTTTTTTAGGCTCTAAATAAAAAATATATTATGTAGGATATACTGTACATTAATTAAAGCTCACATAAATGGATTGAGGTCTGGTCACACCATTCATAAATAGCTCGCCGTCTCCGTTGTAATTTGTGTAGTATTTTCTAGTACTGAGACCATAAATTAGTGCCAATTTTCGGTTAAAAAGAAACCTCGATAACTTTGTGATAGTGCAATAATAAATCATGCTGACAGTGCTCAGATCATAAGAAGCTTCTGCTGCAACGGTCAATATTTTTTTTCGGTATATTAAAACTATTATTGTATATTTAATATTTCTTTTTAGTTCTTGTTTTTAATAGAAAATAAATAATACGAGCAATACGGTACTTTTTTAAATTTTCCCTAAAAATACGGCAATTTTCGACGTTGTATACGGCAACACCTAATCTGTTAGGAATTTAGGAACAACACTGACGGTGACGCTGACGCGACTCGGACTCGCGCGTATGAAAAACAACACCACGCACGCACGCCGCTGCCTTTATTGATTTTGTCCGTTGTGCTAATAAAATAATTTATTTATTATAATGGAGTCGGTGGAAATCGAAGTCGTGACATGGAGAGAGAGAACAATCCTAATTAAACGTGAGTGTATTGTGTAAATCCGTGATAGACGCCTTTGTAACATTATTTGCTTATGATTTATATCTAAAAATGTATAACTACATCCGAACCTAGCATCCCGATGCATAGGTATTTTAAGTATTAGCCAGCTGCGCCCCGCGGCTTCGCCCACGTGGTATTTTATGTATCAAATGGAGAACAATCTTCTTTTTATTATATAAAATTCTTGTGTCACAGTGTTTGTGACCAAACTCCAAAATCGCTCAACCAATTTTTATGATATTTTTTGTGTTTATTTGATAGGTACTTACGAGATAAGGTCGTATTTTTTTACCCCCAGTATTAAGGTTCCTATAGAAACTTGACCACCCTTTTTAACCCCCCTTAGAGGTTAATTTTTCAAAATTAATTGTCTTATGTGTTATTCTAGAATCTAAACTATCTACATACCAAATTTCATCTAAGTATATAAGTTATGTAGTGACGGAGATATGTGGTAACAAACATTCACACAGACTTTCACATTTAATAAATCAGTAGGATATGTAACTATTTATACACACTATGTGTTTTATGTCTTTGTGGATTTATTTTAATATCTTAATCATAATTGAGGAAATGAAATAAATACACCTAAAACAGAATAAATTAATAAAAATATATTGTTCAAAGTAAATCGAGTTCTAGATGTAAAATAGCAAGGCGAACCGTAAATGTCATAGAGCGTTGGATAGAGGAACTTGTTTTCTATTTATAAATGTCGGCTACAGTCGTGTTTAACATTCTTCCATCAATAATACTTAGGTATTGTAAATGCAACTTTTTTGTGGATGTTCGTGCCACTATGTATGGATTTAGATGAAACTTGGAATATACTTAACATAGCCCATGCTCTAGTTGCAAATAGGCTACTTTTTATCTAGGTACAACATGGGTAAAGCTGTAGGCAGAAGCTAGTTTGTCTTATATATTAAACCCTATATTTTTTGGTTAAAACGAGGTATACATTTTTGTTGATTAATGTAGAATATTTTTTTCTTAATAACTGTGAAACATGCAGTTATTTTTTTTATGTCAAAGATAACTTATGGATTTAATCTAGATGAATGTAACACAGAAACACGATTGGTGGAACTTTTCTCAATAGATTTATTTTCCAAAGTTGGCTCTTCTAAAATACTAGTTTCATTTTTAATCAAAACCATGAAACAGTAAACAGTTAATTTTTATGTAAGTATTTCGTTAGATAATCATACTAGCTACCTTAATGTAAGACTGTCTCTTTTTAAGTTTATTGTTATAATTTTTTCTGTCTTGTCCGGGAGACTGCCAATACAAAAAAAATTCAAATATCACCGTAACAGTTACAGTAACAGCGAGCAATTTGTATTTCTGTGTTAACATTGTGTAGGCATTTCACTGGTGTCTCATGCCATCTCGAACATGAAGTAAAATTAACTTTAAGACACTCCCAATATTAATAATGTTTTTAGGGGATGGAAATGCTTTGAAATAATGTTTGGAAATTATCTATTGTGTGCAGGATCTAAATCTAACTTCCTGCCTACACTGCTCAATGAGTCAGCGAAGACGAAGATGTCCATTTAGTCCATTGGGTCCTAGGCATCCATCACTTGAGGGTGAATGTAATTCAACGGATCGCTAGAACAATGGCTAGCTTCCCTCAAGGTGGCGACCTTGTGTGCAGGAATAAGAAGATTTGAGACTATAGTAGGTATGTTGTTTCAAAATCTATAATATCTATAGTATAGATTAGATCAAATTAAAGTAACTCTGTCTTTGACATTATCATGGCCAAACTGCTCATAATTTTATTTTAATTTTCAGGAATGTCAAGGTTTCAAAAGCCTGCGACTGTTTGGTTTGTTACCAAATTATATTTAAGGCTACTCCTCCAGGTAGGTTCAATCAACATGTTGTTTCACTTAACATTTCATCTCTTATCCATATAAAGGGTGTTACAAAACTACCCGTAAAGCCGAAAGGAGGTTAAATGGGGCCTTATATCGCAAGTAACGCTGTATAACATACCACAAAAAAGTTTAGAAAATATTTTCGGCAACCGATCCAGCCTCGCAGAAAGTGAACATTGAGATGTTCTGGAAAGATGTTTTTAGGAAAGTCGTCTATCGCCTCTTCGAATTCCGTTTGTAAAAACGTTAGATTTTTGGTACCGTTCAGACGTGATGACATGATGGGACCGATGGCATCATATCGTAATATTCCGAGTTAGAAAGCATCGTTATTTTGCAAAAAATGTTGAAAAAAAAAAACTCGAAACAGTTGTAGGATATCGATTAGAAGATTTGAAATTTTGATTGTTATCGTTAAAGGATAGGAAAACAGAACGAAACAAATCTATAGATTGTATAATTACATACAAACAAAACGCAATTCTACCTCTACAACAACCTCTTCACTTCAATGATCCCATAAATCTCTTGACTGCTCTTAATTTATGGGTATTTTTGACAGATGTACGATCTCCACACCTTTTTTCTTGTGCTGACAAATGTTCTAAATACTTTTCTTAACCATTGCTTGGTCATCTCCAAAATATTTATAAACGTCTTTTGGCAAACTCAATTAATTTCACTGAATTTCTCTTTCGTTCAAATAATTTTGTTATATTTTGTGACGCTGATTAACCCTCGGCCAGCGTCTTTTCACCCTTGAGACACCCCAGTGTTTCAATAAGAAATCACCTTGGTCCTGTTGAATTTTACAATATGAAGCATCGTCAATTTGCAACATAATAAACAGCATCATGATAATAGCGTGGCAAACCTGCGAAAATAAAAAAGGTCGACAAACATAGTGTCTCCACTTACTTTAACCCTCTATAAAGCCGAGGAATGCTACGAAAATGAAATTTTCTTTAGTAACATATTTTTAGTATGTTACTAAATATACTTTTCTACGATTTTTATGATTTGTTTCAAGTCTGAAAAATATCGGAAAGCGAGACCCTGGCTCCTTCGATATTGGGGAGCGAGTAGAAGCTATATTCCATTAAGAAACACCCGTCATAAACCGGACTCCGAGGATAGGAACGAGTGGGAAGATCACTTACACTAACCTGAGCTCTTTATCTTTGTACTTCCTGTGTCTATCCTTTTTGCAGGGCCCTGCGTATGATAATATTCCAGTTTCCACAGTAGCGGAATTATACAATTGAGTATTTATCGAGATTAATTACTTTTCACGAACGCGCAGCGAAGAAGTGGTTAATGCGTTGTCTTCTTCTTTTTTCAAGTGACAGCAATTTTTCTTTTGCCGCTATATATTATCCAAAAGCAGCGTTACCGCCCTCTTGGTGTCAAATCTAGCCGCGGCTAGTCCAGCAGGCTTCTTTACTTGGGTATATTATTCTACTAAGTAGAATCTACTTTATACATCAGGACCGTCAAAATATAATTATCGTTTAATATAATAATCATGTCCAAAGACCGTCGAAGGCCGGTGCTGGTCCGCGGGCCGTACTTTGCCCGTCAATGTTCTTGACGATATTGGAGACAGACCTAATTCTGTCATGATATTTACTTTGTGAAATAAACTTGAAATTTAAATACATAATCTAGTTGTGCTATCTGCCCTAATCCAAACATTGAATCCTCTTTTTATGGGCTTAGCTCACGTTTACAAGCTGTGCTGTTAATATTCTCGCAGGCATCGTCGCATTATTTACTTTTCTATATTGTAAATTTGAAATTCGAATACATAATCTAGTTGTGCTATCTGCCCTAATCCAAACTTTGAATCATTTTTTTATTAATATTTTATATCCTAAAGAAAGGGTCACTAGACCAGTTGAGCTCTCTGTTCGGCAATACAAGAATTCGCTTTCATCAGGTTAAGGATGCCCAGAAAAGCATCAATATCCGATTTTCTAACAGGATCCCAATTAGCGTCTCGTTTCTAAGAGGCATATAGATTTGTTTGTTCGACTATCTATATGATCGATTACTTCGTCAGAAAAATAGCTTGAAAAATATGCTATAGGGGAAGTCCTGCTCAGAAAAAAAAACTTTAGGTTTCAAGGTGTTTCATCAAATTGATCAGAACCAGGTCTTTCTGTAGTACCCTACGGCTACGTTGTAGTTGTATCCCAATAATTGTCGTCGTCGTCCTCTGAGGATAAGTCTTATGAAGATTCAAAAGAAGACCAAAACATTTCGAGACCGATTTAATACACGTGAAGGTTTTTTGAGTGGTCGTTATATTTGTTCGTCTTCGCTATCTTCAACATTAGGTACTAGGTACATAGGAATATAGGATCAACATTTTCTCATACTTCACTTTCACGACCTAAAAGCGAATCAACAGGACTCCGTGATGACCTATCTTGATGTGAAATAAGATCGTGTCCTTCTAACATTTGACATACATTGAAGTTGGGTTCGGTACCATCTTCGCCCTCGTACTCATCTACAGAGATGTTCGAATCCACAGATTTGATAATCTTCCTGAATGCATTCAGTTTATAAAGCAAAGACACTTACAATGCCACCAATGCATGTTGGTAAGCAGGCAGTGACACACATATTGCCATCAATAAAAAATTGAATAAAACAATAATTTGTTTACCGAAATACTACGTTAAACAAGATCAGTGAACATAACTTAATCGATACAATTCGTTTTCTTACCATTTTGACGGAAATCTCCGAAGATCTAACTGGATCAAAAAATTGAAACGCTTATCACCCTTTTCGCAAAATATGGCCGACTCCAATGTGAAGTCAGCCATGATTTTGTCAATATCACGCTTATTTTTGACGTTAAATATATCTAATGCTAAATAAAGCAATGATATTCATTAGTACACCCGTGATTTTTTTCTCTCTGGGATTTAAGTCGTGAGTTCCTTTTACCTGATATAATCTGATTGTTGAGTGAGCCGTCGTAGATCTGCATAAATGGCTTCGTTGTTTTTCTGTAGATGCCAGTGTGCCACAGCAGCTCCTCCCTTTTCGCTGGCGTTATGGTTTTTCTGTAAATACCGGTGTGCCATAGCATCTGCTCTTTCGCTGTCACCCCCCTTATACTCATGGGAAAGTGGGAACAAAAATAAAGCAGTGATGTCTCTCTCTTTGGGATTTGAGTCGTGAGTTAATTTACTCACGACCTCTAGGACCTCTAGGACCACGAGCTAGGAATCCCAATATTTTGTCGCTAGCGTTTTGTATGCCGTAGTCCTCGATGGCATCTCCATTGGCCACTCCATGTTTGTAAATTATACGTGCTACGTGTTCAGATGTTAAATATTTAGATTTATTATTATTATCCATTATGAACGCGATTTAAATAGTGTGAATACGCCTGTGTTGTAGGTAACAATACTGTAAGAAACACCAGGAATAGATTAAAGATAAAGGAAACACAACTGAAACCAAACTCAATTTACTGAACAGAATTTATGTAATTCAACCAAAAGCAACCAAAATGGAACAAAACGACACAATTATAACTTTACATGAATTTACACTGCAAAACATTAATAACTCTCGTCTCGACATAATAAATCGACCTCCTTACGCCTCCGGCTACTATCCGAAAATGCGATAGTCGATGGTGACGGCAATCAACACTCAATGATCGTGATTGTGACCAGAGGCGGATTTGCAGTCCTAGCCGCTCTAGGCCCCAGGCCATGAGCCGCCCCTTTCTCAGCACCCATCGTCTAAACTAGACACCTAATTAGTTAATTTACTTTATTGCCTACTTTTATTTGATTCAAAAAATTGGTTAAGGCCCTGTATGTCGACGATTGCTCTTTTTCGAAACGAAAAAATAAATACTTCTGAACAAGCCACATCTTCTATTTGTATTAATATACTAGCTGACCCGTGCCCGCTTCGCTGTGCGTAAGACATTTCTAATACCATCGTTGACTTTTTTGTAGACGTTTTTAAGGTGTACAATACTGTAGTACATTATTTTGATATATCTCGTGGGGTTCAGCCAGCATTTGCAATGTAAGCGCAAAAAAATGTTTTTATTTACGACATCACATTAGAAACCTCTAAAATTATCAGTGTTTCTCTACTATATTATGCATGTATTATACATATAAACCTTCCTCTTGAATCACTCTATTTATTAAAAAAAACCGCATCTAAATCCGTTGTGAAGTTTTAAAGATATAAGCAAACATACATACGCGGGAAGCGGAAAGCGACTTTGCTTTATACTATGTAGTGATAGTGATTACTTCAGGTTCCTACCTAGATTTCTATTAAGCTGAAAACATAATAGTAGAAACTTTTCACGATAAAGATACTATTTCAAAATGATACGTTTTAGAATTTATGATCGAAATACTATGATACCTACTATTAAGATCAACTTGTGATTTATTGTTAAGTAATATTATGTAGATCTAGATTTCTACTAGAATAGGTTTTTGATAAGTAATTATACATAATTTATATCATTAATTTATTCGAAAAGCAAAGGCGGACCACGGAAAACGGTTATGAGGGGTGGGTAAAGCTACCCCTATTACTTGCCTACGTAGGTACCAGCAACGCGATCTCATAAAAACTGTCGATAACATTTACGATACGCATACGCCATCTAGAGCTTGCCGTTGTTAACTGTCTTAGTCGTTTCTGCCGCGGTTTTAGGAACTGGCAGTGCCTTAACGTTTACTAAAAACTGCTAGTTTATAATATTTTCCGAGGTTTCAGGGATAATTGGACATTTAAATAAAACATTTAAAACGATTTTAGGTTTTGTTTATTTATAAAATGTTTTACAATATGTTACAAAACTCGTCTGCACTTAAGCGCAGCAAAATTATTTATTAAATCTTCGCAATCCAATTTGCTTAAAAAATCAGCTTCTATGTTAAGCAGAGCAAGATCGTTTAACCTCTGCTGCGTCATTGTTGTGCGTAAATAGTTTTTAACTCTGCGCAAACAAGAAAACGATCTTTCTCCTGTACAGTTACTGGCGGGTGTACACACACACATACGAAGAGCAATATCCACGTTTGGGTACATAGTTTGTAAATCTTCGGTTCGTAACCATTTCAACAAACTGACTGTACTTTTTCGCTCCTCATTTATTATGTTGCAGTGAGAACGAAAATGAAGACATTCTACTGCAAAATTGTCTTCTAAGTCAGTAAAATAAATCATTTGCAATGCCTTGGCCTTATCTTCGACTTCTGAGATGCTTAGATTCTTCAGGTTAGTAATGAAGTGAAATTTATTGTAGAGTAATTTATAAGCATCCCGGCTAGGGCGTGTAAAAACCGGGTTGTTTAGAAAAACCGGGTTTTTCGGTTTTTAATTTTCAATAACCGGTTAAACCGGTTAATCGGTTATTTTTCAAGTTTTTTTATATAGGTGTCTTAGGACATAATAAAACCATACATTTTAATGAAAATTAACTTATTATTCAAATAAGCAAGCACCAATTAAATTAACTTGTTAAATTTCAAAATATTTTGATGTACTCAAAACTCACCCTCAAAGTAATAAAGGCAAAAATATGATAAATCAGTCATAATAGTTAACAATAATACCTCATAATTCTTAGTTGTAACCTCAAAACTAACTTGATTCAAACTCTTCTGAGGCCCCTCCAATACCCTTTGAAAAGTACTTCATGTTTTAACACGGGTGTTTATCACGTAATTACCCTTAATTTATTTTCCCGACGTTTCGGCTATGTTCCAATAGCCATGGTCGCTGGCTGACTGGAGAACACGGTGCCACCGTCGAGAAGCGGAGGCAGTTGACGAAACTACCCTCACTTGGTCTTCAGAAATAGAAATGTCCATGTTCGTATTACGACACACCACACTAACTGTATCTACGCACTGAGATGGTCTGTCACGACGCCCACATATAGTAACCACAGGATTCCAAGAATTAGAGTCTATAGCCGTCTTCACGATTTAAATTTGAGTACTTCTTGATTTCAATAGCTTCAGGGTGTCAGACAAAATTGGAAATGTGTTGAGGAGATTTTCAATTAAGTCAGTTTTCACTCCGTTGTCTAAGGTGGCAGTTATGGACTCCGAAGGATGTTGTACTTTTGCAGATGCCTGGTGCATATAAGATAGACTGTAGTTGTGGCCGTTCATACATTGGGCAAACAAAAAGAACTATAGCCGAACGTGACAAAGAACATATTGCAGCTGTCAAAAATCGCCAGGTAAACAAGTCAGCGATCGCTGAGCACTTAGTAGATTCGGGACCGTCTCACTGGATTGAACTACATGACCCAAAAGTTCTGTCTAGTGAACGCCATTATTATAAGATATTCATAGTTCAGGAAGCTATTGCAATCAAGAAGTACTCAAATTTAAATCGTGAAGACGGCTATAGACTCTAATTCTTGGAATCCTGTGGTTACTATGTGTGGGCGTCGTGACAGACCATCACAGTGCGTAGATACAGTTAGTGTGGTGTGTCGTAATACGAACATGGACATTTCTATTTCTGAAGACCAAGTGAGGGTAGTTTCGTCAACTGCCTCCGCTTCTCGACGGTGGCACCGTGTTCTCCAGTCAGCCAGCGACCATGGCTATTGGAACATAGCCGAAACGTCGGGAAAATAAATTAAGGGTAATTACGTGATAAACACCCGTGTTAAAACATGAAGTACTTTTCAAAGGGTATTGGAGGGGCCTCAGAAGAGTTTGAATCAAGTTAGTTTTGAGGTTACAACTAAGAATTATGAGGTATTATTGTTAACTATTATGACTGATTTATCATATTTTTGCCTTTATTACTTTGAGGGTGAGTTTTGAGTACATCAAAATATTTTGAAATTTAACAAGTTAATTTAATTGGTGCTTGCTTATTTGAATAATAAGTTAATTTTCATTAATTCGGCTATTGTAACATAGCCGAAACGTCGGGAAAATAAATTAAAGGTAATTACGTGATAAACACCCGTGTTAAATCTACTGTTATGTCTACTAATCACGATAATTTGTAAAATAATACTTCATGTTTGCATCTTAAATCGATTTTTTGGAGTTTTCTCAATTCCTCAATTACCTGTGGTGGTTTCTAAATGTCACGAAAGTCAAAGAAACGTTTCACAGTCGTTTAGAAGCTATCGAGGAATGCTCAAGGTAGATCGCAAGATACCTTGAGTTGACAGTTTCTTCACTGAGGAAATATGTTGAGGAATCCTCGACATGAGGCAAACTCGAAGTCATTTTATTAACTACTACTACTAAAACACGGTTACGAGGTCGAGTCTAAGTGAGGATATTTCTAGGTAACAAGTAACAACTAAGAATATAGGAATAAGAATAATTAACTTTTTTAATTGGTAGTATTAAAACTCTTTCTCGTACTCAAATCCTAATAATATTATAAATACGAAAGTTTGTGAAGATGTTTGTATGTTTAAATATCAATCAGGCCTTAACGAAAAAACGTATTAAGATGAAATTAGCTGTAGATGTAGATTATAATGCCCGATTAAAACATAGGGTGGTTTATAATCTGAAAAATATTGCCAAAATGATAAAAAAAATGCAAAAATAATGAATTTGGAAAAAATCGAATATCCGGTTATTTTGCCAAAAAAACCGGTGAAAAAACCGACCTAAAATCAGTCGGTTAATCGGTTTTTCGGTTAATCGATTAATCGGTTTACATGCCCTACTCGACACCGGATATATCTCACGTAGACCAGCTCACTTATGTAATCAGATATGTCCTGCCTAATGGATCACCCGTAGAACGGTTCCTCAAGTTTATTCCAAACACAGGCCACAAATCACAACAAATTACAGATGCTGTTACCTCAACATTAACTGAATTGGGAATTGACATTTCAAACTGCCGCGGGCAATCATATGACAACGCAGCTAACATGTCAGGCATATATAACGGCCTGCAAGCTAAAATAAAGGAAATTTCACCCCTTGCCGACTATGTTCCCTGTTCAGCACACTCGCTTAATTTAGTAGGTGAATGTGCAGCGGAAAGCAGCCAAGAGGCTTGTTCGTTCTTTTCTCTACTTCAAGAGTTATACAATTTCTTTGCAGCGTCAACTCAGCGTTGGGAACTCCTTCAAGCTCATTTCACCGTCAAAAGTCTATCAACGACTCGTTGGTCATCTCGTGCAAACGCATGCAAAAGTTTAAGCGAATCCTGGAATGAAATCCATACAGCGCTAGTCACCATCAAAAATGACACACAACAGAAAAGAACCGTTATATGCGAAGCAAGTGGTATTCGTTTGAAACTGGAACGTTTTGAGACAGCCCTCATGACTGTTTTTTGGGGATGTTTACTGGATCGCATTAACGTCACAAGTAAAAAACTTCAGAGTGTCGAAATTGACATTATCATTGTCATAGAACTGTACGAGGCTTTAATACATTTTGTTGGAGAAACAAGAGAGAATTTCGATGATTTAGAAAAAAAAGCTAAAAAAATGTCCTTCATACAGGAATATGAAAAAGATTTTCGACGCAATCGAAAACGTAAGCTGCTTCCTGGCGAGACAAATACAGGTGAAGAGATGCAACAAAGGAATGGTCGTGAAATTTTTAGGATAAATACTTTTTTGGTAGTGATAGATACCATGTCAGAAGAACTGAAAAGACGCCGGGATTAGGGCATGTAAACCGATTAATCGATTAACCGAAAAACCGATTAACCGACCTGATTTTACGTCGGTTTATCACCGGTTTTTTTGGCAAAATAACCGGGTTTTCGGTTTTTTTTAATGAGTGTTACTAAGTGTAATACACTCATTTTATTCTGGACTGTGGACTTCTCTGGACTGATTTATGATAATATATGAGGGTAGCTATAATATTGTCGATTATTATAACTGTTTAAGTAAGATTGAGTTGAATATTACCAATTGTTTTAAACTTTATATAAGTCTGAATTATTTTAATGTTTAAAGATACTTATCGATTTTGTTAATTTTTAGTGTTCCGTACCCAAAGAGTAAAAACGGGACCCTATTACTAAGACTTCGCTGTCCGTCTGTCTGTCTGTCTGTCCGTCTGTCTGTCACAGGGCTGTATCTCATGAACCGTGATAGCTAGACAGTTCAAATTTTCACAGATGATGTATTTCTGTTGCCAATATAACAACAAATACTAAAAACAGAATTAAATAAAAATTTAAGTACAACAGTCCCATATAACAAACGTGTTTTTTCCTTTTTGTATAGGTACGGAACCCGTCGTGCGCGAGTCCGACTCGCACTTGGCCGTCACACTTCCCTCTATCAGCCGTCATCTCATCACTCACTCCTTTCTTACCCATATCATCTTTCACACAGTCCATCCATCTCTTCTTTGGCCTACCTCTACGTCTACATTCATCCACATTCATGCCTAACACTCTTTTCGTTACATGACTTTCTTCCCTCCTCATAACATGCCCATACCACGCTAACCTATTGCTCCTCATCTTTTCCGTCACAGGAGCTACTTTCAAAATGTTTCTGATATACTCTACTCATTCCTTATCTTATCCATCCTCGTCACACCACATATCCATCTCAACATTCGCATCTCCGTCGCATGCACTCTTCTTTCATCTGACCCTTTTGCCGCCCAACACTCAGATCCATACAATACGACAGGTCTAACGATCGTTTTGTAGATTTTCCCCTTGCGATTTTCTTTCTCGGATCGCATGTTGTTCCGGTGACCTGACGCCATTTCATCCATCCTGCATTTATTCTATTCTTCACATCCCTATCTATCTCACCATCATTCTGTACTACTGACCACCGAAGTCACAAAACAGATGTTCTGTTTTGGTTCTGCTGATCTTCAGTCCGACACTCTCCAATTTCTCCTACCATTTTACCAGCCTGCTCTGGACCTCAGTTGCGTCTTCTCCAACAAGAACAATGTCGTCGGCGAACAGCATACACCAGGGTGCCTCTTCCTGTATGTCCGATGTCAGTGCATCCATTACCAGGAGAAACAAATAAGGGCTTAAAGCCGATCCCTGGTGCAAGCCTACAGCCACATTGAACTTGTCCATAACGCCAGCTTCGGACCGGACATGTGTACAGGCTCGGCTGTACATGGCCCGTATAAGCTGCAGGTACTTCCCAGGCACTCCTTTCTCTTTCATAGCCCACCACAGAACCTCACCTCGTTTACTATACCAATATTTACTGGTATATTCTCTAACACTCCATTCCAATCGTTCTCCTCATTCATCAAGTTTTGAAAATATCCCTTCCATCGTTCTCTTATTTCTTCGTCGTTCGTTAATACCTTTCCTCCATCATCTTTTATGCATTTCACATGGATCACATGGATACTTATCCTGTACTTTAGCCCTTGCAATAGCAACAGATTTTTTAGCTTTCTTTTTACACTCCATGTATTCAATTATTTTGTTCTCTTTCATACTATCATCACGATCTCCAACACTTTTCCATTCTTTGAACGCATTCTTCTTATCTTTCAAAATCTTTTGTACGTCCTCATTCCACCACCACGTAACCTTATCTATCTTTCCTTTACCTTTCGTTTCACCAAAAACGTCCTTCGCTACACCTCTTATGCTAGTAGCCATTTCAACCCAACATTCATTCACCGATTTCTCTTTCATATCATTCATTTCTATCATTTTATCAACTACTTGTCTTTGAAATGCTACTGCATACTCATTCTTCTACATTAAATGCCATCTGATTTTGGGTGGGGGCTTTGATTTAGTTTTTAAATTCTTCTAATAAATCTTTATTTTAATTTCTAAGAGTAATAACCTATCTGGGAGACTTCCCCTTCTCCCGGTATAACTTTGCAGTTTTTAACACTGCACTTATTTGTATCCTTTTTACTAAAAAGTAGTCTATTTAGGTTTTGTGTTTGCCATATTATATATTAATACTACCAAATAAAAAAGTTATTTATTCTTATCACTATATTCTTTGTTACCTCGAAATATCCTAACCTCGATTCGACCTCGTAACTGTGTTTTGGTAGTTTTAGTTAATAAAATGACTTCGAGTCTGCCTCAGGTCCAAGACATCTCAACATATTTCCTCAGTGAAGGAACTGTCAACTCAAGATAACTCGTGATCTACCTTAAGCATTCCTCGACAGCTTCTAAAGGGCTGTGTAACGTTTCTTTGACTTTCGTGACATTTAGAATTCACCAAAGGTAATTGAGAAATTGAGAAACCTCGAAAAAATCGATTCAAGATCCAAACATGAAGTACTTTTCAAGGGATATTCGAGGGGCCTCAGAAGAGTTTGAATCAAGGTAGTTTCGAGGTTACAACAAATAATTATGGATTGGTAACTATTAGGACTGATTTATCATGTTTTTGCATTTTATTACCTTATTCGAGTAAGGGTGAGTTTTGAGTACATCAAAATGTTTTAAACTTTAACAAGTTAATATAATTGGTGCTTGCTTATTTAAATAATAACTTATTTTTTATTAAATGTATGGTTTTATTATGTTCTAAGACACCTATATAAAAAACTTGAAAATAACCGGATAACCGGTTTAACCGGTTATTGGAAAATAAAAACAACCCGGTTTTTACACGCCCTAGTAGTAATCACTCGTCAAGAATGGCCCGACAATTGAGAGAAAGATATACGAATTACTTCGTAAACGAAGGTGCCGTATCATGGCAATCTAGAATGATCTATTAGTTTAAAATGTACAACTTGAATATAATACCTACTTCAAAATAAATCTAATACCTACCCTATGAAAAATGTTGTTTTATTACTTACATTTTCTATAGTTGTGCGCCTTTCGTCTATATCTTTCAACAAACTATGCATTTCTTTGTACCAATGCAGATTTGGCACATAGACAGTATCAGTCCCACTTCCTGATCGCATTGAATTTTGAATTTTTTTCTTTTCCTGGTAATAGGTTGACCGAAGTGTTCTCATTTTCTTTTTTGCCTCAGGCACTCCGAAACCAGCAATATTCATCTCTTCAACGATTTTCTGATAAGCAGCATCTTTTGCGAGTTTATTTTTATATAAAGCCGATTTGTGGTTCCATAAACATTCATAGGATTTAAATTCCTGAATGAACTTGATTGTTTTTTCCGAATTCCACCTTTCCGCAGCCATGATCACAAAAAAATACGTAAGTAAATAAACACGTGTTTTCACTTCCCGGTACAACTTGTCACTACCTAACTTGTCGAGCTGTTTACATGCGGTCAGCACGCGACAAGTGCTTAGTAAACCGTGGTGGGGGTATCGACTTGTCGCTTAGTAAATAGGATCGATCTCTATTCACTTGCACTATTCACAAACACTAATACTAAGCACTAGTCAGCGTTTACACACGAGGACTTAGTATTAGTGACAAGTACTAAGCGCTTAGCTACGAAGCCCGTGTAAACTAGGCATTATGCTGTGATTTGTCAAGGGCGGTCACGTGGCATGTTCCCCGCTAGGGGGGCCCCGCTGATACCCATTTTTAACTTCTGCGCAGGTTTACGCGCCGTGTTCAGATCGGACTAGATGTTTTGCGACTACTATACCTACGCGAGTACCTTAGAGCATTAAACCAGACCGGAGACGACACGCGCAATAATTCCTATGCAAAAAATTCTGCGGCTTTCAGCGGGGGGTGAGGTAACACACATAGATTTTTCTATCACGTCGCTATAAACGCACACAACATTATTATCGCACATAATCTTAAACTACACGCACACAATCGCATACTCACACATTCTCACACGTAATGATGTCTGTCAGTATACAACACAATTGCAGCGATAGTGAAATATGCTAGTGCATGACATTATCGATATTCGACTATCGATGAATTCTAAAGTTTACCAGAAACACTTGATTATTTTTATCCAATTGCCGAAAGAGCGGAGGGTAATAATTTCTGAATGTGTAATTCATTGGTTTTACCTGTAGTGTCAGAATAAAGGGTTTTAATAACAAATACACTACATGTGGGTAATTCCATGTGACGGGTGTTACAGATTATTAATCATACACCTCTGCTTGAGAAAAACTATTTATTTGTTCTCCTCGTTTTATAAAGCTTGAGATATTCTAAGATAACCCCTCATTAGCTATTAAAATTAATGTATTAGCTATTAGAAGATTGTTATGAATGCAAAGCAAATAATTATAAAAACAAAATACATGGTTTAACAATTTTATTTGTCACGTAGTAGGTACATACAATGTAAGGACTGTAGGGGATCAGTGTCTCCATATGAAAATTAAGGATTACCGTGTTGCCAGGGTGAAAATACGGTGTTTTACGGTGTGTCAGTTAAAAATTTACCGTAATTACCGTGTAATGTTTAAGTGTATGGTAAAATTGGTAAATAAGTAGATAAAAAACAAAAAAGGGAATTTAAAAGCAATAATAATTAAATTACAATCAAAATTTAATTTTTAATACCTACTTATTATTAATTGTTACATGTTTCTAATTTTTTGTAATGAATTTAAACCTACTTACTTATAAAAAACTAGTCCCTAATCCGAATCTAAGACGACAATTTCTTTTTCGTAAATAGAAGCATTCATTTTGCTGGTCATTTCTTTAGTGGGCATGAAATCAACACAGGTTTTTCCTCTTCTTTTTATCGACTGTTGGGCGAAAAGATTTCCTTTTATTGTCTTCGTTAACAGCTTATTTCTTTTTTTTGTTTTGATGTAGTTGACATGACTAAAAATCGGTGCTGAGTGTTGCCATCTAAAATTTTGTGTTTTAAAAAGTAACGTTTCGTTACACGTAATCAAAAAAATATCAAAAATGCGAAAAGTTATTCATCACCTTATTACGGTAGAATTACGACACGGTAATGCACGTTTACCGTTGACCGTAGATTATGTCAGATTACGGTGCATCTACGGTAATTACCGTGTATCCATAAGACACTGTAGGGGATAGTAAGAACAGCCACCGTAAGAACAAGATTTTACGTCTACTTTTTAACTTAAGAAAAGTTTTTTTTTCCTTTTGGAACATAATTTACAACACAAGTCAATATCACAGACAAAAATTAAACTATCCACATTTATAAAGGGTGTCCCAACAAGAGCGCAATTTTTAAATTTTAAATAAAACAGATATTTAAAAAAAAGTCGTGAAACTTTATTATATCGTAAAGTAGACAGAATGAGGTTATGTATGGAACAATATATCGTGCAGATGGCCGCCGCGGCTTTGCTGGCATGCACGCGATCTTTTAATGAAATTTTCAATGACCGTTTTGCATAAATGCTGCGGTATTTCATTAATGCAGCGTCCAATTTCCTCTTTTAAGGCTTGAGTCGTCGTCGGCTTATTCGCGTAAACCATCGACTTCAAAAAACCCCAAAGAAAAAAATCTAATGGTGTTAAATCGCACGATCTAGGCGGCCAATTCTGATCTCCAAAACGCGAAATAACACGACCGGGAAATGACTGATGCAGCAATTGAATTGTTTCTCTGGCTGTATGACATGTAGCATAAAAAAAGATACAATTCTATTGATTTTTGAAGTGAATCAGCTTTGTGTATACATGCCTAATACAATTTTGTGGGTCACTTTTTTTAGACAAATAAGTAATTCTAACATTAGTATATTTTTGTGTTACAAGTTTTGCTAATTCGATATTGTGAACAATGAAATCATTATCAAAGTAGTGACCCCCGATGTTAGGAAAGCATTGCTTGCCAATAAAGTATTCCATTACTTTATTTGTGACTTTCTGCGTCGAACAAGAGCGACTAACTTTTTTGTCAGGAGTTAAATGTTTCCGGATTTGCACTTCACAAAGACGACAAATTTCAATCACTTCCGTCGAAGCGTACTTCAGACCACCTCTACTTTTTTGATACGCTAAACTTTTCTCATTTGGTTGACCATATAGGCCTTTTATACATGTGCTGCACTTAATTTTTTTAGTAATTGAAAATACTACAAAACCTGCAATATATTCAACAACTTTCTCGCCAAAAGGTGACAAGTATGTTTGTGCCTCTATTTCTGTAATCATGTCAGTCTCTTCTGAGGGATTGTCCGTTAAAGGTATTTCTAATTCCTTTTGTTGCGAGCTAGAATTAATTTTTTCGATCGCGGACGTACAATTGAGAATTGAAATTTTTTCTAGTGGTATACAGTTTGTACCCCTTTCATTCCGGATTAATTCAGTATGGACTAACAATTTTTTATATATAGCTTCAAATTGACGAGCAGTTGGATTATCTGAATAACCGCCGTGGCTTCTAACAACCGAAAAAAAAATCTCTATATGATCCTGGCTTATTTTGTGCAGGGGTAAGTATGTCATTTGTGCATTAGGACCCAAAACTAAGTTTTCAAATAGGCGTTTTGCACTCTCTATGCACACAAGAAATCCAAGAAAACCTGTGTAACGAGGGGACTTCAAAAGATTGACTCTCTTTGTGATTTTTTGACGGTTTTGAACGTCAGTCTCCAAATTCAAAAGAACTGCTTTTGCTTCGTCTAATTTCGCAAAAGCAGTTTCATAATTTTTCGGATTTAAAGCCTGCTTAAGTCCATCGCCCCAAGTTTTACAATCAAGGATGTCAAATAAATCATTAATCAATTTTAAAAATTCTGCTGTCACAAGGACGTTGTCATTATCGAGCATGGGCAACTTCATCTCATTTTTACAAAATATCAATGCATCGGCCACACTTGTGCTGAAAAGCTGGGCTGCTAGTCGAACGTTCATGATTTTTGTTTTAAAAAAAATGTGGTTTGCTTTTAATTTGTTTGCCAAGTAAAATAGTTCCTGTTCCTGTAATTCGTGCAATCTTTGAATTATAGACCACTGAATATTATCTGCTGAGTTTGGTTTGGAAAAGAACTTGTAGTGCTCTAATGAATTTCGCACAAGCTTGAGCATATGGCAGGGATCTAAAAAGAAGAAGCATTGTTGTCCTGTTCGTGGATCCAGAATTGTGGTTTGTAAATTTTTAACGTCCAAACAGCAGCCTAGCTCTTCAGCCATAGCGAGATTTGCTTTAGTACCGTCGCAAGTCAAAGCTTTGATCTCTACACCAGTTTCATGGACTAAAAAGAAAGCTTGTGTCACAAGTCGCGCTTTCAGACTAGCATTCATGCCTTTTATTAAAAAGTACGCAATGGGTAACTTCCACGTAGTATTTATTCCAACTAACAAAAATACTAAAGCGTCAGTTGCCTCTTCAGAATTATCTGAAATAAAATCAAATCCAAGGTTAACGTAACCGTAATGGCTTTGAGTGCTTGATATATACTCCGCAGATTTTTTTATTTTCATTTCGTCAAAAACCAAACTACAATATATTTTCTTCTCAGGATTACACTCAGCTCTTAGTTTCAATGCAACCAACGCTTCTTTAGTAAAACCTGGCTGCCCGTCGATAGAACTGTACCATCTTGTAAGGGTTCTTGGTGCAGGTAAACATGTCCCAAACGTTTTTCGCACGTACCTATAGGCTTTGGGCGAATAGAAATGTAGGGTTAAAGCGAAACATCTAAGTTCAGCAGAGTATTTGGTTGTTGGGATTTTTCCTGTTTTGCTTTTAATTAACTGTCTCTTAAGAAGTTCTCTCTCTTCTACACCAATCTTGTCTAAAACTTGACGCTCTTCTTTATCTATCAAAGATTTATCTGAAAGGGTGTTTAATATTTCTTGCAGTCCTGCAACTTTTTTTTTTAAATAACTTTTTTGCGACTGAAGTCTTTTTATTTGCTTATTTTTCATCTGTAGCTGTTTCTTTAATTTTATTTTTCTTGGCGTATCTTGTAATTGTGGATTGACAGTTGAAGCGGTTGCAATACAAATGTTGTGTTCCGGTAGTTGGGTCTTTAGCTTGCTAGTTTCACCTTCTTCAGTTTGAACTGGTTTGAGGAGTTTTCAATTTTTTTCTTGTAGGTTCTTGTTCATCTTCGGATTTTTCGCAAGGTTGATACTGAAACGAACGACAAAAATAGCCTGTAAACCCTCGCACTACTTTAAAATCAGCAGGTCATAATATATTTTATGCAGACATAGTCGTAAGCAAGTAAATGAAAATTACCTCTGATAATAATTTCAAAGTTGGGATGGAGTCCTGTTTCAATCTTCTCTTGTTATTTGACTGTGTCATGAAACAGGAAGTTACGAAATGTGCGGAGCAAATTGTGCTCGTTCGTTTAGGAGTCCATGTTTCATGGTTCCCACATGCTTTAACCCACACAGATCGAATCCCAATATCCTTTGGAAATCTGTAAGAAAAAGAATAACGAAATTTTATTAAAACTGCTAATTTATCATGGTATGTCCAAATATATTTTTCATATTTAAAAAAATATTTGTCATACTTCAACCTAAGTTTCTTGGGGGAAGTTTCAATTTCATGGATAGATTCATTTTTCAAATTATCATCCACTAATAAAAATCACCCAGCATAAGAAAATGATATCGATATTTGAGATTGTGCTGTCCCATCACTAAATTTGTTGAGGTGCTGCCAGATTCTTTAAGTTGAAACTGATATTTTTTGGTAAAGTGTCGACCGAAAATATAATTCAACTAAAAAGCACTAAAAAGTGTAACAATAATCGAAAACATGCATAATAAATTAACTAATAAAAGTATTTTCTAAAAATCTTTGCTTTTTTGAAATGTATCCATATAAATGCGGTGATATTGCAGTATTTCCCTAAAAATCACACGAATCTATAACAATCATTATTGGTTCATTACAATAGGCAATATTTAATATTGATTGTAAAATAAAATATTCAGTTTTAGTATTAACTTAACTACGAAACTTGCTCCAAAAATTCCAAAATATTAACACTGTATAACTTACTGGCAACACCTTAGTACAGACGAATATTTTTCTATTTTTGCTAATTAACTGCATTTTTAAATAGTATTTGGACAAAATAATACTTACAGATGAAATGTAATATTATCCTTTTGTAGGTTTGAGGTTTGTGACCTGTTTTTGCACCAAAAAACACTGCAACTCGGCATTTTCACCGGAGCTTATTCTGCGCGCATTGCAATCTGACAACTGGCGGCCGACGCGCAAAAAATAGTTTTATATAACGGGTATGATCGCCGCTCTCGTACCTTTGGCAGAGGGGTACGCCTATGAGTGTCGTCTCCGGTCTGGTTTAATGCTCTAAGGCGAGTACCCGTCAATCCCCGAGCGAACGCCGGCGTTCGCGCTGTGACGTCACTGCGCCCGACCGTTAAACCCCAAGCGAACGCCGACGTTCGCGCTCTTCATCCGATTATCAACCATATTTTCACACAGTTACAGACTACTTTGGTATGAAGAAGTTTGATGAGTTACGTTCTTTGATATATTATCTACATTCCGAACGAAAAATATTGTTTTGTCTGTGGTCGTTCAATATTTTAGATACTTTGCATTTGAGTTATTTCTTGTAAATCTTGTTATCATCAGTGATTTTTTTGGCACGATTGGCCGCCCCTAATTTCTGGCCGCCCTAGGCCCGGGCCTACCGGGCCTTAGGGCAAATCCGCCCCTGATTGTGACCTATCTCGCGAATATGAAAAGGTAGGTCAGGTAAAATTTTACCTGATATAATTTGATTGTTGAGTGAGCCGTCGTAGATCTGCGTGAAAGGCTTCGTAGTTTTTCTGTAAATTCCCGCATGCCAGAACAGCTCCTCCTTCGCTCGCCCCAATATTTATGGGACAGTGGGAACATTGCGTCTAATGCCCGCTCTACACTTAGCCCGCGAATCACGGCGCGACTTCGCGGCGCGAACTTGCCGCGAATTTAACAATGACTCTACACTCGCAATGGTTCGCGGACTTTTCACAGTTACGTTCGCAACGTTGAATGAGATGGACGTTGAAGTAGCTGTTGCTGCGTCGCTAACAATGTGCGCGTTAGCGTACTATAATTTTGTACACATTAAAAATGAAACACAAATAAAGAATCGTTTATTTTATTTTATTTTTTTATAATCGTCGTGATTTTTTAATTTGTTTTTATGATCCTTTTGCTTAGGATCCCACAAAATAGGTTCCGCTTGGTACAACTCTAAAAATTGTAACTCCATCTCGTTCGTCCACGTTACGTTCATTTTTTTGATAAATACAGTAGTAGTGCAGGTCTAACTCAGACAACGGCTCGAACAATACTGACCGTCGCGGACTGCGAGTGTGGAGCCATGCACGTTCGCGTCGCGTTCGCGCTTCGCGCTCCCTTTGACGCGGAACAAAAAACCGACAAAAAATGGGGAACAAAGCGCGAAACCGCGAAGAATATGTGAAACGGCTCCACACTTAGCGTTCGCGCCCTTTCGCGGCCTTCGCGCGCGATTCGCGGGCTAAGTGTAGAGCGGGCATAAAATGCAATTTAAACAAAACTATAATACGGCACACGTAACTTGGCCAGTCTGAACATAGGCTTTGCGAACTTAAGCGCATGTACACTCGTGTAGAAAACTGTTGATGCCAATTTCTTTTTTATAAATAAAAAAAACTCAGAAAAATAACTCACTCTAAAAATTAAATTTCGATACTTCACCTTTCGATAGTGGCAGATTTTTACCATAAAACACAATATTGTTTGCACGTAATTCTTTTACTTATTATTAACACTTAATATATTTACACTTTTATTATTTAATTACTGTCACTAAGGGGGGAAATGCCTAACATAAAGTCGTCGGCTCCTTGCGTACCATGTGAGGTACTTGGCATAGTTTCATCATCGTAACCGTCGCTCTCACTTTCAGTCTCACTTTCCGAATCTGAAGCTGTATTAATGATGAATTGTTCCGTCATTTCGTCGACCTCTTGCACTTTTCTGCATAAAGCACTCCATTCTTCCTGACCCATTAAATTAACTTTTTCCTTTATGAGTTCCATTGTCCGGGTAACGTTCCAGTCGACGTTTTTAGCGGCTACGTGCCCTTTTATGGCAGCCCACGCCATCTCGATGGGGTTTAAATCGGGATGGTATGGGGGTAAACGAAGGACTTCGTGGTTGTTTTTTTTTAAACAATTCGTCTATGACGTATCTATTATGTACGTCTTTGTTTTTTTTTATAAGGTCATAAAGTTGCGGTTTACGCATGTCCTTTTCATAGGGTATACCCTTTTCTACTAACCACGATTCCATTTTTGCCTTCTTGTCATTAGATGTAGGGGCCGGATTCATAAGTTTGTTGTGGTACGGAGCATTATCGATGACCACCACCGCGTTAGGGCTCAAATTTGGGATCAGTTGAGTCCGTAACCATTTCTCATAATTTGTGAAATTCATATCATCGTGATAGTCTCCCGTTTTATTTCCAGATTTGAACATAAGAAGGGCGTTCGGAACAAATCCTGCTTCTGACCCAGCGTGTACCATGACTATCCGCTGATCTTTTGATATCGGGCGTTTTAGTCCTTGAGCGGAACCATCTGACCACGCCTTACCTTTTGTATGTGATGAGTGGGCATACGACTCGTCAGTGAATACAATTGGTCGCCCTTCATCTCTGTATTTTTTTATTGCCTTCAAGATTAAAATCCTTTTCAGGCGAATGTTCTTCTCTATAAGAACCATTCTATTAGTTTCGGTCTTTCGCCACTTGAAACCCAAGTTTTTGACTATTGTCTTTAAGCTCGTTTTAGCACCTTGAAAATTTACATCCCGTTTGAGTTTTACTAGTAATTTGTTTATTGTCGGCATTTCTTTTTCGGTTTTGTGGAAGTTGTGAATGCATCTTTTAATTACACCCTGGTCAAAATTATCAATATTAGTAATAGGTTTCGATCTAGATCTTTTTTTACCAGGCGTGCGGAATACCGAAAGTAAGCCCGAAATATTGCCTTCAGTTGCAATCCGCTGTATTGTGCGTTGCGACACACCAGTTGCGTTAGCAACTCTTAAATAAACGTTGTCTACATCTTTTACGCCTTCTTCTTTTTCTTTTTTCATATATTGTGTTAAATCATAAATTATTTTTCTCGTCTGGCGATTTAAGACGCTATTATGCTTTGGTGGCATATTTAGCGAATAATATGTGGCAACTCACACTTGCAAATAACACAAATAAAACAAACTTAACAATCTACACTTATCACTAAACAATAACAACGAAAACTTTTGTAACCGATTGTACTCAAGACAGAGACAGCGACGCGAACACGACACCAATGCTGACGTGTGACTGAGACGTATTAGTGTATCGAGCATTGCCGAATAAGCACGAAGTTTTACGAAGTTACCAAAAAGGGAAGTCCAATACGCGTGCCTAAGGGTGTTGTTTAATCGATTTTTATTGGAATCGATTGAAATTAAGTCATAAAAATATATTTTATTTTTATTTTATAACGAAGTTTTAAATTTTCGCAAACAGTCGTTACTCAAGTAGTCGTTAATAGATAACTGATATTTAAGTAAATCATGTCTTTCAATCGAGAAAATTGCATATTATATTAGATTTTCTAGCTATGCTTATGCTTAGTAAATACATCGATAACACAAAGAATGTAATTGTAACCATCATTATATTTAGAATAAGTTCTCATATCACTTAAATCAGCTTGCCAAAGTTCATTCAGATTAGATTTGGGGGCACGGCAGTGCCCCCGCCAAGTCGAGCGCGAAGCAAAAACTGCCGTACCATCCTTTACTGGAACCATTTCGCCGCATTTTCAGGCCCCTATTTGAGAACCTCTGGATAAGACCAGAACGCTGAAATTTTCGTCATCCAGTAAGCCATAATCACATACTTAAAATCCAAAATTTCAAGTCTGTAGGTCATTTAGTTACAAAGTTAAGCGAAAGCAAAGTTTCGCATTTTAGACAGACACTCACTCACTCACTCACTCACTCATGATCATCAGAATAGAACTAGTACTTCCCATAAACTCAGAGAGCTGAAATTTGGTACAGAGTTAGGGTTTAATGGTCACATAAAGGGAAAACCATAAAAACTAGGATAATCGAAGATCTGGAGTACCTGGTGACCCTGATTAGAAAACACAAGAGCCTCACCAAACTATTAGAGATCGACATACCGCCTTTACAAAAAATATTCAACTAATGGACCGATTTGAAAAATTCTTTCACCATTAGAATCCTACATTATCCCTGATGAACATAGGCTATAGTATATTTTCAAAAATATTAGGGATCCGTATGAAAACATCGATAATGTAATCCAAAGTGTGAAAAAATTAAATAAAAATCCTTATATTGCGTTTGCTGCGGAAATTATTGACAATAGAGCAAAGTAATGTACTACAGTTTTAAAGAGGACATCAATATCTACAAAAAAGTATGTGATACCATATGTCTCACTATTAGGGATCCGTATGAAAACTTCGATGATGTAACCTAATGTGTGAAAAAAATCCAAAAAAATCCTTATATCGCGTACTCTGCGGAAATTGTTGACAATAGAGCAAAGTGATGTACTACAGTTTTAAAGAGGACATCAATATCTACAAAAAAGTCTGCGATACTAAAAGTTTTATTAGGGATCCTTATGAAAAATTCGAAAATGTAACCCAAGGTGTAAAAAAATTACCTATAATATCATTATTACATCCGTGCGACGCCGACGCCGCGCCGGGGCGGACTGCTAGTACGCAATAAAATTAAAGGAAAACTCTGGATAAGACTAGACTGGCTTTTATACTTACTTATACTTACAAGTTTACAAGAAGAAATAGTCGAACGATTAACTTTATTCTACTCGAACATTACACAAATTGAATAAACAAATTTAACAAATTAAATAAACTAAAATATTAATTTCGCTCAAAATTTGATCAAAATATAATGCATTGGATTAAGAGTGGCGGTGATACCCGCACACGTCGCTAGATGGCGCTGACTGTATTTTAAACGCGCTTACGATTTGTTTTTATAAGAAAAAAACTACTCATAAAAAGAAAAAAAACTGAGTCAAATAAGAAAATCTAATAAAATAAATCAATAAGCCCACGTTTCTACAAAAAGAAGTGAAATCCCACCAAAAACATTCTGTAAAAAACTAGCCAAGTCTCGATGGAGCTGCTTGTTTATCTCTAAAAAGTAATGAAATCTAGACAAAGTCGTGTCAAGTCTGAGGTTCTTTACTGCGATTTATTTATTATTATAGAATGTTATGTGACTTGGCCGTTGAAGAGTACACAAGGGTATAAAACCAGGTGCTCCATGACACCATTGCACCAATCTGTCGCCAGAACCGCTACCCATTAACGATGGAAAATTGCCACTTAGAAAACGTTGATTCAATAACCAGTCAATTGTAGGCTTGATAAAGCTGCGTATTTCAATAACACTTATGTAAAGGCGAGCCTGAAACAAACAGTATAAAAAATACGTCTATTTTATGTTAGATCGGTGGTCGATTTGACGCTCCAAAAAGAAGACAGCAGAAGTCAGCATTGTCAATGCTGAATGCATGTGTTGCACGATCAACAACAGCCTAAAATAAGACACTAGTGTCCAATTACCAATACCTGTATTGGCTATTATCTCGCTTAACAAACATAGGTAGTTACAACAGATATAACATTACGTGTAAACAAAATTGACTTGTACCCACTAACGTATAAAGAATGTTCAACGGCCAAGTCACACAAAATTCTATAATAATAAAGAAATCGCAGTAAAGAACCTCAGACTTGACACGACTTTGTCTAGATTTCATTACTTTTTAGAGATAAACAAGCAGCTCCATCGAGACTTGGCTAGTTTTTTACAGAATGTTTTTGGTGGGATAATATATACTTATTCCGAGGAAATTTCCTATGGGCTGCTTTGTGAAGTGTATATCGACGCTGGAAAGGCAATATTATCCAAGCGACATCAGACTAACTTTACAGTAGAGCCGTTTAAAGTTTGAATTTTCAGAAAAAAAATCGTGTAAATTCTTGTAATGGTCCAAAAAGACTAGTTATTAGAAATTTATTTGTTTATTTATTTATCGACATTATAGTATACGTAACTATTAAAAATAATGGTTAGTTTTAAAGTTAGTGTCGCTTAGTAAAATTTTCACTAAAAGTAGAGACGGGAAAAATTTACTAACCGACAAGCTTTGATTAAGGAAGGTACGGTAAATCTGTAATATATATCTCTTTTTTAGAATTTATAGCAGAGTAAAAGTTGCCTAAACAAAATAAAAAACATGTGGAAATTCCGGCAAAATAACCTAAATATTAATTTAAGATTTTTTTTTCCCATAATTTTGATATAAACGACATTTTTACAGAAAATTGGATTCATTATTTTATTTAAGAATGTAAATAAAATGCACTTGAACTGTCTTGAGTTTTATTAATTTTAACAAAAACAACACTTAGGTACACAGTATGAGAATTAGTTAGGTATTAAAAAATCTATTAGTATATCCAAATAATAATACTATGAGTTTTAAGGACATTGAGATCACAAATTGAAGTATTTAGTGATAATTATGAATTATTATAATGAATATAAAATGTGAATTATGTTTACAAAACTAGTAACATTTCAGTCACAAATCGTTGCTCAGTAACAATTAAAATAAAATGCACCTCATAGGCATTCACAAAACTGTACGTAACATAAAGAAAACTTCTATAAAACGAACTGAAATTCAATTTCCTAAAATAACAGTAGTCTTATATCAACTAAACCCTATCAATTATAGTATGGTTCTTCTACTGGTGGCAGGTAACCAGATAAGAAACTACAAATGAAATGATAAGAACAAAAGGAAAAAATAGTATGAATCTAGTAGCAGTCGAGGAACCATCCTGTAATTGACAGAACTAACTGTGCGAAAACAACTTACAGCTAGTAATATTTTCAGTCATCACCTGCAATATGAAGTAACAATTAAAATAATAGGAACCAATTTAAAGCTCTCATTAAATAAACTGAAATAAAAAGAAACTTCTCAGAAAAACAACATAAAAGAATCTGCATGTGGTAATTATTTTTAATTATCTTCAATATCTGATTCAGGCAAGGTATCTTTTGCATCAGTAGCCTTTGGGATATTAGAGTATTCATGATGGAAAGGAGCAGGTATTACTTTATCTTTACAAAGTTTCATGAGATCATTCTATTTGGCCACTGAGATAGGCAGTCGTGATCGGTAGCAAGGCATCAGTGGACCTTTGGTTTTGGATTGAACTTCGACATTATACGATTTTGCGTTAACGTTCATGGAGTCTTTGATAGAAATCATCGAAGGCTTATTTTTCTTGAAAGTCACGACACGAACTTTGCTAATTTTCCCCGTTAAATTTCCTTTGAAATATTTATCGCCAACGACGTCCCATCTGTTAAAACTTTCAAAAGTCCTTGCTTCAACTTCATATGGAAAAGGTTCTTTTCTTGCCGTAGCAAATACAGTGTACCATTGCGAAGGCGCATAAATTATAGTTTTTTTCAGGTTGTTCTCTATAACGGCGTGTACACTGTCAACAGGCATATATGTGTGCCCTGTTAGTAAATAGTTAATTTGTATCGTCTGAAGATTACTACACTCCTGCAAAGTTGAATGTATCATGGCTAAGACAGTGCGATTTCTATTCTGCCCAGGACAACAGTCGCAGTATAGAAGAAGGTGTTTTATATTTTCTCTTTCATCCACAGATTTTATGTAACTGTGGAGAATACTTGCGATTTCATTTGCACCTCTTTTCCCGTTGCTTTCATCCCAATAATAGCAAGTTACTCTACGTGTTCCGTTTTCATAGAAACATAGATTATATACCGCTATTTTTCTTGAATAATAAAGCAGCATTGACTCACCATGTGGAGTATTCAACACCTTCTCCAAGTCAAAGCTTGCACATAATGTGGAAGGATCAGTTTTGTGTATAGATTTATGAGTAGAAAATCTATTTGAACTTTCTTCTTTTTCAGTTTCATGATCTTCCTTTTCTTTCTTTTTTTTTGGATCGCTGAGATCTGCTTGTTGTAACTGTAAACACTTCAGACACTTGTCCTTTTTAGGGACATGAAATGATATATTAAATTCGTCGCTAAATATTTTTCCTTAGTAGATAGACGTACGTACTGACGTTCTCGTAAGAAAGTATTGAGATTTGCTACTTTCAAAGCCGAGTTAACCAATGGTTATTGTTGGACGTTAAACTTTATTTATCTCTTTGTTCTTGAACATCAAACTAAAGTATTTTTGCGAGCAGGTGACCTACTCCGCATACTTTCACGACTTCCAACTTGAAGCATTTACCGAGCAATCCAAAGTTTCTATAAACTACAGGAAGGTAAGAATGTACTTTCCGCGTAAGCCAATATTCTCGAGTTATAAAATTAATTTTATTTTAAGTACCTATTTCTGTCCCTTTCTGCTTCAACTTGCCCTGTCATCAAACCTTATTATTAATTCAGATTCATGCTAAATATTGGAGCCCTTCAATTCTGGTAATTTTCTAATTCTGTTTTTGTTACGTTTAGGTATTTGGATTCTAAGTTTTCATTGTTTATGCTTATAATTTCTGAATTAAAAAAATACAACTAAATATAAAAATTGTGTTTGTTGATTTATCAATTTGTACTTCTTTCACACAGCAACAGAGCTAACAGAGCAACGGATTTATATTTTTTTTATGGAGATAGATAATGGGCCGGAAAGTGACATAGGCTACATTTTATCTGAGTACCTCACGTGCGAAGTCGCGGGCAAAAGCTTGTAGGAAATAAGGTACTGAAAAATTATGATAAGTATTAAAAGAATCCAGATTTTGTTTAGGTACCACATGCGCACAACATCAAGCAGATTTCCTCATTGACAATTTATCATTTACGTGAGTAATTTCCCGTTGTTGTAATAATGTATATAAAGAAAGTTTACGACCTCCTACATATTAATACTGGGAGTATGAGGATTGCGTATAATGTTTCTCGTATAGCGAAAAACATATAACTTTCAATATACTGACGCAGCAACGGGAATCTAGAACACGTTAGTAAATCCACGTCTTTTACGAGGGTCCTAGTAGAATAATGTGGACGTCAGCCTAATAGACAAGTATACGTGTTCGATGTTTAGAAGAGTCCTGAGTCGGACATGATTGCATTAAAAATGTTATTGCTTATCGTAATTAGACATTAATATTATTCTTGTTAATTTATAACTTCGCGTCGATTTGCTCTACATTGGTCGGAGCGGCTGTTGTTTCTTGAGAACTCATAGACTCGGTTGTAGATTCCGGAGACGAGTCACTGGGAGGGACGGGATCGGTCTTCTTCCTCCATTTAGAGACCGAGTCCGAGAACATCCGCATGTATACCTCGCCTTCAGGCGATTTGTCATTGAAGACTTTCTCGGATAACGGGGTTTGGGGGTCCTTTGATGAATACGATGCGTCCTCAGTGCTAGAGACCTCAACCTCTGAGTCTTGTTTCCTAACAAAGCACACGGTCTTTCCGTCAAAGTTATCATCGACCTCAGTAGGATCCAGATCGCTAATTTTCCATCTAGTCTTAAGATCCACGTCACCAGAGTGAAACTTCATCCATTTTGTCAGGATATTGGGTTCGACGTCCTCGGATAGTCGTCGTTTTGTGTCTCTGACGTACGAAAAGACGTACCTAATGATAAACGAATGAACGCTCTCATTTATGTTCCTACGGTTGTAGAGCGCATCGATCATGCTTGGTGACAATCTTTTCGTTAGAAGAAGGATAATGAGATGTCCAACACTGGTTGCGAAAGTTGCGTTGCAACGAGAAATAGAATGAAGATCGGCAATTATGATCTTTGTTAGATCATCGTCATCTGAGTCTAGATCTATGCGCCTTTCCGCCATCCATGCGTCATAGACGTCAGACCCAGCTCTCCACGAATGGGCGCGGAGCACTCGAGCATGGAGTTCGAGTACGCTCAACAGGGTATGAGCCTCGCGCGTCGTCATTTTATAAGGCTTGAAAGGAGCTCTTTCACTCTCTCTAAAATCCACACAGATCGTCTTCGCAGCGATCGGAGAAACCAGGAAGGAGTGCGTTCCAATGGTACGTAGCACATCGGGATAAAGAAATCTTGAGGTCTCAGCTATCCCGGACCTCGAATCACAGCTACCGAAGTGCACCCTCACGTTGCCATCCTCGAATCTGATGAATTCATGGAAGCTGTCCCCATGATTGAACCGGTAGTCGAATGTAGCATCAGGACGGCGTATGCATCAGCGTTTTCAGCATGCAGTCATCGCACGTTGCGGAAACGATCCACGCATACACGGCGACTGCGCTGGCACAAAGACTTTTGGGGTCGTCATCATTCATCACCTTGATCAACCAAGACACTGAATATATCAGGGCTTTCAGACCCAGCCCATCGATCACTTTCCGTCTAATCCGGTGTATGATGGCTCCAATGAACCATTGTCCAAGAGTTTGAGGTTTGAAATAGGTCCCTCTAAGTTGAGGGAACATTTCAGAGTATACATACGCTGAAGAATTCCTGTGAGTTCAACAACATGTCGATCCTGTTAATAGAAGGAGCGAAGGACGGGAGCCAGCGTTCACGAACGGCGGCTGAACGCCCTACTTTTTCAATTAGTCCATGCACCAAGATGCTTTCATTGTAATATTTTAATGACAAATCATTTAATGATATAATATCATATGGGTAAATATTTAGAATGGTGGTGTAGGCCGATGCTAGGTTCCGTCTTAATAATCAATTTATGTATACAATGTTCATGGTTAAGTACTTTTAGGAACAGGCATAGCATCACCTAGCTTTTAAGACGTTTCTAAGTGATCCTGGTGATTTTATTGAAATAAATACCTTTTGACTTTGACTTTGTTCATTGTTTAATCTTTACTGTTATATTGTAAAGAAAACAATAGCATCCTTATGGATAGCTTAACCTTAAAACTCCACTTTTATAGTGTAGAGAAAACACTAACATCCTATATGGATAGCTTAATATTGAAATTCCACTTTTATAGTGTAGAGGAAACACTAGCATCCTATATGGATAGCTTAACTTTAAAACTCCACTTTTATAGTGTAGAGGAAACACTAGCATCCTATATGGATAGCTTAACTTTGAAACTCCACTTTTATAGTGTAGAGGAAACACTAGCATCCTATATGGATAGCTTAACTTTGAAACTCCACTTTTATAGTGTAGAGGAAACACTAGCATCCTATATGGATAGCTTAACTTTGAAACTCCACTTTTATAGTGTAGAGGAAAAACTACAGGATGCGCCAGAGAAACTTACTTATTTGAAAGGTCAATAAAAAAAAAGTACTTCATTTATTGTTTTAAAAATTTTTTTTATTTGAGAATACAATATCCCAATTTTTTTTTATGCAGTATTAAAAATGACATCGGATAAATGGCGACCCCCATCGCGCATACACTGATGAAGTCGATTTTTGAAATTCGTATCCACTCTTCGCAGCATATCAATCGGTATGTTGGCAATGTCGTCGCGAATGTTGTTCTTGAGGTGTGCTATGCTTCGTGGTCGATCGACATAAACCAGGGATTTCAAATAACCCCATAAAAAGAAATCGCATGGAGTCAAATCTGGAGAGCGTGCCGGCCATTGGAGATCGCCTCTGAGAGAGATGAGGCGGCCGGGGAAATGTTGTCGCAACAAATTCATTGAGGCTCGTGCTGTGTGTGCTGTGGCTCCATCTTGCTGAAACCACACGTTCCTAACGTTCATTTCTTCGAGTCTTGGAAGAAAAAATTCCTCGATCATGTTCCTGTAACGAGCTCCATTCACGGTAACTGCGCGTTCGTTTTCTTCAAAAAAATAAGGACCAATTATTCCCATTACCGACATCGCACACCAGACAGTAACTCGCTCACAATGAAGTGGCTTCTGGTGAAGCCTACGCGGATTTACACCACACCAATAACGCATGTTTTGCTTGTTGAGGCAGCCGGAAATGTGGAAGTGAGCCTCGTCACTGAAAAAAACGACCGCGTCTTCAGGCAGGTTGTCAATCAGCATTTCACATGCATTTTGACGGGCAACAAAATCGCGTTCAGTTAATTCTTGCACAACAGCCAATTTATAGGGATGAAATTGAAGGTCTTTATGGAGAATTCGTCGAACAGTGGTGTCAGAAATTCCCAATGCAGCTGCGTGTTTGCGAGCCGAACGCCGGGGAGAACGCACAACTGACTGCCTCACTCTTTCGATATTTTCCGGAGTTCTGATGGTCCGTTGAAGTCCATTTCTGGGTTTAGCGACACTTCCACACTCCCGAAATGAGTTAATGCGTTTTATTATTAAGGGTGCGATACGATCATAAGGTGTTTTTACTTTATAAAACCCAATTTGGATTATAAGCCAGATGTTATAACTTTCTGTAGGGTATTTGGCAGCAGTAGCATGAAAAATTTTGAAAGTAACATCAACCGCCTCTGGCAGGTTTGTGAACTTATAAAATGTAGTGTCACAAACTGTGAAGGAGGCACCCGACTCTCGGCACCAAATAATAAACGGTTGTAGGGTGATACCTAAAAGCTGCAACTTTTGTCGGCGCTCCTCAATCTCTACTAGGACATCCGCTTCAGTATTCACAGTGGTTATAAATCCGTCCAGTACCTCAGCTCTTGATGCCTGCCAGTCTTTTTTTGAGCGTCGGGCAGGAGTGATATTAAAAAGGCAGCCTATGAGCAGTATCGCAGCATGTAGTTTTGTCTCCGGTTTTTCATCTGAAAAACATTTATTAGTTAAATATTTGGGAAAGATCAATTATTTTTTGTCAAACGGTGAGTCCATAATTGTTTCTTACCATCACAAATACTTAAAGTCTCATTTATTTTTTGGCAAAGAAACTTGTCTTTGGTAGTTTTTAGTTTTCTTTGTGCAGCTTTAATAATATCTTCACTGGATGCTGATAAGGCGGTAAGGCCGCCGGATTTATCGGGAAATAGTGCGTCGTAATCAAATGCCAGGAGCCGCCATCCCTCACTCGACTCCAGTATTGGGTACTTTTTAAAGTACTCTTGTAATGTACCTTCTTCGTAGTATAAGTACCGGAGGCGGGCTCGCACTGTCTCCTGCCAGAGGGCGCTGACCTGCCACGGACCAGCTGCAGGGCTTGATAGTTGCTCTAGTGCCGATGATACGTCCGCCGCGTCACCTGGATATGTTATTTAATTAAGTATATAGTGGTGATTGTTTGTAGATTCAGTAATTTTATAAATTGTAACAAGAACTTGAGCTATTTATCACATTTTTTTTCTTATTTCATCCTAGATAATACCACTTAATTTGAAAACAAAGAAAAAACAAGCCTTGAAAGGTTACCTTCGTTAAGTTTAGTCAGGTCGATGCCAGGATATTTAAGACTGTCTAGCCTAGGGCTGGACTTAGAGCGGGAACGTGACCTGGACTTTTCAATAAGGCCCAGCGAAATTAAATGCTGCCGTCGAGCCCTCCTGGCGTTGACTAACCAGCCTGAAGTGTTACGTTTCGCCTGGTAAGCGTCAGCAGGCAGATATGGCGCGTAGTAAAGAGGTGGTGACTCCTTGGGAAATAATCTGCCAATGTCATAGGACAGAGAAAGTAGTTGAGAGTCTGTCTGCAGCACTGGTTTCTCAGCTGTAATTAGTTTTTCCATAAGCAGTTTGCATAGACGTGTGCGCACATCAGAGGGTAAGGCACCTGTTTTCTGGCCAATATTTATTATCTGCCGCCCCTCAGTAGATGAATTCAATATGTTGTCTACCTGAAAAACAAATAGTTATTCTAGTTTTAATAATTAAATTGTAAAGGGTAAATTAAAAAACGTTTTTAATTGAATACCTATATTTGATACACAATAAATTAATATATTTATATAAGACCATAATGTACACATGAAAGCAATAAAAACTTTGACTTTGACTTTATTTATTAGGTAATCCGCCATAATAACTTATAATTAGTAAAAGATCCAGCCAGCTGCCTAATATGGTTCAAGATATACATCCGTTTATAGGTTGCTATGATGCTACAGACAGACACACAGATACACATATGTAAATCTAATAACACCCATCTGTTTATGTTAGGGATTAAAAATAATGAAAAACAAATTAAACTTCCACAACAAATAAGTGGTATTGATAGGTAATAACTTACTATATTATGTCTGGTGGACTCTTCTGCAACATCACCCGCTGATGAGTCTTCCAGGGGTATGATAAATATGTTTTCATCCTAAAACACACATATGTGGAATGTGAAAGAAGCAAAAGAAGTGTGTCAGGACCGTAGCAAATGGATATCTTTGGTATCTGTCTACCCCTCTATGCTAGGATATAGGCGTGATTATATGTATGTATACATGTAAGTGCTCTTTTTTTAATAAATAGAAATGAGACGAGCAAGTTGCTCTCCTGATGGTAAGAGATAACGCTTGCCCATGACCACTGCGGTGATACCCAGAACTTTTAGGAACAAAGTCCAGCGCTCACTACTCAGAGACATTTGATGTTGTGTCTCATTAGCCCAGTAATTTCGCTAGCTTCAGTACCCTTCAAACCGGATCACAGTAATGCCTAAACACTACTGCTTGGCGGCAGAATAAATGATACTGTGGTGGTACCTACCTAGACGACCTCCTGCAAAGAATATCTACCACCAAGTAAAGCCAGTGTAACAAGAAAGTGTGCTTATACTAAAAGGGTATGTGTGGTCTCATCTTTAAGAACTTACCAAACTTCCTTGGTTGTTATTGGGCTCATCGCATATTGGCAGGGGGTCTATGTTGCTTGTTGAAGGACTTCCCGAGAATTCACGCCCCAGAACCTCGTCAAAGAGTGAGGAGCCGATGAAAGATGTATTATCCTAAAATTTTAGAATACAATTAGGTACTTATTAAAATAGGTAATAACTTAGTAATAATAGTTGAAAAACTAACAAGTCTGATGAAAAGCTAACATTTCTGTGCAACATTATGAAATCTATACTGCAGATGGTTTACTGGTTATAAAAGGTACCTACTTAGTGCATGTCTCAAACTTGATATTTGAGTGCTACTGTTGTTTGAAATGTTTATTTTATGTTTAGGTAGATATTTATTTAGAGGTTAATGAAAAGTAAATAGAACTACCACCTATTTTTGGTTAGGTTTGCTTCTTAGTATAGAAAAATAAACTCCAATAAAATTTAGCATGAAAACAAACCATTATAATATTATCTTTGGGTTGGTCCCTTCGAAGCATGTTTAGACATGTTTCAAACCTAATTCGATCCCCTATTTGAGGAAACAAGGATATTATATCTTCCTTTGAGAGGAGCTGCATAGTCGCAATATCTATTCGCTCAGCTGGAACAAAAAAGGTAAATTTAACAGTGTCAGCAAATAAAGACTAAGTCACTAATAGCCACTGAGCCAGCTGAATGCCAGATTGAAGTTATTAAAACAAATACCACATGGATATGAAAAGATAATGTGAACATAGTACCTAGGTAGGTAGGTGGTAGATACCGTGCGACAAGAATTACTTAAGGCAGTGGTCCCACCAACGGCGAGTAAACGATTAACTATCGACTATTTTCTCGCTCAAGAAACGTACAATAGATATAACATTCCGTGTAAATAAAAGAGATGCATATACAAATAGTTGATCGCTGACTGTTCACACTGCCGGCGACGACTCGCTTTACTAGTTTTACCGCTAAGCGACGAGCTTTCAAAAATAAACTCACTCAGCAATACTCGTTCAGCGATACTCGCCCGCTTCATCATTTCTATACAGTGCGGCATTGAAAGTAGACGTGCGATGGATACCAAGAAATCATTGCTACTCTCATTTTTGTCTAGCTCAGACGACGACGATGTATTTTACGATAGTGTTTTTGTAGTGGCAGTGGCAATACAGAGAAAACGCAAGAAATCGAGAGAGAAAAAAAGACGATTTTGGATGGAAAATTTTAATTATTTAAGAAAACAGTATAGTGAGTTCAGACTTTTTTATGAATTGCAAGATAATCAATTTCGTTCATATTTTAGAATGACAAGAGATGAGTTTGAATATTTGCACAGTTTAATAGAATGTGACATAAAGAAAAAAGATACAAATTATAGAGAAGCTATTAGTACAAGAGAGCGTCTTGCTATTACATTAAGGTAAGTTTGTCTTAAATTAATCAACAACAATTTCGAGCAACAAAACCTAATTATTATTTGTTGCATCGCTTGGAGTGGTTTGAGTGGCAGGCATTAAATCTTGGATAACTATTTCTTGTTGAGTTTGCTGCACACCAGAAACGCTGGGTTCAGTTTGCTGCCCAGCGGAAACGCTGGGTTCAGTTTGCTGCACACCAGAAACGCTAGGTCCAGGTGAGTATATAGAACCGTCTTCTGATACATAATTTGTCTGATTTGTAGAAGGAGTATTGTAACCATAATTATGTGAGTAGTAACCAGAATAGTTTGTATTGGCAATATTTTCTTCTGCATCCATTACCGATTGAAACAACTTTCTTTTTATTGCTCTTTGATGAAACTCCGGCATCTGTTTTGTACTTTGGTACATTGAATCGAAAAATGCTTTCAACGGATCACCTGATGTAAGTACTTCTTTACGTAAGTCGTCCCTCTGAGCAGTTCGTTTGTCTCGATTTTCATTAATTTCTTTTAAAAAATTGAGCAAAGAATCTTCTTCATCATGGACTATTTCATCAGTCTTCCTTTTTTTGGTACTTGTCTCTACTAGTGAATAGTCTCTACTATCTTCTGTACTAGCTGTTTCCTCCAAACTTATAGAAATATCAGGATTTGGTGAAACATTTGTATCCCTTTCCGTATTTGTCATATATGGAAGCAGAAATTCCATGTGACTCATGTATTTCCAGGGTTTTATGGTTTTTTGCGACTGTCCAGTTGTTGTCTTGCTAATTTTTTTAAGTTTTTCACGGTGAGTGTCTCGCAAATGTTTCCATTTTGTCTTTGCCAGTGAAACTGTAAATAAAACAAATTATTTTAAAAGTAATAATATAATCAAACAGTGTTATTCTATATCAGGTGTACAAAACGATGTAGGCTGAAACTAGGGTCAATTTAAATTTTTTTATGTATATTTTTAGTATTTTTGCATTTACAATGCTATTTTTACTTGAATTATTTAAATAATAGAAAAAAGCGACACACCTCCCAACTAGCTCAGGCTGGATGTTTTTTTATGTTTTTTATATGTTTTTTTATGTATTTAAAATTGACCTTCGTTTCAGCCCGTTTGTACACTTAATCAAGAATCACACTGTATGTTAATTTCATGTGTTTAACTATTAATAAAATACGTTTTTTCGGTAATTCTTACGTAAGCATTTACATTATTTTAATTTAACTAGGTATCGTTTCGGCCAGTGGTCGCAGCAGGCCGAAACATCAGCTAAAAAGGAAAAATAAATTAATATACGTCAGAATAACCGAAAAAACAGGTATGTCTCGTGAAAACTACAGATCTAAAATACATACATAGGTATTCATAAATATTTTTATTTGTTTTCAGATTTCTCATAACCGGAACTACATATAATGCACTGGCAAAAAGCTATAGAGTAGGCCGTTCTACGCTCTCGCAAATAATACCAGAAGTATGTGAATCGATATGGACCAGGTTACAGCCAAAAGTAATGAAGATTCCTACTGAATCTGAGTGGAAAGTTATAGCGAAAGACTTCGATGATTTGTGGAATTTTAAAAATTGCCTTGGTGCTATTGATGGCAAGCACGTGGTAATATTTTCACCCCCTAAATCAGGATCACAGTATTTTAACTACAAACACACATTTTCGATTGTACTGTTGGCAGTTGCTGATGCTCATGGGAGATTTATAATGATCGACGTTGGATCAATGGGCAGGTTCAGTGACGGAGGAATATTCACAGATAGTAACTTCTATAGTAAGTTGCAAAACAATGGATTGAGATTGCCCCTTGATGAACCTCTATACGAAGGAGGTTTGCCTCAGCCTTATGTTTTTATTGGTGACTGTGCATTTCCTTTGATGACACACTTATTAAAACCATACCCTGATCATGAAAGGTTAGATAATGACCAGACAGTATTCAATTATAGATTGAGCAGAGCACGCCGAATGATAGAATCTGCGTTTGGTATGTTGGTGCATAAGTGGCGTATCTTTTTTAGGCCATTAAATTTTAAAATATGTACAGCAAAAATAATTGTGAAGGCTGCGTGCGTTTTACATAATTATGTAATACATAATAAATTACAAAACAGCCTTCAAGAAATCGACAACGTACAGTCAGAATTTCCTTATAATTTTTCAAGTAATGGCTCAGAACAGTCCCCAGCTGATCTAGAAAATGCCTTTTTCGTGAGAGAATATTTCAAGGAATACTTTAATTCCGTCGGAACGGTTTCGTGGCAGAATAATCGTGTGCAACATATATTGGACTCTGATCGTATAACACACGGAATACTTTAATTCCGTTGGAACGGTTTCGTGGCAGAATAATCGTGTGCAACATATATTGGACTCTGATCGTATAACACACAGAATTCTAAACTAATAATTCAACGTTGAAAAGACAATGTAAAAGTAAACGAATATATATTGCTACAATGCAATGGGTGTGCGTTTCGATCGCTCGGCAACTAAAATAAAATGACTAGTTTAAAAAAATACAATTTTAACGCTCAAAAGCAAAAAATTGTAGGTACGTATGGTATAACGTGACCGCGCCGGTTTTAGTTGTGTCTGAGCAATCGAAATGCACACATACAACTGTCAATATGATTAAATAAAAAACTTACCACTCGCCATGTTCGTTTTTTTTAAAATCTCTTTCCACGCTTTGTCCTTCACATCTAATTGTTTATAAGAACTTAGTTTTGTGTCCCATAGACAAGGATATTGTCGGACACATTCAATAAAAAACTCCTCCATAGTGTCTTGGAACTTGCAACTAAAGTTGTTTCTAAACACGTGTGACGCGTACGCAGGTTTGCACAGGACTGAGCAAGCGAGTGGCGCGAGTAATCGCTCGTCGCACTTACACACTCGCTTATAGCCCGGCGACAAAACTATCGAAACTACACTCGCTTCCCGCTAATCGCCAACTCGTTTATAGTTTCTAGTTCTACTCGTTTCTCGTTCATCGTCGCCAGTCGGACCACTGCCTAAAACGCGTGAATGTGGACACTACTGCAAAATGTGGGCATGTGCCAAACAGACGTGCCTCTGACTACCCTCACTAGACATCTTCAAAGAATATCAGTGCCTGGAGATCTGAGAGGATGTCTACCGTACTCGGGGATTACAGTCGTGATCCTATTTATATATTTTTTTAATCTTTCAGAGGGTCGGTGAAAGCGTACCAGCCACCTTGTCTCTTCTAGAGCGCGAGGTGAACACCGTGGCTCTAGACTGGAAGAGCCTAAAACATGTCACTGAATGCACTTGTTCAACCCCCCTAGACCACTTCAGCAGAAAGGTACCTTTAACTTACCATCATCATTTGCCTTCTGCGCTGTAGGTTGTGGGTTCGATCCCCACCACACATAATTTGCACATAAAGTGATGTTTATGAAAAAAGATTTCGTCCACTGTGGGTGCGTATTCTTATAGTGTCGTTCCTGAATACGGGGGATATAGAGGATGGTTTTGATAGAACTAGACTAACTAGAACGCAACCAACAACTCACAAATTTGAAATAGTATTCTCATAAAAGTACCAAAATATAACATGCATATTGTATAATTGTATAATCGTTGCAGCACCACTGCTGGGGCTGTGGCCGCGTGGTGTGTACTCGTTGTGTGACGTCACGCGCCCCCCTCCCCGCGCTCTCCTCCCCCCGGCCTGCCCCCCTCTGCGCCTCTTGCGAGCCAGCTGACACCCCGCCCAGGCATGAAACTGGTATACAACTGGTATACAAGCATACTCAGCTCTTGCTTCTTGTTAGGGTTCCGTACCCAAAGGGTAAAAACGGGACCCTATTACTAAGACTTCACTGTCCCTCTGTCTGTCACAAGGCTGTATCTCATAAACCGCGATAGCTAGATATTTTACATTTTCACAGATTATGTATTTCTGTTGCCGCTATCACAACAAATACTAAAAACAGAATAATATATTTTTTTAAGAAAGAAAGAAAGAATAAATTTATTTTGTGTCAACATAATCTCTTAAAACTAAACAAAAAAATACATATTGGCAACATTGACAACAAAATTGGTCACCACTCAGCTATATGCTGCAACAGCGAGAGTTGATGCAGCGCTGATTTTCAGTGGAGCGGATATTTCAGTGGATTTAAGTTGGGCTCTCATACAACAAACGTGTTTTTTTGCAGTTTTTTATAGATAATGGTACGGAACCGTTCGTGCGCGATTCCGACTCGCACTTGGCCGGTTTTTTAGAACAGATTAGTACTTATTAATGTTATTACATATATTTTTTTTTAAGAAATCTTAGTGTTGATTTTGCTACATGCCACAAAAGAGACAATTATGACTGTAATTGAACTGTAGACATAAAAACATATTCAGCCATTCAGAGGATTAATTCATTCATTTCAACGGTCTAGATATTATGGTTCAAGAGATACAGCCCTGTGACAGACAGACGGACAGACAGACGGACAGACGGAAGGACTGACGGACAGACAGGTGGACAGACAGACAGCAAAGTCTTACTAATAGGGTCCCGTTTTAACCCTTTGGGTACAGAACCCTAAAAAGGTTAAAAATAATGATATGTATTATAAATAATATATTTCCTTACTCATTGTTTCAGGTATAATAACACCAGCTATTTAGACAAAAATGTATATAGCTAGGAATTTCATGAAAAGTATTTTATTATTAAAAGCGGCTCCCACAATATTGTCTGACAGAGATAAATGTGCAGCTTGCTATATAAATAGAGCATTTAGTAAAGCGAGTAACATATAATGTATGCCTTCCACCACAGCTGACATGCTGAGTTAGGGCCTGCGCAATTTAATGTTATTCAAATTTATTTTAATAATATCACAAGGATCACTTTGAAACATCTTAGGAGCTAGGTGAAGCTATGCCTAACTATAGATTTTGACACGGGTCCTTTATCACGTAATTACCTTTAATTTACTTTCCCTACGTTTCGACTTTGTTACAATAGCCATGGTCGCGGGCAGACTCAAAGACCCGTGTCAAAATCTATAGTTATGAAGCTACGCCTGTTCCTCGCGACCAAGCCTAGAAGAATCAGGCAACAAACATGGCTTGGGGCCTATCATTGGTTTCAATGATCTTTTCCTTAATGCTATGTAGAGCTCCAGTGTGGTGCCATAAAAACAAGGTGATGGCAAAGTTATAGTTATGTAATCTAAATAAGGTATAATATTTCAATGTCTCGGAGGCCGTTTATCTCGCATTAGTATATTAGCAACAGAACAAGATCGATTGTAAGCGGCGACGTGCTTGCAACCTGTTACGTGTGGAATACTAACTACTGCAAAATGTGGTCATGTTCCGAATGTAATGTTTGGACGTGCAGTCAGATGCACGTCCAAACATCTTTAAGGATCTGAGCGCCTGGAGATCTGAGAGGATGTCTACCATACTTGGGGATAACAGTCGTGATCTTATTTCTTTATGATCGATTGTATTTTACGAAATTTTAGCAAGTTGAATGCTTTGTGTATATTTTGAATTTGATATCGTGTAAATAACTACTTCAGTACCACAGCCGATTTCTCAATCATCGCTGTCAACTGTCAAGTGTATTTTGCTAAGTAACTTTGACATCTCGCATGGAATGGGAAGTGTCAATTTTATTCCACAGATAAAAAAACTACATGATTGTGATTGAGGAATCCGCCCTTAGACTAATAAACCTGTATATCTGACAAAGTTGTTTTATTTAGAGTAAAGTAAGATTATCTATATACAATTTACTGCTCAAGTAAGTAAATTAATTTTTGAAATTTTCAAGTCTAATTACAGATTTTACTAAGTTATGAGTATGACTATTCTTTTTTAAGCTTAGATTATTTACTATTAGTTATTATTACTTACTTGATTATTGACAAGTAAATAATTTAAGTTTTGTGTTTCTTGACGCACGCCAACCACCATCATGCAACCACTTGGGCAGGCTGGAAGAAAATGCCTCGGCATTAAGCCCGCCTTTATATCAAATTTCTAAGTGCAATTATTATATGAAAATAAATTATCTAATAAACTTTACGAACATTTAGTAGGTAATAGTATGCGCAACTAATTATAGGCAAAATTCCTTTATCATAATATCGGCCAATTACTACAACGAGCTGGTTGGCTTTCCCGAATTAGATCTTTTTAATTCTAAACCTTCTTCCTTTAAGGCGCTCCCAGTCGACGATTGTTTTTGTTCGAAACGAAAAAAGAAATACTTCTGAACAAGCCACATCTCCTATTTTATAATGTATAGTATATGTGAATAAAGATGTACCCATCTTTTATCACTTCGATAAATAATCCTACCGACCGCTGCAATGACGACACGACAAACACACGTCGGCGCGTGGTCCGCCTTAGCTTTTCGAATAAATTAATGATATAAATTATGTATAATTACTTATCAAAAATCTATTCTAATAGAAATCTAGATCTACATATTACCTATCTTTAACAATAAATCACAAGTTGATTTTAATAGTAGGTATATAAAATATTTCGATCATAAATTCTGAAACGTATCATTTTGAAATAATATCTTTATCGTGAAAAGTTTCTGCTATTATGTTTTCAGCTTAATAGAAATCTAGGTAGGAACCTGAAGTAATATACTTATAAAAATAGGAGATGTGGCTTGTTCAGAAGTATTTCTTTTTTCGTTTCGAAAAAGAGCAATCGTCGACTGGGAGCCCCTTAAGCGCGCTATTTCCAATCGTTGGTTTGATTCGGTTCAATAACTGTTTATTATAGGTTATTTTTGTTTTATATTAATTTCTAGCTAAATTTTTAAGTTTTTTTAATTTTCTATCAAATAAGTTATTATTATTTCAATTCCTATAGGCTAAAACATACTGTATTGGTTATTAGTTTCATTAAGTGTTTTTTATTTAGATTGTAAAACTGTTTGTTTTCCGAATAAAATAAAATAATTGTTAAAAGTAATTACATAATCGGTTCGTATTTTTCTTTATCGTGTTCCGAATCAAATCGCTACCAATAACAAGGTTATAACTTTTTAATAAGCGTTATCTAGCCGTTATTTTATTTTCCCTATTAAAACAGTTAAGAATTGCCAATCTCAAAACTGAAAAATGTTTCAGCCAATGCTGTTGCTTTCATTTGCGCATTTAATTTACTGTAACAAAGAAATTAAAACGGCTCAGTTGGTGGGCGTCGAAACAATTCACGATGAAAGTGTTAAAATAAATAAAGATACCATCATCACTCGTAATCTGAAGCTAGAGAATCGAGTGAAAGGTAAAAAAGGTAAGGGTTCGGATTTCTTGGAGTCAATTAAAAAAACCGGCCAACAAGGCGAGTCGGACTCGCGCACGAAGGGTTCCATAGGTATGCGACGACGACGACTAAGCCAACAGCCGGTCTGACCCGCCGCTATAGATGTTTCACGTCAGTAATAGATAGAATACCTACTTACCATACAAAAAAATACGATAGCACATTTTAAGTACATTTAATACAACAGTAGATATACCTACAGTAAGGTTGACGAATCAGCAAACGTAGCAGCCACCCATAATCGCACTCAATGTTGCCGATCTTTATATTACCTACGAACAAGGAAAGTACCTACCCAGAGAGTGCTCAAGTGGGGTTGGCCAAGATATATTTCGCGACGACAGCGACCAAAACCGTATCTAAACTTCACTAATCTTAGAAACAAAAATGGATAAGAGCGTATCATAAAGTTAAAATGATACGTTCTTTCTTAGCCATTTCTTCTTTATATGATACATATAACGCCCAAGAATCCGTCGATACTTTGCTGATCTATGCTGGATTTAAAATTGTCATTTCTTTAGTATAATAATTCGCAGTCGACACCGGCAAAGATGAAGGTCAACCAGACTGGTCATACAAAGCGATACCTCAAGAAATAAGTTCATACGTCGCGGAGTTCAAACGGAACATGACCGAGTGCCTCAAAGAGGTGCAGGCTGCCGACACTAGGCCGGTCAAACGCCTTTCACCAAAGACAGACTCGCCTGTGCACGGCGAATGTCTCATAGCCTGTGTGCTGAAACGGAATGGCGTCATTGAGAAGGGAAAGGTCAATAAAGGTACATTACATATTATATAAACTCTTTTAGTATGTCAAAAGTAGTCTCTAAAATTGATAGTCAAACAAACGTACCTAAGCAAAGATTCGCGCACGATTAGGGTTCCGTACCATTATCTATAAAAACGGCAAAAAAAAAAAAAACATGTTTGTTGTACGGGGAATAAAATAAATATTTAATAATTTAAATATTTATTTTATTCTGTTTTTAGTATTTGTTGTTAGAGCATCAACAGAAATACATAATCTGTGAAAATTTCAACTGCCTAGCTATCACGGTTCATGAGACAGCCCTGTGACAGGCAGACGGACGGACAGCGAAGTCTTAGTAATAGGTTTCCGTTTTTACCCTTTGGGTACGGAACCCTAAAAAAAGATCCTGAGTAGGTGGACTGGAGACCTAAGTTTAGGTGTAGGTAATCGTTAATAGTGTGATTAATCTTATTTTAGCAAACCTATTGTCACTGGTGAACAAATTCTTCGCGAAAGACACAAAACTAATGAAGAAATTGGACAAGCATGTAGATAGCTGCATTGCAATGAGCATCCGGCACAAAGACGAGTGCGAACTTGCAGCTAGACTGAATGCATGCACCAACGACCTGATGGCGTACAATAAACATAAAATCACTGTCAACTATTAAAATAAACTACCACAGTAAATATGTACTTATTTTCCCACATTTTAAATAAATTTTAACCTATTAGCCAGATGCAAACTATAAATTATTTCTCTACATCATATTTATGTACGTAGGTCTGCTTAATTATATACCTACAACTAGGTAGGTAGTAAAGGACTTAAATGTAGTAATTATATTTTTAAAATAATTATAACATCTAATACTTACTCTAATTAACATCCTAAATATTAAAGAATATTTACATTAAACATACACAAGAACCAGTTGAACCTTATAAGACTGTTGCAAACAAGTCTGTAGGTAGCTCAACTCAACTGATAGGGGCGTTTGGTCTGGCAACATTATACAAATAAAACAAAAAAATATATATTCTGGTTTCTGGTATTGCGTGATGCGCGTGCGCGATAGTGCTATGCTAGTGCGCGTGGAAAGGAAGCCGTTTACTTTTATCTGTGGTGGCCGTGAACGACAACGACAAGTCAGACTCTGTATGTCTGTCAGACATCAACGCAACGTCAATCAAAATCAACGTGACTAATCCGAATCCGACGCACATCACATATCATATTATGCTCTTTGCGACGCACAACGAAGGACGCGACTCGCGACGCTTATTCGCGTATGAAAAACACCACGCACGCACGCCGCTACCTTTATTGATTTTGTCCGTTGTGCTAATAAAATAATTTATTTATTATAATGGAGTCGGTGGAAATCGAAGTCGTGACATGGAGAGAGAGAACAATCCTAATTAAAACGTGAGTGTATTGTGTAAATCCGTGATAGACGCCTTTGTAACATTATTTGCTTATGATTTATATCTAAAAATGTAAAACTACATCCGAACCTAGCATCCCGCTGCAAACCAGGTGCTACCACACCTGTGGGGTTATTTTGTAAAAACATGATTATCATGTTTAAGGTACCGGTTGCGGTTGCTTGTGAGTAGGTAATAGGATAGATAGTGTGCTTGCATATACCTAAACCAGCCAGGCTAGCGTCCAGCCAAGTAGCCGAATAGCCAGCCGGACTTAAATGAATTTGATTCCTTTATTATCATTATTTTCCTTGTGCATTAAAATTAATTAGTATAGACAGTAAAATTAGCAAAGCAATTCGATATTTTAGCGTGGCCTTGACTCCATTTTTTGTTCGTTTGATTTTAATGTAGGGAAAGGAAGAAAAGATTTGATCTGAGACAGTCTCTAACGAAATAAATGTATCCATCTTGGTTAGAGGTTAATTTTTCAAAATTAATTGTCTTATGTGTTATTCTAGAATCTAAACTATCTACATACCAAATTTCATCTATATAAGTTATGTAGTGATGGAGATATGTGGTAACAAACATTCACACAGACTTTCACATTTAATAAATCAGTAGGATATGTAACTATTTATACACACTATGTGTTTTATGTCTTTGTGGATTTATTTTAATATCTTAATCATAATTGAGGAAATGAAATAAATACACCTAAAACAGAATAAATTAATAAAAATATATTGTTCAAAGTAAATCGAGTTCTAGATGTAAAATAGCAAGGCGAACCGTAAATGTCATAGAGCGTTGGATAGAGGAACTTGTTTTCTATTTATAAATGTCGGCTACGGTCGTGTTTAACATTCTTCCATCAATAATACTTAGGTATTGTAAATGCAAGTTTTTTGTGGATGTTCGTGCCACTATGGATTTAGATGAAACTTGGAATATACATAGCCCATGCTCTAGTTGCAAATAGGCTACTTTTTATCTAGGTACAACATGGGTAAAGCTGTAGGCAGAAGCTAGTTTGTCTTATATATTAAACCCTATATTTTTTGGTTAAAACGAGGTATACATTTTTGTTGATTAATGTAGAATATTTTTTTCTTAATAACTGTGAAACATGCAGTTATGTTTTTTATGTCAAAGATAACTTATGGATTTAATCTAGATGAATGTAACACAGAAACACGATTGGTGGAACTTTTCTCAATAGATTTATTTTCCAAAGTTGGCTCTTCTAAAATACTAGTTTCATTTTTAATCAAAACCATGAAACAGTAAACAGTTAATTTTTATATATTTCGTTAGATAATCATACTAGCTACTTTAATGTAAGACTGTCTCTTTTTAAGTTTATTTTTATAATTTTTTCTGTCTTGTCCGGGAGACTGCCAATACAAAAAAAAAACAAATATCACCGTAACAGTTACAGTAACAGCGAGCAATTTGTATTTCTGTGTTAACATTGTGTAGGCATTTCATTGGTGTCTCATGCCATCTCAAACATGAAGTAAAATTAACTTTAAGACACTCCCAATATTAATAATGTTTTTAGGGGATGGAAATGCTTTGAAATAATGTTTGGAAATTATCTATTGTGTGCAGGATCTAAATCTAACTTCCTGCCTACACTGCTCAATGAGTCAGCGAAGACGAAGATGTCCATTTAGTCCATTGGGTCCTAGGCATCCATCACTTGAGGGTGAATGTAATTCAACGGATCGCTAGAACAATGGCTAGCTTCCCTCAAGGTGGCGACCTTGTGTGCAGGAATAAGAAGATTTGAGACTATAGTAGGTATGTTGTTTCAAAATCTATAATATCTATAGTATAGATTAGATCAAATTAAAGTAACTCTGTCTTTGACATTATCATGGCCAAACTGCTCATAATTTTATTTTAATTTTCAGGAATGTCAAGGTTTCAAAAGCCTGCGACTGTTTGGTTTGTTACCAAATTATATTTAAGGCTACTCCTCCAGGTAGGTTCAATCAACATGTTGTTTCACTTAACATTTCATCTCTTATCCATATAAAGGGTGTTACAAAACTACCCGTAAAGCCGAAAGGAGGTTAAATGGGGCCTTATATCGAGTCCATTCACAATACTTTCAAATACTTTATTGTACACAGAAAACATAAACAATTATGACATTACAAAGAACATGTACAAAGGCGAGCTTAACCCTAAAAGAGTTTTCTACCAGCAAACCTTTTGAGGCTAGGGAGAGGCCATAATATTTAAGAACCGCAAGTAACGCTGTATAACATACCACAAAAAAAAGAAAATATTTTCGGCATCCGATCCGAGGCTTTGGTCAACTCATCCCGCTGAAAACTTATCCCGCGGGATAAGTTGTCCACATTAATATTTTAATTATTTTTCTTTGGTCAACTCATCCCGCTTTAAAGAAAAGGTAAAATGTATTGTATTATTTGAAATATTTGTACATTCGTGAACAAAAGTGTTTGGGGAAAAAATGATACACCCATAGCTTGGTTAGACTGATATAATCAAAAATCACAGTCGTTTCATTTATAGAACTAAAAAAAAACAATAACTATTAAAATTACCCTTGATATTACACTGTAAAGTATTTAAACAATCAGAAATCACAGATTTAACTGTCAAAATCAAAAAATAAAACTTAAAGAATCAACAATCAGTCTTTGGATTAATAAGGATTTTCTTAAAACTAGTCATCAAATCTCAATCTTTTCATTAAAAGTTACGTACAAAAAATCTAAATATTCTAAAAAGAATATTTTAAATCAAGCTAAATAATTAACAACTAGTTTTTGGATTATAAATGATTTACTTAAAATTAGTTAAAATCACAGTCGTTTTATTTAGAAATCACGTATAAAAATGTAAATAGCCTAAAAAATTGTCTTAAAATTTCAAATAAAACTAAAAAGTTAACAATTAGTGTTTGGATTCATAAAGATTTACTTAAAACTAGTTAAAATCACACACTATGATTATAAGTGCCAAATAAAAAAATGCACGAATGTAAAAAAACTAACAATTAAAATCGAATAAATAATAATTAAAATCAACAAGATTACATATTTGGTATATATAAATTAAATAATAGATACTTAATTTCTTAGTTTTTCTAAACAATGTCCTACTGTGATTTGACCGGTGATTAATTGGTTTATGACATAGTCAATTTTTTTCTTGCTCTCTATAGTTTCAGGCAGTCTCTTCGAAATTTTGAAGCCGCTTGTAGATTTTCTTATAATGGAGGCGTAGAAATGTATATCTTTGCTTAAGCCCTCCAAAAATTGAGCAATATTCGGTTTTGATTTAATATATTTTTTGATGTGCCCGTTCCATATTTCTACAACATTATTTGTCTTATTCATTTGCTGGAATGTACACCAAGTGTCTGCGAGTGCCGAATTTTCGAGCCAAGTTTTCACGAAGTAGTCATTAAATTGTATGACGCAGTTGCTGTTGGGAGCTTCCTCCATCACATAGAGCCATCCTTCATCAATTAACTCGGGTGGGAGATGAGACAAAGCAGCACAGAGTTTTATATGGACTTTGCCTAACTGTGTTTTGCATACACCTAGCGCCTTAGCTTTACGCCAGAGACTGCGATAGAAGTGGAAATAGCAGCCCGTTATTTTCACACTCGGGAAGTTGCTTCGAATTTCCAGTATAGCTGGAACTTCAAAATCGACTGTGATGCCTCTCGGGTCCCACTCAGGTATTTGACTTTTTATTAGTTGAAATAACAGCTCGTACGTGGACATTTTCTTATCAGGTAACAGGGCGTATATAACTGGAATGACATTAAGATATTCTTGACTGCTTTCGAGTTCAGCGTGAATAGTGTACAATTGATAGAATGGCTTTGGGCAAACTTTGAATGTACCATCCATGTAAAATTTCTTACAAATTGCCATGTATTTTTTCAATTCATTATCAGCAAATATCAGGATACGGTTTTTCCCGTGTGCGTAATCAGCAAATAACATCTTTTCAAATTTTTTTGGCACTTCAACATCTTTAACTTTTGCAAAAGTTAATTTTCTTGCTCCTATTGATTTATTTCTTTTTCTATACAGCATTTTTTGTACACTATTTAGAGCCGGCAACTTCTTTATTAGATCCAAACCACGATCTTCCAAAGAAGCCATATTTTCCTCAAATATTTTTGAGACAGGATCGGACAAATTCTCCTGTACAGCCTTTGAGCACTTCTCCATTTGCATTTTTATCTCAACTTCTGCTATAGTTAAGGGTTCATGACTATGATTTGTTTCATTCATTATCACATTAAAATCGGAGTTAGTTTTTATCGTCGCAGAGCATGTTTTCATTTTCGCACACCGCCACAAGATTGATTTGTCATTATTTTGTCTTTTAATAACATATTCGTAACCATGTCTTGTTATTAACTTTTTGGAACCTCTTTGAGTAGTACTTATATTCAGAGATAGATTGCCACGTGAAGTTGAAGGGCTATCTTCATACATTTTGATGGTTGATTCTAAGGGGAAAATAATAAGCATTAAAAATTATTACTACATTTAAAATTCAGTACTTAAATAATTTACTGGGAGAGAATGCTTTAAGGTATTCAGTTCAAAAGGCCAATGCCAACTATTGGCATGATTTACTTTTTTTTCTTTCGCCAGTAATGAAACTTAGGTTATATGTTAGAGAATAATACGAGAAATCAATAGCAAAAAGAATCAGGCCGATCAACCGTAACCGAACGAAAATTGTATAGGAAAGTATTGCTAGTATCTTTTTGTCAGGCGTTAACTATTTTTCTTATATTATAATTAAATACGTGATATTTTGAGGTTTGCATTGATAAAATAGATTAAGTTGGTTGTGACTGTTATATTTTTTTTCTCATAGGCAGTTTTTTATTACTAAAACTAGTAAAAAAAATTGATAAACGGATCGAATGCATAGGTACGTGTTAGTGGGTACGCGTTAGTGTTGCGATAACGATCATTGACCCGACTGCTACTGCGAACCGAAACATACATGTTAACCATGGTAACAATAGGTATGATACGCTAAGCGACAGCAATTTGGAACGTTGCACGTAATAAGTACGAAGCACGAGCGTACACTGGTTGACAGTAGTCCATGACCGCTATTGCAACATTATTTTACACACATATGTTTTAGTACTTAATTAATACAAAACCAGCAAAGGAAAAATATAACAGTAACAACCTACTTAATCTGTAACCCAACCACTAAAACGAGTCGACGAGGCGACGTATGCGGAAGCGGGGTACGCGGAATGACTCATTAGAGTTGCCGAGTAGTATTTAACAATGGAAAACTTAAAATATCACACACGGAGTATTTTTATTTAAGAAAAATAACGCCTGATAAAAAACAATAGCAATCTACTAAACACTCTCTAACTCGGTTCGGTTACGGTTAGTAGACCTAGTTCCTTTTGCTATTGATTTCTCATACAGCCCTCAAACATATGGCCTAAGTTTCACTTTTGGTGAAAAGAAAAAAAAATATGCCAGCAAAAACAAAGAAAAGTTAATAAAAAATAAGTACAAAAACTAAAACTATCTAAAAAACATCTTAAATATTAAATTTACTCACCCAAGGAACGAACGAATTGAAAGCACTTATAACTTCTATCAATATGTATTTAACTGTCCACAAAAAAATATAAGACATTCAATCACTTTAACACCTAGACACGGGCAATGCAACTACGAAAAAATAGAAAGATGCGCTCAACCCTTCCTATTGTGATAAATTTCTTGTCTGTGATTGGCTGGAGGCAGGTAGTCGTATTCGCATAACCCGATAACTTGACCTTGAACTGTCCTTTACTCAAGCAATAGATAAAATACAATTTGTACGTTTGTGGTTGCGTTGTTGTGTTTGTAAATGTAACACATAAATTATATGCACCAGGAAATCATTGTATTTAATCATTAGTTCTAGATACACGAGAATAATAATTGTCATTATTTTTGAATTTGAAGTTAAAGCCCTAATGCGCCTAAACCACTTTTTATCATGTCTGTACAAGACGTAAAATATATCAGCGGGATGAGTTGTCCAATTCAAAAATTGCACTAGGACAACTCATCCCGCGGGATGAGATCGAGCGGGATGAGTTGACCAAAGCCTCATCCAGCCTCGCAGAAAGTGAACATTGAGATGTTCTGGAAAGATGTTTTTAGGAAAGTCGTCTATCGCCTCTTCGAATTCCGTTTGTAAAAACGTTAGATTTTTGGTACCGTTCAGACGTGATGACATTATGATGGGACCGATGGCATCATATCGTAATATTCCGAGTTAGAAACACCATGTTTCTTTGGTTCTCAAAGTAATTCCAGTCAGCCACAGGAAAGTCGTCTATCGCCTCTTCGAATTCCGTTTGTAAAAACGTTAGAATTCTGATACTGTTCAGATGTGATGACATAATGATGGGACCGATGACATCATATCGTAATATTCCGAGTTGAAAGCATCGCTATTTTGCAAAAAATGTTGAAACAGCAACAAAAAGCAACAAGCAACAAGCAACAAAAACTCGAAACAGTTGTAGGATATCGATTAGAAGATTTGAAATTGACATATATTTTTTTTCCAACTTGTTAATTTTTGAAGCCAGTACTTGAGTATATTGACGACGTATTTCTGTACAAACATATTCATGTCAGGTATAAAAATTATCGTTAAAGGATAGGAAAACAGAACGAAACAAATCTATAGATTGTATAATTACATACAAACAAAACGCAATTCTACCTCTACAACAACTTCTTCACTTCAATGATCCCATAAATCTCTTGACTGCTCTTAATTTATGGGTATTTTTGACAGATGTACGATCTCCACACCTTTTTTCTTGTGCTGGCAAATGTTCTAAATACTTTTCTTAACCATTGCTTGGTCATCTCCAAAATATTTATAAACGTCTTTTGGCAAACTCAATGAATTTCACTGAATTTCTCTTTCGTTCAAATAATTTTGTTATATTTTGTGACGCTGATTAACCCTCGGCCAGCGTCTTTTCACCCTTGAGACACCCCAGTGTTTCAATAAGAAATCACCTTGGTCCTGTTGAATTTTACAATATGAAGCATCGTCAATTTGCAACATAATAAACAGCATCATGATAATAGCGTGGCAAACCTGCGAAAATAAAAAAGGTCGACAAACATAGTGTCTCCACTTACTTTAACCCTCTATAAAGCCGAGGAATGCTACGAAAATGAAATTTTCTTTAGTAACATATTTTTAGTATGTTACTAAATATACTTTTCTACGATTTTTATGATTTGTTTCAAGTCTGAAAAATATCGGAAAGCGAGACCCTGGCTCCTTCGATATTGGGGAGCGAGTAGAAGCTATATTCCATTAAGAAACATCCGTCATAAACCGGACTCCGAGGATAGGAACGAGTGGGAAGATCACTTACACTAACCTGAGCTCTTTATCTTTGTACTTCCTGTGTCTATCCTTTTTGCAGGGCCGCAGGGCAGGTATGATAATATTCCAGTTTCCACAGTAGCGGAATTATACAATTGAGTATTTATCGAGATTAATCACTTTTCACGAACGCCCAGCGAAGAAGTGGTTAATGCGTTGTCTTCTTCTTTTTTCAAGTGACAACAATTTTTCTTTTGCCACTATATATTATCCAAAAGCAGCGTTACCGCCCTCTTGGTGTCAAATCTAGCCGCGGCTAGTCCAGCAGGCTTCTTTACTTGGGTCTATTATTCTACTAAGTAGAATCTACTTTATACATCTGGACCGTCAAAATATAATTATCGTTTTATATAATAATCATGTCCAAAGACCGTCGAAGGCCGGTGCTGGTCCGCGGGCCGTACTTTGCCCGTCAATGTTCTAGACGATATTGGAGACAGACCTAATTCTGTCATGATATTTACTTTGTGAAATAAACCTGAAATTCAAATACATAATCTAGTTGTGCTATCTGCCCTAATCCAAACTTTGAATCATTTTTGTATTAATATTTTATATCCTAAAGAAAGGGTCACTAGACCAGTTGAGCTCTCTGTTCGGCAATACAAATATTCGCTTTCATCAGGTTAAGGATGCCCAGAAAAGCATCAATATCCGATTTTCTAACAGGCTCCCAACTAGCGTCTCGTTTCTAAGATGCATATAGATTTGTTTGTTCGACTATCTATATGATCGATTACTTCGTCAGAAAAATAGCTTGAAAAATACGCTACAGGAGAAGTCCTGCTCAGAAAAAAAAACTTTAGGTTTTAAGGTGTTTCATCAAATTGATCAGAACTAGGTCTTTCTGTAGTACCCTACGGCTACGTTGTAGTTGTATCCCAATAATTGTCGTCGTCGTCCTCTGAGGATAAGTCTTATGAAGATTCAAAAGAAGACCAAAACATTTCGAGACCGATTTAATACACGTGAAGGTTTGAGTGGTCGTTATATTTGTTCGTCTTCGCTATCTTCAACATTAGGTACATAGGAATATAGGATCAACATTTTCTCATACTTCACTTTCACGACCTAAAAGCGAATCAACAGGACTCCGTGATGACCTATCTTGATGTGAAATAAGATCGTGTCCTTCTAACATTTGACATACATTGAAGTTGGGTTCGGTGCCATCTTCGCCCTCGTACTCATCTACAGAGATGTTCGAATCCACAGATTTGATAATCTTCCTGAATGCATTCAGTTTATAAAGCAAAGACACTTACAATGCCACCAATGCATGTTGGTAAGCAGGCAGTGACACACATATTGCCATCAATAAAAAATTGAATAAAACAATAATTTGTTTACCGAAATACTACGTTAAACAAGATCAGTGAACATAACTTAATCGATACAATTCGTTTTCTTACCATTTTGGCGGAAATCTCCGAAGATCTAACTGGATCAAAAAATTGAACCGCTTATCACCCTTTTCGCAAAATATGGCCGACTTCAATGTGAAGTCAGCCATGATTTTGTCAATATCACGCTTATTTTTGACGTTAAATATATCTAATGCTGCATCATACAAAAATAAAGCAATGATATTCATTAGTACACCCGTGATTTTTTTCTCTCTGGGATTTAAGTCGTGAGTTCCTTTTACCTGATATAATCTGATTGTTGAGTGAGCCGTCGTAGATCTGCATAAATGGCTTTGTGGTTTTTCTTTATATCCCCGCGTGCCACAGCAGCTCCCCCTTCTTCGCTTGCATCCCCCCCAATATTTATGGGACAGTGGGAACATTGCGTCTAAGCTGTTACACGTACTAAAATGGTTTCAACTAACTCTACAAGATGACATCACCCTTTATACAAAATATGGCCGACTTCAATGTGATGTCAGCCATGATTATGTCAATTTCACGCTTATTTTTGACGTTAAACCTTAAAAAGGCGCGAGCCTGTGTAATTAAATATATCCATTGCTGCCATCACACAAAAACAAAGCAGTAATATGAATTAGTACACCAGTGATGTTTCTCTCTTTGGGATTTAAGTCGTGAGTTCCTTTTACCTGATATAATCTGATTGTTGAGCGAGCCGTCGTAGATCTGCATAAATGGCTTCGTTGTTTTTTTGTAGATGCCAGTGTGCCACAGCAGCTCCTCCCTTATCGCTGGCGTTGTGGTTTTTCTGTAAATACCGGTGTGCCATAGCATCTGCTCTTTCGCTGTCACCCCCCTTATTCTCATGGGACAGTGGGAACAAAAATAAAGCAGTGATATTAATTAGTACACCAGTGATGTTTCTCTCTTTGGGATTTAAGTCGTGAGTTCCTTTTACCTGATATAATCTGATTGTTGAGCGAGCCGTCGTAAATCTGCATAAATGGCTTCATTGTTTTTCTGTAGATGCCAGTGTGCCACAGCAGCTCCTCCCTTTTCGCTGGCGTTGTGGTTTTTCTGTAAATACCGGTGTGCCAAAGCATCTGCTCTTTCGCTGTCACCCCCCTTATGCTCATGGGACAGTGGGAACAAAAATAAAGCAGTGATGTCTCTCTCTTTGGGATTTAAGTCGTGAGTTCCATTTACCTGATATAATCTGATTGTTGAGCGAGCCGTCGTAAATCTGCATAAATGGCTTCGTTGTTTTTCTGTAGATGCCAGTGTGCCACAGCAGCTCCTCCCTTTTCGCTGGCGTTGTGGTTTTTCTGTAAATACCGGTGTGCCATAGCATCAGCTCATTCGCTGTCACCCCCCTTATACTCATGGGACAGTGGGAACAAAAATAAAGCAGTGATGTCTCTCTTTGGGATTTAAGTCGTGAGTTAATTTTACCTGATATAATTTAATTTGATTGTTGAGTGAGCCGTCGTAGATCTGCGTGAAAGGCTTCGTAGTTTTTCTGTAAATTCCCGCATGCCACAACAGCTCCTCCTTCGCTCGCCCCAATATTTATGGGACAGTGGGAACATTGCGTCTAAGACACGTACTAAAATGGTTTCAACGAGCTCTACTAGATGACATTTATGAAGGATGTCCAGCGAAATATTTCAACTTTAAAATGCAATTTAAACAAAACTACATCGTTTTTATTTATTTATATTTTCGATGTCCTTAGTCGATGTCCTTGAATTGAACGAGTTCTGACGGTAATATGGCTGTAACGCAACACAATACAATTTTATCGTCCTATTAGTGAAAGCCCAAACAACTTTTTGTGAAATTGTTTTTGGAGCGGACATTTTCAATGACGGCCTCACAAGTCTTTCGTGAATGTTTTGCAATTCCTCGAATATTTTCCTATAATTCCTCTAGGGACACTGGGTTGCTGTTGAAAACTTTACTTTTCAGGTATCCCCAAAGAAATAAGTATTTTGGGGATAAGTCCGGGCTACGAGGTGACCAGTTAATGGCACCTTTGGAAATCACTTTTTGTTCAAAAATTTCACGAAAGGCAAGCATTTAATGAGTCGTTGGAAGTGTGACATGTTGCCCAATCTTGCTGAAACCACGATCGTTGATTAAAACTTGGTACTAAATAAATAAATGCTTGTAATAAATAAATAAATATTCAGGCTTGTTTCTGTACAAGACCGAAAAAAAAAGTTGTTTTGTATTTATTCTTGTAAAAACCTAGCTAAGTTTTAGCTGGAGCTTTAGTTGTTCCTGTTACATTGATATTTGTATATTGGTACTCAGGCTTATTTCTGAACAAGACTGAATTACTGAAGAAAAAAAGTTGATTATTCCAAAAATCTAGCAAAGATTTAGCTGGAGCTTTATTTGCTCCTGCTTAAGACGCTGCCAGTCGACGATTATTTTTGTTCGAAACGAAAAAAGAAATACTTGTGAACAAGCCACATCTCCTATTTTATAATGTATAGTATATGTGAATAAAGATGTACCCATCTTTAATCACTTCGATAAATAATCCTACCGACCGCTGCAATGATGACAAACACACGTCCGCGCGTGGTCCGCCTTAGCTTTTCGAATAAATTAATGATATAAATTATGTATAATTACTTATCAAAAATCTATCCTAATAGAAATCTAGATCTACATATTACCTATCTTTAACAATAAATCACAAGTTGATTTTAATAGTAGGTATATAAAATATTTCGATCATAAATTCTAAAACGTATCATTTTGAAATAATATTTTTATCGTGAAAAGTTTCTGCTATTATGTTTTCAGCTTAATAGAAATCTAGGTAGGAACCTAAAGTAATATACTTATAAAAATAGAAGATGTGGCTTGTTCAGAAGTATTACTTTTTTCGTTCCGAAAAAGAGCAATCAGCGACTGGCAGCCTCTTAACTCTTCGCCCACTCGTTCTTCTATTGCGTACATCTCTATTGCGTACATCTCTATCACGCTCTCCAGGGGACACTTACAAAGAGTGGGTATCCGGGGCTAAAAATGAGTTCTCCACGTCAGCGTCCAGCGGCACGCCATGGTAAGGAGGTTCGGCCATTGTTTCATGCTAAAACATAGGAAAAAAATCTTTGCAAAATACAGATTTCAAAAGCCACCACATGCCAAAAAAAAACTCTGACACTAGAAAATCATAACAAATTATACAGCAAACTAAAGTGGGTTACTACCTCATCGTCTTCGAGGTCGCTTATCCCACTAATGGATCCTTCCTCTTCAGCATACAGCAGATCGAGGAAGTCCGCAGGCGGATCTTCGTTGATGCGCCAATTTGACATGTCTTAAAACAAAAAGTAAATATATTATTGCAAAAACCTAGCTAAGTTTTAGCTGGAGCTTTAGTTGTTCATGTTACATTGATATTTGTATATTGGTACTCAGGCTTGTTTCTGAACAAGACTGAATGACTAAATAACGAAAACGTTTGTTATGATGTATTTATTATTCAAAAAATCTAGCAAAGTTTTAGCTGGAGCTTTATTTGTTCCTGCTAAATTGTTATTTATATATTTTGGTACTCAGGCTTGTTTCTGAACAAGACCGAATTACTAAAGAAAAAAAAGTTGATTATTCCAAAAATCTGGCGCAAAGATTTAGCTGGAGCTTTATTTGCTCCTGCTTAATTGTTATTTAGGCTTGTTTCTGTACAAGACCTAATTACTAAATAACGAAATGTGCATTACTAAAGGTGTATTAATTGAGTCATTATAGAAGCAAAAGTAGCAACATTCACTTTTACTGAAAAGGCAGTAGACGTCTTTTTAGGGTTCCGTACCCAAAGGGTAAAATCGGAACCCTATTACTAAGACTTCGCTGTCCGTCTGTCCGTCTGTCCGTCTGTCTGTCACAGGGCTGTATCTCATGAACCGTGATAGCTAGACAGTTGAAATTTTCACAGATTATGTATTTCTATTGCTGCTCGAACAACAAATACTAAAAACAGAATAAAATAAATATTTAAGGGGGGCTCCCATACAACAAACTTGATTTTTGCATTCCAGCGCCATCTAGTTTCATTTGATGTTACTACGTATTAGTACCATCAAATGAAACCTATTATAGGTACTTTTCGCGGTATCATGCGACCGCTCGGGGTTTGAGAGGTAAGATGAAAGAGGTTTGCGATTCCGCTGGCAGGTGGCGCTATTTTACCACTATCGGTAAAGTAAGTCGGTAAATAGGTGGTACTTCACATGATCCAATAAAAAGTTTGAAATTGAATTATTGAATTCATGTAGTTAGGTAAATAGGTACCTAGGTAGATATTATTAATTTCCAATTAATTTCGAGTTCGAATCCTGGCCGTGCATCAATGGATATTTCTGTTCGAAAAATGTACCTATATGCGCGTTACACGTGTTTATAACAGTGAAGGAAAACATCGTGAGGAAACCTGTTAGTATTCTTGAAAGCGGCGACGGGATTGCAACCTGTCACGTGTGGAATGCTAACTACGTAGTTAGGTAAATAGGTAGGTTACGAGATATTATGAATTATTTTTTATGTTTCTAGGGTTCCGTATCTAAAGGGTAAAAAACGGGACTACTAAGACACCGCTGTCCGTCTGTTTGTTACCAGGCTGTATCTCGTGAACCGTGATAGCTAGACAGTTGAAATTTTCACAGATGATGTATTTCTCTAAAATCAGCATAAAATAAATATTTAAGTGAGACTCCCGTACAACAAACGTGATTTTTTTGCCGTTTTGATAATAGTACGGAACCCTTCGTGCGCGAGTCCGACTCGCACTTGGCCGGTTTTTTTGTTTACGTTGCATGTACCACTTTTTAGTTACATTATGTTACAAGAATAGATAACTAATGATGATAGAATCAGATATTGTAAAACAGAAATCCCTAAGAAACACTACATTTACCAAAATAAAGTAATACATTTAGGATGTTGCTGTTTTTGCATCCAATGTGTGGATAATGCTGCTTTTGAGCCATTCTTAATTGGATGTTGCTGGTTTTGCACCAGTCAATCATGTATATTGCTGCATTTGTAATTACTGTTTTTGTTGATGTTTTATTGTAATAATCTTGATACTTAGGTACTTATTTTTTTCAAAAACCTACAGATATTCCTTTTTACTAGGAAATATTAAGCGAATTTATTAGAAATAGAAAGATGGAACGCTATGATTATGAATTTTAATACTTAGGTTTTATTTTTATATTAAGGTAATAAATAAATTTAAACTTTTTTTATCGTACACTGTTTATTGTTCTAATCATCAATTATTAATATTATTCTTATATAGGTAAGTTTAAGTTTACTTATTTCTTATTATTCACACATGCATGTCATCAATTTCTTCATTTGGCTCGCACAATTCTTCGTTATTGTCACCGTCTTCACCCTGTTGGTTACTATTCTCAGTTTGGTCATCATTATATTCTTGTAGTAACTCTTTGAAAAATTGCAAATTTTCGTTTAGGTGCCAATCGTTACCCCAATGGCTTCTTAGCAAGGTTAGTGTATCTTTTTTTTTAGCGGCAGTTAATTTGTTCGAAGGACGTATTTTTTCTGGATTTATCATAGCGCTTTTTTTTCCTGGTTTACAAACATTTTTGCTAACTCCATCATCGGATTTATAATGTAAATGCCCCTGAATCAAAATATTTCCGGGTCTCTTCGAACGTTTTAAAATGAAACGTTTACTGTTTAAATTTGAAATGCCAGTTGCTCACAGGTTTAAAAACTTCCTGTGAAGCTGTTTTCCAGTCAAGGACTTCGCAATCAGTAGCTCCCAAGGTAGTGACAGTACTAAAGTTTGAAATAATGTCCAAGTATTTTTGGGGGCTATTTATTTCTTCGTGGAGCCGGACTTCCTTTTCAATCTTAGCGAATACCCTGTCAGGTGGTATGTAAGAATGTCCAACTACTGGAAACACTAGTTCAATTTGTTTAACATTTTGAGGAGCTTCTGTCATCCATTTAGCTAACATAGCCAGCATAATAGTGTTTTTGTTCTGGCCTGCACAGCCATCAGCGACAAGTCGAACTATTTGACAAAAGAAGAGAAGTCTGTGTTTTTCAGTCGGTGATACAAGGCTGACGCAATTTCGTTAGCAGCTTTGGGAAAAACATTTTCCGTCCAACAGTAGGCAAACACGTTTGTAGGAGTTAACTTGCTTTTTGATGAGCCCTCCACTATTGTGAAGTTAAACAAATAAATATTTCTCAGGTAGTATAGTATGCGACTTGATCAGGAAGTTTAAGCTTTAAATTTTTTTCACAATCAAATGAAAACGTCTTTAGGTTAGGGTTTTTTTCTCTGACTTTTTCAAAAAATGCTTTAGCTCTCAATTTGTGTAATCTTTGAGAGATCATTAGATCGTTTCGTGCTTGAGAATCATTTTGGCACAAACGTCTGTTCTTGGAGTACCGAAGCCGAGATTGTAGTTACTATTGAATATGTGCCGAAAGTAGGATTTTTTTACTTTTAAATCATGACTAGCTTCTATATTATATTGCTTCCATAATTTATTAATGGACAATTCCGATGATAAATAAATACCTCTTGGTATTCCCTCTACAGTAATGAGGTTCTTGGCATGGAATTTTATTGATAAATCTTTTAATAGCTTCGCGTTTTTGCAGATATTTATTAGAAATACGGTCACCTCCTCTTTTTTCTGTTCAAAGTTGTCCGGTCTCAAAGTATGTCTTCATAATACTTTGCACTCTATATTTCGTGATTTGTAAAACTGTCAAAAAGAATTTTTACTTGTACTTTCTTCTTTGCAGATTTACAGTAAATGTTTGAAATTGAAATTGGTTTGAAATTTTTGCATCGATTATTTTGAATTAGCAGAACGGCGATGTCGTATTACTTTTTTTTTTATCTGCAGCTCCCTTGCCGTGAGCGGATTCAAAAAAGGACCATGTAGATTTCTCGAACCCCAGTTTTTTAATGTTTTGTGTCAAAAGGTAAAAATTTGCTTTTTGCCTATACTGGGTGGTAGGGCCGTCAGAAAAAAAATGAAGTGTAGTGACATTTGGTTTTTAATTTTTAATGTATTTTAAAATCGGTGTCAAGTGTGCCCATATAGCTATTGGATTGTGATTGTTATTGGGTGAAATAGTGCAGAAAGATTTCTCTGGAATGTCTTGTTCGTTTTTATAATACATTACTCCAGTGTGTAGTGAAAACGCTTGTTTGGATGCACCAAAATGAGTTGCCTGTAAGGCCTGTACCTCTTCACTCATTTTGGCAACATAATTTTCTGAAAAATCACAATGAATTATGCATTCAGTAGCCGTTAGTTTTTCTTTACATGTCTTGTACATTGTGTATGCATGGTATATACAGGGTGTTTGGAAGCTGGGTGCAAAGCCTTAAGAGGGTGTTAGTTTAGACCATCTAGAACATTTTGAGCCATAGTTGTCCTAACCAAAGTCTGTTTTTTTTTAGGGAATTTTTACGTTTTTAGTACTAAAAACCCAAAATTTGCCAATTATGTGCTAATAACTCATAGTTTATGAGGAAATGTCAATTTTTGTTAATGTATTTGATTAGCCTAATGTGTGTTTAATGATATCAAAGCATTTTAAAGCACCTATTTTAGTAAAAAAATAATTTTCAGTTCATTTAAACTCAAAAGAAAAAATGAAAATGAAAAAGTTTGATTTCAATTGACAATTAAGAAAAAAAAAAAAAAGTTACAGATGTTCAGACAATTTTAAAAACATGCTGAGTTATTGCTCTTTCTTTTGAGGTATCATTTACCTAGATATCTTTAAAAATTTTGAAGTTAAAGTGCCTAAACCAGTTAAGGTCCGTGATATCGATTTTGAAGGAGATAAAAAAAAATACAGTTTTTGATTAATCAATTTAATTTTGATGCTCAAAATGGCTTCCGCCATTGCGTATACATTTACGACAACGGTTTCTCACTTCTGTCGTGGTGATTTTCAGCAGCATTTCCTGCTTCATGGTTGTGAATGCTGTCTCAATCCTTTGAAGTAATTCTTCTCTCGTAGATATTTCGCTAAAGTACACAAGCACCTTTGCCCGTCCCCACACAAAAAAATCTAACGGGGTCAGGTCGGGCGATCGTGCGGGCCAAGGGATGGGCCCATCTCTGCCAATCCAGCTGTCAGGAAAACTGTTGTCGAGATGTTCCCTTTCCCTGACAGTTAACGTCCAATGTGCTGGACATCCATCTTGTTGAAAGATGATTGGCCTGTCCGTATTTAATATGGGTACTTCGGCTTCATTCAGGAGTTCTAGTAAATGGTTTTCCAGAAAATCCAGATAATTCTCACCATTTAAATTATCAGGTAAAATGTGTGGCCCAATCAATGTTCGTCCGATTACTCCAGCCCATACATTTATTGAAAACTTTGCTTGGAAAGACACCTAAAACAAAAATGCATTTTAATTGAAGTGTTTTGATAAAGAGTTGATAAACTTCTGCAATTAAATTGATAAACATTTATTTGTATTACCTGTTTTTTCCAATGCGGATTGCTGTCCTTGTCCGTCCATTCATGTAAATTATGGAAGTTCGTGATGCCTTCTCTTGAAAATTTGGACTCATCAGTCCACAGGATCGATTTAAGAAACCATCCGTCATCATTATCGCTGTTGAGCATGAATCGGCAGAACCGCATTCTTCTCCCAGGATCGGTTTCTACCAAGCCTTGCACGCCTGTACCGCGAAACGGATACTTTTTCTCCCGGTGCATAGTACTCCACACTTTCCATATCGAAAGGTTTAAGTTTCTCGCTACAACTCTGACGCTGGTTGTAGGATCCGCTTCAAAGGCTGCTATTATTGCCTCCTCATCGTCGGGGTGATGTCTTCCCGGATTTACTCCGGGTTCTGCGTGATGTATACCAGATTCAGAAAGCCTACGATACGTGTTGTAAAAAACACGGACATTAGGAACCCTGAAATTAAATGAAATTATGTATTGACGACATCTGTTACAGATCATCCTGCTTCAATTTATTGGGTTCTGCATAAAAATTGACAAAAAATTGCTTAACGTCGGTCATTGCTTGTAAAATCAGGTTATTTAAATTAATGAAAAAAACTTACAATAAAATCTCCCCTACGTGTATTTTAACAGTTGTTCGAAATGTCCACCTTCATTTTCTAAACACAGCTGAGCGCGGCGCTGCAAATTGTCTTTAATTTTACGCACCACACGTGTTTGCGATTTCACTGTCGCAAAAGCAGCTAAAATTTTGTCTTTTAATTGTTCCACCGTCACGGACTCGCGTTCATACACAATTCTCTTAATTTCCCCCCACAAAAAAAAATCTAGCGGGGTAAGATCAGGCGAACGCGCTGGCCAAGCCACGGGTCCACCGCGGCCGATCCATCGTTCTCCAAACTCATTATCTAAATACGCACGCACTTCACTAAAGTAGTGAGCTGGAGCTCCATCCTGTTGATAGTACATATCGACTAGATATGTCAACGGTACATCTTCCAAAAGTTCTGGCACCACAGTCCTAAGCATATCTAGATAGAGTCTACCAGTCAAACTGCCTTCAATAAAATATGGCCCGATGACACAATCGTTTATTATCCCGGCCCATACGTTAACACTAAACCGCACTTGAAAAGCGTCTCTGCGCGTAACGTGTGGATTTCGACCACGAGCACTCCACCAATGTTCGTTGTGTACATTAAATAGTCCGATCCGCGTAAAAGTTGCTTCGTCAGACCACAAAATGTTTGTGTGTAGGTTTTGTAGCAACCAATTACAAAATCGCATTCTCGGTGCATAGTCGGCGAGGACGATATCTTGTACCCGATGAAAGTGGTACGGATACATCCCTGACACATTCAGTAATTTCCAGACGTAATATTGGCTTACATTGAACCGTCTAGCTGCTTGTCTCGTGCTCGCTTGCGGATTTTGATTAAAGAACCTCTTTATCATCCGATACATGCTTCTCGGATGCACAGGTCTTCTCCCTCTAGCTTGAGCATGCGCTGGGACATGGAAGCTGCCGAAATCCAGAAGGTTCTGAGTGGAACTTAAAATTCTTTCTATTGACGGCGGATTTTGGTCAGGGTATCTTTCCCGCCATTTTTGCTGCGTATCACGCAGACTCCCGGTTTCACTGTACCATAACACCATGTTTAGGTACTGATTATTTGAAAACTGTACACGACTATTTGCTCGGGTTCTAGGCATCTTGGTTCATATTCTTACGGTCCTAGTTCAATGACTCACGCACACATCCCGCCAAAAGTTTACGCATAACTAATTAACTAATTACCTATCCCGACCAATAAGACGATATTGAGGAAACAGGAGGAAAACTGTGGACAAGGATCACAAGCGAAAGAGGAAAGTGGAAGGAATTGGAGGAGGCCTATGCCAAAGGGCACACAGACTAAAAAAAAAAAAAAAAAAATTTAGGTTAACATTATAATTAGGTAATAAATAATTTAAGTAATTCGTTTTATAAAATGTAGTAATAGAATAGTTTACCATTAGCTCCTAATTTTTGTACTTACGTTTCACTTTTATGTCTGAATAAATGGCTTTATTATTATTATTATTATTATTATTATTATCCCGACCAAACGAACTGAACCCGACGCGCGCGCCGGTGGGGGTGTGGGGGCGGGGCGTGTCTAGGAAGAGTGGCAACGTCGCAAAGTGCTGGGTTAGTAAGTAGGTAGGTATAGGTACCTATTGTTTTTTAGGTCTCAGTTTCAATGAAGTCTGTTTGATGCGTTGCCAAATGTACGGTAGGCATCTTATTACACTCGCAAAGTTTTGTGTACTTAGTTCAACTAAATTAACTTGATACTTTAAATGTTTTTTATCCGAATATTATTTTTTAAATATTTTAACAAAAAAAAACACTGATATTATGAACATATCTGAATACATTGACTTTGTCTGCATCGTTTAAATTGATTACATTTTTTTTTTTAAATGTGTATTATTTTTTCATGAAACCAAACTATTACGTATACTGAACCACCCATATCAATTTGACGTGTGTTTACGATTTCACCCTGTAGTTCTCTCATCTCCCCATCGTGCCATGTTGAATACAAAAACCAACAAAAGAAAAACTTGACCTTCGAAATCAAAACAAAAAACGTGCGCCTACGACCACAACGAGTCGGCTACTGGCATGCCCGTAGCTGTCGCGTCTGTTCACACGTGCCAGGTAAGCAGACCCCCGCGTCCCCTCCCTCAACTGGCATTCAAGAAAATCAAATGTTGTGCTAGCTACTTGCAACTAGCTAGCTTCCAGTTACAGGCATGCCAGTTGGTGGATACACATGCCTGTAGCTGGCGCTTGCAAGGAGCTGGTATGCTAGTGTGCAAGCTACTGGCATGTGTATCCCCAGCTTCATGCATGTTGAACTCAGTTTCACGAAAGTAGTTTCGGTATATGCGAAAGTAATTTCGTAAAAAAAAATGTGTCGTGAAATCCACAGTATTGCAGTAACCATGGCGCCATCAGCATCAAAGCTATATTTTTCTATATTCAATGTAGCTAAAGAGATGCTTATATATAAACTTAAAAAAAGACTATCAAGAAAAAAGGACGTTGGTGGATTCGAGGATGGTTAACAAGAAGGCATTTGGGTGCAATGAAGTTAATCTCTGAATTAGCAGATGATATAATTTTTGAAATTGAACATAATTTTATTTTTTTTACTGAGAAGAGTGTCCAATAAAATATCTAAACAGGATACGATAATGTCGAGAAGCGTTACCCGCAAAACTTAATTTTCAAATAACTCTGCGCTTTTTAGCATCTGGAAATAGTTTTAAGTCTTTATCATACGAATTCAGGGTGCCATCATGTAGTATATCGAAATTTGTGCCTGAGATCCTGGATGCAGTCTACGAAGAATTAAAAAACTTTATTGAGGTAAGCACAAATATTTTTATTTTTTATTTGTTAAGTAGCTACAATAAACAACTTAGGGTATTTAAAAATTAATATTGATCATAACTCAATTCGGACTGCGGCATAGAAGTATCATGAATGCTTGCTACAGCCCGTGCGAGTACGTCGTAGTCCTCATCATAAGTATACTCGTTGTCTGTTACACCACTGGTACCACTGGTAGAAGTCAAGGTATCGAGTTCCGAGGATGTAGCTGGAAGGCGAACTTGTTGAGTGGATGTCCGTTGTTTTGCTAATTTGATTCGTTGCTTTCGGACTGTTGACAAAATCATTTCCTCAGTTTCCAGAGCTATTTCTAGAGGAAGTTGCCGTAATTGTTGAGCTATAGTTTGTCCAAAAAGATCAAATTCATCATTAGTAACATTTGAAAAGTGCTGCGTTGAAACTTTTTCTAATGCATCTACTGCCTGCAGTAGTGGATCTTTTATTTCTTGTAGGTATGGATGGTACGGTAAACTCTTGGCTCTCGGATTCTGAAGTAGTAGTATTCTGGGTATTTGGTGTCTGAAACAATGAATTAAATTTATTATTGAACTTTTTTTTCTTTACAGATGGCAAACACAAGAAACTTGGAGCGAGATAGTTGATGGTTTTAGTGAAAAATGTAATTTTCCGTTATGTGGTGGCGCTATAGATGGCAAACATGTCCAAATACGTTGTCCAGCGCGTTCAGGAACTGATTACTATAATTACAAGGGAACTTTCAGTACATATAGTCCTTCTAGCAGTCTGTGACAGTAATTTAAAATTTAGATATATTAACGTGGGTCATTATGGCCGTGCTTCTGATGGGGGAATTTTTGCTAGATCAAATTTAAAAACAATGTTGGAGGAACGCTCTTTGAACGCTCCTGAAGGAATAGTTTTGTTGGGAGATCAAGCTTTCCCCCTAACCGAATATCTTATGACACCATATAGTCGTTGATTAAACTTATCAAACAAACAAAAAATTTTCAACTACAGATTAAGCAGAGCTCGAAGGACTATAGAAAATTCTTTTGGTGTCTTAGTTAGTAAGTTTAGAATATTCGAGAAGCCTATCGCGGTATTGCCAGAAACTGTGGACAAAATAATATAGACATGTTGTGTCTTGCATAATTGGCTGAAAACTATTTCATCGACTTATACTTACCACATTTTCTGTATTTTCTCTCGTGTAACTGTCAATATTTTTCAAAAAATCCAAATGAGATAGCCAAGGAATTTTAGAAATATACAGATCATTAGTTGCCATACCCGTAGTATTAGATTTTTTTGTCTTTAACTACTCATTGTTGTAAGTATTTCGAAGTGATCGTATTTTATCAACAACTTTTTTAACATTTTGCATCTCCATGGCTTCCATAATTATTTTGTAGGCCGCATCTCGGGCATCCCTATATTTATATTGTAGGTGTTTCGGATCCCAGAGACACTCTTGTCGCTGATATTCATTAATGAGATGTATATTTTTATCTGTACTCCATCGTTGGTTTGCCATTTTCAACGCTTGAAGCGCGCGCGATGATAAAAATACAGACGTCCGCACAGCGCAGGCGCTTTCGCGACACTAATTTCACGTCGCGTCTACACTATGAAATTAAGGTAAAGTCACTAATGGTCGACATTTTAATGAAAACACAAAGTTTATATGAAAGTAGTTATATATTTATTAAACAAAACAATTACAGTTTTTTTTATATGAATGCAAATTTGAAAATTATCTTAAGTAATAAAATTTCCAATAATCAACATACTTTAATTATTATTAATATTTTTTTTAATATTGTCTTAAGTACTAATAGATAACATCACAAAAAACGAAAATCACCTTAAATAGACAGTCAAATGCACTAATAGTTGACATAACATTAAATTAATGCAGTTGGAGCATCAGTGTGCTTGAAACACTTAATTTAGAGATAATAATTACTTATCCATCAACCTCTAAGGCACTATCAAATTTGTACTTAATTCTATCACCAGTTATAATCATATTTGGTACATCAAGGACTTTAATTATTTGAGATTCAGTTATAACACTGATATCCCTATCATTTTCTTTGAATACTGTTTTAGACTCATCACATGCTACCATGGCCATAACTTCAATGTCTGCTTTAGTTACTTTTTGGACAATACAAACATATTTGTGATATTTCTTTTTGCCAGGAAATTTTACAATAACATAGTCACCTTGCTTAATTCTATTCTCTTCGTCACTTCTCTCTTCCTTGCTTTTTTCTTCCTCATTTCTTTCTTCTTCGTTTTCCTCATCAGTGACTTCATCAGAAATATCATTCACGCTGTCTCCAGATTCTTCCCATTCATCTTCGGTAGTTGAGCTATTATAGTCAGTCTTTTTACGTTTATTTTTTATATTTTTTTTACATTCCTTGAGTAACTTCTTATCAGTCTTAAGCTTTCGTGCTTTTTCAATCTCTTCTTTTCTTTTTTTCCTTTCCTCAGCTCTTCTTTTTCTCTCATTCTCTAATTCAGTCTTTTTCTTCTCTTTGTTTTCATGGTATCTTTGCCATTCCAAAGATGATATAACAGATGGCACTTTTTCTTTCCTTCTTCCTTTTGAGTTTTGTTTAGGAGTTGGCCAAAACAATGCTCTTTTAAATGGACTAGGTATTACCATATTATCTGCATTCGTCCTTGGACATCTATCTTGTGGCCTATAAGTACTTGATATTCGTGGGTCTATCAACGATCCTGTGTTTATTGTGCTTTCGAGATTTTGAGTAGTGCTCTCCTGGACTTCTTTGAGCGGAGTTTTAGGGTCTTCATTTGGGGGTAAATATTGGAACTGAAAATCCAAATTTACAGCTTGTGATGTGGATGGCATAGTCAAGGGATCGCTACTCGGGATTGTATTAAGCGGTGGTAATAATCGAGTTGTACTGCCTTGTTCTGATGCAGAATTATTCAAGGTAGAGAGATTTTCAGTTGCTTGTAAGACATTTTTAGTTTTTGTTAGTGTATTATTATAATGACTTGATGTAGGTGGTTCTGTCACTGATCCTGTGTTTATTGTGCCTTCGAGATTTTGAGTAGCGCTTTCTTGTACTTCTTTGCAGGGAGTTTTAGGGTCTTCATTTGGGGATAAATGTTGGAACTGACAATCCAAGTTTTCAGCTTGTGATGTGGGTGGCATTGTCAATGGATCGCTACTCGGGACTGCCTGACACGGAGTTATACTGCCTTGTTCTGATGTGGTATTATTCAAGGTAGAGATGTTTTCAGTTGTTGGCAAGACATCTTCTTTAGTTTTTGTCAATAGGTCTTCAATCTTTTTATAAAATTGAAACAACCCAATATTTTCTTCAATTTTTTCTGAAGCAATATATTTGTCCAGGAATTTAAGGCCCATTTCCAGTTCTTTAATTTTCGCCATTTTTTGTATTGCCATGAACTCATCTGTTGGTTGTTCTGGTGCAGAGCACACTTCATTGGGATTCCAAGGTGAGAGCCCACATTTACGGAATCCGTTTATAAACATCTCAGGTGTCAATGTTTCTGTCAGAACTTGATGGAGCAAAGGACAGAAATGTACTTTCCTCAAGGTGGGGGCATCGATGTTCTCTAATCTCCAAGACTGCACAGCAGTTCTCCACGCGCCCTTTAAGCTCCTGAAAATAGCCACATCCATGGGCTGTAATAGATGTGTGGCATTAGGATACAGAGCAATTAGGATTATCCCATTTTCTGAACAAAACTTGCTCAGGTGGAATGACATATGTGACGTGTGCCCATCCATAAATAATATGATTGGTTTTTGAATACCATTGTCATTCAACCATTTATCAAATATATTGCAGATATATTCGTAAAATGTCTCCATCGTCATCCAACCACTGTCGGACCGTCCAATACCCCAAGTAGCAGGAACTGACAAGCTTAATTCTCTTGGTATTCTTAAATACTTAAAAATAACCATTGGCGGTAGAACTTGACCAGCAGCATTACCACCTAAAAGAACTGTGAAACATTCTTTTTCGTCCGAGTTAACTTGTTGGTACACAGATTTTTCGCCTTTAGGTGCTAGTACCTTGTTCCCTTTCGGATTCAAAAAAAATGCAGTCTCATCCATATTGAATATACGATGAGGTTCAGCCAAAATATTTGTGTGGTTGTTTTCTTGAAGATACATGCTAACTTCTTCATACCAATTCTTTAACTGTGACGTTGTGACTGCAGCTCTGGATGATGTTAAATTTTGAGGCTGTCTAGGGATAAGCTCTGGGTGTCGTTTCAAAAAACTGTTGTACCACCTTTTGCCAGGCCTCCCATTTTTAAATGGAGTTTCTAAATTCAAATCATCAACAATTTTTTTTACACTGTCCTGTAAGTTCTCTTTCCCAATTGGGAAGCCTCGTTTTACCATTGCTTTCGCCCAGTTTACGAGTAAAGCTTCGGTATCATCTGAGATGTAGCATGCTCGACCCATTTTTCGTTTTATTGGTGTCTTACCCTTTACTTTATTCAGCAAAGTTACCCTAGGTACCCCAAATTTTTTTGCCGCAGTTGACGTCGGAACTCCTCGTCTGCATTCTCGAATAGCGGCTTCCATATCAGCCTCAGAGTAACGAAACATCTGTCCTTTTATTGGCGGCATAGTTATCAGTCTGGAACAATAGGACCAATAATTGACATCATGTATACCCCAATAATAGACACCATGTCTACCTTTAGTTACAGTGATCCTACATTGTTAATATCTCGACAGCAATATTTTCATTAAGAATAGAGTTCAAAAACGCACCGAACCGTACATAAGAGTTTAACATGTTGAAACACTAATGGATGACACGTCTGTCATCTATTAGATATTCTGTTTTTTTTAGAACTAATAGTAGACATGTTACAATTTGTCAGAAAAATATAAGCAAACAGAAGAAAAGCGCGCTTATCACTAACCCAAGTTGTTATTAATACTTATACAAATGAATAAAAAGTATTTTTATAAGAAATATGGATTCAAAACTCACCTTATAATTTCGGCGTCCTTAACCTAAAAATTAGGAAATCGCGGAACGCGTGCTCACTCCGTCACATGTTTGGCAACGACTGACGCCATTTTGAAGTTTCGTTCAGAAACTGTCGGGAGTTTTTGAGAACAATTCATAGATGGTGCTAGCTGTGCTATGGTGTTGTAGTAAGAGTCATTTTACTAAAGTTGTTTTTAATACAAGGATTTTTTTTCGTAGGTGTCATCCTTTAGGTCAATGTCTGGCATTAGTGACTTTACCTTAGGTAGATACTTAATAGGCTAAAAACTTGATAATTGACTGATTAAACTGATTTTAAAATAATTTAATAATAGACGTGACAAATGTTAATAATACGTACGTATACGTACATACGTTAATAATACCTAGTAGTTTAGTAAATATTATTAATTTTGCCTTTTACCTACTTAGACCCCATTTAAAAGTAGCAAAGTTGACATTATGGACTATTAAAAATAACCTATTGTGGGTTCGGTAATATCGAAGTCGTCAATCTACTACCTGCTACCCATACGATCGAATCTTTTTAACCCGATCACAATACAAACGGGTCGCGATCGACCCGGGTTATTAGAAATGATCGACTTACACAGGTCTAAGTTTTATAATAAATACACACTACTTACTGTTGGGAAATACGGTAAAACAAGCACTGAAAATTCTGAGACGCACTGACACACACACTCACGGCTGCGAAATTCAACTGTCAATAAAATATTGTACGACCACAGACAAAACAATATTTTTCGTTCGGAATGTAGATAATATATCAAAGAACGTAACTCATCAAACTTCTTCATACCAAAGTAGTCTCTAACTGTGTGAAAATAAGGTTTCTAATCGGATGAAGAGCGCGAACGCCGGCGTTCGTTTGGGGTTTAACGGTCGGGCGACATGACGTCACAGCCCGAACGCCGGCGTTCGGTCGGGGATTGAAGGGTTAAATTATCAGGTAAAATGTGTGGCCCAATCAATGTTCGTCCGATTACTCCAGCCCATACATTTATTGAAAACTTTGCTTGGAAAGACACCTAAAACAAAAATGCATTTTAATTGAAGTGTTTTGATAAAGAGTTGATAAACTTCTGCAATTAAATTGATAAACATTTATTTGTATTACCTGTTTTTTCCAATGCGGATTGCTGTCCTTGTCCGTCCATTCATGTAAATTATGGAAGTTCGTGATGCCTTCTCTTGAAAATTTGGACTCATCAGTCCACAGGATCGATTTAAGAAACCATCCGTCATCATTATCGCTGTTAAGCATGAATCGGCAGAACCGCATTCTTCTCCCAGGATCGGTTTCTACCAAGCCTTGCACGCCTGTACCGCGAAACGGATACTTTTTCTCCCGGTGCATAGTACTCCACACTTTCCATATCGAAAGGTTTAAGTTTCTCGCTACAACTCTGACGCTGGTTGTAGGATCCGCTTCAAAGGCTGCTATTATTGCCTCCTCATCGTCGGGGTGATGTCTTCCCGGATTTACTCCGGGTTCTGCGTGATGTATACCAGATTCAGAAAGCCTACGATACGTGTTGTAAAAAACACGGACATTAGGAACCCTGAAATTAAATGAAATTATGTATTGACGACATCTGTTACAGATCATCCTGCTTCAATTTATTGGGTTCTGCATAAAAATTGACAAAAAATTGCTTAACGTCGGTCATTGCTTGTAAAATCAGGATATTTAAATTAATGAAAAAAACTTACAATAAAATCTCCCCTACGTGTATTTTAACAGTTGTTCGAAATGTCCACCTTCATTTTCTAAACACAGCTGAGCGCGGCGCTGCAAATTGTCTTTAATTTTACGCACCACACGTGTTTGCGATTTCACTGTCGCAAAAGCAGCTAAAATTTTGTCTTTTAATTGTTCCACCGTCACGGACTCGCGTTCATACACAATTCTCTTAATTTCCCCCCACAAAAAAAAATCTAGCGGGGTAAGATCAGGCGAACGCGCTGGCCAAGCCACGGGTCCACCGCGGCCGATCCATCGTTCTCCAAACTCATTATCTAAATACGCACGCACTTCACTAAAGTAGTGAGCTGGAGCTCCATCCTGTTGATAGTACATATCGACTAGATATGTCAACGGTACATCTTCCAAAAGTTCTGGCACCACAGTCCTAAGCATATCTAGATAGAGTCTACCAGTCAAACTGCCTTCAATAAAATATGGCCCGATGACACAATCGTTTATTATCCCGGCCCATACGTTAACACTAAACCGCACTTGAAAAGCGTCTCTGCGCGTAACGTGTGGATTTCGACCACGAGCACTCCACCAATGTTCGTTGTGTACATTAAATAGTCCGATCCGCGTAAAAGTTGCTTCGTCAGACCACAAAATGTTTGTGTGTAGGTTTTGTAGCAACCAATTACAAAATCGCATTCTCGGTGCATAGTCGGCGAGGACGATATCTTGTACCCGATGAAAGTGGTACGGATACATCCCTGACACATTCCGTAATTTCCAGACGTAATATTGGCTTACATTGAACCGTCTAGCTGCTTGTCTCGTGCTCGCTTGCGGATTTTGATTAAAGAACCTCTTTATCATCCGATACATGCTTCTCGGATGCACAGGTCTTCTCCCTCTAGCTTGAGCATGCGCTGGGACATGGAAGCTGCCGAAATCCAGAAGGTTCTGAGTGGAACTTAAAATTCTTTCTATTGACGGCGGATTTTGGTCAGGGTATCTTTCCCGCCATTTTTGCTGCGTATCACGCAGACTCCCGGTTTCACTGTACCATAACACCATGTTTAGGTACTGATTATTTGAAAACTGTACACGACTATTTGCTCGGGTTCTAGGCATCTTGGTTCATATTCTTACGGTCCTAGTTCAATGACTCACGCACACATCCCGCCAAAAGTTTACGCATAACTAATTAACTAATTACCTATCCCGACCAATAAGACGATATTGAGGAAACAGGAGGAAAACTGTGGACAAGGATCACAAGCGAAAGAGGAAAGTGGAAGGAATTGGAGGAGGCCTATGCCAAAGGGCACACAGACTAAAAAAAAAAAAAAAAAAATTTAGGTTAACATTATAATTAGGTAATAAATAATTTAAGTAATTCGTTTTATAAAATGTAGTAATAGAATAGTTTACCATTAGCACCTAATTTTTGTACTTACGTTTCACTTTTATGTCTGAATAAATGGCTTTATTATTATTATTATTATTATTATTATTATTATTATTATTATCCCGACCAAACGAACTGAACCCGACGCGCGCGCCGGTGGGGGTGTGGGGGCGGGGCGTGTCTAGGAAGAGTGGCAACGTCGCAAAGTGCTAGGTTAGTAAGTAGGTAGGTATAGGTACCTATTGTTTTTTAGGTCTCAGTTTCAATGAAGTCTGTTTGATGCGTTGCCAAATGTACGGTAGGCATCTTATTACACTCGCAAAGTTCTGTGTACTTAGTTCAACTAAATTAACTTGATACTTTAAATGTTTTTTATCCGAATATTATTTTTTAAATATTTTAACAAAAAAAAAACACTGATATTATGAACATATCTGAATACATTGACTTTGTCTGCATCGTTTAAATTGATTACATAAGTTGTTTTTTTTTTTAAATGTGTATTATTTTTTCATGAAACCAAACTATTACGTATACTGAACCACCCATATCAATTTGACGTGTGTTTACGATTTCACCCTGTAGTTCTCTCATCTCCCCATCGTGCCATGTTGAATACAAAAACCAACAAAAGAAAAACTTGACCTTCGAAATCAAAACAAAAAACGTGCGCCTACGACCACAACGAGTCGGCTACTGGCATGCCCGTAGCTGTCGCGTCTGTTCACACGTGCCAGGTAAGCAGACCCCCGCGTCCCCTCCCTCAACTGGCATTCAAGAAAATCAAATGTTGTGCTAGCTACTTGCAACTAGCTAGCTTCCAGTTACAGGCATGCCAGTTGGTGGATACACATGCCTGTAGCTGGCGCTTGCAAGGAGCTGGTATGCTAGTGTGCAAGCTACTGGCATGTGTATCCCCAGCTTCATGCATGTTGAACTCAGTTTCACGAAAGTAGTTTCGGTATATGCGAAAGTAATTTCGTAAAAAAAAATGTGTCGTGAAATCCACAGTATTGCAGTAACCATGGCGCCATCAGCATCAAAGCTATATTTTTCTATATTCAATGTAGCTAAAGAGATGCTTATATATAAACTTAAAAAAAGACTATCAAGAAAAAAGGACGTTGGTGGATTCGAGGATGGTTAACAAGAAGGCATTTGGGTGCAATGAAGTTAATCTCTGAATTAGCAGATGATATAATTTTTGAAATTGAACATAATTTTATTTTTTTTACTGAGAAGAGTGTCCAATAAAATATCTAAACAGGATACGATAATGTCGAGAAGCGTTACCCGCAAAACTTAATTTTCAAATAACTCTGCGCTTTTTAGCATCTGGAAATAGTTTTAAGTCTTTATCATACGAATTCAGGGTGCCATCATGTAGTATATCGAAATTTGTGCCTGAGATCCTGGATGCAGTCTACGAAGAATTAAAAAACTTTATTGAGGTAAGCACAAATATTTTTATTTTTTATTTGTTAAGTAGCTACAATAAACAACTTAGGGTATTTAAAAATTAATATTGATCATAACTCAATTCGGACTGCGGCATAGAAGTATCATGAATGCTTGCTACAGCCCGTGCGAGTACGTCGTAGTCCTCATCATAAGTATACTCGTTGTCTGTTACACCACTGGTACCACTGGTAGAAGTCAAGGTATCGAGTTCCGAGGATGTAGCTGGAAGGCGAACTTGTTGAGTGGATGTCCGTTGTTTTGCTAATTTGATTCGTTGCTTTCGGACTGTTGACAAAATAATTTCCTCAGTTTCCAGAGCTATTTCTAGAGGAAGTTGCCGTAATTGTTGAGCTATAGTTTGTCCAAAAAGATCAAATTCATCATTAGTAACATTTGAAAAGTGCTGCGTTGAAACTTTTTCTAATGCATCTACTGCCTGCAGTAGTGGATCTTTTATTTCTTGTAGGTATGGATGGTACGGTAAACTCTTGGCTCTCGGATTCTGAAGTAGTAGTATTCTGGGTATTTGGTGTCTGAAACAATGAATTAAATTTATTATTGAACTTTTTTTTCTTTACAGATGGCAAACACAAGAAACTTGGAGCGAGATAGTCGATGGTTTTAGTGAAAAATGTAATTTTCCGTTATGTGGTGGCGCTATAGATGGCAAACATGTCCAAATACGTTGTCCAGCGCGTTCAGGAACTGATTACTATAATTACAAGGGAACTTTCAGTACATATAGTCCTTCTAGCAGTCTGTGACAGTAATTTAAAATTTAGATATATTAACGTGGGTCATTATGGCCGTGCTTCTGATGGGGGAATTTTTGCTAGATCAAATTTAAAAACAATGTTGGAGGAACGCTCTTTGAACGCTCCTGAAGGAATAGTTTTGTTGGGAGATCAAGCTTTCCCCCTAACCGAATATCTTATGACACCATATAGTCGTTGATTAAACTTATCAATCAAACAAAAAATTTTCAACTACAGATTAAGCAGAGCTCGAAGGACTATAGAAAATTCTTTTGGTGTCTTAGTTAGTAAGTTTAGAATATTCGAGAAGCCTATCGCGGTATTGCCAGAAACTGTGGACAAAATAATATAGACATGTTGTGTCTTGCATAAATGGCTGAAAACTATTTCATCGACTTATACTTACCACATTTTCTGTATTTTCTCTCGTGTAACTGTCAATATTTTTCAAAAAATCCAAATGAGATAGCCAAGGAATTTTAGAAATATACAGATCATTAGTTGCCATACCCGTAGTATTAGATTTTTTTGTCTTTAACTACTCATTGTTGTAAGTATTTCGAAGTGATCGTATTTTATCAACAACTTTTTTAACATTTTGCATCTCCATGGCTTCCATAATTATTTTGTAGGCCGCATCTCGGGCATCCCTATATTTATATTGTAGGTTTTTCGGATCCCAGAGACACTCTTGTCGCTGATATTCATTAATGAGATGTATATTTTTATCTGTACTCCATCGTTGGTTTGCCATTTTCAACGCTTGAAGCGCGCGCGATGATAAAAATACAGACGTCCGCACAGCGCAGGCGCATTCGCGACACTAATTTCACGTCGCGTCTACACTATGAAATTAGTTGCATGACACTAATTTCACCAAAAAATCGCGCACCGCACGAAACTCATTTGCATACATGAAATTAATGCATGCATTACGAAAATATTAAATTACACGTGAAACTGTTGGTATACCTAACGTCCATAGTGACCACACACGATTCAAGCATGCCTGTGCGGTCTCAGTTCTGTGCCTGTGACAAACCGAAGAAGTCGTGTTGTGCACTAAGTATTTTGTGAAATATGCCACCGGTTCTATCTAAAGTGACACCTACAAATGATGACGTTTTGGCTATTGTTGGTTTGGTGCTAGCTATTAAGAAAAAAGAGAAGTGTAAGAAGAAACGTTCTGTATGGTGTAAAGAATGGTTACTGAAAAGAAATAAGTATTCCCACACCAACCTTTTAAATGAATTGAAATTCGCTCCGAAGGACTGGCACAATTATTTGCGTATGGATGAAAACACATATTTGGAACTCTTGTCCTTAGTAACGCCATTGACTTATTGGTTTTGTTGATTTATTTATAGATATTGATGTCCTCTTTAAAACTGTAGTAGGTACATCACTTTGCTCTATTGTCAACATTTCCGCAGCGTACGCGTTGGTTTACATTATCGAAGTTTTCATACGGATCCCTAACGTTTTTGAAAATATTCTATAGCCTATGTTCATCAGGGATAATGTAGGATTCTAATGGTAAAAGAATTTTTCAAATCGGTCCAGTAGTTTCGGAGCTTATTCATTACAAACAAACAAACACACAAACAATCAAATCTTTCCTCTTTATAATATTAGTATAGAAGTATAGATTAAACTTAAGCATAAAATTCTGCAACCATTTAGCTCTGAAATGCCATCAACTTAAATCATGAGATCAAAAGTTACACAAGATAAAATACAAAACTAAAAAATTATTCTCCCCACTCCATAAACAAAATGTCGTCTTCTATGAAAATGTTCCCATCTTTTCTTGATATCTGATGCTCCTTTAGGATAGAAACAACGTTTTCTTTTTTATTTCACATCGTTCATTCCTGGAATACCATGACCATCCGCCTAAATAATTTTTTTGAAGGACAGATACGGTTATTTTTTCAGGACCTACTTTGCTAATGCATCCAGGGAATAAACTTCCTTCTTCTCTGAAGACACAAAACATACCGTTTGCAAAACCATCCAATTGTCCTTTTTCAGTGCTGTTTGATGTTTCATGAGTTTCTAATAGAATGCCGTCAGAGCTTACAACATACTCTTGTATAAAAGTGAGCTCTTCGGCACATTCTTCTTGATTTTCAAAGTAATTATTCGCAGAATGCAAAACTTCTTGAGACAAGTCTTCCTCTATGTCATCTTCAATTTCTTGAATTACGTCTTCAATACGTGTTTTTTCATTTCTTTGTGGTCCATTTTTTTCCAGTGTCGATGTAGATTTCTCAATTCCATGTATTTCAGCTTCAACTGTTATGCGTACATTACTTTCAATTATCGATTCGTCATCACTTATATTGGTCTCAGGTTCCTCGGGTACTGTCATTTTTTTATTGTTTTTATTTTTTGATCCTGCAGGCCTTCCTCTTTTTTTGGACGGAGCATTTGATTCCTTATTTTGAGTTAGTGATGTTTTTGATTTTGCTTTTTCTTCGTAATATTTCTCTACCTCTTCTGCCGATACACTTTTTCCAGCTATTACAGGCAGTTGAAACTTTTTTCCTCTGGTCATACCATTTAAATCGGCTGCTCTCACTTCCTCAATGAAACTATGAAAGGCTTCGCCAACAGATTCTCGTGTTTCGACTTCAGACGTATAGCTCGGCAATTTGTTCAAAACTGTTTGTGGCGAGAATGGGAATAAACCACAGCTTCGGAATCCTGCCTTTATATTATCAACACGAGTGGGCTCTCCAATTTCCAATGTTTTTCGCAAAAGTTGGGCAAACAAGGATTTAGGCAGAGACATTACTTTTTTTCCTCTGCTTGTTTGGCGGTAGTTGTCTAGTACCTTCCTCCAATTGCTTTTAACGGCAGAAAAGTATCCGACGTCCAGTGGCTGCACTAAGTGCGTTGAGTTCGGAATCAGGCATATAAACACAATTTTGATTTGTTCACAAAGATGCAATGCTTTTGGAGAAATATGCGCACTGAGGTTATCACACAGAAGCATTTTTTTCCCCTCAAGATTAGAGACACGTGGAATAAAATGCATTCAAAAACTTCCGTGGTGATCCAGCCCGAATCTGAAACTGCCATTCTTGAACCCTGTGGTGCCTGAAAGAGCCAGTCCGACCACAGTTTTTTTCCTTTGAAAACGAAAAATGGTGGCAAAGTTTCTCCAGCCGCATTGACACAGAATACCACTGTGTAACATGATTTTGTGGCATTCTTGATAATTTCTGGGCGTCGAGAATCTCTGCGAAATAACAGCTTTTTCTTACCTGGGTCGTCATGGAAGCCGGACTCATCCATATTAAAAATGTTTTCAGGAGGTATTCCCTCTATCTCTTTCGATAGGTTATCAAAGAAGCCTTCAACTTGTTCGCGATTTACTTGTGCCCTCTTTCTTGGAATGTTGTGAGCTACTTTTATTTTTAGATCTGGATGTCGCTCTAGGAATAGAGAGCCCCATTCGTATCCTGGCATATTGTTTTTAATTGTTTAATCTGTCTATTATTTTTGACTAAATATTTTTTTACAATTAGCCTGAAGTCTAACATGCTGATTGGTATTCCGACATCACTCAAAATCAACAAATGGGACTTAAAACTGTCTTCTTCATCTTTTGATAGTGTTACAGGTCTCCCAACACTTTTCGAGTGCTTTTCCTTCAGTTTGTAAAACAAAGTGACTGGTGGTATTTTGTACTTTTTAGCTGCTTCCATCCTCGATAAAGCACCCGATTTGATTTTGTCTAGGGCTTTCTCTAAAGTTTCGGGGGTATAATTGGATTTAACGCCATATTTTCGCACTCCTGGCTTAGTCAGTATGGATTTTCGTGGCATTTTTATGTACCTGTAATTAAATGAATTACAAAATTGTGTTATATTGAGTAAATCCTGGTAAATCGTAGAAGAAAACGTATTAAGGTAGTGGAAACCCCATTTGTCAATGTTAAAATTTAAATAGGGTAACATTGAACGATTCAAAGTTACCCAAAATTGGAAAAAAATTACAATGAACAGTGTTTTTGCACTTTTGAACATGAAATTTAATGGATTCTGTATATAATATATTATATCCTTAAAAACCAGAACTCACATGTTTTACATAGCTTTTCGATGTTTGAATCCGATATGCAGCACACACACTTTACGCCCGTTAAAAACCGCGAAGAGAAATGGCCGAAAACATAAACAACTTCTTTGACAGTTGTATATTTTGCTGTCACTTTTGACAACTGGAATAAAATAGTTAGGGGATGAAGAGTGTGCATTTTCTGTATACTTCTTTTGTTGTATATCAGCCAATCTAGCTTTGGATAATATTTTTTGGATCTCTTCTTGTGCAATAACAGATTGTTCTTCAGACAGTTTTTTTAGTTGAGCCGCCACATGTTTACCGAAAATATCAGCGTCAGACTCTTCTTCAGATGGTGACATCATTTGACACACTTTTTAAGTCCTTTATCATGGCGGCCATCTGAGATATTTTGGAGCGTTTTGATCGCGGAGGCCCAGATTGTTTGGGAGCTGGCACAGAATTTCGAACTGGCGTCTGGATGGCTTGAGTTGGCGTTTCAGTAGAATTATCATTATTTTCAGTAGATCTTGATACATTTTCAGCTCCGTCACCAACACCCTCAGCTTCACCCAACTCAGCGTTCCTGTTAAGACTGCGCCGAGCGAATACGGCGCGCGGATAATAGGTATTTACTGCGGCGCGCTAGTCGTGTGCGTCGTCACGCACACAATGACAAGTTCGCTCGGTGCCCGCTTGAGTTGCATGGCAGAAGTTGATAACTCAGGATTTTTACAATTTGAGTGACTGAGTGTAACTTAGGGTTTTAAAAAAAATTGTGTATTGAGTGACTTGAAAAGACGAATACTGTTTATTTAGACGGTTCTGTGTAGGTACATATAAAACTAATCAGGATTAGGTATAAACGTGAAAGTTTGTTTGGATGAATGTTTGTTACTCTTTCACACGAAAACTACTTTTTATCCCGGTTTTCCCGTGGGATAATTTTCGAGTAATATCGGGTGAAACCGCTGGTAACTGGTAATATGTATAAAATTTGTATTTGTTTGTACTATAGTAATACACAATCCGTTCCCTTACTATTTATCGATTGCGATGACATTTTGGCGTTGTGGAGTATACGCCCTGGAACTACACTGCGTAAGTAGGTTGGCTAGGTAATATATGGGTAGGTTGTTAAAATAAAACCAGTCTGTAATAAAAAATCTATAATTACCTAATGCCTTGCTTGTGTCAGCTAATATATTATTTTTATTAGGGAATTTAGGTACAATTCCTTTCGGTTTGTAATAATTAGCCTCGTAGTTATTGTAGGCTATAAGTGCAGTCTCCTTGTACGAGGTAGAATAGAAACTCATTGGTAGACATTGAGTTCGAATTTTAAAAAGGTTGTGGGTTGGCGGGAAGGAAAGACAGTATGGTGGAGGACAGATGGTTGTCAAGGGAGTTGAATTTGTATTTTACGAAATAAACATGATGTGAGTATATTTGTGTTTTTAATTATACTAGAATCTGGTAAGTAGCTTTCACTTGTTTTACAATTTTACAAAAACATACAAAAAGCGCAGTTATATTTATTATGCAAACGTGGTATATTTATTATACAGGTTGTAACGGAAAGATGTGGTCTTATTATAAAAATTGCTACAGCCCATGTAAATAAAAAAATCTCCAGAGAACTCAAAGGCATTAATTTCCCAAAAAAAATTTTTGATTTTCCAAATTTGTCATCAGCTGACCAAAATTTGTGTGAGAATACAATAAAAAGAAACTTTAAAAGACACAAGAATGGTAATATCAATCTCATTCAAAAAACATAATAGTTATTTCCAACCACAAAGATTAACTATACGTTTTATACAAAAAAAAAATGCAAATTTGCATCTCGGACTGAAGACTGAACTTGAACTTACGAATTTTGGTGCATAATGGAAGAATGTGTTCATGTGATTTATGACCCTTTTCTTTTGCGTTTTGTTACATTTTTAACCGACTTTTTAAAAAAAGGAGGAGGTTCTCAATTCGTTTTGGAAGTCGGTTGTATTTTTTTTGTAAAAAGTTTTTTATTTTTTACTTTTTAGTGTTCGCAAGTACTGCACACTACTGAAATGATGATTTCGAGACGAAAACTCCCGATTAACTTATTTTTTTTTTTTTAGATTTTTGTGGTTTTTTCAAAAACCCCTTTTCCGATTTCAATAAAATAAAAAAAATAAAAAACATTTTTTTTTTTTTATGTTCGCGCATAACTCAGTCGCCTGCCAACCGATTTGAAAAATTCTTTTTTTGTTAGAAAGGGTATACTTTCCAAATGGTCCCATGAAAATTTTATTGAAATCGGAAAAGGGGTTTTTGAAAAAACCACAAAAATCTAAAAAAAAAAAATAAGTTAATCCGGAGTTTTCGTCTCGAAATCATCATTTCAGTAGTGTGCACTGTGCAGTACTTGCGACCACTAAAAAGTAAAAAATAAAAAACTTTTTACAAAAAAAATACAACCGACTTCCAAAACACTACAAAGTAAAAAATAATTTTACTTTCGGAAGTCGGTGTCTAACAAAGAGGAAAACAGAACTAATAAGGACACCGACTTCCGAAAGTAAAATTATTTTTTATTACATTCTAATTTTCGTTTTGAATCTTTTTGATTGATTGCATCAAGAATATATTTTGGTTCCCTGATACTCATTTGCCTATCTAACCGAGAATCAAGGTGTTACAAATATTTTTCTACCTACCTATCGGGTAAGGTTTGAGTAGTCGGGTAAGAATAAACAAGGCTTGATAAGTTTAAACTGAAATTATTATTCTAATTTACAAAAAAACACAATACAGAGGCAGTGAGATGGGAGAGAATTTCCGCAGGATAGACGGGTTAACTTAATTCTTAATTTTATATTTAAATTACACTGGGTTCTTAAAATTAGGGTTGAAATAATATGATAGCTGTTAATACATCCAATATGTTCGCTTACTCTAATAATATGGTACACAGTAACCTATCTATTTTATGCCAGCTAGACTCAGGGTAGGTAGGATGTCAGAGATAACATTTACCATTGGGTTTTAAAATAAAAAGTAAATATAGTTGGACGCCACTCTCACTACGGGTGAGAGACCGTTTAAAAAATCCTTCCACAAACAGCACTTTACTCACAGATATAACTAGGTAGTAGATTCAGTACGAAGGTACTGAGAAGAAAACCACCATGAGGGTTCCACTCCTACCCACAATCCAACCACAGCCCAGAAAACTCCAACGCCAACCTCGTGTGACCAAAGACATGGTCAGGTCACTCGGGGTATCCCAAAAACACCTTCTGCAAGGACAAAAGTAAGACATTAGCACAACACCGGAACAGCCAATGGGAAATATTTCGGAATTGCACATTCTTCACCTTGCAGACAATATCAATACATACCTTTAGGAAGGTGTTACAACGCCTGTACACCACCGGTAGTATATCGGCAATACAGCTTCAGCATCGCAGCAAAATGTCCACGACAGCTAGGTAACCTAATACAAAACAATCCTGGATGATTTCTACCCATCGAACCACAATTTCAATCCTCGGCGGGCACTGGTTTGGTAAAAGACGCTTACCTTTTCTATCCTCCAATAGCACGTGTGCGTGCGCAGGTGATTAGCCTCGGATATCCTGGTTAAGAGCCGGACATCCCGTGATTTCACGTTCTGCGGGGTTTGGTTTCCCCTTCGAATGAAATCCCGCACCAGGCCGCTCACAGGTTACACAACATAACACTTCCTCAGGGCTTCCTGACCTCCCAAAAAGGAATAGACCTCCACGGCCTTCCGCCGTGGTGGCGACCCCAGAAAAGAAACAATCCTTTGCCGGCAATGGTGAGGTCAGCTCTCAACCTATTTCCCAAAAACTCGGGAGAATTCGCAACGATTACCCAAAACGAAATCATCTTCCCGACCAAAAATAACAACACATATATTCCAGAATGCTCTCGTCGGCTGAAATAGCGAGAAGAACATTAATCCACACAAAACAAGTTACTTATATCCCTTTTTGTAAATAATTACATATTAGATTTACCCTAATAAAGGGTGTCCGGTAGCAGAATTAGGATTTCAAAATTAAATAATAAAAAAACTGCAAAATTTTTTTTTTATTTCAATGACTATAACAAAGAAGGGAAGTGCGGGTTTTATTTCTTAAAAATTATTTCGTCTAAATGTTGACCATCACGTCGGACACACTCTTGGAATCTGGCTTCAGTATTCCGCGCCACTCGCTGGAGAATCCCTTCTCCAGCGAGTGGGACGTCGGGATGCCATTAACCTCGCGAACGATATTTTCTTTTAAGCCGCATTTACATTTATCTGACGTGTTGTGTTGTGATGCTCTCTGTCGTGATGGCTACTGTTCACATTGATATGACGTATTATGATGCATTATGACGGTTTTTTGTATCAGTTCCGTCTTGACTCCCAGAGAGTTCACACATTTGCAATGTTTTTTCAAGAATCATCCGATTCAGATTCAGATTTTGAAGAAGAGTTGCAATTATTGGCGTTGGCAACGCTTATAACTAAACAAAGAAAGAGAAGAAGATATTGGATACATCCCGTTAATAGAAAAAGAGAGACGAGAGGCGAGTTTCATTGTCTCGTTAAAGAGTTTGAGAGTGATGCAGAAAAATTTCATCAGTATTTTAGAATGTCTATTGCACAGTTTGCCGAAATTCATCGTTTGATTGAAGAAGACATAAAAAAAATACGTACAAAATTTCGTAAACCTATTGGAACAAAAGAAAGACTTGCTGTATGTTTGAGGTAAGATTTTTATTTTTATCATATAAATCAATTATCATCCTCAGAAAATTGTATGTTTGAATAATATGCCGAGAGACGAGAATCCTGTTGTTCCGAATCCAATGTCGATGCTTCCATTGGTGCTGTGAATGTCGGTGGGTAGGCGAAGGTTGATGTACTGGGGAATGACAGCATGGATGTGGATGTGTGAACGGGTGATTGCAGTCTCTGTTGTTGCGGCTGAGAAATAATCTGGCGAGTCACATTGATTGGCATTCTGCGGATTTGGTCTTGTGCTTCGAGGATGCGTATTTCAGCTTGTGATATTGCAGTGTGCAAATCTAATTTTATTTTGGATTGTTCGAGTTTAGGAAGTTTTTTTATGGCTTTGCTCATGCTGAGAAAGAATAAGTCAGTTTCATCCATGTCTTTATCCTGGAGCTTGTTTTGTTGTTTTTGAAGTCGCAAATCATGCGATGATTTCATCAAATCGTATAATTCATGTAAGTTGTTTTTATTGCGTACAGGTCTGCTATAATTTGAAGAACTGGATTGTGGTGTTGGTGAGCGGTTATCTAATTGAGATTGAATGGTAACGGATTCAGATTCTTCTAAATTAATATCAGATTGTACTGAATTTGGCGGTGACTCAAGACTAGTTACTGTAGCCCGAGATTCTATATACGTCTGTAAAAAATTCATCTGCTCTTCATACTTCCATGGTATTATTGATTTAGCGGCCTGACCACTTTTTTTATTTTTACGACGTTTCATGGCGTTTACATAGGCATTTCTTAATTTTGTCCACTCATCTTTACATTTATCCGCTGAAACAAAAAATAACATATTTTATTTTAATTACAGATTTTTGGCAACTGGAAACCCCTATCGGTCATTGGGGTTCAGTTATCGCATGGGTTTTGCTACAGTTAAAATCATAGTCGAAGAAGTATGTACTGCAATATGGAAGAATTTGGCACCTATTGTAATGCCCAAACCTACTGAACAAACATGGAGAGAGATTGAAAAAGGTTTTGAAAAGATATGGCATTTCCCAAATTGTCTCGGATCACTGGACGGAAAGCACATTAATTTAATATGTCCAATAAATGCCGGCTCAACTTATTTTAATTACAAAAATGAGCATTCGATTGTGTTGCTAGGACTTGTTGACGCCCATTACAGATTTATTATAGTAGATGTAGGGGCATATGGAAGAAATAGTGATGGTGGTATATACCAAGAGTCATTAATGGGGAAAATGTTTGAAAATTGTCAGTTAAATGTGCCACCGAATAAACTATTAAGCCAAAATACTGAACCTTTACCTTACACTATTGTGGCAGATGCGGCATTTCCATTAAAAACCTATTTATTAAAACCATACAGTAAAGTAAAATTAGTTAACAATGATGCAAACTAAATTTTTAATTATCGTTTATCGCGGGCTCGCCGCACTGTAGAAAATGCATTCGGTATATTACGAGCGAGATTTAGAGTGTTTCAAGGACCTTTACAAGTACAGCCGAACATGGCGGACAAGATTGTACTTGCTGCTTGCTGCCTCCATAACTTTTTAACTCAAAATACACAAGAAACTGAAGAAATATTGACGGACGAAATTCAGTTTCACAACAGTGGCTTTGTAGACATTGGCCCTTTACATAGAAATCCTACACAAGAAGCTACTCAAGTTCGCGAAGCGTTTAAAAACTATTTTGTAAGTCCAGAAGGGCAAATTCCATGGCAAATTCAAGCTATTAGACAAAGTAGAACTCGGTATAATTAAATAAAAGCACTTTACTTACGAGGTTGTTTCATTTTTTCTCCTATCTCTTCCCAAATAGCTGCTCTCATAACTTGATCTTTATATTCTTTACATTTTGGATTATAAATCACTTTAAATTGTCTTACAATTTCAATTAGTTGCTCTTCGTCCATTTCTGACGCGTAATAACACTACACTAGCGCGTACACACTAGTCTGATGCGGTATGACGTCTCACGGCACCGCCCCCCGCACCTCACCCTTTCTGTCGCGGATCGGGATCGCCTGTGACACGACACATCAGAAGCCGTCATAACACACCGCATTGAATAAATGTGAACGCTTCCATTTTAAATGTATGAAACTGATACCGTTCTGATGCATCACAACACAACACGTCAGATAAATGTAAATGCGGCTTTATCAATTTGTTAGGGAACAAATCACGAAGAAACGCCATGGTCTCTCTAGCAGTGTGAGGCGTGGCGCCATCTTGCTGAAACCATGTCTGTGAACTGTTAGGCAGGATGTTCTCTTAATATTGGCAGAAAAAAATCGTTAAGCATTCGCCGATAAGAAACGCCGGTCACAGTAATGGCTTGTCCTTGACGATTTTCAAAAAAATAGGGTCCGATTATTCCTCTGCTTGACAATGCACACCAAACCGTCACTTTGGGACTGTGAAGTGGCTGTTGATGTTTCAATCGTGGGTTCTGTCCTTTAGGTGACCAATAACGGCAGTTCTGTTTATTTACACTTCCATTTAAATGAAAATAGGCTTCATCGCTCCAAAAGATTGTGTTCACTGTACGAAATCGCTGCAACATTGTTTCGCAGAAACTTTTGCGCAAATTGTAATCATTAGGCTTAAGCGCTTGCACAATTTGAATTTTAAAGGGGTGAAGTTTAAGGTTCTTTTTCAATATTTCGTGCACAATCGTTTTTGGGAGCCCTAGAGCAGCCGCTCTCTTACGCACGGACTGTCGCGGGTTATTGCGTAAACTGTTTGCGACAAGTTCGATGTTGTCATCAGTCCTCGACGTTCGGCTGGGTCCCGGCCGCGGATTATTTGCTGCTGAACTTGTTGTTCTGAACCTCCGCACCCACAATCGAATCAAATCTTCGCTTGGCGCATCACGTAACCGTCGGATATTGTACCGCGAACAAAATCTTCGACGAGCAATAGCACAGGAATCGTTTGCTTTAAAATAAGCTTCGATTGCGAACGCACGTTGTTCACCCGTCCACTGCGACATCGTGACTAAGGAACCCGCACGAATGACGAATCGAACGTGAAACCCCCGCCCGCCCCTCCGCTAACGGTTCGAAAACAGTTCGAAATTTAAATCCTTATTCTGCCACCGGACACCCTGTATAAAAATGGGAAGGTTCTCCAAAGACACAGCAACACTCTTAAGCTGCGTATAAATTAAGCGCGGCAGCCGCGCGAGCCGATGTTCGACGTTCATTTGCCGCGCAAGCCAATATGTAGATATAAATTTAGTTGGACGTGACAGCCGCGCGCGGCAGGCGATCCATCACGAACAGACCGCGGCGGATAGTCAGACCAGTTCACTCTTGTAAACCTGCGAGTATGGACGCGCGCGGTCGGGCGGCTGCAGCTTTCATTGTGATTCACCATCTTATTTGTAAAAAAAATAAAAGAAAAAGGCGTTGGTGGATGAAAAAATTATATCTAAATAGATCGCTATATGGCGTGAAACTTCTGGAAGACATAAGATATGAAGCCGTTGAAGACACTATAAAAAATTTTACGCGAGTGTCAACTACAGAGTTCGAATTAATAAAATCATTAATAGAACCACGTGTTATGAAAATGAACACACAATTTCGAGAGGCAATATCAGTTACTGAATAACTTAGCAATAACTTTAAGATTTTCGAGTATCAAAACAGTCAATTTCAAGAATTGTTCCTGAAGTTTGCGATGCACTTTGCGATGCACTAAAAGACTGGGTAAAGGTGAGTAAATAAAATATCTGGTTTTCTTTTATTATTATATTTATTTATTGATATAATTTTTATTTTTATTTAGGGGAAAAAATCGTCCATAGGCGATGGCGTTGGTTCACGTTCAGCAGTAGGAGTAGTATCTGGAATCTGAGAAGACGGAGTCGAGGCCTGAGGAGACGGCGTTGAGGTGTAGTGTGACTGTGAATAATTTTGGGAACAATACCCATAATTCGAATATTTTCCTAGGTCAGCTTCAAATATCACATTGTTAATCGCTTGCTTGACGTAAATTAAAGTGCGTGAATCATATTTCCGGAGTTCATTAGCAATGTGCTGGCCATAAGAAAAATATGGGTCAGCAGATGATGCAGTGGATTCAGTTAGAACCTGAAATGCTTTTTTCAGCATAGGGGAATCTTCTTCAGCGTTTACCTTTTTCTTTTTCTTTACTCTCAGTTTATCTGGAGCGTTCATAATGTCACTTAGAGGTTCTATTTCTTGTTCCATAGCAGGTGTAATTGGTCCTGTATCATTATTTTGTGCAATTTGTGTTGTTGCCGACTATAAAAAAAAATACGAATGTTTAATTAATTGTTGCAGGTACCGGACTCAGAAGAAGAATGGATGCAGATAGCACACGATTTCGAAAACAAATGGGACTTTCCTCATGCAGTAGGTGCATTGGATGGCAAACATGTAGTGTTGCAAGCACCTATAAACAGTGGCACAGAATTTTTCAACTATAAACAGTTTTTTAGTTTAGTTTTACTAGCTTTAGTCGATGCAGACTATTGTTTTACGTATGTAAATGTGGGCTGTCAAGGTAGACTATCTGATGGCGGTATTTTCAAAAATACAAACTTATACAAAAAACTAGAAGAAAAATCTATGAGACTTCCTCCTCCATCCATTCTTCAAGTGCCCTATTCCTTCAAAGTACCATATGTGATTCTAGCTGACAAAGCTTTTGCTTTAAATGAATATACTATGAAACCGTTTCCAGGAGATCTAGAAAGGGGTTCCGAGGAAAGAATCTTTAATTACAGGTTATCTCGAGCACGTAGGTGTGTGGAAAATGCATTCGGGATTCTGAGCTCAGTTTTTAGAGTTCTACGCAAACCTATGTTACTACAACCAAAGATTGCTACTAAAATTGTTTTAGCAACAATACATTTGCATAATTATTTGAGAAAAAGAACTCTGACAAGATCACAGTACACGCCGCAAGGATGTATAGATAGTGAAGGAAGAGACGGCCAAATTATACCTGGAACTTGGAGAAATGAAACTGCCCCTACATCACTACTGCCTCTTAACTATATCCCAAGAAGAGCGGGAAATTTTGCACAACAAATACGTTCACACCTAGCCCATCACTTTGTTACCAATGGTGAAATATCTTGGCAAAATAGATATTAAAACTTGTACTCACATTTTCAGACATTGTGTCCAATGTTTCATTGGGTAGATCTTTATCCCTCAGAAAATTAAAGTCATCGAAAGCAAACCATTTGGAAACGTAAACTTCATTTGTGGCTGTAATAAAAATAAAAATTATTTAAGTAATCACAAAATGCGTTTTATTTTTTGTTGTAAATGCAAAATAAATAGGTACTTACCAGAACCAGTACGACAACTTTTAGCTATTCTAGATTTTTCTCTTCTGTAAGACGCCAAGAGTGTAGTCATTTTCTTTTTCAAGTCAGGAATAGGTATATCCATTTTCTTGCTGATTTCTACCCACGCATCATACCTCAGCGATTTGTTGTGGTATTGGGAGGATTTGCTGTTCCACAAAAATTCTTTGGCGCTATACAATTGTATTAGTAAACGGCACTTTTCGTTGTCCATTTTTCGTATTCGCCGCGCGAGCCAAATCACCAAAACTACAACCGTCCCCACTGCGCGCGAGCGAACGACTGAAGCTCCTTTGACGCGGTCTCAAAAACCGACAACGAGCGGATCGCCCCGCGGCACGTTCGAGCGCGGCAATGTTCGCGTCGCCGCGCGCGGCGATCCCGTCTACATAGAGCGCGGCCGCCGCGCGCGCCAATGTTCGATGGTTTGCCGCGCTTAATTTAGTTACCTTTAGTTTCTCTAGAATGTTCGATTGACATTTGTGACGTCACTAGCGAACCAATTAACGCCTAAGATTATTTAAAGAGGCCGGCGCCTGCGATTCTTACAATCTACCATAACCGATTGCTAAGATAAAAAATAAAGTTGTAACAAAGGATTTCAGGCAGTAAGCAATCAAAATAAAAAGCTTTCAATTTTTCTTCCATTTTACACCAAAATTCTTTATCTTCTTCAATAATTTCAACCTTCATGTCCACTTCAGTCCAAACGGCAAATATGCATGTTTTTCTTTGTGTAATGTGAAGTTGTCCTTGTGCTTGGAAGTACCAATCATGATTTTTGTTTAGATTGATATTACCATCCTTGTCTATTTTCCAAAAAATAATTTTCTTTTGTCTTATGCCATCGTCAACACTCATGTCTCTGGCTGAATAAGGACATTTAATTTCCACAATTTTATCCTCATCTACAATACCATCCGGACTTGCTCCTAAAAATGGTAAATCTTTGTCTATAAATAAACCACACGCTCGTATGGGCATTCCAAGGTGTAGTTCCAATTAGCCGGGTCCACACCGGACGATCCAAGCTGCATCAGCGATCGCGCGATCCGCGATCCTGGATCACGGAGCGTGGATCGTGGATCGTATTAGGCCGATCCAGTTTGTTGAACTGCGATCCTGAACTTACGCTCCAAGCGATCCATAGGCGATCCGTGATTCAGTCGAACTCTTGCTTGAGATGGAGTCACACGTGCAGTGGCGGCGTCGAATTGCCGTGGCAGCAGTAACCTATATTTTGCTTAAGTATTTGCGCAAAAAATCACAAAAAATAAAAAGACGGATCTGGATAAAAACAATATACAAAAATCGCTTAAAATCTGGCACTCAGCTTTATGAAGAGTTAGTGTCAGATAAAGCTGAACACAATTTTGCAAGAATGAATGTTAATAAATTTGAGACATTGTGTTCGTTACTGAACAACAAGCTAAGAAAGAACGATACAAATTATAGAGATGCCATTACTGTGAAGGAAAGATTACTACTTACATTGAGATTTTTAGCGACTGGAGATTCGTACGTCAGTTTGCAGTATCTCTTCCGCATTTCCAAACAGTCTATATCGAAAATATCCTTGTCGTATCGCGCGATCCTTGTCACCATGGATATCTCGCAAAGTCGCCGTCTGATATCGCTTTATAAGGAACTTAAATGTTTATGGGACCCAAAAGATGTTAATTTTACCAATAGAGGTGTAAGAGACGATGCTTGGCGTCAGATTTCTCGCGAAATGGAGAACAAACCAATAGAAGACCTAAAGAAAAAAATGCGGTCTCTGGCGGGAGGCTACAGAAGGGAAAAATTTAGAGAGAAACAAAGCCGTATAACTGGATCAGGTAAGTAATCTTCTCATACTTACCTGCATACTAGAACAGTCCGGAATGACCTTGAGTGCACGACACTTGAATACCGCAACCGTGTAGCAATTGTCTAAAACGCTCGAGCTCAAGGGAACAAGCGAGATTATATTGCGATCTCGCTTGCGCGCATTGCAGCGCCGCTCTCTGTCTCGCTCGTTCCATCGAGCTCGAGCGAATTCGAGCTAGTTTTTATTGAGTTCTTGGGTATTTTGTACGTTCGCAGAAGTTTGGCCGTATTGTTGCGTGTAGTATCCTTGTTGTCGTGTACCTGGTAACATCCCGGTATCAGCTTGAAATAAGATCTCCATCATAGCTTTTTTTACGTGTGCTAAAGTAATTGGATCATATTTCCTAAGTTCTGCAGTAATATATTTACCAAACGTATCATAACTATCATCTGTATAATTTAACACTTCCATAGCTTTATCTAGATCTATATTATCTTCACAAGCATCAGTCATTTTTCTTTTATTTGATCTTGAAGTTTCGGGCTGCGTCTGTTGTTGATCATCGCGGGGCAAAGATGATCGCTCGGAAGAAGAAGTTTCACGCATCGATTCATTTTCTTCGAATAATTCTTCATTCTGTAAATTAAAATAAATAAAATCATCAAATAATGTTTACGCAGTACGATAGCCTAATAGTAAAATATGTGACATAATTTTCAGATACCATCATCAGAAGAAGAATGGTTAAAAGTAGCACAAGATTTTGAAAACCAGTGGCATTTTCCTCATTGTGTGGGGGCCCTCGATGGCAAACATATTATTCTTCAATCACCAATTAATAGTCACGGAGAATACATAAATTATAAAAAATTTCCCAGCATTGTATTGCTTGGCTTGGTGGATGCTAATTATAATTGTATGTATGTAGATGTTGGATGTCAAGGACGCATATCTGATGGTGGAGTCTTTAAAAACAGTGCATTGTACAAATCATTGGAAAATAATGAATTAAAGTTACCAGCACCCTGTATATTACAGACACCATATTTGATTAAAGTGCCCTATCTTATATTAGCTGACAAGGCATTTGCTTTAAACAATTATACTATGAAACCGTTTGAAGGAACCCCAGACAATGGTTCTCCGGAAAGAATATTCAATTACCGTCTATCTAGAGCACGAAGGGTAGTAGAAAATGCTTTTGGCATCATGAGTTCTGTATTTAGAGTGTTAAGAAAACCAATGTTATTGGAACCAGAAATTGCTACGAAAGTGGTACTGGCTACTGTTTATTTGCATAACTTTTTACGAAAAACAAGGGCAAATATTTATTCACCACCAGGAAGTTTGGACTCTGAAATCGATGGAAATTTCGTACAAGGGTCATGGAGAAATGAACCAGATTCGACTTCTTTTGTGCCTTTACGTGCAATTCCTCGAAGGTCTGCAAATGACGCAAAAGCAATTCGGTCACACTTGGCAACACACTTCGTTACAAATGGACAAATAACATGGCAACATAGATATTAAATATAAAATATAATTAGCACTAATCACTATCCGAATCAGAAGAAAACATTATGTACGTTTAAACACTGCAAGGTTCTGTTCAGAAATGAAAGAAATAACGCCAGAGCACGCCACGACATGATACATAAGTGTGCACACTCACCGTCACGACAGTAAGCACCACGACACGTAAATATGTTTCCGCCTTTAGCCCAAAGCTTACTGACACCAGATACTTACAGAAGGCGATGGTTCTGAATTTGTTGTGTCTCTTGCTGCAGAAGGCGACGATGTGTCGATAGACATTGAGTTTTGAGTCTCACGGGGAGAGAACTTGTCAGCCAAGAAGTTAAAGTGCTCATAAGCGAACCATTTCGATATATACACCTCATTACGACCTAGAATAAAAAAAAAAAATCATTTTAGAGGCACACTACACACGTGAGTAAAATGAGTATAAAATAAATGACAAGAAATATACAACAAATTATTATTTTTCAAACTATCGTGATTAGTAGACATAACTATAGATTTTGACACGGGTCTTACCATGGTTATTGTAACATAGCCGAAACGTCGGGAAAGTAAATTAAAGGTAATTACGTGATAAAGACCCGTGTCAAAATCTATAGTTATACAACAAATTTTCAAAAACCAATGAATTTTTACCTGATCCCGTGACGAGACTTTTTTTATGCCGAGATTTTTCCCTCCGAAAAGATCCACAAAGCGAAGTAATTTTTTTTTTACTTCCGAAATGGGTAGATTCATTTCCTTGCTTATTATTTTCCAAGAATCTTCTTTCAATTGTTTATTATAATGATGCGGTGAAGTTGGATCCCACAAATGTCGGTTGTTTTCATATAACTTAATTAATTCGATACACTTCTCATTATCCATTTTGCCGCGTGCCGAGCACACGTACATCCGTCTCCACTGAACGCACACCTCACACTGAGGCTGAGGCGTCTTTGAGCATGGCCATTTACCGACACGATTTGGCTCGCTGCGCGGCCGCCTCGTTTGGTTCAAGTCGCGGCAAGCCTCGACTCGCGGCACGGTCTCCACTAGATCTGCCTCGGGTCGAGGCAGCCGCTCGGCCCGAGGCTGCCTCAAATGGATACCCAGCTGTAGATGAGCTTATTTTTTGATGACCTCTCAATCAATCCGTGGACACTGTCACCCTCTTGCTGTGTATGTCCTTTCTCTAAAAACGTATGTTTTATGGTTACATTGAACTTTTGTGCAACATACACATAAAATGCAAATACGATCCGATTACGATTCTGGCCTGTACAGTTGTCAGACCAGAACCTAAACTCCTGTGCTCCATTTTGGTGCATTTTCTTTATGAAGTCGTATAAACAGCTGGAAACTTCATTGGCCCCACGCTTAGCTTCACCTTCATGCCACATATAACAGTGTGCTTCTTTATTTGCCAGATCAAATAGTGTAAAATTGTACACCGATAGCTTTCGTTTGTAATACAGGACACTTAACTGTCCATGAGGAGCATTTAAAATCTTTTGAAAATCAAATGTTGCTGAAACTATTTTTCCTTCCGAAGATTGACTATCTCGTTTGTCAGTATTTTTCAGCTGTCTTCATCTTTGTCTATAAGCGTAGTGAGTTCCCTTGACTTATTTATTGCCTCTTGGACAGCCAAATTTAAAGTGTGAGCATAGCAGCCGAAATGCTTCCAGGCTAAATCTTTTTCTACCGCTTTTTTTATGTTAGCCCCATTATCAGTTACAGTCAAATTGATTTTTTCGGTAATTTTCCATTCTTCTGTAACTCTCAACAGCTCCGCGGCCAAATTTACACCGGTATGTGAACCTTCGAGAAGGACACATTCCAACAAAACCGATTTTAACTTACATTCTTTTCTATCAATGTAGTGGCCAGTGACAGCCATGTATGGGTCATTGGTGCTCGATGTCCACATATCAGAGGCTAAACAAATAGACTCCACTTCGTTTTCGACTTCTTTCATTTTCACTGCGCGTAAACTTTCGTAGCGGCTAGGTAGCACATTGTTTGAGAAATATTTTCTCGTCGGGATAGTATAGAAAGGGAACGCGGATTGCAGTAATTTTCTAAACCCTTTATCTTCTAAAATTCGGAAGGGTTGAAAATCCATGATAAATAAGTCCATTATTAACTGATCAATATCAGATTTGCACCTATCCGCATTCTTTTTGTATATATATGAGGCAATATTTTTATAGCCGGGCTGTACCACATGCACCGTATTAGTACCTAACACCGCAGGTCCCGCAGGCAGGTACATTTGCAGGTGAAGATGTGGAGGTGGATGGAATTGGATTTAAACTCTGGTCACATGGTGAAGTCACTAGGCTTGACGTGGGCGCAACATTATTCCTACTTATTAAAGTAATTAACGGATGCTTCTTTTTTATATGTTTCGTTAAATTTGACACGGATGACTTAAAACTTAACTGTGTTTTACATATTTTACACTCGGCCATACTTTGACCTTTGTCAACAAAATGATCCCATGCAACACTGCTTCCCTTTGGCGCCATTTTTATAAAATCACAAAAAGTTATATTTTATACACACAAGATAGTAAACTAAACACGCACTACCAGGATACTAGTCTAATGTCTAATACTCAATACTAGATTGAATGCACTTATGACGACGTAAATTAACTCGATAATCTTCGCGCACTCGACCTTTGCACCTGTTCTTGTGAACTTTGCTCAAATTTCACACCACGGTGACATCGACACGCTAGGGGTTATCCTGTATAAACCGGTTTTCATAGCCGCGGAGTGAAAGAGCGAAATGCAATCAACAATGTATTGCGTTGTCTCGTTTCCACCTGGCTAGAGCAAGATAGCAGATATAAAGCAAAACACGTGTGAGTGAGACAGAACAATAAAAATGAATGAGTGTTGTACGCGATACGCGTAAGCGCTGTCATTAGTGTCATTGAGTGAACGTAGGCACACGAGACTAGGTGGACTAAGTCTTGTGAAAATTGGAATAGGTGCGGCCTAGTCTCCTAAAATACCTAATCTTCGGATCTGTTCTAGTATTTACGCCTCACCTCTAAAAACTAGCACTGCTAACTGAATCAAATGCGTGTTTCCGCGCTTTCTTTTGTTTTAATAAGTTTTAGTTTTTTTTTCAATGTCAGTTTGAAAATGGAACAAGGAGGTTTAATTCCACATATAAACTTTTTACTAATTCTGAACAATTTTTTCTGAAAATCTAAGAAATGCAAATAAAAATCTAATATCCCTAGACAGTGTTGATGTGTGTACTGTGTACATTGCTCAAAGATATTGTTCGATTAAAAGCCGACATTCAAGAAATAAAACAAACCTATGCAACTGTGAAACAATTCGAAGAATTGGATAAGGGCAATAAATGGGCAAACGGCCAGACGTCATCTCCAGCGAACGGCATCTCTACAGAAAGCAGAATAAATAAAAAGCGAGGTGCTTATCTGCTAGATAGTGGTCCGATGGGTTTTGTAACGCCTAGAAACGAATGCGTTGCTGAACAAATAACATTCAACGGCATAAGTACTGGCATAAATCGTGGTCAAAAAGAGATGCGGGTATTACAGTCGAAACTGCAGCGGGCCGGCAAGGCGAGAGGGGCGCGGGCGCGGTACCACGCCGACGTTTTCGCACGAATTTCAATTAGGACACCTATTCAAATTCAATATGCTTGATCGCGCGTTCTGTTATAGGTCAAGGTACTAAAACCTTTTTAAAAAAAGATCTAAAGTTCGGAATCTATTTATTTGGATACGACAAAATAGATTCACGGAAATACAATTAATTAAATGACCCGCGGACAACCGGTCGCGTCTATGATCAAAACCAGACTAAAGAGAGTACATATGATGGCTCTATATTCCAAGGGACAGATCAGCTGATGTTAGCATATTCGTGAACATTGCAAGGGTATAACATCTCCCCCTTAAGAGGATACTTTGGGGTTGATTCTTACCAAAGTTCCAAGTTACTAGATCTGAGTTCTTACTGAAGCAACCTGACACAACTCTATGTCTGGCTCTTGTGTATCTGTCTCTTTCACACTACTGTGAGCTCTAAGTAAAGGTACTTTAAAAACTCGGTTGTCACCAGGTTTACAAAAACATTTAAAAGCTAAATAAAAGAAATACAAAAAGATTAAAATTAAAATAGAAATAATCAATCCCGAGTAATGTGCTCCGTATCTCACAATATGTGGGCTTGTATCAATTTTATCTAAATTATCCAATAATGAATTAAGTGCAATTTTATTTGATTTAAATTCGTCCAAATCAATATTCTGTAAATTAACAGGAGACACATTATCAATAAGATTATTAAATATTACAATGTTACAGCAAGAATCATTTATCAAATTAAAGTTAGGTATGTTGTTTACAGGAGAAGTTACATTTAGGATGTACTTAGGTATTAAAGTAGTGCTTTTACAGCGACCAATACAATTATTGGGTAAAGTAAGTATTCCTGTGGCTAAAATACTAGTTTCATACAATTTAGAATTTAAACAATCAATTGAGACCTTGTTTGGTTCGGATTGTACAAAAATCCACTTATTGTTCGCTAAAGGTTTCCAAATGTCTAATTTACCATAAACAAATTTAACGTCACATTGTTTGGGCACTTCCCTAATCACTTTAGATAATAGTTCACTCTCACAGCTTGGCATAGCGTCAGCCGCATAAACATTTGTGACGTCACAGATAAAGTTCCCGGGACTAACGACCTTGCACTCCTTCATGTCGTCAAAAGTACAATATTGTAATTTGTCTTTGGTCATTGCAATGTATTTATTACCTGGTATAATCAAAGTAAATTTATAAGGTTCATTACAATCATATGGTGTAGGCAGAGCTATATTATGAAACAATGTATACTCTTTAATACCGACCAATGGGACTTGCAAAACAAACATAAGCTTAAAATTAATATAATAACAAACTAGCTTAGATATACTTACTAAGTAATGAATATTATTCATATCTAAAGCTATGGGTAATTGTAGGTCTCTAGAAAGATGTCTGTAGTTATTGGCAAGCTCTCGGTACAGTTGCGATGATGTCATTATCGCAGGATGCAGGATGTTTTGACTACTGAACAAGATAGCGTTAGTTACGTCCTCTAATTGAAATGATAACGTAAGAATTGATGTTTCTAAATTGTTAAAAATCTGATTTACCTTGAAGAGGATATGTAAACCATTTGTTTGTTCTGAAATATTTTTTAAGTTTAACGAGAGGTTGTCAATAGCTTCACTCAGATTAATTTCATTATCCTTAATTTTACTCAAAGTTTGGTTGTAAGACGTTATTGTTGAAGATGTAACCAAGATATTTTCTTTCATCAGGGAAACGAGGTGTTTTCCGTTTTCTTGTACAGACTCAATCGCATCGTTGTATTTTAAGGCATCATTTTCATCTAATGTACCGAAGATCTGTTTAAGGACAGATCCTACACCCCCGATCCAGGCACGCTTGAAACGGTTTTCAATTAAATGTGAAATCGAATCGAATTCGGTTGTTAAATCTTGATAGCGAACTGATAGTGGTTGAAACCTATTTTGACAAATTGAATCAATTTCTATGATTCGTGTTTGATTGCACAAGTACTTAGTGGTGTCTAATGCAGCTCCTATATTTTGTATGTGCGGTCCAAAATGTGAAACATTTAGTGGTATCAAGATCTTGAGATAACCTTTGTTGATTTTAACACTACCTAAATAATCAAAATAAATGCCTGTGCTGGAAGTTATCGGTTGAAGGTATTCCTGATATGTTTGGCCATGTACCGAAGCCCTGGAAATAAAATTTAGAAATAAAACCAGATAATTAAGTTTAGGTAGAATTCGATTCTCTCTGAAACCACGAGTCTCTTAAGAGTCAAGGATACAGAAGGGATCCGAGCCTAAGGATTCTTCGTTTAGTAAGTGTGTAAAAACAATGTGAGTACCTATTTTCCTACCTTACCCTAATTTTAAAATGTATATGAATAAAGTGTAAAGAAAAATGTAAAAATAAAAATATTAATATGTACCTACAACTAATTATTCTAATAAATTGTTTTATGTTACAGGTTCCCGATTTCGGCAGGTTTTACCTGATCATAATGGTGAGTCACGTGTCGTCGGTTAATCAGTAAGGTAAGTGAATTATTTCCATTTATTTTGATGACCTTGTAGGGTCCCTTCCAAATGGGAGAGAGAGCCTTGCGTAATCTTAAATGATTTTTAAGATATACATAATCGCCAACCTTATACGTAACTCGACGAGTGTGCGTGTCGTAATAGTTTTTCGAAGATTCTTTAGATTTTCTTATAAATTCGATTGCTTTTTCCCGCGAATATTTCATTCGGTTTTGTAGCATTTGGACATAATCAGGATAGGTCGTTCCGAGCGACTCTTCGTAGATGGAGTTTGGTATGAATGGTTTGTTACCAAACATTAATTCATACGGCGCGAAGTGTGTGGTCGAATGGATAGATGTATTATACGCTAACATAGCTGTATATACATAACGAGGCCAGTTGGTTTGTTCCTCGTTGATATAGGTTTTAAGATACTCTTTAAGAGTGGAGTGGCTTCTCTCCAGGGCTCCCTGGGTTTGTGGATGATATGGAGAAGACCACAAATTTTTGATTTTAAGGAAAGCACACGTTTTCTTAAATAAATCAGACGTGAAATTTGATCCTTGATCCGTAAGGATCATTTTAGGAATTCCGAAGATGGACATGTAATGAAGTAAACATTCACTAGTTTCTTCCGCAGTGGTACTACGGATCGGATAGGCCGTGGAAAATTTGGTTAAATCATCTTGAAACGTTAAGATGTATTTCAACTTTGCAGTACCAGACTCGGGAAGCGGACCAACTACATCAATAGAAATGCGCTGACCCGGTTCGGATGACGTACTGGTAATTTGCATGGGTGCTCTATTAATTTTTCTAAGTGCCTTATTTTCTTGACAGGATTTGCATTGTTTTACATAAGATTCTATATCGCCTCGCATTCCTTTCCAGTAATACGTTTGTTTGAGACGATTGTACATGCGGACGGATCCTAGATGACCAGCTATAGGGATATCATGGTTATCATGCAAGATCTTTTTAATTTCGGATGGGACAGGATATATTATGTTGTTGTGATAAACATTGACCTTTATTCGAGTGTCATGGAAAAGGTAAGTTAATATATTATAGATTTTTATGAACGAGTGTTTTTCAAAAGGATTCTTCAGGTCAGGTAAGCCGATTTCGTTTATACCTCCTGTTTCTACTAACTCATTTCTTACATTTTTCAGGGACTCGAAAATTTCAGGATAGGCCGCATGATCGAAATGGTGTACCTTGAAGTACAACAGGTAATAATCTTTTTTATTTAGATTAAGTTTCTCGAATAAAAATAGTTCCTTTTCAGAGTCACATAGCTGAGCATGTACTTCTGGATCACTAAGGATTTCTGGGATGTATGGATTGGAGTCGTCCAAGTCGATTGAGGTAGGTACTAAAATTATCTTGGCAGGACATTTCATTAAACTTTCGTTATGCTCGACAATTTCTGTGTTAAATATTTTAACTTTTTCGGACATTGTTTTCAGGAACGTGGGATAGTCGTCAACAGGTGCGTTTGGGCTAGCAGCACTAGTGGATGGCATTGGATCAAGGTGAGGCTGAGGATCAGGTAAGGATGGTTGTTCCTGAACATGTTCAGGTTGATTGACCTCATGCTCAATTTGATCCCTAAGGACATCCGGGATGTTATCCGGTAAGTTGATATCAGGTAAAGGAAGTATATCCTCATAAGGATCTAATTCATCTGGATTTAGAAGGATATCTTCATCAGGATCGAATGAAGTCGGTGAGATAAGGAGGTCCATGAGATCTCCGTCTAATACTCGATTGGGCTCCGCTTCAGGGATAGGATTGGATATCGCTGATTCCTCAGGTTGGACGGGATTAACCGGGAACCGGGATAGAGCGTCGGCATTTGTGTTAATTTTGCCCTTCTTGTGTAGGATGTTATATTCAAATTCTTCTAGTTTCAAGCGCCATCTTACAAGTCTTGATCCAGGATCTTTACAATTGAAGAGCCATTGCAGTGGCCTGTGATCAGATAGGATGATAATCTTGTACCCGTAGAGATATGGTCTAAAGACTTTAGTTCCGAAGACAATGGCAAGACATTCCTTTTCCGTGACACTATAATTGCACTCGGCTTTATTTAGTGTGCGGGACGCGTAAGCAATAGGACGATCTTGACCTACTGGGCCTTGGGATAAAATGGCGGATATAGCGTAGTTCGATGCGTCACACGTAAGATTGAACGGTTGGGAAAAATCTGGATAGGCAAGAACAGGTGCGGATACAAGTTTTTCTTTTAAGATCTCGAATGCGAGTTGCTGTTCATTTTGCCAGACAAAAGGGACATCTTTCTTTAGAAGGGATGTTAATGGTTTAGCAAATTTTGCGAAATCAGGTATAAAACGCCTGTAATAGGATACCAGACCCAAAAAGGATTTTATGTCTTTTGGGGATTTTGGGACAGGATATTCGGTCACAGCTTTTGTCTTATCGGGATTAGTTTTTACACCATTTTCGCTAATGATGTGCCCTAAATAGGCAACTTCTCTTCTGAGAAATTCGCACTTTTCAGGCTGTAACTTGAGATGGAATCTTCGCAGTCTGTCAAAGACAGCTGTCAAGTTGGACATGTGTGAGGATAGGTCAAACGAGTAAATGACTATATCGTCTAGATATACGAAACATCGGGTACCTTGGAGCCCTGTAAGACAGGTGTTCATAAGACGCTGAAATGTGGACGGGGCATTTTTTAAGCCAAAAGGCATCCTATTAAATTGGAAATGACCTTGGGGAACTGAAAAGGCGGTCTTAGGGGCATCCTGAGGTGATACAAGGATTTGATGGAAGCCAGAAGCAAGATCTAGTGTGGTAAAGTACTTACTTTTGCCTAACTGGTCTAGGATTTCTGATATCTGGGGAATAGGATACGTTTCCCCAATAGTGATGTCATTCAGTTTCCGATAGTCGATGACTATCCGCCATTTTCGATTACCTTGAGAATCAGGTTTTTTAGGGACTATCCATATGGGACTACTCCAAGGAGAGGACGATGGTGTGATGATGTTATCATCAATCATTTTGTTGATTTGTTTTTCGACTTCTTTTTTATGAAATTCTGGGAATCGATAGGACTTTGTATGTATAGGGATATCGCTGTTCGTTTTAATTTCATGGTTAAGGACATCAGTGTAGGATAATTGATCACTGGGCAAGTAGAATATATCTGAGTATTGAGTACAGAGTTCTAATAAGACATCTGACTCTTCTTGATTAAGATGATCAGTTCTTAGGGATTTTATGACCTCGATAGTACGGTCAGATGCGTTGCGTAAATCAGTGTTAAGTTGGATAGCACACGAATTTAATGGTTCTAGTCTAAGGTTTAAATTGGAGTTGAAACTGACGGGGTTTTCGGACGTGTTAACAATTGTTAGATTTACCCGCTTATTGTTTTTCACCTTCACTATGCAATTGGATACCAAAAGGCTGTCGGATATGTGTTGGTTAGTGATGACACCTTCGTTAATATGAGGATTTACTACTGAGCATTCAACAACGGCTTCAGTGCGAGGTGGAATTTCGTAGAACGGATTGAAAAAGTGTAACTTAATGTTAAGTTTACCAATTTTTAGGACGTCAGTTGTGTAGTCTATTTTACAGCCAAAAGCAGTAAGGAAATCTGATCCGATGATACCATCATAAGGTAAACTTATGTTCTTGATGACATGGAATTTATGAGACACTACTTTATTCTTAGCTAATTTAAGCTTAAGTTGGAAAAATCCTTCAGTTGGAGTAGGCTCATCACCAGGGTCGATGCCCTTGAGTTTAATTGGGTCTCTAACCAGTTTTTGATTAGTCAGAATACAAGATTGTTTGACAAGACATATAGCAGAACCAGAGTCTACTAATAATGTTAGAGGGATGTCGGATATTTGGGATTCGAGTAAAGCATGTGGTAACATCCTTTTGGATGTATCCAGGTTCACTTCGTAGACCTTAGTTAAAGCTTCTTTATTATTTGGACTGTCGGTTTGGGGCTGGTTACCCTGCTGGTTAGTCCGGATATTAGGTGGATATAGGCTGTCAGTTTGGGGCTGGATACCCTGTCGGTTAGCCTGGATGTTGGATATTCGGCTGTCAGTTTGGGGCTGGATACCCTGTCGGTTAGCCTGGATGTTGGATATTCGGCTGTCAGTTTGGGGCTGGATACCCTGTCGGTTAGCCTGGATGTTGGATATTCGGCTGTCAGTTTGGGGCTGGATACCCTGTCGGTTAGCCTGGATGTTGGATATTCGGCTGTCAGTTTGGGGCTGGATACCCTGTCGGTTAGCCTGGATATTGGATGTGGCGCCATTTCCTACTGATCGTCTCGGGCGGCACCGTCGCGAGACGTTATTGCGTTTAAATCATTGTCATCATCAATCGAGTCAAAGGCCTCTTCATCGGGTGTTTCCTGGATATGATTGACCCTACGAGGACCGTTATTGGACGTTTGCTGAGAATTTTGTTTATTTGGATATTTACTGTTATAAAATTCTCGCTTTCTGCAGTCCTTGATGTCATGACCGGTAGTTTTGCAATAGCGACAGAAAGGACTATCGCTCCCGGTCTTAGATTGGTTCGTGTTGGAAGAACCGGATGTAGACGGTACATTCCTAGAGGGACCCGACTGAGGTTTAGGTTTCGCAACGAATTTATTGTCCGTTGGCGGACGCTTGTAAAGGCTTTGTTGGATGCGCTCTTCTGAAATCGCCATGTTTATGGCTTCATTTAAGGTTTTTGGCGACCTACATCTCACAATGTTGGATATTCTGGGTTGAAGACCCATAAGGAAATGGTGGAGAGCTAGATCTTCCATAGCCGCACAACGGCCTGGTAGCTCTTTTACCTTAGTATTGGATAGGGTTATTTCCGTCAACAATTGTGAGAGGCAGGATTCCACGCGTAGTGAAAATTGACTGACATTGTCTTGCGGGCCTTGCTTGCTCTCCTGTAAATCGGTCAGGAGGTGAGCGTAGTGTTTACGTTCACTGAATTGAGTTTTGAGAAACTCTTTGAGTTGCTCCCAGGATGTAAAGTCCTTAATAGAGCAAGCAAGTTCCGCCTTGCCGGATAGTTGGCTAAGGATATATTTGAACAAAATAGGTTTCTGCTCTTCAGTAGCTAGATCGTATGCATTGTTGCAGTTAATAATAAAAGAATTAACTGTTTCGCGACTGCCATCATATGATTTTATGAATTTGAAAAGGGTGTTGAGTCCTAATTCGGACATTTTAGAACTCGTTGACCTCGTGATTCGCGGAGAAAGCTGAGGTGATTTAGATTTTAAATCGGATATTTCTTGTGCAAACTCTCGGATATCTAAAGCTAATTTACTTGTTTTACTATCTTCAACCTTATTGTCTTTTTGCATAATAAGATACTGAAAATAATTGTAGAAGTTATAGTACACTTATACAGAAAAAGGATTTTAATTTTCTGCTCACTGAACCCTAATTTATAAGCAATGACCAAAGACTTACAGTATGAATAAAGCGTAGGCGGCGGCCACGATAACCGATTCCACGAACTGCATTCCGGAGCGCTCAGACGGGGTAACTCGGCGAGATGATGTGATGAACGTTTCACGGTGATTCTTTGCTCGATGGATAGGTTAAATAATTAGGATTATTTAACCGGGAGATCACGTCTCGTCACAGGATGCTCGATGCCGATGTCACGTCGCCGGATGATGCGGATGATGATGTGGATGATGATCACGAAGTAGGTATCTTCAGCGGCACCCGATGCAGCAGCAGATCGAAGTACCACCAGCCTAGGTAAGTTGCTTCAGTCAAGGATTCTGGAGACCGTGCAGCCCAGGATGACAGGTAAGTCTGCACAGGTTCACAGATACACTGAGTTTATGGGAAGTAAGTATGCACTATCACTTTAGCGTTCAAGGTACCGTAGGATAATATTTACGGAAAAGATTGAGTCTGGAGACCAAAATTTGGAAAAACGTCTAAGGACACAAAATACGTTTTTTCGACACTGGGAACTGCCGTATCCCACCGCTGCCACCAAATGTTATAGGTCAAGGTACTAAAACCTTTTTAAAAAAAGATCTAAAGTTCGGAATCTATTTATTTGGATACGACAAAATAGATTCACGGAAATACAATTAATTAAATGACCCGCGGACAACCGGTCGCGTCTATGATCAAAACCAGACTAAAGAGAGTACATATGATGGCTCTATATTCCAAGGGACAGATCAGCTGATGTTAGCATATTCGTGAACATTGCAAGGGTATAACAGTTCGTACGAACTAAGTTCGCGCGAATAGAGTTTCAAACATTTGAGTCGCGCGACCGCGTCGTGCGATTGTCAGTTAGGACACCTATTAGAGCTTGTCCAGATGACGCGATTTACGCGCGATCCGAGTCGCGCGAGTGAATTATGTTGCGTCCAGATGACGCGTCTCTCGCGCGAGCATTATAGGTACGGATTCAGTTCAGTCGGCAACATGATGCAGTCCGGAGCTGTTGTGCACGACTGTGATGTGCACGACTGTGATTTTACGAAAGAAATAGAGTTGTGGCTTGCTTACCGTCGATGGAAACAACGCAAACAAAGAGAAAAACGGCAGTACAGAGTGCATCCCATTCTACATGATAGGATGACACAAAGTATGTTTATAACATTATATCCAAAGCTTCGAGAACACAACAAAAAGTTTTTCAACTACTTTCGGATGTCAGTACAGTCTTTTGATGAGTTGCTTGAAATTGTAAAGGAAGATTTATCTCCATGTGAAAATTATGTAGTACGGGATGTTGTTTCCGCAGAAGAAAAGCTCGTGATCACTCTAAGGTTAGTAATAAGGTATAAGTATATTAATGTATTTATAGGTTGGTATTTTAAATGACAGGATACAATCAAATTATCATCACTTAATAGTATTTATTATACTTGAAACTTATAAATTACTTATGATTAACAATTTATGATTAATCATCTTGAAATAGTGCGAGACAGTCCGATTCTTGTGAACCAACTGTTGATGCCGGTGATGGCGATTGGGCGTATGTTGATGTGTTATAACCACGTTGATTAGAAATCGATGGTGATACAGGATCATATTGCAAATTGTCTGAAAAATATTGTTGCCGTTGTGTGGTTGCAGTGAAATCTTGAAATGGGGCTGTTGGGTGGCGAGGTTGTTGATTTCGTGTATTATATTGTGTGTAGCCATGCTGTGTCATATATTCAGGATATGTTGAAGGGATATGATGATGAAGTTGTTGACCTTTTTGAATAACATTCATTATTTCAATTTTTACTTTAAGTCGATTGACCTCAGGTATTTTCTGAAGTTCCTTGTGCAATGACAAACAAAACAGTTTATCGTCATCAGACTCCGTTGTGCTGATTGTTTGCGGCTGATTCTTGGATGCTGATCCAATATTTTTTTTAATAATGGAAATAAATTCCGCATCTGCAGCACTAATTTTTTTCTTTTTTGGCTGAGAGCTTGGTGGTCTCATCACATCTTCACCGTCTCCTGAAAAATCTTGTTCAGCATCAGGTGGCACATCAGACTTTTTCATGTTGCTGTCAGTTATTTTATTTCGTACGGACCGTTCTATGAACATCAACCGATTAAAATAAATGTAAGAATTTTTGCTGGAGGCTCCAGAACCAGATGGTTTATTTTTATTCTTCTTCATTTCTCGAACAAACGAATCTCGCAACCCTTTCCACTTTTTTTGGAGTTTGTCGCCTGAAACCAATAAAAATCAATAGCTAATAATTTTTTCCACATTTAATAGTTTACTGATAAGGAATTCATTTAAGTTTAATTTTGTTTCAGATATTTAGCTACCGGCTGTTATTTTGCAGACCTGCATTATGCTTATAGATTGGGAAAGTCGACAGTAATAGAAATAGTGCAGAAATCATGTGACGTCATTTGGAAGAAATTAAAAAATATAGTGATGCAAGAACCTACTAAAGAAAAATTCGAAGAAATTTCAAAAGGATTTGAAAAATACACAAATTTTCCGAATTGTATTGGCGCCATTGATGGCAAGCATATTCGTATCATAAAACCAGTCGAATCTGGGTCGCTTTACTACAATTATAAGAATTTTCATTCTACTGTTTTGTTAGCTGTATGTGATGCAAATTATTGTTTTATCTCAGTAGATATTGGAGCATATGGCAAGAGTAACGACTCGACGATTTTTAAGAACTCAGTGTTTTATAAAAAACTGGTGGAAAAGAGTTTAAATATTCCAGACCCAAAACCAATATCGATGATAGATACAACCCCTTTACCTCATGTAATTGTAGGTGATGAGGCGTTTAGTCTGATGGAAAATGTAATGCGGCCCTACTGTGGAAAATCGCTGACAAATAAAAAAAGAATTTTCAATTATCGTTTATCCAGAGCACGACGCTATATTGAATGTTGTTTTGGCATTTTGGTTAATAAATGGCGAATATTTCACAGACCACTGAATGTGCACATCGATTTTGCGGAAAAAATAATTAAAGCTTGCTGTGTTCTTCACAACTACGTGAGATTAAGAGATGGTTATAGGTTTGACAACACTTTGTACAATACATCACTTAATAGTTTGTCCACGGAAACAGTAAGACCTAGTGCAAGGTCCCGCAATACAAGAGATAGATTCGCTGATTATTTTGTTAATGAGGGATCACTGCCATGGCAAAACAAAATGATATAATTATTTTTTTCTGAATCATACGTATTTTAATAATTGTACGGATCCCTGCATAATACCTGGTACGACTCGCAATTGAAATAAAAACTATTCACTTACCTAAAACTTTCTTTTTTTCTTCGGAATCACCAGCTTCACTAAAAATTTCTACCAACTCTTCCCAACTTCTGCGTTTTAAAATTCGATTTGAGTAATCTGGAGATTCCATGTCCCATATAGCCACCCTCTTCTCCACTTCGTCGATAAACAGTTCGGTGTCAAAGCTATCACGCTCCATTACGTCCACTCGCGGCAACTATCGCGCTCGTACTGGACGGAGCAATGGCATATCTAGTATCTCGACTCGCGCGTAGAATGCGCTGCAATCGCGCGAGTCGAGGTTCTCGCGACTTGCACGCGATTTACGCGCGAGTGGCAAAACGCGCTACTGCATGTGGACGGAATGTATGGAGCTCTAGTATCTCACAATCGCGCGATTCGAAACGCGCGACTCGAATCGCGCGTAAATCGCGTCATCTGGACAAGCTCTAAGACCTAAATTTTATTTTATACCAAATTATTATTTATTATATAACCAAATATGTGTTCGTTTACGTTCCATTGTGAACATAGCTAACATTTGGTCCTTCTTATAAACATCACCCATACAAATGTTGTAATCCCAAATGACAGTGGGCTTATTCTGGTAAACAGCGAACCCATGGTATGTCGAGATCATCGTCACCTTGATCTGATCTTTCCACACCCTGAGGTCGATATCACCAAAAGTACACCCACAGACCTGGCCCTCGCGCAATTGTCTCTAATTGAGGTTATAAATTTCCCCCGGCACGTTCGTGAGATTGGAACAGAGGGTTCCCACACAATCGAGTCCTTTGGTCTTAAGAACGCGGACAAGTGCTGGCGAATTATAAAAGTTATCCATCCAGACAGTACGTCCGCTGTGCTCTAGCCCCCGTAACAATCGCATGACAATCTTAGATACTCCAAGCAATTCATCACTACTTCTTCAGTTTCACGCCTTGTGTGGACTTAAAATCTCCACAAATACCCCGTCTTCGAATCACAAACCTCATAGGTTTTGATTAATATCTTCGGGGCTTTGTTTGTTGTACTGTTTCAAGTCCAACCAACCCTTCCACTGAGTCAATGACTCATCAAGTGCGATGTTTTGACCTAAATCATATAGTGACTGAAATTTGTCATTTAAGTGGTCCAGAATGGGCCGCACTTTGTAAATCCTAGCTTGGGCAGGTGTCAGTGAAGCTGACGCCAAAAATTTAGCATTGTTAGTGAAATGCAGGCACCTAGAAAGCAACTGAAATCGCCTAAGACTCATTTTAGCGGTGAAGCCAGGAGTCACTATTACGCTAGTAAGGTCCGAAGACCAATATTCCGTGATCTTACTCTTATAAACTAGACTCATGGCCATTATAATAGCAAGATATACAAATATTTCGTCCTTATCGGTATTTTTCCATGAAGCCAGTCTGGCAACATAGCACCAGACTCCGCACAGCTTGATGCTGTGCGTAAATATTAGTTTGCAAAGCAATATGCTCAACAATTTGGTCGTCCCAGATACTTGTAAAAGCATCATAGGGACACGATGTTTCTACCCTAGGGCCAGAGGGGCCAACAAACTCTTCTCGTCTCAAAAGAGATCGGCGGATTTGTCAAGGCCCTCCATTCAAACTCGAACATGGATGTGGGGCCATGCATTTCTAAATTAGAACTAGTAATAGGAAACGAGTCCTGAATTGAAGCAGCGGCGGAAGTGCAGTCTCCAGCTCAGCAACATCGCAGGGCTCGTCGAAGAACATCCTCAGGGCACGAGGGATGAAAGTCGGAATCGCGTCTCCGAGATCAGGTCGTACCTTTGTTCGTCAAATGCAGGGTATGACTGCCTATCGCGTCTCTAATTTGGAAAACCTAAACAAATTTTTTGGTATTGATTAGGTTAGATTTTTACATGTTCATTTCATACATTTCATTCATGAAAGTAGTGTCACTTATTCTGGTTGTGCCGTGACAATAATAAGTGAATATAGCTCTATGTTGTGCTAGTAAATCATGGGTCTTCGCCCTTCCCTATTTTTTGCAGTTATGGCCTCGTATTTGGTGCAATCTTAATATCAATATGTTCCTCTCAAACTGTAAAAATGTTTTATAAAACGAAATTATTAAAAGTTGGCTTATTTAATGAGGGTTCATTGAACACCAAACACGACGAATTTATATCAGCGGTGGAACGCTACGAGCCCGACATATTGGCAATTATTAAACGTTCCAGAGGCGAAGGAGAGAGTTTTTATATTCTAAATGGGCTCACTGTTTGCATTCGCTCAAATTCGATTAATCCCTCAGTTAATCAGATGTGGATCTCTTTGATGATAAGCAGGTTGATCATGGGTGGTAGAAAGAAGGTATACTACTTTATTCGACTTCGGTTTATATGACACCAATGTCACTAACGTTAAGGAGCAGCCTAATTTTTTTTTTATACCAAATATGTGTTCGTTTACGTTCCATTGTGAACATAGCTAACATTTGGTCCTTCTTATAAACACCACCCATACAAATGTTGTAATCCCAAATGACAGTGGACTTATTCTGGTAAACAGCGAACCCATGGTATGTCGAGATCATCGTCACCTTGATCTGATCTTTCCACACCATGAGGTCGATATCACCAAAAGTACACCCACAGACCTGGCCCTCGCGCAATTGTCTCTAATTGAGGTTATAAATTTCCGTTCCGTACGTCCGCTGTGCTCTAGCCCGTAACAATCGCATGACAATCTTAGATACTCCAAGCAATTCATCACTACTTTTTCAGTTTCACGCCTTGTGTGGACTTAAAATCTCCACAAATACCCCGTCTTCGAATCACAAACCAACTAAAAATAAAATAAAAAATGTAAACATCAAAACGTTAACCCATTCGGCCACAAATACAAAGACAGATTTTACTTTTGTTAACATTCTACTAATTACATTTTCACTAACCAATTGGTGACCGGTCGGTAGCCGCAGAGACAAAAACTGGCTAAAAGCACGACCCTAAAATCACTGGCAATGTCGAGACAGTGAAATCGGGGCTGAATCGGCGATAAAATTGTCTCTACTCTACACACGTCCTTGCCTGTCAGTACGTAACCGACCGTGCTACAGACTGCTCGTTTTTCCGAAATGCCGCCGACGCTCTCAAAACAGCAGAAAATAGGAATTGTCTTGGCACTTACTACGGTGCCACCTAAACAGAGACGAAAAAGGAGGATCTGGGTTAAAAACTGGTTAATGAAACGCCATGAATTAAGCCACATGAACGTCATGAGACATTTAGAAGCAGATGATTTCAGAAACTTTTTAAGAATGGATATTGAGTGTTTTGAAGAGCTCCTCAATATGGTGACACCATTTATACAGAAACAGGATACCGTAATGCGAGAATCCATAAGTCCGAGAGAACGACTTACAGTTACTTTACGTTTCCTAGCAACTGGACAAAGCTATGAAGATTTGAAATTCAGTGCCATAATATCGCCGCAACTTATGTCCACAATGATTCCAGAGACATGTTGTGCTATCTATAATTGTTTGAAACACTTTATTAAGGTAAGTAGACTGAATTCTTATATAATAATTAAAACATCCATTTAAAAGTTTAATTTTATTTATTTATATTACGCAAAAACATACAAGGTATTTAATACTATTTATTTTATTTTTTATTAAAGATCAAAAAGTCCTTCATGTCTGAGCCAGTTCCTCTTTGAACTGTTGTGTCACTTGTACAGTTTGGAAATTCAGTGGTAAGATTTACGTCATCAGAAGATGGTTGTTCAAATGTATATTGTGGGATAGACTGTAGAAATGGTTGTACAGTGGAGTTATACTCTGGAGATGCTTGAGGGAATTGTGACATCATGTGATGTTGGGGTGGTTGAGGAGAAGGTTGCTGTGCTGTATACTCTGGAGATGCTTGAGGGAATTGTGACATCATGTGATGTTGGGGTGGTTGAGGAGAAGGTTGCTGTGCTGTATGCTGTGGAGGTGTTTGAGGGGATTGTGGTATAATAAATTGTGTAGATGATTGAGGTGACGGGTGCATCGCATATTGCGGAAATGGTTGAGGAGACGGTTGTGCCGAAGAGCCAGAGGAATAATGATAGTAGCGATGTGGAATGCGAGGATGTAATACTGTGTGTTGTGGAGATAAAGTGATACTAGATTCGTCTGCCAATTTGCCAAGTTTTCCGTAAAATAGGGCATCATTGATAATTTTTTGGGCAATCACTTGTTGATGGGTACTCAGGTTTTTTAATTGAACGCCTATTGACTTTCCTATTATCTCCCAATCATCGTCTTGTCGAGTCATCAGTGTCTGAGCAGAATCCAGCAGTTTTTCTTGTTTACTTTGTATGGACATTTTCTGCTTCTTGGGCTGTGAACTTTTTCCAGAGTCCGCGGGCCCCTCTTTATCACATATTTCTGTATTTATAATTTGTGTCGATGATGTCGATGCTGATATATCTGGTGACGTAACGTTCCCTTTACTTTCTGTTTCAGATGCCTGCAACGCAAAGTGAATGGAAAGATAATGCTAAAATGTTTGAAGACAAGTGGCAATTCGATCACTGTGTTGGTGCAATAGATGGGAAACATATATCCATAGAAAAGCCACCGAGGAGTGGCACGTTATTCTATAACTATAAAGGCTTTTTTAGTACAGTTCTGTTCGCCGTAGTAAATGCAAATTATGAGTTTATGTATATACATACTGGCATTAACGGAAGCGTCTCTGATGGCGGTGTCATAACTCATACATCACTGTATAATAAATTAATGACAGATAAGTTACATCTACCACCATCGTGTACGTTACAGGGCACAAATATTTCAGTGCCCTACACGTTTTTGGGAGACTCAGCATTCGGTATTAATAGACACATTATGAAGCCATACCCATTTAAGAACATAACTCACGAGAAAAGGATTTTCAACTACAGATTATCACGAGCAAGGAGAGTAGTTGAAAACGCGTTTGGAATTTTAGCAGCACGTTTTAGGATATTTCGTCAAAGAATAAGTGTGCAAATTGATAATGTCGACAAAATTGTGCTCGCTTGTTGTGCCTTACATAATTATTTAAGAACAAAGTCAAAAAATTATATCACAAAAACATGTGTCGATGCTGAAAATATCAATGATTCTACTTTTCGTTATGGTGACTGGCGGGAAGAAACCACAGGACTTGTATCTCTAGCGCAAATCAGTGAAAAAGAGCGCAATAATGAAGGCAACAACGTGCGAAATAAATTTACAACTTATTTCAATGGACACGGCAGAGTTTCTTTTCAGGAGGATATGTTGAGAGTAGTTCCTACATAAATTTAGTGTGTATGTGTATCTGACAAATAAAACATCAGTTTATAAATTGCATATATTTTTTTCTTACCTCATCCAAAGTATCCATTCCAGGTCGGCATGGCTCCGTCGTCCCCTCTAGAAATTGGAAGAGGGGGTAATACCATAACGCTGGTACATAGATGTCATTGGACCCCGATCCTGTTTGCTTGGAAACATTCACCTGAAACACATGAATTGAGATGTACCAAAAAGCTTGAGCTAGTAGGTAGCTCTATTTAAGAGCGTCCCGCCAAAAGAGGGATTTAGGCTCATAATATTCTACATGATCTTACCTTATTCAGCTCTCTTCCATACGTAGTACGCATATTCTCAAGTTTTTTCTTGAAGTCAGCCAGCGATGTATCTCTGCCGATCTCTTCATTGAAAATTTGCACTAGCATTTTGAATGCCTCCTGTCTCATGTCGCGGTTGAAATAGTCTTTATGTTTTTTGTCCCACAAATATGGTAAATCTTTAAATAAATCAATGACTTTTGTCCACGCTTCTCGCTCATTTTCCTTCGCCATATTTTCGAAATAAAAAATTGTAGCCGTAAGCACGTCGTATCGCCCGCGGCGACAATAGTAACCGCAAGCACGTCGTATCGCCGCACCGCTCGAGCGCAGACTGCGCAAAAATCAGTACTGATTTCGCTACACACGTCCTGTGAGCCGATAATCGTCCCTGAATCGTGAGCTCGCCCGTAGCGATTTAAGCCCGGGTGACACGAGGCTAGTATTTTGAAGCTAGGATAGTAAGCTAGTAAGGGGTCACTAGCTTGGTTTCTAGCTTACCTACTAGCCTGGATTGTAACCAAGCTAGTGCTGTCTACACGAAGCTAGGAAATTTCAAGCTAGTCAAGTCAGTAGTGAGTTGTGCTTAACCTGATAACACGTATACGTAAAAATGAACAGTGTGCGTAAGAGAAAAGCAATTCTACTAAGAAAGTTAATTCGGAAGTTGTGTCAACATGCGCTAGATGAAATATTAGCTCTGCTAGAAGAAAAGCGTACTTGGACAAGACCCTGGATCTTAAGAAGACATAGTCATGGAGCATCTGCATTACTTTTAAAAGAACTGCGATCTGAGGATTCCTTCGAATCAATTCAAGAGTTCAAGAGTATTTTGCGAATGACACCTAATATTTTTGACAATTTACTGAATCTAGTGGGACCACAAATACAAAAATTAAATACTAATATGAGAGAAGCCATACCGGCTAAAATAAAATTGGAAATAACTCTAGATTTTCTATCATCTGGTGTCAATTACAGGAAGTTAAGTCACATGTATCGTGTTTCAAGATCTACTATATCTAGATTCATACCAGAAGTTTGCAGTGAAATTTATAAGGCATTAAAGAAAGATATACAGGTATGTAGAATTTTATTTATTTCAAATTAAAGTAGGTACTTTTACGCTTACATAAATGGCGAGATTAAATTCTAAATTACAAAATGAGAAATCATAAATGACGACAAAATGTACGTTTACGCTACATAAATGGCGAGAAATGTATCAAGCATTTTGAAATGCTTGATAGATGGGATCTTCATCTTGCTCCAACTCTTGCTGTGGTGGCGGATGGATGATGGGTTCATCACGTTGCTCAGTCTGTTGTAGTTGTGATGGTGGATTAGTGTAGAGTGGACTTGCTGCAGAACTATTGTAAGAAAATGTGGTTGACATATTGGAGTCTGAAGAATTGATAGGTGACTGGTACGAAAATGTAGTATTTCCGAAGTTTAAATCATACATCCGACAGCGGGATAGTGTTGCGTTGATCTGATCCCTAGCTAAAATGGCCTGTCCGGGTGAAAGCTTTTTCAACTTACTTGCTACATATTTTGCAAATATCTCATGTTCATCCAGCTCTGGTTCCTGAAATTCTCGTGAACTGTTTAAATCCTCCTTAATCACCTTAATTTCATTTATCAATGAACTCACTTGCGAAACCTTCCGTTTCTTAAATTGCGGAATGTTACTTCCGGGGGAAATAAATTTAGAAGTTTTATCTTGAATAGACGACATTTCGCTTGCAGGTTGAGACATTTCAACTGTCTTTTCTGACAGATTTTCTGCTACGGGTGGTTCTAATGACTGACTGTTGCTTGCACTGTTGTCATCTTTATTATTGTTTGGAGAATCTTGATTGTTCTGAAAATAAAAAATTTGTTAAAAATATTTTTACAGATTCCAACTACAACTGAAGAATGGGCAGCTATAGAAAATGGTTTCAGAGTGAAATGGAACTTTCCAGCGTGTTATGGCGCCGTCGACGGGAAGCATGTTCAAATCATAGCTCCTGGCAACAGTGGAAGTTTGTTTTTTAATTACAAAAAAACATTCAGTATTGTTCTTATGGCTATTGTTGATTACGATTATAATTTCATTTATATTGACGTCGGCGCCTGTGGAATGGCATCTGATGGAAGTGTTTTTAGGAATTGCTCCATATATAATCAACTAGAAAATAACCTTATACCACAAGGCGGAGTAATTTTGGCGGATGCTGCATTCCCATTAAAATCGTATATTATGAAACCGTACCCAGGTGACAATTTAACACATGAAGAAAAAGTATACAACTACCGGCTAAGTAGAGCCAGAAGAACTGTAGAAAATGCCTTTGGCATATTGGCAAGCCGATTTCGTGTTTATCAAAGACCAATCGCAGTTGACGTAAAAACAGTAGACAAAATTGTACTAGCATCATGTGCTCTGCATAATTGGTTACGAAAAGAGCAAAAAAGCACTTATTGCATTAGTAGTGATGTCGACCAAGAAGACATTGAAGCGGGAAACATTATTCCCGGTTCATGGAGAATGGAAAATTTATGTTTACCCAGTATCAGTCGACAGGGAAGTAACCACTCTTCTCTGTCAGCTATCGAAAAAAGGGAGAAATTTAAGAGATATTTCAACAATGATGGAGCAGTACCATGGCAAGCAAGAATGATTCGTTAATTCAGACAAAACTACAAGAAAAATTAAAAATGCCGACGATTATTAATATTTCAATAAGTACTTTTAAGGTAAATAATTGTAAAGAGTAAATAATATTAAAATAACTTACCGAAGTTTTTCTCTTCATTGGCACCTTTTTTATGAAATTATGCATTTCCTCAAACCAAATAATTTTTGGCTTATAGACTTCTGCAGTTCCTGCTCCAGACCTCTCAGATTTTTCTATCTTTGTTAATTCTTGACAATATGTAGCTCTTAGATTTTTAATTTTATTTTTAATCTCTTTTATCGCAATTTCTATTCCATCTTTATTTAGTATGTCGCGTATTTTTTCTAGTGACGAGTCTCGCATTTGCTTGTCCTTGTAAGATGGAATACTTGCATTCCACAAACATTCCTCTTCTCTGTACAATTGAACGAATTTTAAATTAATTTCGTCCGCTAATTTCGGCATTTTAACAAATTGCACGCACTCTCACCACGCTCTCCGACTGCACACTAGCTTAGGTTCGCTAGCTTCGCGGTTGACACGAAGCTAGTAACGAAGCCAGGATAGTAAAACGGGTGGTGGGGGGCGCCTACTAGCTTGAAAAATAGAACCCCAAGCTATAAAACTATCCTGGCTTGAGGCACTAGCTTGCTAGCTTCCACACTAGCTTACTAGCTTGTAAACGAAGCTAGTTCCGTCTACACGAAGCTAGTGTCACTAGCTTACTAGCTTGGCAGCACTAGCTTGGCTCACTAGCTTGATTTACTAGCCTCGTGTCACCCGGGCTTTAGGGACGAAAAAAATCGGGTACGATTTGCCTACACACCAGGCTATTTATGATACGATCTAGGGTCCTCCCCACCACTGTCCCGATATTGCCAGTGATTTTAGGGTCGTGTGTAGCCGCTTTAAAAGGCGCTACTCACACACCTGCCGCAGGGGCAATCTAGGGTGCATGGCGGTTGTGGCGATATCGGGAGTATCTCTACACACTTGCCTGCCGTGCAGTGTTTCCGAGTAAGCTGAGCTGAGCACACGTATTGAGAATGGCACCCGTATTATCGACCAATCAAAAGATTGGAGTAGCCTTGGCGCTTTCTGTGGTGCTACCTCAAAAAAAAGGAAAAGGAGATACTGGGTGAAGAAATGGCTACTGAAAAGAAGTGAGTTATGCCACATGAATATTTTAAAAGAACTGGAAGTAGATGACTTCAATAACTTTTTACGGATGGATTTTGACTCTTTTGAAGAGCTTCTTGCAATGGTGGCACCATTTATAGAAAAAAAAAATACATTGATGCGGAATGCCGTAAGCGCTAGAGAACGATTAATTGCTACGCTTCGGTTTTTGGCCAGTGGACCACAATTGATGTGAATCACCACAATTGATGTCAACAATGATTCCTGAGACTTGTTGGGCGATTTACAATTGTCTGAAACATTATATAAAGGTAAGTTTATATAAAGTATAATTATAAAAAGTAAACCTACATGTTAGAAATTTAATTTCTCGAAATTCTAGATAAACTATTTTTTCTTGTAAGTACTCAACCAAGATTCAACCACAAAAAAATCAATCACAGTCGGTGAAATATTTTTTATTAATACGGTAACAAGTTATAGGTACCCATACCCAGTTTCCAAATATTTAGTTAATTGTGAGAATTTTAAAGGATAGGACATTATCATTTTAATTACTTTTTGTATTTAAATATAAGAAAATCTTTAACTTTAGTGAAACTACATTATTATTATTACTAAAAGTAGTGTTAGGGAAATCAATGGTAATATCATCATATTGAACCTCAGAAAGTTGTGAGGATTGTGTAGGAGTAGGAACAGATGCATAGGCTTGATGTTGTGGGGATGGAGTAGTAGGAGCAGATGAGTATGATTGATGTTGTGGGGATGGAGTAGGAGCAGATGCGTACGATTGATGTTGTGGGGATGGAGTAAGAGTATTAATAGGTACTGAATGAATGTACGGATTATGATATTGGTTTTTCAAAGTGATTGACGATTCTTCTGTTAGTTTTCCAAGTTGCCCATAGAAAATGACTTCAGATATTAATTTTTTTGCAACAACTTGCTGGTGTTTACTTAAATTTTTCATTTGAATACCATAGCCCATTCCTATGACTTCCCATTCATCTGTAGTGGTAAGAAGTTTTTGAGCAGTATCAAATAGTTTCTCTTGTTTTTTTTGTAAGTATAATCGCGGTTTTCTTGGTCTTCCCCTGGTAGTGGCTCGTGTTTTTTTAATTACAAACAGTTTTTTAGTGTAGTACTTTTTGCCATTGTTAATGCAAATTATGAGTTTATGTATGTACACACTGGCATAAATGGAAGCGTCTCTGATGGTGGTGTAATACAACATAAAAAATTTCATGAAAAACTAATGAAAAGCCAGTTAAACCTACCACCAGCTTCAACGTTACCAAATAGTAATATTACAGTGCCCTATGTATTTGTAGGAGACAGTGCATTTTCTCTCAACAGACACGTGATGAAGCCCTATCCATTCAAGAATATAAACCATGAACAAAGAATATTTAATTATAGGTTATCTAGGGCAAGACGGGTAGTAGAAAATGCTTTTGGGATACTGGCAACACGTTTTAGGATATTTCGCCGAAAAATAAGTGTAAATGTTGAGAACGTCGATGCTATTGTTCTAGCATGTTGCGCTTTACACAATTTTATAAGAACAAAACCAAAAATCTATTTGACAAATTCATGTACAGATTCTGAAAATACAAACGATCGAACTTATCGACCAGGTGATTGGCGGGCAGAATCATTCGAATTAGTATCAGTTGCGCAAAGAAATGAAAAACAGCGCAACAATGAAGGAAACTACGTTAGAAGTCAATTTATGTCGTATTTTAACGGACAAGGCAGTGTTGATTTTCAAGAAGACATGTTACGAGTAATATAAGAGCATTAAAATAGTTTTAATGTTGATGAAATACTTAAGTAAGTACTTATACCTAATATTTAGAAATAATTCTAATAAATATACATAATTGTGCCAAGTCATTTTATTCTTGTTTTATTTTAAGTATTACCTCGTCAGAGTCCATGGTATCTACTCCCGTGCGAGATGGTTCAGTAGTCTCTTCAATAAAAGTAAAGAGATTGTAATACCAAAGAGATGGTTTGTAAACATCATCGCTGCCAGATCCTGTTTGTTTTGAAGAATTAACCTAAAAAAGATAACACATTGAAATGAAATACAAATACCTACTAAAAAAATAAATTCAAAACACAATTTTGAATAATCATTACTTAATTAAAAATACGTACCTTTTTTAACTCCCGAAAAAAGGATGTCCGCATATTTTAAAATTTTTTTTGAAAGCTGCAGCTCCATGTTTGTTTTGAGTTCCCCAAAAATTTCAAACATTAGTGTGAATGTTTGCTGCCTCATGTCGCGGTTAAAATAATGTTTATGATTTTTATCCCACATGTGAGGTCGGTCTTGATAAACTTCTATAATTCGCGTCCAAACTTCGCGTACGTTGTCGGCCGCCATTTTGATTGTACGCTATGTATACGTGCACTCCGTGTGACAGATACTGACAAACTGATTGAGAAATTGCCCCAATCGCGCTACACACGCAGCGACGGCAGGGACGACTTAGGGATCAATGATGGTCTCGCGCCCCTGCCGCCCTGCCGCAGGGCCAATCCTCCAAATTGCCCCTGCATGCCTACACACATCACAATTAAGGATGCAATTAAGGGTCATCCCCACTCCTACACCCTAGATTGCCCCTGCGGCAGATGTGTGAGTAGTGCGCTTAAAGTAATCGTCAATTGAGTTATTTTTTAATATTTCATATCTTGCTTGAAATGAAGCCATCCATTTTACAATTACTACTTCATAGGGCGATGAAGACGCCTCTAGCCATTTTATTGATGCATCGGAGTCTTCGTCTGTAACAGGTAAGTTATGGGCAGGTGGAAGAGGTCGCAAGCGTTTTGGGTTCCTGGCATCTGTTGTTCTGTCGCTGTTGGTACTGCTTCCGCTGCTACTGCTTCGTTTGCGTGAGGCGTCTTGGTTAAGGGAACGGCGGTGGGTAATCAGTCTATTGTGCAGCAGGCCGGAGGCAGCTAACGCTTGTCGCTCAGTTACCCGGTAGGGCACATAATAAACATCGGCGTGCTCCCCTTCAAATAAGGTGCATATTTCATTAGCCCAGCTGCTCCAAACCTCTTGTCTTATTGTATCTTTAATGCTAGGCAAGATGCGGAGTTGGTGCTCCACGATCAACTGCACTAGACCTTTTCGATCTTTGGGAGTGAGTGGCTGACCCTGTTTCTGCAACAGACACTTTCCGAAGGTTGTGAGCTCTAGTAACTCTTTCAGATGTTTTTTGTCTTCCAAAGGGCCAATTTCTTGCACGAACTGCCACTCTTCTTGTACCCAATCCTGAAAGAGTATTACAGTTAAAGCATGGTTCGGATAAGGGAAAAAAGCACTCGTTTTGATTTCATTTACATGTATGGGACACTAAAAAAAACTATGTCAAAAAAAATGTCGATGGACAGACAGGACCACTATTTGCGGCTTCGATTGGGGGAGGCCTATGTTCAGCAGTGGCTGATAATAATTATAATGAGTAGAGCTTTTTGTGTGTGGCTCATCCGGGGAAGTACTACCACCATCCCTATTTCTGCAGCCAAGCAGTGCATCGTAGGGCACGTTCCTGACGTGCGTGACCTACGAGGCAATTATTTTTTATAGGCGATGGTTACCACTTAACATCAGGTGGGCTATAAATGCCTATGAATGGACTCATAAAATACACGTTGCTTACTGCTTACCGTCAAGTTCTGTTGTTGTAGCTTAATTTTAACATGTTTCATGTTTTTGTTGGGATAAAGTTATGCAACATAAGGAATACTATGTAATATTTATTGTACTTTATTGTAGTAGCAGTTTCAGAGTTGAAGTTGTATCAGCTCCGTAGTGTCCGGCTAATGGGTCATCATGATAAACGGAGAGTACGTTTGCCCATTCGTGTTGTGGCACTACAAGTTGAGCTTCTTCCGCATCGTCAATCGGGTTGTACCTATAGAGCAATCCATTGTTCATTACGTAACCTTTACTACTCCAGTAAACAGCGTTTTCAGTGCGTTCAGGGTCTTCCAATGCCTTCAAGATACTGAGTATGTGCTCATCTTTTAGCTGTTCGGTTCTTATTTCGGAAGCAGACCTTTTAGGCATGTCCACAACCATACTGCATACGCCGCAGTCTTTAGTTGTTTCTTGGTCACATATGGGCCTCGAAAGAGTATCTGCTACCACATTTGTTCTTCCCGGCGTATACTTAATGGTGATGTCATAGGCTTGTATCTGTAAAGCCCATCTCGCCAACCGACCTGTTGGGGATCTTAGTGACATTAACCATTTCAATGCCTGGTGATCTGTGACAACGGTGACTGGAAGTCCTTCTATGTAGCCCCTAAATTTTCCGATAGCCCAAACTACGGCAAGCGCTTCACGTTCCGTAGTTGAGTAATTCCTTTCAGCAGAGTTCAGGAGTCTACTGGCAAACTCCACAGGATGTTCGTACCTAATTCTTCTTCCATAAAGATAACATCTCTGCTGGTAATAAGAGTCTTCTTGACAGGATTGTATAGCCTGTAGCCCTTAATATGTTCACCATAGCCAACTAATATGTGCTCCGTAGACTTCTTGTCCCACTTCAAACGACGTTCCTTAGGGACATGTACCATGACTTTACATCCAAACAAACGTATGTGGCTTAGGTCAGGTTTTCTCCCATACCACAATTCATATGGAGTTTTCTGAAGTCCCGATGCAATGGATCTATTTTTCAAATAGACAGCAGTGTTCGCTGCTTCTGCCCAAAATCTTTTATCCAGCTTTGCATCATACAGTAGACATCTAGCCTTCTCAACTACAGTACGGTTGGCTCGCTCACATAGACCATTCTGTTCAGGTGTATAAGTATTTGATTTTTGATGAATTATACCCTCTTGCTTTAAATAATTCTCAAACTCTTTGTTGGTGTACTCTAGTCCATTGTCTGACCTTAGTATTCTTATCTTTTTATTTAACTGATTCTCCACCATTGTTTTAAAGATCTTGAAATTAGTAAATGCTTCATTTTTCTTTCTAAGAAAATATATAAACGTCATTCTACTAAAGTCATCGACAAAAAGTATAAAATATCGTGCACCATTCAATGAACTAGTTTCCATCGGTCCACAAAGATCTGTATGGATTATGTGTAGCGTCTCTGTGCTTCTTTCACCCACATGCGAAAAGGGTAATCTTTCCTGCTTTCCTTCGCAACAAGTTGTACATTGAGACTTGGTTATGTCAAAATTGTTTTCGTATGACAAACCATCCACCATATTTCTCATTTTATTCATGTCCTGACTATTGATGTGCGCCAGCCTTCTGTGCCATAGTTTGCCATTTACCAGTGGTGCAGCCAACATACAACTCTGTGTGTGCAACCTCAGCTTATATACACCATCCGATAAATCAGCTATAGCTACCAAAACATTGCTTTTGTTCCGTATATAGCAGTGTTTTTCGTCAAAACTGACACTATTTCCATTTTTAATAAGCTCACTGACAGATAATAAGTTTGTTGTCAAACTAGGCACGTATAGCACATCTTTCACAGTAATCTCGAATTTTAAGTCAGAAACAATGTCGACGTCTCCGGAACAAACAACTGGCACTTTTGATTCGTTTGCGACTACAATTTCAGGTAAACACGGTGTGGAGTTCATGTTTCTAATCCAAGGTTCGTTCGCCGTCATGTGTGCGCTTGCGCCGGAATCCACGTACCACTCTGTTTTGTTAAACTTCCCATTCAGGAAAACGACATTAAATACGCATTTGCTATTATTTTTCTTCAATAACGGGCACTGACTTCGATAATGACCATCCTCTTTACATTTATAGCATGTTATTGTTTTCGTAGATGAATCTGTCATTGCTGTCACTGTTTTCTTGTTTGACGTTGAGGGACCGCCATACTTCTTTGGCTTGGTGTTGCCAGAGCAAAACTTATTTCGCGCGGCAAATGCAGCTCCGGTTTCCGCGCTGTCGTTGTCACTGGTCACTTCCATGTCAAGTAATTTCGACTTTATGACATCTGCAGTTATCGAGATACCCGAATGTTCAATTGCCATGATCATGGGAGTATAACGATCGGACAAACCTGCTAATAACAATGAGCCGACCCATTCGTCTGTTATTGCAAATCCCGTGCCATTTAACCGCTGTGCTGTCTCGACCATTTGAGTCACATATGTCGCCATAGAATCACAGCTTTCTAGTCGTATGGATATCAAATGCCGCAGCAAGGTTATTTTTCTTGAGAAACCTGAGTCATCATACAATGTATGTCTTCAATGTAGTCCATAATTCTGCTGAGTTCCTGGTGTTCTTTATATGCACGTACAATGACGGGTCAATATTAGCTTTGCCTTCGTTTTAGCATCGTCAACTGGCTTAATTTCAAAATTCGGCGTCGGTTTGATGTACTTGTCCATACCTTCGAGCACCAATAAATTTTCAGCCGCGAAGCTCCACTCATCATAGTTTTCTCTTCCTTTTAGTTTAGGAACACTGGCAATATAGTTCGTAGTCATGTTTCCGCGATACAACTTTCACTAATTATCTATTTTAAACAAAATAACTGATAAATTTCGGGATAGGCCCATAACCTATAATGAAACAAGTGAATGCCGCAAACAGACTAGTTTATTTATCTAAAGAAGGTATGCATAGACAATCATACAATATGCATATAGTACCTACATTGCACAAGAGATGGCATTACTAGTAGCATATCAAGGAATACTTTTATACTTTTGATACATCATTATAGCAAACGCCATTCGCTTGAGCCTATATACTCCGAATGGCGTTATGAAAGACGTTTTATCTTGGTCTTCCTTCTTCACCTTTACTTGCCAGTAACCTGCGCGTAAGTCTAGTGTTGACATGAACGGTGTCGGTTTTGCTGCATGCAGGAGGTCGTCCATCCGGGGAATCGGATATATATCAGGTACTGTTATGCCATTCAGTCTGCGGTAGTCAACGCAGACTCGTACCGATCCATCTTTCTTAGGTACCATGATAACTGGTGCTGACCAAGGTGATGAACAAGGTTCAATAATTTTCTCATTTAACATCTTCTCACATTTCATCTTCATCTCATTTCACATTTCAGTAATGCCAGCCGAGGAGGTGACAAACGATATGGAGGTACTGAGATAGGGTTGTGTGTTCCCGTATCGATGCAGTGCTCGGCAAGGTTTGTTGGTTCCTCATTTTTTTCGAACGCTTCTTGGTTATCCCACAAGATTTCCATCAGTTGTGTCCTTTGTGATGCATCTAACATCTCAAAGGAGACCTCGTCAACCGAAATTGAACCTATCTCTATATCGTTGCTGTCACTATCATCGCTAGGGAAGAGCATCCTAGAATGAGGAGATAAGTTGACTTCAGCTCCATGAATGCTCATCTGGGCATCCCGGTACATGAAGCCTGCGAACCTGGGTGAATAACCATCAAACAGTGTTTTGGTTCGTTTCTTTGGTGGTGATGATGGATCTATTTGTTCCACTCGGTACGAAGCTTTATCACAAGCGCTTTTCTCAGGCAGCGCTGGCTCTGAATTCAGCTGAGCGCTGCTGGCTGCACGAAGATTGGTGGCGTTACATGCACTGGACTGGGGCAAAGCGGGTTCTCCTACCGCGCGCCTGGGGCCTGGTCCTTCGACGTTCTCAATTACGCTTGGTGGTGTAATTGACAGAGGGGATATCATTTGCGGTACTTGCACGTCTTTCAATATTTTGCAGCATGAAGGGACAGGTAGTGGCGTCATCTCTAAATGAGACATGGATACCTCCGATGTATCTTCGGAATACAAGTCATAACAGACGTTTGGATCATCCACAAAATGCCAGTTCATCTGTGGGATGTTCAAGACCATCCCAGCATCCTGAATAAACCCTATTCCCAACAACGTGCGAGTTTCGCGAGATTCCGGAAATATGATGAATGTGGTAGGTACGACTCGATTACAAATCTCTATTGGTACTCTTACCGTTAGAACGCTCCTCTGCGTTTTCCCACCATCAGCCAGCGTAACCATGACCTGTTGTTGCTCAAAATGGTATCCGCGTTTCTCTAGGCATTGGTAGAGGTCGTATGAGGCTACACTTGTTTTCGCGCACGTATCCACATACGCATTTCCGGCTATTTTGCCTACACCAATTCCTATGGTAGGCCTAGGGCGAATGTCCGTAACATTCAATGAGCAGAATTCGATTTCCTGCTTGATTGGAGACTTATTATTGCATTTTGGGCATTTCGATCTTACCACTCCAGGAGTGCCACATCCATAGCAGGAAAACTTTGGTTGAGATGGAGAAGGAGCTTGAGTTGCAGAGGAAGATATGGGCGGCTTACTAGTGTATGGGACTCCACTACCGGTAGCGGTACTTCCTTCTGCTTTTATCTTCCGACGACAGGTTTCAACGGAATGTCCTGGCATTCGGCAGTAACTACAGCGAGCCTTTTTAGGTATTGTAGTGTTCTTCATGTATTTAATAAAACACTTAGATGAGAGAACTCTTAACTTCTTTATTTTACTTATTCACAATATAATCCATGTGCAAGGCTGCTTTGTGCTTACGCGTAATGGCGGACGGCCGGGGTTGCCACCTAATGCTGCCATCTATATCTACAGATATTACAGGTATAAGCGTGTCATTTCCCTTCACCTTTTCTTTCTCTTCAGTGACTGGAGTCTGTTTTTCAACAAGTAGCTGTTCCACACCTCTGGCTGCCTTCAGTAAAGCATCGTAGGTCCGCACTGCATCCCTTGGCATCTTCACCCGAATCTTATAGCGTAGTTGGCCATAAATCATATCTATCTGTGGTGATTCTGGGTGTCCTGGCTCTGGAAGCTGTGAAAAAAGAGCTCTCTTCTTTGCTACAAAAACCTCAGTCAGCTCGTTCTCGTCTTGTTTGATACCGATGATGTCTTGGTAAATTTGATAAGCAGGCCGCTTGGGAGCAAAAGCATGACGTACCCTGGCGACAAAATCCTCCCATGTGACCACCTGCTCTTTTACTCCATTCCACCAAATCGCCGCTTCTTCCTTCAATATCAGTGGCAAGCTTTTGATGGCTTCTTCATCACTAATCTTCTCCACCGATTTGAAAACCGTCGCTGCAGCGAGGAAGGCTTCCACGGTTTCAGTATCCCTTGCTCCACTATAGGTTACTTTGCATGTTGCAAAGGACCCACATCTCTGCGAGCCTATAGCTGTCAGTAGCTTCTCAAACTGCTCAGCCGTGAGATTCATTTCTTCGTATTCTTCTTTATATTTTCGAAGGTTTGGTCGTTGCTTCGGGCTGGCCTTTTTCTTGGCCTTATCGTTGAGCGCCAGTTTGTAACAAGTGGGTTTCCCTAACCGTATTGAAGGAAACAACTTATTACACAAACAGTCTTATTTATTGTCCGACACGGGGTACAGAGTTATGTTAAAAGTTTTAGTATACTCGCGAAGCGACAAGCCGGTCCGGGCGTCTTTCGTAGTTACGATACGGCGACCGGATACGACTCGCGTATGAGTATTGAGTACTCGCGGGTATGCGCCTCGCCGAACTCAAACACCTTCCCATTACCGGGTACGATGATTGCGTGCGACCGACTGCTAGATGCGGGCCGGTGTGACCAACTTTAAATTAGGGATCCTGCCCCGCTTAGGCAAGAAAACTGACAAATCCTGCCCAACATTTATGCACAAAATGCCAAAATAATGCCAATATAATTTAAAATAATAGACACATTATTTTTTTGTAGTTTTATTTAAAAGAATTGTACAGAAAGTAAGTAAAAATTATACATTCGTATTCGCATCATATTCTTCTTGATCATTTTCTTTATACATCGCTTTTGTCATTTGTTTAATCATTTCTTTACTTGGCTGGAATGAAACACAGTCACCATGTTCACTAATGCCCTGTTTTACATGTAAAATAGAGGCGACATGTTTATTTGTAAATCTATTTCGTGTTTTTGTTTTTATGAGGTTGATTTGAGAGAATATTCTTTCACAAGCAGCATTCGACATTGGCAGACACAACAAACCTTTTACAAAATTAGAAACATAAACGTATTTTAAGTCTCCATTTGAATTTCGGATTTTGCCAACGGCACCCCAAAATTTATCAACCCTTAGAATTGGGTTTGCATTACTCCCACCAGATTCTAATAAATCACTGACGTCTTTATCAAGTTTTAATTGTCTGTATTCATCATCAATTTTTTGAATTGTATGTTCATCAACAAGATTAGGAAATTGGGTGACAACATTTGCTATCGAAGAAAACTCCTTGTATACACAACGTCTTGAGGAGTTAGGAACTGTAATTGTTTAAAAAGGGTATTTAATGGCAGACGTGTCTTCAGTTGACTTGAAAGTTGGATAAGAAATGATTGCATATGCTCAAGAAACGATTGAATCGCAGGTTTCAAATTTATATCTCTTGCTAGACCAGTGATTTCTCTGCTGACATTAACACCTAAATACATATCTTTCAAAGGTAGGTAGTTAACGCTGGATGTCGGATCTAGAAGAAGTGGGTCTGTACTCTTTACGTAACTGACTTTCATGTAGCAGCTTAACAGTGCCATAAACATTTCAGACACGTCTTTATAAACCAAGTGTACAGTCGCATAATCCCCTTGAAACACCGTATTTAATTTATTGACAATAGGCAGAATATAGTCAAGTGCGTAAAAATATAATTTTAATATTTTGTTATTAAAGCTTTCGAATAAAAATTGAGAGGACATATTTTTGTCATCTAAATATTGGCTTTGAAAATAAATTTTAAGCGCATCCCATTGCTCAAGAATTCTGTTCACACACGAGTGGAATGACAACCAACGAATATCGTAATGTTGTAGTATTTTGTGTTTATCTGTATTTACAAATTCTTGGAACTCCAAAAATTCCCTCTGTCTTTTGCTGCTGTGAGCAAAATACCCGTAAACTTCTTTCACTACTTGATTCACAGCTCTTGGTAATGTGTCTTTGCTTGCGTGACTAACCGATAAAGCCGTGGAATGGCAGACACATTTGATAAATAAGCAATGCGGATTCACATTCTTAATTTTAGCAATGATTCCACCATGTTCACCAAACATTACATTGGTAGTGTCGGCTCCGAAACCAACTGCATCTTTTATATCAAGATTTAAATCACGCAAAGCTTTTGAAAGAGCGTCAAACAAATCTTGTGCCGATTCCCCTTCTAAATCTACCATAGTTAGAAATTTAGTTTTCAACGCTGTTGATTTTTCAGAATAGTATTTAGTTACTATAGCAAGCATTTTCGTAGATGAAACGTCTGTACTCTCATCTATTATCAAAGAATACACTGGTGCACGGGTACTAACATTCTGACATGATCTTAAATCTGCGTGCATTTCCCTCTCCAGTTCCGGCTTCAAAACATTATAAGTTACCGCAGCTGCTTTGGTTCGTTTACAGGAGAAAGTCTTCGCCACCTCTGGATTGGTAAAGCATTTGGAAATGAGTTCACTCATATGATCCATGACACGAAAGGGTAAATTATGTTCAACCAACAGAGCACACATGTTCAGCTCTGCTTTTTTCACCTCATCTTCTAATGAAGACGTTTTAAAAAACTTTTTCACCTGAAATCATACAGAAATTTTATTAGCAATGGTGCTACTAACTTACAAATACTTCCTACAATTTTCGTGCGATTATATAAAAAAAAAATGTATAAGAACTCACCGAGGACTGCCCATTATATCCGATCATGTTCTTCTTATGCTTATTAGTAGTTGCATGTTCTTTTATAATAGACAACCTAGGTAACAACTTGGTGTTACATGCTTTACACCATGCAACATCTTCGTCTTTCGCTTTTGTTATCCAGGACGAAAGTGATGGATCCTGCTCCCACTCAGGGCGATATAATCGTTCATATTTACGTTTCATTATAAATCAGGAAAGGAAAACATTCACACCGCACGAAATCAGAAACAAAAGTATGTCTTCTCTTCTAATCCGACTAGGCGACTAATCAGAAAAACAACTTACAAATAAAGATGTAATATTATTATAAACATTTTGTGCAACACTTTAAAGTTTATAATTGAATGAACTACACATTCAACTAGAGATGTTATGGGAAATCCCCGAACTAAAGGTCATTGCGTTGCCAATGTTGCCATTGGCATTTTAAAATTCCTACCAACTGCTTTTTGTTTTCTCGATACTACACCCTACTCCTTTTATACTATACTGCCAAATCTGCCAGCTTATATTGCTATATACTGCCAATTACTGCCAGATTTCTAAAACTTCAAACAAACCTGCCAGAGAGTAAAACCAAGGGCTAAATCTGCCAAAAAGGCAGGATCCTGCCACATATGGTCACACTGGGGCGCCGGGCGAGCTTATATACCCGCACGGCCGGGCGCCCGTCGATGTGTGCCTTGAGTAGTGGCAGGAGCGGGGCGCGTGGACTGCGTAGACGCACGCACATCGGTAGGCGCGCTCTCTTGTGTTACACAATTAATTAAAAAGATATATTATCATAGTTTATTTACGTGGGCTGAGGCGGAAGATGTCTTGTAGGCGAAGGTGACGACGCGCGCTCGTGTGATGGGCCTGCCTCCCTAAAGCACGGTTAAAAATAAATTAAATTTTCATCAAATTTACAGATATTTTCGGGACTTAATCGCGTATTGAAACTATAAATATGTTTCCAAGTCGCGATACCTTAAAAAGTGTTAAATACAAGGTGTCTCAAAAGTAAGTTCACATTTGCTTATCTTATTACGCGAAAGCAACTATTCTGAGTTGTGCGGGGGGGTATGTCAGTCGGTAGTCTGGCTCTTGGGAATTTAGTCGCTATGGAGCGTTTCCCTGGTGCGGACCTTGCGTTGTGCGTACGTGAGTTTTACAAAAACGGTAATTCGGCGACTGTAGCGCGTAGAAAATTCTGCAGTATTCGACATATTCGTCACTTAAATGATGCGCCTAGCACTCGACTCATTGCAAAATGGGTTGAGAAGTTTGAAGAGACTGGGTCAACTCTGGAGAAACCAAAATCTGGGCGGCCAAGAACATCAAGAACAGCCGAAAACGTGGACAGTGTTACTCAGTCTATTCGAGATGATCCAAACCTCTCGATTCGGAAGCGTGCTGTTGCTTTAAATGTGCACAGATCTTCATTATGCCGCATTTTACACAAAGATTTAAAGCTGCACCCGTACAAAATTCAGTTGGTGCAAGAACTGAAGCCTCAAGATGCTGGTCAGAGGCTTGACTTTGTAAATCAGATGATTGAGCGCTTACCGACGTTCACCAACATCTTGTTTTCCGATGAAGCTCATTTTCACCTGAATGGGCATGTAAACAAGCAAAATTGTCGTTACTGGAGTGCAACCAATCCAAAACAAAAACATCAGAAACCGCTACATTCACCCAAAGTCACCGTATGGGCAGCGATGTCGGCGCGAGGAATTATCGGCCCTTACTTTTTTGAAGATGGAAGGGGACGCACGCTCACAGTGAATTCAGAGCGTTATGTGGAGATGTTAGACGAGTTTTTCGTGCCCCAACTGCAAAACTTTCCTGGTTACAACCAAAGAACATGGTTCCAGCAGGATGGAGCAACTTCACACACGTCCAACAGATCTCTGCCTCGAGTTCGAGAAATTTTTCCGAACAAATTAATCTCCAGGCGAGGTGACATAAATTGGCCTCCACGGAGTCCCGATTTAACACCTATGGATTTTTTTCTGTGGGGTTATGTCAAATCAAAAGTTAACGCTAATAAACCGACTTCCCTGGCACAATTAAAAGAAAATTCCGTCATGAAATGGCAGCCATCACGGAGACTACCTGCCGAGCTGTCATAGGCAATTTTAGTGCCCGACTAAATGAATGCCGAGAGCGCAACGGTTTACATTTGGACGATGTTATTTTTAAAAAATAAATTCCCAAACAGTGTACTTCAATATATAATAAACATTTTTTCAATAAAGCTAAGACTTTTCTTTTAAAAAAAGATTTAAATGTGAACTTTCTTTTGAGACACCTTGATGTAAAATCAACTTGATGCAAAACCATGCAAAATGTAATGTAAGTAAAACAAGCAAAGAATACCAACATGAAATCAAGTAGTCGAGCGCTTCGGCCTCGCCCTCTACCGCGAATGTGACCAAAACCCCTACTGCATGCGCGTGCGCGGCCACGACCGCGGCTACCACCACCGTCCATTTGGCTATATATAAGCATTGAAATTAAAAATAAGCATAGGGTCAAGCGGGGTAATTATAAGACGAATACAACAACTTTTGCGTTTTCAGGCTTCGAAAAACAGTTTATATTATGACTGAAATTGTTATACTATAACTTGGCATGTAATCTACTCTGCATTGCTATCAATTTTCTAATAAAGATTCAATATAAATGACTTTTTACATAAAATATGTGTCTCATATTTTCCCACCTCCATGGGGTAAATATGAAACATCGTTGTCCAAATATAATATGTACTGCATACAATTTCTACAGTTTACGACTTATTTAACCGCTTGAGTTATCTTAAGACAGAGAGGGGTAAAAATAATACAAAATAGCTTTGACAATCTAAAAAATCTCTTTATTTTTATTTTTAAAATTAGAAAAATCAACGTTCTATAATTCTTAGCTTATTTTCTATAAGTCTTTGTAATGTTATTACTAGGTAAACAAGTACTTAGTACAAAATGACAGTAAAACTTAATACTACTTAACTATTGAGATCTCAATTAGAACACTTATATAGAAATACATAGCCACCAATTTACAAGTGAGGTACAAAAATGAATATGGGGAAAATATGAGACATTTTCACGTTAATTAATAGGATATTTTTCTAGGTCAACATCAAACATAAGTGCCCCTCTTTTATTATTTTGCGTTGGTATTGGCAGTTTCATGATTATTTCTTTTCTGTGGATCAAATAAATTATATTTGTATCAGGATATGTGAACAAAATCTTCTTTGTTCGTTTTAGGTAAATAACTGTTAAGTTGTCGCTATCCTCAGATCCTTCAATCTTCGCTATATAATACTTCTTTGCATTTTTTTTCGTCGCATTGCCCACAAGTATGAAATCACCAATGCCATATTCTAGTTCATCCGTCGTCACTTTAACTGATGTATCCATACTAGTTTCACCAGTCAAAATCTCGTGTTTTTCAGCCTCCATTGGTACATCGTGAGCTTGCTGTTTTTGTGGTTCCCGTGGCTCGCTCACATTATTGTCTTCTAGCAGTTCATCGAGTTCATAATCTTGTAGCGGTTCCTGGTCCATGAATGCTGACAAACTGACATTGTCCAAATCACTTTCATCTTCGTAAATAATCGCCTCTTCAATATCTGTATCAGTGTCAGAAAGAACCGGTGCAGACTTCTTTTTGCGTTTCCTTTTTTTGGGTTCTTCTTTTTTCTTTCTATTTTGTTTCATACCTAAATTTTCAATGCTTTTTAAATATTCCTCACTAGTCAATAGCTTTTTTTTGCCATCTATCTTTCGTCTTTTTCCAGTTGCCGGCTTAGTATGTTTAATTTTATTCAATAACAAGGTTTCAAATGAGCAAGATGGCTCAAGACTGTTGTTATCGTCAGCAGAAAGTGCAGCACCGGATACAGTTGGGGTATAATTGTTCGTCTCTATAACTTCTGGTTGAACAATCTGGCGTGTATGGTTATCCTGCAAGCTATTTTCCTGGCCAATTTCGGAGACATTCAATGTCACTGTTTCGCTCATGATTGAAGATGATATCGACCGTTCTTCTTCGCTTCGTACTGGTGAATTCTCAAAAATAATCATTGGATTTGAAATTGCATCGGGACTCAACAAGCTTTTGTTGTATCTTTCTAACTTTATAGGGTCAAGCCGGTCTTTTGGGTAAACGTCTTTGTTTACAGGAAAAAGTCCTGTCACTTTAAATGCATTTTGGATTACCTCTTTGGAGGGCCCTTCGCGCCATACTTCACACAACAAATCACAGAATTCTGACTTGCTGAGAGTTCTTTGATTGAGTCTTTGCCATTCAATAAGCCGCTCGTTCCATTTGTATTTGATGGGACCAAAGCAGCTGCGATCCAGCGGTTGTAACAAGTCGGTAGTGTGAGCTGGAAGCTTTACTATTACCTATGATAAAATATATAATAAGTAATAATAATTAGGGTTTGAAAACTTACTTGAATAATTCGATGGGCTTTTTGCCCTTTACCAGTTACTCCTTTTATACGTGAGGGATCTGAGGAGAAACTTGTCTCGTCCAAGTTAAATACTTGTTGAGGCTTGTCGTGCAAATCCAGGGTAGTAAGTGTCTCTTTTACAATATTGTAGAATCCATATATTATGAATGGATCACTCTACTAGTGATCCATTCATAATATATGGCGACGAGGCATTTCCAACTGCTCCATTTTTTTGCTAACCAAGCCGTTTCTCTTAAAAAACAGCTCTATCCAGTCATTTCCAGGGACGTTTTCTTTGAAATTGTTCTTGATATTATTTTGAACGATGTAAGCATGGACAATTTCTTTTATATCTTTTCTAGTGAGGGCCCAGCCCCATTTAGCTATTATTTGAATTTTTTCAGCCAGATCGTTTTCTTCTTCCATGCTCAGAACTGTTTTCCTTCCTTGCTTTGATGTATTATAATTATGTACCCTTCTCCATAGTAAGGATTTATCTACTTTATATTTAGATTCAGCTTCTCTGTAAGTTAACTCACCCTTTTGCACTTTTTCTATAGCATCTTGTAAATTTTTTTCACTATATTTCTTTGGTTTCGGTACGTAATTTCGCGGCATTGCAATAATCCTCTCTCAGGTCTTGTCTTATTTTTACACGACAGCTGTCTTATATTTTCCCGAAAGCGTGTCTCATTTTTTCCCTAAAAATGAATACGTCATCACTGTGCACTAGCGAAAGATATACTAAAATGGCGGACAGCCCGCGCAAGGATATCCCATGCAGCGGTGGGGGGCGGGAGGCCGGGCGCGCGTGGTCTAGAGTGCCCGCAAGATAACTCTGCGCGTGACTGGCGGCGCATTTAATGTTGCCAACTAAACTATTTTTTGTTTTCCTCAATTTAATCAAAAATAAAATTGATGTTAGATATAATGCCAAGAAAATAATATTAACAAATATATATATAAATATTATATTTGTTAATATTTATATATATAAATATTAAAATATATATTTATTTTATAATATTAGATTTTTTTATAGTGAAATAATATTTGATTTTTTAATATTATATAAAATGAAAAAGGATATTAAAAGTCCATGGGAACCTTGCAAGTCTTTTATTGAATACCTATTAGTATCGGTAAATTTTGTATATTAATGGTCCTGCAGAGGGGTTTATGCCTTCCATTTGAACATCTTCGTCCGAATCAGCATTCGAATCAGCAGAATCATCAGAAGACTCTGATGATGTGTCACCTGTAATATTAATTATAAACCTTTCCATTTCCGTATCCATTAGCCTGTCTGATTCGAAATATTTCTCTTCTATTTTTTCAACATGAATGCAAACATTCAGCCATTCTTCTGCCGTCACAGTTCTAAACGCCGTCTCAGTAATTGCAGATATTTCGCTAGGAGCTTGAGCGACATTTTTCTCAGCAATGCGCCTCTTCACAATTGCCCAAATCTTTTCGATCGAATTTATATCACAGTGGTAAGGCGGTAAACGCAAAACCTCATGTCCATATTCATTTAACATCTGTTCTATTTCATACTGAGGGTCCTTTGATTAAAACGTATAATTGCGCTTTTGTCCAACAATCGTCGAATTCAATTCCATTTTTGGTAAGCCACTCTTGGAGCTCTGCTTTTGTTTTACCAATTGTAGGCGTGTATATTTGGACTTGAATAGTAGCAGTCCGTCTTCAACAAACCCAGTTTTACCTCCAGCATGGGCTATAATCCATCTTGCACCGACGCTATCAGAAGCAAGAATACCCGGCTCTTCCTCCGATTGCCAACATTTTTGGAGGTGGTATGAAGCATGTTTCATATATATGTTTCGTCAAGATAAATTACGGGTCGATTTTCCTCCCGACGATTCTTGCGCAGCCTCTGAATATACCTTGCTCTCCAAGCAGCAATATCGCTGCGTTCCATTAATACTTTTCTTTTAGACTGGCACTTTTTGTATTTGTAGCCCATAGTCTTTAGAATAGTCCTCAAAGATGTTCTGCCATATTTAAAATCAATATCTGCTTTCAATGCCAACCAAAGTTTATTAATGGTAGGAATTTCCTTCTTCACGACGTAAAACGATTGAATTGCATGCCTTATAGCGCACTTATCGAAATTATCTAATTCATCAATTTTTTTCTTCCGATTCCTGGTTTTACCCGGAGTCACAATTTTTGAAGATGAAGCTGATGCTACATTACCCTCTTGAGTAATTTGGGTGACGGTACGTTTGGAAACGCCTAAAACAAAATAACAGCAATGCTTGGTACTCATCATTGATGTAAAAAACCCAAGATGCACAGTTTCGACCAAAAGTAACACTTGAAACTGTCCCGAAACACTCACCTACGATACCTACGTTGTTATAGTTAAACTTTGAACATATTTTTTGCAAATTCAACCTTACGCGAATTGCTTAAAGTTGTTTTTAGCAAGCAGTTTACAAAAAGCAATACAATTTTACGACCAAAGTTAGCCAGTAGGACAAGGCATGGAATGGAGACGAATTTGTTTTATTAACATTTTTATTTATGACATTGAGTTAGTATATTAAGTTTGTTAAATTTCGAAACACTATACTTTTATCTGATCGAAAATACGTTTTCGGGTAGGTAGTGTGAATATCAATGAAAAAAATATTAACTAATAAAATAATTTATTTCAATCATTTATTTTTTTGGTTCAAATTCAAAACATCTTTGTACATGAAACTGCACATAGTTATTTGAAATCGTCTAGTGATAATAGGTCGACACAGAGCAGCTGGAAAAGTCTACTTTGTCAAAAAATACATATAACTAATTACTAAAAAGTATATAAATAATCAAACAAGATAATAATTTAATCTGTGTTGATCTAAAACCACCTATTTCCAAGAAGTTGAGCCTTATGAAAAGAAATACAATACAATAAGGATATTATACCAAAAAATACACTAGTTGATGCGCTAGTGTGTAACTAGGCTAAAACATAAATAATACAGTAAACAATATGCAAGAAATGATCAGATAGTAAGTGGGAGAAAAGAATCTAAAATAATATAATATACTTATCTGCGTAGCCGGCTACCAGCCCGCGAAATTGAAATTTTCAAGTGTCAAGTCGAATGTACGGATACCTCTTATAATTAAAATAATATAATCATAATATTGAAACACAATTATGTGTCATAAGTTCTTAAACTGACATGGTCTAATGTTATATCGGAAACTCAAACCAATTTAAATTCAAAAGCAAGAAACGTTAATTTCCTTGAAATAAGTTTAACTTATTGTATAGTTGTCTTTTTGAATTACATTTCAAGTTTTCTGTTGTTTTTTTTGCTATATAATGTAAACGGGCGTCTATAAACTTTTCTATAATAGCTTTTATAAGACTAATTTTGTGATTGAAGAGAGCAGGTTGTTGAAGTGAATGCATGTCAATACTAGAAAATACATTTAAATACAAGGTACGTTTTAAAATTAAGGAACACAAATAGGCCTTGGTTGTGTTTTTTTCACCATTTATGCGCTGTTCTCGTCTTATAATTTCCTCTGTTTTGCTACATACAGTGTAAACATCTTCACTAGCGTAGCACAAACCACCAAAATCCTTTAAATCTATTAGTTTGTGAAACCATAATTTGTTACGTGCTAATGTAGCATCTTTGCAGACGTCACATTTAATTTTTTTTAATAGATGTCTAACTACAAATCCCGCAATGTAACCAACAATTTGACAGACATATTCAGAGTTGGAATTATTTAAGGAATCTGAGATATCGCGTACCCAGGCACGCGTAGTCAGTATACGCGTATATTGGATACGCGTGGACAGCCTGTACGGACCGCCGCGAACCTGTACGCGAGGTCAATCGATCCAGAGCGCTCCGCGAGCCCCAGTCATTCGCCATGGCTCCGACAAACTTAGCGGTTGCGTGCACCACCACTGCTGCAGCATTACTCATTATTCAACACATTTTAAATAAAAAAAAGAGAAACAAACGGAAACCTAGATGGTGGATGAAAAAATTGTATCGTGAAAGATTACAGTGTGGAAATAGGCTTATGGAAGATATAATTTATGAAGAAAGTGGGGACAAAAATTTTGTGAGAATGAGTTTGCAAGATTTTGAAATAATTCTTAAAAAGGTTGAGCCTGAAATAAAAAAAAAAATACTCATTTTCGAGAAGCTATCACAGCCAGAGAAAGGCTATCCGTGACGTTAAGGTTCTTGGCCACTGGGGACTCATATACAAGTTTACAATATCTGTTTTGCATATCTAAACAGTCCATTTCTACTATTATTATTGAAGTATGTGATGCAATTATCAAGCCTCTCAAGGATCATGTGAAGATGAGTTAATGAATAAAAACGTTTATGTTTATCTGCTTATTTATTAAGTTAATTAAAATTTTAGAAAATTAGAATTTACTTATAGAAGTTTTATTAATTTATAACTAAGAATTTTCTGAATTATTATTCTTCTTCTTCTTCTTGAACGTAACGTAATAATTCAGAAATTTCGTTTTGATTATCCTCCGCTTCCCTTTGTGGTTCCGGTGCTGATGTAGTTGCAGTTTGTGCTGGACTTGGCGTGTCGCTGTAATTGCTTTGGCGTGAGGTAGAGTTGGTTAAACTCGTTGAACAGGCACCGGTATAATACCCGTATTGACCTGGTAATTGGCCCATATCAGCTTGAAATATAATATTATTGATAGCATGTTTTACTAGTACAAATGTTCGCGAGTCGTATTTTTTCAATTCATGCGCAATGTGGGTCCCAGATGCAGTGTAACAGTCTTCTACCTTGGATAGATACTGTACACTATGCTTGAGTAATCCCACTGCTTCTGTTAATGTGGCAGTGTCATCGTTAATACGGCGCCTTTTATTTCTGAATGATGTGTTGTGCTGTTGTTGTGTGGATGAGGCAGAATTACTGGGTATTTTTTGTATGGACGATGAAGAATTACTGGGCGCTTGTTGTGTGGATGATGATGCATTACTGGGTGCTTGTTGTGTGGATGAAGTCAAATTACTGGGTACTTGTTTTGTGGTTGAGGCAGAATCTGATATAGATTCATTCACATTTTGTGTGTTGTTGCTGGTAGCTATCTGAAAAATAAAATAAGAAAAACGTTAACTTAGATGAAATAATTTGTTACAGCTACCCGAGACTGAAAATGAATGGATAGCCGTTGCAAAAGAATTTGAAGAAAATTGGAACTTTCCTCATGCAATAGATCGTTAAAAATGTATATCCGCGGATACGGATACGGATCTTTATTTTCGATGATACGGATATCCGGAACATCACTAATAGGTAATAGGTATAAGCTTTGGTGAAATTTAGAATGACGGTAAATACAAAATAATTAAATGTGTTTTACGAGCATGTATTCAACTTAATAAAAAAATATAAAGGGTCCGCCAAATAACTTTTTTTTTTTTTAAATGCTATAAAAAAAAAACTACTGAATATTTTCTCAAATTTCTTTTTTTATTCTAAAGTACAATCTTTCCGGTTAATAATGGAAAATAATTTCATTCAAATGGCTGCCTCGGCTGGCCATGCAGTAGCCTACACGATCGGTCCAATTTTTAAGCACTTTATCGATTGTGTGCAGCTGTATTTCACCAATGGCTTCACGAATATTGTCCTTTAAAGCGTCAATTGTCTCTGGCTTGTCGGCGTAACACTTATCTTTGACTGCACCCCACAAATAATAGTCCAGCGGTGTCAAATCGCAGCTCCGAGGTGGCCAAATGACATCAGCTCTGCGGCTGATAATGCGATCTCCAAAAATAGGGCGCAAAACATTGAGTGTAGCTTCGGCTGTGTGGCACGTAGCGCCGTCCTGTTGAAACCAAATGTTGCCAATATCCTCCTCTTCAATTTTTGTGAACAAAAATTCGTTCAACATGGCCCGATAACGATCGCCATTGACTGTAACGGCCACTCCTTGCTCATTTTCGAAGAAAAATGGCCCAATTATGCCTCTGGACCAAAATCCGCACCAAACAGTGACTCGTTTTGGGTGCGTCGGCTTTTCAATGTATGCGTGCGGGTTTTCTGTGCCCCAAATGCGACAATTTTGCTTATTTACATACCCGCCAAGATCAAAATGAGCTTCATCTGAAAAGATGTTTTTTTTTGAAAAATCGGCATCTTCTGCAAGTCGATCGCAGGCCCACTTAGCGAATATTTCCCAGCGTTGTTCAAGCGTATACACAACCATATTCGTTCAGCGGAAGGATAAAACTAATTATCTGTCAAATCAAACATGAGCTAAGTGTTACCATTCACGAAATAAGCACTAGTTGAAAAAAAAAACGTTAAATGGCGGACCCTGTACTACGAAGTATGAAATATTTTACTTACCTCACAACTATTTTCGTCATCACTATCTAAGTTGGATGAAGATTCCCTTGGAGTGCATTGATCATGAACGAAATTGAACAAATCGTAGTACCACAGTTTTATACGGTACACATCATCAGCAGATGCCCCAGACTTTAAAGATTGGTCATATTTCTTCTTTTCCTTCCTAACATTGCTTCTTAAATTATTGATCTTTCTCACAACTACTTCTTTGTTCGCATCTGGCTCAATTTCTCTCAATTTTTCAATGAGTAATTTATAAGCAGCTTCTTTTTTGTCTCGATTATGGTAATCTTTGTTTTTAATTTGCCAAATACATGGATGACTTCTATAAATTTCGATAAAATCTTCAAGGATTTTTTTAGTTGAATTTGGTGGCGCCATTTTCAATTGCTGTATTACGTGGCATTCGTGGCAATACGATGCGAGCGACGAGACAACCGTCCGAAAGAAACACTGGAAAACAACTGACGCGACCTGCGCAGGCAACCGGAGCACACGCACACACGCACAGGTACACCGTACGGTGTCACTAGAATGAATTGATTTTCGATTTTGCTCCGGTCGCCTGCGCAGATAAAAAAAACTGCACGCTCTATTCCCATACACGCTCCGGTCTACCTGCACAGGTATACCTGCACAGGTAGACCTCTCCGGTGCACCGTAGCGTGTATGGCCGGCATTAGCTACGAACTCGGCTGGGTAATAGACACAGAGTACTTTTATATATACGGAATAGAGGTACAACTCAGCAATCAAAATGGGAAACGTCAAATGACGCCCTCTGGACACAGGTTTTGTTACTAATGCCAACATACGTAACGCGCGCACACATACAAGCATTCCCACACATGCGTACACGTATACGTTGCTTACTACTTATTAGACTTGATATTTTCAAGGTATTTTTAAAATCGCTTTTCTACTGGTGAATTACTTAATCAGTAGAAAAGCGAAAAGTAATTCACATTAATCACTACATAGTATAAAGCAAAGTCGCTTTCCGCTTCCCGCGTATGTATGTTTGCTTATATCTTTAAAACTACACAACTGATTTTGATGCGGTTTTTTTTAATAGATAGAGTGATTCAGGAGGAAGGTTTATATGTATAATAACATGCTACCCGTGCGAAGCCGGGGCGGGTCGCTAGTAAACAATAAAACAATGTTAGGTAATTTTCAATTTCATTATTTATTTCTTTCTTAACAAACCCTTTTTATTAAGTTTTATAGCCTTAATTGTAAATGAATCAGTGTTGTCATCACACTCTCTCTTATTTATTAAAATATCAATTAATTTTTCGCTGTGTACTGGGCATTTTATAAAAGAAAAATCCACAGCTATAAATATTATTGTTGTTATTAAGTCCCTTAGATGTTTTTGGGCTAAATTTTCTTTTAATATTATATAATTTATATCCTGCAGATTAGAGATACAATTTAAGAGAGAGTCGCTGGGACTGCAAACTCATTTCTTATTTGCGTATTCCCGATATCTTAAATATTCATGCTCATTAGTTGATATTAAATCTTTTTTACATTCAACACCCCTTGAATACCTTTTTCTTAGCGCTTTTTACAAAATACCCACTTACGTACTGTAGGCCCCCAATTACGCGTGGATAATTTTTTTCTTCAAGGTGTGTGAATGTTATATTCGGAATATTACTGAGTTCGCAATTTGTTTGTGCTTTACTGCCCCCGCCTGTGATGAGAACTTCATGTAATGTCACGCAATTATCTACCTCACAGTTAGCTCCAGGGGCGTGGACACTAGAGAGGCTGTTTATTAATAATGTTGTAAAGGCTGCTTCAGACCTTTCTGGTGTAGGATTTACGTTGCGGCATCCGTGGCTCCTAATGGACCCAAAAAAGTTTTCTATCGGGTCTTGATTCAGATGCCGCAACCAAACTGACGTTATACCGTATTTTGTTTGTATTTTTTTTAATAATAATTCTGTTCCTTCTAGTGTCCATACCCAATTATTTAATGTGGGAACATATTCATTGTTAGATGTTCTCGGATTAATAAATTTCATATTTTTTAACATGACTTTACTGTCATTCCATGTTTTGTGATGGATAGATGTAGGCGTTGCAGGTCCTAAAAGAGGTTTGCCATGTTTTTTTCTCTTGCCAAAGCTGCCGTTTAAGGAATCAAATAATTTGTCGAAGAACAGCAGGATGTCCGCAGTGTTTTTCGTTTCTTCAGGAATTATACCCTTATCTGTGAATAAATATATTTTGTTGTGATAGTATTTCATGTCTAGGTATACTGTAAAACAATAGTATTTTACATTAAAATTTGTAAATCAGAAAAGAACTAGTGATACAAGAATGAAGAGACAACATTAGGTTCTAATGACATTTACCTGCTAGATATAGCCCATATTCGATGCCACAGTTTGACTAAAAAGCTGCGTCGCATTTTTGACTTTCATCCGGGGAATTTTGCTCGGGTCACAGTGGGCATCTGTCTGTGGGCACCAATCGGATTCCTTTATACCCTGGGTTTTCCTTGTGTAAGGCCATGATATGAGCCCATTTTGCCATTTTTACTTCCCCGTTTTTTATATATATATATTTTTTTATTTTGAAATTAAATTGTTTCGTATGCATTTTATTAGATGAGGTGGGTCATATAATGGTATGATTAACCCTTAAATGCATGAATTTTCCTTTTTTCTCGAAAAAAATACTATGGGATGACAAATAACTCCTGGATAATGAAAAAAATATGAAAAAAATCATAAGCTTATAAATATGTATTTTTAGGCATTAAACTATTTGTATCATTTCTGATACAACATTCATTTGAGACCTACCTAATACCTACATTTTTAGTGATGAATAATAATGAACTTTGTGAAACATTTACATATTTATTGTCATTTATACATGGAATTTATTAAAACAGTCAGAGTTCTTTTTGGAGCATAAGTAAACTTTACATTTTTCACACATAATGCTACTGAGGAGCTTACACCCTGGCATCATACACCGCATACGATGGTTCTGTCTAGTTTGCTTGTGATCAGTACCATCATGTATGATGTCTCTTGATGGCATAACCTGTAGGACATTCCTGCGCTTTGGGGCTGGTTCCTCTGTAAAGCAACAGTTGTGGCTACTGCTTGGCCGACCTCTTGAGGGTTGAATGTGGGTTTTATATTTGCAGAGAGTATCTGCAAGTTCTGATCTGTGGGGCTATTTTGTAAAAACATGATTATCATGTTATGGTACTGAATGCCATAATACCTACGCTTTTTATGCTGTTTAGGCACCTATACCTACGCTTCCAACACAATACCTACGCAGAAGCGTAGGTATAGGTGCATAAACTGTGCATAGTTACTATGAAAAGTGTACAGATTAGGTATTCCCTAACATTAGGTTATTACATTCAACATCATAACATGATAATCATGTTTTTACAAAATAGCCCTGCTGAACTCTGCTAAACCCATTATTTCCTTCGCTTCAATTCCCTTTTTAGTGTAAACTTGCTTATATAAAACCTATGAATTTATCGCCGTCAAGTCTAGGAGGATAGAGATTCCACCAGAATAGTCTCATATACCATTTCCTACTTTTTATTCGGATCCTGTACCTGCCCAAGTACGAGTCCATAAGATCTACTCCACCCATATGGGCGTTGTATTCTCTTACAACTTTTGGACACGGTATAAGCTTCTTCCTCTTTTCAGTTTTGTCGTATCTTTCAATTGTAGAAACAGGCTCAGCACCCACATAAGTAGACAGCAAAGTTACCTGTTTATTGTCCTTCCAGCTTACTGACGATATTTCAACACCATCATACGTGGTCACGTATTCTTCGTAAGATCCTCTCTCTACAGACCGTGCCATCACTTGTTGTTTCGTTGGTAGCTTGCAGTTCTTCCCTAGACGGTTCCTTTGTACTGTTCCTAAGCACAAAATTCCTTCTTTTGCCATATAGTACATAAGAGGCAAAGATGTGTAAAAGTTGTCGAAGTACACTATGTGATTCACTCTTCTTCGTATTACTCGAGATAGTTTTATGACAACATTACCAACTGCTCCTACATCTGTCTCATTTTCTAACATTGGATCAGTGTCTTTTCCGGAGTATATAATGAATTTGTATGCATATCCCATCAATGAACAAAGCATGAACAGTTTGAATCCCCACTTGTGAGGTTTCAAGGGCAAGTACTGTTTCATGAAGTGGCCCATTTTTGTAGCGCACATTTGCTCATCTATTGAGAGACGTTGATCCATGGGTACGCTAGCAAATCTTTCGTTCAGGTGTTCTATTATCGGACGCAGCTTGTGAAGCCGGTCATGATTGGGATCATTTACCAATGACTTCGGTAATCACAGCTGTAGCTTTAGTTCTTTTCATAAAATTTTTTTGTTCCACTCCGAAATCTTCTAATATACCATTTATTAAATCTGTTAAATGATCTGCGGTTTTGAATGCAATATTATGTTCAGCTAGAAAAGCAGCCAACTTGATTTCAGTCGCTGTCACAACTTTGTTTTTCGGCACAACTCCTTTAGTCATAAATGCTGACATCATATTACGCTGTTTAGTTTTGCTTGATAATGCAGACATGGCTTTTATATGCTTTTGCCTTGAAGAGTGTAACTTTAAAACTACATATTCTGAAACCATTTCGACGTCACAAACAGTGCACTTGGCTTTAAATTGGTTCTTACCGGGCCCTAACCAGTCCTTAAACAAATCCAATTTTTCCCAATCGGGACGATACTTTTGTGATCTGTGTTTGTCCCTCTCTGATGCAGAAAGTTCTCCTCTTTTAGCTAATTTCTTTTTTGGAGTACCTGGCGCAGGTCGCTCTTCTTCACTTTCACTATCCATTCTTAAAAATAGCACGCAAAACTGTTTGCATATCAAAAGAGGATTTAATTACTACGTAGGTACAGCTCGAGATCAACGAGAAAAACAGGTTTTTGACAAGTCCAACACAACTCGTTACAAGAGAAAAATAATAAGTTTCGTAACAATGCACACAAATACAGACTTTTTAGCATTGTAAAAAGGTCTTCTTTCAAGTAAAAGATCTAGGCATAAGTAACGTTGATAGGGAATTCCCCGAACATAAAGCTGCCGGAGGAACACATTCGTTTCATTACGAAATGTTGCCAGGTGCAGGAAAATCGTACACTTTCAGTACGATCGTCGTCTAGCGATCGTACATGAGTAGAAATGCCAAAAAATCGTAGGAGTACGATTTAAATCGTACATCTGGCAGCCACATGTACATCGTACATGGTGTCGACGGCTGAAATTTCATCTGCCGTCGACATTGTGCCGCTCGTGTGTATGAGCTCTTACTCATATTGTTCGCCATTTCGTCAAGTTAGGTGTTAATTCGCCGCAAGAAGAAAACGTGCACTCTTGATCGCTGCTCCGGGCAAAGAGATCGCGCGGCCAATGTGTGGTTGGTGCGCCAAGCTTGCGACAAGTGTCCTTTGATGTTGCCAACACCGCGCGGCAAGCTCGCAAGCGCGCCGGCCAACGTTCAAATACCTACCGCCAATGCGCAAACGCCTGGTCTACATATTGGGCCAGTGGCCGGCCCAGCGCGCTTGCCAACGCGTTGACCTATATGTGTAGAGGCGGCATAAGACGAGCAACAAAAACTACTTTTAAAGTCGTTTGCTTTTTGTTGCAGAATCGGACCACTTATTGGGACGGTGTTTGCCCTCTGATGTTTAAACCATGTTAATAAAGCATCTTCTATAACTTTATGTTCACTTGTCCAGAGTTGTTTTCGAAAAGAGCTTTTATTTGTTCCCTATTCTTCTAATCGTTGATACTGTAGAGTGTGAAACTTCACATTCCTTTACAATTTCACTATTTGACTCGCCATTTTCTAATCTCCATATGATATGAGATTTTTCTTCATAATATTAAACACTTTCCTCTTTTTTTGCGACATGATAATGGTGTAATCAAAGCCAAAACTTATAAATCAAGCTGTCACTTACGCAGTCAGTTAGCGCACTAAACAATAGGTGTGAAATATGCAAGTTACGGTCTGGTCGTAATATAATAACCGATCGGTTGTTGTATAACGATGTCGTTATAATCGGTTTCGATTGTAAAGGGTGTTTTTTTAGAGGTATAGAACTTTAAATTGCAATAAAACAACGATGGATTATTCGATTGATATGATTTTTTTTTATTCGAAAGTTAATCTTGTGGCATTACATTTTAAATATGATTTCTGGCATATGACTGCCACGGCTGGCTCGGATGTAGTCCAATCTAGACGTCCAATTTTGGATCACTTTTTCCAATATTTGTGGCCGTATATCGGCAATAACACGGCGAATGTTGTGTTCCAAATGATCAAGCGTTTGTGGCTTATCCGCATAGACCAATGACTTTACATAGCCCCACAGAAAATAGTCTAGCGGTGTTAAATCACAAGATCTTGGAGGCCAATTCACAGGTCCAAAACGTGAAATTAGACGGTCACCAAACGTGTCTTTCAATAAATCGATTGTGGCACGAGCTGTGTGACATGTTGCGCCGTCTTGTTGGAACCACAGCTCCTGGACATCATGATTGTTCAATTCAGGAATGAAAAAGTTAGTAATCATGGCTCTATACCGATCACCATTGACTGTAACGTTCTGGCCATCATCGTTTTTGAAGAAGTACGGACCAATGATTCCACCAGCCAAGCGCACCAAACAGTCAGTTTTTCTGGGTGTAACGGTGTTTCGGCATACACTTGAGGATTAGTTTCACTCCAAATGCGGCAGTTTTGTTTGTTGACGTAGCCATTTAACCAGAAGTGCGCATCATCGCTAAACAAAATTCGCTTATGAAAATCGGGAAATATATTATAGCTTCGGCTGCTTGATCCGGCAGTTTGGGCAAAGCGTTATTTTTTTGGCAATCAAATGATGCGATCAGGACATGATCCTCTTCATATCTTAATAAATCATAAAATGCTTTGGCTTTTAGGGAATGTAGTCTTTTCTCTGTTATAAACTTTTGTTTCTCCTGATCACTAGTAGCATTTTTAATTTTCATCGTTAATTCTGAGCATCGAGAACATGTATCTTTCATAGGTGATCCAAAACCTACATTATATTTAGTGTTAAAAACAGTTCTCTTCAAATGATTCTTTTACCTTCAATTCCGGGGTTTCATTTTGTCCATTATTGTACACAATGAAAGCTTGTATTTTATTATGTCTTTCCAAAAATCGCATTTTTTTGCGATCACCACCTCTATTCTCTTTCGCTATACAGCCTTCTTCTTCAAAAGAGCGTCGTAAGACACCAGCTTCCAATTTTCAGTATATCAGTAAATGCTGTTTTGCATATTCGAACGAGCGTCTGTGGATTTTTAATGGTGATATAATAATCTGCACTCATATTTTTAGGTCCTCTTGCTCCAGTTTTAAGCCGCGTTCGCTCGCATTGCTTCAAACGACAATGATGGTGTAAAATAAAATTATCCTGATAATTTTTTTATTTAATTTATAAAAATTGCGGTGCATTCTGGAAACGTCATGTATTGTTAATGTTGAACATTTAAAAGTTTTATTACTTCCATGACGACAACTTGGAAGACATGGCAGCTGTTTTGGTGCATACCTAAAAAAAAAAGACAAAATAAATTATCATGAACCTAACTAACGCTCAAAACATATTGATAATTACATTTTCTTGCCGTAAGTTTCTTGCCTGTTCTTTTAGGCTTGGTCACGGACACGGTGTCATAACACGGATAGGTAACAAATTCCTAGGTCTCTTGTGTGCAAATGCAAACACACTGTATATGGATCGCGTAGGATGAATCCTACAATGAATACTCACAGTTTGCGTCGCTTAACTTCTCTTTCCCAGTTAATTTTGTCAATACATCGTTTCCTTGCCTTATCAGGAGGAACCTGTTCGATATTCTGAGTTAAATCGGTCATTATTTAATGAGAAAACAATTGAAAATCACACACAGAAAACACCACACAACCTGTGACAAAGTTAGAGAAGACGCCATTATCGCCATGACAGTTTTGCGATGATTCTCTGCTCTGATTGGTCGGTACGGATATGGCGGCATTTGAAATAGTTCCGTCGTGGATGTAGCGGGGTTTGAAAAAAATGTTCATTTGCTATTTTAGTAGGGATCTGGTGCAGTTTGCTAGTAAGAGATGTAGTGGGCATATACAGGTCAAGACAGGCTATACCATAGAGTAAAAATATTTATTTTTCTAAAAACTGGATGTGGCGGTGTTTGAAATTAGACGACACATATATTAGCACCTCTAGCTTTAGCTCCTCTTTGTACTTTAATATAGTCTTCTTTTGTCATACTAGTGTCAACAATAAGAGCTAGCGCTTCCACAGGTGTGTATGGTGTACAAGAGGGCTTGTTGTTTTTCGACTGTTGCATTCGTTTCAAACTTCTTGGTGATGACTCAAGGGCTAATTTCATCACTTTAGCAGCTTTGCGTTTTCCTGATACAACTAAGCTGGATTCAGTTGCAAACGAAAGTTGTTCCGGAGAAAGGCCTTTCACAAGAGTTTGCACAGATCTTTGTTTAGAACGCAGCGACGAGACCACAAAATACTTTTTTGGTCGTCCTGAAACCGGTTTCTTAGTAGGTGTCTGTTGGTCTCCTTGTATGTTCGGAACTTTGAACTCCTCATTTAACCAATCGTGATGATTTTTAATCAGTCGGTCATGGATGTGATGGCATTGTTTCAATTTTGCAAATAACTTTGCCACAAATATTTTAATTTTCAATTTGACCGTTTTTTCGAAGTCTGCACCACATTTTTCAATATTTAATTTGTTCAAAATATACTTAAGCAATCGTTCAATACATTTAGGCGAAGAAAATTTAAAAAAACTTTCACTTTTTAAAGCATAATATAGTTCAAGTCTTTTAATAGTTCGCGTTTCCACGTAATCACTTCGACTACCTGAAACAAAAATAACAAATACTCAGAGATGTGTATATATGTGGAGCTAAAACCAGTTTCCTCGTAATAACAACAATCAGAGCTATTGATAAGAAACAAATTTAAACTGGTACTCGTTGGAACTTTTTAGTAAAGCCTTCATGAATTATTTTTTTACAACAAAACAAGATTATTTTAAGTCTATCGTTATATTTAGATTATTCTCTATCTTTAAAGTGTTGAAAGAACTCAATAATAGGTTTAAAATGAAGTACTTACGACATGGTAATGCTTCCATACTAAAAAAACAAGATTTCACTTTAAAACAACTGCACATAGACACAACGAATTCGCACCGAGTTTGGTAGAATACTGGCAGCACGCCTAAAGCTTGCAATACATGTTGGCCGAGCTATGGCCAACGCGAGCGTAGGCAAATCGATGCAAGGCAAGTGCTACCGTCTAGACGTTCGGCAAGTTTACGCAAACTATTGCATTGCAAGCGGCCAATGGATGAGTTGGACGAGTGAAGCTGCCCACACGTTGGGTGCTGTCAGTTCTTATTGTGCATTCGAACTACCTACGTGGTTATCCGGTGTTTATTTGGTTCGGACAATATGGATAGTTGTATCAATAGTTGTTGCAGCTGCTGCTATTTATTTGATGAGCACGTTTATTAATTACGTCAGTGTATACCGGAAGAAAGTTGTAAAAAAGAAACGACAAAAAAGAAGGTGGTGGATGCTGAGTATTCACAGAAATAGAACAAGGTAAGATGACCCTACTAATATGGTAAATTTTGTAAGTACCTAGTACCTACCTACTTACCTACCCATAATTTGTAGCAATTTAGTGTAATATAAAGTTATTTTTTTACAGAGAAAGTATGAAGAATCAGCTATGTGAACTTCTGAAAGAACCAAAATCAAAGGAATTTCAGAACTTTGTTCGGATGTCCGATAGCGATTTTGAATATTTACTCCAAAAAATCTCTCCAGTAATCAGCAAAAAAGACACCGACTTCAGAGAGAGTATACCAGCTAAAATTCGACTGGCCGTGACATTAAGATATTTAGCAACTGGAGACAGTTACAGAAGCTTACATTTTACATTTAAAATATCTAGTCAAATAATATCCACAATAATTCCTGAAGTTTGCGAAGCACTCATTAATGTTTTGAGGCATACTGTAAAGGTAAATGAAACATCCATATTATTTTGTATTTTTTTTTAATTAGAATACAGACCATCTTTTTAAAAAAATCCTTATGAGCAGCTATTAAAACTAACAAATTGAGCATTATTTTATAAGTATTACCAACTGCACTAAAAAAAGCTTCACGCAAGGATTGAGTTGTGCTGAATCAATGGACTCATCAGATAAACATGGATTTGGTTTGAGGACATCGTAGTCATGTTCCCAGACATATTTGTTTGCTCTGGTATATGTATTATTGGATAACCATGGGACGAAAATGACCGTGGTGGGACTGATGCAGGTGAATCTGGATAGAAACTTTGAGAGGTTGAAGGACGGCGCATTTCAACCTGTGATGTAGAAGAACCAGAACTGATTGCATCACGATTTCTTATTCTATCTGCTAATAATTTGTCCAGTTCGAACTTCGATCAAATATAACCTAGATGCAACATTCCGTAGTGACAACGCAAAAAACCGGCTTGAGTTTACTATGCCTACCTACCTATTAGCTATGTCCACACTATGCACTTTCATCTTCAACTTTCGTCTTCACCTTTCTATTTAACTTTCGTTTGTCGCTTTCAATAATTGAATGCGTTAACGAACGCAACGTAACATCAAAAAGGTTTTATCAAAAAGGTCATTTATCAATTTTATAAACTTGACAGTGGCTTCAGAGTGAGCAAATTGTTCAATATGTAATTATTTATCACAAAACTGTATAGCTTGGGCAACGCTGTTACTGAGAAGCTGTGAGGCCAGTTTTACATTCATAACTTGATTTCGGAATTGTACATGACGAAGCGTTAGTTTGTTTGCTAAGTGCAGACCATTCTTTTCTTGAAGAGTATGCAATGCAACTACAAGTTGCCATTTTATTGGTTCGTTGTTTTCGTTGTAAATTGTTTTTTGGGATTCTAACACATTTCGCATTAATTTCAGCATGTGGCAGGGGTCCAAAAATACTGCCACTTTTTGATTATGGCAAGGGTGAGGGAATGTCGTCTGCATACTATCGTGCTTTTCTATATTGCAACCCAATAATTTCATGCAGGTAATATTAGATTTACATCCGTCAAATGTGATGGACACTACAGTAACCCCTACGCCCTACGAAATAATCTCACCATTAAGGCTTTGGATGAAAAAATATGCAATGGGCAATGTTTATGACTTGTCTAAAGAAACCAACACGAACACAAAAGCTTGATTAGCCAGAATATCTGAGTCACTGGAACCGACTCCCATGTCCACAAGACCTTCATATTTATTGCCAGTCCAAATTTTTTGCTGACGTATGGACATTTCATCAGCCACTAAGGAGCACAAAAGAGGACCTTTAGACGCTTTGGCTTTATCAGCTAGTCTTGAAAAAGCTTCTTCTGTAAAGCCTGGCAGGGCGTTAACGTTTTGGGTGGTACCAAAAAAAAGTGAATGTGGGTGCGGAAGACGATTATTAAATACATTCCGTACATATATTTATTTTAAGCTGCAGGTGAATAAAACTGCAATGTCAAGGCGAATTTCCGTAGTACTGGTGGATAATTGGAAAACTTCTTTTTTTTCTTGGCAGTTAGTACTGACATAATTTTAGAATTCGCTTCATTTATTTCATGATTTAAATCGGTGCATAAAGATTCATCTGCTAGTCCTTTTGATTTTAATTCTTGGATAATCTGCTTTAAATTCGTATTATTTTTCTTGAGCCTTTTATTCTGTTTCTTTAAATTTTGCACCAGATTTGATTTCAGCTGTAATTTTCGGTTACATTATCTTATGGTCCTTTTGAAAAATGACGTCTTCGGCGTGTTAAAAAGAGATGATATTTCGGACAGTATTGGTGACGTAAATTCTCTTCCTTCATCATTAGTCACAGGTGCCATGAAGTGTTCAGATGAGATAGTTTGCGATGGTTGAGTTACAGTAGCTGATACCTGCGAAAATAAATATTCGACGAGGTTACATAAATATTTAAATTTGGTTATTGGATCATAACAAGGATGAATTATTAATTAATTATATGAAACGCATAGAAACTACGAATTCTATGACATTGGCAAAGTAAAAAAAATACTCTTATTTTTTACTTTTTCCAAATTTAAATATTTTCTTCACAAATAAAATCAAATCAAATCAAAATAGCGTTTATTCATTGAAATCACTTGGATCATTTAGAATCGTCAAATTTAGTTAAGTTTAATTTAGTTTAATTTTGTACATTGTTTGTTATTTTTTTTTAGTCTTTGTACTTATTTTCAATACAAAATGAATCTTAATTATTATTGATACAGCGAGTTGGAGCAGTCCCAGGCTTTTTTGTCGTCTAAATAATCAGATATTTTATAGTAAGCCTTTTTACATAGTTTACGTTTAATTAAGTTTTTAAATTTGCTAATAGATAGCTTTTGCATGTCATTTGGGATTTTGTTATAGAAGCGTACACATTGCCCTTGAAATGATTTCTTAGTTTTAGTGAGCCTAGTCGTGGGAACAGCGAGTTTATCCTTATTTCTAGTATTTGCATCATGATTATCGCTATTTTTCTTAAACAAACTAATATTTTTACGAACATACATTAGATTTTCATAAATGTACTGGCTAGGTACAGTCATTATATTTATTTCTTTAAACTTATTTTGCAGTGATTCTCTGGGCCCATGTTGTAAATTGCTCGAACAGCTCTCTTCTGCAACACAAATATGGTGTTTACGTCTGCAGCACTCCCCCACAACAATATGCCATAAGACATAATGCTATGAAAGTAGCTGAAGTAGACTAGTCTAGCTGTATCTACGTCTGTAAAAAGACGTATCTTTTTGACTGCGTATGCTGCAGAGCTAAGTCTCTTCGATAATTTATGTATGTGTGGGCCCCATTGAAGTTTATTATCTTAAGTAATGCCTAAAAACATAGTGGTGTCCACGAGATCTACATGTTCGTTTTTGATTTTTATATCAACATTTACTTGTGTAACATTCGGTAGTATAAACCGAATGCACTTAGTTTTGTTTTCATTTAATAATAGGTTATTGACATTAAACCAATTAACAACTTTAGAGATTGCATTATTTACATCGTCAAAGTTATTCTGTCGTCGCTTCAGTTTAAATAAAAGTGAAGTGTCATCAGCAAACAGTACAATCTCGTGATCATCCCTGATAAGAGAGGGTAGATCATTAATATAAATTAAGAACATGAATGGTCCTAGTATTGATCCTTGTGGCACACCCATTGTTGCTACTGACCCCGGTGAACGCTTTCCATTTACGTCAACTCTTTGTATTCTGCCACTTAAGTAAGAAGTAAGAAGGTCTAGAGCGACACCCTTTATACCATAGTGGTGTAGTTTCCTGATTAATGTATTATGATGTACACAATCAAATGCGTTGGATAAATCACAAAAAATACCTAAAGCATCTCGAGAGTCTTCCCAGGCATCAAAAATGTGGGATATCAACTTAACACTTGCATCAGTGGTTGAGCGTCCTTTTGTAAATCCAAATTGTTTATTGTCGAGTAAGTTATTTGTATTGAAATGGCTTTGTAATTGAATAAGAATCAGTTTTTCAAAAATTTTGCTGAATGTTGGTAGGACATGGGACGATAGTTAATTGGGTCTGAATGACTACCCGATTTGAATAGGGGCGTTATTTTACTATATTTCATTAAATCAGGGAACACACCACAGTCAATGCATTGGTTAAATATTAAAGCTAGTTCGGGTGTAATGATGTCGATCAATGGTTTTACGACGCTAACAGAGATTCCCCAGAGGTCAGTAGTACTTTTTACATTAATCATTTTGAAAGCTTTTATGATGTCATTTTTATTCACATAATCGAATTTGAATTTGACATTACATTCAGGTAAATTATTTTTTAACAATGACTCTGCGATTATGTGAGAAGAGTTTAAGGTTTTTGTAGTAGAGACTGGAATGTCAGTAAAAAATGTTTCAAAAGCTTTTGCAACTTCATTATCTTGGATAATGGCGGTATCGCCAAAGCTTAAGTTGTACTCATTGTGGTGACATCTGACTTTTCCAGTCTCACTATTAATTATTTTCCAAGTTGCTTTCATTTTGTCTTGACTGTTTTTTATTTTTGAACTTAAATAAAGTGATTTTGCAAACCGACACACCTTTTTGAAAATTTTTGAGTAATTTTTAACTTTATACTTAAACGCTTCACTGAAATTATACTGCTTTTCACTATAAAGATCATACAATGTTTGCATACTTTTATGTATTCCCGCTGTTGCCCACTCACAAAAATTTAAACTGTCAGAGACCATAATCGATTTAGATGTATAGATTGAACTAAATATGTTACTAAATTCATTGAAAAATGTATTATATAAATAATTTGGATTGTCATTATTGTAAAATATATTTGGTAGTTTTGCAATTAAATTAGATTTCAATTTTTCTAATCGATTTATGGTCATTGATACATATGTGATTTTCCTTTTCACGGTTTGCCTAGTTTGTGTTTTAATTTTAATTAATTGACCCAGATGGTCGGATTGAATATTACTAATTATGCTTTTGCTCAATATTTTAACATTGCTAAATATATTATCTATACATTTTGCTGAAGTGGCTGTTATTCTGGTAGGCTCCATGAACGAAGGTTCCAGATCAAATGATTTAAATAAACTAGTTAATCTGGTATTTAAAGAATAATTTTCAAGTAGATCTACATTAAAATCGCCGCATGTGATAATTTGTTTGTTACATTTAGATACTTTAAACAAAACTTCTTCCATTACTTTTTCAAATATATCAAATGTGGCACAAGGTGGGCTGTAAGCGCTTATAACAATGAACTGCTCCAACTCTACATAGGCGATTTCTATGTGTCTTTCTACAGAGAGGTGGATAATATCTTTGCGCTCTTTAAATTTTATTTGTTTGTTTAATAATATTAATGAGCCACCTCGTATAAAATGTTCTCTGCAGAAAGCACTACCAACTTAGTGATCACTGAAATAAACATAAGCTCATGACTTTTCAGCCAATGTTCTGTAATACAAATAATATCAATGTTATTCGAGCTCATGTACAATTCCAGCTCTAATTCTTTACCGCGTAAACCTTCGATATTTTGATGCACCAAGTTAGTAATATTTATATTTGATTTAAATGGTTTTTTTATATTTTGACTTTTTTTATAATTAATATTTGACTTATTAAATTTAATGCTAGAGGCTTCCTCTATTGTCTTATAATCTAATTTAAATGACTTGGAGTAATGTCCAGAGTCTGGTTTTCAATGTCAAAACAGTGTTCAATAGAAGCACTTTGAGTAGCCAAGTTTTTGGCTGATATACTAAAATAATAAGATAGCAAAACAGCTATCTGTCGTTTGTCAAAGTTAGAAAGGTAATACCTACCTTTGGTCAATTAATAATTTTTACTAACAATATTGTTAGAGTCAATTACATGTAATAAATCATTATTGCATGATATAGTATGCAATGTCATATTTAGCTTATACCTAAGATCATTTTCTGCTTGTGACAAGCTGTTGCTGTAAGGGAATGTAAACATAACAATTTTTTTTAAATTTAAGTGAACATAAAGTTTCCATGTATTTTATCAATTCTATTTTGTTTACCCCTATTTCCAATCCAAATTATCAGATTTGATTCAATATTTAAGTTACATTTTATTATTGATTGCATGATTTCATGCAAACTTGAATTAGGTAAACAATTGTTTTTGACCGAATGTCCTATTCTTGTATGTAATAAATAGCCCATGTTTTTCCCAATCTCATCGCAGAACATCACAGTATTTTTATACACATTTGTTTTATTTTGTGGTTTTGAGCTGACACACGGCTTGGAAGTGGATTGAGGAACACTCACTGGTTTAGGACTCCCTGAATGCTGACATTCACAGGTGTGATTGGCAATCAAGGAGTCAAAACGCTCCTGATTGTTGTATGACAACTCAAGTAGTTGGTCCATGGCCAGTGAATACTCCCTCATCGCCTCCTGAGACTTCTCATATCGACCAGTAATTGATCTCAATGATGCCTCAACACTAGCAAGTTCATTTTCAAGTTGCTGTATGTCAGATTCATACTTTATTTTTGTATTTTCTAGTTGCAAAGTACATACTTGCATTTTATCTAAGATTTCAATTTTCTCTCTCTTATTTCTAATCTTATGAGCTACAAATTTTTGATTTTTTAACTTTCTTTTAGTTTTTGTAATAAATTTATTGATTTTAACATACTTTTTAAGTTTGTTCCTGCTTAGTGTATTTCTGATGCATGTTGAATGTACTACTGTATCATTTGTCAAGTCAATAGTGACTGTGGGGGAAATACAACATGAATCAGAAATTTGGCCAGTTTCTCTATCAGCTGATAATAACTCATTAAATAAGCTATGGGTTTTCATTGCGGCAGAGCATTGGGCGGCTTCTTCCAGTTGTGTGATATGGTGGTGGGCATAACACAGTTCCTTCTCTAGGTATGAGATTCTCTTCAGGGCCTGTTCATACTCTGCACCGCACTGGTCGAACCCCTGAATTATTTCTTGCAATCTATCCCGTTCCTCAACAGCACAAGTATAATCTGAGTGTATTGAAGATAACTCACTTTTTAACTTTTTATTGCTGTCTAATGTATCTAATATTATTTTTTCATCATCCTCTCTTTCAAACGTCATTTGTTTGCACAAATCCTTGGTTGCCTTCAGTTCTTGTAAAGCCTGGTGGAGTTTGGACTCCTCCTGGCGAGATAAGGCTTGCCGGGTCATCATTGTGGTATGGAAAGGTAATTCGAATTACCAAGGAATTATGACAACACAAAAAGAGGTTATAAATTTGGAAATTTTGTACTTACGTGCTTGTATACAGTAATAATATAATGAGAAATAGTATTCCACAGTCTAGATTACACGTAAATAGGCAGCAAACACTTCCAAACCGAGTAAATAATGATTACATTCAAACTACCTAACCGAATTTTCACCGGTGTTTTCTTGGCCAATTCACATTAACAACACAGAATTCACTAATAATAATATATGTACACGTTTGTTATAAACTAATTAAGCGATAAAATCGGAAAAGGCTACTTATTATTGCGTAAAAACAAGTAAAATTGTTATAAAAGAACGGGACTAATCGCAACAGCTGTTACTCGTAGGGATGCCACAAGCAAAAAAAAAAAAAAAAAAAAAAAACATCTGAGATAAGCTGTGTTTTTTTTGCGATAATGTTTTTTTTTTTCATTTATACTAGTACTGGCTTCGGACTGTAATGAACTTCCTCCTTCTATTAGATAACTGTTCCGGAACCTCTTTTTGTGTACTTTGAATCTGAAATACAGTATTTACTCATTTTCCAGTAAAATATAAATATAAATATTTATCATTTCATCATTTGTTATATAAAAATATAGCTTGATAAAACTGCACAAATTGTAATTACCTCTATTTTTAGTACAGCATTTTTATTTATTCTCCGAAATCCTTTTTGAGTATTATACATGTCAGATTCGGCAAAGTGGTCTGAACAAACCACACTGGAGTCATTGGGTTATAATAGTCGTCACTTCTTTCTTCTTTTATTACTAATCGCCACTTTTCTCTTTTTATCTCATTTTGAGGAAATCTGTAAAGATTTTAAACTACATCCATTTTACAGTCTAAAAAAAATAAAAGAATGCGGCGTCTCCATTAGGCGGCCCCTAGACCTACAATAACATTGTACAATACTTTTATTGTACAATAAGATTGAAAGGCGCTCTGAATCCAAACGAGCAATTATATTGCACAATAATACGAACAGCACAATGTTTTCGCGTTCAGTCGGAGAATAGTATTGATCCCGTGTGCACCGTGCGAAGCAACATGTCCGAACAAGATTTAGCTGCAGCTGTAGTGTTGTTGCTTGTGGCTAAACGTAAACGAACACGTCGCTGGTCGAAAGATTGGTACAAGAAAAGGCAGAAATATACTCACGAAAATCTTTTAAAAGACTTGATGTTAACTGAGGAAGCAGACTTCAACAATTTTGTACGACTGAGCTCTGAACAGTTTCAAAAGCTACTAGGATTGGTCACGCCATTGATTGAGAAAAAAAATACAAACATGAGGGAAGCAATACCACCTTTTCAACGGCTTTCAATAACATTACGGTATCTAGCGACTGGAAATACTCTGGAAGATTTAAAGTTTCACAGTGCTATTTCTCCACAAAGTCTTTCCTTAATAATTATGGAAACATGCGATGCGATAATACATGTTTTGAAGGATTTTATCAAGGTAAATAAAGATTATAATCTTTTCATTTATTTATTAAACTGTATATATTGAGAAAATGTATCTTCGTTCGCGTCATCAGCATCATTTTCCTGTTAAAAATTGTTCATGTTCTGTTGATTATTCTCTTGGAAGTACTGCTGGTTATGTGGCAGCTGCTCAGATGGAAGTTCAGAATTTTGCTGTTGAGAATAGTTTATAAAATATCGAGGCGATGGCGTGCCGCTGTAACTTGTTGGAGTTGGCGTGGATCTGGTATATGTCGGAGATGGAGTTATCGTAACTGTTGGAGTATTTATTTTTACCGAATTGCGGTGTAAAAGCCCTAATTGTCCTTCCATGATAATGGCAGCAATAGCATTTTTAGCAAAGATTTGTTGCATTGGTTCCATTTTCTTTAAATCTGCAGCACAAGACAAAGCCCAATTTTGATATTCGTCTGGTTTCTCTCTAAGACGGTTAGCTGCCAATTCCATAAGGTCATCATCAAGTTTTCTCTTTATTTTTTTAGCTTTAGTCTTCGGAACTGCATATGATGTAGATGATGCTTGATTCGCTCCAACAGTTGCAGTATCTTCCTAAAAAGATAAATAATTTGTTTTTATTTTATTTTCAGTTACCGCAAACAGCCGAGGAATGGCTACAAGTTGCCAAAGATTTTGAGAGCCAGTGGAATGCCCCTCATGTAATCGGTGCTATAGATGGCAAACACGTGGAAATAAAGAAACCTCCTGGTTCTGGATCATACTACTACAACTACAAAAAAACATTCAGTATTGTGTTGATGGCGGTTGTAAATGCAAACTACGAGTTCATTATGGTTGATGTTGGGACTAATGGTCGTGTATCAGATGGAGGTGTGCTGCAGAATACAGCATTTGGACAGCAATTAAAAAATAATGCTTTAAATATCCCACCACCTGCATTGTTGCCAGGAAGTTCCCGAAAACTCCCATACTTTTTTGTTGGGGACGATGCTTTTCCAATGTCTCAAAATTTAATGAAACCATATAGCCAAACTGGATTAACAAAAGAGAAAAGAATATTCAACTATCGAATATCGCGAGCTAGAAGAATGGTTGAAAGTGTTTTTGGTATACTAGCTACTCGTTTTGGAGTATTTCAAAGGGCATTTCCTTTTGATCCAATAAAAGTAAGGAAAATTGTTTTGACTTGTTGTTATCTACACAATTTTTTGAGAAAATCGCGTTCGTATTTATCTCCATCATTCATGTTTCGTGAAGATAACGAATCAGGAATAATACACCCGCCATCTCAGGAAGTATTCCAGTTGACAACATTGGAAAATATCAATAAAAAAAATTCGCTGAATATCGCGAAGCAAGCACGGGACGAATACAGTGGATTTTGTAACAACGAAGGTGCAGTTCCCTGGCAAGATAAAATGGTCTCGTAAAACACAATTCTGTATTCATTTAAATTAAATAAATTAAAATTTACCTGTGTGTTAGTATTGTCCAAAGCAGAAGGTTCACTCTCTCCTCCCGGACTACCTATAGTAGACTGAGTATCCATACTAGACTGTGAATCCGATGCGGATTCCATATCTTTTAAAAATAGCATTTCTTTAAAATACCATAAAGTAGGTTCGTAAATGTCGTCTGTACTAGATCCGGATTTCATCGACTGGAGGTGTTTCTTGAGCTCCTTCCGGTAGTTAGTTCTTAAAGAATTGAATTTTTTCTTCACATCATCTTTACTTGCCTGTGAAAACATCTCTTTGTATTTAGACAACAATGTTTCGTAAGCATTGTTTTTTTTATCACGGTCATGATATTCTTTGCACTTGACATTCCACAGAGACGGCAATTCTCTGTACAATTGGATACATTCGCAGATAAACTCCCTTTCCTTATCTTTTGGATTCTCTTTTTCCGCCATTTTGCATGCGCGCGTGTACTCCTCGTGACGACGAACCACAGACTGAAAAATATTGCGCAATACTGACCCTACACGATGCAATGAAAAAATATGGTGCAATAAAAATTAAACTCACTCAAACTTTCGTTCAATCATTGCGCAATCTTCAATATTAACCCTAAACGGTCAATTATATTGCACAATATTGCGAATTGTGCAATTTAATTGACCGTTTAGAGGCCGCCTTAGACTTGTTCTAAATCAGGCCTAATTTGTTCTTGTCTCGCGTGTTAACTCTATTATGCGTGCGAAAGAGATAACTGCGAAGCAAATACAAAAGGATTTAAATTCTAGAAATACTAATTTGGAGATGATAACTGGACTATTTCGAATATTAATCACTGTAAGTATTTGTAAAAAGTATAAAACTTACCGAAAATACGAAATCCCATGTTGTTTTCTCTTTGTAAGCGTGTTATTTTTGCAACTTTTCACAGCACACTTCGGCATTGTTTCACTTGACGGTCGGCGCGTCACTGACGGCAAAACAGTGCTTAGTGTGAATTTAAGCACAGTTTAGTTTGGTTACTTTTGGCGCGCTTACGCGTGATCTAGGTTATATTTGATCGAAGAGTTCGAACATGAGCTCCTGCTGCTCATTGTCTGAAAAATATAAAACGAAATTATTAAAAGTTGGCTTATTTAATGAGGGTTCATTGAACACCAAACACGACGAATTTATATCAGCGGTGGAACGCCACGAGCCCGACATATTGGCAATTATTAAACGTTCCAGAGGCGAGGGAGAGAGTTTTTATATTCTAAATGGGCTCACTGTTTGCATTCGCTTAAATTCGATTAATCCCTCAGTTAATCAGATGTGGATCTCTTTGATGATAAGCAGGTTGATCATGGGTGGTAGAAAGAAGGTATACTACTTTATTCGACTTCGGTTTATATGACACCAATGTCACTAACGTTAAGAAGCCGGCTAAATTTTTTTTTATACCAAATATGTGTTCGTTTACGTTCCATTGTGAACATAGCTAACATTTGGTCCTTCTTATAAACACCACCCATACAAATGTTGTAATCCCAAATGACAGTGGGCTTATTCTGGTAAACAGCGAACCCATAGTATGTCGAGATCATCGTCACCTTGATCTGATATCGTCGATATCACCAAAAGTACACCCACAGACCTGACCCTCGCGCAATTGTCTCTAATCTATATCTTCTATACTTATAATAAATCTGTAGAGAGGTCAATTCTGTACATGAAATATATTTCCAAAATAACTATCAGGGGGTGATTAGGGATCGATACTGATGCCAAAAATGCAATCAGTAAAATTTTTGTCTGTCTGTCTGTCTGTCTGTCTGTATAACCGTTATAGAAACAAAAACTACTCGGCGGATTTTAACGAAACTTGGTACAAATATTTTTCATACTCCTGAGCTGGTTATAGTATACTTTTCATCACGCTACAATCAAAAGGAGCAGAGCAGTGAAGGGAAATGTTGGGAAAACGGGAGAAGTTACTCCATTTTTTAAGCTTCCGTCGCGTGTGCAACTTTAATGGTTAAAGCTACACAAAAATCATGTATGACGGAAATGTTCTCATTAAAATTATATAAAAAATATCCCACGACAGCATATGTCTATCTTTTATGGTTGACTTACAATAACACGTGTAACTCCCGATAGTTTAGCAGTTCGAAGCTTTCTGATTATATTTGTCTACTCTTACGTTTATAACACTCTCAGTCATCCCTCATTAAAAAAGTTAACATTATTAACTATTCCATAAAAAAAGAATCATAGAAATCGTGTGATACTACGCAGCCGGACCCACCGTGGATAAGGGTTAATTTTAATGCAGTTACAAATATATGGAATTGTACGAATTGTACTCCAAAAATCAGCAATTGTACTAGAAGGGGTCAAAAAAAGCTGTGAAAAAAAACGTTTTATATAAAGACATTCTATATTTAGTAACAGCATTGCACCCGTGCGAAGCCCGGGCGGGTCGCTAGTTGAGGTTATAAATTTCCCCCGGCACGTTCATGAGATTGGAACAGAGGGTTCCCACACAATCGAGTCCTTTGGTCTTAAGAACGCGGACAAGTGCTGGCGAATTATAAAAGTTATCCATCCAGACAGTACGTCCGCTGTGCTCTAGCCCCCGTAACAATCGCATGACAATCTTAGATACTCCAAGCAATTCATCACTACTTCTTCAGTTTCACGCCTTGTGTGGACTTAAAATCTCCACAAATACCCCGTCTTCGAATCACAAACCTCATAGGTTTTGATTAATATCTTCGGGGCTTTGTTTGTTGTATTGTTTCAAGTCCAACCAACCCTTCCACTGAGTCAATGACTCATCAAGTGCGATGTTTTGACCTAAATCATATAGGGACTGAAATTTGTTATTTAAGTGGTCCAGAATGGGCTGCACTTTGTAAATCCTAGCTTGGGCAGGTGTCAGTGAAGCTGACGCCAAAAATTCAGCATTGTTAGTGAAATGCAGGCACCTAGAAAGCAACTGAAATCGCCTAAGACTCATTTTAGCGGTGAAGCCAGGAGTCACTATTACGCTAGTAAGGTCCGAAGACCAATATTCCGTGATCTTACTCTTATAAACTAGACTCATGGCCATTATAATAGCAAGACATACAAATATTTCGTCCTTATCGGTATTTTTCAATGAAGCCAGTCTACTATCTGGCAACATAGCACCAGACTCCATCATGTGCACAGCTTGATGCTGTGCATAAATATTAGTTTGCAAAGCAATACGCTCAACAATTTGGTCGTCCCAGATACTTGTAAAAGCATCATAGGGACACGATGTTTCTACCCTAGGGCCAGAGGGGCCAACAAACTCTTCTCGTCTCAAAAGAGATCGGCGGATTTGTCAAGGCCCTCCATTCAAACTCGAACAAGGATGTGGGCCATGCATTTCTAAATTAGAACTAGTAATAGGAAACGAGTCCAGAATTGAAGCAGCGGCGAAGATGCAGTCTCCAGCTCAGCAACATCGCAGGGCTCGTCGAAGAACATCCTCAGGGCACGAGGGATGAAAGTCGGAATCGCGTCTCCGAGATCAGGTCGTACCTTTGTTCGTCAAATGCAGGGTATGACTGCCTATCGCGTCTCTAATTTGGAAAACCTGAACAAAATTTTTGGTATTGATTAGTTTAGATTTTTACATGTTCATTTCATACCATGAAAGTAGTGTCACTTATTCTGGTTGTGCCGTGACAATAATAAGTGAATATAGCTCTATGTTGTGCTAGTAAATCATGGGTCTTCGCCCTTCCCTATTTTTTGCAGTTATGGCATCAAATCAAATCAAATCATTTATTTGCAAGAATACATTATTATTTTACATGTCAGATCTTAAAACTATTATGGTAGATTGTATTCAGCCTGCACGCAGGCGTGCAAATGTTTTGTGAGTCATATAATTAGAATTAAGTATAAGTCAATAAGTTACAATTCAATTTTCCAAATACTCTTTCACACTGTAAAAACATTCTTCAATTAGCCAACCACTTAACTTTTTCCTAAACATATTTCCATTTAGTTCTTTTAATTCTTCCGGTAATTTATTGTAGATTGTGATGCACATGTTATAACTATTTCTCTTATAAATATCCTTATGGCACTGGTGGTTATAGAGTAAATTTTTAAATTTAGGCCTTTTTTGCCGAGTAATCACATCGCTACGTTTTTTAAAGTAGGTTGGATGTGATTTTACAAACAAACAAATTGCCCTAATATACATGCAGGTGAGAGTCAAGATCCTACAGTTCTTGAAGAGAGGCTTACAACTATCAAGAAACCAAGACCTGTTTATTACTCTCAGACATCTTTTTTGAATTTTGAAAACTCTCTCGACATCAACTGAGTTACCCCATAGTAAAAGCCCGTACCCCAGGACCGAGGACACATGCCCATGGTAAGCAGCTATAGCGGCGTCAAAAGAAACGGTCTGGCGAACCTTCTTAAGAGCAAATACAAATCTGCTTAGTCGTTGACACACCTGGTTCACATGGCCCTTCCAATTTAAATGATTATCGAGAGCAATGCCAAGAAATTTATAAGAAGTTACTTCACCCACCTTCTCACTATTAATGTCAATGTCAAGTTTTAAAGGAATTGTATTATAAGAATTAAATTGCATTATTTTTGTCTTACCAATATTAATTATTAAATTATTGCTTACGGTCCAGTTTATGATGTCAGAGAGAGCACTATTTATTGTTTGCTGAGCCAAACCTCTACTGTCCACCTTTTTAAGAAGAGTTGTGTCATCAGCGAAAAGAACACGACGGCCTCACAGCTCAGTTGGTAGTAGCTCTGCCTTCTGCGCTGTAGGTTGTGGGTTCGATCCCCACCCGGAATAAACATTTGTGTGATGAACATAGATGTTTGTTCTGTGTCTGGGTGTTAATATGTATATTAAGTATGTATTTACAAATAAAAAACATATATAAATAGTCTATCAGTTATCTGGTTCCCATAGTACAAGCTTTGCTTAGTTTGGGGCTAGATGGCGCTGTGTGAAATGTCCACCAATATACAATATAATATATAACACACTTATGCGATATACAATTAGGCAGATCGTTGATATACAACAGAAATAACAAAGGTCCCAAGATGCTACCCTGGGGGACACCACTGTTGTTCAAGGTGTTAGCAGATCTAAACACTTGCTTCACAAAGCTGCCCCTGGTATTACGAATGACCTTTGTTATTTCTGTGCATTGCTGCCTATTTTGCAAGTCAAGCTGGTCAACCAGTCCAGAACTCTACCACAAATACCATAATGTTCTAACTTGACTAGGAGTTTGTCGTGATTAACATATTATTTTTCAAACTATCGTGATTAGTAGACATAACTATAGATTTTGACACGGGTCTTTATCACGTAATTACCTTTAATTTACTTTCCCGACGTTTCGGCTATGTTACAATAACCATGGTCGCGGGTCTGCCCGTGTCAAAATCTATAGTTGTGATTTACATAGTCAAATGCCTTACTGAGGTCCATAAAAAGTGACAACACAGGACTACTGCCTTCGTTAATGTTCTCTGTGACAAACTTTATCAAATCAAAGCAAGCTAGCTCTCGTATTTGGTGCAATCTTAATATCAATATGTTCCTCTCAAACTGTAAAAATGTTTAATAAAACGAAATTATTAAAAGTTGGCTTATTTAATGAGGGTTCATTGAACACCAAACACGACGAATTTATATCAGCGGTGGAAAGCTACGAGCCCGACATATTGGCAATTATTAAACGTTCCAGAGGCGAAGGAGAGAGTTTTTATATTCTAAATGGGCTCACTGTTTGCATTCGCTCAAATTCGATTAATCCCTCAGTTAACCCTTAATAGGGCATGGCGCTTCTGGGTGTGTTGGAAGATATGGCTGGGCAAAAATATCATTTTACATACATGTAGATAAGGATTGTATATAATATGAATAATTATCTTGTTCCAATTTTTCAAAAAAACATGTGGGAAAATAATTACTCTTGCCCATTCCGAACATCACTCTGAGTGATAAGTGGGAAATTATTTCCCAGCAAGTGGGAAATATATTTCAACAACGTTACAAGGAGTAGCAGCCTAAACATGATTGATGATATTAATAATAACAATATGAAATAAAACGACATTTGTTACATCAAGTGTATTATTCCGCATTGTGGAAATTATAAAAACAAGGTAATAAAAAAAGATAATACATACAAGTGAGCTGTTGTATTGTAATTTATTTCCTTTTATTGGTCTATTTTCATAATCATTGGTTTTTTTTTTATTACTTTGTGTAAGGTGGTGTAGGGGTAGTTTTTATTTTTATTTTTATATTTTTTAGACGTAATATTATACCGTATCCTATTATGGGAGAAGCCACTGGCTCCTGAAACACAGTTTTCACTAGTTCGGGAGCCTATGGATTCATTTAATTATGTTCACTGTATATTATGTCAATATTAATAAATAAATTTGAAATTTGAAGGAGCAGCACACAAAGGCACCTTGCAAACCTTGCAGACGTATTTAGTTCTCTTTTCTTTTGCGCGAGTACTGCACATCCTGCATCTTCTGAACTTTGTCAATTCATGTGTGAGCCAACGTCTACTTTACGAACTTCGTCAGGTACTGCGTTTACGCCTCCTTTTTTGGTCTTGAAAACTGGCGCTACGCATTTCCTAGAAGAAAAGTTGTTTATCAGGGCCCTGCCCAAGCGCAAGCGAAATTCTTTATGTGTATTTCGTCTCGCTGAATGAGACGCCATGTAGACAATGTATGCGTTGATTGTTGCGGCCTCAAGCAAGAACCAAAAAATTCTGTGCCAATTTTTCCGAGATTTCCGGCCGATGGGATACGAAGCTCTAAAATGGTCAAAATGATCCACTCCTCCTATGGATTCGGTATATTTTTTTATAGCAAGCGGGCAATACATTTTCTTCTTACTGCCATCTTTCTGTTTTCTCTCTATTGTTTCAACAATCCTAGGATCAAAAGCAGTACTTGCAACGAAAACATCCTTGGTATCTATCCATTTCACCATTGATACAGGCGCATCAAACTTCCAAATGTAACTACAAATCCGGTAATCCGGTTTTGTCTGATTGTTCCAACAGAGTGAATATCTTTTTCAGATAAAATTTCCATCAATGGAAGGCTTGTAAAAAAATTATCGAAAGCCACCAGTGTACCATGAGGTACAGATTAACACAAGTCCATCACTACTCTAGCCCCCCAGATTTTCTTCAGTTCCACTATCTATCTTACCGGTATAAAATTGGAATTCATATAAATAGCCAGTATAAGAATCGGCTCTAGCCCAACATTTGTAGCCTCGTTTTATAGGTTTTTTGGGCATGTACTGCTTCATGTGGCTACGACCCTTGAACCTTATCATATTCTCATCGATAGAATTAAATTCGGACGCTTCAACATTCTCCTTGAAAGTTTTATTGAGGACTTCAATGGCTGGTCTTATCTTTGCTAATTTATCGTAGCCTGGAGAATTCCGTGGAGTTTCAGTGGTTATATTTGAAATATGAAGATTCTGGTTATTTTTTTTAAATCTCCTTATGGGCATTACTTTGCTTATGACCGGGTTATTGTAAAATTCATCAGTAGACCAATACATATTTATGTCATGTAATGGATTTATGCACATTAGTATTACTAAGCCAAAAAAGGCTTTCAGTTCTTCGTTAGTTATGTCAGTCCAAGATTTAGCATTAGTATGATTTGCATAAATGTTTGTATTTATAACAATAATATCCAACAAGCCTTCAGTGAAAAAATCAATGAAATATTGAAGTGGTTGACTTCTGTTGTTATACACTTTTTAACTTTCATTTCTCTTTGAAAATCAGGCCAAGCATTATTTTCAACTGTAGAAGACCAATTCCTTGACTTGTTTTGTAATTGACTAAATTTTTCTCTGCTGAAAGATATTGTTGATAAGGCATTATTTTGTTCCTGTGGTATAGATCCATCGAGTAATTGAGGAGGATTCTCTACTTCTGCCATGGTCACGTCTTGTGATGAAGTTATATTTACCTCTGCATCTAGTATAGAAGATTCTTGAATTGGAGCTTAGACTTCTGATACCGTATGTTGTGAAGCAGCAGTTACCTCTGCTTCTATAGTAGAAGCTTGAATTGTTGGAGCGATCTGTGATTCATCTTGTCTTGAAAAGGAATCAGCCTCACCCAGCAATATACTTTGTAAATCTTGTACAGATAGCTGTTGTAGTTCATCCAGTCTTGCATCGAAATCCACAGCATAGTGTTCTTTGTCGAATGAGACAGTTACTTCGCTATCCGAGGCTTCATCCTCCGACGAACATACCAAGGCACACAATTGATTCTCAATATCTGAGTCACGAAGCGGATTCTGTAAGAAAAAAACCAGTAGCTAGGTAAGTAAACTAACTTTATTTTATTCTAATATCAGGTTATATCTAATATCAGGTTGATAGTAACTAAAAATAGTATTATGAATGTTTGGGTATGAACCAAACAATAGCTAAAGCTGGGTTAGACTGCTAAGAGTAGCTAGCTAGCTAAGGGATGGTGACTCCGAAGAGAGCTAAATAACCGAACCCGTGGAGTGCTGAATGTCAACTGATTTTTATTGTTTCCACCAATAGTCGATAATTATTGCAACGCAGTGCAATGCAAGCTATGCTAAATTTAATATAATAATTAGTGTAGGTAAAGTTCAATGTACATGTATGAGTCAGCTCGTACATCTTGCCAACCCAAAAAGAAAAGAAGAAAGGGCTGCTCAAGTTATGAAACAATATTAAAAGCTTAGATTATTTTAAGAAGTACTTAACTTATACAATTAATTAATAAATGGAAACAATTGCTGCTTATAGTAAAAACTTATAAATTGAATTAACTTAATGTTCGTGTCCATATGTTGTAGTCAATTTCACTGTTGAATTTATATCAAGAAAGCTAATTGCCCCCGGTAGACCCTACTATCTCACCGAAAGAGTCACAAGGTATGGGAATCAACACTGAACGTGGAGGTTTGGGAGGCGCTACTCCTCTATTTACACTTAAATTGACCATGCTCACTGATTCACGTATTTCACTACACTCGCTTGATCTGTACCGCTCACCGTCGCGCGTATGGGTGGCTGTGCTCACCGGGGCCTCTCCCCCGGGAGAAACTGCTAGCTTCCTGTGACGTCTTCTTGCTCGAAGATATGCTGCTACGATTCCTATTACCACCAGTACGGCGAGCATGCCATAAATAATGGAAAATTGATGGACATCGTGAATGGTGAGAGCGGTTTCTGACTGCTGTTTCAGATTGTTGATCTCGTCTTGTACCTGACTATATATTTGCTCGTGGTTCTCTGTAGTGAAGTTGTAGCTGGCTCCAGATGTCTTAATGACGCTATTCAAAATAGATACCTCTGGGGCTTCAATAGAAGGCTGAATATTTATTTTGCGTAAGAAGTTGTTGTGAGAGTGAATTGTAAATATGTCACCCTTAAGAGTGCAACCTTGACCTATGTCAAGAATGCCAGTACCTGATAAAGTACTCATAGTCACATCAGCTGTGCAAAATGTGCGAATGTTGCATTGACTGCAACACGAGTATAGCCAAGAGTTCTGACGGTGTAATTTGACCCATCTATTTACACACGGTGAATGTTCGTAAATACAGGGTGATGTTAATTTGCCTGCATTTATCAAGGTGATATTACATATTATGCTTTGTTGTATATCTAAATCATAAGGTGCACAGTATTCTTTCCTCAGTTGCATGGAGACAAGTTTGTAGATCATAGTCTGATAAGAATAAGACTGCGTCCTTTCGTAAATTGAAAGCTAGATAGGGGTAGGTAGGTACGGTAAGGTAAGAGGTTCCGTCTCTATTCTGTGGTATGCTCATTATTTTATCAAGCTCGTAAATATCGTTGCTAACTAGTGGAACCCTAATATCGATGATAAGGTAGTTTTTATAAACCTTTGCGAATACCTTTAATAGCTTGTAAATGTCTCTTGTACTTCCCGTTTCTAAAGGTACTTTTAGATCTCCCTGTAGCTGGGCAGATATAAAGTTAATTTGTTCTTCCAATTGCTCGCTAGTAATTAGATGTGTATCGATCCGGCCGTGATATATGTCCGTCACGGTGTCTACAAGTGAAGTTTGCACCCGTCTCAGGTTTCCAAGGATGATGCTGGCTGCTAAAGCTGATGACGTAATGTAGAGACCGCTATTGGAATCAGACCGTATTTGATTTATGTCTCCAGAGACGCTGCGAAGGTGCTCATTGATAACTGAAAATTGCTTATTCATTATTTGCTCATTGCGTTGTAAAATGTTATACTCTGCTTCGATCACTACAGTTTGATTTTTAATAAGGGTTTTCAGGTGATTTTCATTAAATGCAATCTTTTCGATGTCCTTTGTATATTGTCGGGCAAAGTTGTCGTCTAAGACACCAAAAAGATAGTTTGCTAAGCTTCCGACACCGTTAACTAAACCTCGTTTCAGTCGTTTGTTGCTAGGGTTCTGTAGAAGTCTATTGTAATGCTCAATTTCAGTTAATTCGTGTTCAAGCTGATTAGTTATCTGCTGGTATTGAGAGCTAGATTTTCTTGTGATACCTTTAAGATGTCTCACGTAAATCTCCATGTCAGTGATTGCTTGCCAGTAGCTTGTCAAATTGTAGTATACTACTACCTTCCACTCATCTCTTATAAGCTGTAAGTTCGCTATTTTGTCAAAATGAATGGATTGAGAGTTGTTTAGTGCTGTAATGCTGATATGTGAGGCGGTTTGTTGAGTAGTAGGAGATATAATCATCGCAAAGATTAAGAGTGCTAAAGTAAAATAGTTTTTAAAAGTTCTACGCTTATTTCCTGATGCTCCTCTATCCGAGATTATAGGTGGTAGAGTTTGATTTATATGCTGCGCTGAGCTGTCGTTGGTATCCTTTGCTGTTTCAATCGGTAGTATTACAAGCTTTGTTACAGGTCGTTTTAATATTTTATTTTCTGTCCTAATAGACACGACCCTAACGTATCCGTCACTTCCAGGGTGAAGATTTTCATTTTTTTTTTTTTCTTTGCCGAGTGCCCACTTGCCGGGCGGTAAATTGTCATCTTTAACAAGTACGATGTTGTTGATGTCCAAGTTTTTTGTAGGTGTCTTCCACTTTGAACGTACTTGTAAATGCTGTAGATAATCTGATGACCATAGCTTCCAGAAATGCATGTTCATATTTTGTACAAGTTGCCAACGTGCCGGTAATTTGACGTCATCTGGGTCAGTTTGAGGTCGTGATAGTAGGGAATCTCCTATCAAGAAGTGCCCTGGAGTTAGATAAGTGTCTTCTGGGTTTTCCGTTAAGGAAAACAGAGGACGTGAGTTCAGGCACGCTTCGATCTGTTGAAGCAAAGTATTAAACTCCTCATATGTAAGCTTTTGATCGCCTAAGACCCGTTTCAGATGCTGTTTAAAGCTTTTTACGGCGGCTTCCCATAAGCCCCCTGCACAAGGCCACGCTGGAGCATTGAAATACCATTCAATATTCATGTCGCTCATATTCCTAAAGAAATCTTGATTAATTGTAGCTAAGATTTTGCTGTATTCACTGTCCAATGCTCGCTTAGCTCCGACAAAATTCGTGCCGTTATCACTGTACATTCGGCGAGGCGTCCCTCTTCGTGCACAGAAACGGCGAAAAGCTGCTAAAAACGCTGGGGTGCTAAGGTCAGAGACCAATTCTAGGTGAACGGCCTTTGTCGCTAGACAAACGAATACAGCCACGTAACCCTTGTGTGTCTTCACTCCCCTACCCTTGCTTGCTTTAAGATCCACGTGTCCTGTAAAATCCACGCCAGCGTGCGTGAATGGCCGGGAAGGCGTGACTCTGGCTCGTGGTAGATCGGCCATGATTTGACGTTGCTTTTCAGTGCTGAAGCGACGACATGTTATGCATGTTCGAATCTGTTTTTTAACAGTTCTCATGCCGCTGAGGATCCAATATTTTTCCCGTAAATAAGATAGGGTAAGTCGCGGTCCGCCGTGTAGAGTGGTAATATGCGCTTGATTGATAATTAAATCAGTAAAACGGCTGTGACTGGACAATATTATTGGATGTTTAGCTGAGCTACTTACTATAGAGTGGCCGAGGCGGCCACCCACTCTTAAAATCCCATTTTCATCTAAGTAAGGACAGAGATTTGTTAATTTGCTGTTGGACCGAACATGACCTTTGAGCTTAATATTATCCAAATCGCTTTCAAAATCTATAGCTTGCACGTGCTTGATAAGTAGTTCATATGCTTTATTTATTTCCGCTGTAGATAAAATTGTCAAATGTTCAGTTTGTTTGTGACGTAGAGCTGCTGTGAAACGCGATACCCATGCCACTGTTTTTTAATAAATCATTTATGAATGATAAGCTTAGTTCATGTAAAGCTGAGGCTACATTAGCCTTTTTTGTTTCAAATGTCGGTGGCTCATAGATTTCATTTTTGAAATTGCTGGGCTCAAAGCTAGCTAGACATTCTGGACCATTCCACCAAAGCGAGGTTTTCTGAAGTTTAGCTACCGTTAATCCTCTGGTGGCACAGTCAGCTGCATTATCCTCAGAACAAACATGGTTCCAATTTGATGCTGGTATGATCTCAATTATCTGTTGAACACGATTTGCAACGAATTGTTTCCAACGAGATAAGTCGTCATGGAGCCAACCCAGAACCACTGTGGAGTCGGTCCATGCATAGACATCAAATTCTTTATTTGCTAAAGAAGCTTTTATTATTTGTATTAGCTGAGTTAGAAGTAAAGCACCGCATAGTTCTAGGCGCGGTAGTGATACTTTCTTCTTTAATGGCGCTAGTTTAGTTTTTGCTGCGACTAGTCGTGTTGTGTACTCGCCTTTATCGTCATGCGATACTAAGTACACAGCGCAGGCATAAGCCTTTTCTGATGCATCACTATAGCCGTGTATTTGAAATACCTTCTGTGTGTCGCCTAAGTATCTAGGGATATCAAACTGACTTACATTTTGAAGGTCATTTCGTAGCTGTACCCATTCGTTTTGTGTTTTTTCCGGGATATGGTCATCCCATCCTATACCGGAAGACGGATCAAATATCTTTGATATTTCTGAAAGTAATATTTCGTATTATTTTTCTCGACGTGCGTTACCTTGTTTGTAAACGTGAATGAGTCAGAAGAGGGCGTCCATCTAAGCCCTAACGTTTTCCGAGACTCGAGACATTTAAAATCAAAGGGCTTGTCGAGCTGATCCGTGGATAAGTTTTTTAAGAGCTCTGGATCATTTGCTGACCATTTACGCAAGTTCATTCCTGCGCCCTTTAGTATATCTATCAACTGAAGCTGTAGTTACTGGGTTGCTTTAATAGTATTTTGACCGCTAAGTAAATCATCCATATAGAATTGATTTTCCTATGCTACTGCTGCTAGGGGGTACTGTGAGGCATTATCTTTCGCTATTTGACGTAGAGTTCTCATAGCTAGATAAGGAGCGGCTTTAGTACCGTACGTGACTGTAGTAAGTAGATGTTCCTGAAGAGGCTCATGCGGAGACTCTCCAAATGATGCACTGTAGAGGCTGGTCTATATCTCTAATTATAATCTGGCGGAACATTTTCTCTATATCAGCAGTAATGATGTTTGGGTATGAACCAAACAATAGCTAAAGCTGGGTTAATTTAGGAGGGTCTCAATTTGGGTAGTAAATAACACTTGCGGGTTATTGTAGCGATGTGTCAATATCTCCCAAGCTATTTCGTAGTTCTCGGCAGAGATATTCAAATGCTGAATTAGACGCTCTGCTTCCCCCTTTAATTTACCTTTTAGGTGTTGCATTTTTTGCGCTTTAGATAGAAAATTATTGTTGTGTATCGACTCAGAGAATAAATCAAAAAATGTAGGCCAAGAAGTATATTTGCCAGTAAAGGTAGGTATTTCGAGTACCGGGGTAGATTTGTGAATATGAGATGTAGCTGATAGCTTTTGATTTAGTCCCCTTTTAGTTTTCTTAAATGATGCTTCCTGCCTGATAAATTCATCTTGGTAAACCTCATCCTCACCTTCAAGAATGTTGTCTATTTCAAGGTGAAGCTTGTCGATAGCGTTCCATCTAGATTGAATGTTGCTTAGCTCGTCTTCTAATTCCCACTTCTCGGTAATTTCGCTAATCTTTATGCTTGATAAAAGTCGCTTAAACGCTCGAAAGTTTGTCCTTTGAAGAGACAAAAGAGAATCAATCTTGTTAGTAGAACCGATCTCGGTATTATCACCTGTACCTGTACCTAAAATAGACCCCGAAGGTTTCCCTACGTTAGTCTCATAAGCTGCTATTTTTGATCGCATATCACGATAGTACTTACTCATACGGTCGTAAATCGATTCCTGAAAGTACTTTTGAGTTTTTATTGGCAATGTAGCTAGAGTAATGTTATTTTGATCGAACTCTCCCCAGAGGTTATCTAAAGCGTCTAACCTTAACTTCAGATACTCCGAGGTCTTTCGATGAGCTGAATCTTTGGCAAAGTTAGTACCGATGCGCTGTAGCTCGGTGACGATTTCTTCTTGGCGGGTGAATATTGCTTCGAAGTCCGTCATGATAATTAGTTAATCAAGTAAAATTTGAACGATCTTACTTGAGTGCTGTAGCTTGGCAAGTCTCCCGACTCACGCAAGAAAGTGCTGGTGCTGCTGTGAGTGCCTTGACCCAAAACGCTGCTGAGTGAGTCTTCTAACTCACGGAATTGCTAAGTGAGTCTCCTGACCCAGGAACGCTGCTGAGTGAGTCTTCTGACCCACGAACGCTGCTGAGTGAGTCTCCTGACCCACTTGTATGGTAGTGTGCAAGTAGTAATCCACACAATTGGCTTAAGTCAAAAAAGTTTAGCTAAACCCGATAAATCGCACACAGTGTGGCGACAAGTGAACTTATTTCGTCACAATGCACTGGGTCAATGTACGCAAAATCGAAAGGAATTTTTACTCCCGTAAGATCCTGCTTATACGAAAAGCTCGAAGGACCAAATGTTTGGGTATGAACCAAACAATAGCTAAAGCTGGGTTAGACTGCTAAGAGTAGCTAGCTAGCTAAGGGATGGTGACTCCGAAGAGAGCTAAATAACCGAACCCGTGGAGTGCTGAATGTCAACTGATTTTTATTGTTTCCACCAATAGTCGATAATTATTGCAACGCAGTGCAATGCAAGCTATGCTAAATTTAATATAATAATTAGTGTAGGTAAAGTTCAATGTACATGTATGAGTCAGCTCGTACAAACATCATACATCCAATTCCTATTATTGCACATGTGCAATGATGCTCCGGAATCAACATACCAGCAGTTTCCGTCCAACTCAGCAGCAACTGGAAAAGCAGCATAATAACCATTATTTTTTGGATTACTATTATTTGAAGAACCCTTCTTTTTATCTTTAAAATAGCAATCTCTACTCATGTGCCCATACTTATTACATACAAAGCATCGTGGGCCTTTGGGTTGCTTTTTTTCTTGTGATTGGTTATGTGGATTTTTCGGTGTAAATTTGGCCATATTATTTTGTTTATTATATGACTTGGCATAGTAGGCCACAGAATCTGATACCTTGACCTCTTGTAACAACTTAGTTTTAACATAATCAGCAGTAATATTCACACCAGAGCTCTCTAAAGCCATTATCATGGGTTTGTAGTAATCAGGGAGGCCAGCGAGCAGCAATGTACCAAGCCACTCGTCTCCTACCACAAAATTGATATTCCGTAACTTATGAGCTGTTGACATTACTTTATTAACATATTCCTCGATACTCGAGCAATTTTCCAAATTGGTGTTAATCAGATCTCTTAGTAAACCTACTTTTCTACTGAGCCCTGAGTCATCAAATACCTTTTCGAGTCTTGTCCAAACCTGTTTCGCCGTTGTAGCTTCCTGAACATGGACATAGTTTACTGGGTCTACCAACAGTATTATTTTCGACTTTGCTTTCGTATTTTTCTTGCTTTCGGATACATAACCTGAGTCCGGTTCAATCTCTTGCCACAATTCTTCATGTTCCAGATAGTTTTTTACGGCAAATTTCCAACTTTGGTAATTTTCTTGTCCAATTAGCTTCTCAATCGTGCCCATTGATATTTGTGATACCATTTTTAGTGTACTTTTCTTCAAAAACTATGCTGAAAAATTAATGACGACCACGCCGGTAATGGCCGGTGCCGGTGCCGGTTGCGAGATTTTTTAATTCTTATCGTAATTGAATCGCAGCACTTACTATCGAATTACTTTTTTTAAATACTACTTACATATATAAAGCCCATAACCTGATATTATGTAATAAATAAAATACGCAAACTGAGCAATAATGTTTTTTAATACGTGTTACAAAGATGTATCTCCCGGGTTTCGCAACAACCAGGAGTCGATCGCTGCGTTATAGTAGGTCTTAAAAGGCCCATATATTCCGACATCGAGGGGCTGTAATTTTGCTGATGTATGTGGGTGGAGGGTAAGAACATGAACACCCGAATCTTTCGCTAAATTTAAAGCCTCTAACGACAAATGAGACTCATGGTTGTCCATAATTAGAATGCTTGGATTCTCAGGCGATGAATGTGAGAACTTAATGAAACGCTTTATGACTTCCGGGAAAATTTCGGTGTTCATCCATCCACTGGATGCAGCTAGACCCAAATTGCCAGGAGGTGTGTTTCGGACCATGAAATTTTTGAAATTTTTCCGAGGAAAAACCATTACTGGTGGTAATGCTAATCCACTTGCACTTATGATGCAGCATGTAGTAATAGTAACGAGTATTCCTCGCTCTCCACTCGTTACCTTACCTACATTTCGGCGGCCTTTTGGCGCAATGACGCGCTGGGGTTTTTGGACGGTCATGGTAGATGTTTCGTCGAGGTTAAAAATGCGCGTACCATCTTTAAATAATGGGTTCCGTCCCAATAAATCCTCGCAAGTTTTTATAAAAACTTTCAACATTGGTTCTGTTGAAAGCGGTGGCTCGAGCAAGGCTGCAAGGCTCTGGTTTCCGCAGGCTGAGATCTTTGTGCCTACGCCTGAAACTCCTCAACCATTCCTTTCCAGCCATTTGGTTTTCTATCCAGCTATCAGGCATTTTCAACTTGTTTATGTCCGCCATTTGGTAGGCCACTCTTCTACTATCTTTTGCGGTCAGACCGTAAAACAATGAGGAAAAATGCTTATAGTATTGTTTCAGGCTTTGTTCTTGTTCATCATAAACACTTTGTTAACTTCGTAATTCGGGACCAAGCGCATCGATTCAATAGTTTCACTAGTTTTTGATTTTAAGTAGTAGCGCCTTAGAGTTGTAAAAGGAATGTTGAACAATTTTGACGTGTTTCGAACGCTCATACCGCTTTGAATTTTTTTTATGGCCTGTTTCATGTTTTCTTCGGTATGAGCCCCGATATATCGGGGCTTTTCAGGACGAGGCATGCTGAAAAGATAAACGCATACTTAAGCATCTTCAAGCAGTTCCACAAGTAATAATATTTAAAAACCCACGACCTTATAATCTTACTACCTATTGCAGTGACCCTAGTGGTGATACCTACCTACCTTTCTAAATCGTAACTTTCGCATACTCTTACAATCGTTCAAGCTATTTTAGAATGAAATAATTAACAGACAAACAATTTTAAGACAACAGCTTATTAAGTAAGTAGGTACACAGTGGATCGATTCACTGTGTACTTTAGTAAACTGAGCCACTGTAAACTGCATCGCTATTTTGAATAAATAATTAAGCAAAAAAAAATGTATGCGTTATTCGAGGGTGAATTACACGCTAAGACAATTTTTTTGGAGCATATAACACAGTGAAAAGAAAGTCTTAGTAAAACCACTTACTAAGACTTACCACTCGACCCTACTTTATCATGTGTTCCTCGACCTCTTCAGATAAAACTGTCTGCCCCCCTTGTTTTTTCATAGTTCTGGTACTGTGTCTATACAGTACTGACTTATTAATGTTGAATTTTTCAGCCACAGCTTTTAGTGATATATTGTTAGCTCTGTAGTACTCTATTGCTTCCTGTATTATTTCTGTATCATATTTCTTGTATGTAGACCCTCTTGGATCAGACTTGTAGGCACGCGGCATGTTGTAATATAAATAACCTACAACAAAAAACATTTGTTGAAATATTTTCGTTTACCGCCAAATTTATTTATTTTTAACAAATATCTACTTGAAACGGTGAAATACGTAGGTAGTTGGATACAGCAAACCTATTATTATCTATCTACAAGTTCCGGTTTCCTTACAAACTTGCTTCTGACAACCCTAAAACAATTTTTTCTATTGACCCCTTTCTCGTTTCTATTCAACTCTTCCCATTTCTAATAACCCCATACTACGTATCTATTGACCCTATATAGCGTATCTATTCGCCCACTTTCCGTTACTATTAAACTCAAACCTTAGTAAAATCGACCATATTATACCAATATTATCCAAAATCACTAAAATATTATACAAAGTGTACTTACTTTTGTATAAACCGTATTCCGGAAGAACTGAGGAATGATATATCCACTTCCCATCAATCAAAAACACTTGTAGCTGGTAGATAAATGGCAAGTTTTAGGAGCTTGTTTTAACACCATTTATCGGATTACGTTCAAACAGCTGTTTATGACACAAAATCTAGCTCTATGAGTATGACATATCAGTGTGACCAGTTCGGTAAAAAAAATGTTGCACTTATAAAAAAATGCTGTTTTTGGTAGATTTTTCTCTCAAAATGTCTGGCAATCATGTATAGAAAAACTTTTCTAGTTTTGTATCTATTCACCCCGTTTTACGGTTCCTAGTGAGATAGAAAATAATCGCTTTCGTATAACTATGTTCCGGTATATAATTATATCCCTAGGGATATAACTATATCACGGCTATAACTATCTTACTGCGATATATACACACAAATGTATTTACAAAAAAGTCACTTTGCGAGCTTTTGCATTAGCGAAATCTTTAACAATGTCACTAACTTCAATTTTGATTTCATGTTCAATACTTATGTTGGGGTTCCTCAGTTGGTAGAAATTAAACTATTAGTGGACTGTATAGTTGGTTCGTTTATTGAAATAAGAAACGCGCGCCTATGTGGGTCCGTGGTTTTTAATGCTGTGTGTCGGCGCAGCTCGGTGTCGAGGCGGCTTCTTCCTCCCCCCGATCCCCGCTCGCCGCTGTCCTGTACAGTAGTGGCGGGCGATGCGACGATTTGTCTCCGACATACTCCCCGGGTTGAAGTAGGCTGGAGATAGGTAGGCAGATTCAACAGTCAGAATCTGGAAGGGGACAAATGTTATTAAAGGCCCTTCGAATGATGGTTCCTCCCTTGACCTTTAAGTCGGCGACTCGAGCGACTTGATGACTTTGTCCTTTATAAGGACTAAAGATCCTAATTTCAGCTCGCTTGTCGTAGTAGGCCACTTCGTCTTCTGTTGTAGGGTGGTGACATACTCGTTGGAAAAGCGTTTCCAAAAATGTTGTCTAACGAACTCGATTCGGTTGTGTCTTTCCAAGCTTGTTATGTTGACCATCAACTGTGGATAAGGAACAGACACAAGTGATCGCCCTATAAGGAAGTGAGCAGGTGTAAGAGGAGTGAAATCGGAAGGGTCGGAATTTAAGGCAGTAATAGGACGTGAATTAAGAACGGCTTCAATTTGAGTCAGACATGTATGCATTTCTTCATAAGTGAAATGAGTAAGTTGGAGAAGCCTTCGAAGATGATGTTTAGTAGAACAAACGGCGGACTCAGCCATGCCATTAAAATGAGGAGTATAGCTAGGGATGAAGAGGAAGTTAATACCTTCTTGGGCGACTTCGGAACTAATTTGGTTATTGGAGTCTTGTAAGAAGCGATGTAACTCGTTGGATGTACCTACAAAATTAGTACCGTTATCAGAGGTGATACTTTGAGGCTTCCCTCGACGAGCCATAAACCGGTTTAAAGCGGCCATGTATCCTTCTTTAGTGAGGTCTGTAACGAGCTCCAGGTGCAAGGCTTTAGTAGCCAAACAGACAAAAATGCACAAGTAAGATTTTATTAGTTGGCAACCTCGACCTTTACGATTGGCTATCATAACTGGCCCTGCATAGTCCACTGAACAATGTAAGAAAGGGAATTCCAGTGTAGATCTGGATTCGGGTAATTGCCCCATTATGGGCTGAACATTATTGGCTTTAAATCTGAAACACTTTATGCAGCTTCTAGAAATAGATTTAGACAGATTCCTGCCTCCTAAGGGCCAATAAGTTTGGCGAATATTGGACAACAATAACTGTGGTCCAGCATGTAAAAGCTTAATGTGATGCATGTGAAATATTATTTTAGTTATGTGATGTTTACTACATAGCAATATAGGATGCTTTATGTCGTAGCTATACGAAGAATTCTCAAGTCTGCCACCAACTCTCAAGATATCATCGGGATCTAGAAAAGGGGTCAATGATATTAATCTATTTTTCTTTGGCAAAGAGTGACCTGATTTTAAGATATTATATTCATCAGGAAACATATCCAATTGGGCAGTATGTATTATGAAATTATATGATTTTCTTAATTCTTCACAAGAAAGATGACCTGTGTATTTTTTATTTTTACTATGACAATTGTAAATAAACCTTTGTACATAAGCTGTAACTCTTTGTAAATGTGTAAATTTTGAATATTTAGTTAAAAGTTTTGTAAATATTTTGCTGTCATCGTTCTTGCATAGGTTATTATTTAAAACAAGACAAGAATTGAGATCCGGTAGGTCATGTTTCTGGGATTCATTAGGCATTTTAGGCCAGCAATGCTCTGATTCAAGTAAGAAAGACGGGCCTGACCACCACAACGAGGCGTCGCTGATAATATCAGCCTTCACCCCGCGAGAAACAAGATCTGCCGGGTTCTCCTTGGACGGCACGTAGCTCCACGTGTGACTGCTGGTGCTTTCTTGAATTTCATTAACACGGTTTCTCACAAAATTATTAAGTTGGTTCGAAGGGGTGGATAACCATCCTAACACGATCGTGGAATCACACCAGAACCGACACATGTCAATGTTCAATGAAAGTGAACTTTGTACCTTAGTACACAGTCTTGCACCTAATAAGGCCCCACACAATTCAAGACGTGGGATAGTTGTTGGTTTAATGGGAGCAACTTTGTTTTTTGAAATTAAGAGCTGAACATTAACGACCCCTGAGCTACACACAGACCGGATGTAGACGCATGCACCATACGCACTTTTCGAAGCATCTGTGAATACATGGATTTCGACTCTAATACAAAAGTCACTAAGAACCCACCGAGGAATCTGTAACTCATTAAGACAGGGTAATGTGTTAGCAAATGAAGACCAAAGATGTAAAATCTCTGACGAAACTTCTTCGTCCCAAGAGCTTTTATTGACCCACAATTTCTGCATAATCCACTTCGCTTCGACAACGCATGGACCTACAAGCCCTAATGGGTCGAATATTTGACTGATAACAGAAAGAATGTGACGCTTTGTTACCTTCTCATGAAGCTCAATGTTAATTGAGAAAGATAAGGTATCTGATTGACAAAGCCAATATAAGCCTAACGTTTTTGAAGATGCGATTGTATTGTTTTCTGATAGATCTAATGTAGTGTTCGAATCTAACTTGACGCCTGAAAATAGCTCTTGAAGAACTGTTGAACTATTGGATTTCCATTTTCGAATGTTTAATTTAGCTGAATCTAAAGTAGCAATAACTCCCTTACACAGATTTATAGTATCGTTTACACTGGACGAACCGCTTAAAAGGTCATCACAATAAAAGTCACGTGATATACTGTACTTTACATTATCATCTGTGGTCGTGGATGCCAAACTCACCAAACATTTTGTCGCAAGAAATGGCGCTGATGCCGTTCCCTGACAAACAGTATTAAGAGTGTAGGTTTTTAAGCGATGAGATGAGTCATACCTAAATACTATTTGTTGCAGCGAACGTTGATTAGGAATTACCTCTATAGACCTATACATCTTTTCAACATCTGCGGAAACTACGTACCTATGCTGACGGAATCTGAGGAGGATCGATAAAATGTCGTCTTGAACAGTAGGACCGACCATCTGAATGTCATTAAACGAAATTCTTGAAGTGGTGACGGCTGAAGCGTCAAAGACAGTACGCAACTTTGTCGTTGTACTCGACTCCCGAAGTACGCCATGATGAGGTAGGTAATAGTTTACGCTATCATCACTGTATGGAAAAAGGGTTTTATTTTCAGTCATGTGACCTAGCTTCTCGTATTCTCTCATAAAATCTAAGTATTTTTCCTTAAACGCTGGTTCTCGTATAAATTTTCGCTCGAGCGAAAAGAAGCGACGTTTAGCCATTTCAAAAAAACCCAGAAAGTGTTCTTTTACTTCAACCTTGTTGTTGTTTGCATTTAAAAGAACGTACCGTACGACAACCGATATTTGTTCTTCGTGTGCAATATCTGAAGTGCAATCTAAAATAATGGAAAAATATTTAGATTGTGTCAATTCCAAAATAAAAGCTTTTTTTATTCTTTCTCCCAATAATTGTATTATTTCATTCTGAATATTATGGCCAAGATAATGAGTTAGGCGTGACTCAGATTTTTGAATAAGGGCAATGTGTTCCGCAAGCACATTATCAAAGTTAGAGGTACATTCAACCAGCTTTAAAAAATTACCATTATCAGAATCGTAAATTTTTTGAGATCTTCCCCGAAAAGCCAGACATTGCCTCGCTAAAAAATGAATTATGTTGATTATTCGTTCGAGTACTGCAACCCAACGTTTTTTTTCCCGATCAATTTCATTTTGGTGCAAGAAATCTACCGACTTTTCTTTTAAAATAACAGTTTTCAATGTAATTTGTTTCTTAAGACATGATAGGTGCCCTAAGCTCTTTTCATGACGTTCTATAGCAGTAGACAAATGCTGCCAATCTTTGTAACCTATTTCACCATTAAAAGGAGTCGGAGTCGCATCAGCATGAAAAAGTTTACAATAAAAACAATAAACAGAATCAGTTGACTTAGAGTAAACCAGCCAGTTTCTTAAAAGGGTTTCATTATTTAACATCTTTTTAGTATAATAAGCATTTGAAAAAGATCTTTTCGAACTATTCGAAGGATATGAACCCACTTTAACCTGTACTGGCCCACGCTCCATCAAAAATATTCTCTGTTTATCGGATAACACCTGTGGCCATAACGCGAGATCATTCATTATATCTTCTCGAAGTATATTCTCCGGGGACGCTTCGGCACTAGGAGGTTCTTCGTCTTCTTCAACTACCGACGACAAAGACAGCAGCGGCGGCGGCGGTGACGTAGAAGTGACGAGTTCTGCTGTAGAATTATCTTGGGTTTTATATGTCTCTGTCTCCAGGTGTTCGTCCGAGGATGGACCGGGTCGAACAAAAAACTTTTTAATAGAACTTGTATTCTTTTTCAGAGACACTTCCTTCTCCAGCTTTCTTTTTCTAAAAGGAAACACGTCGGTTATTCAGTGTAGACTACTTTATTTATTTATTCACCCTCATACATGGTAGCTAATGTTTGGTTAGTCGACATTGGATTACATAGATGTCGCTAGTAGGTATGTTTTGATACAATATGTTAATGCTAATTACAACACTCCCACTTATCAAAATAAATAGACCGCTATATAGCACAAACTTAAATATGAACAATCCCTAAATTTTCCATAAACTTATAATGTTTTATAGTACCTAAGCCTTTGGTCAACAAATCCGCAGGCATTTCATTAGTAGATAAATAACTAATGTCTACCTTTCCACTTTTAATTGTCTCTCTAACAAAATGATGTTTAACATCAATGTGCTTAGACCTATTGTGACATTGATGGTTTGTGGCCATCTTCAATGCACTCTGATTGTCACAATTCAATTTAATTTTGACCAAAGTACCAGTTAGCTCAATAATTCTCTTAAATATAATGCCTCCCTACTAGCTTCAGAGAGTGCAACATATTCAGCCTCGGTGCTCGAAAGGGCTGTGACTCTCTGCTTCCTACTTTGCCACGAAATGCTTGAACCTGACATCACAAAACAGAATCCAGTGTAAGATTTTCTGTCCAAGCTATCACTGGCCCAGTCAGCATCTACAAAACCTTGCAAGCTTTCACCTTGACTACTAAATCTCAAACAATACATTTTTGTCTTTTTTAGGTATTTAAGTACCCTTTTAGCATAGTTCCAATGTTCTATACTGTAGCTAGTATTGAACTGACTCAAATAACTAACTGAGTACGCAATATCAGGTCTTGTCATGACCGCCAAATACATGAGACAACCTATGAGCTTTTGATAACTAATTCCTATTGTACAATTTTCAACTTTAGATACATTCAACTTGCTCTCCATAGGCGTATCAGCTGTTTTACAATCGGTCATTTCAAATTCTTGCAATAATTGTTCTATGTATTGTTGTTGACTAACTGTTATCTCATACTCATTACAGCTTTTGTTTACATTAATATTCATTCCTAGATACTGTTTTACCTCACCTAGGTCCTTAATATTAAATTCAGAATTTAAAATACATTTAACCCTTTATTTGGCACGAAAAAAAATTGCTTTTTTTTTAAATTTTATTATTTTAACTGACTTTAGAGGTCACTTAGGACCCCTAGTAAAATAGAAAAAAAAATCGTGAGTTTTTCATTTTCAAGAAAACGCGTGTCCGTTACAGCGGGCAATGCCTATTATGTAAGAACTAACCTAAAGATGTTCATGTTCGGTGTGACGAACATTGCCAAAAAGAGAAAAAATAAAAAAGTAAAAACATTATTTATAAAAGTATGGGGTGATTACACAAAACAAACATTATTTTGAATATTTTTTATTTATTTCGTATGAAAATTAAGAAAACAGTTTCTAGGCGTTTTTCCCGTTACAAAACAAAGTCTTAGATTGCATTTTATGCAATACACTACCGTTTTTTTTTGGCAGTACCTGTAACGTCCTTCATCCATGGTTGATGGAAAATGGCCCATATTATCATACCTTACAGGGCTAGAGGGACGAGCTGCGTGAGCTTTAGTAACTCTTGGAGCTTCATTTCTCTGTCGCTTCGCACATCGGTTTTCCATTAGCAAACTCTCAAATACTTCGTACCTAAACATCTTGAGTGGCATTTTTTTTTCGGTGGTATCCCGATGCATAAGCCATGCATTGTTTATGCATATGTCTATCATTTGAGCAAAGATACCCAGGTACCACCTTCTGCTCTTCAGTCGTGTCTTATAGAGTGAAATTAGCATATCGGCGAGATCAACTCCACCCATATGTTTGTTGTACTGCCGTACTATTTGAGGACACTGTACGTCCACTCTCTTCTTCGCGTCCTTTGAGTATCGCTGGATTTTCTCGACAGGCATGCTCGCAACAAAGGAGCTAATAAATGTCACAGCCTTATTGTCATTCCAACGAACAACTGCCAATCGGTTTTGTTTGCATGTAGCTTCTACATAACTTCCTCTTTCCTTCTTCTTCATTTCTTTTTCTGTGGGTAAAACTTTTTCTGCTCCTCTGAGACGATTGTTTCTTATTGTTCCCAGGGCAAAAATACCATAGTTTTCCCGCAGAATGTGGAAAAGCTCTGGTGATGAGAAGAAGTTATCGCAGTAGATGATTGCTGGTTTTTGCTTGATACTTTGGCACAAAGCAATCACTACTTGAGCGCCAAAACCAATTGACGATTCTTCTTCAGAAAACGTGTGATATCGAAACGTATCTTCGCCACCATACATAACAAAATCATATATAATGCCTGAAACCCCTGCCCGCACATAGTTTTTAAACCCCCATTTATTTGGCTTATCCTTCATATATTGCTTCCTCTTTCCAGCCTTGCTTCCTTTGTACGCTATAATCATCTCATCTATACTAAATTTTGTCTCTTTACCTTGATACTTCAAACAATTCAGTCTTACTTTTTCTAGAAGAGGTCGTATTTTATAATACCTGTCTCCATCATCCATGTTGTTATCGGCGAAATGTAAGTACCGTCGAATCTGCTGGTACCTTTTCAAGGGTATTATCTCGGCAACTTTAGCATATTTGAATCTATGCGACCAATAATCCAGGTATGAAGGCATATCAACGATGCCCATGATTATGTGGATAGCCAAAAAATCACCAAATTCTTCCTCTGTTAATAAAATTGACTTTCCCGTCTCTTGAATTGAGTAAAAGTTCGATTGTTCTACAATATCGAACATGATATCTCGAGAAAAAAACAAGTAGAAATACGTCATAGGTGATGCGTCAGGTTCAGGTAGATCAACATATTCTCCGTTTTCCGCTTCGATTACAGCTCTGTAACGAAAGGTTGCTTTCTTCCACTTGTATACTAATTGATACTTTTTTGGCTTCTTTCTTCTTTTTGGTGGTGGTAAAATTGGTCGCTTGGATCTTTTTTTTTGGGCTCTAGTAGTCAGTGGTGTTGCTGGTGTGGATGGAAGTGACGGAATCGCAGATAAAGTCGAAGGCACATTCTCATAGTTTGACTCTCGAACTTCTTGGAGAATCGGAGAGAGCGGAATTGTATCTAAGATATAGGCATCTAATCTATTAGCAGGTTTATCAGTGCACGCATTAGAAAGCGGGGGATCAAATAAAGCTGGTTCATCCTCAGAATCAGGCCCATAAATAGATAAATGCAGGTTTTTGATTGATCCAATTGATGGTGGGGGTGAAGACGAATAATGAGTAGAGGTATCATGCAATTCACATTCAGATTCTGATTGATAGTGATTAGTGGTATCATGAAGTTCACATTCTGTGATGTCTGAGGTCGATCAGCCTCTTCCTCAGAGGACTCGAACATATGAGTTGTATTTTTCAACCTGAAAATATAATAAATACAAATTGAAATAGACTTGTGATGAAATGAAATTTTTATATGAATGTGAACTTGTATTTAGTATGAGTAACTGAACTTTTAAATAGAAAGCTTTCATTGAGTGTTTAATAGAAATAATAAATTGATTGATTGATTTACTGTTGAATAGATCGATTGAAGTAATTATTAAAATAGAAGGAACTTACATATTTAATCGTAGAAAACAGCAATCAAAATCTTGAAGACAGGTACCTACCTGTCTTCAAGATTTTGATTGCTATAGGATATTATAGGAGTCCCTATCACCACCTGGTGATAGGGACTCCTCCAGATAAGAATGAGGCTATATCGAGCTCATCCCGGCGCTTAAATACACACATTTCACGTGCGCTTTTTCCAAATTTGGGAAGCATCACGCGGCCGAATAATGCATAGTAGACAATTGTAGGATGAAATGCGAGTTCATCAAAAATAAAAAATACTTCGAACGACTATGTTTATCAGCCTGGTTTGCTTTGACTCTTAATCAGAATGCATTATTTATTACTATGCATGACTAATTACTTCCCCTAGCTTCACTCGCTTATTTCAACAATGTTGATTTAAAACATACTGACAAACTTATGTTTTTTTAAATCTATCTTTATTAATTCCAGAGTAGGTACCTAGTAATTTTATTTAATGTACCTATAGTTAAGGTATTTAAGTAGGCTATAACCAGTGTCATAATAACATATCAAATATCATGGTTATTGTAATTATTGTGTACTGAATAAAGAATATTTGATTAGAGATTACCTACTGTATCGTTTTAACTGTGGTAAAAACGATACTCCTATTTCCATTCGCACGCATACTGCAGATGGAACCTTATCATTTGCATCAAGAATTAGTTAATTTATTATGACTAGGTTGGATTACGTTTTATCTGACTACAGCAAAGCATGAGGAGGGTTATGAGTTTATCAGTCATTATTATAAGTATATAAAATGCTCTACTGAATAGGCATGTTTTTAATGTAATCATAGTATTCTCTTGACTCAGTTCTAAAAGGTACTAAAATCCATCAAAATATTATAACAAATATGAATTCTAATGACAAGAAGTTTATTTGGTATAAAAGGCTGTCAATTTTGTAAGTATAATCACATCTTTGCTTTACTGACATCCTACTGCAAGTGAGTGTGAGCGAAAGAAAAAAATGCCGGTAAGTACCTACCTACCTAATTTAGTTTACGAAATTAAATTATATTTTACATAGATAATCACTAATTCATTTTTTCTTATTTTCAGTATTCAGGCTGGATTTTGTCACCGCCTATAACCCCTAATGAGGCTCATTCATTAGAAAACCAGAATATTTTAAATGTGAATTATTCACCAAACGTAGTGAAAACTAAAATGCTGACATCGAGCTTGAAAACCTCCCTTCTCGGGTTGAAAGTAATTCGGATTGAAATCTATCGTGCTGATCAATTTGAAAACAGTGAAGATTCATCATGTAGGTGTAAAGCTGAGATTTGTGCACAGCACGTGGTCAGTAATTATTATTCTGATCACATTTATTCTAAAGTTAGGGAAATATTAAAATCTATGGATAGTTCTATATGTTTTAATTTGTAATATTATAATTATGAATAAAAATTATGGTGTATATGAGCAAAATAAATGTTGTTTTAATTCCTCAAATTCAACTTGAATAATAAAGATAATTATGTAGAAAATATATAAATAAAGAATTGATGAAAATTATATGAATATGTAAAAAGATAATGAATAGATGAAATTTGAATTGATTAATAGATAAAATGTGAAAACATAAATACATGAATGAATAGATAAAAATATAATGAATAGATAAAATGTGAATAGGTGAATAGATGATTGAATAGATGAATAGAAGAAATTGGGGTAGCTGGATCAATGGTTGATCCAGATGCCCCAATTTCTAACTACTGACGTTTGACATTGACGTCCCGCCCTGATTGGTGTTGCCATTTCTGGATTTATGTTTTATCCATTTTGAAGCAAGCTCCGACTCAGAATTCTGCGTTTCGTTCGACGTCATTACCGCCATCTCTAAAGGTTCCGAATCCATTAGCTTCGTCTTGATGACGTCAGCCGTGATTTGAATGCCCGAGTGCTCGATGGCCATAATCATCGGGGAAAATCTATCCGGCAATCCTGCCAGCATCAATGATCCGATCCACTGATCTGTAATTTCAAAACCCGTTCCACTCAATCTTTGCGCGATTTCCACAATTTGAGTCACGTAGGTTGTCATATTTTCACAATTTTCTCGTCTTATTGAAATCAAGTGACGCAACAAAGAAATCTTCCTCGAAAATCCTGAGTCGTCAAATAGAGATTTTAGCTTATCCCACAACTCTTTCGAGGTCTTCGTCTTCTTGATGTGCACATACAAAGCTGGATCGATGGTTAAGGATAATTTGGCCCGCGTCTTAGCATCATCTTCTGGTTTTATTTCCTTTCCCTCCACTGGCTTTGCACAATGTAACGTGCCTTCCAATACGAGTAGGTTTTCCACAGCAAAAGTCCATTCGTCGTAGTTTTCTCTGCCTTTTAACTTTGGCACACTAGCTAAATAATTTGATGTCATCTTGTACAACACGAACGTAACGAATATTTATAACTTTTTACAATATTTATTATAAAAACTGGGTGAGGCCCATAACCTAAAAGGAAACACGTCGGTTATTCAGTGTAGACTACTTTATTTATTTATTCACCCTCATACATGGTAGCTAATGTTTGGTTAGTTGACATTGGATTACATAGATGTCGCTAGTAGGTATGTTTTGATACAATATGTTAATGCTAATTACAACATTTTCGACTCTGTGCACCAGAAAGTTTATTTTTTCCATCGCCATCAGACATCTAAAATAAATAATAAACTAAGTATAAGCACCTAAAAGAACTAAAAATGTAAATTAATATAGGCCCAGAGAAATAGTTGCAACTTGGACTAAGTATTATTTATTACTAGCTTCTGCCCGCGACTTCGTCCGCGAGGAATTCGTATATCGCGATTCCCCCGGGATCTGTGATCATCTGTGCACTTTTCCGGGATAAAAAGTAGCCTATGTCCTTCCCCAGGACTCAAGCTATCCTATTATGTCCATACCAAAATTCATCCAAATCGGTTCAGCGGTTGAGCCGTGAAAGCGTAACACACAGCCAGACAGCCAGACAGACAGATAGACAGACAGACAGAAAGACAGACAGAGTTACTTTCACATTTATAATATACTAGCGACCCGCCCCGGCTTCGCACGGGTAGCATGTTATTATACATATAAACCTTCCTCCTGAATCACTCTATCTATTAAAAAAAAAACCGCATCAAAATCCGTTGTGTAGTTTTAAAGATATAAGCAAACATACATACAGACGCGGGAAGCGGAAAGCGACTTTGCTTTATACTATGTCGTATCCATACTTCACAGTATGGATACGACACATCAATCAACGTCGCGGTACCTACATTAGGCAATCAAACGGAATAAATAAATAAAATAAAAAAGTAGTTCGTTGTTCAAAGGTTAGTTAGGTACAAGTAAGACCTAAATAAATACCTTAGTATACTAGTAGGTACATATTAAAGCACTTTAACTTACCTGTTTGTTCCGTTTGTTCCGCACTGCAGTAGGATAAACAAATGAAAAATCCTAGGTCGTACAGGTACGAGTATTTAACTTCGATATCTTCACTATCTATCACTCGATGTTTTGTTTTGTTTTTTCATGAATCTCGCTAGCTGTTTTTGATGACCTCCGACCTCGAGGCATGTCGCAATAATTGTGCAAGCAAATAACCAAATCTTACCTTTTATATCTATACTAATACTAGCGGACCCGACAGACTTCGTCCTTTCAAAAAGATTTGTAATGTGGCAGTTTTTTGTTCCTACCTATTTTATAGTCGGGGCAAAAAATTCTCCTGAACAGAACCGTCCACCCTGGTGATAGGGCGTTGTGAATAAAAAATAATTAAATAAAATATATATAAGCATTTAAAAGTAAGTAATCGCTTTATTGTTAATCATGTGAATCATAATTATTAACAAAAATCAGTTTTATTTTTATTGTAGTGCTTTGTGATATACGATGTTTTTTGTTTGATTACCTGGCGCATATACAAACAAATCTGATGGTTTTCCAACACGGGAACAGGCAACATACAATTGACCATGTGAGAAACATGGGTTTTCCAGATTAATACCACAAACACTTAATGATTGCCCCTGGGACTTGTTTATGGTCATAGCAAAAGCAAGCCGCACTGGAAACTGTAGTCGTTTAAGGGGCTCCCAGTCGACGATTGCTCTTTTTTGAAACGAAAAAAGAAATACTTCTGAACAAGCCACATCTCCTATTTTTATAAGTATATTACTTCAGGTTCCTACCTAGATTTATATTAAGCTGAAAACATAATAGCAGAAACTTTTCACGATAAAGATATTATTTCAAAATGATACGTTTTAGAATTTATGATCGAAATATTTTATATACCTACTATTAAAATCAACTTGTGATTTATTGTTAAAGATAGGTAATATGTAGATCTAGATTTCTATTAGAATAGATTTTTGATAAGTAATTATACATAATTTATATCATTAATTTATTCGAAAAGCTATGGCGGACCACGCGCCGACGTGTGTTTGTCGTCATTGCAGCGGTCGGTAGGATTATTTATCGAAGTGATTAAAGATGGGTACATCTTTATTAACATATACTATACATTATAAAATAGGAGATGTGGCTTGATCAGAAGTATTTCTTTTTTCGTTTCGAACAAAAACTATCGTCGACTGGGAGCGCCTTAAACTCAAATGGCACATCAGTCGGAATCATTGGGATGCGCGGTATAAGAACATCTTCTCCTTTATACTTTCCTTTCAGTATAGGCGAGTTATAAAAATTGTCCATAACTAGAGTATGGCCTTTGTGAAGCAAAGGCCTTACCAGGTTATGGACAATTTTCGATGTAGTCCCTTCGGGCTCATCATGAGCTGCAGCGGTTTCGTAAGCCGGCTGCGACTTATCGCTTTTTCCTGTGTAAAGGAGCATCTTCCATAAATATCCAGTACGCGATTCACATAGCTCGTAACTTTTAATTCCTACCCGAGCAGCTTTTGTTGATATTATAGCTGTACAAAGGATAGACGGCCCTTCCACAAAAGAAGGGACTCGTCTATTGCAATGTATTGCTCGGGCAGGTACAGCGTGCTGAATTTATTGTTTAAATGCTCAACAATAGGCCAAATTTTTTGCATTTTTTTATTTTCCATTGTCGTCGTCTGGAGGGTGTCATTATCGACAAAGTGAAGACACTTCTTCAACATCTTAAATTTTTTATAAGGCATGATTTTGTGGAAATTCCCCACTTTGAGAATATCTAGGCAAGGATACCAATACTCCCGTTCAACTGAGAGTATTAATATGCCTTGCAGCATTATCAAAGTGAGGAAAATCCACACATCAGCACAATCTACGTCAGTCCATGGTTTGTTGGCCATCGCGTATAGCTGACGGCCATAACGGTTTGTTTCCCGCACTATGACATTTAAAATGTCCGTGTCCCATATGCGCATAAAAATATCTAACGGAGACTGCCCATCCACGGTGAAGGTGGGGCCAGCGTCCCCTGTAAATGATTCCTGATGACCTTGAAAGGTCTCAGGATCATTGGTCCATTCAAAGTGGAGTAAATCTGGGTGAGATGATGCTGCCTCCTCCCTTAACAAAATGTCATCTCTCCTTCCCATTTCGTCCAAGAGGACAGCTAAATTGGATGGGAGGTCCTCTTCAGCTGTCCCCATCGAGCACCGCTGGCCCACTGTTGCGGCATTGTCGTTGTCGGGTTGCGGCTCCTCCACGTCGCTGCCGACGTTGTTCGGTAGGGCGAGCACGTCATCCTCATCTAAATAATATTATCATCATAATTATAATAATATAATTACAATCACTGAAGACCGGATTCAGAGGTGAACCTTGGGGGAGACCTATTTCCAGCAGTGGACTAGTAGTAATCTAATGATGATGATTACAATCTCAAGAATTTTTGTTGGCTGTTAAGTTTAGGCGTGGCTTACCGTCAAAAATGTCAGGCTCCAGGTATTCTGGCGTGGTATCGGTAACAGCTTGATCCAGGTTTGATGCTGAAAAATAATTTGTGTTGAAAATAATTGTTTTAACATTAAAAATTATAAATGAACAGGATGGAGGTGGCTCAGGATCGCTATTCGTTGCGACAGATGCGTTCAGTAGTCGACGTATACAGGCTCATTATGATTCAATCAATTTATTTTTACTTTACGATCACACGAAACACTTGGCCATGATGATGATGATAGTATTATAGTTTTTACTGTAAGTATGTACTTACTGGGTGTGAAACCAATTAGTTCTATCTCTCCATCCACAATCTGGGCATCTGGGTGAATCTCCATATATGTGGTTGGAGAGAATAGGACCAACGGCTGGGTGGCCTCCTCTTCCTCTGCCAACTGAGTGACAGAACCTGAGCATGACAAAAAAAAATGGTTAAAAAAGTTACGTACCTATATAAAAAATATACAAAATTTATTAAATGGTTTATACCAGGTATGCTCCGCTTCTCCCATGCCTGGACTTTTCTGGGAGGCGGAGTAGCTGGTACCCCAGAACGTAGACGGCAGGGCACTCGTATTGGCGACTCTTTCCTAAAAGAATTGAACGTGTCAAATAAAGATAATGTAGAAGCAAAAATATTTAATTAGACTATATTAAAAAGACAAACCATCGAACCTTTTATTTTTTTTTGATGGAGGAGCATCTGGCATCATATACCGGCCCATCTGTTTTTTAGCTTTGAGTTCGGCCAGGGTGGCTTTTTGCCCAACACTGAGCTTGGTGTAGTTGCGCTTGTCGGCCACCTTTGCACTTCTCGCCTTCCTCAGCTGATCCGTCAGCGATTCCCTAAAATAAGTAACCATCATAACCACATTCATGAAAGTAAAATTTACTCCAAAATTTAAAAAATAAAACAATTAATAGAGATAAAGAAATATTATCATAGTTTATTTACGTGGGCTGAGGCGGAAGATGTCTTGTAGGCGAAGGTGACGACGCGCGCTCGTGTGATGGGCCTGCCTCCCTAAAGCACGGTTAAAAATAAATTAAATCAAATTTACAGATATTTTCGAGACTTAATCGCGTATTGAAACTATAAATATGTTTCCAAGTCGCGATACCTTAAAAAGTGTTAAATAAAATCAACTTGATGCAAAACCATGCAAAATGTAATGTATGTAAAACAAGCAAAGAATACCAACATGAAATCAAGTAGTCGAGCGCTTCGGCCTCGCCCTCTACCGGGAATGTGACCAAAACCCCTACTAGATGCGCGTGCGCGGCCACGACCGCGGCTGCCACCACCGTCCATTTGGCTATATTAAAAGCATTGAAATTAAAAATAAGCATAATAACATGCAAATCGCATCGATTATTGAATTTATAATATATATTTTTATGAAATACATACTAAAAGTTATGTATTCAGATAGAGGACACTAAAAACATGTAAAAAATGTTCTATAATTTCAAGTCCTAAAGCGGCAAGTTTCTGAGATATTTACTTATTTTCATCTGTACATATCTTAGAAACCTGACGATTTAAGACATTATTTTATAAGGCATTCTTAATTTGTTTTAGTGTCTTCTATCCAAATATATAGTGCGCGGCGATTTTGACATCTACAATAAAATCGTAAGCCTCCATACAAAAATCTTTAAACCCCTTTCAATTTTATTTACTCTGAATGTATTTACTCTGAACTAAAGTCTGTGTCTTAAATTACACAAAGAACATTTTGATATAAAAAAAATTAAAAACATTTGTTACCTATTTCGGAAAATACCGTAACCGGGCTACCGAATTTCTATCGGTGTGACTGTGGGTCACTCAACAGCGAGCCAACATGGCCGCCGACTTGAATGAATATTTGTAAAGAATGGCACAATCCTATCATAAATTAAGATTCTAGGGAAAAGTAACGACACAAACTTATTGGAAAATAATTGTTTGTCAATATATTGGTTCAATTTTAGCATTTAACTTAGTAAATACAATAAAATTTGACATGCAAATACAGACTTGCCAAAACGTAACGAACACCACGTGTTATTTTATCCAATTTGACGAAATAAATCACTGTCGACACAAACCGATATCATAAACAGGTACTTACTGAGTTGATCTTGTGATATAAACAGACAAAAACACGAAAACACTGAAATTAACACGAAAACACTAAATTATTTCGTAACAAATCAGAACCGAATACTGACAGTCGACTGACAGCAATGGACTGATTTGTTTATTTTTTTCTATCAAGCCATGAATAGTTTGTTCCAGTTGGCATACATGAAATGAAGCATAAAGGAAGTGCGAAGAGGATGGCAATCGGTCCTTACGTATATTTTAATTAGAGAAAGCAGGATAGACGTATTTATTCCAAGTGGCCCCGAAATTCAATATCGGGTACTATAATACCCAGGTTGCTTTTAGCTACGAACTCGACTGGGTACTATGGGACCCGATGGACCCGTCAGCGGGACCCGTTAGGTCCTCGACTCGCCTGTAATTTGTTCTTGAATTTTTAAATTTAATTCATTTACATCTATGTTTTTGCAGCCAATATAGCTCGTTCGCTCAATCAATCATGGTTTCTGTAATTTTGAGAAACATCTGGATACACCTTCTGAATAAGTTCATCTTTTGATCGAGTTAACTGACAAAAACTTTGAGGAAAGTTAATGCAGCCAGTCAACAATGTCTATAGGAAATTTGCCATTACCAATGTCAATGAGTTGTTTAGAGAATATGTTTCCAAATTGGTCATTTTGCAACTCGACACGCATATTCTTGCTTAAATGAAGTACTTTGACATATTTCCACAAATTGGAGGACTTTAGACATGCATTGAGTTCATCAGCTGGCGTTGATCGTGGATCTCCTGCTAATAAAATCATTGCACCACCAAATCGGTTATGATTGCTCCGTAGATCTTTTAAGGTTCTGTCTAAAGCCTCCAAAGATTTTTTATGTGCCATCGTGCATTCATCCCAAACAATCAATTTACATTGCTGCAAAACATTTGCCATTGCAGAGTTCTTCGAAATGTTGCAGGTTGGAGTTTCATTGCTTTGCATATTTAATGGCAATTTTAGTGCTGAATGGGCTGTTCGACCACCTTCAAGCAAAGTTGCTGCGATTCCCGACGAAGCGAGTGCAAGTGCAATTTTATTTTGTGAGCGAATTGTTGCTAATATTAATGAAATCAAAAAAGTTTTTCCTGTACCATCAGGTGCATCTAAGAAGTAAATTCCTCCAGTTTCATCATTTGTTACTTTCATAAGAGTATCAAATACATACTTCTGTTGTTCATTCAACAGTGGAAGATTTGTTTGAATTAATTCTTTCAAAGTATTGAGATCATACAGTTTTTCTCGATGCAATTCTTGGTTAAAAGCATCATGCATTGGACGATTGGGCGCGGCCAGGCCTAATACCAATACTCCCGCTCAACTGGGAGTATCAGTATACTTTGCAGCATGATCAAACCCAGGAATATCCACACATTGATGCCATCAAAATCAGCCCTGATTTTGTTGGCGTGACCGTATAAATCTCGCCCATATCGGTTGGTCTCAATGACAATGGTATTGATAATTTCACTGTCCCAGACTTTTTGAAACACATCTAGTGGAGTCATCCCTTCCAAGCTGAAGGTTGGTCCAGCTTCCCCGGAGAAAACCTCCTGTTTTCCGGTAAATTTCTCCGATTCACTGGACCAGTCAAAATGAAACAAGTCCGGGTTCGATATCGCTTCCTCCCTCATCGCGAGATCATCCCTTGTATCGAGCTCATCGAGGCGAAGGGACAGCTCTTCTGGGAGATCGGACTCTGTTTCCCCAGCGTTCAACAAAATGCGCCTCCCAGTAACATCATCTTGATCATCATCAATGTCGCTGCCAGGATTTTTCTCTTTTTCAATTCCGATATCATCATCTAAAATAAAACAACACAATAGTCATGTAAATATTACATCCTGATTACAGTGGAAAGAACAGCTTGGATTGGATGGGGAGAGAAGAACGGGCTCAGTAACGAACCTTGGGGAGATCTATGTCCAGCAGTGGACTGCAGTAGGTTGATGATGAGGTTTTGGTAGGTTTGGTTTTTTGTAAAACGAAATACCTCCCAAATTTCTTAACAAAATGTTATGACTGCTAACGTAGCTTACCATCAAGAATATTTAGGTCTAACCATTCTGGTTCTATTGAGGGTGTTGAGCGCTCGTATTCCTGCGATGCGGTTCTGGTTGTTGAAAATTTGCCTATGTTTATCAATAAATCAATACAAGCTCATACGACACGATATTATCAATATTATTATCTTATACAAATGATGATATGTATAATAATTTTGACTGTACTTACGGGGTGTAAAACCGATCAGCTCGAACTGGCCCTCGATTATCTGGGAATCGGGATCTATCAATTCACTGGGTACGATCCCAGTTGAGGGCGAGAACATGTATGGACCTGCAAAAAAGATTATTAAAGAAGTTTAAGTTTAGTTAAATAAATAAAAAAAGAAAATTTATAAATTGATACAGAAACATACCAATAACTTCGGTTGAAGTGGACAAATCTGCGTGTCTCCACGGGCCACTTGCAGTTGGCCTCGCTGTCTCTGATTCTAAGAATGAGAAAAAAGAAAAACGTTATAATACATGCAATTTAAAAAAAGAAAACAAAAAAGTCACAATTGATTCACACCAGGTAGGTTCGGCTGCTCCCAGGCCTGAAGTTTTCTGGGGGGTGGAGCAACTGGCACCCCAGGAAGGAGAGGGCAGGCCACACGGTTTGGCGATGCTTTTCTAAAAGAATTGAACATAGTGTTGAATAATTTGTAAACGTAAAAGTGCAACACGTATAATTTAGACTACATTAAAAAACAAAAATCTTCAAACCTTTTTTGTTTTTTAGATTTAGGCGCATCGGGCAAAATACATCGAGACACCTGTTTTTTTTCCTGCATCGTTTCTTGGGTTGCTTTTTAAGCGCCCTTAAATTTTTGCGGTCGGCCACCTTTACCGCCTTAGCTTTCTTTCTTTGCTCTGCCAGTGATTGCCTGAAAAAAGTTACAATCATAACTACATTCATTAAAAACAAAATTAGGAAACATAATCATAGTAGGTATATTTACGTGGGCTGAGGCTGGAGAAATCTTCCAGGCGAAGACGAGGTGGAAGGCCCTGCCTCCCTAAAACACGATAAACCAATAAATTAGATCTTTCAAGAATTGATATATATATATATATATATATATATATATATATATATATATATATACATACTTGTTATATATGCTATATGTATAATACTTGTTCCTGGTCTAATTGTCGTCGTATAAACGTCAACACGTCGACACTTAGACCAGGAACAAGTGCATGCAAAACATACAAACACTGGTCTTAGCAAGAATCGAACCCTTTACGCAGTAAGCGTAAAGGGTTAGATTCTTCCAGCGGACCTTGGGTTAGCTGAGCCACTGAGGCAGTCAAAACTTAACTCTAAACCATGCTAAGAGTAAATTGTGCATAGAATACTAACATAAAATCCAGCGAGCGTGCGCTTTTTCGCCCTCCCCTACCACGACTTCCATCGCGTCCTCGGCTTGCATCCATTTTACTAAATATAAGCATTGCAATTAACAAGATATAAAAGCATAAATAAAACCCGTTTGCAAAAAATAATATAAAAGTGATAAATAGATATTTGGAATGGCTTATTTAGTAGCTTTCATTTGATACCAATATTGTAAAAATAATTTAAAAAAATGTTATGCCATGTGATTGTACCAACAATGTATCATTAGTTAGCTTTAGTTGGCTAAGATAATTGATTTCTTTCATTATTTTGACCCGCCACCTCTTTTCATTGCTAGTCCTAAGTGGACTTTTAAATCCACGTCCCCAAGGATTTCTCACATTCAAAAAATCTAAAATACGATCAACTGCCCTTATGAATCTTACAGTGGGAGCAGAACCTGGAAATTCTGGAACTTTGTCGCAAAATTCAATGGAATCGGCGACACTGCTGCTTAGGGTTTGGGCGGCGAGATAGACCTTCATCACCATTTTTCTATAATTTACGTGTAAATTTCTCAGCCGATTCCCTAATCTTAGACCCTCGCTCTCCTGCAAAGCTGCCAAATTCTCTATATACTCCCACTTGATAAACTTTTGTTCGTGGTCATTTAGTACCTTTAAGTCACACCTAAACAATTTCTTATATTTTTAAGCATATGACAGGGGTCAAATCTATACATATAATAAAACTGTAGAAGAGTTCAATTCTGTACATTTAATAAAAACTAAAAAAAATACTCCTAGGGGCCTTTATACAAGTAACACAAGCCAAAAAAAAACATTTTGAGATTTTTGTCTGTCTGTCTGTCTGTCTGTCTGTTGTCCGGCTTTCACGCAAAAACTACTGGACGGATTTTGATGAAACTTTTTTTGTTATGTAGCTATTAGTCCTCGGCAACATATAGGCTATAATTTATTTTGAAGATTGGAATACCAGATGTGAAACTATCTGTCCCCCAGCGAAGCGGGCACGGGTCAGCTAGTACTACATAAACCTTGTGATTTCTATCTGAAGGGTGATAAATGAAAGGTTTTGTGTTGCTTCCTGACTCTAAAACTGCCCCTAGTTTAGTAACTGTTGAAAAATGCTCCGGTGGACCATCTAAAGTCAAGGAGCATATTTCAACCGAAACATCATGCAAGCGAATTAAAGCCTGACGAATGAGGGCACTCTTTGTATCAGCCGATAACCCATTGATAAAAAAATAGGCGATTGGTATTTTCCAATTGCCTTTTAAGGGAACAATCATAAAAACCAATGCGTCTTTACAATCAGATAAATCATTACTTTCAGAATCGATACCAAAATCAACATGACCACGTGTTACACCATCGCGACTGCGAGTGCAACTTTTTTTTAAACTCATTTCATCTATTATTAAAGCACAAATTAGTTTTTCACCTTTTTGTTTTGCTTGGTCACTTTTAAGTTTCAAAGCATTAAAACTTTCAACAGAAAACCCAGGATTCGCGTCGACGGAACTGTACCATGAACGTATTACACTTGGGTGTGGTAGTGCTAAATTATTATTTTTTTCTAACAAAGTTGTATGCTTTTGGCGAGTAAAAATGGAGAGTAATCGCAAAGGATCTTAACTCTGGTGGATAATTAGAACGGTTTACACTTCCGCCAGTATTTACTGACATCCTTTTAAGCAACTGTGGCTTAAAGTCTTTATACTGATTTAACATATCCATTAAGTTTAGCCATTACACTACGGTTTCTGGCTTCAGGAGACAGCTATGAGAGCCTGCACTTCATATTTAAAGTTTCACCACAGCTTATATCAGAAACCGTACCTGAAGTATGTAAAGCCCTGGTACATATACTAAGGAATGAAATCAAGGTAAGTAAAACGCATTCAATAGGTTTATATTTTTTTATTAATCTACCTACTTGAATCAAACATAGCTTAATATTAATGACATTCTTAAACACTACAATAAAAATCAAGCTTTCTCATATGCATCGGCAATTAAATTGTACACGTATTCAGATTGGGAAAAGGATTCAGTTTGAGTAGGGGGAGGCGGCGAAACAAAAAATTCTGATTCTAGTTGTGTTTGTATTGGATTGCTCAGGTAGATGTATAACGGGGGTAAATTGCATGATGTTAGTTGTGTTCTTAAATATTTCTTCAGATTGAGCCATTTTGGAACCATGGTTTGGATCATTATGTAACAATATAGGTTCAGAATAGGAAGTAAAAGAAGACCCGGCCTACTCGTATTTTGTTGATGAGATTGCAATATATTGGGAGAAGGTGAAGGAGACGAAACAAATAACGGTGATGAAAGACGATACTGATTTAGACTACTTCGCCGTTGTATAAACATGCCATCAATTTGGTGCATAAAATTTAATCTTTCGTCTTCTGGCAACTGTCTTAGCTTATTTGCTAAAAAAATTCCATAACGATCGCAATCATCTTCTTTTTCCTGGGGATTATTCCGGCATAATGCTTGGTTCAGGTTAGCGAGACTTTCTTTAATGAAGCTTCCAGCTTGTTGTAGCTCGGGCGGATTCTTACGGCGCCGTTTCGTTGTTGTAGAATCTTCAGCACTCGGTGGCGTAGGGTTGACGTTTTCCTGGTTGTTTTCTTGGGAATCTTGAACGTTGCTCTCCTAAAAATTAAACATGTGTTAACGAAAGTATATTTTTGGTTTCAGATTCCAGAGACTGTTGAAGAATGGTTGGAAATTGAAAATGTATTCAGCAATAAATTTCCTCGGTGTGTTGGATCTTTAGATGGAAAACATATCGTTATGCAGTCACTCTTTCACTCAGGATCAAACTACTACAACTATAAGAAAAGTTTTAGTATCGTTCTTATGGCACTAGTAAACAGCAACTACAAATTCGTTTATGTTAATATAGGCGGTCAGGGTAAAATAAGTGACGGTGGAATATTTAAAAACTGTGAACTATGGCGAACTATTTGGGTGATGGTGCCTTTTCACTCAGCACATCGGTAATGAAACCTTATCCGGGAAATCATGATTTAGGCACTCCAAAACGTGAATTTAATAGAAAGTTATCCAGTGCACGAGTGGTGGTAGAAAACACTTTTGGCATATTGGCTTCAAAATTTAGAGTCTTTAAAAAACCATTGATGGTATGTCCTGATAAAGTTAGTCTCATTACGATGACTTGTGTACTACAACACAATTTTTTAAGGAAAAGTGACACATCTCGCCCAATTTACACACCACCAGGTACGATTGACTTTTATAACGATGATGGTATTCGTATACAGGATGGTCATGGTACATGGATTGGAGATCAGAAATTCAAGATACATGTGCTATACGCGATTTGCCTCAGATACCGCGTAGACCAAGTTTGACTGCAATTGAAATAAGAGAAGAGTTAACTAGGTATTATATACGTAACCCTATGATTAAGTATATAATACCTAGTTATTCTACCTAACTATTTTCAATATAACTACGGCCAAAAGATCTACTGTTTGAAATACCTAAATATCGTTTCACATATTTTTGTTATAAACTTATAAGTTATAACAAAAAACGAAACACAATGGAGAATTCACCTACAATTAATATACGTAACGTTGATTGAACTGACGGAATTAGGTAAGTAAAACAGTAGTTCAGTCGTGGCAATGAACGTGTTAAACATATACATAGGTACATAAACAAACATAGGTAGTAGGTACTATATTAATAATTTATACAAAATAACAAACCTTTTTTCGATAGAAGCGATAACTGGACAGCAAAGAGACTTTTTTCTTCTTTAATTCTTTGATATCAATATTATCCATTTGACTACTAATCCGCTTCCAGGCATCATGATTTTTGTTTTTATCCTTATAATGCAGGTTTTTTGCATCCCACAGTATATTTTCCGAATGGTAATGCTCTAAAAAGAGCATTTCCGTATCATTGTTCCAAAAGTTTGCGCGCCACTCCATTTCGCGCAGCAAAACTGCATACGTGCGTTCGCCTTTGTAGTCCGGAGTAAACTGGCACGGGGCCGTGAATGTGGATGTGTACGCGTGAACGCCGCGCGAAGGAGGCGCGAACCCTTTATCGCGGGACAAAATACCGACACTGATCGGGGAACAGGCGTGAATGCGCGTGAACCCCGCGAAAACCGTCCACATTCACGTTCACGCCTGTTCACGGGGCTTCACGGCACTAATGTGGAGCCGCCATGAATGGTGCGGGGCAACAGCGAAATGTTTCGTCTAAAAAAAATCTTTTAATTGGCCCATCATATTTCTTGCTCTTAAAGAACAAAATACTATTACACGTGTTCCTTCAAAATTATAGTCAGCCAATAAGAAGTCCACAAATTTTAAAGGTACTTCCACTTCTTCCAAATTTTTAAATACTGTTTTGGAAATACCCAGTGATAGGTTTCTTCACTACATAGTATAAAGCAAAGTCGCTTTTCGTTTCCCGCGTATGTATGTATGTATGTATGTTTGCTTATATCTTTAAAACTACACAACGGATTTTGATGCGGTTTTTTTTAATAGATAGAGTGATTCAGGAGGAAGGTTTATATGTATAATAACATGCTACCCGTGCGAAGCCGGGACGGGTCGCTAGTGTATTATAAAGACCATGCTTCACATTTGAATACGATGGAAATGCAGTTAGTATGTCATTATTTTCGATGTAACCTGATTTGCTATGATGCAAGTAAATAATATAATTATATTAAAGTTCCTAGGGATTGCCAATGATTGTATAAACATTTTATTTTGTAAAGAAAGAATGTAGTGTACTGATGTAAGTGTTCAATAAAATTGTAAGTGCTAAATAGTAACTGTATTAATGATGATTTTGGACATGAGGACATGTACGGTGCTATTAATAAAAATTTACTTATCCAAAGATCATCTGAGGTTACACCAAGACTTGTTGATACCAGCCTAAAGTTGTATTATTTTCAGAGTAAAATTGTTATTAATAAACTCGGTGCAGTGTTGGACTAACAATACATTCCTTGCACCGGGATTATATGGCAACACACTTGATTTAAAAGTAAAAAGAGTGAGTCGGTGCGTGTACTCAATGCTAGGGACATTGACAAACAACGTTTTGAATGACAGTTGTCTATGGTATATGTGTAAAAGTCATAAAAAACTTTAGATTTTTGAGAAAGCGGGAAATTATTTAGAGCCCTTTTCGAAATTTTCACAACTGCTGTGCTCTGTGATTTTTAATTTTTCACAATGAACTAGAAACGCGTGCGTTCCAATAACTGGGATGAAGAAGAAAAGGTAATTTATGATATCAGCGTGAATGTTATGGTCTAATGAAATGTACCCGTGGATATTTAATAATTATAATATTATTGTAATGTTCCAGCAATTATTTCTCACAGTTTTAAGAGAATATTCTCATATCATCGAAAACAAGTCTTTGGACACAAATTCCAACACGAAAAAAAACAAAGCATGGGAAGAAGTGTGCAAAAAGTTAGGTGGTTGGTTTTTCGTTAGGTACCTACCTACATACTTTAGTAAGGATTGCATTTATCACAAATAACACATATTTCAGGTTTAATGGGTTAAATAAACAACCTCGACAGTTAAGTCAGCTTAAAATTCAGTGGAAGACAATGAAAATAAATGCCCGGAAGACATGCAGCACCTTCAATAAAGAAGTGGGATCAAGAACATCGCCTGGGACTTTTGGGATTCTAATATGTGTGCAATCAATAGCTCCTATCACTTGTCTGAATCCACACAACGAATAAAAACCAGCAATCACATTACTCTGTTCGGCATGAGTCCGAGGCATTTTTATCTATTGAGCCCTATGCGTTACAAGTGCCAAAGAAACTTGTTTGCATACAAGTGATATTGTTGGCTGACTCATCCCGCTTAGGTCTCCTGCATCATCTTGAATCTGAAAATAAATCAAAAATAGTTACGTACCTAGATAATCATAAAAAATTTGATAATGGTAGGTAGAATTTGATCTCTGAAATTGTATAGTTACCTCTCCACGGGCCCATGTTCTTATTGCGGCTAAAACTTTCAAATGTGGTGGTATGAAACCACCTCTTGCATCTCCAGCCAACTCATTTTTGACCATGTCAATAATAAAATAGGCAGATGAGCGAGAAAATCTGTACTTAGATTTAAATTCATTTTCTTGCAGGTCTTCAAATGGATTCGCACGAATTTTGTAAAAATTTTCACGCCTCAGACTTAGATTTTCAACCTCTTCCAATTCCTCTCTCAAATCATTATCAAAATAATCTATATCCATATTTGCACAGAAATTATATTATTTATAACAACAAAAAACTTATGCAACTTTGAAACTCAATTTGAAAATCTATTTTTTATTCCTATGGCATATTTTTTTGTTTTTTTTTTTTTTATTGCAGTCGTCCTTATTTGGACATTTCTGCCAGCGTCACGTCATTTTAGATTTCAATCAAACGGTGGAACAGGAACATCTGTGGATGCTTAGAGCCTACTCTGACGTAAAACCATCTACCTCGGAGGTTTAACTTTTATTCAGAGAGTAAAGTCGATGTAAGTGACTCCTTCTCTAATCCTTGTTTATTAATATTGAAATCGACTAGTCAAAACGTAAGCGTTGGACTAAATTTAATCCTGCGCTAGTCTACGTTTATTAATAAGACGGGTACGGTGCTATTAATAAAAATTTACTAATCCAAAGATCATCTGAGGTTACAGCAAGACTTGTTAATACCAGCCTAAAGTTGTAATAACTTCAGAGTAAAATTGTTATTAATAAACTCGGCGAAGTGTTGGACTAACAATACATTCCTTGCACCGGGATTATATGGCAACACACTTGATTTAAAAGTAAAAAGAGTGAGTCGGTGAGTGAACTCTATGCTTTATGATGACATATGGACAGTGACAAACAACGTTTTGAATGACAGTTGCCTATGGTATTGTGTAAAAGTAAACAAACAACTAAGAAAACTTTGATAAAAATTAATTAAATTTCAAAATGAACTGAAAACGCATTTGCTTTATTAAGAAAAGGTAAATAATGTTATCTATCACTTTTACAGCTTGACTGTTATGGTAAGTATAATGAATGCTACCGTAGGTATCATTTACAATATAATTGTTTGTTTCAGCAATTATTTCGCATAGTTCTGAGAGAGTATCCTCCAATAATTGAAATCAAATCATTGGACACAAATACAAACTGGACAAAAAACAAAGCATGGTGCGTGAAAGTGCACGAAAAGTAAGTTTAACTAGGTTTTTCTTTAAGTACTGAGTAAGTACCTAACCTATCTTAGTACCTACCTACGAATTAAAATATTTGTTACAAGTATACCACTTATTTCAGGTTTAATGAGTTATATACCTAAATGATCTCAATAGTTAAACTTATGTTAAACTAACTTGCTTTGACTATGTTTTTAAAACTACCTAAAATTGTAATTTTTAATCTATTTGTTATTTGCAGGACCAGAATGAACATGCTCGAAGCTTGATAAGCCACAGAAAATATGAAGAGCACAAGCGAAGGATGATATTTTCATATACTTACTCATACTACTCACAGTTCTGAATTCTATAAAAAAAAATTCTATGGTAGGATCCAAACAATGTGTACAAATAAAGAAAATGTCATAAGCCTGATGTTTTTTATTTAAAATTAATGTGCTTAGGTATAACATGGAAGTACAAGAAAATAATATAAAAGTCTGTCATTCAATTCTGATTGCTCAAATAATTTTATTGTTGTTTCAAACAACATTCATTATTATATTCTTGAGTCATGTGAGCTGCCTTGCACATTTATGCCACAAAAGGTATTCATGATCTCCAAATTAGCACCTGACACAACCTGGAACAATAAAATATCTTCTTTAATTTTATGGTAAGTAACCTATGTTTGAATAAATTATAATTATGTACCAAAGCTTACGTAGTAGGTACTGAAACCTTACCTGTAAATTTATTGAACTGTATCCTGTCTTGTTTATGCAGTGTTGTCCAACACTATCTGCAATTTTTGGGATTCTAATATGTGTGCAATATAGCTCTAATTACTTGTCTGAAGCCACACAATGAATAAAAACCAGCAATCACATATGTTCCAGTCCAAGGCATTTTTATCCATTGAGCCCTTTGCTTATAAAAGTGCTAAACCAACTTGTTTGCATGCAAGTGAAATTGTTGGCTGGCTCCTCCCGCTTGATAATTTACTGCATCATCTTGAATCTGTATTCATCTCTTCATCTTGAAAGTCTTCAAACGAATACTTACGAATTTTGATAAATTTTACACGCTTCACTAATAGATTCAGGTTTTCAATCTTTTTTATTTCTTCTATTACTCTCAAATCATCAACTAATCCATCTTATTTGCACAGAAATGAATTAGTAAATAAAACAAACACTATTGGATACACAACTTTGAAACACAATTTTAGGTTATGAAAGACTGTGGCGTAGGTAGTCTAAGCTTACTCTGACGTAAAACCATCAACCTCGGAGGCTTAACATTTATTCAGAGAGTAAAGTCGATGTAAGCAATTCCATCTCTAATCCTTGTTTATTAATATTGAATTCGACTAGTCTAAACGTAAGCGTTGGACTAAATTAAATCCTGCGCTAGTCTACGTTTATTAATGAGACGGGTAGTAAAGTATAAGTAGTTTAGAATTATGTAGGTACCCCTCTAATCTTAAGACGCACATAAATGTACTAATATAAATGGATTAATAAAATGATTTGAATTGATTCCGAGTATTTATTATTTCTAGTGTTTCTCCCAGGTTAGGTTAATATAAGTTAAACAGGTTACAGGCACAAATTTCAGTCGTGCAGTCCTTCATAAGCGAGGATCACATTCAAAATACTCTCCAGCTGAAACAAAAATATGATACATTTAGACCACATAGCCCAATAGCTTAATTTCTTCTATCGCGACGCTCCTATAAGTTTTTTTATGAAAGTACATTAAAGAGGCGTCGAGCCCGCGTCGCCTTCTCGTCTAACGTCTCTTAAAAACTCGTCGCAGACACGGCACTCCTTAAAAGTACTTGCATAAAAACGTATAGTAGTAGCGTCGCGATACCGAAGAGACGAGACGCGACGCATTAACGTCTGCACCCTTTTACGACGTGTTCGCGTCTAAAGTCTCTTGCTCCTTAACGGCTTGCTCTCTTTAAACTCTCATTAGCTATGCCCCGCCAGCGACGAATTTACTTCTTAATAACTATAGATTTTTGCGAGGGGCTTTATTACGTATTTACCTACCTTTTATTTATTTTCCCGACGTTTCGACTATGTTAGAATAGCCATGTGACATAATATGTATGACATGTGTCGAAATGTCTATATTTTTATTTCGTAAGACCAAGTGAGGGTAGTTTCTTCAATTGCCTTCGCTTCTTGACGGTTGTTCCGAGCACTCCAGTGTGCCCACGACCATGGCTATTACAACAGTCGGAACATCGGGAAAATAAAGGTAAATACGTGATAAAGACCCGTGTAAAAATCTATAGTTATTAAGAAGTTCGTCGCAGGCGGTCATAGCTGACGCGAGTTTATAAAGAGCAAGCCAGACAGAACAGACGTTACCGGCGCCGGACGCGTCGTAAAAGGATGCAGACGTTAACGCGTCGCGTCTCGTCTCTTCAGTATCGCGACGTTTCTATACGTATTTATGCAAGTACTTTTAAGGAGTGCAACTTGTTTTACGTCTAAAAATCTATAGTTAGTTATATGTACTAATCCCGATAGATTGTGAAATAATTTAACTTCTTAATGCAGGGTCCCGGGTCCCGAAACTCGTCGGGCAGAGGCGGCGAGCATTCAGTCTCGGGGAAGCCGAGCAGCTCGCACAGCATGTTGATGTCCTTGTACGTCGGCCGCGCGCGAAGCATCTGAAGTTTTTTATACGCATTCATTTCTAATATCATTATAAAAAAAAGTACCGAAGTATATATAGATAGATAAATAACACTATTGATTACACGTCCACACGGTTACAAAAACATATGAACAGGAAAAAATTACACTAAACTTAAAGGTAGTACATAAAAAGTGCGTTGATCAGTGTTGTTTAATTTTGCTATAATGTCATTAGACGTTATAGCAACGTGCGTTACTCTGCGATTATTGAAATTTTGAGAGGACAACTGTCGCGGGTCTGTTAGTATATAATAAGATTTAATTCACCTCAGTGACGACATCCTTGCGGTCGTCGACAGGCGGAATGTTCCAGAACATCATGCCGACCACAGTCTCGTCGCGCAAGTAGAACATTATACCGCGCTTGTACCTATTCTTGTACTCCTCAGACCTGTAACACGGATAGTCATCGTAATATTGATGTTATAAATGCGAAAGTAACTCTGTCTGTCTGTGACGTTATCACGGCCAAACCGCTGGCTGGGCCAATTGTGATGAAATTTCATATAGAGATAGTATAAAGTTTTGGGACAGACATAGGCTTCTTTTTCCAAAAAAAATCTTTTGATTTATCATTAACTTGAATGTTTTAGATAAAGTTTTCAATTATTTTTCTGACTATACACAGATGAAGTCGCCGGTAAAAGATAGTAATAATATAAATGCCAAAGTCTGTATAGATGTATGTATGTCTGTAACTCGAATCATATTGTGAATTACTTCTTATAGCAGGGATGGTCTCCTGCGCCAGGGTCCGGCTTTTGAGGCTCTTTGGCAGCTTCTAGTGCCAGAGCCTCCTCCGCGCACTGTAACAAACACAGAACCCTTAGTTTTCCGAAATCTACTATTATTAGAATATGACTGTATGGTAAATTAAACCGACTTAAAAAGGTGGAGGTTTTTGAATGCTTGTGTTTAGTTAGCTACAACCTCAGTTTCAGTAACATTATCGCTCTATAGACATAATTTTCGGTACAAAATTTAACAAACTACAATTTAAAACATACCTTCATATTACCATTTTTTTGGTAAATTATTTTATAACTTACTTGTTTGAAAACTCCAATAGTCGGCATGCAAGCGCCTACTTCACCCACAACCTGATAAAAACATGCAAGTTGAATTAATACAACGTGTTCCCTAACTAAATAACCCAAAAGAGGTTAGCCCAAAAGGGGTTTATTTTATAGGTACACAAAAAGATAATCTCGACTGTGATCCCCTAGTATGGTAACCATGCTTTCAGATCAGTACTTGCTCAGATATTATATAAAGATACTAATATTATAAATGTTAAAGTAACTCTGTCTGTCTGTGTCTGTGACATTATCACGGCCAAACCGCTGGGCCGATTGTGATGAAATTTCATACAGAGATAGTTTAATGTCAAAATATTCTTTTGATTTTCAGGAATTGCAGTGTTTTACGATAAATTCGTCAAAAATCGATTTCCTAAATCTACGCGGACGAAGTCGCGAGTAAGAGTAAAAGCTGGTGTATTGTAAGTATTTGTATAAAAGAGTATTCTATTTATCAGAATATACCTCCATATGGAGAACTTTTCCCAGCCGCAAATGGTAAGACGGTTCCATGTTGCACGGTGTCCAAAAACCGGTCATATTTGCACCAGCGATGAACCTGTCGGTATAAGCGTGTTTTCATTATATTATGACATTTCCAAACCACAGTCGCTATCGAGTATAGTTAGCTATTTGTATGGAATCCAGCGCCTCTAGTGGTGACTACACTGAACTAAAGTCATCCATAAAAATAGCTAACTATAGGTACTTACTTACTCGATAGCGACTGTAGTTTGGAAATCTCATAATAGGACAAATGTATTTTAAATAGAAATACGGCTAATTACCACGTTTTTTCTTGTATTGCTGAAATTTCGAGACAGTATTCGCCGATCTGCCGTTGATCGCGGTCGCGGGCGATGCTCATGATGAAAAGCATCTGAATTGTCTCGAAACGTCAGCAATACAAGAAAAAAACGTGGTAATTAGCCGTATTTCTATTTAAAATGATTAACAACCACGATAGTTTTAATTTTAGGACAAATGTATTAAGTAATATTAGAAATCCGAATGTTTGTGAGGATGTCTGTGCCTCAATCACGCCCAAACGGGTAACTCCACTGACCTCTATTATACAAGTACGCTGGACTAATGATACCCTTTAAAATGACAGCTCTCTATTGTGCCTATTTGAAGCGCCCCCAATGCGTGGGTGAAGAACTAAATCTGACGTAAACTTCAAATGGCCGTCTCTTCGGTTGGATTGTCTCCGTGTTTATAAAGTGTTTTTGAAGGTGTAAGGCGATTAAACTTGTTTGTTGTGTCGTATTAATATAGTTGTTACATAAATAAGTGATAATAGGTAAACCATGAAAGAGTGCGTGTTATGTAAAACTCGTTACCAGAAAGGAAGCGGAGTTACATTCCACAAGTAAGTGAATTTACGGCTATTATTCAACAAATTAAACTTCTATTGGTAATATAGGCAAGAGAGGTAAAAATCTGTCACTAATCTTATTGTACGTGATTTATAACACATTTGTCTTTGTATTAGCGGTTTTTGATAAACAATAAAATTCAATAGTGCTGTCAAAGTTCCTTGTCGATAAAACTTATCGATATTATTTACTATCAATATCTATTTACTTTCAAGAACGGAAATCGGCGACAACAGATTTTTATTATCAAATACATATTATTTTAAAACAATTATTACTAAATCACAGGTTTCCGACTGACAACAGAAGACTGGACTTATGGCTGAAAAACATTGAAAAGCCTAGTTGGCGTCCGAAAAAATATGATTACATCTGTTCAAAACACTTCTCTGAAGACTGTTTTATTAGACATAACTCATGCACTACTTTGAAAAAGTGTAGTCTACCAACAATTTTGTGTAGCAGTGCTGGTAAGTATAAAATTTCGTATTATTTGGCCTTGGTGCCGCTAATGTTGACTGTTGCAATTATTTTTTCATATAAATATTTAATGTACAGAAACGAATTTAAATTGTATACCTACTGAAATCGGCATTATGGAGGCAACTAATAAAAAAATGCTAAAATATTGTACATATATTTTTATTTTCTATAAATACCTCACCTACTCCATTCCTTCCCAAACAAAACTTTCTATTTAAAAAACTTTCCTTATTATAGGTATTGTTGGATCTATCTAGCTAATCATTACCACTATTTGCTAAATCTTAGTATAACTGCTCCGACTATAATGTTTTGGTCATTAGCCATCATTTAAAGAATGGATCAATTATTTTCATTTTACTTCATGGATTAAGTATTAGACATTTTTATCGATGTATTTTATCTCACTGTCCCATCTCTATTATTAGTTCCGTTCCCACCCACTGCTGCTGTCAGCGCCAAAATGGCGAAAATCAAATCGCCTCACTATGACCCGGCCTATAGTTAGTCCAGCGTACTTGTATAATAGAGGTCAGTGGGTAACTCCCATAGAGTAGAAACATACCCTTGGTCTTCGGCGTTGAAATAATGCTCAAGGCGAAGCCGCGTGTCTTTCCACTGCGAATAGAAGCTGGCCGCATCTCCAGCCTAAAATATATATACATATGAAAAAAGAAAACAATATGTGGTCCTCACTGGTGCTTTGTGAATGTTGAGATAAATGTGTGGAGTAACGAGGATGGATAAGATAAGAAATGAGTAGGTATATGAGAGGAAGTTTCAGCGACGGAAAAGATGAGGGAGCAATAGGTTAGCTACTTAAATAAAATTGTCGCTTTTGCTTTTGTATGATACGAAATGTTCCCCCTTTTAGCGCGTTAATGGAGGATCGTCTCGACACAACATGTGCCACATGTTCCTAGCAACCCACGCCGCTGCCGTTGATTGGTTAGCTTATGCGACCTTACGCGCGCAAAATAAATGCCACGAATATACCCCGGGTCCGAACATTCTTTACCTGTCTTTTATGATACCCCTCGCGCTAAACAAATAATTCAAAATCGGTACGAAGTTCGCTGGGTCAGCTAGTCCAAACGAGATTGTAAACACGATTTTGCAAATTGTTTTGTTTTGCAAATCTTATCATCCAAATCGTTCAAGCCATTTCTGTATTTTGACCAGACTAACAACAACAATTCATTTTTATTTATAATTCCTGTATCACTTACAACGTATAAATGAGTGCGCGCTTCCAATTCAGTGTTGACCTTAAAGCCGCCGTTGATGCGATCCACCTCCAGGAACGAGGGCTCCGCCATGTCGATGCGAGGCTCTGTTCCAATCGCTACCAAAACCTGGAAACAAAAAATAAATCAAATGGGATCTCGACTAATCCCCAAGTACGGTAAACATCCTCTCAGATCTCCAGGTCCTCAGACCCTTGAAGATGTCTAAAGGGAGGGCCAAACGTGCAAATGTTACATTTGAGACATGCCCACATTTTACAATAGTTAGCATTCCACACGTGACAGGTTGCAAACCCGTCGCCACTTACAAGAATAAATATTCCACACGTGACAGGTTGCAAACCCGTCGCCGCTTACAATAATAAAATACTAACTGGTTTTCACTCTGTTTTCCTTCACCGTTTTTAAAACGTAATTTCAAATTGTCTGCTACTTACATAGTCGGTAATAAGCGACTTCCCATTAGAAAGAGTTAGTTCCAGGCGCCCGTCCGGAGTTTCGAACGCGTCGTACACTTGTGCTGCAACATAAAGTTCATTAAATAAAATCACAAAGATCACTTTGAAACGTTTTAGGACCTACTGTACTGTGGTCTCATTTCACGACATCATAGAACAAAAAGGCACAGTTATTTACCAATTTGTATCATACAGGGTGTCCAAGAACCTGGCGTCCAACTGGATTCCCACGATGCCCCAAGTTCTAACAGTACTCAGAAAAATATTTTAAAAAATCCACCCCATGTACTTACAGAATTATACTGATTTCAAAAAAAAAGGGGAAATGAGCACCCTGTGACATACTTTTGAATGCTGTGACTGCTAATGCTGATAATTTCGATATTTCTTGGAGGTTTTGTAATCTAGGGTATTGCTGTGTCTAAATAGAATGTAAAAATAAAGTACTTATTGTACCATTTTAAAATAAAATATTATTTTAACTAAAGGTGATATGGAAAGCTATTGAATTTCGCAACTTTGACCGACTGTAGTGTAAAAAAAATGTACCAAAATAGTATGGCAAGTGACGTCAAATTTTGACGCGTTTATTCCTCTTTTTAAAAAGGTATAATACTTACACATTAATTTGAAAAAAAAAATTTTGATAATATTTTTACTCAACAACCCAATTTTTACGAAGTGCCTACCTACTAACGGTAACTGTCGGACCCTTTCTTATCTTAGAAACTGTTATGTTACTACTATTATTTACTTCGGTTCCAAGAGTGAGCAAGAAGGAAATACACACAGGTAGATGGGTTCCCAGTAGAATAAAAGCAAAGAATGTTAGTTTAAAGATATTTTATTACAATAAATGTTCAAAATGTTGACCACCCGCGGCAATACAAGCTCTCACTCTCCTTAAAAAGGACCGATTTATGTTTCGCGAGTAACTTTTTTGACGTATCACCTGCACTGCTTGTGTTATCTTCTCACGAAGGTCAGCGATGTCATTAATGGGCTTCGCATAAACGAGCTCCTTCATAGTTCCCCAGAAAAAAAAATCCAGCGGATTTAAGTCAGGTGAGCGGGCTGGCCACGGGATTGTTCCTGATCGCCCAATCCACCTGTTCGGGTATTGCTCGTCCAAAAACTCTCTAACGGATACGCGAAAATGTGCTGGACAGCCGTCGTGTTGGAACCACATATCTGGTGGGGTCTCTTCTAGTAAGTTTGGCAAATCATTTTGAAGAAAATTTAAATATGATTCGCCAGTCAAATTCTCGGGCATCTCAAATGGACCAATAATATTCCCACAGAGAATACCGGTCCACATGTTCACTTTGAACCGGTACTGGGATCTATCTTCTCGCATCAAGTGCGGATTTTCCACATGCCACTCGTGCAAGTTGTGTAGGTTCATGTAGCCATCCTTCTTAAATGTTGATTCATCTGACCACAAAATTTTGTCGATAAAGTTTTCGTCTTCTCGATGTTTTTGCAGGATTGTTTCACAAAACGCGACTCGGCTCGGATAGTCTCAAGGTAAAAGACTTTGCACTCGCTGTACGTGGTACGGATGATATTCTTCTTTTTGGAGAATACTGTGTGCTGTGCTCTTCGGTATCCCCGTATCAGCTTCTATTCCTCGCACAGAGATGCTTGGATTTGCCGACACCGCCTCTAAAACTTCATCGCGTATGAAGTCATTTACGGGTCGTCCTTCACCAGCTACTTGATTGGGGAACCGCCCGTCACATAGTGATCTGTGCACATTAATGAAAACTCGATGGTCGGGATATCGCGTAGCCCTCGGATACCTTTCTCTGTAAAGTCTCGCTGCAGCTCGTCCATTACCTCTACATTCTCCATAAATGTAGTGCATATTTGCGTATTCTTGCGGAGTGTAGGTCGCCATGGTAGCACACACAAAACACAAACTGTCCAAACACAGGCAAAGGTCGTCGTAAAGAGTTCGTTTCAAAGTCCAGAGCACAAAGAGTAATCGAGTCCAATAAACAAAGCTTTAAATCGTAGTACGTGATCAATGGTAACAATAAGAGAGAGGTGCGTAGTAACGGCAGGAGGCAGTGACGCGTACTGACCGTACTGTTATCCTAAACCTTTTTCTCCCTCACTCTTACCTGAATAATGGGGTACCATAAAGAAGAACCAGCAAATCGCAAAGATAGTTTCTGTCTTGCTCCCTCCTGTTGTAATAACGAATCACTATGGTGAGATGCATGCACATACCGTCCCTTACGGTCTAACCTGTTTTTTGAGAGGCCTGTTGTTATTTTTATGAGCATACAATAGTAATTCTTTAGAGGTTAGATTCAATTCGTCGTAAATTTTTCTTTCTAAGAATTCTGTAAGACATCGTAAAAATTGGGTTGTTGAGTAAAAATATTATCAAATTTTTTTTTTTCAAATTAATGTGTAAGTATTATACCTTTTTAAAAAGAGGAATAAACGCGTCAAAATTTGACGTCACTTGCCATACTATTTTGGTACATTTTTTTTACACTACAGTCGGTCAAAGTTGCGAAATTCAATAGCTTTCCATATCACCTTTAGTTAAAATAATATTTTATTTTAAAATGGTACAATAAGTACTTTATTTTTACATTCTATTTAGACACAGCAATACCCTAGATTACAAAACCTCCAAGAAATATCGAAATTATCAGCATTAGCAGTCACAGCATTCAAAAGTATGTCACAGGGTGCTCATTTCCCCTTTTTTTTGAAATCAGTATAATTCTGTAAGTACATGGGGTGGATTTTTTAAAATATTTTTCTGAGTACTGGTAGAACTTGGGGCATCGTGGGAATCCAGTTGGACGCCAGGTTCTTGGACACCCTGTATAACTAGAACGTATCTAAAACATAGTGCAGACATAGTCTGATCTCGTATAGTAGTAGACTATACTAACTCTTCGGCATGAGCGTAACGCCTTCACACTTGACCTTTTCCGCTGCCCACTCGCCTAAGTACTCAGGAACTACGCTTGCTAGGATACCGCGGTCCTTGTACATGAAGGCGAATTCAATAGGCTCCTTTTCCGGGGGACGTTCTACCACTTGGTCTGAAACATGGTTTCCATCTTTTATCGACACCCAGAAACAAGCTTTTATTGAATCCTGGAGCTATAGTACTTGTTCAGTCAAGACAAATCCAACAAGCCTGAACACGCCTGGGTTCTGTTAAACATATAGTTGAGGAGTTCATATCGCTACCTTCGAGCTCCACTATCATCGCTATCACCATAATATTAAATTGTCATTGGAACCGGTACAGGTAACTATGCAAAGTTATGGAATTATTTATCTAGGCGTTTCGTAAAAGATCTATCGACTTCATAAGATCAGCGCACACAAGGAATCATGGTGTGGGATCAGAACATTGTAAATAGTGTAGTGTGGAAACTAACTCATCCTGCCAAGATGCCAGGCCAGCTCCGTGCCCAAGATGCCTCCGCCCAGGATCACCACATGCTTGGCTTCCTTCACCTTCCGGTACGCGATCTCAAGGTCTCTTATGGTGCGTAAAGTTTGCACCTTATCGCGGACCCCCTTAGGGGCGGACTTGAACACGCTCAGGTTCTTGGCTTTAGACCCTGGAGTTGATGGCAAAGATTAGTACGACTGATAAGGTATTTTATGAGTTGGAAGAAATTATGGTGAAGAGACCAGCAACTTGCCTTATTTGGGGGAAACGTGAAAACGTGGAGGGGTTGAAATAGCTGGAGGAGCCTACACTACTAACTACTGCTGGTGCACATTTATGATGCTGCAAAATTTGAGGTTAATGTAAATTGTAATTGTCATGTATCTTTCGTTAGATAGATAAACATACCTCCATATCTATTTATCTATTTATCAAAGGCTTTAACTTTCCACCAGACGGTTCCATAGTCCAAACTAAGAAACATTGTGTGGAAACTTGCAAAAATAACCCAGCAGTATGCACTTATTTACTAAAACTCTCCTGCGGATAAGGCCAACTAGGCTGAAAGGATGATACTGGTGCTAGACAAGTGAAATCCATCTGATAACAGTCACAAGCACAACGTCCGAACCTACTTCAAAGACTCTTAAATTTGGGGACTCTTGAAGCTATGAGGGGGTTACCTGGGGCCAGCAGACACCGCTCGTAGTAAATAGGCTGTTCCCCACACATGTTGCGTACGTAGACGACGTGCTCGTCAGCATCCACGCGCAACACGCACCAACCAGATGCCATGGAGACAGCAGGGCCGGTTTTCTTACGGTAGAACTTGATTGGATCCATGAAAGAGAGGCAGTCGGCCACGTACATGCTGGAGGAAAGCAGTTTGTATAATTTTATAACCAGTTAAAGTTACAATCCCAGATGACAGTTTACAAATGCATTGGGGTGGGTTTCCACTGAAGCGGAACTGTGCTAAGCGGACCGTGAATCGACCAATCACAGCGCTTGACATGGGTAACTCTTTCGAACACTGATTGGTCAATTCACAGTCCGCTTCGCACAGCTTCGCGACACTGGAAATCCACCCTTAATTTCCACCATTACTCAACTATGAATCTTATGTGACAAATTTTACCTTTTCGCAAAAACGGTAGATAAGTTTGTTTCTTTTTTAATTAAATGGTTTAACTAGCAAGAATACTTACCTGAACCGTCGCCCTTCCGAAACGTAGTTGAGTGTCCGGATGTCAGGCGGTTCAGGGTTCCACCACATGAACTTGGACATCGGTGGCCGGATGTAAGGCATGCAATCCTCTTTCGTTATGAAGAACACCTGAAAGAAAGGCCACACTATAGTCATTCAGCACACTAGTTCTGTTTATTATTACGACAGATATACGATAAAAGGTGATAAATACCCGAGTTTAAATTGATACTTAGTTACGTATACTAATCACAGTTGTTAAAAAGACACTTAAAGCCTGTTCCTCGCAACCAAACCTACAAGAATCGGGCAAAATACGTAGGGTTGAGAAGATTACCTTAGCAGTTTTGTCGTGCTCCATAATCGCTCTGTAAGCGGCCCAGCCTGCAGCGCCCGTTCCCACAATAAGGTATTGTACGCACGCTGGTAGATCTTTGTCGTGGTATGGACGCTTCACCTTACGACGTGGACGCCCTGAAAAAATTAAGAGGACGTCAATATTGCTGGTGATCTTAGATCACCACGCTTTTCTTTTTCTTTTTTTTACTTGGATAACGTGGACAATTGCCGGTTGGATGTAAGAGGTGCTTTTCCGATACGTCCCACGTCGGGATAAATGTTTGGTCAAAAAGACCATGGTGCCATAATACTCGTAGTTTCTAAAGCCTACGACAAGACATGCTATTGTGGGGTTATGATGACTTTGTATGCGACTATTGGGTGTTTATGTTTATTATATTTTTATGTAACCTGGTATTCTTTGCCAAATAAAAACTCATTGTAAAAGGAAAGGTAGGTGCAGGCAAAAACTCGACTTCGGAGAAAACCCAATAACTTACAAATAGCAACGTTTTCACTAGTCCTATCGCGTTCTTCTTTCCACAAGTAGAATTTGTATATCTAAAAACAGAAAGAGAACAATTTAGTCATGAAAAGAAATACCTTTCAATACTAAAGGTACGAGGTGTGGACTGTGTCTATCAGCTTCCTCACTCAATCAACTTCCAAAAAACCTACATTTTTAAAATCACAAACTCACTCAATATTGATCATAAAACTGTAAAACGCTTCCTTTAATTAGAAGATGGTAAAGAGGTTCTTGACTTATAATGATCCGCTCGCACAGGCGTTGGAAGTCACCTGTGCGAGCGCGACGGTAATATATTTGTGCGCGAGTGACGAAATTCTTCCTTCCGATATTTTCTATCTGACTGACTGAAGATGGCACTACCTAAGGGAGCGTGAAATATTTTTTAAGGATGATTATAAAAAACATGCTTACCAGACCCATGATGGTGAAGAAAGAGCCCATTACCCAGACGTATATCCAGGGGAACGGCGGTGGTGGTGGCGGCGGACATGGCGGTGGAGGAGGCGCTGGCTGCAGTGAGCAAGGGCCTTTGAGACGCGCGCAGTCCATCATTGGCTGTAAGGGACCCCGTTCCAAGTCAAACAGACACGATACACTTGTCACATCTCAATGGCATGCTGGATGTCTACTACCCGGTGCGTGAATGATCCCGGCGACAGGAAAAATATTTCGGAAACTCGCCTGGTTTGTCACTAGCTCAGAAAATAAACTTGCCTACTCCGCGAGGGATTACGATACTTTGCCAGGTCCCTCTTAAAGCTAACTAAAACTTCCTAAATGTTAAAAGTGGAGAAGCTATTGGTCTATCTATAAAACGAGGATCAGTAGGCACTACATCTGCCCAAAATGAGTTAAAATCTGATTTTCTAGTTAAATAGCAAAGATTGATCTGAAACTTAAATTCCTTACAAATAAAAAAACTGTTGTAAGCTTGACAGAGAGACTGGATTACTTTGTGAGCCTACGACAAAGAAAACACTATTAAAGTACATACAATTTATTTGTACCGCAACGTGCGACATTTAACCAAATTTTCAATTTTTTTGTTCAAAACCAATAGTCAAGTTGCTTGTTTATCCGACTTGGCGATGGTGGCGTCATCTATCCTCTCTATATCCTCCCTCTCGGCCTGCTCGAGCAAGGCCATTCTGTCCAGGGGCCTCCAGGGCTCGTGGAAAGCATACTTGTACTTATTCCTCCCATGGTACCCTAACTTAGGCAGAGCCTCCTTCACAACGTCCGTCAGCTTTCTCTCGGGCCGATCTTTCCAATAATCAGGATGCACGATCGGAGAGTTGTGGAACAGGTCTCGGACCTGGCTGGCGCTGACCTTTCCGAAGCTGATCTCCGGGTTGCGGAACAGCTCACGCGCGTCTTCGCTCGGCAGCTCCTGTCGAAAAACAACTTTCAGTGGAAGGGAGGGGGGTCGTGTCAAGTGCGCTGGACGAAAGCCATTGCCCTTACTCTAGAGGGTAATCTGTTTGTCATCTAGGAGCATCGCGTCGCTGCCTCCCTTCGTCTTGCCTCTCATCTTATCGAACAGGCCCTTAAGCAGGCCCATGAAGCCCTCGTCTTTCGGCTCCTCAGTTTTCTCGTGGCTCTCTTGCTGCTGAGGGTAGCCGTATTGCGATTGCTGCTGCTGTTGGAAGCCCTGCTCTTGCCCTGGCTGGTAGCCGCTGGCCCACACCGCTCCAGTCCACTGATGAAGAAAGCACAAGCTGGATTTCATTAGTCCTTTTATCACGACGCGATGTGGCTCTGATTTCGTCAAACGCACTTTGAACACTGTTTTTGGTTTAATGGCGCCATAAATGACACACCTAATAAAGTTACTAACATAGAAAAAGATTGACAAAAAGGGGTAACGATAAAAGCAAATCTAGGCACAGTCTAAATACTACAATAGACTTTAAAAAAATAGTAGAAATAGCTCTCAGATCAGCTGTCAACTTTTATGCCGGCCACATACGTAGCGGTATACCTGAACGGTATACCGGAGCTTAAGGCTTGTGCAAGTATACCGAAGCATGTGTGTGACAAAACTTGCACAAGTTTCCTGACTTGCACATGTCTGGTAGGCAGATCAAAACTACGAACTGCATACCGGCGCAAACAAGTTTGTGCATGTATGCATGAGCGTGTGTGTCGGAACGCTTCAGTCGCACGCGCGCCTGTGCTTCGGTCGGTTGTGTTGTGTGACTTGTGTGTGTTTATTTATTATTATTTATTTTATTTATATTTTTTTTTTTATTTTTTTTTTTTTTTGTTTTGTTTATTTATTTAGGTTGAATACTTATTTCTTTTCAGTAACCATTCTTTACACCATACAGAACGTTTCTTCTTACACTTCTCTTTTTTCTTAATAGCTAGCACCAAACCAACAATAGCCAAAACGTCATCATTTGTGGGTGTCACTTTAGATAGAACCGGTGGCATATTTCACAAAATACTTAGTGCACAACACGACTTCTTCGGTTTGTCACAGGCGCAGAACTGAGACCGCACAGGCATACTTGAATCGTGTGTGGTCACTATGGACGTTAGGTATACTTGCACAAGTTTTAAGCTCCGGTATACCGTTCAGGTATACCGCTACGTATGTGGCCGCCATTAGGCGTTAAAAACCAGTTGTATTATTTTCTCTGAGACAATAGCAAGCTTCCGGTCAATATGCATTATCATATTTATTACAGAATAGGTTAGCGTGATATGGGCATCTCAAGAAGATGTTAGAATGTTGATGGATGTAGATGTAGAGAAAGATGGATGGACTGTGCGAAAGAAAGATGTCATGGGTAAGAAAGAAGCGGGTGCTGAGATGACGGCTGATAGAGGGAAATGAAAGAATACATGTGCCTACTCCACTTAGGTGGGATAAAAGCAGAAAGATGATGATATAGCTGAACTTACTGCAGCCTGATTTTACTTCGTGCTCATTATTAATCTTACAGTTAACATCTAGATTTCTTACCTTCGCATTACTAGGCGGCATGGGAGGCACAACTACATCAGGAACTTTGATTCTGTACGGATCATAGTTGGGGGGCTGAGGATCTCGGGGGCACTCGCAGCGCCACGCAGGGGGAGGGGGGTCACTCTTGGGCCAAGGCTCCACGGCCTTCCCCTTGGTCTGCGCGACAACCTTGCAGCATTTACCCTTGTCGGAGTAATTCCGCCCTAAAATTCCATGTTATAATCATGTATGAGGATTGATGCAGGCTACGGAAGTGCGCATATGTTAGGGTGTAGGTAAGTATATAATAATTAGTGTAAATATTGGTGGATATTTAAGGCGAGTTTCCACTGACGCGGAGCTGTTTGGTCCGCTCCGCACAGCTCCGATTTAGTGAAAACCCAGCCTTAACACAGCGCCATTTAGCTCCAAACTAAGCAACGCTTGCACTATGGGAACCAAATGTAATACTTAAGTAGGTACCTACCTTTTTTCTAAAATACCTACAGTGACCTATACACCTACAAATATAGATACATTATATCACACGGAGCAAATGTTTGTCCTGGGTGGGAGTCGAACCCACAACCTACAGTGCAGAAGGCAGAGTTACTACCAACTGAGCTGTGAGGCCAGTCAAAATAAACTTACCAATTCCAGCTACAATCTGTGCAATATTACTGTTACTGATAGCATAAACACAGTTCATGTGTTTAATATGGCCACAATGGCGGAGTGGACTTGCAAACATTCTGACAATAATTTCAGAGATTAATTATACGAAAAATAAATAGATTTTTACTGTAATTTGTAATTTTCCTACATTGTTTTTGTGACGTACGGTTTGTTTAGTTTTGGCGTTTTGATTGAGAAATGAATTGTGACACCGATTTGAATCAAGAATAATTGTTTTTTTTTCTCTAGAAGCAGAGAAGTAAATAAAGCTATTTAAAGAAGTTTATACATGCATATAGTAAACCTCTTTTGTATACATAATGTAGGTACCTACCTACTAACCCAATCTTAATCACTACATAGTATAAAGCAAAGTCGCTTTCCGCTTCCCGCGTCTGTATGTAATATGTATGTATGTTTGCTTATATCTTTAAAACTACACAACGGATTTTGATGCGGTTTTTTTTAATAAATAGAGTGATTCAAGAGGAAGGTTTATATGTATAATACATGCATAATATAGTAGAGAAACACTGATAATTTTAGAGGTTTCTAATGTGATGTCGTAAATAAACACATTTTTTTGCGCTTACATTGCAAATGCTGGCTGAACTCCACGAGATATATCAAAATAATGTACTACAGTATATTGTACACCTTAAAAACGTCTACAAAAAAGTCAACGATGGTATTAGAAATGTCTTACGCACAGCGAAGCGGGCACGGGTCAGCTAGTAAAATTATAAATTAGAAAGTTTATGTGGATGTTTGTATGTTTTTTTATGGTTCATTTACGACCAAACGATCAAACGGATTCACATGAAACTTGCTATAAGCATATCGGTTACTTTTTATCCACGTACCACAAGGGATAAGCTAGTAACTCAATATTTTAGGCAATGTTTTAATGAAGAATAAAGTTATAATCTAATCAATCTAATTTACTAATATAATAATAAATAATTAGGAACAGGACTGTAATCCCCAAAATACGGTAGACATCCTCTCGGATCTTTAGGAGCTTAGATCCTTATTTATGTCAGAAGCACGCCCAAAAAATATATTTGGCACATGCCCACATTTTGCAGTAGTTAGCATTCTATACGTGACAGGTTGCAAGCCCATCGCCGCTTATAAGAATACTAAAATTGGTTTCCTCACGATGTTTTCCTTCACCGTTTTGTATAGTAGGTACAACACAAATTGAATAAATAAACAAAAACTACAATCAATACAACAGATAGTTTATTCTTTGTACAAAATAATTAATCAGCTCTGACATACAATAAAATACTTATAGGGTTACACAACGGTATTCTAGGGCCGTGCCACAAGCTCAGAAGTAGTATAATATTACGGTGCAAAAGTGACAACGCAATAAAAGTTCTTATAGCGTTGTCACTTTCGCAACGTGAGAATTATTGTTTTGATATTACCTACTTTAGGACCTTGTGGTATGGCCCCTGAAAGGGATAATTATACTATACATGTATAAGGGTAGTTTCCACCTACGCGGAGCTGCGCTAAGCTGTGCGGAGCGAACCAAACAGCGGCAGCGCTCGACACCATTTAAAATTTCACCACTTAAAATTATTAACTAAATCGTTGGATTGTAAAAATAATTTTGGGTGTGTGTAATAGCCTACTGGCGGCACATGTGTAATTCCGCCACTGGCGCTCGTATTTTCAAACTCGAATATTTGAACACATTCATTGCTTCAGCACAGCTTCGTTTAGGTGGAAACTCACCTTAACTTTCGGAAATTCAAATGTTTAAAGTAAAAAAATATTTAATGAACATTTTACACGGCTCGGCGCCTTAATGCCTTGATCACACGTACCGTACGTAGTCAAAGTCAAAGTCAAAGTTTTTATTGCTTTCATGTGTACATTATGGTCTTATATAAATATGGTATCAACATGAGCCCGGGTAGGGCATTGCAAAAGATCACTTACGTATCACCGTACGTAGCTAAACGGGCGAGACAGTGCTCTCGGCAGAGTAGGTACTCAGTACAAATAAACACCTAGTGCTCGGCCGAGCGCACTGTCTCGCCCATTTGCTCGGTACGTGTGATCAAGGCATAACGCTGCGGAATAAGCAAGGCTGGTACTACGCGATATGATTGCACATTTTTATGTATAAAGAAAAAACACCTTTGTTCATAGCACAAATGTTTGGTCTGGCAATCGAACCCGCAAGCTACAGCCTAGGTTAGCTACACTGTTTTTTTAAAGTGGAACCTTAAATGCATCTAAAAAGCCATGACTATTATTTCTATTATTTGTGATTTAAGACAAATAATAGAAATAATAGTCAGTAGATTTAAATAATGACAGTGAATTTTTTTTGACAGGCCTCTTAGCTGTAATACACTGTAATACTTATTAAAACCTATAACAAAATTCGGAAAATTGGTTGTTAATACCACAATTTAAACTACATCCAGGATAACTACGTATCGTCCAAATGTCAAAACTGACACTGACTATACAAAAAGTGACAGTTTTGACATTTGGACGATACGTTGTCGATACGATAATGGTTCGTGCTCAAGCTACTGTAAAGGCAATTATCTTGGCATGAAAAGTGACCGTTTCTGTTTGGTTGGCGTTTTCTGTCACATTTACTCATACCATGTGCCAGATCTACGACCGTTTCTTTTTACTATTTATAGTAAAGCGGACAGTACCATACCACCACACTATTCTAACATTGGCGGCAATTTTATCACCACAAACTGACTTGAGAATCGGTTGACCGATTGGATTTAGGGTAGATTTTTATTAGACCAGGCCGTTCCTGGGGCGTGCCTTGTTCGTGGCCCGGACGGGGCACGGATATGAAACGTTACATATATTTTGTATGAAGCAGTTTATGTTAAACAGTCCCGTCCGGGCCCGTCTACTAAATAAAGGCTCCGGCCCGGCCAAATCTTCCCAACAAAATCTAAGTATGATTCTTTGAATATAGGATCACGACCACGTGCTCATAACGGTGAAGGAAAACATCGTGTCGAAACCAGTTAGTATTCTTATAACCAGCGATGGGCTTGCAACCTGTCACATATGGAATGCCAACTAATGCAAACGTGGGCATGTGCGAAATATAATGTTTGGACGTGCCTCTGACTGGACCCTCTAGACAACATCAAAGGATCTGAGCACTTGGAGATCTAAGAGGATGTCTACCGTACTTGGGGATTACAGTCGTGATCCTATTTATTGTTTTATATATTCAAATTAATACAAAAATTATCATCATTACTATTTATTCCTATAATACAAATTATAATCCATCGAAGGGACATACATTAAAAATATATTTACATAATCTATAAATATTATGTTAAATACAAATAATGTAAATAATAAAACTACCTGTACATTTGTACTTCATTCACAATGTGTACAGTATACGCCAGTTGTGATGGCATTACGATTTAAGATATATACATAGTGTAATCTAAATATAAAATTCTCGTGTCACAGTGTTTGTAACCAAACTCCTTAGAAACGGCTTGACCGATTTTTGTTTTTTTGTGTATATTTAGTAGGTCTGAGAATAGGTCGTAGGGTATTTTTTATACCCCTATGTGATAATGGCATAAAGTTTGGGAAAAACTGAAAGTGCTTTTTCTGTAGGATTATTTAAATTTGACAGGACAACTCTTGAAAACAGAAACTGGATGTTTATACTGCATCTTGATCGATTATTAATTTTTAACATATCCCAATAAATTTGGAATTCAGTTAATTAGCAGCCATTATTGCCTGGATCATAGGACTGTGGACATAATGGGTAATGAATTCATTTTATCCAAATCAATGATAATCATCATTTGATCATCATTTCTACGTAGCAAATATAGTTTGCTTCTAGACAAAACAAATCATAATTTAGAGATTAAATTTAAAAAACAGTAGCATAGAAAATAACGCCTAATCAGACCTGAGGCCTTGGGGCCCTGTTTCACTTAACTTACAAACTTTAAACAAGACAAGTTTGTCATTTACATTAAATTATGAAAAATTCTATTAGTTCTTATAAGTACAGCAGCATGCGTAAATAATAATGCTAATTAAAAACTTCAAACTTTAGTTGACGTGTAAATTAGTATTGACTAATATGACACTTGGATGTGTAACATATTCGAAATTAAATATAAAAATAAATACGGTAAGAATTCAAAATAAATCTGTGATAACTATTCTGATTTAAGCTACAATTTAATAAGTCGCGATAGTAACGTTTTTTAATCAGACAAATTAGAAGAAATAATTACCATTCCATACATTTAAAGCTTGTATCCTTTATGAAACAAAGCCCCGGTGCTTACAGCTAGTCTACTAATAGTTATTAGTCTATAGACATAATATGTCATATTATGTAGAATACTTTAACTCGGAAATCCATAAATCATAAATAGTGTACTGCAATCATTAGTTAGGCAGGTGACAGGACATTAGCCTTAATTCCTGACAAGCTGTAAGAATTGGTTACCCCAGTATCGAATATGTTACAAATAAGTTGAAATTTTTCAATAATATATTATAACAATAACAATATTATTGTTTAGTATGTGCACAACTGTGTTGGCTGTGGAAGGGGACCTTGACTTTTAATTAGAAGGTCGTGGGTACAAATCGCGCCCGTGTATCAATAGTTTTAAATTTTTTTAATCGAAATGTATTATGTGCACTTCACACATGCTCAAAACGTAGTATTATGTTAATCCAAAAATGCATATTGACGTAAAACTGCAACATACCACTAACACGGCTACCAAATCATTATTATGAGCGCAACACAACGCATACTGTTGTAGAATTACAACTTATTAAGCACCTTTTTTCTTTCGCGTCTGTCAAATTCCATCTTGACATTCACAAAGCATTGACTGTCGGAAATTTGTAGCAGATGAAAATTGGAATAGTTTTTGGAGTAAATAGTTGATTTTCGAAGGTAAATAAGTGCATTTTTTTTATTTTATTGTAATAATTCATCTTCTTTTCAGTACAGTAATTGGTTAGGACAATAGCATTCTAATGTCTCCCTGCATTAGAATGTACAAGTCTACAAGATATATTTTTTTCAAGAGGTCAGAATAATTCATGCATTTAAGGGTTAAGCGACGATTGGCTTGCAAACGGTTACGTATGGAATGCTAACTACATGTGGGCATGTTAATGTAATCTTTGGGCATGCCCGACTACTCCCTCTGAGACACCTTCAAGGATTAGAGCGCCTGTAGATCTGGAAGGATTACGACTGTAATCCTCAAGTATTGTAGACATCCTCTCAGATCTCCAGGCGCTTATAGATGTCTACAGGGGGAAGTCAGAGGCACGTCCAAACATTACATTCGGCAAATGCGCACATTTAGCAGTAGTTAGTTAGCGTGACAAGTTGCAAGCCCATCGCCGCTTGAATAATAATTGGTTTCCTTCACCGTTTTGAGCACGTGTTTTTGATGCGATTTTCAGACCTTGCTAACTGCCAAACTAACGATTGTTATATGTACAATTGGAAAACTAGCTTACACAGTATTTATATCACTTAATCATTCACAATTCACTTATCACATCAATAGTTCTTCTCCCATTCAGACTCTTGATGTGTTATTTCGCTGGCTGATTCAGCCGGCTCCCCGGATCATTCTAGGCCGAAGAGCCAGTTGATGCCCTGAGCCAGGAAGAGGACCAGTGGCTGCCATGCCACCAGCCAACGGATCCAGTCCAGTAGTTGGCCGTACATTATGTTGGAGCGGTCCCAGCTGATAATGTGATAAGGATTTCTTATTAAGGTGATCATTTTTGTTTTTTAGGGTTCCGTACCCAAAGGGTAAAAACGGGACCCTATTACTAGGACTTTGCTGTCCGCCTGTATCTCATGAACCGTGATAACTACAGTTGAAATTTTCACAGATGATGTATTTCTGTTGCCGCTATAACAACAAATACTAAAAAAAGAATAAAATAAATATTTAAGTGGGGCTCCCATACAACGAACGTGTTTTTTATAAATAATGGTAAGGAACCCTTCGTGCGCGAGTCCGACTCGCACTTGGCCGGTTTTTTAGTTTATCCGATACAAACAACATTACAAATTTTATCTAGTAAGTAAGTTTTACCTAGTTTTAGTAGTGTAGATTATGATTTATGATCACGATTCGACTAGAAACTATTTTATTATAGCTTTTCGAGCCATTGCCTCCTGAAATACAAGAAATAAATAAAACCGGCGAAGTGTGAGTCAGACTCGCGCACGAAGGGTTCCATACAAAAAAAATCAGCCAAAAAAAAAAGAAAACACGTTTGTTGTATGGGAGCCGCCCCCCTAAAATATCTATTTTATTCTGTTTTTAGTATTTGTTGTTATAGCAGCAACAGAAATACATAATCTGTGAAAATTTCAACTGTCTAGCTATCACGGTTCATGAGATACAGTCCTGTGACAGACAGACGGACAGACAAACAGACAGAAAGACAGCCGGACAGCGAAGTCTTAGTAATAGGATCCCGTTTTAACCCTTTGGGTACGGAACCCTAAAAACGTGGTAATTAGCCGTATTTCTATTTAAAACAAAATAAACTTATTATTTTTGTGAAAGGATACGGATTGGTGAACATGCGTTTGAGGTCCACCTTCTCCTTGCAGTAAGGGCAGGTCTGCTTCTTGCCAACTATGCACCAGCCTCGGATGCAGAACTCGTGGAACACGTGGCCGCACGTTAATTTGTATGTGTTCTCTGAAAAAAAAAACGTAGTATACAACACTAGTTTTTAATTACCAAAAAAAATAATAACGTATTGTCAGTGTCTGTTACTAATTAAATTTAAGTAGTTAAAACTTAAATTAAAAAATTAAAAATAATATCCTTAAAAAAACACAATATTTAGTTAACCGTTTATTCATACGCACCTACCACATAGCTACTCATATTTTCACGATTCTAACCATTCATAAATAGCTCGCCGTCTCCGTTGTAATTTGTGTAGTATTTTCTAGTACTGAGACCATAAATTAGTGCCAATTTTCGGTTAAAAAGAAACCTCGATAACTTTGTGATAGTGCAATAATAAATCATGCTGACAGTCAGTGCTCAGATCATAAGAAGCTTCTGCTGCAACGGTCAATTTTTTTTTTTTCGGTATTTTAAAACTATTATTTACTATTATTATTAACTATTATTATAGTTTAAAATATTAAATAGAAAATCGACGAAAGTGTTTCGACCAATCGAAAAGTTATGAAACTATAATTTGTTTTTTATGTTTTATGAGAGACTATAAATGAGACCAATTCTCTACACAATAGAATAAATCATTCAAATTGGATCACCAGGTGATAAACTAAAAAGATATGCGGATGCGGTCATACAAAAGAAAAATATATAATACCTCCTCTTTATTCGTCGGTTCAAAATACAACGATGCCGATAAAATCCGGGCAGCATAGAAAATCATGGCCAAGGCGAAATCATCATCATCATCGTCTTGTCATTTTCAACATGAGTAAATAAATAAAAAATAATAAAATAAAAATAAATAGGATCACAACTGTAATCCCCAAGTACGGTAAACATCCTCTCAGATCACAAGGCGCTTAGATCCTTTGAAGATGTCTAGAGGGGGTGGTCAGAGGCACGTCCAAACATTATATTCGGCACATGCCCAAATTTTGCAGTAGTTAGCATTCCATACGCTGGTTTCCTCACGATGTTTTCCATCACCGTTTGGAGTACGTGTTTTTGATGTGCATATTTTTTGAACAGAAATATCCATTGATGCAAGCCGTGATTTAGACCCCTGACCTTTGAAATAAAAGTCGAGGTACTCCCACTCAGCCAACATACGAATATAAACATACCTAAAACTCCTTCCTCCTCCACTTCGACTAGGACTTTGTTCCCGCAGACAGCACATACGTTAGTTTCGAGCTGTCTCGTAGGTATCCCCTCTTTGGTATAGTACTAAAAATAATTTAAATTTTATTAAAGACAAGCTGACCCGGCGAACTTCGTATCGCTTTAGAATAAGTTCCCGTTCCCGTTCTACGACTCTACGTTTTAGTTAGAAAACTTTTGTATACTTAAGATTTATGTTGTACTAGCAGACCCGCGAAGGCGTTGTCCTGTCCAAACTTTAATAATCGCATAGAGTAACGCACGTTGCTATGACGACTGATGTCAACCCTGATGCCAGACTTTTGCATACCAGCGCCATCTATACCAAAATCATCCCTCTTGCGTTTTTTTTATCATTTAGGGGATGTTTTTCGTATTTTAAAGTAGTCTATGTTTTATTCGGGTATTATATCTACATCTACAGAAAATTTTATCTTAAGGGGCTCCCAGTCGCTGATTGCTCTTTTTCGAAACAAAAAAAAGAAATACTTCTGAACAAGCCACATCTCCTATTTTTATAAGTATATTACTTCAGGTTCCTACCTAGATTTATATTAAGCTGAAAACATAATAGCAGAAACTTTTCACGATAAAGATTGTAGAGGATAGGGTGCGTGGAGTGGTGAGTATTCGTAGAAAATGATAAGAATTTTGGAGGTTTTAAAGAGAATCCAGTATTTGAGCACGCACGACAGTGTGATTGTATCGGGTGAACATAACCAACTGTTTTTTGTGTCGTTCATGCCCAAACTGAGGGTATTTCGCATTTTATTAGGTACTTTGAAGGTGAGTACAGCCAACTTTATTTTTCTACCTACACTTTCTTACTATTTCTATATTTAAACTTAATCTATGGGTTTTCTGGTTTCAGGTTCGCGAGGTACGTCGTTTACATTCTCCACCCAGTGTCACTTCAGGGACACTTTTCTCCACAGGAAGTAGTGCCAAGCGAGCCACAGGCCGGGTTAATAATACTCCATGCTTGGTTTTAATTTCCACAGTGCGGATGCGCCCGTCAGCTCCGGGAAAGACTCTCTCCACGATACCTTTCGGCCAGGTGTTTCTGGGTAAATTTGGGTCTATCATTACGACTAAGTCCCCAGGTTTAAGGTTATCTCTTTCTTCGTACCATTTTTGCCTAGGCAAAAGGTCAGGCAACACTTCTTTGACCCAGCGTTGCCAAAATAAGTCGGCGAGCCTCTGTGCTGTTCGCCACATCTTTTTAAGATACAGGTCTCCGTCATCAAATACTCCTGGTGTTGGTAAGCCCGAAGAAGAGCCAATTAAAAAATGATTCGGGGTCAGAGCTTCCATGTGGTTAGGGTCGACGCTCACGTGTGTCAATGGTCTGCTGTTTACCATGTTTTCGACCTCTGCTAGAAGGGTTACCAATGTCTCCTCCCGCGGTGCTCTTTCTTTCAGGATGGTTTTGAGCGCTGTCTTGACACTTCGAATCAGTCGTTCCCATGCACCTCCTTTGTGTGGGCTGATTGGTGATGAAAAATACCAGGCCACTCCACGGTTCGCTGTCTCTTCCTTGATGAGGCTTTGATCCAGTTCTTGAAAGGATTTTTTCAGCTCAGTATCGGCGCCGCGTAGGTTGGTGCCGTTATCTGAGTACATTTGCTGTGGCCATCCTCGTCTTGATGCCATTCGTCTTAGAGACATTATGAAGGAGTCCGTTGTCAATGATGGCACCACTTCTATATGCACGGCCCGCACAGTCATACAGGTGAAAAGCACTCCATAGCGTCGCTCTCGACGTCGGCCAACTGTGATCTCCATCGGGCCGAATAAGTCTACTCCGCAGTGAGTGAAGGCGCGCTGATGATGAGCAAGTCGCGCTTCAGGTAAGTCCGCCATGCGCGGTACGGAAGGTGAAGCTCGTTTAATGCGGCATAACAAACATTGAGATGCGACAGTACGTACTGTGGGTCTTATGTTTAGCAGCCAGTACCGCTGTCGAAGTTCGTTTACCACCATTTCATTATTTCCATGCGCCGATTTTTCATGGTAGCTCTTTGTTATAAGCCTTGCAATCTGATGATGTCCATCTAATATTATGGGTCGTTTCATGTCCGAGCATACGTCAGTAGCAGCTTCGATTCGTCCACCAACTCGTAGAATATCCCACTCATCTAGGTATGGCGTCAACGTGCGCAATCGGCTATCAGGTTGTATCTTATTATTATTTTTTAATAAATGTATTTCCGTAGAAAAAGATTGCATCTGTGCGTAGCGAATTAATATCATTTCTGCGCGCTGTAATAATTCTGTATCTATTTCTTCTTTACAGGTTTTCTTGCATTTTTCTACGAACAAAAAAACGGTAGCAGTACATCTCAGGAGGCGAAGCCACGAAGAAAACTTCTCTGGATCCGGAACAGGTAAGCTATCGCGTTCAGTTGCGTATACATGATGTACCATTTCTAGTGTATCTTCATTAATTTTTATTTTTTCTTTTTCATGTGCAGAAGTCGTCCAGGAGCTTTCCTTCTCATACAGGAAATTCGGCCCTTGAAACCATTCACAATCTTTGTGTAATTTATAATTTATATTTTTTGAAGCCACGTCGGCTATATTTCTGTCTGATGGTATGTAATGCCATTCATTTATTTTGCTCAATTCATCGATTTCACCAAGTCGATTCGCGACGAATGTTTTGTAATTTCTTGTATCATTTTTTATCCAGTGCAATACAGTCATTGAATCAGTCCAGAAATGCCTTTTGTTTGCTTTCAGTCTGTGCTCTTTTTGTATTATATCGGCGAGGCGGCATGCGAGAACAGCACCCTGTAGTTCAAGCCGCGGTATCGAGGTAGGTTTTATAGGTGCAACACGACTTTTACTAGCGATGAATGACACGCGTACTTTAGAATTATCTGTGTGTACGCGCCAGTAAGCTACGGCAGCATAGGCGGCTGGCGATGCGTCACAGAATATGTGCAACTCTGTTGTCTCGCTCGCACTCGAACTAATTCGCTTATCAGATGAGCTTTTTTCGTTTATCGAGTAATATTTTGAACGAAAATACCATCTTGGTATACGAATATCTTTTAGTTCGTGAAGTTCCGTTATCCAATCTTGAAATAATTTGAACTGTTTAGTAGATATTTTTTCGTCCCATTTAATTGTAGACTTCCAGGTATCTTGTATTATTATCTTCGCCTTTATCGTAAACGGTGACAATAGACCGTAAATGTCGAATATAGACATAACAATGCGTAGAAGTTCCCGTTTCGTAGGTTCTTGTGTGCAGTTTAATATTTTCTTTGGAATTTTTTGTAGTGATAGATTGAAGCCAAAACTGTCAGTTTTCGGGTACCATAATAATCCAAGGATACGTTCGCTTAGATTGTCCTCTTCTGTTTTGAAGTTTACTACAGCTTCACTCAGGGCTTCTTTAGGTATATTTTGGCATACTTGAGGCTCGTTGGACGTCCAGTTTCTTATCTCAAAGTCGCCTTGTTTATGTATGTAGGTGACATCTCTCATTGTTTTTAGGGCTGTGTCTGCACTATAAAAACAATCGATATAATCGTCCATATAGTGGCTTTTTATTATCGCTGTCACAGCTTCTGGCATCTCATTAGCAAATCGCTGTGCATTCAAATTCTTTACATGTTGAGCTATGAAAGGAGAGCAATTGGCGCCAAAAATTAATGACGTCATTTTATACTTTTGTATGGGTTCGTTTTCGTTTGGATTATCTCGCCATAGAAATCGCAGGGCATTTTGATCGTCTTCTTTTATTTTCGTTCTAAGAAACATGTCTTTTATATCTCCCGTAAGTCCAATTGGTCGTTCTCGAAATCGTAGCATAATGCCAAGTAGGGATTGAAGTAAATCTGGACCTTGAAGTAAGTAGTCATTTAGGGAATTACCACCAGAAGTAGCAGCGGCATCAAAAACGAGACGCAGTTTTTTCTTATTCGGATTATCCACTCCAAAGTGCGGTAGGTACCATATCTTCGTAGCTCCATGGTCATTTTCATTAGGATCGATTTTACAGGCGTAATCATTGACGAACAAATGATTAATTCTTTCTTTGTATCTCGAGGCAAAACCTGGGTCGGCAGACATCTTCCTTTCTATTGTTTTCAGTCGACGATAAGCATTGCAGAATGAACTCGTCATATTGGCATTTTCATTTTTCCACGGTAGTCCAATTTCCCATTTTCCGTTTATTAACTTTGCAGAGTTTTCCACTATTTGTGTAGCTTTTAATTCATCTTTGTTTTGTCTTGGCTTGTGATGAACACCGATGCTTTCAAACGTAAAAGATTTTCGCACAAGTTCGTGTAATTGTTCGTCACTCTCTAGGTCCGTGTGTATCGCATCATTTTTGCAATAACAAGACTTGCATTCCGTAGCTTTTGTGCTTATGTTTGTGAGTGTGTGGTGTAGCGCCTCATCAGCTGTAATCTCGCAGGCGTCTGTGTGCGTGACCGCCAGTGGGGAGTAGTTGGCAGCGGCGCGGGCGCAGGCGTGGCGGGACTTGTAACTGGAAGCGTGGGCAGGGGGAGGCATCAGCTGTTCCCCTGTTATCATAGCACACTCCGATCTTGCACTTGAATGTTGTAGCTTCAAATCACATACACCGTGTACACACCAACCTAGCGGTGTGAGTGTGGCACAAGGTTCATTTTTGCTACGAATAATTGTTTTGATGGGTGCGATAAGATGGTAATTGTCCTGACCAATTAATATCATAGGTCTCACATTTTCACTACACGAAATGTACTTGCCTAAGCGGTTTAGGTGTTCATAGTCATTTATTTTTATATTAGATAACTTTTGTAACGGTAAATTAAGTTCAGTTATTTTTCTTGCACTTAATTCGAAAGGTTCATTGTTTATGTTTGTAATTTTACACTTTATTTTTTCACTGTTACACATAAGTTCAGAATTCCACGCGCCACGAACACAGAGGGTTTGTTTTTGTCCATGTAAGTCGACCCGGTTAGCGATATCAGCTGATATAAGCGATACCGTTGCGCCGTCGTCCAAGAGTGCATGAGTAAGGAATACACCCTTCGGTCCGTGGATGTTCACGGGCACCACTTTCAGAAAGACACACGAGCTCGTGCTGGTCGCCGCATGAGCTACAGTTTCTTTATTTTCAGAGCAGTTATCGTCCACTGTTTTATCACTGGTTAACATATTATTATTGTCACTGCTGGTAGGTTCGTTTTCACTCTTCGTACCATTTACATTGGTTTTGAGTTTCCAGTGCAGGAAACGGTGATGAGGTAGGCTACACTCATCGACGGGGCAGGAAGCTGCAGAGCAGGTGTCGCGGCTATGAGAAGCTAGTAGGCATTTATGACACAGGTTGTTTACTCGTACGAAGCGCCATCGGTCTTTTGTCAACGCGCGTTTGAATCGTGCGCAGTCAGGTAGCTTGTGGTCACCGACCTTGCAGAATCTACAGCTGTTTGTGACGTCACGCTTTGTACTAATTAGAACTGAGTGCGATTTTCGTTCTTCGGGTTTTTTACGGTAGTCAGATTGACTATGTAGGTGAGTCAAACCTGCGGCTGATATTTTGGTAGCTTCGTTGTAAAGAAATTCAGCCAGTACTTCTAATTTTGCCTTATGTATGTTGCAGTTCATACTGTAGTAGTCAGCCCACTTATTGATGAGTGCACTTGGACACTTCGAGAGCACGGAGGACACCAATTCAGGACTTCTTAGATAATCAGTTTGTTTTATTGACTTTGCTGCTGCCACGAAATTCTTGATTTTGATTGAAAACGACACAATTTCGTGGTGGTAGTTTTGCGATAGTGGTGGTATTTTCTTGAGTTGATATGTAATTTTGTGTATTATTGTTTCAGGTCTGCCGTAGCGGAGTTCGAGTGCTTCAATGATGGTTTGCGGAGCCGTGGTCCCGATAAGAAGTGAAGAAACAGTTTCTTTTGCTTCTCCCTTTAAGGATTTGCGTAATCTCCACATATTTTCTGCATCACTGTACTTGCATATTTTTGTAGATTCATCGTAAGCTTGTTTGTAGGCCAGCCACTCGAGAGGATCTCCGTAGAACTGAGGTAAGTCTTTTGACGAAGCAAATCTTGTCATTAACTGTTTATTTTGCACGTTAGATTGGTAAATAGCACTAACTAGATTTTGCATATCGTAATCGTTCGCGCGGCCGCCATCGCTGCCACGTGGGACGCTTCGTCGCCCGCCGTCATCGCGGTTAGCATCCGCCGCATTGCTTTTTGTATTTTCAGCATTACGACTTTCTTCGAGCCACTGTTGCACTTTTTCAGCTGAATTTACTTCCGTGGGTTGGTATTGGGAGCTTCGTCGGCTTTGAGATGACGCGCTTTCTAAGGCTGCAATTTCCGCGGCTAACTTTTGTTCCACTAACGACTTTTCTAGCTGGACATTCTTTTCGATAGCTTCCTTTTCGATTTCAGCCTTCTTTTGAGCGGCTTCAAACTGTAATTGTTTCTTTTTTGCTTCGAATGACTTAGATGAGTTGGAATATTTTTTGGAGGAAACGGGCTTCAAACTGTGGGCGTCTTTTTTCAAACAATCGCCTTCAGTTTTAGGTCTTGACAAGACACTAAACGCAGTTTCAAGTTTTCCTTTCTTCAGTATTTCCGACTGTACATCGCGTGGTGGATCTTCTTTCATCATATTTTGCATGAGTTCTTCCCTTTTCCAAGCGCTACGCGTTTGCACCGTAGTTTCGTAATGGCGGCTGCGTCGCGGTGGCGTTTTAAACATTTAGGTGAATACAGCACAATGTTCCACGTAGAATCCGGTCGAAGAACCACTTTGTAGAGGATAGGGTGCGTGGAGTGGTGAGTATTCGTAGAAAATGATAAGAATTTTGGAGGTTTTAAAGAGAATCCAGTATTTGAGCACGCACGACAGTGTGATTGTATCGGGTGAACATAACCAACTGTTTTTTGTGTCGTTCATGCCCAAACTGAGGGTATTTCGCATTTTATTAGGTACTTTGAAGGTGAGTACAGCCAACTTTATTTTTCTACCTACACTTTCTTACTATTTCTATATTTAAACTTAATCTATGGGTTTTCTGGTTTCAGGTTCGCGAGGTACGTCGTTTACAAAGATATTATTTCAAAATGATACGTTTTAGAATTTATGATCGAAATATTTTATATACCTACTATTAAAATCAACTTGTGATTTATTGTTAAAGATAGGTAATAAATGTAGATCTAGATTTCTATTAGAATAGATTTTTGACAAGTAATTATAAATAATTTATATCATTAATTTATTCAAAAAGCTAAGGCGGACCACGCGCTGACGTGTATTTGTCGTCATTGCAGCGGTCGGTAGGATTATTTATCGAAGTGATTAAAGATGGGTACATCTTTATTCACATATACTATACATTATAAAATAGGAGATATGGCTTGTTCACAAGTATTTATTTAATCGTTTCGAACAAAAACAATCGTCGACTGGGAGCGCCTTAATCTATTTTGTTGTTAGGCCTGATTGAGGCACAAACATACATACAAACTCACAAACTTTCGCATTTATAATATTATTAGGATTCTTTCTTATATACTCTAATCCTACTAATATTATAAATGCGAAAGTTTGTGTGTGTGTGTGTGTGTTTGTTACTCTTTCACGCAAAAACGACTGAACGGATTTAAATAAAACTTTACAGTAATATAGCTTATACATCAGAATAACACATAGGCTACTGCCAGATCGAGCACACTACTGGACTCATTTATTTTATAATAAAATCTTATATCAAACGCTACATTCAGCGAGTAACATATGTTATATTTTTTTAATTAGAGATCACGCTAATTGCAAAAATGTAACCTAAGGTAAAAAAACACGTGCCTATAATCTTCATTCGTACCTACACTCGTGCGAAGCCGGTGCGATCAGCTAGTGTCCAATAAAAACCTTTTCAAAAAAAAAGCCAGGCGCATAAAAAGCTTACCCACGTATTCAGAAACGACACTGAGAACACGCACCCACAGTGGACTTAATCTTTTTTCATAAACATTACTTTATGTGTTAGTTGTGCGAGAAATGGCGCACACTTTCGTGTGCCTCTAGAGCTCAACTTTGGTTATAGGCACACGACAGTGTGTCTCCAGTCACACTATGCAGTGTCGCACAACACATAAAGCGATGTTTATGAAAAAAGATTTCGTCCACTGTGGGTGCGTGTTCTCACAGTGTCGTTCCTGAATACGAGGGTTAGTTACACTGCTCACCCCTATAGAAGCTGCCATTTTATCCGCGCAGTATTCTGCCACGTCCCTCCCCAGGACTCCAAAGTACAGTCCGTAGAACAGCATCATAAGCCCCACATCCATCCATTGCTGGGGCTTGTGCCCCACCAGCAAGTTCAGCCCGAAGAAGGTCATCATCATGACTATGTAGCCGGTAACTCCGATGTAGCAGGACAGCTTGTATATTAGGTAGAACCATTTGTATACTAATCTGGAATAAATAATAATATCTTTATATAAAGGTGGGCATTAACTCTTTAATCCGTTAATCGGTAATTAACGAAATTAACAATCTGCTGAACAAATTAACTTTTAAATGAACTTCAAAAAAAATTAACGCTTTCGATAACTTCCGGTAACTTTAACCCGTTACAGTAGTCGTTTGTTGACATGCAGTCATTTGGTTTGTTTGAACTACGCTCCACGCAACTGTCAGCGACATGGCAAGTCGAATGGTTTAAGATATTAAAGATATATGTGAAGCACACGATGTTTGAAGTGTCAGTGTCAGTGAGTACGACAAATTATAACCTAACTTTTTTGTAAGAGCTACCTAATTGCTAATGGTGTGTTTTTTTTCTTTTGGTTAATTTTCGGTAAACGGTTAGTTAACTTGCATAAAATTTTCGAAAACTTTTCTTTTAACTAACCTATTATCTTAGTTAACTTTTTAAGTAACTAATTAACGATTAACGAAATTAACTTTTTGATTAGCTAGGATGGGATATTAGGATGTACTGCATCAATGGTTAACACCACATCTTACCTAGGAGTTGTGACGGACATCGGCTTCAGGCTTGACTTCCTGATGACGAGGGCGGTGAGGAACGTGAAAGTACTCCAAATGATGAAAAACCTCCACCAATGGTTCTTAACACTCATCAGTACGGGAATCGACCACATCGCCACCATTGTAAATAACTGAAACAAAACATACATAATATAGATGTTTGTTCTGTGTCTGGGTGTAAATATGTATAATAAGTATGTATTTACAAAAAAAATATATTTATGTATTCTATCAGTTCTCTGGTTCCCATAGTACAAGCTTTGCTTAGTTTGGAGCTAGATAACGTTGTGTGTAAAGTCCGCCAATATTTATTTATTGATAAAATCACGCCTGTTTCTCAGAAAGTTAGGCAGACAAGCAGACACCACGGCCTTCCCACTTGCTATTATCCTGACATAACTCTTTTGCTTCATTCACTCTCATCACCCTTCTCATGCATGCTCATCAGTTTAGTTAGAGTACTCGGAAACAAACAAAACAAAACCAACAGTTATTATAGACTGGCCTCACAGCTCAGTTGGTAGTTATTTTATCTTTAAGTTTTATTTCTAAATCAAGTGTAGCGTGTGCTGCTTTTAGAATTTGTGCTGAGGCTCTTTAGTTATTATTATTATTATTTATTGTTATATACTTGAGTAGTACTTTTAATAATTATTCTTGTTTGAGCCTTCACCTTGTTCGATTGGCATCACACTGGAGCTCTACATAGCTTTAAGAAGCCGTGTTTGTTGCCTGATTCTTCTAGGCTTGGTCGCGTGGAATCGGCGTAGCTTCACCTAGTTCCTACGACGTTTCAAAGTGATCCTTGTGATTTTATTGAAATAAATTATTTTTGAATTTGAATTTGAATTTGTAGTAGCTCTGCCTTCTGCGCTGTAGTTTGTTGGTTCGATTCTCACCCAGGATAAACATTTTTGTGTTGAACATAGATGTTTGTTCTGTGTTTTTAATCTATTTAAATATAAAAATCAATGCCACTTTTCGTTGTAATTTTATAACTCAAGAACGGGCTCACCTATCCAAACCAAATGTTTAGGCTTTGTTTGGACTATTTAGTAGATGGTTTATGTGAAGTTTGCACAAAATCGGTAGACTTTTTATCCAAGTACCACCCGTGCGAAGCCGGGGTATAATAAGTATATAGTTTACAAAAAAAAGTATACTATAAGTATTCTATCAGTTCTCTGGTTCCCATATTAAAAACTTTGCTTAGTTTGGGGCTAGATGGCTAGCTCCTAACTAAGCAAAGCTTCTACTATACGCTGAGAGAAAAGTCGTCCAATATACATAAAATCACGCCTTGTTCCAGATGGGTAGGCAGACACCACTTGCTACGATCCTGACATACTTCTTTTGCTTCATTCGCTCTCATCACATTCCTCATGTATACTTGTCAGTTTAGAATACTTGGAAACAAACAAAACAATAGTGGTTATCTTTATTAGTCCTTTGTTGTTATCTTTATTATGTCTAACTCTGTAATAAAATTAGCTGTTAAATAAATATTACTTACTAGTTATTCATCTAAATATATATAACTCTTGCATTACTGCATGATCTATCAATCCACAGCCACTTAAAATATGGAGGTTGAGTGAACAGAAACACTGACCAAGTGCGAGTCGGACTCGCGCACAAAGGCTGTACTATTATTTAAAATAAAAGCCCAAAAAAATCACGTTTGTTGTATGAGAGCCCCACTTTCATATTTAAGTTATTCTACAAAATATTTAAATACATCATCAGTGAATATTTCAATAGGCTATTTGACAGTATGAAAAATAAAGTGTTGTTGATAGTAATCTATGTAAATTATTCCTTCATAAAGCGTTATGGAGTAAAATAACTTGAAAATAAACAATGATTTATTAAAAAACCCATAATTAAAATTATCTATTTTTAAACGCCAGTCACGTGACACAAAACGGTCCGGATTGATCGAATCGACGATGACGTAATATGCTTGTCAATATGTCATCGTCTTGAAAATCTTGACATTTGTTTATTTGTTGATAAGCATGTAATGTCACTGAAACTAGTGCGACGCCATTTGCTTAATAGAAGCGTTTTTGCAGGTTATTTATATTGTTAATATTTAATTTACTTTTTTAGGGCCAATACTTAACAGAATTGAAAATAATATTTTTTTATGGGTTCCATAGTCACTTTTGAATAATCTAGATTGGTTTTCAAAATCTAGTCAAATTGCCCATTGTCTTGCTATCACGGTTTATGAGATACAGCTATGTGACAGACAGACGGACAAAAGTCTTAGTAATATGGTCCTGTTTTTACCCTTTGGGTATGGAAGAGTTAAGCCACTTAGGAAAGTCATACCGCATAAGATCTGTAGTGTCTCTTCTTCCATTCCACAACAATAATCTGTGCTACGACGAGGGTGCCAATAAGAATAAGGACCATAGTTGTGTGCATAGACTCATGGCCGCGGTGCATTTCATGCAGTTTCTGGTGGTCAAATCTGGAAGGAAAATAATATAATACACTAATATTATAAATGCTAAAGTAACTCCTGTGACGTTATCACAAATAAACCGATTAAAGTATTGGGAATTTGACAAGTCAGCTACTTTTTCCCATAATTTTAAGATTTTTTTTTGTTAAAAATTGATTTCCTGAATCTACACAGACTACGGGTAAAAGTTAGTAAAAAAACAAATAAATAGGCTAACAGAACTGTAATTCCCAATCATAAATATCTCCTCAGGTTTTTGGGTGTTGAGATCCTTGCAGAAGTCTGGGATAGTTAGAGGCATGTCTTCGTCCAAACATAATATTTAGGACAAGACCACATTTTGAATGGTAGTTAGCTTAATTTATGTGTGTTATAAATTACAAGTCTATTGTTGTTATAAGAACTAACCAGTTATGACCAGCTCTTAAGGTACACATCAATATTGCAGAAAAACATAGATACAGAGAGAACAAAGATATTTATTTCAATAAAATCACAAGGAACATATGTCTTAAGAGCTAGGTGAAGCTATGTCTGTTCCTCGCAACCAAGCCTAGAAGAATCAGGCAACAAACACGGCTTAGGGGTCTATCTATCATTTTGATCCTTTCCTTAATGCTTAATGTAGAGCTCCAGTGTGATGCCAATCAAACAATGTGAAGGCTCAAACAAGAAAAAAGCTAAGTACTACATAATAGTAACTTGTAAAACCAGGCAAATTGATTGCATTCGGTATATTCGATAAATCTATTTTTTTTATTTTCATAACTTTGAATATCAGTTGAATTTAGAGAATACCTACCAATTTCATAGTAACTAATAAAGAATCTATGTAGGTACCTACCTTAAACTTACCTAATCTATTATCATAGCTATGAAAAATCATAGATTTTTAGGAGTTAAACCAGCTAGCTGTTTAGTGATGGTATGCATGATTATATTTTTTTTACTGAAACTACAGAAGATAAAACAACTGGAATTACCTGAGTTTTTCCTCCACCGTCAACTCCTCGTACGTCTGCACATAAAATATAATATTATTTTTAGATATAGTTACATAAATAAAAGTTATACCTACTCAAAACCCTACATTTTTGTTTTTAGTGATACATACCTTGTTGGGGTCCACTGGTCTATGAAGATCCATGGCGTAATCTAATGTGTACTAATAATCCGTAACACAAGCAGGCTCCAGAAACGGAGAATAATTAATTAAAACACACTGATGAACTAAATTACAAGCATTTTCTTGAAAAACAGCATGAGGAAACCACAAAAATCCAGCCCAAATCGAACCGGAGAACAATGTTCCATTTCCTTGACCAAAAAGTGAGCACTTATTCTTAGTAAATGACAAGTAGCGTTATCTCTGTCACACTACTCTGTACAACATAAATCTATCTCTTTTAATGCTAAAAATTGTATTTTATTTTTTTACAAAATGAGTTAATAATGACTGAGGAAAATCTTCTTTGCTTATATGCTCTTTGGGTGCCCCCAGATAGATTAAAGATTATGAAGTGACCCCGCCATACTTTGTTGCCTATAACGAAATAAATACCTAGGGGACTTCCCTAGTCTAAATAACATTTGTACAGTAATATTATTACATACATTAATATATGTACAACAATAACAGTCTGGTCTCTAACATGAAATAAAGAAAAAGGCAAAGTATTGTATGGACTTGTATTAGTAGATATTGACATACTCGTAGATAATTTTCCTTGAATAAATCAATCAGGCAGTCTTGTCCCGCCTAGTTGAAAGCAGTTGAAAGCAAAAATCTTATTTTTGCCAATTTTTATTGTTTATTATGTACGACGTTGACAACTATTTTATTTTGACATATCTATCAAAATCAAATTCAGTTCGAAAAAGAATTGGATTTTACTATAGAAAGAGAATGGAATGTCTAATGTCTATCCATCTCCTTCGTTCATTCCTTCCCTTCTCCCTCCCTTCCCTCCCTCTCCTCTCCAGTTTGTTTTTGTTTGGCTGAGTGAGCCTGAGTGTTGAACTGTTGAATTTGCAAAAATTGCCAATAGCTGAGCTTTTAATATGTATAGATGTTTTTATTAAATAAGTGGTTGTGTACAGCACAAACATGTCTGCAAAGATACCAGCGATAACAGCACCTACTAAAGGTACATTAGCCTGAATTAGCCATAATTTATGACCTTACCATACAATAACACTGTCCTCAACCTATGTCCTCATTTCATCAAATCTTCGTCTGGTATTTTTCATCGCTTGCCCTAAACAAGACTATGATATATCTCTCAAATTTTGAAATCTACAACAAACTGCATTACTCTAATATGAAGAACGAGTGATGGCCCAATGGACATAGCCAATTTTAGCTTTTATTTTTGACATGACTGACATCATCAGTTTATGAGTCCTGAATTTTTGTACAATCTTCATCTTGAAGCAAGACTAATATAACTTTCCGATTATTTAAAAGCCCAGAATGGCATACGCAAAACCTTATACCAAAGCAAAGAAATGTGTTTTGTTGATGGTCAACTGGGTTTATGAATATTTGGGCTGTGTTGTTTCTGTCTCAACTACCACCAACTACCATGCTCAACTTGTTCTCTGGCCTCACAGCTCAGTTGGTAGTAACTCTGCCTGTAGGTTGTGGTTTCGATTCCCACCCGGAACAAACATTTGTGTGATGATCATGGATGTTTGTTCTATATATAGTATATATGTATTTACAAAAAAAAGTATTTAACCCTATACTTGGCAGAGTGCCTAATTTGGTACGTTCAACTTTCAAAAATTCCCAACGCGTGAAAAAATATTTTTAATCTATTTTAATTATTACATAATTTAGAAAATATTGTCCCAATTCTACTAAAAAATACTTTTTGATGATTTGCTACTCTCAATTTGAAGTAGAGCGAATGATAGCTGACCAGTGAAAGGAGTCTTCGCACCGCAGGGTAAAAAAATTAAATATTACTAGTATTTTTTTAGTATTTCTGTCAAAAACGGTTGATATGTAATAGTTAACATTTTTTTACACCCGAAATTAATATTTTCATGTTCCTAAATGAATTACAATGGCATGCAATCAACTGATTTTTCATGATGTATCAAATAAGTCACATTGTCAGATGAGCGCCATTCAAGTTTATCTTTACTATGTACCTGATATGTGACATTGCCATACTCGTATAAATTATATTTTTACAAAATTACATACATTCATGATTTTTGATCGAGCGAAGCGAGATCTTTTTGACAACTCGGAGGTGTCGTCGGCCCTTTTATGCGAGTATGAATGTTTTTTCGACGATAGCATTCTAACTGTTGCTCCAATCAATCGAAATTCACCAATTGTCATAAAATTTTCAAGCTTGAGCTTTAATTGTCAAGAAATTATAGAGATGAGAATGTACGTAAGGTGTCAGTTTGATGCGAAGTACTTGGTAAAATGACATTTTAGCGCCACAGGTGCCGCAACTATATCAGCAGCAGCAACATCGACCTCGTCAACTTGTGAGTCTTATTTTCGAGTCGGGGGCAAGTCAGATTTAGACGAAATTTAATTATCAGATGATGAACAATAGCAATGCTGTGATAGCAGTTCACCGCCTTCACACCTTCCCATTGCCATTTTCACTGGAAAACCTAAACTTTTTATGAAATGTTGATAATGAGATGAATCAAGTTGTTACATCAACATTTCTGCTACAATATCAACTGTCATCGCTGTCGATCACTGTTCACTGCCCGTTGATTCTGAACAAGTACCTTCCCTATTGTAGGTATGCAGCCTTGACTCTAAGCAGCTACTTAATCAATAAGACCTAGTGTATTAGGCACGAAGGAAGGTCTTAAAGACTAACACCTTATTGGCGTTGTAAAAAGTTCACTAGTTCTGCTGAAGTCAAAGATCATGTCTTCTTTGGGGTTTGACTTGCAGGAAAGAGTGTCATTCAATACTTCAAGCTGTTCTACTTAGATGACATCATCTCTCTATATGTGCAAAAACAAATCTTTACAGCACATAAATAACTAGCACTCCTTCCGATGTTTCAGAAGGCGATGAAAAATATTTTTGTAAATCATTTTCTGATCTAGCAGATCGTTTTGGGCATATACATAATTTCGGGGCTGTTGATAATACTCGCCTATCTTCTCTAAAACGCTTGATTAAATTTCTCATCACCCAACTTTCAAATTTTGCAGAGGGAGGTGCATACATTGCACAAAAGTGCAAACTAAGAAAGGATTAGGGGAATACTAAAGAGTTTTATATACTTATATATATATATATTATCTACAGATTATAAATTGAAAATGAATATAACGTAATCGCAAATTATTTTTAGCATGTTTTTGTTACTTTTTAATGTAAGAATGTAATATTTTTGTTATATAAAGTGTTAAACACAAATGTATATAAGCCTGGCAGTGTGACACATATGGTACGTTGATTTAGTAAAGTTGATTATGACACATCTGGCAATGTGCCAAATATGGTACATTCAATAAATCTAAAAGTATTAATAATATAATTTTTTTTTTCATACTATCCCCTCTATTTATGACCCTAGATCACAAATTATACAAAAAAAAACAACATTTCAAAAATAAAAATTCCTGCCAAGTATAGGGTTAAGTATTCTATCATAATTCGGTTCCCATAATACATTGTTTAGATTGGGGCTAGATGGCGATGTATGAAATGATTAACTATTTTTAACATTCTGTAACAGGGCCTACAGGGGCCAATGAACCATAATTGATAACATATACAACACTAGCAGACCCGAAACAGACATTGTCCTGTACAAACTTCAATAATCGCATAGAGAAACACACATTGCTATGATAAATGATGTCAGATTTTTTGCACACCAGCACCAATCTATACCAAATTCATTCCCTATGCGTCTTTTTATCATCTTATGGATGTTTTTCGTATTTTAATGTAGTCTATGTTTTTTTTGGGCATTATACCTACATCTACAGCAAATTTCATCACATATACAAACAAACAGATAGGATTAAGATTTACATTCTGAAACACCCTATAGCCAATGAACCACAATCAATCATGTTTACAATAGAACTACAAACAAAAGCTTTCATGTGTTTTATTTCAGAAACTGGTCGACAAGCGTCCGAGCCTACAGCTGTGTCATCTTCATCACTACCCTCATGTCTTAAGCCATTGGTACCAGTATTAAAAATAGCTAAACAAGGTAAGTTTTAACTTGTACCCATTTTAATATGTATATCTATAAACATATTATGTTTATACAAAAAAAAGTATATAAGTATTCTATAGTTATCTAGTTCCCATAGCACAAGCTTTGCTAAGCTTGGGGCTAGGTGGCGCTGTGTGAAATGTCCACCAATATTTATTTACTTGTTTATTTTCTGTTCTACCTTTTTCTTTCTAATGAGAGTATAAATAATTTATTTTGTGTTATATTTCTGTCTTACTGACTATTGGCTGGATTTTTTATTGTTATCTTACCAATATTTATTTGTATTAAATAGATTTAATGGATAATCCATTAGAAAATTGATAACAAATTTAAAACAAGGTACAACTAAAATTGCTTTTTTCTTCTGAAATTTGGACAGGAAATCTGTTGGGTTAGCTAGTAAAGTGTAAAATAGTTATTAAAATATATTTCTGACTACCTCTTTTAGTTATTTTCATAGATCTCAGCGGCAGGAGATCTGAGTAGATGTCTAACATACTTGGGGAAATTCGTTTTTTTTTTCCACTTTGACATAGGGATATCAATAAAATTCAAACATTACTACCCATATTTATTATACATTTTATCTACATACTTAACTAATGGTTTATTTAATAAGTCAGCGAGATCTTTAGCAAATACAAAATCTAAATGGTTAAACTTAGGCCAAGAGCATCCGGGTCTTACTTCTTCTAACATTCCATTTTTCTTTAGTTCAGCTGCTAACTTCATTATTTGCTAAAAAATTAAAACAGAAAATCAGTATCACACATTAAAATCTATAGAATTAAAACTATCGTAGTTGTTAATCATTTTAAATAGAAATACGGCTAATTAACACTTTATTTTCTTGTATTGCTGACGTTTCGAGACAATTCAGATGCTCTTCATCATGAGCACCGCCCGCGACTGATCTACCGACCAATATCGAGTCTAGCTAATTTTTTTAAATTTTCGTCAGATTCTTAATTTTTTTTTTAAATATAGCACATGTAACTTGCTAATAATGTAGCTATTGATTGGTGTAAGAATTTGGTCCTTTAGATTATTTGTTTACCCGAAACAAACAAAAAAAAAAAATAACATTTCCACTTTAGGTGTACTCTGTAATTTTTTTTTTAATTTTATTTTACCACTTTGTTGGCGTGACTAATGTATATTCATGCCAAATTACAGCTTTCTAGCATTAAGAGTCTCTGAGGTAAGCCGCGGATGGATGGACATGGATACAAATTTACTTCTTAAAATAGTAATGTAAACAGATAAATCACTTAGATTACTTTGAACAAGACTTACAGATTTCTCAGTAAGCTGATCATTTTCTCCATACAGTAGAGTAACTGGGACCCTCACATTTGTTAAGTTGTATGGCTTCACCTCACCCCACAGACCATCCTCCCATGATGTGAACACACCTGCGAAACAAGATAAAAACAAGTTATTATAAAAATGTAAAACAAGATGCCAACTGCTAAAAATAATTAAATAAAAAAAAAATTGTGTACCCTTTCAAAGACGGGGTTGATATATTTAATATAGTGAGTTTGTATTTAGTTTTTTAAGAAGCTCTCTTGACTCTGTTTCAAATACCCAGCTAGCCTTTAACTAAGCAAAGCATGTACTAAGGGAAATATGACTAATACGAGTATAATACTTATAAATCTACTTTTTTTTTGTAAAACATACATAAAATATATTAAAATAATAAATAAATAAATAAAATAAAAATAAAAAATAAAAATCATTTATTTCAGACAACAAGTAGGAGTCCATATAGGCTTTTTTAACACACATTAACACTACACAAAAAAATAAATAAAATAGACACTGTGATGCAATGAGCCTAGGATAATCAGTCTAGGAAATAGCTTCCTTCACTGATCACCCTCTGCACAAGACACTTCCAGATTGGAGACGTCAAGCAATCATCAACAGTCCTCAGGATGCTGTTTCGACTGTCCCGCACTCTGCGCATCAGAGATATCCTTAAACTAAGCAAAGCATGTACTAAGGGAAATATGACTGATATAATACTTATAAATCTACTTTTTTTTTGTAAAACATACATAAAATATATTATATCACCCAGACATAGAAATACATAAAATAAATAAATATTGGAGGACTTCACACAACACTATCTAGCCCCGAACTAAACAATGCTTGTACTATGGGAGCCAGATAACTGATAGACTAAAAATAAATAAATAAATAGGATTACGAATCACGACTGTAATCCCCAAGTACGGTAGACATACTCTCAGATCTCTAGGCGCTTAGAGCCTTTGAAGATGTCTAGTTGGGGTAGTCAGAGGCAAGTCCAAACATTATATTAGGCACATGAATTCAAATTCAAATTCAAAAATCATTTATTTCAATAAAATCACAAGGATCACTTTGAAACGTCTTAGAAACTAGGTGAAGCTACGCCGATTCCACGCGACCAAGCTTAAAAGAATCAGGCAACAAACACGGCATGCCCACATTTTGCAGTAGCTAGCATTCCATACGTGACAGGTTGCAAGCCCATCGCCGCTTATAAGAGTACTAACTGGTTTCCTCACGATGTTTTCCTTCACCGTTTTAAGCACTTATATACTTTTACTATTTACTATAGGCTATTTTTATACTTTTTTTTGTAGTAAATACATACATAATGTTACTACACATTATTGCAACACCCAGACACAGAACAAACATCTATGTTTATCACACATAATATGTTTGTTCTGGGTGGGGACTTACCTGTTATCGCGACTTTTCCGAAGTGTTCCAACTGTCTCCATGAAGCTGGTTGTAATCTAGCGATTGCTAGTTTTATAACCTCCTGAAAAGAAAATACTCATGTAACATAACTCGATCTATACTAATATTATAAAGAGGAAACATTTTCAACTAATAAACTCAAAAACTACCTACCAGACCGATTTCAAAAATTAATTCACAGTTAGAATGCTACATTATCTTTCTCTGAGTAACATAAGCTATATTTATTACTAGAAAAATATAAGATTCCTTATTAAAACTTCAATAATGTAACTCAAGGTGTAAAAAAAACCGTTATCTTTATCTATAAAAACGGCAAAAAACAGACAGACGGACAGCGAGGTCTTAGTAATAGGGTCCCGTTTTTACCCTTTGGGTACGGAACCCTAAAAATTAGCCATAAAATCATTATTACGTCAGTGGAACTATTTTGTATTAAAAGTAGTATACAAAATATACATAGTTATTATGGCATTCAGTACCGACAATATTGGTATGAATATCATAACATGATAATCATAGTTTTTACAAAATGTTTTTTTACGGAATGCTAACTTACCCAGTCCGCTTGCTCGTCGTCTTGGCCAACGAGAGAGTTGATAAGTGGTATGCACATGCCATCTATGAGGTTCTTCACCGGGCAGAAGTTCGCGAGGATGAAGTCTGTGAGCCGCGGTTGCAAGTACACAGATATCATACCATCTGAACGCATGGTGTTCTGGAAAGATATACACATTTTTTACATTTTGCATAACATCACCAATTTGGTCCAAGAAAATACGCCGAGGTCTTCCTCTTACAACGTCCCATTCACATTATCACGCTCGCCTTATAGTACCTGTTTTGTCAATCTTCCCTCTTTCATTCTCTCTACATGCCGAAACCATCTAAGCATACCTATTTCAAACCTCATCACTTTTAATATCTAATCCCTAATCAGTTGTCTTCTCGAAATATCTCTACGTCGATTCGACCTCGAGACCGTGTTTTGGTAGGTTTAGTTGATAAAATTAAATAGAAATTGCCTCTAGTCGAGGATCCCTCATCTTGAAATTCCTCCACAGCTTCTAAACGACGCATGCGTGTGAAGGTTTGTTTGATGAAATCTCTTCGGACTGATGTTATAATGACTTATATGAGGAACCTCCAAAATATCGATTTAAGATACCAAACATGAGGTACTTTTCGAGGGAAAGTTTTTGTTTGAGTCAAGGTAAAGTCGAGGTAACAACTAAGACCGGCTTGCACAACAATCGCTAAAAGTGTTTAGCTGTTAATTTTATTTAAATTTGTCAATTTTGTATGACTTGACATTTTCCTAAATGTGTTTAGCGTGCTAAGTACATTTAGGTATTACTGTGCAAGCCGCCCTAAGAATATAGGGATAATCCTATAAAAATATTGATTTTAAAACTCACAGTTAAGTCAAGTGTTTTTAAAATCATCGTAGCTATGCTCTTAATATTATCCAAATAAACAGCCGGTGCTAATGCCACGAACGAGACGATCTTATCATTGTACTCCGGCCTTTCTGCCAACATCGTGAAGAAACTGGTGGTTCCCATGGAGTACCCGATGTAGAGCACCTTCGGGAGACCAGTGGCGTTCAGTATGTAGTCTATCATAGCAGGGTTGTCGTATTTTCCGTGCTCGTGGAAGCTGGAATGATACAAAAGATACATTTGATTCATAATTCGTAATTCGTAATTCGTAATTCGTAATTCGTAATTCGTCATTCGTCATTTGTAATTCGTAATTCGAACAATGAGCTCTAATCCTAGGTTATAAGTGATGAAATTACCTGTACTCCCAAAATTTCGGGTCGCTCCTTGAGAGGTTCTGATGGGTAGTGTACAAGTTGCCTCTGAAGTTGCCTAGCCACACGTCGTATCCGGCGTCGGCTAAGAGGAACGCTGAAAACAGGAATTGAAATGAAAAAATAAAATAAATAGGCTCACGACTGTAATCCCCAAGTGCGGTGGACATCCTCTCAGATCCTTGAAGATGTCTAAAGGGGTTGATGAGAGTCACGTCCAAACATGTTTGGCACAATACCTTAATTTTGCGGTATTTAGCATTTTATACGAGATAGTTTGCAAGCCCATCGTCGTTTATAAGAATACTAATTTAAATCATGAATATAAATTACATTTATTAAATACGGCGACTATTCGGATTTATATTCACCACCAACTTCATCATCTCCCTCATCCCACATTATGTGGGGTCGGCACAACATGTAAAAAACATGTTGTATATCATTAAATTAGAAATTTAAATAACCCGATCTACGAACTGTTGAACTGATTGTTTGATTGCAGTTATAAAGAATTCTGATTAAGTCACTTTTCTAACAAAAAAATCTAAATCAAAATCGGTTCATCCGTTTAGGAGCTATGATGCCGTAGATACCTACACACGTCAAACTTGTAACATTTGTAAAACTTGACTTGGAGTGTTTTACAACCGGCCGCCTACGTCAACCTTCTGGTACATATCATAGGTAGAATTAAAGGTATATCCTTACGTAGACCCCTCTCCGGACCCGAAATCACAAAGTCCCCACTACTGCTGAGTAGTCCATGCATTATCAGCACTGCTTTCTTTCCCTTGGGCTCTGATCGCCTGGCCGTCCGTCTCCCCGCCGGTATTCTGTGCATCTGGAGAGAGTATCCATCTTCAGTGAGGACCCGGTGCTTCTCTGAGGGATAGCCTGCCGCTGTGATCAGTTTCGGCTGAAACAAACAATAAATAGCTCTTATAGACACCAAGTGGCTAGGGACAGGGGCCATATTACAAACTCCTAAAGTAATAAATAAAATCTATACTAATACTAGCTGTCCCGACAGACGTTGTCCTGTCAAATGTCAATAATCCCACAGAAAAAAACATCCTTACGCCATCCTTATCACTTAGGGGTATGAAAAATAGATGTTGGCCGATTCTCAGACCTACTCAATATGCTCACAAAATTTCATGAGAATCGGTCAAGCCGTTTCGGAGGAGTACGGGAACTAACATTGTGACACGAGAATTTTATATATAAGATTATAAAGAGGAAAGATTTGATTGTTTGTTTGTTTGTTTGTTTGTATCGAATAGGCTCTGAAACTACTGGACCGATTTGAAAAATTATTTTAACATTAGAATCCTACATTATCTCTAATGAGCATAGGCTATAGAATATTTTCAAAAATGTTAGGGATCCGTATGAAAACTTCGATAATGTAACCCGACGTGTGAAAAAAATTCTTATATCGCGTTTGCTGCGGAAATTATTGACAATAGAGCAAAGTAATGTACTACAGTTTTATAGAAAACATCAATATCTACAAAAAAATATATAGGTAATTCCATTTGTCTAACTATTAGGGACCCGTATGAAAACTTCGATAATGTTACCTTGGGTTATAAAAAAATTACCCATAAAATCATTATTACACTCGTGCGACGCCGGTGCGGACTGCTAGTAATAAATAAATAGGATCACGACTGTAATCCCCAAGTACGGTAGACATCCTCTTAGATCCTTTGAATATGTCTAGTGGGTGGTAGTCAGAGGTACGTCCAAACATTATATTTGGCACATGCCCACATATTGCAGAAGTTAGTAATATAAAAAGTAAAATCAAAAAACCGGCTAAACGTGCGAGTCGGACTCGCGCACGAAAGGTTCCGTACCATTATCTATGAAAAACGGCAAAAAAAATCACGTTTGTTGTATGGGAGCCCCCCTTAAATATTTATTTTATTCTGTTTTTAGTATTTGTTGTTATAGCCGCAACAGAAATACATAATCTGTGAAAATTTCAACTGTCTAGCTATCAAGGTTCATGAGATACAGCCCTGTGACAGACAGACGGACAGACAGACGGAAAGCGAAGTCTTAGTAATAGGGTCCCGTTTTTACCCTTTGGGTACGGAACCCTAAAAACTAAAGTAATATCAAAAAAATATTACCGATTACCGAGTTGACCGAGTGGGAGGTACCTCGACTTTCAATCTGAAGGTCGTGGGTTCTAATCCCGGCGTGTATTCTGCTCAGCGCAATCGGATAGCAACGAATGGTCGAAAAATGGTTTGCACATTTTGAATCTTACATTCATTAATTTATGTGGTCGCTAACACCAATTTAGAGAATCCATTTTGCGTTAAAAATCGAAGGATAATACCGGTTTGTATTATCCTTGCTTCGACCTCCGAAACCTCGGTGGACAAAAAACAGGTACCTACATAAAACAGGTACCTAAATAAAAAGAGAATTAATTACATAAAACCGGCCAAGTGCGAGTCGGTATCGCGCACGAATGGTTCCGTAATATGTATAACAAACATGGCAAAAAAATCACGTTAGTTGTATAGGAGCCCCACTTAAATATTTATTTTATTATGTTTTTAGTTTTTGTTGTTATAGCGGCAACAGATTTCAACAAAATTTCAACTGTCTATCTATAACAATTCGTGTGATATAGCCTGGTGACAGACAGACAGACAGTGAAGTGTTATAGTAGTGATAGGGTTCCGTTTTTACCCTTTGGGTACGGAACCCTAAAAATGAAATAAAAACCAACTCTAATCACAAATTAAAATCTAGGTACTTAATTGAGAGTGTTTATTTTTGTCATTTTAATTCTGCTTTGCTTATTTTTCGCATAAGTCACAAGGTTACAACATGATGCTGGGTTCATAATCATCACTACATAGTATAAAGCAAAGTCGCTTCCCGCGTCTGTGCTTATATCTTTAAAACTACACAACGGATTTTGATGCGGTTTTTTTAATAGATAGAGAGATTCAGGAGGAAGGTTTATACGTATTAAACCCGTGCGAAGCCGGGGCGGGTCGCTAGTAATTCATAATCTAAATTGAACACAAAAACACGATTCGTAAAACTTTTGTTAAATCGATTTATCATTTGAATATTGCTCCGAATAACCACTGTTTCCAAGTCCAAAAACAGAAAAATTATATGCGCATCTAATTTAACGGATTTTAACCCATGACCATGACATTTAACCCATGATTGAAAGTCGAGGTCCCACACCTTTTTATAAACATATTTTAAAATTTCTATTACGTACTGAAATATAGAGTATTATTTTTATTTACATATTTCGATTTATCTTCGCTTTCCGCTTCCCGCGTATGTATGTATGTTTGCTTATATCTTTAAAACTACACAACGGATTTTGATGCGGTTTTTTTTAATAGATAGAGTGATTCAGGAGGAAGGTTTATATGTATAATACATGCATAATATAGTAGAGAAACACTGATAATTTTAGAGGTTTCTAATGTGATGTCGTAAATAAACACATTTTTTTGCGCTTACATTGCAAATGCTGGCTGAACCCCACGAGATATATCAAAATAATGTACTACAGTATTGTACACCTTAAAAACGTCTACAAAAAAGTCCACGATGGTATTAGAAATGTCTTACGCACAGCGAAGCGGGCACGGGTCAGCTAGTAATATATAAAATACAATCATTAAAGTACTTACATAACAAATATATTTACTTTTTTCTTTTAACTCACAAACACTCTAGTTTCGGCGCGGCCGATTGATCGGCCAAAGAATGGCCGAAATAGAAACCGAACTTTTGATCGGTCACTACTTTATATATATTTTTGTGTATAGTTGTATTATATAGTAATCTAGCACCATTATCTAGGTATTCAGGTTAAGCCAACTTGGTTTGGGTCAATGCTATGTAGATATTAAAATTACTCGAACTTGAAAGCCTTGAACTATCAGTCTAGAGTTATATAATACTAGCCGACCCGTGACAGTCTTTGTCCTGACCAAATTTCAATAGTCGCATAGAAAAAAACACTTTCAGGAAAAAACTACAAATGTTTTTCCTAGAAACCTTGTCCTGATAAAATAAATTACAAATTTTGGTAGAATGCGTATCATTCAGTGGTCAAAACAACTGTCAGATTTTTTTGATAAAATAATTTTTATTACGTATTTTGGTAGAATGCGGTAATCATTCGGTAGTCAAATTGATGTCAGATGAATTTCCAATACCGACCTTGGTAGGATTCAATCTTTTTGGTAGAATACGTTGCTATGACAACTCAATGTTTTCGGTCTAAGATGTCTAATTTTTTGCACATCAGTGCCATCTATACCAAAATCATCCTTTTTGCGTTTTTTTTATCTTAAAGAGGTTGTATTTCGGATTATAAAGTCCCCCTTTATTTATTCTGTTTTTTTATCTACATACTATAGCAAATTTCATCTTAATCCGTTTGGTCGTTTATTTTTTATTAGGGAACAAACATAAATTATCACAAACTTTCGCATTTATAATATTATTAGGATCATCTATCTGGTAGTATCTGGATTTAAAGTATCCTATAGTAAGTATATGCTATTCTATATATATTTATATGAAATGAAATGAAATATGCTATCCGTTCAGTCTTTTGTGCTTGATTGAGCTACAAACATCCTCATAAACTTTCGGATTTTTAATACTAGCTTAATCCCGCGGCTTTGCTCGCGTGTTACCCGAGTAAAAAGTATCCTATATGCCATTCCAGGGTATAAGATATGCATGATCTAAGTTTCAACCAAATCCGTTTTGTCGTTTGGGTGTGATTTCTTTTTATTTTTTTTATTTTATTTATTTACTAGCTGACCCGTGCCCGCTTCGCTGTGCGTAAGACATTTCTAATACCATCGTGGACTTTTTTGTAGACGTTTTTAAGGTGTACAATACTGTAGTACATTATTTTGATATATCTCGTGGGGTTCAGCCAGCATTTGCAATGTAAGCGCAAAAAAATGTGTTTATTTACGACATCACATTAGAAACCTCTAAAATTATCAGTGTTTCTCTACTATATTATGCATGTATTATACATATAAACCTTCCTCTTGAATCACTCTATTTATTAAAAAAAACCGCATCAAAATCCGTTGTGTAGTTTTAAAGATATAAGCAAACATACATACGCGGGAAGCGGAAAGCGACTTTGCTTTATACTATGTAGTGATTAAAAAGGATACCCAACACTGAGCTACAAACATACAAACGTCCTTACAAACTTTCGGTTTTATAATATATTACTCAGATTGTTTCGGCCCAAGGCCTATGACTATGATATTCATGAGCATAAAAATATAAACAATGGAAGTGTATCATTCCTATCACGTTTATTCTTATTATGTCATGTAGATGCGCATACGCAGGGCGCTGTGCGAATTCCAAATTCGAATTTATAACACGCGCGTTACGTTTATTTCCTTGCGCGTAATTTGAATCGAAATTGTAATATCTTTTGTTTAAAATAAAAAAAAAACCTTCCAAGTGCGAGTCGGACTCGCGCACGAAGGGTTCCGTATCATCTATAAAGAACGGCAAAAAACACGTCTGTTGTATGGGAGCCCTTAAAACTTAAATATTGATTTTATTGTGTTTTTACTTTTAATACTTAATTCTTTTTTGATCGTATCAGAAAATTAACATGTTAATTTTAAATATATTATGATGTTTACATATAATTTTATTATATAATAAAAATTTTTGGTCCATTCAAATAAAAATTTAGTAAGAGACGCTATTTGCTACTTTGGAAAATAACTTCATATAATAATCTCCACTCGGACATTAAAAGTATATTATTATGTATTTATGTTTTATACATAAAATTGATGAGTTCATTCATAATTGATATTAATATAAAGTTTGACAGTTAATCAATTAATGTCATATTTATTTATGTAAGTACTTAGCGTTTATTAATTTGATTATATTTTTTACAAAACAGCATCCCAAGTAGATAAAAAGATAAAAAAAAAATCATTATTTAGCAACAAACACGTTACGCATAGGGCATAAACAAAATAAAGTACTTAATATTAGGATTTCTAAAAGTGTAATGTTGAGTGAATAAAACAAAAAAGTGTTTACAACATACTTCTCACTAGGCTAAACCTGTGTCGTATATGTGACGTTTATTTTTCTTATTTGGTGCTTTATTGTGTGAATCCCATCTTCTGCCGCAAACGGTTGATCAATACTTAATTATTATTCTTGTTTGAGCCTTCACCTCGTTCGATCTGCACCGCACTGGATAACATAGCATTAAGAAAAGGATCATTAAGGTAGACCCCAAGCCGTGTTTGTTGCCTGATTCTTCTAGGCTTGGTCACGATGAATCGGCCTAAGACGTTTCAAAGATTTTATTGAAATAAATTATTTTTAAATTAGAATTTAAACGTGTTGGCTATGATTGACTTTTTTATGATCATAACAATGTTCAATCAAGCAAACATACGCTCTCCAGAAGTCAGTGTGAATGATCGTGCCTGGCTCCACATGTTTTTTGATCAAAGGCACCAGCGCCACTTTTGGCCAAGGAGCAAAAAAAGCCGACGACGATATGGATTTCGGTCTCTTTTACTAAAAAGCTTTACGTCAAAGCTGTGGTATTCTATTTTAAGCTTTACGGAGTGTTAACTAAAAGAAAACAAAAAAAAAACGGCCAAGTGCGAGTCGAACTCGCGCCTGAAGGGTTCCGTACCATTATCTATAAAAAACTACAAAAACACGTTTCTTGTATAGGAGTCCCACTTAAATATTTATTTTATTCTGTTTTTAGTATTTGTTGTTATAGCGGCAACTGATATTCATCTTTGTGAAAATTTCAACTGTCCTTATGAGACCTTATGCTCTCAGGGCACACCTCTAATCGCAGGTCATCCGAGATATCACTACATAGTTAATATGTATAATAAGTATGTATTTACAAGAAAAACAGTATATAAGTATTCTATCAGTTATCTGGTTCCCATAGTACAAGCTTTGCTTAGTTTGGGGCTAGATGGCGCTGTGTGAAATGTCCACCAATATTTATATTTATTTATATTTATAGTATAAAGCAAAGTCGCTTTCCGCTTCCCGCGTCTGTATGTATGTATGTTTGCTTATATCTTTAAAACTACACAACGGATTTTGATGCGGTTTTTTTTAATAGATAGAGTCATTCAGGAGGAAGGTTTATATGTATAATAACATGCTACCCGTGCGAAGCTGGGGCGGGTCGCTGGTCTTCAATAAGACCAAGGACATAGTGTCCCTCAACTAGCCTTTATGACAGCGCTCAAATATTCGAGTTTGAAAATGTCGAACGCTGTGTTTGGTCAGATCCGCCCGCTCCGTTTTGAGGACGCTCGCAATCTGACAAGCGACCACCCTCTCGAATGCCCACCACACGTACCAGACGTGAATTACATTTCATTAATTTCATGATGCGATATTGCGTTGAACTAAAATTAAAAAAAAACTGGCCAAGTGCGAGTCGGACTCGGGCACGAAGGGATCCGTCCGTCTGTCTGTCACTGGGCTGTATCTCATGAACCGTGATACCTAGACAGTTGAAATGTTCACAGATCATGTATTCCTGTTGCCGCTATAACAACAAATACTAAAAACGGAATAAAATAAATATTTAAGTGGGGGTTTCGAGTCTGCAAGAAACCCTTATAGTTTCACCATGTCTGACCGTCCATCCGTCCGCAGCTTAGTTCAGAGAGTTTAAGTGCTAGAAAGCTGGAATTTGGTATGTGTATAAATATTAGTAATGTTAACAAAGTTGTAGAATAAAATCTAGAAAAACATTTTTATTTAGGTTACCTCCCCTACACCTAAAGTGGGGATGGTTATTTTTTTTTGTCGCATACCCCATGATGTGTGGTGTCGTTTGATAGGTCTTTAAAAACTATTATGTCTAACTAGTTTTGTCTGTTTTATTTTTAATTTTCAAAACGTCATTAAAAAGGTGTATCATTAACTCAATTAGATTGTGGTGACAACAGAGTGTCACAACTATGTACGGATGCTCCGCTTCGCCAATTGTCAACTTCATTATATACCCTTGTAATTATTATGGTGACAACAATGCATGATTGTGATGTACATGATGTACCTATTCCCATATCAACTGGCTACTTTGTTACGTGATCAAGAGTGAATAATAATAATAAAAATCTTTATTTAAATCATTAAACAGAGTGTTCAGTACAAAAATGATACCTGCATGAGTTAAAAAAACTGTTTGAGTATTCTACTCTTCGGATCTCTGAAATAACTTCTAATTAGGTAGTATTTATCTTCTATCTAAATGAATAAACTGACTGACTAAGGCGCATCGCTAACTCGATCTAGAGTCGAGGCGCGGGCGCATAATGTCTATGGAATTTTAGGAGTGCGGAGTCACGGCATTGATGATTAGAGGTGCACTGAGAAAACAATTCCCGAAATTTAACCCCTATGGGAAGACAGCGGTGTTTGAAATAACTTTACGTAAACGAAGTCGCGGGGGTTTCCACTAGTGTATGTATAAGGTAGTCTGATCTGCATCTGTGTTGCCAATTGCAACAAATACCCGTCAGTTTATGATTACCGATCTTTATACTCGAATAAATTTCTTAGGAAGCAAGTAAATTGCAGCATAAAAAATAACCGGTTTACTCAGTTCGGCAGAACATAGAAACCATTCGAATCGACGGAACTCTAAACGTCGGCGCGGGCGCACGTGCTAAGCGCATCCTCGCGATAATAGTGATTATCGTGTTATCTCGTGACGAGGCGCGAGGGACACCTATTGTCATTGTCATCAGTTATAATAATCTTATCAAGAATAAACTGTATTTATTAATAGCAACCTAACCCGGCAAACTTCGTATCGCTTGAGAATTAACAAATGTTGTGTTAACTGCCCGATCCCGTTCCTGTTCCCGTTAAAAAGTATTATATGTCCGTCTCCTAGTTCTAAGCTACTTCCCCACCAATTTTCAGCCAAATCGGTTCAGCCGTTCTTGAGTTGTAAATAGTGTAAGTAACACGACTTTCTTTTATATATATATATATATATATAGACTAGAACCCTAAAAATGGCCACTGTAATGATAACATCTCGTTATTATATTTATAACATACATCTGTTATTCCATTGTTACAACCGTTTTACTTTATTACCGTTATTATCAATATTGTTTCGCATACCAAAATATGAATATAGATTTAAATCGATCTTTTTACTTATTAAAATGCGGAACCATTTTTAAAATTATCAGACCTAATCTATCATTAGGATACTGTAGTTAAAGTATATGTGTATGGTGTATTTTTAAACTTGCTTTTACTCGCGTCTTCGTCCACGTAAATTCAGGAAATCGATTTTTGTCGATTTTACTTTTGAAAATAGAAAAAAGTCTATGTCCGTCCTAAAACTTTAATCTATCTCTATGTAAGATTTCATCACAATCGAGCAAGAGTCCAGAGGTTTGGCCGTGATAACGTCACAGACAAACAGACCGAGTTTCGTTCGCATTTATAATATCAGTACTAACGATAACATCAGATTTTAATGATAAATGATACTTATTTGTAATGATTGAGGTTTGTGATATTCATACAATTACTATATGCAGGAAAGGAATATAGTTATCTATATTGACATGATTATGCAGATTTAAATTAAGATCCCTTGTTTGCAGTATAAAAATAATATATCTATGCACGTAATATAATCTTAATATTATATAAATTACGCGTCACGTTTTGTCTGTGATGGACTCCTAAACTACTTAACCTACTACCTAAACTACTTAACCGATTTTAATCAAACTTATTTGCACACCGTGTGCAGTTTGATCCGACTTGAAAGATAGGATAGCTTTCATCTCAATTTATAGTCGCAATATTATTTTATTGCAAACTGTTGACACAGCAAATCGTGGCCTAGTATTTTAGGGCTAGTATTTTATATAAAAATTAATCCCTATTTCCCTTGGTCAAATCATCACGCGTAAACGGCTGGACCGATTTTACTAATTCTTTTTTTGTTGTCATCTTTAGTGTCAGGAGAAGGTTCTTGTGGAAAAAAAAATAATTTGACAAGACGTCTGTCGGGACAGCTAGTATATTATAACGATGCAGAAATCAAAGATTTGATTTTTTGTTTGTTTGTTTGTAATGGATAAACTCAAAAACTACTAAACCGATTTCAAAAATTCTTTCACTTTTACTAAGCTACTCTATGCTTGAGTAACATAGGCTATCTTTTATTTTCGAAAAGTAATTGATTCTTTATAAAAATTACGATAGTAGAAATGTCTTACGCCCAGCGGAGAGGACACGGGTCAGCTAGTCTTAATAATATTATTAATGCGAAAGTTTGTATAAATTTTTGAGCCTCAATCAGGCCTAAACGACAAAACATAATGCCAGAATAAAACATAGACTACTTTAGAATACGAATAAAATCCCCAAAATGATAAAAAAACGCATAGGGGATGATTTTGGTATAGCTTGTGTGAAAAAATCTGACATTGGTTGACATCAGTCATCATAGCAAAGCGCGTTACTCTATGCGATTATTGAAATTTGTACAGGACAACGTCTGTCGCGGGAATTCTAGTCTATACTATCTATCTATACTAAAGTTATAAAGAGGAAATATTTTATTGTTTGTTTGTTTGCATCGAATAGGATCCGAAACTACTGGACCGATTTCAAAAATTCTTTTACCATTCGAAACCTACATTATCCCTGATAAACATAGGCTATAGATTATTCTCAAAAATGTTAGGGATCCGTATGAAAACTTCGATAATGTAAACCAACGTGTGAAAAAAAATCCAAAAAAAATCCTTATATTGCGTTTGCTGCAGAAATTATTGACAATAGAGCAAAGTGATGTACTACAGTTTTTTAAAGGACATCAATACCTACAAAAATGTCTGCAATATCATATGTCTAACTATTAGGGATCCTTAATAAAACTACGATAATGTAACCCAAGGTGTAAAAAAAATATCCCATAAAATCATTATTACACCAGTGCGACGCCGGGGCGGACTGCTAGTATTATATAAAGGGGTAATATTTTAAAACACTCACCACCGACATTAAAGCTTCCATCCGCATCGATTGGCACTCACATTGCAGGATGTGCAGAAGTATATTCGCGCACAAAACCGACAGGACGACGTGTGCTAAATACCCCATATTCTAATATTTGTTTAAGTTATCGAACTCAATTTTTTTTATTATAAAAATTACTATTCCATTTAAAATTATTATTAAAATAAATAATTATTGTTTCATTATTTAAATAAGTATTAATAAGGTCACAGCAGGTAAAACATTTGTTCCGCGTACAGCGTGTAACGATAATAAGAGATGCGCGTGCCTGCCGGCAGTTTTTAAAGAAGCGACTTCATTCATGTTGTGACGTGGTGCATTCATTAAAATTGTATTATTATTTCAAATTATATACATATACATACAAAGGTTGGTAATGAACGTGTTATAAGTTAAAGTTAATATTTTAACTTTTGGTGTATTATCACTTACATAGTTTAAAAAAAAATTACTAAATTACGAAAAAAAAAACATTAAATATTACTTGAAACTAGCCTACGTTTTAGCAATCATCCTGAGGTTACGCGAATTTAGACTTTAACGTAAAAGGAATAAGAGAGATCGTGTTTTAGGAATCCTAAATTTTAGCATGGACACAACAGAATCGCCACCATTATTGACATAAAAAAAACATAATGACATTTTTGTCCGACTTCTACATTACTTAAGGTATATATTTTGATAAGAAAAAGCGCGGCATTCAATCACGACTAAACAGATTTGGATGAAACATAAAAGGAAAGCAGCGTGTAAGCTAGTCTTTATAACTTAATAAAAACCGGTCAAGTGCGAGTCGGACTCGCGCATGAAGGGTTCCGTATTATTGTGTTGGAGCCCCACTTCAATATTTATTTTATTCTCTTTTTAGTATTTGTTGTTATAGCGACAATAGAAATACATCATCTGTGAAAATGGCAACTGTCTAGCTATCACGGTTCATGAAATACAGACAGAAGGACAGCGGAATCTTAGTAATCGGGTCCCGTTTTAACCGTTTGGGTACGGAACCCTAAAAATTATAAAGTTCACGGAACATCCGAGTAGTTGTTTGGGAGTGGGCTTCTTGGGTGGATACAGCTTGACACAATTTGGGACCCACACAATATTATATTAAAAATTAATAAAATAAATAAAATCAATAGCTATTGTTATGATATAAAAAAGAAACTTTATTTAAATTGCTTTGAATTTTTTTTTAATGATTTTTTTAGGTTTTTTTTTCTAAAATTTTTTTTTATTAGGTACCTACCCTATTTTCTTACCAAAAAAGGTTATTTACACTCTAAATTGCATTTATAGATAAGTCTGTAGAAAATATCACGGAAAATCCAAAAATATATAGATGTTTATACCTTTTCCATGCAAAATAACGAGATATAGGGGAAATAGTGCATGTAGGGCGTGACGGCGGCGTGTCGGGGCGTGAATCATAAAAACCTTTTGGGGTTTGAAGGGTTAACTTGTTTACAAGTTTAAATAGCAAAAGTGTTAAGTTATGATGACTTCATCGAACTATAACTGTATTGATGGAAAATTTAAAATATGATAAATTTTAAATTACGACGTTATATAACGCTTTAAGTAGGTATTAGGGTGAGAGCGCTGATTAAGGGTACCTTAACAACATTTTAATTTTCAAATAAACGGTTTCTATTGAAAAAATGATTAAAACGACGATTTTTAAACAACGTAAAATATAGTATATATCTATCTCCTAGGTTAAGCAAAGGTTGCAACAGGAAATGTTTATTTTTTAATTATTCATAGACAAAACGGGAAATATTTAGTTGTGGTCAATGAAATCTAGAGGTATAACGCATCACAACTGTCACTAATCAAAACGGACCATAGACAAAGACTATAGATTTTAAACAAGTTTGTGTATTCTGCTTAGTTATTGACTGCCAAAATTGAAAATGTCGAAAGCCGGGGTAAGCACCACAACCGGGTTTATGACCCTATATAACGTTTTAAGTAGGTATTACTAATGATTTGTTATTTGAAATCAATAACAAGGGCGTGAAGTCATGTCTTCCTGTTCCTAGATCTAAACAATGATCAATGATTAGACCAAAGTTTGAATTGTATTAAACTTTGAACAGAAAAATTACGTTTTATTAATTATTCCTATAAAAACATACTTTATTGGTTATTAGTTTTATTAAGTGTTTTTTTATTTAGACAGTAAAACTGTTAGTTTTCAGAATAAAATAAAAAAATAAAATAAAAATAAAAATTATTTCGACGGAAAATTTTGTTATGGCACTCAAAAACTCGTAAAATATAATAATAAAAAAAATGTCTCTTGAACTTATTCAATATTTTAAAAGTTGAAATCCGTAAATGTTTGTAAATATTTGAGAATGATTTTAAAAATAAAATGATTTAGGGTCTAGACTCGGTTGTGGTGCCTACCCCGGTTGTGGTCATTTTAAATTTTGCCAGTCAGTAACTTAAGAGATAGATAAATATAAATAGGTACTCTATTCTATGTTGTTTAAAAGTCGTCTTTTTAATTATTTTTTCAATATAAACCATTTATTTGAAAATAAAAATGTTGTTAAAATGTCCACAACCAGCGCTCTCGCCCTAATTATTTTTTTTATATTTGGACTTCTGCTTCATACTTTTAGTACTTATAAAATGTATATATTATGTATTTGTTGGCTTAAAACCAGTATAATATGCTAGAAAAAATATTATTAAAACTAAACGCTTAACCGCGAGAATACCATTAGTATCATAAACCTATTAATATTAAAAATCCGAAATTATGTTTGGATGTTGATGCCTCAATCAAACGCCCAAACGGATTTGGATGAAACTTGGAACATAAATAGAATCCATGAATAACAAATATAATACTTTTCATTCAGATAGGTACCATGCAAACGAAGTCGCTAGCGGAAGTTTGTGATTGAGTGTGTGTCTGTGTGTGTGTGTGTGTGTGTGTGTGTGTGTGTGTGTGTGTGTGTGTGTGTATGTATGTATGTATGTACTCTTTCACGCAAAAACTATTGAATAGATTAAAATGAAACTTTACAGTAATATAGCTTATACATCAGAATAACACATAGGCTACTTTTTATCCAGGTACCACCCGTGCTAAGCCGGAGCGAGCAGCTAGTATAAGCATAATTTAAAAGACCCTTTGATTATGTTAATATGTTAAAAAAAAAACAATTTTTCTATTATTTCAGACAGCATAACCAATGAACTAATTACCTAAATTTGTGCTTACGACAACATCTTTGTGATGCAAAACAGGTCTACATATTCTTAGATGACAAAGTATTAAAATTCAAGGAAACATTGATACAGGTCTTTTGTTATGTCTTTTACATACCTAATTGGGCATTATCTTTATTTAAGAATATGAAAAAAACGGCCAAGTGCGTGTCGCACTCGCGCACGAAGAGTTCCGTAACATTATCTATAAAAAATCACGTCACGTCACGGAGCCCCACTTAAATATTTATTATATTCTGGTTTTAGTATTTGTTGTTATAGCGGCAACAGAAATACATCATCTGTGAAAATTTCAACTGTCTAGCTATCGCTGTTCGAAAATTTATATGCGCATCAAAAACACGTGCTTACAACGGTGAAGGAAAACATCGTGAGGAAACCAGTTAGTGTTCTTATAAGCGGCGTTGGGCTTGCAACCTGTCGCGTATGGAATGCTAACTACTGCAAAATGTGGGCATGTGCCAAATATAATGTTTGGAGGTGCCTCTGACTACCCCCACTAGACATCTTCAAAGGATCTAAGCGTCTGGAGATCTGAGAAGATGTCTACCGTACTAGGGGATTACAGTCGTGATCATATTTATTTTATTTTTTAGCTATCTCGGTTTACGAGATACAGCCCTGTGACAGACAGACGGCAGCGGAGTCTTAGTAATAGGGTCCCGTATTTACCCTTTGGGTACGGAACCCTAAAAAAGACTTCAATATTAGAATATTTGAATTTTCTCGTTGTAGGCGAAGTGTCTATTTTGTTGTTGCATTTTACAAATTTAGCTTAATATTAATATTCATTTATTTATTGTCCCGATTGTTCTAAAAATCTGACATCAGTTTTGACTACCGAATTATACACATTTATTTTATCTGGACAAAGTTTATAGGGAAAAAAATGGTAGTAGGCTGAAAGTGTTTTTTCTATGCCATTATTGAAATTTGGACAAGACAATCTGTCGCGGGTCGGTTAATACAATATAATGTTTCTAAACATGAACCCTACTATGGCTCTTCAATCTACTTTATAATCTACTAGCTGACCCGTGCCCGCTTCGCTGTGCGTAAGACATTTCTAATACCATCGTTGACTTTTTTGTAGACGTTTTTAAGGTGTACAATACTGTAGTACATTATTTTGATATATCTCGTGGGGTTCAGCCAGCATTTGCAATGTAGGCACAAAAAAATGTGTTTATTTACGACATCACATTAGAAACCTCTAAAATTATCAGTGTTTTTCTACTATATTATGCATGTATTATACATATAAACCTTCCTCTTGAATCACTCTATTTATAAAAAAAAACCGCATCAAAATCCGTTGTGTAGTTTTAAAGATATAAGCAAACATACAAACATACGCGGGAAGCGGAAAGCGACTTTGCTTTATACTATGTAGTGATTTGTTCAATTATTTCTATTTAATTTTACGGTTCTAAAGTTAAAACCGTCCTTGATATTATGATCATAAGACGTGTTGGCCGAGTGGGATTTACCTCGACTTTCAATCTGAAGATCGTGGGTTCGAATCCAGGCGTGCATCAATGGATATTTCTGCTCGAAAAATTTATATGCGCATCAAAAACACATGCACAAAACGGTGAAGGAAAACATCGTGAGGAAACCAGTTAGTATTCTTATTAGCAAAATGCAAAATGTGGGCATGTGCCAAATGTATTATTTGGACGTGCCTCTGACTACCCCCACTAGACATCTTCAAAGGATCTAATCGTTTGGATATCTGAGAGGATGTCTACCGTACTTGGGGATAGTCGTGATCCTATTTTTTTTTTATCATTTTGTGGTTCTAAAGTTAAAACCGTCCTTGATATTATGATCATAAGGAAAAAGACGAGAAGAGTCAAATTATTTATTTTAATGTACCTACGCGGAATGTTTTTTTTACATAATGTACCGATCCCACATGAAGGGGGTAAGGGCATGTATATAAATACGAAATGTTAGACATTTTACTCAGCGCCATAAAACTAAGTAAAGCTTGTAATATGGGAACCAGATAACTGATGCAATATTTATTATGGTACTTTTTAGGGTTCCGTACCCAAAGGGTAAAAACGGGACCCTATTACTAAGACTTCGCTGTCCGTCTGTCTGTCACAGGGCTGTATCTCATGAACTATGATAGCTAGACAGTTGAAATTTTCATAGATTATGTATTTCTGGGCTCCCATACAACAAACGTTATTTTTTTGCTGTTTTTTATAGATAATGGTACCCTTCGTGCGCGATTCCGACTCGCACTTTGCCGGTTTTTTTGTTAGTCCACGCATATCTTTTTACAGATTAGACCAACTTTGATAATTCTATCTATTGGATAGGGTATACTCCCATGTTGGTTCCATAACATTTTTAATAATCAATTTTTGTAAGTTCGGAACATTTTCGTAGGTTTTCTGTTTAGTTTTCTAAACGTAATTATTATAAGTAATTTTACTCAGATCTAGTTTTGTCCTGCAGACAGTAACAATCCAACCGAAAGAGATGTCTTCCGTTCCTCAAGAGGAAGACCGTACGGAGCTTCTGGGATCGCTGACCACTGAGCAACAGCAGAGGACCAGCGCGAGGGTCATCAAGAAACTTCGACTTGAGCCGCAGCCGCCACAAAAAAGATCTGATGCTGAGGGTATGTTCACACATACATATATTACACCACGCCTGTTTCCCAGAGGGTTAGGCAGAGGCCACTGCTTTCTACTTGCTGCGATCGTGACATACTTCTTTTGCTTCATTCGCTCTCATCACATTCCTCATGCATGCTCGTCGGTTTAGGGTAATTTGACCTGGCCAGTGGTCTTTTTTCAAAACATCACCAATTTGGTCCAAGAAAATACGCAGAGGTCTTCCTCTTCCAATGCTCCCATTTACACTCGCCTTATATACCTGTCAATCTTTCTTCATTAATTCTCTCTACATGCCCATACCATCTAAGCATCTCTTTCTCAATCTTCATCACTATCACTTCTTTTACTCCACAATGTTCTCATTTCACACTATTTTCACTCTCTTTTTCAAAGCTATTTATATTTAGGTTTAAAATTCACTTGTACCACTGTCTGGAGGGCATAGGTATGCCATGTCATCATACAGCATTAACCTCTATGTTTTTCCTATATTTGAAATGTAGTTTAATTATTTTTTTATTTTAATAACCTGCTTTCGAAAGCGAGTAAAGGCGGAATCTAGTAAATTATGGCAATAATTGACAGTCAATTACTCCTTACTCCACACTGTCGTAAAATATCTGAATATTATATTTTTTTTATTGCGCATATCGAAGAAGACCAACTGGAACGATAAATAAATAAATATGAATATTTGTGCCGCTATGTAATTCTATCTATTAATCTAATTCGGGCCCACTAGCCCCAAACACGCTGCCAAGGTTATTTAGAGTACCTTACTTAATATTAGAAAAGCCGTTATAACTATTAATAAAATAACTTCCAAACTATCGTTATTTTTGTTTGTACCGGATAAACTAAAAAACTGAATTAATTAAATACATTCTCTCATTTTCATATCATGCTCCCTTTCTTTTATTAATTTGGATACTTACATAGATTTAAGTTTAAAGATTGAAGGCATTACAATTAGTCACAACAAGTGATTTTTCTGTTGGATGTCCTAAATAAATAACTTTATAATTTTCAGAGGTACCCGAATGCGAGACTCCGAACAAGATCGATGTCGAACTGAAGTTTCCAACCGTGAAGCAGCGCATGCCAAAAGCGCTCTGGTCTACCGACGAGAAGAACTTATTCTTCGAAGCCCTGAACGAATATGGCAAAGACTTTGATGCCATCACCTCCTACATATGCGCTAAGATGAAAAAGAAGGGCATGCCCGATTCCAACCTCAAGACAAAGACTCAAGTCAGCCATTTTTATTATAGAACATGGCATAAACTTTCTAAGCATGTACATTTTGATGAGAGTAAGTACCGCTTTCCTTGTCTCTTCATGGTTCCCCCTATATTTTTTTATCGTTCATTGATATAAATAGCCGTGTTGGCCGAGTGGGAGGTACCTCGACTTTCAATCTGAAGGTCGTGGGTTCGAATCCCGGCGTGCATCAATGGATTTTTCTATTCGATAAATTTATATGCGCCTCAAAAACACGTGCTCAAAACGGTGAAGAAAACCAGTTAGTATTCTTATAAGCGGCGATGGGCTTGCAACCTGGCACGTATGGAACGCTAACTACTGCAAAATGTGGGCATGTGCCAAATATAATGTTTGGACGTGCCTCTGACTACTAGACATCTTCAAAGGATCTAAGCGTCTGGATGAGAGCGAGAGGATGTCTACCGTGCTTGGGGATTACAGTCGTGATCCTATCCTATTTATTTCAATTTTTTAAAATATAAATAGCCATATCCATACGTGAAATGTTGCAAACCCTATAGAAACACTAACTGGTTTCCTCACGATGTTTTCCTTCACCGTTGTAAGCACGTGTTTTTGATGCGCATATAAATTTTCGAACAGAAAAATCCATTGATGCACGTCGGGATTCGAACCCACGACCTTCAGATTGAAAGTCGAGGTACATCCCACTCGGCCAACACGGCTACTCATCATCAGTGTTACAAATTACCATGCTTGAGGCATGCTACCTAAATATACCTACTTTGCATTACAAATGGCAGGTCGCGTGATATTACATTTCAATGTTTATCAAACGACTATCAGTTTATGTACGTAAATAAAACTAGTGAAAACTCCCGCGGATTTGTTCGCGTTATTTTTAAACAGACTGGCCTCACAGCTCAGTTGGCAGTAACGCTGTAGGTTGTGTGTTCGATCCCCAGCCAGGGCAAACATTTGTGTGATGTAAATGGAAGTTTGTTCTGTGTCTATGTATATTAAGTATGAATTTACAATAAAAAAGTGATATTAGTATTCTATCCGTTATCTAGTTCACATAGTACAAGCTTTGCTTAGTTTGGGGCTAGATGGCGTTGTGTGTAAAGTCCGCCAATATTATTTATTAAAGACTTAAACCCCCGATGCACTCTCTTTGCGGTTGAGTTTTGGGAATTCCTTTCTTAGTGCACCCTTACAAAGCAAAAGGAATTCGCCCTCCAAATTTCAAATCAAATACAAATAATTCCAAAAGCATTAATTTCAATAAAATCACAAGGATCACTTTGAAACGTCTAAGGAACTAGGTGAAGCTACGCCGATTCCACGCGACCAAGCCTAGAAGAATCAGGCAACAAACACGGCTTGGGGTCTACCTTGTTTTTCAATGATCCTTTCCTTAATGCTATGTAGAGCTCCAGTGTGGTGCCGCAAGGACAAGGTGAAGGCTCAAACAAGAATAATAATTAAAAGTAGTAGGTACTCAAGTACGTACAACAATAAAAAAACGGCCGGAGAGGGTGGGTACCCTTAAAAAAATAGTTTTTCTAGATTTTATTCTAGCACTTTGTTGGCTCTGCTCATATGTATATTCATGCCAAATTACAGTTTTCTAGCACTAATAATCTCCGAGCTAAGCTGCGGACAGACGGACGGACGGATCTGGCGAAACTATAAGGGTTTCTTGTAGACTACGAAACCCTAAAAATGAACTATAGAGCTTCAGCCCAGGGTCAGGTAGTTTAGACTGCGTTGATGTAACAGTCAGTCAGTAACGCAAGAGTTTTACATAGTTATTTAGATAATAAATGGCTGAATTAATGGTTTGTGACATGGAATATACTGAAGCCATGACCGCTAACATGTTCCTACCATATCGTATTTTATATAACTACCATACATTGATGATTTTGGTCATTTTTAGAAAACGTTGTTTTGTCTATAGGAAAAGAAAGAAAAAAAGAAAAAACATTTATTTGCTCCAAAGGCACAACACAATTATTGAATAAAAGAGAACAAAAAAACAATCAACAGCAGATTGTGCCTTGTGGGGGCAAATAGGTCCCCGTCTCAGCATTGAGCCGCACAGCATAGAACCTAGGGAGTAGGCGAAGCGCGGTGTGACGCTGGTTTTCAGTCGGACCCTGGACGCGATGTGGCGACACAACAAGTCGATAAACTAAATAAGATATAACTTAGGTTTTAATTCTAAAGAATTTAAGTACAATAGACTAAACAATAAAATAAATAAATATCAAAGTAGTATGGAGTGTGCATGGTAAATAATAAGTATAGTATAATAATAATAAGTAAGTGTGCATAGTAAATATTCATAATATAAAGGTAAGCCAAAGTCTATGTTATCAGGCAATGAAATAAATAAATATTTGTGGATATTTTACACAACGCCATGTAGCCCCAAACTAAGCAAAGCTTGTACTATGGGAACTAGAAGGAACTACTTGTAATATGCAAGCGGAGTCGCCGGGGAAAGCTAGCGTAATTGCAATGTGAACTTCGTCCTCTCGTTAGATGTCGTTACGTGAAAGACCAATTATTCGTCTCTTCAATGCTTATATCGAATCATTAGTTGAATAGGTGATTTTTCCCAGAGATTAAAACTCATTCTGTTAAGTGACCACTTTACTTGTACAGATTTAGATAAGCGTATAACGGTGAAGGAAAACATTAATAAATAAATAAATAAATATTGGCGGACTTTACACACAGCGCCATCTAGCCCCAAACTAAGCAAAGCTTGTACTATGGGAACCAGATAACTGATAGAAGGAAAACATTGCGAGGAAACCAGTTAGTATTCTTAGGGCGTGATCATAAAAAACCGGCCATAAAAAGTCGGACTCGCGCTCGAAGGGTTCCGTAACATTATCTATAAAAAAACGGCAAAAAAGTAACATTTTTTATATGAAAACCCCATTTATATATCTATTTTATTCTGTTTTTAGTATTTTTTGTTATAGGGGCAACAGAAATACATCATCTGTGAAAATTTCAACTGTATAGCTATCACGGTTCATGAGATACAGCCCTGTGACAGACAGACGGACAGCGAAGTCTTAGTAATAGGGTCCTGTTTTTACCCTTTGGGTATGGAACCCTAAACATCAGGTACAACTCAGCAACATTGTAACTATAAATGGTGTTCTCATAAATCACACCTACATAATGCCTATTCTGAAATAAACAAATTATCATTCACAGGCGACCGCCTGCGACTTCGTTCGCATGCTACGTGGATCAAAAGTAGTGTCCGTACGACACAGGTTTTTCGAAACCGAAACCGAAACCGAACTTTCGGGCTCGCTCTCAGTTAAGGCCGAAACCGAAACTTACATAATAAATATATTTAACATTTCTATTGCATACTGAAATGTAGTGTATTTAAATTTTTCTAAACATTTATTTGTATATTCTACAGTTAGAGTTATTTAATTGTATTTATGTCGAAGTTCGCCGAACGACTCACGATAATTCCCGAACACTCGAGAGGCCGAAACTGGAAGAAACCGAAACCGAACTTTCGGTCGGTCACTAATAAAAAGTCACGATTTATATCACTTTTAGTGTTTCCCAAATTTCATAATACCAGAGCAACTTCTTCCAAAAACCTTTTTACAATTATTATTACGAACATTTTAAATCATTTTCAAGATTTGCGTACAAACGAACAACATTTAATTTTTATTTATACATATAGATACTAACTAACGATTTTAAGGCAATTTTTGTACACCTTGGGTTACATTATTAAAGTTTTAGTAGGGATCCCTAATTTTTTTAGTAATAAATATAGCCTATATTACTCAAAGATAATGCAGCATTCTAATAGTGAAATATTTTTTTCAAATCGGTCCATTCGTTTTTGATATTATTCGTTACAAACATACAAAAGTACTGAACTTTTCTCTCTATAATATTAGTGTACAACGTGAAATTAAAATCAATGTAACCAATTATATTGCTCGATTTGAATACAACTTTATAGACGTAATGTTTCTACTATATTATCAGCATACAATCTAAGCTTTACTTAGCGATCTTAATTTAAAAAAAAAAACCGGCCAAGTGCGAGTCGGACTCGCGCACGAAGGGTTCCGTACCATCTATAAAAAACGGCAAAAAAATAATGTTTGTTGTATGGGAGCCCCCCATAAATATTAATTTTATTCTGTTTTTAGTATTCGTTAAAGCAGCAACAGAAATACATAATCTGTGAAAATTTCAACTGTCTAGTTATCACGGTTCATGAGATACAGCCCTGTGACAGACAGACGGACAGCGAAGTCTTAGTAATAGGGTCCCGTTTTTACCCTTTGGGTACGGAACTCTAAAAATGAAGGTTGCACGTGGAAATATAAACTTAATTAGCTTAATGACTAGGCAACAGGCAAATACATTGTCAGGGAACCTAGAATATCTCGTAACACTAACAGTTGACAATTGTAAGGTAACAATTGAGTTAAGGTCATAGACCCGGTTACCTACCCCGGCTTTGGTCATTTTCAATTTTGGCAGTCAATGGTGTCAATTCTGTTGGCACCGAGCTAATCCTAAAATTAAAACAATTTCGCTCTTATTTCTTTATGTTAAAGTCTAAATTAGAGTAGATGGCGATTATGTTGTGTCCATTTTACAATTTTTTGTAAAATTAGTTTATAATATACCCGTAATAGGTAAAAACGGGACGTTTTACCCTTTGGGTACGGAACCCTAAAAAGATGGATGGATTGTGCTGTGTTGTGTGAAAGATGACATGGGTAAGAAAGGAGTGAGTGATGAGATGGCGGCTGAAAAACTCTCAGATCTCAAGGCGCTTAGATCCTTGAAGATCTCATAAGGGGGTAGTAAGAGACACGTCCAAACATTATATTCGTCACAATACCCACATATTGCAGTAGTAAGCATTCCATACGTGACAGGTTGCAAGCCCATCGCCGCTTATAAGAATACTAACTGGTTTCCTCACGATGTTTTCCTTCACCGTTTTGAGCAAGTGTTTTAATACGCATATACATTTTTCGAAGAGAAAAATCCATCCTTTAGTTTGGAAGTCGAGATACCACCCACTCAGTCAACACAGATTAATAATAAAAGTGAGAATAAGATGTATTGTTATATATTATATAGCTGACCCGTGCCCGCTTCGCTGAGGGACAGATAGTTCCACATCTGGTATTCCAATCTTCAAAATAAATTATATACTATATGTTGCCAAGGACTAATAGCTACATAACAAAAAAAGTTTCATCAAAATCCGTCCAGTAGTTTTTGCGTGAAAGCCGGACAACAGACAGACAGACAGACAGACAGACAGACAAAAATTTTAAAATCTTTTTTTTTTGGTTGTGTTACTTTTTTAAAGGCCCTTAAGAGTATTTTTTTTAGTTTTTATTCAATGTACAGAATTGAACTCTCCTACAGTTTTATTATATGTATAGAATATTTGCAGATGTGAAGAAAGTTGCTCAAGAATTATACTCGCTCATAAACTACGGCGAGCTGCGAAAGAAGCTGGTCTCGGTGAACGAGAAGACGTGCGGCCGACTCGAGGAGATGGTGCTGGGCGGGAGTATGGTGGTTCGCGCGCGAGGGCGGAATCTCAGGGTCCGCACGCCCATGTGCAGAGCGCTGAGGCGGCTGAACCAGATCACTGGTAAGCGTTTGTGATGTCTCTGGTAAATTTCATGATATCATGACGAGGTATAATTTTTTTTGATAATTAAATAGTTTTTTCTCAATAACCGCAAAACATACAGTGTTTTTTAAGACAAAGATAACTTAGGGATGTATCCTAGATAAATGTAGAACAGAAACACGATTGGTGAAACTTTTCTCGAAAGCTTTATTTTCCAAAGTTGGCTCAAAAACACTAATTTAGTTTTTACTCAAAACTATGAATAGCTAAACAGTTATTTTTTTATATAATTCGTTAAATAATCACAGTACCTAGTGTGATTATTAATAAAACACAGTTTCTTTTTAAGTTTGATGGTTTTCAAGATGATGCGGTTTTATCACTTTTACTGTCTTATCCGGGTAGACTCAGCCCATACTAAGTGAAATGTCATGTTTCACCATATGATTAAACGGACTGTACGTTTGTATTGACAGAACGCCTATGTGGCTCGCGCGTATGCTCACGCGCAACAGTAGTTTTACGCGCGCGCGATGCCCAAGCGTGGGCGCGTGTTCAGGCAGCTGCGCACAACCCTCGTGCGCAGTTACTTCTGCCGCCTAGGACCAGGCTAGCTCAGCTGCTGCACGCGCTGCAGAGGAGGTGGAAAACTGCTGTATCCTTTTCAATCGCTACAAATACCTATAACCTACCAGTATAGCCTGCAGGCATCAACGTTTTTTGTACCTATGTTCAAGTTCCCAATAAATGTATTTAGATTTAATAAATCTTACTAATATATTCTTTTATCTATATCTTCTATACTTATCTATACTATCTATACTAATATTATAAAGAGAAAAGTTTTGTTTTTTTGTATGTTTGTAATGGAAAACTCAAAACTACTGAACCGATTTTAAAAATTCTTTCACCGTTACATACCAAGCTACATTATCCCTGAGTAACATAGGCTATTTTTTATTTTGAAAAAGTAATAAATCTTTATACTTACATAATAATCAATTGCTGTTCGTTAGTCTCGCTAAAACTCGAGAACGGCTGAACGGATTTATCTTATCTTGGTCTTGAAATGTTCGTGGAGGTCTAGGGAAGGTTTAAAAGGACCGAAAAAATCGAATAATTATAATTAAAAAACCCTAAAAACAGCCCTTTTCTTTTTCCCATTCAAAAGTTTTCTAACTAAAACGTAGAGTCATTTTGAGCTTTATTAGGTTTGATAATACGGTAACGGGAACGGGAACTTAAGACAACATTTGTTAATTCTAAAGCGATACGAAGTTCGCGGGGTCAGCTTGTATATTATAAATGCGAAAGTAACTCTGTCTGTCTGTGTGTATAGACGTTGTCAGAGCCGTTTGGCTGTGACAACGTCACATCGCAGGGCCGATTGTGAAGAAAATATAAAACATTGGTATTTTTAAAAATCAAAAGATTATTTTGGGAAAAGTAGCCGTCCCAAGACCTTAAACTATCTTTATATGAAATTGCATCACAATTGGCCGTTACTGCAGAGTTACTTTCGCATTTATAATATTATGTATAGATGTTTTTTTTTCCTAAAGGGGTGACGTCAGGCAAGCAGCTGGTTGTAAAACATAAGCCAAATCCTTCCGCAACATATTGTACCGACCCCACTTTAAGTGGGAAAAGGGGAAGAAAATGATATTTTTTAGGGTTCCGTGCCCAAAGGGTAAAAACGGGACCCTATTACTAAGACTTCGCTGTCCGTCTGTCTGTCCGTCTGTCTGCCACAGGGTTGTATCTCATGAACCGTGATAGCTAGACAGTTGAAATTTTCTCAGATTATGTATATCTGTGGCTGTTATAACAACAAATACTAAAAACAGAATAAAATAAATATTTAAGCCCCCCATACAACAAACGTGATTTTTTTGCTGTTTTTATAGATAATGGTACGGAACCCTTCGTGCGCGAGTCGCACTTGGCCGGTTTTTATTTTATATTGTGGTTGAATTTCGACGATACTTGTATACTGTATTTCCCTGACTGATACAAAGCCCAGCTACAAACACAAGCTGGATATCGACAGAGAGGAAGAAGTCCACGACAGACAATGTGACGATACAGACTACCTCGAGAACCACCTTAACTTGGAGCTAGAAAGAGTTATTGCTGAAGGTAAGGTTTTCATATTAGAATAAGAAGAAAATTTCAGTGTGTTGCCTTCAAATAAAATGGCAATGTGAATGACTGACGTGAAACATCGAAATTATTTTGTACAAGTAATATGCATAAGAGGATAGTTTACGCCATCAAATAAATATGGCAAATTAAAAATTTAGTCGGACGCGGTCTGCACTTCTTCGGCAGCAACTCATCTAGTTCGCGTAGCCGCGTGTAGTTTGCGGTGACGCATGCCGTAGCGACGCGTCGCCATGCTAACAGCTTAGCCGGTCTGACCCGCCGCTATAGATGTTTTACATCAAAAATAAAAGCGGATAAAAACAAGTCATAAATAATGCAGTTTCTCTTATTTCTGTTGTAAGCATAAAAGCATCCCGCACAGTCACATGGTCCTTCGAGCCGGACCATTATTACTGGCTTATGTGTGCGTGTACCGTGTTGGCCGAGTGGAAGGTATCGCAACTTTCAATCTTTATAGGTCGTGGGTTCGAATCTCGGAAGTGCTACAATAAAAATTTTGTTTGAAAAATTTACGCGCGCATTAACACGTGCTTAAAACGGCGAAGGAAAACATCAGTTAGTATTCGTTTAAGCGGCGATCGGCTTGCAACCTATCACGTGTGGAATGCTAATTACTGCAAAATGTGGGAATGTCTCGAATGTAATGTTTGGACGTTCCTCTGGCTACGACATCTATGGATCTACGCGCCTGGAGATCTGCGTGGCTGTCTACCGTACTTGGGAATAGCAGTCTCGATCATTATGTATTTTTATTTTATAAATATAGTTTTTTTTTATCTTTACACGTACTTAACGTATTTGTATATCTGAATGGATGTATATCGTTCTTGGGGATTACAGTCGTGATCCTATCTACGAAAGAAATAAACGATCTATATATATATATATTCTGTTTTATTAAATTAATTAATTTTTATCTTATCCATCTTCGTACAGAGCAAAAAGCACCTAAGAAGCTAGCTCTCCACGTCGGCCCGCGTGCTGACGCCGAACTACAGCTGCCTGTGGCAAGTCCAGCAGAACAGCTGTCAAGCCAGAAGATATGCTTCAGCAGCTACCTTGAGCGAATGGGGGAAATCACCAATGGTAATACTGGCCGCCTTAAAAAAAGGAGGAGGTCGATTCGACTGAATTTTTTTAATGTTTGTTCTGATTTTGTTAAACTATTTTATTCTTGCATCAATGTTAAGCATGATAATTCTTATCCTAAACCTGGTTTAATAATATAAATGCGAATGTTTGTATGTTTGTGCCTCAATCAGGCCTAAATGACAGAACGGATTAAGATGAAATTTATGGTAGATAAAAAATAGGAATAGAAAGTTGGGATGTTTAACATCCGGAAAACATCCCCAAAATGATAAAAAGACGCAAAAGGGATGATTTGGCGCTGGTGTGCTAAAAATCGAACATTTTGACGATTGAATGATAATCATTCTACCATAATTCGTTTTTTTTATCAGGACAAGGTTTAAAGGGTAAAAAATTGAAGTTGCCTAAAAGTGATTTTTTTCTATGCGATTATTGTAATTTAGACAGGAAGTCTGTCGCGAGTCAGCTAGTATCTATTTCTTATAAAACAGAGTCGTGTTAGTTACACCATTTATAACTCAAGAACAGCTGGACCGTTTCACAAGATTTTTGATTTGTTGTATTTGTCTGCGCTTCGAATAACAGACTATTCACAATTTGAAAATTGAACCAAAAAATAATTACCTATTATTTTAATTAGTACTAGTAGCAAGGTTTATATTAAACTCTTTTTTATATTCCCAGCTAAAATCCGAACACCTAAACGCCAGCGCAAAGACAGCACGACCGAGAAGGAAAAAGAAATGGAGCAGAAGAAGTTTAAAACAGAAGAAGCGGAGACCAAACTCATTAACATAGACGAAACAGCCATAGACGGAATCGAATTAATGGCAAACTACAAGAACCTCATAGAATATGAGGATGAAATCAAAGAAGAAACCGCAGAGGACGAGGCAGAGAGGGACAAGGATATGTCTGAGAGGGAGAAGGATAGTTTCTCCGAGATGGAAGACGATGAGAAGTATAATAAGAGCGATACAGACAATGAAAGTGATGGTAAATGCGGGAAGGAGAGAAAATTCAAGAATTTAAAGGTTCGCATAAATCTGAATTATATGTATTATTATGTATTATATAATGATTTAGATATTACTAGCCGACCCGGGACAGTCCAGGACCCTTTGTCCTGGCCAAATTTCAATAGTCGAAAAGAAAAAACACTTTCAGGAAACTACAATTTTTTTCCCTATATTTTTTACCCGCATTTTGGTAGAATGCGTAGCATTCAGTAGTCTAAACTAATGTCAGATTTTTTTGATAACATAAATTATTACTAATTTTGGTAGAATGCGGTAATCATTCGGTAGTCAAATTGATACAACCTTTTTGGTAGAATGCGTTGCTATGACAACTCAATGTTATCGGTCTAAGTTGTCTATTTTTTGCACATCAGCGCCATCTATACCAAAATCATCCATTTTCCATTTTTTAATTTCAATCAGTTGTTTTTCGGATTATAAGTACCCTTTTTTTATTCCGATTTTATTTACATACTAGCAGTCCGCCCCGGCGTCGCACGGGTGTAATAATGATTTTATGGGTAATTTTTTTATACCAAGGTATGGTTACATTATCGAAGTTTTCATACAGATCCCCAATAGTTAGACATATGGTAATTATATACTTTTTTGTAGATATTGATGTTTTCTATAAAACTGTAGTACATTACTTTGCTCTATTGTCAATAATTTCCGCAGCAAACGCGTTATAAGGATTGTTATTGTTTTTTTTTCACACTTCGGGTTACATTATCGAAGTTTTCATACGGATCCCTAACGTTTTTGAAAATAATCTATAGCCTATGTTCATCAAAGATAATGTAGGATTCTAATGGTAAAAGAATTTTTCAAATCGGTCCAGTAGTTTCGGAGCCTATTCGATACAAACAAACAAACAAACAATCAAATCTTTCCTCTTTATAATATTAGTATAGATTACAGCAAATTTCATCTTAATCCGTTTTGTCGTTTATTCTTGATTAGGGAACAAACATAGCAGCCTTATCACAAACTTTCGCGTTTATAATATTATTATTATCGCTAGCCCCACAGAACCCTAAAAAAAATCAAATTCAATTTCTTTTCCAGGTGAAATTCCGTATACGTCCAAAAAAGCGCGGAGGAAGTATATGCACGCTCGTCATGGAAGATGCAAAGGAGGATTGTAAGGAAGAGAAGCCGGATATTGATGTGGACCTGGCCTTACGTCAGATCAGACGCGGCTGGAGTATGCGAGATGCCGGCGATCTTACTGTGGGAGATCTGTATCTAATGGTAATTAGCAATCGTCATAATCAATCCGCGTCGATCATCATCAATCTGCTTCAATCATCATCAATCTCCTTCGACCATCATCAATCAGCAGGCATATTTCGTAAAAATCATAATAAATAAAAAAAATGATCACGACTGTAATCCCCAAGTAGGGTAGACATCCTCTCAGATCTCCAGACGCTTAGATCCTACGAAGATAGTGAGGGTAGTCAGAGGCACGTCCAAACATTATATTTGGCGCATGCCCACATTTTGCAGTAGTTAGCATTCCATACGTGACAGGTTGCAAGCCCATCGCCGCTTATAAGAATACTAGCTGGTTTCGTCACGATGTTTTCCTTCACCGTTTTGAGCACGTGTTTTTGATGCGCATATTAATTTTTCGAACAGAAAAATCCATTGATGCACGCCAGGATTCGAACCCACGACCTTCAGATTGAAAGTCGAGGTACCTCGCACTTGGCCGACACGACACTTTCGTAAAAATCAATATTCACTATTCGAATACGTAAAAATCAATATTCAATAATCGAACTTTCTCACAACACATTAGGCTTATACTGCTGATATAAGACACTCAGCATTTTCTACCGCTTCAACTGACCAGCACACCTCAATGGTTTGAGAGAAATGTTTGATTGTAGAAATTAAGCCATTAGTCTATGGGTTAGGTGCTCGATGGTCTGAATTCGATCGATGTTCAAGGTCCTGGAAATTTAAATAAGAGGGTGAATATCTATTTTTACGATATTAGCCTGCTATTTCGATCATCATCAATCTGTATTGATCATTATTCGGCGTTTAGCACCGTCGCTATCATCACGCCGTGTATAATTAATAATACTCGTATACTACTTAAATTACATGTATCGTAATGTACTCAAATATAAATACGAAACCCTAAAAAATACCTTTATATATATTTTTTTTTTGTTAATATTTACACAAAATACATTATAACACCCAGACACAGAACAAACATCTATTCAAATTCAAATTCAAAAACCATTTATATTAATAAAATCACAAGGATCACTTTGAAACGTCTTAGGAACTAGGTGAAGCTACGCCGATTCCACGCGACCAAGCCTAGATGAATCAGGCAACAAACACGGCTTGGGGTCTACCTTTTTTTTTTAATGATCCTTTCCTTAATACTATGGAAGCTCCAGTGTGGTGCCAATCGAACAAGGTGAAGGCTCGAAACAAGTATGTTCATCACACAAATGTTTATCCTTAGAGGGGATCGAACCCGCAACCTACAGCGCAGAAGGCAGAGCCACTACCAAGTACCAACTGAGCTGTGAGGCCAGTCTAGTAGTATAATAAAAATGTATTACAAAAAAAAAGTTTACTATCAGTAATCAGGTTCCATATAGTAGTACTAGCCGACCCGTGACAGACTTTGTCCTGCCCAAATTCAGTCAGTAATCGCATAGATAAAAAAAACACTTTCAGGAAACTTCAAATTTTTCTCTATAAACCTTGTCCTGATAAAATAAATTACGGCTTTTGGTAGAATGCGTATCATTCAGTAGTCAAATTATAAGATGTAAGAAAAAAAAAAACCAATACTAACCTTAGTAGGATTCAACCTTTTTGGTAGAATGCGTTGCTATGACAACTCAATGTTTTCGGTCTTGTCTTCTAATTTTTTACACATTAGCGCATCTATACCAAAATCATCCTTTTTGCATTACTTTATAATTTAGGGGTTGTTTCTCGGATTATAAGTTACCCCTTTATTTATTCTGATTTTTTATGTAGATAAAATTTCATCCTTCAGTTTTGTCGTTTATTTTGACTAGCGACCCGCCCCGGTTTCGCACGGGTAGCATGTTATTATACATATAAACATTCCTCCTGAATCACTCTTTCTATTAAAAAAAACCGCATCAAAATCCGTTGTGTAGTTTTAAAGATATAAGCAAACATACATACAGACATACAGACGCGGGAAGCGGAAAGCGACTTTGCTTTATACTATGTAGTGATTAGGGAACAAACATAGCAGCCTTAACACAAACTTTCGCATTTATTATTATTAGGATAGTACAAGTTTTGCTTAGCTAAAATCTATAGTTATAAATATTTACTTTTTATTTATTTCAGTTCGGCAACCGTTCGAAAATAGAACTCGACTACTGGTGGGCGGAGCCTACTTTGCCCCTCCCCCAGCCTCATAAACCAGCCCTCGAGTTAGACAGAGACAGCGCTAGGGAAAGACGCGTGACAGACAAGGACAGCACCGTCGATGACGAGAAAGTGAGAGAGAGCGAAGATATATTCTCGCCGAAGATGAGTGCTGATAGCAATGACGGCATGTCGGCTGATGAGAGGAAAAGTAAGATTAATTTCTTTTTAAGTTACTTTATAAATATAAAACCGGCCAAATGTGAGTTGGACTCGCGCACGAGAGGTTCCGTACCAATATCTATAAAAACGGCAAAAAAATCATGTTTGTTGTATGGAAGCCCCACTTTTAAGTGTACTTTTATTTATTTTATTCTGTTTTTAGTATTTGTTGTTATAGCAGCAACAGAAATACATAATCTGTGAAAATACTATAATATAAAGATTATTTGTCTGCCCGACCATGGCTATTGTAACATAGTCGAAACGACGGAAAAATAAATTAAAGGTAATTACGTGATAAAGACTGGCCTCACAGCTTAGTTGGTAGTAGCTCTGCCTTTTGCGCTGTAGGTTGTGGGTTCGATCCCCACCCGGGATAAACATTTGTGTGATGAACATAAATGTTTATTCTGTGTGTGTTATGTATAATAAGTATGTATTTACAATAAAAAAAACGTATATACAGTCGTGGTCAACTAATTAGGGACACTCTTTGGTTAAACCGAATTGTGAATTTATTTTTTATTTTCCAACGAGTCTAAACCATATTCCATATCTCTTACATGTAAGTATAATTAGTCATTTATGTGCCCGATTATACAAACAATAACAACTTCTTAAACATTAAACCTCTTTACAGTATAGCTGATAGATTATCGTAGTGCTATTTGTTCAAATAATGCTGGCTGGCCATTTAATTAGGGACACTGAGATATTGCGTTCTATTTTCAAAATTTGAATCTCAATACTTTTTTACTTCTTCTCTTATTGTTTCGTGGTAGTTTTGGCGGCAATCCCGATATTTATTTTAAGTTTTGAAAAATATTTTGAAGAAAAATGGGTAAAAATAAAAGTTGCGATCCAACACTACGAAAAATTATCATGAAGTTTGTTGTCGAGCATGGTTGGCCATACCGAAGGATAGCAGAACATTTAAATTGTTCAAAAACTATGGTATACAATGCAGTGCAACATGTCAGACGCAATAACACAGATTTAAATGTGCCCAGAACAAAAAGATCGAGAAAAACAACTCCGCAAGAAGATATCATTCTAGATAACCAGGTTAGCTAAGAAAGATCCGTTTCTAGGCTCTATTTTAATTAAACACGAAGTGTTTGGGACAGACGAAAGAGCTGGTGTCTCAGCGAGGACCGTTCGACGACGTCTGGTAGAAGCAGGGTTGTTCGGAAGAGTGGCTCGCAAAGTACCGTTGTTGAAGAAAGAACATAGAAATGCTCGTTTGGCGTTTGCACGTAAATATGGACATTGGACCTACGCCCAATGGCAACATGTATTATTCTCTGACGAAACCAAGATTAATTTGATTTCTTCAGATGGAAGGCAATACGTACGGCGTCCAGTAAAAGCGGAAATGAATCCAAGATTCACAAAAAAGCAGGTGAAACATGGCGGTGGAAACATTAAAATGTGGGGTTCATTTTCTGGACGTGGAGTGGGATCTGTGAGGAAAGTTCAGGGTAACTTAGACCAACATCAATACAAGGCAATATTGGAGGAAACGATGTTTCCCTATGCTGAGGAGCATCTCCCTATTATATGGACGTTTCAGCATGATAACGACCCGAAACATACCGCCCGTTCAGTCAAGTCGTTTCTTACCAGTCAGTCAGTATCGGTGCTAGATTGGCCAGCAAATAGCCCGGACCTTAACCCAATCGAGCACCTTTGGCACGAAATCAAGAAAAAAGTAGCCACTTATCGTACCACAACTTTAGATGAACTTAATGAAGCTTTTTGTGAGGCATGGGCAAACATTCCTGTCGAAACATGCCAGAAACTGATAATGTCTATGCCACATCGGTGTCAAGCGGTAATTACTAACAAAGGTTTTGCTACTGGGTACTGATTTTACACGTAATAAAATGGAGCTGTTAAAGATATTATAATACTGCAGATTATTAGTTTTGTTTAACTCTATTTTTCATTATAGTTTACTGTCCTTAATTAAATGTCCAGCTACAGAATTATACCTTAAAATTGAATACATGTTCAACCTTTGATATTAAATACTTTTTTCTATTTATTTATTCTTTTATTTACAGCCATTTAAAGCATAATAATCGGACCAAATTATGCAAATAATAGTTACTGAGAAATCAATAGGGTTTTATATTTGTATGTACATAACCGGTTATTGTTCTTCACTATCTTGCATGTCCCTAATTAGTTGACCACGACTGTATGTATTCTATCAGTTATCTGATTCCTATAGTACAAGCTTTACTTAGTTTGGGGCTAGATGGCGCTGTGTGAAATGTCCACCAATATTTATATATTAAAGACCCGTATCAAAATCTATAGTTATGTCTACTAATCACGATAGTTTGAAAAATATTGTTTACTATATGTTTTTATTTTTTAGATGAACCACTGTTGTCCCCGGAGCACAAGTCTTCGGCGAGCAGTCTCAAGCTCTTCAGCAAGTTGATAAACAGACCAAACGCGCCGCCCTCACCAAGCAATGGATTCGCATTGCTCAGTGAACGGTAAGCCTATATTTAGTTAAGGTGATAAGTTGAAAACCATCAAATTTAAAAAGAAACTGTCTGTAATTTATTTAGCTAGTATGATTATCTTACGAATTATATAAAAATAAACTGTTTAGCTATTCATAGTTTGATTAAAAACGAAACTCGTGTTTTTGAAGAGCCAACTTTGGAAAATAAATCTATCGAGAAAAGTTTCACCAATCGTGTTTCTGTCTGTAATTTATCTAGATTATATCCTTAAGTTATCTTTGTCATGAAAAACAAAACTGTATGTTTTGCGGTTATTGAGAAAAAACGATTCTGCATTCATCAAAAACATTTATTACTCGCCTTAAGTAGAATAAGTAGAATTAGGTATCACCGCCGAAAGGCAACCCCCCAGTATCCAGGGTTTAGGCCAGGACAAAACCGTAAGATGAGGCCCTTATCTAAATTTTAAATTAATTGTAACAAGCTAACCTGGCGAACTTCGTATCGCTTTAGAATTAACTCCCGTTCCTGTTCCTGTTCCCGTTGCCGAACCCGTTCCCGTTCCCGTTATAAAAAGTATCCTATGTCCGTCTCTGAGTTTTTACGGAATTAGATAACTGATAAGAATATTTACATACTTTTATTTTTGCAAATACACAAGATATATTGTAACACCTAGACAGAACAAACATCTATGTTCATCACACGAATATTTGTCCTGGGTGGGGATCGAACCAACAACCTACAGCGCAGAAGGCAGTAGGCAGCGCTACACCAAGCTAGTATCACGACTGTAATCCCCAAGTAAGGTAGACATTTGCTCAGATGTCCAGGCGCTTCGATCCTTTAAGATGACCAAAGGGGGTTTCAGAGGCACGTCTGACATTACATTGACTGGCCTCACAGCTCAGTTGGTAGTAACTCTGCCTTCTGCGCTGTAGGTTGTGGGTTCGATCCCCACCCAGGGCAAATATTTGTGTGATGAACATAGATGTTTGTTCTGTGTCTGGGTGTTACTATGTATAATAAGTATGTATTTACAAAAAAAAAGTATATAAGTATTCTATCAGTTATCTGGTTCCCATAGTACAAGCTTTGCTTAGTTTGGGGCTAGATGGCGCTGTGTGTAAAGTCCGCCAATATTTATTATTATTTATATTTATTCAGCACACACCCACATTTTGCACTAGTTAATATTGCACACGTGACAATTTGCAAGCCCATCGCTATTATTTATATTATTTTTCAAATTCCAGATTAAAACGCCTCCTTGCTCTAGCTGGCAACAGTCACGTGAGCAGTGTGCATCGAACTACCCTCACGAACTCTCAGCCCAAGAAGAAACCTGGGCCAGTGCCCCCCCCAGCCCCCCCAATGCCCCTCGACTCCAGCCTCTTCAGGCACCCCCCACCTATCGCACCCAAAACTGAGGTAAGGTTACCGAACATCGAGTAAACTCAATAGATATTAAGACTGGCCCCGCAGCTCAGTTGGTAGTAGCTCTGCCTTCTGCGCTGTAGGTTGTGGGTTCGATCCCCACCCGGGATAAACATTTGTGTGATGAACATAGATGTTTGTTCTGATTTTTTATCTACTTACTACAGTAAATTTCTTCTTAATCCGTTTTGTCGTTTATTTTTGATTAGGGAACAAACATAGCAGCCTTATCACAAACTTTCGCATTTATAATATTATTAGGATATATGTATATATATCTTAGTGTTCTATAAGCGGCAATGGGCTTGCAAACTGTCTCATAAGGAATGCTAACTACTGCAAAATGTGGGCATGTGCCAAATATAATGTTTGGACATGCCTCTGACTACCACTAGACATCTTCAAAGGATCTAAGCGTCTGGAGATCTGAGACGATGTCTACCGTACTTGGGGATTACAGTCGTGATCCTATTTAATTTATTTTATATTTTTTTATATATTTTTTTTGCTTGTTTCATATGAGTCACGTATTCGCTTACAGAAAACGAAGAGTCAATCCCTGGATATGGTGGAATTGCCGCGCGGCAGACGTGGAAGGCCGCGCGGCGCAGAGAGGAGGATCGTGGTGCAGAGACTACTGCCTTTGTTGCCCAAACTGCCTCCACCTAGCAGTGAGTTATACCGTTATACCGTCCATCATTATATCAAGGGCTCTCATTTATCTCTCTACTAGCTGCACGGGTTGTAGGTACCTGGATAAAAAATAGCCTTTGTGTTATTCTGATGTATAAGCTATATTACTGTAAAGTTTCATCTAAATCCGTTCAGTAGTTTTTGCATAAAAGAGTAACAAACACACACCCACTCACAAACTTTCGAATTTATAATACTACTAGCTGCTCGCCCCGATTTCGCACGGGTGGTACCTGGATAAAAAGTATCCTATATGCTATTCCTGCACATAAGCTATGTATATTCTAAGTTTCATCTAAATCAAACATCGTCACAAACTTTCGGAATTATTATCTACTAGCCGACCCGTGACAGACATTGTCTTGTCAAATTTCAATAATCGAATAGAAAAGACTGAATGTTTTTAGTCTGTGATTTCAGAATTATTGCTCACCAGCGCCCTCTATAAAGAAATCATCCCTTTTGAGTTTGTTTATTATTTTGGGTATGTTTTTGATATTTAAAATTAGTCTATTATTTATTCGGGTATAATATCTACATCTACAGCAAATTTCAACTTAATCCGTTTTGTCGTTTAAGCATGATTGAGGCACAAACATACATACAAACTCACAAACTTTCGCATTTATAATATTATTAAGATATCCTACTAATATTATAAATGTGAAAGTTTGTGAGTGAGTGACACACACACCCGTGTTTGTTACTCTTTCACGCTAAAACTAATGAACGGATTTAGATGATAATTCAAAATTCAAAATTCATTTATTTGTTTAGAATATGGTTAGTAAAATTAATGGTAATAAATGTCAAATAAAGTTTCACATGTTCTGTCATAATGTTATGACACACAAATAGTCAATAATTATATACATACCTACCTATCTATATTAATTACAATCATAATAATAATGTCAACAAATTAAATTAGAATAAAGTATTAAAATTATGTAATTGCATGCAAATAAAGAATAATAAAATGTCAAATTTCAAAAAAATCATCAATTGAATAAAAACAATTATCTATCAACTATTCCTTTAGTGCCTTGTTAAACATATTTCCGCGTTTTTCTAGTAAGAAACAAGGTAAATTATTATAAATTTTGCATGTCATGTAAGCACAGTTACGTTTATATAACTCTAGTCTGGGTCTAGGCATTATTAAAGGTTTTTGCGTTGCAGTTCTCCGATTACTATTATCTTGCTTCTCAAATAAGTTACAGAATAACACATTGGCTACTTTTATCCAGGTACCACCCGCGCGAAGCCGGGATGAGCAGCTAGTTATGTAATAAATGGCAAAAAAAAAGTATTTGTTATTAACAATATATTTATTTCAGCTCTAATCCCTGTGAAAATAGTCCCCAACTCTTCACCAGCGCTACCGAAGATTCTTCCCAGACCGCCCCCCACTTCTACCTCTGAGTAAGTTTGAAGCAGTTGAGGATTATAGTTTTAAAAATATGTACTTGTATACTTATTGTACTAGCCAGATACATAAATCACACAAATGTTTGCCCTGGGTGGGGATCGAGCCCACAACCTACAGCGCAGAAGGCAGAGTTACTACCAACTGAGCTGTGAGGCCAGTATGGCAACGTCGCATTCTCCCGCGACAGTTGAAAGTGAGAGACGGAGATACACTATACACACATTCTATAAAATGCAATTTTTAACTTTCGATTTTTATAAAAAAAAAAATTATAAAATAAATAGGATCACGACTGTAATCCCCAATTATAGTAGACATTCTCTTAGATCTTCAGACGCTTAGATCCTTTGAAGATGTCTAGTTGGGATAGTCAGAGGCACGTCCAAACATTATATTTGGCACATGCTCACATTTTGCAGTAGTTAGCATTCCATAAGTGACAGGTTGCAAGACAATCGCCGCTTATAAGAACACTAACTGGTTTCCTCACGATGTTTTCCTTCACCGTTGTAAGCACGTGTTTTTGATGCGCATATAAGTTTTCGAACAGAAAAATCCATTGATGCACGCCGGGATTCGAACCCTTTAGATTGAAAGTGGAGGTATATCCCACTCGGCCAACACGGCTATTTTATGCTTATAATAATTGGAACTGTGCTGTGCCCTACCTTCGGAAGAGGGCGTTGATGTCTGCGACACAGTATATTTATACTTGTGCAAATGTCATCGTTTTCTACTTTTAATGTGCTATTGTTGTTTTGGTTCCAAATAAATAAAAAAAATATTAAGAAAAATAATTCTATTTTTCAGTTTGTCATTCTTCTACGTGCTGAGCGAGTCAAACGGACAGTTTTACTTTCACGATGGGGATCGAAGGATACCTATTACACAGCTGCCCAGCAAAGAGAAGGACGATAATGGTAAGGATAATAAATGGAACATTTTATTATATTTTGAACTAGCGACCCGCCCCGGCTTCGCACGGGTAGCATGTTATTATACATATAAACCTTCCTCCTGAATCACTCTATCTATTAAAAAAAACCGCATCAAAATCCGTTGTGTAGTTTTAAAGATATAAGCAAACATACATACATACAGACGCGGGAAGCGGAAAGCGACTTTGCTTTATACTTCCTTCCGTCGCTTTCCGCTTCCCGCGTCTGTATGTATGTATGTATGTTTGCTTATATCTTTAAAACTACACAACGGATTTTGATGCGGTTTTTTTTAATAGATAGAGTGATTCAGGAGGAAGGTTTATATGTATAATAACATGCTACCCGTGCGAAGCCGGGGCGGGTCGCTAGTAATATTATAAAGAGACAGCAAGCATTCCCAAGGAAAGTTGACGTCAGGCAGGCGGCTGGTTGTTTAACTAGCTAATAGTATGATTATCTAACGAATTATATTAAAATAAACTGTTTAGCTATTCATAGTTTTGATTAAAAACGAAACTAGTGTTTTTGAAGAGCCAACTTTGGAAAACAAATCTAAGTATCGAGAAAAGTTTCATCAATCGTGTTTCTGTCTATAAAAATTAATGTAGATTATATCCTTAAGTTATCTTTGTCTTAAGGCCCTGTATGTCGACGATTACTCTTTTTCGAAACGAAAATAGAAATACTTCTGAACAAGCCACATCTCCTATTTTTATAAATATATTACTTCAGGTTCCTACCTAGATTTCTCTTTGGCCTTAAACAACAACACTTTTGCAGTTATTGATCAAAAAACGATTCATCAAAAACATTTATTAATCGTCTTAAAAAATGTGTCTGTTAACAGAAGACGACTTAACTCCCAAATCGGAGGTGTTGGATGTTGATGATGATGATAGCGAAGATGGCGCCACATTGAACGAAACCAGTCTCAATCCTGGAGACTTGAGGGAATCCAAGAGGGAAACCGACATTGGAAGTAAGTTAACTTATGTCTGGCGCACAGTGGAGGACCGAACGGCAGCGGATTTTAAAATTATCAATTGAATTTAATAGTTATCCAATCGAAATCCTATCCTAATAATATTATAAATGCGAAAGGTTGTGATAAGGCTGCTATGTTTGTTCCTTAATCAAAAATAAACGACAAAACGGATTAAGATGAAATTTGCTGTAGTATGTAGATAACAAATCAGAATAAATAAAGGGGGAACTTATAATCCGAAAAACAACCCCTAAATGATAAAAAAACACAAAACAAATCAATAATCACAAATCTGTCATCACAGACTAAAAACATTTGGTTGTCATAGCAACGCTGTTTTGACTAATGAATGATACGCATTCTACCAAAATTCGTAATTTATTTTATCAGTACAAGGTTTGTAGGGAAAAAGTGGAAGCTGCCCGAAATTGTATTTTCCTATGTGATTATTACAAAAAAAAATTGACAGAACAACGTTTGTCACGGGTCGGCTAGTAAGGTATATATTTCAGTGATCGGTAATCTCACATAAATGCGCTGCGATGTTCAGAGACCGATCACTAAGCATTGATGTATATACCTATTTCGATTGGAAAACTATTGAATTAAATTGATAAACTCCTTGATAAATCCTCAACCGAGCCGTCCGTCAGTGTGCGCAAACCATAAGCTTTGAGCTGGTTTGAAACATAATAAAAAAACCGGCCCAGTGCGAGTCGGACTCGCGCACGAAGGGTTCCGTACCATTGTCTATAAAAACGACAAAAAAATCATGTTTATTTAATGGGAGGCCTTAAATATTTATTTTATTCTGTTTTTAGTATTTGTTGTTATAGCAGCAACAGAAATACATAATCTGAGAAAATTTCAACTGTCTAGCTATCACGGTTCATGAGATACAGCCCTGTGACAGACTGACGGACGGACGGACAAACGGACGGACAGACAGACAGACGGACAGCGAAGTCTTAGTAATAGGGTTCCGATTTTACCCTTTGGGTACGGAACCCTAAAAATGATGCGCGTACAACTAACTCGATAACTAAATATCGTCAGGTTTCCTGCCTTCGGAGTCCATGTCCTTGTCTCCATCCCACTTGCTTCGTGATGCAGAATGGATGGATGGAGCAGTTCCTGACTTCAGCCTCAGCAGTTTCCTCGGACACCTGGAGGCGCGTGCGCCGCCTGATCTAGGTGTAAGTTTAATGCCTTCATTTTTTCGTGCCTCTGACTACATCTTCCAAGGATCCAAGTATTTGGAGATTTTAAATAAACATTAGCGGACTATACACACAGCGCCATCTAACCCCAAACTAAGCAAAGCTACTATGGGAACCAGATAACTGATAGAATACGTTATACTTTTTTTTGTAAATACATACTTATTATACATATAACACCCAGACACAGAACAAACATCTATGTTCATCACACAAATGTTTGTCCCGGGTGGGAATCGAACCCACGACCTACAGCGTTACTACCAACTGAACTGTAAGGCCAGTTTTCGAACGATGTTTTCTTATTGCAGGTGGATTCTCATCTACATTCGCTTATGGCAGAATCAAGTGTGGACTATGTGGCAAAGTTCGCTGACCTCGCTGCCGAGGTGACAGACGAGACAGATCCAATCGCCAAAGATTGAACCTATCACCACACTAAAAAATACTGGTTACCGTGTTGGCCGAGTGGGTACCTCAACCTTCAAGTCTTGGATTCGGATCCCGGCGTGCATCAATAGATTTTCGCGCATCAAAACACGTGCTTAAAAACGGTGAAGGAAAACATCGTGAGGAAATCGGTTAGTATTCTTGTACGTGGCGATGGGCTTGCAACCTGTCACGTATGGAATGCTAACTACTGCAAAATATGGGCATGTGCCAAATATAATGTTTGGACGTACCTCTGACTACCACCCACTAGACATATTCAAAGGATCTAAGAGGATGTCTACCGTACTTGGGGATTAGTCGTGATCCTATTTATTTATTACTAGCAGTCCGCACCGGCGTCGCACGAGTGTAATAATGATTTTATGGGTAACTTTTTTTATACCTTGGGTTACATTATCGAAGTTTTCATACGGATTCCTAATAGTTAGACATATGGTATTACATACTTTTTTGTAAATATTGATGTTTTCTATAAAACTGTAGTACATTACTTTACTCTATTGTCAATAATTTCCGCACCAAACGCGTTATAAGGATTTTTATTGGATTTTTTTTCACACTTCGGGTTACATTATCGAAATTTTCATACAAATCCCTAACGTTTTTGAAAATATTCTATAGCCTATGTTCATCAGAGATAATGTAGCATTCTAATGGTAAAATAATTTTTCAAATCGGTCCAGTAGTTTCGGAGCCTATTCATTACAAACAAACAATCAAATCTTTCCTCTAACCCTAAGCAAAGCTAGTCCTATGGGAACCAGATAACTGATAGAATACTTATAAACTATTTTGTTTTGTTAATATATACCCTACTAGCTGACCCGTGCCCGCTTCGCTGTGCGTAAGACATTTCTAATACCATCGCGGACTTTATTGTAGAAAAAAAAAATGTGTTTATTTACGACATCACATTAGAAACCTCTAAAATTATCAGTGTTTTTCTACTATATTATGCATGTATTATACATATAAACCTTCCTCTTGAATCACTCTATCTATTAAAAAAAACCGCATCAAAATCCGATGTGTAGCTTTAAAGATATAAGCATACATACATACAGACGCGGGAAGCGGGAAGCCGGAAGCGACTTTGCTTTATACTATGTAGTGATAACAAACATCCATGTTCATCACAAAAATGTTTGTGCTAGGTGGGGATCGAACCCACAACCTACAGCGTTACTACCAACTGACCTGTAAGGTCCATAAAAGAGTGAACAATTAGTTACTATGAAGTGGTATTCTCTAAATTTGAAAATGAACTAGTTAAGTTCGATTTTTACGGAAAAAGCCTGCAGTTTGCCCTATTACGTAAACTCACTGGTAATCGTAATCGGTTCCAACAGTCAAGGTCACATTGTGTAACTGTCTGATGGCAATGAAACATGAAGCTGACTACCAGTAAGCTTACACAATATCTGCTGATTGTTAATAGTGTTAGTGATTTTATTGAAATAAATGATTTTACAATATTTTTTTTATTTATAAGACCTACCTATGTTCCTTAAGTAAGATATGCCTAGAAGGTAAGGTAGGTAGAACAAAACAAGACAATAGTTTAATACATATATTTTCTTACTAAAGCTATTAAAACTTCTTACTGCCCTTGTCCTGAAAATTGTCGAGTTAAATAAATAAATAAATGATGGTGGACATTTCACACTGCGCTCTCTAGCCCCAAACTAAGCAAAGCTTGTACTATGGGAACCAGATAACCATTAAAATACATAAATTGATAGGTAGATCTTGGTTAGGTACCTACTTTACTGTTAGTTTTTAAATGTGAATAATTGTGTAAGTATATTTGTTCAAGAAGACAATAAAATATAAATATTTGTGATGATTTATGTTGTTTGTATCAGGGATGTTACGGAGCTTCGACTCAAGACTCCGATAAGTCGGAACTTTCGATTGTTATTACACCTCCGACTCCGACTTCGGTTTCGAAACTTTTAAATCGGAGGTTTTAACCGATTCATTGCCCATGACGCACATGGTGCGTCATGAGAAAACCTTCAGTGAGGCCAATGACGCGACAGGTGCGTCATTAGAAAAATGTTGAAATCTCGATTTTTATTGAATTTAAACAAAAAATCCTTGTTTTATAAGTAAAAATGTACACATTATAGACACTATAATCAGTGGCCACTAGATTTTTTTGAAAAATTAAATTATCAGGGTTCGTCAACCACAGGTTTAATTGTTTATTAATCCATCATTCATGGCCTATGACGCATCTAGCGCGTCATAAGGAAACCTGTCCAAATAAAAATCTAGTAGATTATGGTCTATTTTTGAATAAAATGGTCACACACTCATCTTCGTCTTAGTACAAACAAATGGCCGCGCGGACCTAGAAAGTACCCTATATTAATGGACATAAGGTTTATATTTTGCAAAATATTAATAATCGCATAAAACAAGTACCGTCTATTGTTTTCTGGCCGGTCGGATGTGCCGGTTCATGAATGGAGAGAGTCTTTTGCTAATTAGCACCGTATGATCTTCTGTATAGGGTTTATTTTGGCGTAAAAAGAACTTGCGCTCTGTTGTAACTATAGATTTTAACACGGGTGTTTATCACGTAAGTACCTTTAATTTATTTTCCCGACGTTTCGGCTATGTAATAATGAAGATAAAGAGCAGGATCAACCGTCAGAACAAGATGAAACAGCTGAGCTAAATGATGTCTTGAGTGAAAATGATCCAACTTTCATACATATGTGACACATCTAGTTCAAGTTTGACATCAGATGACTCCTACCATACACTGTGTGGAGAAGAAAGTGATTTGAGCGCAGATGAAGTAGGTACCCATAGCAAGCAAGCGTGTCAGAAAAACAGTTGAGAGAAATGGCATATCTAACCTCTGTGTTGTGGACGAGTTGGGGGCTTGCGATGAAGATATCACTTATGAGGAGGCAACAACAGGTCCTGAGAGTGAAATGTGGAAACAGGCAATGAAAGATGAGTTACACGCTTTTGATGAAAACCAAGCCTGGGAGATAGTGTCAGCTAAGGAAGCAGATAGAGTGGTTAAGTGTAAGTGGGTGTTTAAAAGAAAAATTGAAAGTGATAACAAAGTGAGGTATAGGGCTCGTTTAGTAGCGAAAGGTTTCACGCAAGTAGAAGGAGTGGACTTTAAAGAAACATATTCACCTGTGTTAAGATACTCAACTTTAAGGCTGCTATTTGCTTTAAGTGTAAAATTAAAATTTAAATTTACCCATCTTGATGTAAGCACAGCTATCTTAAATGGCTATCTTGAAGAAGATGTATACATGCAAGTTCCACCCAATTTAGAATGTAGGAGTAACTGTGTACTTAAATTAAAACGTGCTATATATGGCCTGAAGCAATCTGCCAGGCAATGGAATAAAAGAGTTAATGATTGTTTACTAAGCCAGGGTTACACTAAGTCTAAATTGGAACCTTGTTTATATAGCAAGAAAGTAAATAAGGAACAGATTCTAATAACTGTATTTGTTGATGATTTTTTCATTTTCTCAAATAACGAGGCATTGACAAATGAATTAAAAAAATGTTTGATGTCGAATTTCAAAACTAAAGATTTAGGGCTAATAAAGAGATGCTTAGGGATGAGGGTGAAAGTGTATGATAATGGATGCATTTCTTTAGATCAGGAGCACTTTGTAGAACATATTTTAAATAAATTTAAAATGTCTAACTGTAACTCTGTAGATACTCCAATTGAATGTAATCTAAAGCTAGAGAAGTCAGAAAATGTTCATAAGCAATATCCTTATCAGCAGCTGATAGGAAGCCTTATGTACTTGTCCGTTCTTACACGCCCAGACATCAGTTATAGTGTCAGTTACTTAAGCCAATTTAATAATTGTCATACAGCAGTTCATTGGAAAGCTGCAAAAAGAATTGTAAAGTATTTACATAAAACAAAATCTTATGGTTTAATGTTTAGAAATGATGGTAAAAATTTAGAAGGCTTTGTAGATGCTGATTGGGCATCAAACACTATTGAAGGAGATACTATACAGGTTTCTGTTTTAAATTGTCTGCTGGTACGGTAATATCATATGAATGCAGAAAACAACCAACAGTGGCATTGTCCAGTACAGAGGCCGAGTACATGGCAATTAGTGAAGCCTGTAAGGAAGCGATGTATTTGAGGAATTTGTTATTAGAGATTATAAATTGTAATTATACTTATACAAATAGTTGCTAATAATTTAGTAAAAATTGTACATCTGCCAACTACAGAAATGCCTGCAGATTTGTTAACAAAAGGTCTAAGTAGTATAAAACACAATTATTATGTTAAAAAACTAGGCATTGAAAGTATTGTTTTTAATATTGTTAGATATATATTTTTATAATTGTATGGTTGTCAGATTATTTTTTTGATAGGTGGAGGCATACATAGTTATGGTATGTAAAGTGTATCTAGATTATTATTATTTTTTACTTATGTTCTAATAGCAATCAGATTATTTTGATAAGTGGAGGTGTTGAAATGTATCAAAATAAAGTAATCTTCATTACCACTAACGCCATCTAGTGTATTGTAGTTTGTACTATATTGTTACTGAATACTGATCTATCGATTGTACTATGAATAAAAAACAGTCTCATTGCAACCAGCTAACGTGTTTTTTATTAGCCTCGAGGAAGGATCTATTCCGAAAACGATAAAGGTAGGTATAGGTAACCTAACCTATCGGATATGAATTTATCTTCAGGTATGCTCTATATTTACCTACTTACATGCATTTTTATGTTTTAGATTTTAGCAGCCCTTAAATTTTTTGCCCAGGGAAGCTACCAAACAGCTATTGGTCAGGACAATTTTTTAGGGCTAAGCCAACCTACCATGAGAAGGTGTTTGAACATAGTAGCAAATGGGATGGTTAATAAATTAGCACCGCTATATGTCAAGTTCCCCACAACATACTCTGAAAAAGTTTTGGCAAAGGCAGAGTAGGTACCTATGTTCTTTATTTATTTTGTAGTTTTATACCTAAAGCCTAAAAGTACTTATTACAGGAATAAATTGATTTATTTCAGATTTCAAGAACTTTACAACATGCCCAATACCTTAGGGGCAGTGGATGGCACTCATGTTGCTATAGCCAAGCCACCTATAAACCATCCTACTGCTCCGGGCAACCTGTTTTATAACAGGAAAGGATTTTACAGTATTAACTGTCAAATTGTGAGTACCACCAAATTACTTTATGAGTACGATTACCTATTGGTAGGGCTAGCTTAACACTTACACAGGTACCTTTGGCAGGTAAGTGAAGTTGACTCGTAGACTTGTTTTATGTGAGCCATAGTAAATGCTACCCAAGTATCTGCTGTGCTTATATCCGATCAGAGATGTTACAGATATTACATACCTACGTACTCATATCTGGTGTCTATTAATTTTAGCTTGTCAGTGGAAGTGGTAAAATCATTGGGCTCAATCCCAATTTTCCCGGATCCACCCATGATGCAGCCATCTGGGGAGCATCAACGGTCTGCAATTATTTAAGGGCAGAGTTTGTGCAAGGGGAGAATGAGCAATGGCTTCTAGGTAGGTATATAGATGTACATAAATATTAGGACCAATATAGGTATACCACTGTTGGAATTTCCATTTAATGGCTTCATAAACCTTCGTATAACCTATACATAATGTTTTCACTCATACATATTTTGTTTTCTTTTAGGTGACAAGGGTTACCCACTGCAGCCTTGGCTAATGACCCCGATTACAAACCCAACAAACCCTGCAGAAGTAGCCTACAATACTTGCCACATAAGGGCAAGAAATATGGTAGAGGTAACAATAGGCAGGCTAAAGAATAAATTTAGGTGCCTGCACCGCCACAGGAGCCTTGTGTGCATCAGAATGGCGGGTGTAATGTTGCAAATCAGCATAAAACAAATATGGGTCAAATCTACCTTAATTCTACCTAAATCTACCAATAATAATAATGAAAGTACCTCTTTGAATGCAGAGTTATTATAAAAATGAAGTGAGCCGCCAACCTGACGTCAAGATGGCGGGTGTATTTCTGTTTCTGAATGAAAAACCAATTGTTTGTGTATGGATTCATTGTCATATAAATCTACCTGTTTAGTACCTTACAATACCTTAATAAAAACTTAAATCCAACGTTTGGATAATGAGTAATTTGAAAATAAATATTTGCATTTTTTTAGCGCCTGTCAAATTGGTATAGCAAGTATGTACTACAATTAATTTGCTATTTAGAAAAGACTCCCTGTGATTATGTTTAACGGTATTATTGAATTCAGGACCAAAAGACGATCTGAATAGCATTGGACATTACAGAGCGCATTGCTATAGACAAAATAAATGGACGTGCTATGATGATTTAAGCACTAGATCAAAAACAAACCGGCCAAGTGCGTGTCGGGTCACGCGCAATGTAGGGTTTCGTAGTTGACATAGCTAACAACGTTATATAAAGTAATTTTCATTGGTATTTTTACAAAAAAAAAAATTATTTCTTCATCGAATACATTTTTTAAGTTCGTCGACTACGTCTATTACTTGAAAACTTGTAACGCCTACTTAGTCTTAACACATCTTACTTTTTAGGGTTTTGAGTCTACAAGAAACCCTTATAGTTTTGCCATATCAGTCCGTCCGTCCGTCCATCTGTCCGTAGCTTAGCTCAAAAACGCTTAGTACCTACTAGAAAACTGTAATTTGGCATGTATATACATATAAGTAATGTCAACAAAGTCGTAGAATAAAATCTTAAAAACCGTTTTTTTAGGTTACCTCCCCTACACCTAAAGTGGGATGTTTTATTTTTCTCGCGTACCCCATAGTGTGGGATATCGTTAGATAGGTCTTTAAAAAGTATGGTGGGTTTGTGAAAATAACTTTACGATTAAGAGATCCGTTTGTGAAATATTAAGCTTTAAAGTGCCAATTTTCGTTAGAAATTAGTGTTTCCCCCCCTCTAAAATCTAAACTATTGGGTTTGGAGGTGTGAAAAAATGCGCGGTAGTAGTAGGTACATTTATCAAACTTAAAAGGAAAACTATCATAGCTAAGTAGGCGTTACAAGTTTTCGAGTAGGTAATAGACGTAATAGTCGACCAACTTAAAAAATGTATTCGATGAAGAAATAATAATCTTTTTTTTTTTTTTGTAAAAATACCATTGAAAATTACTTTATATAACGTTGTTAGCTGTGTCAACTACGAAACCCTACATTGCGCGTGACCCGACACGCACTTGGTTGGTTTGTTTTTGATCTAGTGCATAAATCATTATAGCACGTCCATTTATTTTGTCTATAGCAATACGCTCTGTAATGTCCAATGCTATTCAGATCGTCTTTTGGTCCTGAATTCAATAATACCGTTAAACATAATCACAGGGAGTCTTTTCTAAATAGCAAATTAATTGTAGTACATACTTGCTATACCAATTTGACAGGCGCAAGTGCAAATATTTATTTTCAAATTACTCATTATCCAAACGTTGGATTTAAGTTTTTATTAAGGTATTGTAAGGTACTAAACAGGTAGATTTATATGACAATGAATCCATACACAAACAATTGGTTTTTCATTCAGAAACAGAAATACACCCGCCATCTTGACGTCAGGTTGGCGGCTCACTTCATTTTTATAATAACTCTGCATTCAAAGAGGTACTTTCATTATTATTATTGGTAGATTTAGGTAGAATTAAGGTAGATTTGACCCATATTTGTTTTATGCTGATTTGCAACATTACACCCGCCATTCTGATGCACACGGAGCCTTCACTATAATCCAGAGAAGGCAGCAAAGATTATAATAGCATGTTGTACTCTTTATAATATGTATAAAGATCAATTTTCCGGTAAGTGCACATGGTTTTATTCTGATATTTTGGGACGTTAGTACCTACAATTATACATTAATAATTATCATACCTTTTGCAGATCTTGAAGAAATTGAAATGGAAAATAGCAACAACCAACCAGTAGAGGAGGATGTCAATGATTTAGATTTCCTTGCCGAAGCAAGGACAATAAGACAGTCTTTAATAAGAAACCATTTTACATAGTTAGTAAATAAAACCAGATAGTTTTACCATTTGTGTTTTTGTCTTTTATTAAGATAAATAAAACCCTACACTAACCACTAACTACAATAAAATAACAACCTTAGGTAAAGCTTAAATCGAGCCTTAAGATGACAGTTGGTGGTTTGGAACACATTGCAGGAGACAGCTGTACACTTTACAGGTAACTACAGGTAACTCAACAGGTACTGCCACCTGGCAGTACCTCGTTTTCTTCAGAATTCATGGGTGGCAAGACCTCCGTGACCTCTGGCACAGTGAGAGCAAAACCCTGAAAAAACCAAATAGAATTAAGAAACAATCATTATGTGAGAAGGGCCGTGTTGGCCGAGTAGGAGGTACTAACTAGGCTAGTGCTAGCCCAGAAGAAATCAAGAACCATCTATCCTGAAACGTCCAGACATCGATGCTTTGTTATGATGGCCCCCCCACACTTTTGTCATACAAGCCAAAACCATCAAAAATGGCATATTTACTATCTTCTTGCGATGAAGAGGAGTCGACTCCGAATCAAAAAAACCACGCATGATTGAGTTCTAAAATAGCACAAAAGGTGGCGTGGACACGTTTGACCAAATGTGCTCAGTAATGACATGCAGCAGAAAAACTAATCTTATTTAATGAAAAACTTTTTGGACAAGCTTATTTACAAGCAGCCACAATGCTCACGGCCATAAATGGATTTCGCAAATGTGGTATATGGCCATTAGATAAAAAGGTTTTCACGGATGCTGATTTCATAGCTGCAGAGACGATTAACACAGAAAATCTGGCAAGAGAAGAGCTAAATGTGGAAAATGTTTCATCAACTCAAACATCCGAACCAGTGAGTTGTGAGTCTGTGGCCATCCGCAGCCGAAACCGCCACGTTTCTGAGTCGCTCCGCACGAAAAAATATAGTGTTTAATGTGTTAATATACAGGGTGTCCAAGAACCTGGCGTCCAACTGGATTCCCACGATGCCCCAAGTTCTAACAGTACTCAGAAAAATATTTTAAAAAATCCACCCCATGTACTTACAGAATTATACTGATTTCAAAAAAAAAGGGGAAATGAGCACCCTGTGACATACTTTTGAATGCTGTGACTGCTAATGCTGATAATTTCGATATTTCTTGGAGGTTTTGTAATCTAGGGTATTGCTGTGTCTAAATAGAATGTAAAAATAAAGTACTTATTGTACCATTTTAAAATAAAATATTATTTTAACTAAAGGTGATATGGAAAATTATTGAATTTCGCAACTTTGACCGACTGTAGTGTAAAAAAAATGTACCAAAATAGTATGGCAAGTGACGTCAAATTTTGACGCGTTTATTCCTCTTTTTAAAAAGGTATAATACTTACACATTAATTTGAAAAAAAAAATTTTGATAATATTTTTACTCAACAACCCAATTTTTACGAAGTGCCTACCTACTAACGGTAACTGTCGGACCCTTTCTTATCTTAGAAACTGTTATGTTACTACTATTATTTACTTCGGTTCCAAGAGTGAGCAAGAAGGAAATACACACAGGTAGATGGGTTCCCAGTAGAATAAAAGCAAAGAATGTTAGTTTAAAGATATTTTATTACAATAAATGTTCAAAATGTTGACCACCCGCGGCAATACAAGCTCTCACTCTCCTTAAAAAGGACCGCTTTATGTTTCGCGAGTAACTTTTTTGACGTATCACCTGCACTGCTTGTGTTATCTTCTCACGAAGGTCAGCGATGTCATTAATGGGCTTCGCATAAACGAGCTCCTTCATAGTTCCCCAGAAAAAAAAAATCCAGCGGATTTAAGTCAGGTGAGCGGGCTGGCCACGGGATTGTTCCTGATCGCCCAATCCACCTGTTCGGGTATTGCTCGTCCAAAAACTCTCTATAAAACGCTCACCTGACTTAAATCCGCTGGATTTTTTTTTCTGGGGAACTATGAAGGAGCTCGTTTATGCGAAGCCCATTAATGACATCGCTGACCTTCGTGAGAAGATAACACAAGCAGTGCAGGTGATACGTCAAAAAAGTTACTCGCGAAACATAAAGCGGTCCTTTTTAAGGAGAGTGAGAGCTTGTATTGCCGCGGGTGGTCAACATTTTGAACATTTATTGTAATAAAATATCTTTAAACTAACATTCTTTGCTTTTATTCTACTGGGAACCCATCTACCTGTGTGTATTTCCTTCTTGCTCACTCTTGGAACCGAAGTAAATAATAGTAGTAACATAACAGTTTCTAAGATAAGAAAGGGTCCGACAGTTACCGTTAGTAGGTAGGCACTTCGTAAAAATTGGGTTGTTGAGTAAAAATATTATCAAATTTTTTTTTTTCAAATTAATGTGTAAGTATTATACCTTTTTAAAAAGAGGAATAAACGCGTCAAAATTTGACGTCACTTGCCATACTATTTTGGTACATTTTTTTTACACTACAGTCGGTCAAAGTTGCGAAATTCAATAATTTTCCATATCACCTTTAGTTAAAATAATATTTTATTTTGAAATGGTACAATAAGTACTTTATTTTTACATTCTATTTAGACACAGCAATACCCTAGATTACAAAACCTCCAAGAAATATCGAAATTATCAGCATTAGCAGTCACAGCATTCAAAAGTATGTCACAGGGTGCTCATTTCCCCTTTTTTTTGAAATCAGTATAATTCTGTAAGTACATGGGGTGGATTTTTTAAAATATTTTTCTGAGTACTGTTTGAACTTGGGGCATCGTGGGAATCCAGTTGGACGCCAGGTTCTTGGACACCCTGTATAGTGTTAATATAGTCGCATAAAGTGGTTTTTTAGCTCAAATATACCCGTGTTATATATCCAAAGAAGCGCAAAGTGAAGGCGCACACGGCAGTGAAAACCGCGCACCAATCAGTGAAGTTTTCACCGAGTTATCTCGAAAAAAGTGTTTTTTCCAAATTTTTGAATTTTCAAAGTGGATTTTCTCGGAAACTACAGCGACTACCTATACTTTTTCTGGTGCCTCCTGAAAGGCCTTCAGAAGGGCTACAAGCGGACACCCTTTGCCTTTTAATTCCGCGAAGGATCGCGGAATAAAAGGCAAAAAAACAAGTACCACGTGGCCACGAGGTCAGTGACCCGAGGCCGCTGGACACCAACTGACGACGGGAATACCTGGACCCTAGGAGAACCATACCGGAGGCACTTTTGGAACTCAGAAAAGTTAAGTTTTGACGGAGATATAGACTTATTTAACTTTTGTGTTTTTTCAAAAATTCATAAATTTTTCAAAAGATCTGTAACATATATTTTAAAATCGGTTTATTGTAAGGATCCGGGTCCTCTACCCCTATGCAAAATTTTGGCACATGTTTATCAATTGGTTTTTGAATTATTTAGTTTTTAAAATTTGTAGGTTAAGGTCCTTGTTTATATGCCTACGGATTGTTATGAAAACTTACCTGACTTCACACAATGTTTAAGCAAAATAGGTTCTATCATTGAAGATAACAGAGACACAGACGCTATATATATGTTAGGTGATTTCAATGCTCACCCTAAAGAACTATTTTGCAATGAGCTATTACATTTTTGTAAGGATCAAAAATGGATATGTGCTGATATGAATATGTTAGGCGCTGAATCAGACACCTTTACATTTGTCTCTGAAGCTCATGGTTGTGCGAGATGGCTGGACCACTGCGTAGTGACTGGTGCTGCGCTGCCATCTATCAGTCGTGTATGGGTAGATTATGGGGTCAAGTGGTCTGACCATTTCCCACTTTTCATAGAATGTAACTTGGGTAGGGTTAATTCTAAGATTGACTCAAGTATGACATTACCTACTAACAGAATTATATGGGGTGAGCGTAATAGTAGCCAAATTGCATATTATCATCAGATATGTAACACTCAACTGAAGGAAATTGACTTTCCGGTACAGCTCACCCATTGTTGTGACGGGATGTGTTCTAACTTAGAGCATAGAGTTTTGTTAGAGAACATGTATGTGAACATTGTCACCATTCTAACAGAAGCGGCGGCATCTTCTTTTGAGCGAGGGAAAGCACGGAGGAGAAATGGTTATGTTGCTGGGTGGAATAAGCATGTAGCACCTTTCCACAGAGAGGCCAGGCTGAAGTTTTTAGCTTGGATTGAAAATGGTAAACCAACCAGGGGTACATTTTATGATGATATGTGTGAGAGCAGGAAGTCCTTTAAAAAACAGCTAAAGTGGTGTCAAGACAGACAAAACCAGATCAAAATGGACATTCTTGCCTCTCATCACACCGCCAAAGACTTCAAACATTTTTGGAAGCAAACAAATAAATTAAATGCAAAGTCTGGTCTCCCTGTGAGTGTGAATGATGTTAGTGATCATACCAGGATCGCTAATCTTTTTAAAGATCACTTTAGGGTTCATCCAGCATCGGACTCTGCCGTATGTGGGTCGAATAATGTTGAGACTGTCGTACGCAAGAGAGCTACAAGTTTTAAATCCACTGATGTACGAAAAATTATTCAGACCATGCAAAGAGGGAAATCTCCTGGGCATGACAGTCTCAGCATTGAACATATGAAATATGCGGGTGTTCATCTGCCGCGTGTGCTCTCCATGTTTTATAATTTGTGTTTGTGTCATGGTTACTTACCTGACGATTTAACTCGGACAATAGTAGTGCCGATTATTAAGTGCAAAACTGGAGATGCATCGGACAAGAACAACTACCGGCCCATCTCATTGGCGACAATAATAGCAAAGATACTTGACGGTCTGATTAATGACAGAATTATGCAACACGTCGAACTGCACGATGCCCAGTTTGGTTTCAGGGCTGGGCTTTCGACGGAGAGTGCGATCTTGTGTCTTAAGCATGCTGTCAGCTACTATACGGAGAGGAAGACGCCGGTATACGCCTGCTTCCTGGATTTATCCAAGGCCTTTGATACCGTGTTGTATGATAGACTTTGGTGCAAGTTGGAGGCTTCAGGTGTGCCGGCTGAAATCGTCTCTATATTGAGAAACTGGTATCAATGCCAGCGAAACCAGGTGAGATGGGCGGGGGCATTGTCGGATGCATACGGCATGCAGTGTGGTGTGCGGCAGGGTGGCATAGCATCTCCTCTGTTGTTTAACCTTTATGTTAATGAACTCATCGGGGAGCTCAGCAGTACTCATACGGGTTGTTTTGTGGATGGAGTTAGCGTCAACAACATCAGTTACGCAGATGATATGGTACTGTTGGGTCCGTCGGTGGGCTCAGTCCGCAAATTAGTCACGATTTGTGAAGCATATGCGACGGAACATGGATTGAGATACAACTCCAAAAAGAGCGAAATTCTCGTATTCAAGAGTGGGAAAGTTAAACCAGTCCATGTTCCGCCTATTATGCTCAATGGCGCCGCTCTAAGGGTGGTGAGTAGTTTTAAATATTTGGGGCACATTATAACCGAGGACCTTAAGGATGATGCGGACATTGAAAGGGAACGTAGAGCACTGGCAGTCCGGGGAAACATGCTTGCTCGCAGGTTCGCTCGCTGCTCGAGGGAAGTTAAAATCACTCTTTTCAAGGCTTTCTGTCAGTCCTTTTACTCGAGCAGCCTTTGGACAAACCACACCCAGCGGGCTGCCAGTTCTCTGCGAGTTCAATATAATAACATCTTTAGGATGCTGATGCAGCTGCCTCGCTATTGCAGCGCATCTGGGATGTTCGCAGAGGCGCGCACGGATGGCTTTCATGCGATTATTCGTAAGAAAGTCGCTTCCCTACTCCAGCGGACGCGAGGCAGTAGCAACAGCATCCTGAAAATGATTGTTGCACGAACAGACTGTCCTATTCAAAACAGATGGATGCATATTATGATGGGCTCCATCAAATTTAATTTAATTTATAATTAAACTGTAATATAATAACTTAATAATTTCTTTTTGTATTATAATTTTAATTTATGTGAGTAATGATCTATGTAATTGGTTTTAATTGTGTATAGTATTGTAATTTAATTTCATGTAACCTATGGATATTTTATCTGAAATAAATGAATAATAAATAAAAATAATAAAAATAATAATAAACGTGGTACCCCTAAATAAGTAAGTAGAATTTTTATTTCAATTTATTCGAATTTTAAATAATAATTTTATATATTGTTGAGTAGGCAACACTATTATTCGCCCAACGATTTCAATATTTGTGTCCTAATAAGGAAATGCGTCCCATCCGTACATTTAATTGGTTGGTGGGCGTAACCCAAGCATAGCGCGATGCGTCGGATGGGACGCATTTCCTAGAAAAAACCGTTTGACAAAAATGTCAGTCGAACAGAAACGATCAATGCGTGCGGACGTCAAAATTGTAAAATTATAAATAAATGTGCTGTTGATTATCAAAAGTTTTATCCATCTACAACGAACCCTGCACCTGTAGGTAACAAACTGGTGGTCCTTCGAGCTGGATCCGGCCTAACAGCGTTTGTGATAGTGGGAAGAGCAATGATGGTAGGTATTGATGTCGAATTGTCATCTGAAATCATCCATCAGTCCTATTCTCTGTTCGGGAGGTATGTCACAGCAGCGAACGCCGCTGAGGTCTTTGATCGTTGGCTGGTTGACATCCCAGAACATGCATTGCGTCTTCGATTGACTCTGACTCAAGTTACTGGATATAGATATAGGATATAGATATGGTCATTTTCGGACCTGTGAATCGCAAAGAAAGGGAGGACCCGAAAGCCAAATGCCTTTGTTATTAGGCCAGTCCATACTAGTAGCCTCGTCCGCAGGATTCGATTCTGACGGAACCCAGTGCCAGTCGCCTCGCTTTGAAACACTATCAATTTCGGCCAACCTATGAGACACATATTTTTGGTAGTCCTGCGCATTAGAATTTATCCACATAAGAACTGTTTTTGAATCAGTCCACAAATACTCATGCGAGACCCTAATATCAATTTCCGACTTAACAGTTACCGCCAATCTACATGCTAACACTGCGGCCTGAAGCTCGAGTCGGGGAATAGACACTACCTTAACCGGTGCTACCCGTGCCTTACCTAATACCATCCTACAGACCCTATTACCCGATTCGTCGGTACCTACCAAGTATGCTACTGCCGCGTATGCTTTTTCGCTAGCGTCCCCAAATACATGTAAGTCAACGTCAGTCAGTCGGAGACCGTACCATCGATGTACGGCTACATTTCTCAAAGCCTTACCACTGGAACCAAGTCGAGGCGTCAGGGTCCTTGATGACGTCATCCCAGGATATTCCAGATTGCCAGACACGTTGCATCAGCACCCGCGACTGTATCACGCATGGATACACTAGTCCCAGTGGATCGAAAATACTCATTATAAATTTAAGAAAGTCGCGCTTAGAGGGCGTTACCCGGCCTTCTACCAAATCGCTTGGTAAACGTTTAAATGATAGGTCAAATTTCATACAGTCACTTTCCGGGCACCAGATCATGCCTAGTGTGCGTTCACTCTCCGATCTATCTAACTTAACTCGACCCGGCACTACAGCTGGCAGTCTCTCTCGTAGCTCTGGTGAGCTTGACACCCACCCCCTGATATCAAAACCGCCCGCTCCGAATTCCTCTGCGTTCTTATTCAGTATATACATAGCCGACGTAGGCGAGGAGGCCGCACCGAAAATCATTACATTCATAGCGTAAATGTCAGGGTCATTGACCCGGTGTTTGTGGAGGTCATTGCACTGATCTTGAAAATGCCCTGGGTCTCGCCACAAAAACAGCTGTGCGCCCTGGTCAGTCTCGCGGATTTTTACACGCATAAACATGTCCGCAATATCGGCAGTAAACGCTATTTTTCCCATCCTAAATTTAATTAAAACCCCCATTAGAGAATTTAATAAATCGGGACCGCTTAACAAGTTATTATTGAGCGAGGTACCTTGGTAGGTTGCAGCTGTTAGATTATAACAAAATATGTACATACAGCGCCATCTAGTGTATAGTAATAGTTAGTGTATGTCAGGGTAGAATAAATAAAGTCAGTTGATTACAAACCACCACTGTGTTTTAATAGGTTATGGGCCCAGTCTCGTAAAAAAGTAAAAGTAACATTATAAGTTCAGTGCGTTCCATAGCGATATGTCCACCAATTACTTGGCGAACGTCCCTAAGTTGAAAGGTCGTGAAAATTATGACGACTGGTGTTTCGCGGCAGAAAATGTACTCGTGTTGGAAGGAATGGCGGACTCGGTCAAGGCACCTTTATCGTTGTCAGCTACCCCGGCTCAGAAAGCAGATGATTTGAAGGCGAGAGCAAAACTAATTTTGACCATCGATGCATCTCTTTATGTGCATATCAAGCAAGCAACTACAACGTATGACTTGTGGAAGACATTGAAAAACATGTTCGACGATTCGGGATATTCACGGAAAATTAGTTATACACAACTTCATTAGAAAATTAAAATGTATAGAATCTCATTATTGCTGGAACTCCAAGACAGCAGAGAGAAAATACCTTCCTTCCGAATTAAATATTGCTAAGCTGTACAAAATGTACAAAACAAGTGAAGATGCTCATCCTCAAGTAAAGAAGTCATATTTCCGTCGCATCTTACAACATTGGATTCGGTTCACCCCAAACGGACGTCTGTTCCACTTGCCTGGAACTTTCTGAAAAAATTAAAATAGAAACAGATCCGGTGTAAAAAAATCAGCTGATGTCTCAGAAACGCGTTCACACTCTCAGAGCTAAAGCTTTCTTTGAAAAATTACGAGAGTCACAGGACGATATAAAAATAATTTCCTTTGATTGTCAAAAGAACTTACCGCTTCCAAAATTACCGGATCAGTCAACTTATTATAGTCGCCAATTGTATTACTACAATCTTACAATGGTTGAAGGCACTTCGAAAGATACCCTGTCTCCTCGCAACGTTTTTGCATATTTTTGCACTGAAAATGAACTTCATAAGGATTCAAATCTTATTGCATCTGCAGTATACCACAGGTTGAATGTAACAGATAAAACCGGAATCTCTAGCATTCGTTTGGTCGCCGACGGCTGTGGTGTTCAAAATAAGAACTGCATAGTCATGGGGGCCTGTTGTAAATGTTTGGTAGAAAACCCTGCAATCAAATCAATTGAATTGGTATTTCCGGTTACAGGCCATTCATTTATGCCGGCTGATCGACAGTTCGGTGTGATCGAAAAAAAACTCAAGAAGATAGAAGTCATGACACACCCGGACGAAATAACAGAAATACCTAATAAAGGAATCTTCGAGTGTTGTAAAATTGGGAACTGAGTGTGTTGTGAGTGATTGGAGAAAGGCGGTGAAAAAAGTGCTGAAACTGACGACTTCGTGGTCAATTCCCTTTAAAAATTGCAAGAGATTCATACTGAGAAAATCCAAACAAGCTGGAAACGTACTAGTACGAGGAGAATTAAACTATAAGACTGATACCCAGTTTTTGACATCGCGCGAACACGCGATGGTCGCATCGCTCGCATCGCGCATTCGCGTTCTATTAGGACAACGCCTAAGTCGCCCGCTAAACACCACTGAGCTCGTACGCGTCACGCTTCCTACAAGCGGACGCGCAATATACGAATACGCAATTTAAATTGAGTAGATAAATTTCAAACTGCCATAAGTCCACAAACAACAAAATTCGATTTTATGGTTTTATCGTATTCGTCTTTTAAATGTCAATTTACCAGAACACTTCAAAATCCCATAAGTGTCAGGGATCAGTTTGAAAAACACCGTTAAATATATAAGTTTTTTTCAAATTCTAATAAGTCCTCAATGAGAACATTTCAAATTACCACATGTCCATTGTGACCAACCACCGTATATATAAAAGTACTCTGTGGCTTGCAGGGAGCACGGTGAGCGCACGTTGATTTCGGTAAAGAGCGCACGCGCACGCGATTTGGACGCACGATCTCGAATTGAAGTTTTTAGAAACTTACCAGTGTTATCCTATAATATGGCATCCTAAATGTCCTGAACATAAGGATAGAAACAAAGTACACGACGCACGACGCGTGGAATGAAATAAGTGGAATCTTGAATATATCGATCAAAGAATTAAAGAGCAAGAAAAACTCCCTCATGACTACTTTTAGGATGCATAAACGAAAAATAAAATCATCAGAACAATCAGGAGCCGGATCTGATGATATTTATAAGCCGATATGGTTTGTTTTTAGTTTGATGGATTCTTTTTTGGGGGATATCATCGATAGTAACAGCAACAAAACAAAAAACACAATAACCGTAAGTGGATATTATTTATTTTTATTGTTCTTTACTGCTAGAATCGAAGTTTATCAATATGTCACATGTCCAAAAATATATTTTTTTTCTGTGGCAAACAATTCTTCTTTAGTATAGTTTTATAGAATTTCCCTAATATACCTACGTAGTTTATACATGTACAGGTTTAATGAAAAAAAAATCTAACTACATATTGATAAACTTCAATTAAATTACAGAAGTTACCTACAAAAATATTTTGTAAACTCTTCCCTAACTTCTATTGCGTTACTCTTGGTAAATTACGAAGAGCGCCGTTTTCGTCTATTTCATTTCTCCATGATCCTGATTGAACTAGCATGTAATGTTGTTATTGTCGTATATGTCCATGGTACCTGGAGGTGTATAAACTTGAGACGAGGTTTTACTTTTTCTTAGGTAGTTGTGCAATAGTATACAGGTCAAAGTAATAAGTGTAACTTTTTCGGGACACAGCGCAAATGGCTTTCTAAAAATTCTAAATTTTGTACAAAGTACTCCGAACGTATTTTCAACAATCACTCGTGATCTTGATAATTTTTCATTAAATATACGCTTCGGATTTCCATTCCGATCCGATCCATAATATTATGTATTCCAGGGTACGGTTTCATGACATTTTTGTGAAGTGCAAATGCACTGTCTGCTAGTAATACGTAGGGTATATTTATATCAGAACCTGGTAATGGATAAATGTAAAGGTAAGGTCTGGTCCTGGTCAGGTAAATTGAGTGCTTCTGTTGCAATTTTGCTCCATAATTCAGTGTCCCGAAAAATACCTCCATCACTCATTCGACCATTGCTTCCTATGTCAGCAAAAATGAAATTGTAATTACTATCTAGTATCTACTAAGGCGAGGAGAACAATACTAAAATCTTTTTTGTAATTGTAATATTCCGATCCTGAATTGGCAGGGCATTCTATAACAACATGCTTTCCGTCTAATGATCCAATGCATCGGGGAAATTTATTTCTGTAGCCTTTTTCTATTTCAATCCATTCTTCTTTTGATGATGGTATCTGTAAATAATTAAAATAGATTAGAATCCATACAAACAAACTATTTTAACAGGTACTTTGGTTTATTTCACAGATCCAAGAAACTGATTGTAGTCAAGATTACGTAGAAGGGTCTCAGGTATCAGTGAATGAAGACAGAAATATCACAATTAATGAACCCACACCAGGACCATCTAATACTTTGCAAACAAATCGCCGACGTAAAAACCCTCCAGAATTAATAGAAGCTGGAAAAACTATGAACAATGCGCTTAATACTCTTAATGCAGTATTAAACCAAAGAAGTGACAATAATTTTGCCCATCAAGAAGATGAGTGGTGCGATCTTTATGGCAGAATGTTAGCAAAGAAACTAAGAAAATTTCCAGAACATGAAAGAGTGAATGACATGTATGAACTCGATGGGACGATCATTCCTCTACTTTCACGCAACACTTCACATAGACATGTTACAACACCTTCACCACTTTCTGCTCATAGTTCTTACTCTGAACCTATTTTCTCCACTAAAATGAATCGACTACACTCCAGTCCGATTTCGTATTCAGAACCAACTGAGCATTATTTATTTGAAGACAGACCATTATCTACCCCAGCATTATCATATTATATGTCACCGTCTCAACCATATCAACAACATCTGTCACAGCAACAACCGTCTCAACAACTTCTGTCACAGCAACAACCGTCTCAACAACATCTTGCACGTGTAACTGTCTCCGGTCGCTGAAAAGCGTAAAGTTACACCTAATCTCATGTCAGGAGGAATCACATCCAAAATTCACCTAAACGCATCGGTGATTATAAAACTTTTCAGGCGTTCACAAATGTAAAACCACATAAAATACTGCACCCTGCACAAACCAGATGGCTATCGTTGAACTGTGTCGTGAATAGATTGTTGGAACAACTTCCAGCTATAAAATTATATTTACAATCAGCAGTGCTTACAGATCGTCTTCTTTCAGCTCAAAGCATTTTGACAAAAGCCATGGAACCGACAACGGAATTATACTTGGAATTCCTACGATTTGCTTTACCAATATTCACAGATTTGAATAAAGAAATGCAGGCAGAAAAAACAAAGTTGTACTTATTATACAATCAGATCTACACAGCATATGTGACAATTTTAGAATGCTTTATAGAACCGGTTTATTTAGAACTAACAGAAGAAGAGATAAATAAAGCCAAAGATATTTTAATTGCAGAGGAAGAAAAAATATTAAATGTTGATGTAAATGACGTGCGAATGAATCCATTTGCCATTAATGGAAACATATGTTGGAGGTACCAAATTTAATTCGATTGAAAAGAGACACTCGAGAGTTGGATGACGATCAACCGTCTAATTTTTTCAAGAAATGTAAAGAGTTTTACATTGAGGCAGTAGCCCAAATCAAACGAAGGTTTCCTTTTGCTTATAAAGAACGTCAGGCACTAAAGTGTTTGCAGATGTTAAACCCTCAAGCGATTTTAGGTCATGATTTGAGCAAAAAACATATTATAACTACAATTTCTGATTTATTATATTATTTTCCAAGTATTTGTCCAGAAAATATAACAGAATTGGATAGAGAATGGAGAACTCTTCGCAAGACCAGTTTTAATTTTGACGAGACAGAGACGCCTAGTGTTGAAAAATTTTGGTGGCATGTTTCCGAATTTAAAAAAGGCGACGGCTCTGCAATGTTTCCACCAGGGATGTTACGGAGCTTCGACTCCGACTCCGATAAGTCGGAACTTCCGATTGTTATTACACCTCCGGCTCCGACTTCGGTTCCGAAAATCTTAAATCGGAGGTTTTAATCGGAGGTCGCAGCATAGCAAACGGCGACCGCGGCCTATGTCAACCGATACAAACAGGTTCATACGTGTCGCGACAGGACACGCCCCTCCTGCGTCCTGCGTGCATTCTATCGTCGATTATTTTTTTTACTTGTTCTTACGCACGTGTCGCGAATAGTCATTTTTTGCGGCTGTTTTTGTTTTGGACAATGAAACCAAAATCAAGCATTATTTGGAACTACTTCATTGAAGTGTGTTCAGATTCGGCAGTGTAAACTGTGTATGAAGACATATTCAAGAAAGGGAGGTACAACAACTTCGTTAAAAGGTCATTTAAAGTCTGTGCATGCCACTGAGTACGAAGAATTAATTAAATTAGAAACTGAAAAGAAAAATACAGTACAGCCTTCGACTTCAATGCCTCTTCAAGAAATTAAAAAACAAATTACTCTAAAAGAAATTTTAATGAAGAATCAAAAATGGTGTAGTTCTAATGCTAAATCAATGGAAATTGACAAATTGATTTCGGAAATGATTGCTCTCCAAGATCTTCCCTTCAATTTCGTGGAAGGTATTGGATTTCGGCGACTTCTACAGTTCATTGTTCCGAATTATCAGTTAAGGGGAAGACAGTTTTTTACTGAATATATTTGTGGTGAGTTATATTCAACATTAGCAAAAAAAATAAATGATTTGCTTACACAATTTGAGAAAATCTCATTTATAACAGACATTTGGACCGAACCATGTTCGAATGTGTCGTTATTAAGTCTGACAGCGCACGGCATAAATTAAGATTTTAAAAGGTTAAAAGTTATTTTAAAATGCCATACATTTGACGGAAGGCATACAGGAGACCTTATTCAAGAAAAAATCGTCGTTTCAAAGGTAAAACACACTAAGTGACATTTTGACCCAGAATGAGATTTTACTACTTTTGCTTCTTTAAAAAGAAAATCTACGATAAGAAAAAATCACCAAGTGCGTATTGTGCTATGGAGCACAATACGCACTTGGTGATTTGACAAAACTGTGAAGTGAAAAAAGTCTTTACCTCCAAATCCGCTGTAATCCCTTTGCAGGTAAAACTCATTTGGCACTTAATTAATTTTGCCTGAAATCTTCGTTTTAGGTCAGTCCTATAGTTAAGGCATGTAAAACTCATTATGTCGATAGTGAACTTTACCTGGCAACTCTATCGTAACATTTGTCACTTGTGAATTGACATTTGGTTTGGAGGTTATAATTGAATGTTGGCGGCAGACACAATAATATTGCAATATTATTGCAGTTTCTTTCGATTTTACATTATTTTTCACATGAAAATTGGTTTTAATTGTCATAATGAGTGATTACCGAAACAAGAGGGGTAAAGAACTAGTTGCTCTCGCATTGTCGGACTCCATGGCGCAGCAAGAACTTGTAAGTTTTTTTAGATGTTGGTTTTTTTGATAATAATAAGTTTAACTTGGTTTCCCATTTTAATTTAATTAATCTCTAGCTAATATTGATTAAAACATTACAGAACTACCACTCTATACTGGAAGCGCAGCGTGACTTATTCGAAACTTATACCGAGCATGTTGAATTGGATGGTCAAAGAGATGCTGAAGTCGAAATTCTAAATAAATCAGGATGTATTATTATAGAGGTAAATCTGAGTGACTATGTATTACTTAATACTTACCTACTGCATAATATTATGAACATGGAAAAAAAGATTTCATTACCTATATAAATGTCATTCATGTGTTATTTTAATACAGAAACAAATTGAAAATGTTCAAAAGTGCAACAAGGAAAATGTTCAACCAGGGGATATTAATATAACGTCAGTCAGTCAATCTTTTGATCCAGAAGGAATTAATAATGAAGATGTAAGTACCTACCCATCACATTCATAAATTAATCAATTATTTTTTTGCTGATCGACAGTTTTGTAGCTGGTCCCTCTGACGTTACCCAGTAGTCTTACCTTTTAGCTTTTTATTTTTGTAACATGTGATTCGTATTTCAACAGGTTGTTACAAACAGTGCTAAGGAGTATGACAATGATAATGTTTCCAACACAGGAATTGTCCCGATGGAGTCTGAAGTTGAAGCCCCAATTATTTCAGGAAAATGAAATAATTGGGAAAATGAAATACTGAAAATGTGAGTATTTAAAGTTATATTATTATATTTTCCTGTTACACTTTTCTACTTTCTAGTTGCAATATATCGGGCTTAGAGCAATTATCAACAATTACTTTTTTTTTCAGAGAGTTATCTATACTTATAATAAATCTGTAGAGAGGTCAATTCTGTACATGAAATATATTTCCAAAATAACTATCAGGGGGTGATTAGGGATTGATACTGATGCCAAAAATGCAATCAGTAACATTTTTGTCTGTCTGTCTGTCTGTCTGTCTGTCTGTCTGTATAACCGTTATAGAAACAAAAACTACTCGACGGATTTTACAATTATTACAATTACAATTATTTTTCATACTCCTGAGCTGGTTATAGTATACTTTTCATCACGCTACAATCAAAAGGAGCAGAGCAGTGAAGGGAAATGTTGGGAAAACGGGAGAAGTTACTCCATTTTTTAAGCTTCCGTCGCGTGTGCAACTTTAATGGTTAAAGCTACACAAAAATCATGTATGACGGAAATGTTCTCCTTAAAATTATATAAAAAATATCCCACGACAGCATATGTCTATCTTTTATGGTTGACTTACAATAACACGTGTAACTCCCGATAGCTTAGCAGTTCGAAGCTTTCTGATTATATGTGTCTACTCTTACGTTTATAACACTCTCAGTCATCCCTCATTAAAAAAGTTAACATTATTAACTATTCCATAAAAAAAGAATCATAGAAATCGTGTGATACTACGCAAACGGACCCACCGTGGGTAAGGGTTAATTTTAATGCAGTTACAAATCTATGGAATTGTACGAATTGTACTCCAAAAATCAGCAATTGTACTAGAAGGGGTCAAAAAAAGCTGTGAAAAAAAACGTTTTATATAAAGACATTCTGTAGTATATTTAGTATCAGCATTGCACCCGTGCGAAGCCCGGGCGGGTCGCTAGTTTCAAATAACAGAACAAAGCTTGTGGATTATCCTTTAGAAACAGATGATGAGATGGATGACTTCAGTGCAGCATCTGATGACGATCCTTGTTACCAGCCACCTCAAGAAACCGAAGATAAAATATCTGACATTTCTGATTATGAGATAGAAGAGGGTAATGTTAGCAATTTAACAAGATGTAGACAAAGAAATACCGCAAATTGGAAAGCCAATATGACAAAAAAACACCGAGCAGAATGTCTACCATATAAAAACAAGAAAAAGGAATGTGAAGCTAAAAGCTCAAAACCAGTTGATTGCACAAAATGTAGATTTCAGTGTACTCTATTTTTCACAGAAGAAGATAGAACAGCATTATGTAAAACTTATTGGGGATTCGCAGATTACAATAGACAGAAAGATTTTATATTAAAGTATGTGATTGTGGTGGCACCTAAACGTAGACGAAAAGAAAGATCAAGTGAGAATCGTACGTTATCTAAAATATATTATTTAGAAAATGCTGGTGGTAAGCACAGAGTGTGTGCTAATTTCTTTGAAAAGACTCTAAATAATTCAAATGGACCTATAAATACGGCCATAAAGGGCGCAGGTCCAACAGGATGTTTCTCTGGATCAGACAAGAGAGGAAGAAAAATACCAGGAAACAAGACCAGTGAAGTAGATGTTTCCTTAGTGAAGGAGCACATTGAAAGCTTTCCTGTAATGGAAAGTCACTATGTTAGAAAACAAAGTCAAAAATTGTACCTTGAAAGTGGTCTGTCTATTCTTAAAATGTATGAGCTATATCAATCATTTTGTTTGGAAAGGAATGCAACACCTGTAAAGCAATGTACATACAGGCGCATATTTTGTAACAATTATAATATCTCCTTCTTCAAACCAAAGAAGGATTTGTGTGCTACCTGTTCCAAGTACAAAGAAGCCAGTTCTGAACTAAAGAGTGACATGGAAACTGATTATTCTTTACATCTTATACGAAAAACAGAATGCCAGGAAGCAAAAGCCATAGACAAGTTAAAAGCCAGCGAAGACCCAACATTTGTAACAGCCACATTTGATTTGCAAAGTGTTTTACAATTGCCATATTCTGATGTTTCTCTATTTTACTATTCAAGGAAAATCTGCGTATATAATTTGACAATTTATTTGGCTAGTGGAGAAGCTCATTGTTATACTTGGAATGAGATAAATGGAAAGAGGGGAAGCAACGAAATTGGTTCCATATTGTTAATGTTTTTGCAGTCGCTGCCTGCTACAGTAACAAGTGTTTCCTTGTTTTGTGATACTTGTGGTGGACAAAACCGTAACCAGCAAGTGGCGGCCGTGTTGTTGTATGCAGTAAAAAAAATTGAGCATTTGAACCAAATTGAACTAAAGTTCCTGGAATCTGGGCACTCACAAATGGAGTGTGATTCAATGCACTCCGCCATAGAGTCCGCAAAGAAACATAAAAGTGCATTTACCATGGTAGATTGGATTAACATTTTCCGTTCTGCTAGATCCCAAAGAGGAAAAAACAAAACCAATGGTGAGTACATAGTGCACCACTTAAAGTATACGGATTTCTTTGATTTACAGTCTTTGGCGTCATCTTCGATAAATAATAGAAATAAAGACGAAGATGGAAATACAATCTCATGGTTGAAGACCAAATCTATAAAAGTCGAAAAAGGATCACCAGAGATACTGTTCTGTCGGTATGATCATTCTTCAGAATACAAGAAGGTAAACGTAACTACGTTTACCTTCTTGTATTCTTTTACCAACTGGTAGAGGTCGCAGAAGAACAGCTGCAACTCTAATTTTAAATCCTGCATATTCTGACCTACTGCCAATATCTACGAAAAAGAAAGCAGACTTGGTTAAACTTGTAAATGCTGGCCACATACCAGAGGAACTTCATCCATGGTACAAGAATTTACCAGCCATAGATCTTAATGGTCCGGAGCGGTTGCCAGAACCCGACGAGAATGAAAGTGGAGATGAAGATTAACTTCTAATTACTAATTCGATTATACTTTTATAAGATTTAAAACCAAGTTTTTCATTATATAGTACACTATTTTACCTAAAAAGAAAGAGGAAAAAATCATTAAGTACATTTTTCTTATTTACATACAAAATAATAGATTTTAGACAAAAATATAAAAATACTATTATAAAATACATACTTTTACATGTTCACAGAGAGTTTCAGTACCTGTTATCATTCTATTGATTTTTCACACAAAAAAAACGCAAAATCTTAATTATCTCCATTAGTCAATTATGCCACTAAATGAGTTTTACCTTTGAACCGACGAAATAAAGTCGAAAATTCATTGTTTTGTTCGCGATTCTGGATCGAATATGATACGAGCAATGAAACTCGGCGATATACTAGATGCCAATTGCACTGTACACCAATTACAATTGTGTGTACGAACACTGTTAGATTATGATGAAGAAATCAAAGCCTTATTATCGAAATGCAAAAAAATCTCGACGCATTTTAATCATTCCCAAATAGCTCAAACTGAACTGCATAAAATACAAAAGGAACAACTCAACCAAGAATGTTTAAGTGTGATACAGGACTCCTGTAACAGGAGTGTAGTACGCGGTAAGTACGTAATACTTTGTACAATTTCTTTTATCTCGAGATTTTTTCTAATCATTGATTTATCCACACGAATACAATAAATTCGAAAGCGTACATCTCTGTTAAACCTGGATATTTAATCACTAAATTATTTTTTATATTTTGCTTTGGTATACGCACGCGGATGATATTGTGTGTATTAAGTTGAATTTGATATTTATTTCATTTAATGGTTGTAAAAAAATATAAATTTTAACCATTAAGACGCTGCCAGTCGACGATTATTTTTGCTCGAAACGAAAAAAGAAATACTTGTGAACAAGCCACATCTCCTATTTTATAATGTATAGTATATGTGAATAAAGATGTACCCATCTTTAATCACTTCGATAAATAATCCTACCGACCGCTGCAACGATGACAAACACACGCGTGGTCCGCCTTAGCTTTTCGAATAAATTAATGATATAAATTATGTATAATTACTTATCAAAAATCTATCCTAATAGAAATCTAGATCTACATATTACCTATCTTTCACAATAAATCACAAGTTGATTTTAATAGTAGGTATATAAAATATTTCGATCATAAATTCTAAAACGTATCATTTTGAAATAATATTTTTATCGTGAAAAGTTTCTGCTATTATGTTTTCAGCTTAATAGAAATCTAGGTAGGAACCTGAAGTAATATACTTATAAAAATAGGAGATGTGGCTTGTTCAGAAGTATTTCTTTTTTCGTTTCGAAAAAGAGCAATCAGCGACTGGCAGCCTCTTAAGGTAATAAGTGAAATTTTTGACGTTTTGTATGGGCTGAGTCTATCCGGATAAGACGGAAAAAGTGATAAAACTGCATTATCTTCAAAAAACACATTTCACTCTAATTTTTATTATCTATATACATGTCTCCGCTCTATGTTACGATTCAATTACGTTTCTAAAAGTACTTACCTAACCAATACTTCCTTCACAAGTCATCAACTAACAGAAATCCCTAGGAATGACGGAAAACTAGTTCGGAAGCGGTGTTCTGCCTGTTATTCCAATATAAGCAGCTTAAGGCAATCCTTTTCGTGCCAAACAAGTAAACAAAGAGTGCAAGATGTGTAACAAAGCCTTCTAAACCATAAAAACTGATGTGTGTTTGGACAAATATAGTGATTTCAAATGTGTAAATGATTATAATTACGTAAATAAAACTCTGTGATTTTTGTAAAAAAAGATGTTTTTTGTTGCCAGCAAAATTGACCCACATGCACTAAAAAAAACAATAATCACCAAATTTTATTTCGTTTATTTAATTTTGATGATATGTCCTGTCACGTCCCATACAAAAAACTAAATTAGCCTGCCACGTTCTGATATAAAAAATATCGGAATAAGCATCAAAAATTGTGCATATATGATTCACGGGCGTAACAGACCGGGTACAAAAGCGCTCCAATGAATCATATATGATTCATTGGACAGGGAACCTGTTAACTCAGAATTTATATATCTTTTTCTATAATAAATTACAACTGTAGAAGGAAATTTCAAAATCAGTCATCATGCCTATTATGAATGTCATATTTTAGTGGAACCAAATGAGCCTCCTTGAGCCTAAGTAACGTTAGTAAACTAATTGTTTTTTCCTGTACCTACGTACGTTTTCGGCTTGTCTCCTTTTGACATATTTAGATGTATCTAGGACAATGACTTTATCGATGTCATTGTACGAGAAACAAACCGCTATGGGCAGCAAGCAGCTGTATACTACGGCTAATAAATTGTGGGCCGAAATAAATTCAACAGATATTTGGGTATTCTTTGCCTTACTTATGCTTCAAAGCATGGTTATCTTCCCAGTAGCGAAGCAGTACTGGTATCCTAGCTTGGCACATCTGAAATTAGGCGATTTTAATAAAATAATGCCGTATAAAAAGTTTATGCACATAAAAAGGTGCTTACATTTTGTGGAAACACATTTCTTACCACAGCCACTGGAGACAACAGGAAGCTGAAAATGATTTGGCCAGTGATCGAGCATTTAAATAACAAATTTAGCTCGTTATACCTACCCGAGCAGCACATCTCCATCGACGAATCCCTTCTTCTATGGAAGGGAAGATTGTCATTCGTCCAGCTCATAGCCACGAAAGCTGCAAGAGTAGGTATAAAAAGCTATGAGTTATGTGAATCTCGCACTGGCTATCTCTGGAATATGATTTTGTACACCGGCAAAAGCGACAAATTAACCCAATCGACCTAAGACACGCACGATTCGGATGAGCCTGAAGGAGCAACATCAAAAATTGTCTATAACCTTGTACGGCCTTTGCTTAACAAAGACCATACATTGGTAATGGACAATTTTTATAACTCGCCGTTGTTGTCCCGAACGTTAAAAACGAAAAAGACGGACACTATGGGTACACTTAGGTTAAATAGGGAATTTGTGCCAGAAACCCTCAAAAGTTTGACCAAATCAAACACTCGCCCCGGCGAGGTTATATACAGCCAGACAGAGGACATCACCATCTCAGTATGGCACGACTCCAACCTAGTATCCATGATATCGACATATCACCAAGCAGCAGTCGGCGGAAAAGAAAAGTACGGTACTTACAAGTACAAACCCCAGGTTGTGCTGGATTATAACATGTCCATGGGTGGCGTCGACAAGAAAGACCAGATGTTGACGGCGTTTCCCTTGGAAAGAGTGCGCAACCTGATGTGGTATAAGAAGGTGTTCCGTCGACTGCTGAATGTGTCGATATACAACGCGTTCATCATACACAACCATAACAAAAGTGTCAATCAAAGGAACTTTAGGGTGGCCCTGGTCAGAGAAATTCTGGAGAAAATGCAGATGCAAGCACCAGATCCTAGAAGGGAGATAGTATCTGGGCACTTTCCCCAAAAGAATGCTCATAAGAGAGGTGCAAACTTTGCTACAGGAAAAAGCTACAGAAACGCACCGCCTACAAGTGTGATACGTGCGACGTTAATTTATGCATTGAAGGATGCTTCAGAGAATATCATTTGATGCTGTAAGGATTAAATGATTGTCAGCTTTACTTATTGTTATTAATTATAGAAGTTCCTTGTAATGTGATAGATTGCATGATTGTGACTAAGGCTGTCACTGTCATATCACTGAGAAGTTCCTTGTAATGTGATAGATTGCATGATTGTGACTAAGGCTGTCACTGTCATATCACTGAGTTGTCGTTTTGGCCAACACCTATTTTTACTGGTAGAATGAATGACCGATGGTGGTCATTTAAAAATAAAAAAAGGGCGCTTTGAGAGGTGAAGGAAAGAGGCAGCAACTCAGGGAGAACGGTTTTGAGAAGGATCGCGAGAGGATTATTGATTTTGATGTAAAACTAAAAGGAATGCAGAGGAATATAAAAATAAAGATAAAGGACTAATAATGTCAGAGAGTGAGTATTACAGTGTTTTATTTGATAGAAATAACAGTCTGGTACAGAATTAGGTCTAGATGCTTTCATTTCAGAAGTGGGATACGAACATTCACAAAGTTTGTTGATCACACAAAACTTTTTCAAGGTATTGTGCGATTAGTTAGTATGATCTAATATATAAATGAGTCGATTGGAAATCGCTTCGAGGCCATAAAACGCTTTGTTTGCTTGTTGGGGATCGCAATGCTTCCTTGTATCTCTTGTTGTAAGTCTTGTAAAGTTAAACAAGAGTTCGTATCTAGATTCCATAAAAGTTCTTAGGGCCGTACTTGTAAAAATACAGACTGCTCTAAACAGTTTATCATACGATGAAACTGAGAAGTTACTGACTGTTAGAAAGTAATTTTTATAAGACAACCTGTAGCATCGATTTCATTTTTATCAAAGGTTGTGAGATTTTAGGTTAATCAATTTGACTAAGTGTGTACCTATACCTACTTACTTATAAGCTATACTCAGTTTTCATTTGCACACTTTTGCCTGTGATATGAGATCTTCTTAGTTTAGGTGTAGTGTAAATTGTTACATAAAATGATTAGATACTAGTTAGTAATGTGAGTCTTAGCACTAAGTGAATGAAGAAAGATTTCATTTATTTTTTTATTTAGAATTTATTGTTAAATGTTTTATGAGAAACTAGTGAATTGTCCAGGCTTCACAAGGGTGATAAAGGAGTAATTAATTATAAAATTTAAAACACATAGCATTATTAATGTTATTGTTATATGTATTTTTGTTTTGATGACTCGGTGGCAAAACAATGTTTCTCTTTTCTATCATTGTGCGGTTATGAAGGAGTTAATGAATGTGTTTTATATTATGTAAAGATGATTTGTATCACTGGATAATGTGCCCTAAAGAACAGTTCTCTGTCCGATTAATTTTTTTTTGCAATTCATGTGGAAACCCGTGGAATACTTAGACCGTATTCGCCGTCAAGTCCAACGAATACGGGTCTTTGGTCTCCCAAACGAAGCCAGTCATTGACACAGGCAAGGCGCCGAGCTGTCAGAGGGTCATGCACGAGGGATCGCAGCCGAACGCCTATCCGGAAGTCACGACGGGCTGTTCGAGGGTCACGCGCGAGGTACCCCAGTCGGGCGCCTACCCAGAAGTCACGACGGGCTGTTCGAGGGTCACGCGCGAGGGACCGTAGCCGGACGCCTGCCCAGGAGTTGCAACGGGCTGTTCGAGAGTCACGTGCAAGGGACCTCAGCCAGGCGCCTACTCAGGAGTTGCGACGGGCTGTTCGAGAGTCACGTGCGAGGGACCCCAGCCAGGCGCCTACCCAGGAGTTGCGACGGGCTGTTCGAGAGTCACATGCGAGGGACCCCAGCCATGCGCCTACCCAGGAGTTGCGACGGGCTGTTCGAGAGTCACGTGCGAGTGACCTCAGCCAGGCGCCTACCCAGGAGTTGCGCCGGGCTGTTCGAGAGTCACGTGCGAGGGACCTCAGCCAGGCGCTTACCCAGGAGTTGCGACGGGCTGTTCGAGAGTCACGTGCGAGGGACCCGGGCCAGGCACCTACCCAAGAGTTGCGACGCGCTGTTCGAGGGTCACGCGCGAGGAACAGTAGCCGGACGCCTACCCAGGAGTTGCGACACGCTGTTCGAGGGTCACGCGCGAGGAACAGTAGCTGGACGCCTACCCAGGAGCTGCAACGGGCTGTTCGAGGGTCACGCGGGAGGGACCTCAGCCGGACGCGTACCCAGGAGATGCGACGGGCTGTCCGAGCGTCACACGCGAGGGACCTCAGCCAGGCGCTTATACAAGAGCTGCGACGAGCTGTCCAAGAGTCTCGCGCGAGGGACCGCAGTCGGACGCCTATCCAGGAGCTACGACGGGCTGCCCGAGGGTCACACTTGAGAGACCGCAGTCAGACGCATATCCAGGATCTGCGACAAGCTGTCCCAGGGTCACGCACGAGGGACCGCAGTTGGGCGCCTAGCCAGGTGCTGCGCCAATATGCTCGAGGGCCACGTGCAAGGGAATGCAGTCGAATTTCTACCCAGGAACTGCACCAAGCTGTCAGTGAGTCACGCGCGAGGGACCGCAGTCGCTTGCCTACCCAGATGCTGTGCCAAGATGCCCGACGGTCACGTGCGAGGGACCGCAGACTACGCAGTCGGGGACGAAGCTTGGAGAGCCAACAGCCACGTGATCAAGAGCAGAGCCGGGTAAACATCCGATCCCACAGCCAGGTGAGCAGTCCAGGTCCCGATGATGTTAAACGCGATAATATAAACAATAACTTAGGCATAATTCTAAATTCAAAAGATACCTTAAATCAACTAATTGATGCTCTTAAATCTTTTAAACCAGCTGATACTCTAGATAAGCTAGGAAATATGCAAAATACTATACCGGAGTTTGATCCCTCGAGAAAAGAACAAACAATGACTATGTGGTTACATAAAGTAAATGAATGCTCAACTATTTACAACTGGTCCGAAAAACAGGTGAAACACTTCGCTTTGCCTAAACTTTGTGGGGTCGCGAAACGTTGGTACGAGGGCCTGTCATCCGTTCTTTTCTCGTGGGAGGAATGGCAGACGAAATTAATAGCAGCATTCCCATCGGAAGAGAATTGTGGCCAGATGCTCACGGACATGTTGGAGAAAAGGGCTAGGTTTGGCGATTCGTTGGAAACTTACTATTACCATAAAATTGCATTAATAAATAGGTGCGGAATAGTAGGTAAACGGGCTGTTGAAGTTATCTTACATGGGATAGACGACCCAGACAAACTACTTGCATATTTAATTTGTGTATTTAATTTGTTCCTATTCAAAATCATCCGGTGGCAAGAAACCAGGATTTCTTCACCCAATAGAGAAAGTTGACAAACCCTTGGACACGATACATATTGACCATGTTGGCCCATTCGTCCGCAGCAGCCGAGGCAATATGCATATTTTAGTGCTCATAGATGCATATACTCGCTATGTCTACTTGAAACCTGTGAGAAATAGCAAATCAAACACTTCCATAAAAACTCTGATAGAGTACTTTAGTATATTTGGGGTACCACGGAGAATAATTTCGGATCGAGGAGCATCGTTTACAAGTGCTTCTTTCAAGAAATTCATGAGTACCAAAGGCGTAAAACATGTGCTCAACGCTGTTGCCACGCCTAGAGCCAATGGACAAGTTGAACGTTATAACAAGGTCATTGTGGATGCATTAACCGCTAAATCGATTGGTACGGCTGACAACAAATAGGATGATCATTTACCCGATGTACAGTGGGGAATGAATAATACCTTTAACAAAGGTATAAACTGCGCTCCTTCGGAAGCTTTGTTCGGCACTAGACCAACAGGTAGCACCGAAAGTAGAATCATATCTGAATTGACTGATGAAAATGGAAATGACATTGACATGTTTGACTTAAATGCACACAGAACGGACATGAGGCAAGAAATAAATGAGCACGTCAAAACATGTCAACAAAAGCAAAATTGATTAAGTGAGATTGGAACTACCTTGAGTAATAACTTTAAGAAATATACGATATGAATATTAAAATATTAAGAATATTTTTTAGGTAAGACTAGTTGTATTTATGTCATAGTACAAATAACATCTAAGTCATTGCTAAGTAATTTTAATAATAATGAATCTACCTACCTCTGTCACATTGCAGTCTGAGGACATCCTGATTAAATCAGATGGCCGAACTGTCAGCTTTTACTAAATTTTAATAAATAAAGTAATTACTTTTAATGTTATTGATACTAATATCTAAAATGTATCTAAGTATTAATGTTAATAATAATGTATCTATCTACCTACGTCACATTGCAGTCTGAGGACATCCTGATTGAGTCAGATGGCCGAAACTGTCAGCTTTACTTATTGTTATTAATTATAGAAGTTCCTTGTAATGTGATAGATTGCATGATTGTGACTAAGGCTGTCACTGTCATATCACTGAGAAGTTCCTTGTAATGTGATAGATTGCATGATTGTGACTAAGGCTGTCACTGTCATATCACTGAGTTGTCGTTTTGGCCAACACCTATTTTTACTGGTAGAATGAATGACCGATGGTGGTCATTTAAAAATAAATAAAGGACGCTTTGAGAGGTGAAGGAAAGAGGCGGCAACTCAGGGAGAACGGTTTTGAGAAGGATCGCGAGAGGATTATTGATTTTGATGTAAAACTAAAAGGAATGCAGAGGAATATAAAAATAAAGATAAAGGACTAATAATGTCAGAGAGTGAGTATTACAGTGTTTTATTTGATAGAAATAACAGTCTGGTACAGAATTAGGTCTAGATGCTTTCATGATATTCTCTAAAGCATCATTATGGGCGCAAATTATGTCTCGCGTATAAATTCCGTACTTGTCTCTGCATTATTATAGGTTTTGTCTGATAAAATCTACACTACTCAGATATCAGTTACGAGTTACAAAACCGCTTTGAATTCCTTTCGGAATAGACAACAGTGGAAAGTAGTGTTAAACTGAAACAGTCTTGTCTAATTTTGAGTTGCCATTTCGTTTATGGATGCGTTCACACATTCCCGCGAAATTTTAAAAGATTTGAATAAATGGAAGTAGGTTTAATTGAAAATGGGCCATCTTGTGTGCTGGGCCATCTTAGTGTTCCCTACCTTACAAAATATGGAAAAGTAAACACCAAGTACCATGTTCCTAACAAATTACTTTACGTTTCCAAAGATATTTTGTTTAACAAAGTTTGTTTGACTAAATTTATATTTAACATCAATTAATCTACATAAAAACAGCTTTCCAATGACACCAAACAAAGTATTTTTGGTTGGAATTGAAAAAAATTCGAAGCATTTCAAGTAGACCACTCACAAAAAATTTACCGTAAGGCGAAAATCTGGGCGCAGTCACACCGACCCATCCGGCCAAGCCGGTGACTGGCCGTAATCGTCGGAAAAGAAGTTCGTATTTATCATCATCATCATCATCATGAATACGAATTTATTTTCCGAAATAGAAGTACTTATGTATTATGTACCATGTTTTTAAGGTAACATTTAAAATTATTTATAGTACACATGTTTTTATTAAATAAATGCTGGTTTTAAGTACAGTAATGTGGAGCACGAACCACTATAGTATCGACAACGTATAGTCCAAATGTCAAAACAGACACTTTTTGTACAGTAAAAGTATCAGTTTTGGCATTTTGACGATACGTTGTCGATACGATAGTTGTTTATGCTAACTCCCGAACCAACCGCATGGACAGAGCCCCAAGGCATTCAAAGTTGTGTTGTAAATCTAACTGATATTTGGGTAGACTTTGGGCGTAGAGTAGACTTTATTAGACAAGACTGTTTCAGTTTAACACTACTTTCCACTGTTGTCTATTCCGAAAGGAATTCAAAGCGGTTTTGTAACTCGTAACTGATATCTGAGTAGTGTAGATTTTATCAGACAAAACCTATAATAATGCAGAGACAAGTACGGAATTTATACGCGAGACATAATTTGCGCCCATAATGATGCTTTAGAGAATATCATTTAATCCTTACAGCATCAAATGATATTCTCTGAAGCATCCTTCAATGCATAATTTAACGTCGCACGTATCACACTTGTAGGCGGTGCGTTTCTGTAGCTTTTTCCGGTAGCAAAGTTTGCACCTCTCTTAAGAGCATTCTTTTGGGGAAAGTGCCCAGATACTATCTCCCTTCTAGGATCTGGTGCTTGCACCTGCATTTTCTCCAGAATTTCTCTGACCAGGGCCACCCTAAAGTTCCTTTGATTGACACTTTTGTTATGGTTGTGTATGATGAACGCGTTGTATATCGACACATTCAGCAGTCGACGGAACACCTTCTTATACCACATCAGGTTGCGCACTCTTTCCAAGGGAAACGCCGTCAACATCTGGTCTTTCTTGTCGACGCCACCCATGGACATGTTACATTTTAATTGGTTTTCTTTCAGTTTTTAAAACGTATGATGTGTTCTGTTTAAAATATATTAACTACATACTCACAACTAAACAAGTCCAATTATTACGCACGATATAAATATTAGCTTCTAAATTTGACTTGGTTGATTTGTCCATAGATAAAAAAAATGGAGCCTAAAAAAAACGGCGGGGTGAGTGGACTGAAAAACAGCTAAAAGCAGCTATTGATGCAGTCAAGAGTGGTAACACGTCACAGCGAATGGCTGCAGCTCAATTCAGCATACCAAGAAGAACGTTGAGGAACCACCTAAAATCAGGAAGTGCAAGAAAAGTAACAGGAAGAGAACCTATTCTTGCTGAAGCCCAAGAGAAATCCAAGAGAGAATTATCAGGTTAGCTCAAATAGGCATTCCATTGACGCCTAAGGTTGTAAGAAAACAAGCATATGTGTTTTGCGAAAAAAAAAAAATACCAAACTGCTTCAACGAAAAAAAAAGTATAGCTGGAAGAAGATGGCTGAATGGTTTTCTAAAACGAAACCCGGAAGTATCAGTTCGTAGGGCTCACAGTTCATGAATCCAGCAAGAGCGCAAAAGTTGAACAAGCCTATCGTACAGCGCCATTTCGAAGCAATAAAAAAAATATAAGACGATTTGGATATTTCTAATCACCCAGAACGTCTGTATAATATAGATGAGAAAGGGTGCAGACTGACACTTCACCATCAGCAAAAAGTTCTTGCTGCCAAAGGAACTAAAAGAGTGCACTTTATAGCTCAAGAACATGCAGAAAATGTCTCGATAGCAATGTGTGTAAATGCTACTGGAAATGCCATTCCCCCAATGATTCTGCTTAAAGGAAAAAGATTAAAACCCGAGTTCAGTGACAACCTTCCTCCTGGTAGTTTAGTGAAAATGGCACCAAAAGGAAGTATGACGACAGAGTTGTTCATTGACTTCATCGCTCACTTTGCTCAGTACAAGTCTCCAGGAAAATGTTTATTTTCATGTCACGATGTCAGGATCGTGGAAGCAGCAGATGAACACAACATCGTTTTATACTGCCTCCCTTCCAATACCACGCACGAATTGCAACCACTGGATAAATCCGTAAACAAATCTTACGAGCACTTTTGGGACGAAGAAGTATTGCTTTATGGATATCAAAACCCAGATCATAAACTGACAAAATCACGTTTCAACAAAATCTTCACAAAAGTATGGACAAAGTGCATGACACAGGATAACATAGTTAATGGTTTTAGAGCCACTGGCCTCTATCCATATAATCCTAAGGCAATTCCAGAAGAAGCATATGCGCCGTCTATACTTACGGAACTGCCTCATCCACAAGCCCAAAACATCTCAAGCTTGAATGATTTGAGTGATCGAGCTGTACGCCCAGACCATATCAACAGCTCAGACACAGATGCCACCGACTGTGAAGAAAATCCGAGAATATGGTTCCCATCTTTACTAAAGACTCCTTATGATGATGAAATGGCTCAAAGTATTGTTGAAGAACGTAGTATCTCAAAGTCGCTGCCTAATGTTGGAAAATTAGTTGACTACAGTTCCTCAACCAAATCTTCTGAAAAATTATCAGAACTGCTCAGCAGAGAGCCTCTTCATATTATGTGTGAAAGAGAAGTTCAATTTCGTTCGCCGATTCCCGGTACTTCCGGCATTAATATTCAGCATCAACCTCTCAACTCCTCTCCGTCAGATGATGATGATTTTTTTGAAAATACTTTTCAAAAAAGATTACAATATCCTGTAAGAAACATAAGGATTTATACGTCGTCATCTTCAGATTCAGAAGAAGAAAATTTACAACAGTACAAAGTTCCTAAAACAAACACATCATTTCAGAAACTGATTCCAACGCCAAACTACGCAACTGTGAAGATTAAGCCACGTCGAAAAGCTTTAAATTACATTGGACAAAGAATTACCAAAGATCTGTTTGATGTTACCACGGACAAGCAAAAAAAAGAAAACCCAAAAAGAAGCAGACGATCCAGTAAAACAAAAACCTAAAAGAGGTAAACAAGCGCAAAGAAAAATTAAAAGCAAAGAGATGCCGAAAGACAGAAAATCCAATCAAAATCCACGGAAGGTAAACATGAAGACGACAAAAACCTTAGGCAAGAGCAATAACACAATATCTAAGGATGTCTGGTTTTGTCAAGCATGCAAGACTGAACGCGTTGCTGATATGCGCGAATGTAAAGAGTGTATGGCTTGGTATCATGAGGAATGTGTTGGTCTAATAAAAGAAGACATAGAACAGTTCGTGTGCCCAAGCTGCAATTAAATTGTTAACTGGTAACGATTTAGTAATATAATTGCGTTGTATAAAGGTAATTTTGTATTTTTGAGTACTATGTTTCTTTAGGTTGTGTTGTACCTACGTTATATTTGTATGTAGGTATACGAGTATTTTCCTATTTACCAAAGTTTTTTAATCTAAAGCCCGATTTACACATCAACAAGTACAGTAGCGAGTTAACTTGCATCATTGGCAAGTTAAGTCGCTTTTTGCGTATGAACGGCAAAAGCGAGTTAAGTAGTAAGTTGTTGATTAAGTTGATTTGAATAGATCTCAATCCTATTTTTTGGCGAGTAAAGTACGAAGTAGCCCCCTCTCTCGCGTCTCCCACACCCCGCCAACTAAACTGGCCGGCTCGGCGCACGCGGCGCCCGCCGTGTAGACGGGCGAGTTTAGTACAGTTCACAAGTTCGTACAAAGCGGCCGCATAAGAAACGTGTTGTTGTTTTCTTGAATTTGAATTGAAAATGAAATGGTCGGAAAACACTACGGTTACTTTTGTCCAAGAGTACTTGAAACATGAGTGTTTGTACAATGCAAAATGCAACACTTATCGTATAAAACAAGCAAGAGATGCGGCTCTCATAAAAAATAGTGAGGCTATGAATATGAGTGATTTCGGGCCAAAGGAGGCTCTTTCAAAAATAAAAAGTATTAGATCGACGTACAGCCAAGAGTTAAAGAAAAAAAATGAATCCACTAAAAGTGGAGCGGTTACCGACGATGTGTACGTACCAACCCTAAAATGGTTCGCAATGTACCATAATGTGATTAGAGACAAATTTCTGGCGCCAAAAGAAAGCCAAAGTAATTTGGTAAGTAAATAGACCATTTATTATTTATTTCCTAATACATGGTAGATATATATTTTAATGTATCATTCGTAATTGCCAACTTACAGAACCATCTCCGACAAAATATGTAGCGTAACTATCACGCACGATACGAGCTCTCTCTGCAGAATGATTATTACTGCTTCTAGGTAATGGGATGAGGCCATCGCTTGGCACATCTCTCCAATTACCAAGTATTGTTTGACCAGTGTTGGTATCTTCCTCATCGATTGTCACAGAGTCATCATCGTTTTTTAAATATCTGAGCCAGTTATGTAAAGCACAGCAAGCCTTCACAATTTTTATAGCTTTGTCTGGATGAAATGGTAAAGGTTTTTCTTATATTCTAAAACGGCTAACTAAAATACCAAATGCATTTTCAACTATGAGAGATACTCGAGATAGTCTGTAGTTGTTACTTTTTGAGCAGTGGTCATATTGCTGCTTTCGCCATACGGCTTCATTAAATAGGTCTTCAACGGAAAAGCATTGTCTCCAACAATACAGTGATTTTCTGGTAGCATACTTTCCAATTGGTTGCTGAGGCTACATCTTTGAAACACGCCTCCATCGGACACTCTGCCGTTGCAACCAACATCGATGTATGAAAATTTGTAGTCATCATCAACCACGGCCATTAGCACTATACTATTCTGATGTTTGTAATTATAGTAATAGCTTCCTGCTTCAAAAGGCGCCTTTATTACAATATGCTTTCCATCAATAGCACCGCAACATCTGGGAAAGTTCCATTTAGTTTTAAAACCCTCTTCAATTTTCTTCCACTGGTTTTCATCACTTGGAACCTAAAACAGAATAATACTTTTCAGAACTCTACGATGGAAGAGATTTCTTCAGTAGCTGTCAATGAAGCTACTAGTCAGGAAACTCCAAGTCAGGAAACTCCAAGTCAGGAAACTCCAAGTCAGGAAACTCCAAGCCAAGAAACTACTAAGAAACCAATATATTCTCGGAAAAGAAACATTAAATGCTTGGAAAGTTTGGTTAACAAAGTGAGAGCTGTTGGAGAGATGATCCAAACCCCAATAGCTAACGACAATGAGTTTGGAATATTTGGGAGAAGTGTCGCTGCACAGTTGAATGCCATGCCTCTTATGCTAGCATTACAAGCTCAGTCCTACATTCAAAACTATTTAACAACTCTTCGGGTAAATTCGTTAGCGAATCCACAACAACAAGTTTTTTCCCTTTCCCCGCTGTCTGATACTACATATATTTCATCACCTGCGCCAACTATAAATAGCTCCATTTCAGGTGGTGTTTCGGACACAAATCCTACAGAGAACCTAGAACTTTATTCTCCTCCAACAGCATCACCTGCGACGTACCATGTACCTTCAACCGTGGTCAGTAATAGTTTGGTTTGGCAATCTGATGACCAACAAGGCGATGTATTGGAATTGGCCATTGCGAACTCATTATCATAATGACTAGTCATATGATATAGGGGGTTTACACGGGTGACTAAAGCCGCACGATTTTTGCCGCGCGGCATAAATCGACCATCTAAATGGCAATTCGGCTAAGTCGCAAGTGACTAAAGCCGCAATCCCCAAAGCCGCAAGCATGCGACTGGTGACTAAAATCGACCTTGTAAACGCTCAGTTGCAGGCGATCGCCCGCCGCATGAAGGTATTTCGCGCACGCACGTGTATTGATTTACTACAGCGATTTTGTGTATATGTATCGTGACAACCATGAATAAAAATAACACTATACAGTTTTTGGAATGCTATGAAATGCATCCATGCTTATGGAACCCAAGAGAACCAGATTACAAGAACAATAATGTACGTTTAGCGGCTCTTAAATCTATTATTCAAGAAATGAGTTTGTCCATAACAGTTGAAGAGCTTAAATTGAAGATAAAAAATATACGAACCACATATAATAGAGAGGCCAGTAAGGTAGCAAAGTCAAAGAAGAGTGGCGCGGGAGAGGATGATGTATACAGACCTCAATTAATTTGGTTTTCTGTTGCAAACCGCTTTTTAAAGCCAGTGATAGAAGGAAGAAACAGTAAAGATAACATGGTAAGTCTTATTATTATTTAATAAATGTATGTAATTACTTAAATAAACATACAATATTTACGCAATCATTCCATCTTGCCATGAAACTTTTCCAGGTCCGACAAAATAGTCAGCATATCTATCGCGCAGATCTTTTGCATTTCGTGAATAGTTGTTAGAAGATAGCGGTGTCATTAATTCGTTTACTCCTGCCGTAGGAATGCTTCTCCAACTTCCGTTTCTGATTGTCCCTGAACTGAAGTCTTCTTCGTCTACTAATTCGGGAGTATTCATGTATATGCGATTAGTTCGAAGCCAGTTGTGCAGCGCACAAGTCGCTTTAATAATAGAATCAGTTTTATCCAATGAAACAGATATAGGTTTTCTGTACACTCTGAATCGTGAAGCCATTATACCAAAGGCATTCTCTACAATTCGGCGTGCTCTTGATAGTCTGTAATTAAAGATTTTTTGTTTGTGTTCCAAACCTTCATGTCTTGAGTACGGTTTCATTAAATAGGATGCCAAAGGGAAAGCATCATCACCAACGAAAACTGCCTTATTAGGTAGTTTCAAATTACTTCTTTCAAGAGCACTATAGAACTTTGTTTTTTTCCAAATATGCGAATCATTCATGCGTCCCTTAGTTCCGAAATCTATATATGATATTTAAACTCTATAACTGGCAGCCCAACGTGAAGCAGAATCTATAAAGTGCAAAATTCCCGCCTCCGCGAAATAAAAGACCACGCGATATTTCAAATTCAAATTCAAATTCAAAAATCATTTATTTCAATAAAATCACAAGGATCACTTTGAAACGTCTTAGGAACTAGGTGAAGCTACGCCGATTCCACGCGACCAAGCCAAGAAGAATCAGGCAACAAACACGGCTTGGGGTCTAACTTTTTTTTTATGATCCTTTCCTTAATGCTATGTAGAGCTCCAGTGTGGTGCCAATCGAACAAGGTGAAGGCTCAAACAAGAATAATAATTAAAAGTTAAAAGTACCTACTACTCAAGTACGTAGGTACAGCAATAAAAAAAAATAACTAAAGAGCTTCAGCACAAATTCAAAAAGCAACACACGCTACACTTGATTTAGAATTGAAACTTACAGATAAAATAACTATTTGCTTAAAAATAATTAAAGTAGACAAATGTTACACAAAATGAAATAGTAGTACCTAAATCAATATTTAGCTGTCGAGTGGCAGAGCGACATCAGGCCACGAGGATTTATCATTTATATAATCATCTACAGTATAATAAGCTTTGTTTATAAGATTATTCTTTATATAGGCTTTAAATCTTCTAACGGGAAGTTTTGTTGCGTTTTCTGGCAGTTTATTATAAAATAGTATACAATTCCCCATAAACGACCCCTTCACTTTTTCTAATCTAAATTTGGGTATGTACAATTTGTTCTTATTTCTTGTGTTAATACTATGTACATCACTTTTTTTCTTAAAGAAAGCCATATTCTTATGAGTATACAGTAAGTTTTCATATATATATTGTGAGATTACTGTGAGAATGTTAATTTCTTTAAATTTTTGTCTCAAAGAGTCCCGGGACTTCATTTTATAAATTTTATAATTCCGACAGTAGTTCGTGAAGTATATATGTTGCGCGCATCAAGTGAAAGTGTTGTTACTAGGCGCACGTTTTGAGTTTTGCACTGTCTATACTATAGATGCATATTGCATACGTACGCATACGCATAGACTTTATAGGCATTTTTAAAATGAACAGTTTTCGGGAGTCAAGTTCGGTCGTGTTTGCGCGAGTCACGGAGTGCCGTATGAGATTGTATCTATCTATGTTGTGTGTGGTAATTGTTGGCTAGGTTTTGTGTCGGGTGCCTAAAATACCTGAACCAAGATTACCATTACGGACGGACACAAGTTGTTACTACGGACTTCTAGGGAGTGACGGGACTGCTTTGACTGTGATTTTAACAGTAAACTGAACGCTTTTAGTTGGACGTTTTATTTATCGGGTTTATTTTATTTTATACCTCGAACTTTACTAACTCAAAATTACTGGTGTTTGGCGTGTAAAATAATTTATGTGACTGTGTTCAATCTGGATATTTGTGACCGTGTTTTATTGTGAACTCATTAGAGAGACTCGTGTTATTCAGATAGAAGTTAAATTATTTTTGGAACTTACCGTCTTAGTTTGGTCGTGTGTTTAGTGCGTAAAATTGAATGCCTAAGGGTGTACCTAGATTTTTAGGTATTTAGTGTTTTCGAACAGTGACTAGACTTTGTTTTATTTTTACAAATATTTTTGCGATGGTGCTAACAAGATCGCGTGCTGCGAGCCCGGCTTCTACCGGCGCCGCGTCTGTAGACGCGACGCCCGCGCTGGATTCAGATCCGCGCGGCGCTGACGCCGCCGCCGCTGCCGCCACCTCGCTGGCGGCCAGCGTGGAACAGAATCGTGCTGCTGCTACTGCTGCAGCAGCTCCGGTCATGATGACAACCGACCAGCTCTTGTTGCTGATAAACAGGCTAAGTCGCAGCGATCCTGTAAGTACACCTGTACCTACTTATTCTGGAAATTTTTCCAAGTGTACGTCGCGTTTTGATGGAGAAAAGTCGAGTAGCATTGAAGCCTTTATTGATGCCATTGTCACGTTTAAAGAGTGTGTTAACGTCGATGATAGTAACGCGCTTCGTGGACTTTCGATGCTATTGACGGGGATGGCTGCGACATGGTGGCAAGGGGTCAAGGACTCTACCCTGACCTGGCAAGATGCCGTTGATTCGTTGAAGCAGACTTTTGGGCCACGATTACCCCCGCACAAAATATATCGAAAGGTTTTCGAACGTGAACAGCGAGTGAATGAAACGACAGATTTGTTTGTATGTCACATTAGGGCGCTATTCGTTCAGCTCCCGCCGTCGTCACTCACAGAGACGGTACGATTAGACATGACGTACGGGTTATTGCACCGACGGCTTCGCGAGAAGGTTCCGCTCCAGTTTTGCTACCTTTGCGGAACTTCTGACGGAATCACGCCGCACGGAAGATATCCTGGATGAAACCCCGCCGCGCGCTACGGTTGATTGTAAACCTGCGTTGACCTCTTCTGCCACGGTACCACGAACGCCGGTTGCGCTGACACCGGCTGCGTCGACGCCAGCTGCGCAGGCTACTTCTACACACAAGTACCGGCCACAGTGCTATTATTGCAAGCAGTACGGACACTTGAAAGAAGCCTGCCAGCGACTTAAGATTAAAAGTACCAAGGATAGCCCAGCTGAGGGAGAGCCGCGAGCATCATTAGTGACCTGTTTTGGATGCGGAGCGCCAGGCGTAATTCGGTCGAATTGCGCTACTTGTAAGGAGAAGGAACCGATCGTATCATCAGTTACGTCCTTTCAATCAGTGTCCGCGAGTTCCGATAATATTGATTCGCGTGTGCGTCCCGTGTTAAGTGTAGAAATCTATGGTGAAGTAGGAAACGTTTTAATAGATACCGGAGCTAAGCATTGTATAGGAAGTGTTAGTTTAAGAGCTCATTTAGTTAAGTATGGACATGAGTTCCAGAATGTATTTACTGAACTTAAGTATGCAGATGGGCGGATTAGTGCACAAAATGTTGAAATTGCACTCGTCAATGTTACCGTGCGAGGAGTTGCACTAGCCGTCAGTTTTATTATGCTGCCTAATGCTACTGAGAGTTTGTTAGGGATGAATTTCGTTCAGGACATTGGCATGGTTTTAGATTTTGATCGTGGGGTATGGTCTGTGAGATACGATAGGACGTCTCAGCCGATTGTTTTCGAGGGTAGGCCCTTACGGCCTCCTACCTGTTCGTCTGTGGGTCTTCGCGAAGACGAGGGATCCCATCTTGGTCAGAATGAACAGACACAGCTGACTGACGTTGTAAATATCTTTGAGGATATTTTTGCTCCAGGGGGAGAACCTACCCAGTTCACTGTGCATCGTATTGACACAGGAGATGCCATGCCAGTTGCGAGTCCGCCATATCGGGTTACACCCGCCAAGAAAGAAATTATAAGAAAAGATTTTGTTCGTAAGCGGCGAGTTGAGGAGCAACAGGATGTCCGTAAGAATTCCGGTGATCAGCACCGTCGTGACGTTACTCCTTATAAAGAGGGTGATCTGGTCCTTGTAGAGACCCATATGATTAGTAACGCGTCTAAGGGTTTTACGAGCAAGTTTGCTCCAAGGCGAGGAGGCCCGTATCGCGTCTCACAGATAGTTAGTCCGACCTCTTTTGTTGTTGTTGATGGTACAGGGGTTATTAAAGGGAAGTACCATGCCAGCGCTCTGACTCCTTATATCGGCTCATCACCGGCCATTGTACATTGTCGTCGCCGCGGCCGACCACCCAAGTCCAAGACGGGACGTTCTTGTGACTTGGAGGGGGAGGTTATAGCACCCAGTGCTGGCCATCGTGGCATTATTCCTCGCATTCCCCCCACCTCGCTACCGAGCCGGCGTTCGGACCGCCTGTCAGCACTAGCGTGAGCCAGCGCCATCTCCGACAAGCAGTTGTAAAGTTTCTCTCGAGACGAGCGGTCGTAACCGGCTACCGCGCGCCGACCCGATAGCGTCCTATTTTGTTTAGTTATTTCAATTGTTCTATATTACCTGTAACTGTTTGTAACTTAACGTGTTTGTGTACGAATAAATGATATTTAAACTCTATAAAACTTATATTAGTGTATGGTTACAGGGAAAAGAAAACGAAGATTCAGCGGTGAACACAAAAAGCGACGCGTCTTCATATTTTGATGAATTGGGACAAGAATCTAATATTGCGCACTTACAGAAGAAAAAAAAGTTGTCTCCAAGGAAAAAGGCGGAGTGTGCTCTAAGAATGGACGCACCTAAAATGGACCCACCTGTTTTACAAGCAGTGAATAGATTAGAAACTTTAGCTCAAGCTATCCGCCAAGATGAATTTGATACATTCGGAGTACATGTGGCTAGCCAATTACATAGTTTGCCATTAAGAAATGCTATTGTTTGTCAAAATTTTATCAATAATTATTTGTCACAAGAAAGACTGAAAATCTTATATACACAAAATTTTCCAACTGCTAGACCTATGAGCTAACTCTCAGAGTATACACGCTATACTTCGACTCCTGAAGCCGAAGCTACTACTTCCCGAAACCAATGTAAAACTTCGACTTCCGTAGCTTCCACTTCTGGAAGGCACCTCGAATATGAAGAGGACTATTTTGCCAGCTGTTTACTAACCCAAGAAAATACTGGGCAACAATACGCAGTGAACGACGATATTTTATCTCAAGCTGTTAGATCATGCTTAGATGAAAACACAATGGAAAATTTATAAATAAATCGTTTATAAATTAATTACTAGTTTCACTTACCATAATGAACTCCTGTAAAACATTGTATATATAGCATCCAAAACATTCTTCAAAAACAAGGAAATTTTGCATTCTGGAACTCTAAATGACTCTGCAAGACTTGAGTAGTTATCACCGGTAGCCAAAAACTTCAGGGTTATTTCTAATTAAATTTTTTGAGAAAGTGCTTCTCGCATATTGGTATTGCATTTTTGTATAAGCGGAGTAACTTTATGTAGTAAAGTATTAAACTGATCAGTTCAGTAGTCATTCTTAATCGTTTTTTAAAATAATCAGGATCTTCTAAACTCCACTCAACCAATAAAGTATCCGAAGCACCCAAGACATTACGTCGAGAAATCCATCCACGTACCCAAACATTACGTTTTCTTCTTTCCTTTTGTTTTTTCTTCTCTCTTTGTTCTTTAAGCAATTGTTGAATAATTGAATAATTAATAATTTCAATTCCGGCACAAACTGCTATTCTGCTCAACATTTTCGATGGAAATGACCGAGCCGCATGCGATTTTAGTAACCTGTGTAAATGGGCTAGCGATGCGGCTTGGTGAGGCAATTTGTGAAGCGACACGTCGCACGGCGAAAATCGACCCGTGTAAATACCCCATTTAAAGCACTTAAAACACAAAGACAAGCACAAAGATTGTAAAGCACTTCTCATGAAGGTATCCGATCTTTGAATTGTTGGCATTATTTTATCTAATAAAAATAGAAATGAGAGCTCACTCATTCGTAAGGCATATCTATATTCAACTGTGTCTTCTGTAGACAATTCCATTAGAAGGTTACTGCTGGTACCACGTTCATTTCTTCTAGCAATCCACTTTCGTTCCCATGTGCGTTTGGGTCTATTTATTTCTATTAAAATTTCAGTTTCAATGTGTTGTGCAAGTTCTGATACTATTTCTCGTATAATAGCACGTAGATTGGTATTCAATTGTTCAGTGTCCATTTTATCGATTAAAATAACTGTTAACAATCTCAACCGACGCACGACGCGGCAAGTCTTCGTCTCCGATCGGCAACTTATGACTTGCACTCGCCTACGTTTGAACTATACTTACTACTTATTACTTATTGCTTAACTATTTTTTTAACTCGCTACTGTACTTGTTGATGTGTAAATCGGGCTTAAGGGCCGGTTTTTCAATCATCAGTTAAGTTGAATAAAGACATATCGTATGGAAAATTGCAATTTTATTCCACAGTTAGCGCTTATCTGATGATTGAAAAATCGGCCCTAAGTATTGTTAATTATTTTATTTTGTTATATTTTTATAATCAGTAACTATACAACGTGAGTTCTAATTCGTATATTATCCCGAAAGGGGGTCAATGTACTCCCCAAGGTCAACAACACGTTTTAATGATTTTATTCGATTTTGATTGTATTACGTTCATTATATTTTAAACTATTATTGTTACTTGTTTAAAAGCAAAAGAGCTTGATCTCATTCAAAAGTAAGACTCGAATAACTTTACTAAGTATATTATATTTTTGACTACTTATTCGTTTATTTTAAGATCATTACAATCATAACTTAATTTCAGGCTTGAAATAAGGTTTCAGAATATACTCTATCTGAATATGCTGGATTTGTATATAAATTTATTATTATGCGTTGGCGGAAAAGACCGCGATGCTAACAAATATTGTATGGGTTTTGTAGACTTGGTAATAAATATTTTTGAACTATGGAAGGCTTTGTTTTGTTTTTTTTTTTGCTTTATATTGAATCTACCAACTGAAATAAAGCACCCAAAATATACTATATCCCATTATTTTCAAATTAAAAATCATAATCTAACTAAAGGTCTATTTTTTTTCGAAGCTGTTGGTTCTGAACTGTTTTATTTATTTTAATAGCTTTACACTCATACAAACAATGTGTCATTCAAAGTGCCTATTCATCCTCGACAAAAAACAAACAAATATAGAACAAAAAATAAAATAAAGAGACAGATAAAATATCTATTTGCTCCTATAAAAAAATTACATCAAAGATATGTTACGGAAGGTGGAAAGGCTTCATTAAGCACATTCAAGAAATATAGACCATTCTACGCACTCAAACCTAAAATTTCAGACCGTGACACATGTGCTTGCGTTAAACACTCTAATATGGCATTCATGGTAAAAAAACTAAAACAGTAAACGATCCTTGAAAGCTATGACCTCAGTGAAATCACATCAAAACTAGTTTGTGATGTAACATCTAATACTTGCATGTATGGTTTGTGTGAATCTTGTAAAGACAAAGTCGTTATTGAAAAACAGATCAACCTAAACGAAGAAATTGTATGGCCTGTATGGATGTTGAAGAAGCATGAGTACGGTGAAGAGGGACACAAAAAGACAACAAAGAAAATGGTAAAAACGGAAAGAAAAGGAACTATACAAGACTTGATTAATGCATTCCACTCTGATATGAAGATTTTTCTTATTAATTCTTACAATATATCACATCAATATAAAATGTACAAATATTGCATAGCCAACTTAAAAGATAACGAGACAGTTATTCACATCGATTTCTCCGAAAATTATTCTTGCAAACTACATACTGAAATACAAGCCCTACATTTCGGAGCTTCCAAAGTTCAAATTACCCTACACACAGGTGTTCTATACATAAAGGATAATCATAGACCAACATCATTTTGCTCCATATCCCCTGCAAACATACACAGCCCCGAAGCCATATGGCCTCATTTAGCACCGATATTACGATATTTAAAAATCACTCACCCTCAGGTCGACACACTACACTTTTATTCCGACGGACCAACATCCCAGTACAGAAATAAAAAAATGTTTTACTTGTTGAGCCAAATTGAAACGTACGGCTTTACGCATGCCACATGGTCCTTTTTTGAGGCGGCACACGGAAAAGGTGCCGCTGATGGTATTGGTGGCGCAGTCAAGCGTACTATAAACTCAACAGTGGCACATGGCGAAGATATTCCCGATGCGAAAACCGCCTATGAAGTCCTTTCTGAAAAAGGACTTATAAAAATGTTTTATATCCCACCAGAGGATAAAAAAGCACTTCAAGAAGAACTAATAAAAAATCTAAAACCGCTGCCTAATACACTAAAAATTCATCAAGTAATATTTAAAGATAAAAACTCTGTAAATTTTAGAAATTTAAGTTGTTTTACAAAAACTTGAGTGGCAAATGTGATTGCTATTCCACAAAAAAACACAGATTTGATCAAACAGAAATACAAATCAACAATAATTCACGACCAAAAGACACCATAAAACGCAAATTAAACAAAATAAAGAAAAAGAGGAGAGAAAGTACGTCAAGCAGCATTGAGTCTGACTGTATTGAAATAAAATATTTAGATGACAGTGATGCTACACATTTTTCTGAGACTGAGACTTACCAAGAAGAATATTTAGAATTAGACGAAGATAATCAAGAAGACAATTTAGAAGTAGGTGAAAATATTATGCGAGAGGGACAAGAAGAAAGAGCAGAAAAGGGTACAGACAAAATTTATTTTGAAAATGAAGAATTGGTAAAAACTGAAGATGAAAAAGTTAAAGAAGTACAAATTGAAAAGAAAATAGCATCTCAGAAAGGCGTAACTATTTTATCTGATATTCGAAATTCAGTGTGGAATAAAAGATATTTTGATTTGAGACAATTTGGCGGACTACAATTAAAAAAAATTAACCCAAATTTTAACCTTTGTTCACTCAAAAATTCATTAAGATGTTCCAATAAGTACAGAAAATATTGATCCATATAAGAACCCAGTGGCTAGTAGTTCAGGAATCAATACTAAGACTGAAAACCAAAAGACTGAAGACTTCGAAGAAAATGGAAAAGCACACTTTATTTTGAATAAAGGAGATCAAACCGAAAATATTGATAAAGACTTGGTAGGAAAAGAAAGATATGACCTAAATTTAGATTCTGTAAAATCAAACGAAACCAAAGAAGAAGTAAGACAGAACTCGGAAGTAATTAGTATTGTAGAAGCTAACCAAAACGAAAAGACCAAAGACTATGATGAAAGTGCTGTAAAAAAAAATCAAATAAATCAACATGTATTAGTGAGATATTACATTCGCAAAACTTGGAAATATTATATAGGACGTGTAGTCGAAATACATACCAAAAACGAAGATACAAACTACACTATTAATTTTCTTAAGACTATAAAAAAACCCTCACTGAGATTCGTTACTATGAAGAAAATTTACGCGGATACTGTTCATTCTTTGTCAATTGTTAAAACTATAGAACTGAAGATGAACGAAAATGATAACAAAAAAAACGAATCTATATATTAATACGTGATGCCAAAACTTTGGACCCCTTTTTACGAAAATTGCGCGGACGCAGGAGCATAAAATTTGGCACACTTATAGTTTATGTGCAGGAGAAGTGCAGAACGCTAATATTTTTCAATAATAATGCTTATAAAGTACATTAAATCAATAAATAAAACATTACCCACACTACCATGCATTTCACACACACATGTTTCTTTTGTTTTTCATTTTGTCCATATACATAGAAACATTACACACACTACCATGCATTTCACACACACACATGTTTCTTTTATATTCATTTTGTCCATAGACATAGAGTACTGACATTGACATATCAAAAATATACAGCATGCATTTGACACACGCATACATACTCTGTGGTCAAATTGTTTCGTTTGTCTTTTAAAGACATAGTTGAAAAGTTTGTTTCCTGTGGTTTTATTGAATGTTTTTAGTTTTATTTGACGAATACTACGTGAAATACTGAGCGCTTATACAAATTTATGTGAGTTGTGTAGCAGTAAGATACATTTAAACGTATCGTCGTCTTTCAAGGACGCATAAAGAATGCATAAAGAAAGTTCTGTAGCAGCAATCTGCATTATCAACATTCAGGACTCAGGTACAAATTTTTTTGCTATTGCTGGTTCAAAGCAATTATTGTAGTTTACGATTTCAGTGATTGCATGTACTTTAGGATAAATAAGTGATTTTGTGTACGAATTATCAGAATTAAGGTCGAATTTCGACCACTGGGCGACCACTAGTACCTATTAAAAGATGATTTTAACGAAACTTATTTTGAACTGTAAATTAATTATCGTTAATGTGTAAGTGAGTGAATTCCTAAATTCAAAATACCTATTATTATCCTTGTAGTTCCTTTTGTAAACGGTTATAAATAAATGATTGTGCAAAAAAGAGTTTTTTTCTTACATTGGAGATGAGCCTTTACAAAACTTTTATGTTACTTTTAAGTTATCCTGTTACACACTTTTAAGTTACTTTTATGTTACACGAGGCCAATTTTACGGCCTTACCCAAAATATCAAGAAATTTGGGGCAACATTGGATCATTCCAATGTTACTCACACTTTGTTTATAAAATTATAAATAAATTCGGGGTAACTTTGGACAATGAAATGTTTTTTTTTTTTTCAGGTGCAATATGCCTCGAAAAAAAAATATAAAAGAGCCAGGTGTGCGTAAATATAGCACCATATCAAATTACACGCTAAAGATGTTGGATGACGCCATAAATAAAATAAGATCTGGTGCATTAAGTCAAAGAAAAGCTTGTAAAATGTATAAAATACCTAAAAGCACAATTAATCTTAAACTTAAAAATAAACATAACAAACCTGTGGGACGTCCTACATGCTTGACGATGGACGAAGAGAATATTTTCAGAGACCACTTGCTAGCGCTAAGTGACTTGGGTCAAAATGCAGAATCACCTAAAAACAAAACAAAGAAAAGGGTAAGAAATCCAGCGGCTTGGAAGAAAAACAAACGTGCTTTGATGAAGAATTCAGGTCAGGAGTATACTTCTCGGACGGGCAAGATCATTCCTGCAAAAGGAATTAAGCCCGCTTGCTCTAACAAATGCAAACATAAATGTTCAGAAAACATCTCAGAGGAGCAAAGAGATGAAATTTTCAAAATGTATTGGGATTTAGCCTCTCTTCAAAGACAGCGTGATTTTTTGAATTCGACAATTACCGTGCTACAATTGGCACAACGTCGCTTGAAAACTGGTGTACAAAAGAACAGAAAACCTAATACTTATTGTTCCTTGATATCTAATGGTAGGTCCATAGTTTATAGATTAGTAGTTTATATGGACAAAAACATTGTGCCGATGATATCGACTTATCACCAGCCTGAAGTCGGTGCAACCGTTAAATACGGCAATTTTAGGTACAGGCCCAAAGTAATCTTGGATTACAATCTATCTATGGGGGGCATCGACCGCAAAGATCAGCTGCTCAGCAGCTTCCCCATAGAAAGGAGCAGAAACCTATGTTGGTACAAGAAATTGTTCCGCCGACTTCTGAACGTGTCGGCACTCAATGCCTCGGTAATATACGACCACGACCGCACGGTTTCCGCCAAGCTCGGAAACCGAAATTACAGGATGAGACTAACAAAGGAATTGCTGGAAAAATATACCTGTCCAACAAACCCACCACCACAACCACCACCAAACGCGCTGTTACAGATGCACTTGCCTGTAAAGACAAAAACGCAGCGGTGCAAATTATGTTACCAACACAAAGTGAAGCGTACGACAGTGTGGAGGTGTAGCACGTGCCTGGTGAATTTGTGTATAGAGGGGTGTTATACACAATACCACAAAAATTTGGCCTAAACAATAATTGACCTTTGCTTAAGACGCTGCCAGACCAAGATGAATATTTTTTGTAAAGGCGGTATGTCAATCTCTAACAGTTTAGTTAGGCTCTTGTGTTTTCTAATCAGTTTCACCAGGTAGGTACTCCAGATCTTCGATTATCCTAGTTTTTATGCTTTTCCCTCTGTGTGGCCATTAAACCCTAACTCTTTACCAAATTTCAGCTCTCTGAGTTTATAGGATGTACTAGTTCTATTATGATGATCATGAGTGAGTGTCTAAAATGCGAAACTTTGCTTTCGCTTAACTTCGGAACTAAATGACCTACAGACTTGAAATTTTGGAGTTTGAGTATGTGATTATAGCTTACTGGATGACGAAAATTTCTGCGTTCTGGTCTTATCCAGAGGTTCTCAAATAGGGGCCTGAAAATGCGGCGAAGTGGTTCCAGTAAAGGTAGTACGGCAGTGTTTGCTTCGCGCTCGACTTGGCGGGGGCACTGCCGTGCCCCCAAATATATTCTTAACTTTACTACTTAAAATTTTAAAAAAAATGCAAAGAATTATATTAAAAAAATATATTAAGTACTTATGTCTATATATCAACTTCGCTACCGCTATTTAGATCCATATCGCGCTCGATCTTGACATCAACCTCGAGGTAAATATTAGAAGCGGCGCTCCCGCCCGATCCACACGCCTCTGTTCGAGAAGTGACGTACTCAATTTCAGCTATCACAAGGTTTGCGGGCAATTCCGTGGCTTGAACCACCTGCACTGAAATGAATACGCCGTACTTAAAATTAAAAAAAAAATGGAAAGAAATATATTAAAAAAATATATTAAACAGCATAAATAAGAAACAAAGATAGAAAACAATAACTAGATAATAAGTACAATGTTAGATATAAGCTTAGTTAGTATGTAAACATAGTTAAAGTTTAAAATGTAAAAGTAGATTTTAGATAAGTTGCCCCCAGGGCCAGATTTTGTACCCCTCTGTACTTATGTCTACACTAGTTGTACTAGTTACTAGTTACTAGTTACTGTACTAGTTAAGTATTACATCAAATACTAGGATTAACAAGAATAATATATTTTTGTAAAAAACAATTCCGGATACTGTAGAAAATTTCCGGATATGGTTATAGTGTGAAGTCAGCCTTATTACTGGTTATAGTGATAGGTACAAACCCGGTCAGAATATCTGTGCACCTCGCTGGAATGCGGCGTACTCTCGCTCGCTCGCTCGCACGCGTGTGAGCGCGTGCGGCGAGCGAGCGAGAGACTGTCTGTCTGGACTCGTCTGGAGTAAGATTTTTTTCTTGTAGCTTATTTAAAGAATTTCTAACATATTCGGCTGTACTTTTGAAAGGCGTAAACGCTTTAACAGCTGCTCCAATTAGTGCTGGTGATTGATCAATGACGACTTCATTGGGAGTTTTCTTGTTATCGATCCAAGTTTGTAACCATTTAGTTATACTGTCCATTGTGTGTGTTTCCGATAACATTTGTGTAATTGGCACGCTTCTTCCATTGTTTTCATCGTACATAACACCGGAGTATAAAAAAATATGATTTTTGTTATTTATTTCTTTAGTAGGACCTATTTCTTTTAGTAAGCTTCCAGTGGCATCCAAACTTAATATAACTCTGTTCTGGCGAAAATATTCTTTATAATGTCTATCTTGAGCCGCAGACCAGTAATACACATAAAATGGATACAAAGATATATGTTTCAGAAGATCATCATACGGACTTATCTTGGTCATAATCCATAACGCTAAAATAGGGTTTGCATGGTAATGTGTACTACATTGCTGCTTGTATTTTATTTGTCTTAAACATGCCGTCGTAGGTATCTATCTCACAAACTTCTATAGTGGAGTCAACTAATTGGCTATGAACCACAATTGCTGACTCATTTTCTAATTTATGAGAAAGGTCTTTTCTTTGTCTTGGTGATAATTTCAGCTTCTTGGTTGGGCTATAGGCCTTATTTGACTTTACTAAATTCAGTCGTCTAAATGATTCAGTTACTAAATTCAGACAAATGCAATCGCATTTAGGAAGGTAGGTTTCTAAATTTAGGAAAAAGTACGGCTACTAATTCACTAAATCATTTAGAAACCTAATTAGAATCGAATTTAGGAAGGTGCGATCGCGATTAGTCGCTTCAGTCGGTGTGCAGCGCTTTCCGCGTGTGGATGTGTCGCTTGTGTTGTGAGAAAGTGCGAGTGTTCGAGAATGGCGACGAAAGAAAAAGAAGTTTTAGGCCATATAATCGAACTTTATAAAGACATGCCATATCTATGGAACAAAAACGATAAAAATTACATGAATAAAAATATTAGAAGTGAAGGTTTCGAAGTGCTTCTCAGCATATACAAAAATATATATAAGAATGCTACAGTAAAAACGTTAAAGAAGAAAATAGATAATTTAAAAACAAATTATTTGAAAGAATTGAAGAAGGTAAGTTTTAACGATGCTTTTATATTATTATTTCAAATTAAATGGGAGATAATAGGACCTACATAGTAACTACCTAATTTGTATATGTACCTATAACTTATTTTAAAGGTCAAGGCTTCAAAACACACTGGTGCAGGGAGTGAAGATGTATATGTACCAACGATATGGTATTATGACAGCTTCAGTTTTCTGGAAACTACCACAGAATCATGCCGTTCAATCAGGGACACAATAGAAGACGAGGTATATTTTATTTTAATTATTTATTAAATAGTAGGTACAGCATTAATCATTTTATCTTGAAACGCAACTCTGCCAACTGAGTTGAAATAATTCATGAATGTGTTTCGAACTTGGTTTCCTTCTTCATTACGCTGACTTTTACTTGTGTTCTTTAACGAAGTCAATCCATCAGTATGTTTTCGCCAATCCCCTTGACGTATTGAGCCTTGTGAAGTATTTTCATGATCTAACCATTTTCTGGTTATATATCCTGGCTCCCGTTTTCTCAAATAATTGTGTAAAGCACAACATGCCATTACCACTGCATCTACGTTGGAGAGATCTAGACTGAGGGGTCTCCGTAGTACTCTAAAACGCGAAGCCAATATGCCGAAGGCATTCTCCACCACTCTACGGGCTCTACTTAAGCGATAGTTAAATATTCTTCTTTCATGGCTAATACCCTTAAACGGAAATGGTTTCATGAAATGTTTGTTAATGGAAAAAGCACTATCCCCGATCAGAACATATGGAGCATGTGTTTCTGTGCCTGATAGTGGAGAAAATGGTGGCAAATTCAAACAACCATTAACTAATTTTTGATGGAACTTTGTAGATTCAAATACGGCTGCATCATGAACGGAGCCATTGGTACCAGTTTGGACATACATGAATTCATAATTAGCATTGACAACAGCAAACAATATTACGCTGAAAAAGCCTTTATAGTTGTAAAATAGAGAACCACTTCCGGGCGGTTTTTCGATGCCAATATGTTTACCATCGCAAGCTCCAATACAGTGATTGAAATTCCATTTATCTTCGAATTCAGCTGCTACTTGTATCCATTCTGATTCTGTTTGCGGCAACTGAAAAATAATTATATAATTTATTTATTTTCAGGATTCATCATTATCTTGCACAGAAGATACTCAGATGACAAATTCTACCAATAGTACTTCCAATCAAAATATGTTTAAGAAAAAAAAGAAAGAAGCTCCTTTAAAACAACAACAGGACATTCTTGATAAAGCTAACGGATTAATGAACACGAAGGAAGAAGACTGGGAAATCCTTGAAAGATCCATTGGAATGCAACTGAGAGATTTGAATCAACGGCAACATATTATAGCCCGTAAATTAATATCAGATGTGATATTTTATGCTACTTTAGACAAGTTGTCTGAAGAATCATTTGTAGGTTTAACCACAAATAACTATCAATCTAAGGCTTCATACCCATGGTTCACACCTTTACGATCATCGTCTTCCCAGAGTGAATTTCATCGTCCTGTTAGAACATCATCACCATACCAGTCCCCGTATCCATCACCATCTACACAGTACCGTATCCAATCGCCAAATTCTCCCCTTTGTAACTTACCACCCCAACAACAAATGCAGTCCTCACATCCTTCAGCATCCACGCAGTACCACAGCCAATCTTCAAATTCTCCTCATTACTTACCACCTCAGCAAAAAATACAGTCCTCGCATTCTTCACCACCACCCACACAACACTACAGCCAACCTTCAAATTCTCGTCATAACTTACCACTTCAGAAACAAATACAGTCCTCTCACCTTTCACAATCACCAGAGTAACACAGCCAATCTTCAAATTCTCTTCATTACTTTCCACCTCAGCAACAAATACAATCTTCTCCTACTGTGGAATATACAATTCAAGCCCCACACCCCTCAGATCCTTTACCATCTGTACAACTTCATATCCCATCCCCTCCTCCACATTCAACTACGTTGGAGGAGACAAATGATGGATCTCTGCTGATTGAAGGCAATGGGGACATAATGAAAGACTTTTTAATTTTTGTTCTTTTTACCAAAAATTAAAAAATTGTGCACATTAAAAAACCTTTTATAACAAAAAGTACTTTTATTTACTTACCTTTATATAATTTTCCAAACATGTATAAATAGCCGAACAGGTTTCAGGGATAATTATTGACAGCATGGGTTGAGATATTAGAGAACTGTATTTCAAATCTTGGTATGAATTCCCTGTTGCAAGAAATCGTAATGTTACTACCAATCTTTGTTTTGCACTAATGCTGTCTCTTAAAATAGTATTTTGTTTTTGTATATATGGTGTCACAAGATTTAGTAAAATATCGAACGATCTTGAATCCATTCGAAGATAATTTCTGAAGTCTGCCGGTTCTAAAACACTCATTATATTCATGTTTGATAACCTGTCGCGCAGTAATAAATATTCCTTGACCCACGTCTTTCTTTTTTTTTCTGTATGTTGATGGACCCAACGGCCACAGCCACGGCGAGGCCTTTGTTGTGTTTCAGCAGGCAACTGATTTAGTAACTATATTTAGAACAGTGTGATTAGAAGCTTCTAATTTCGTTCCTTTTCTGAATCCTGATTTAGGTTACTAAATTTAGTAAAGTCTAATAAGCATTTATGGTGAAATTTCTCATCAAAATCCACGATCACAGTGGGCAACCTTATCAGTAAGCCAATGTATGACAATATTAATTTTAGCATTACATTCGGTACACACTCCATGGCATGTAATTCGGTCACCATATTTTACAGAATGAGTTTGAAACGTCCAACTACACGGAACTTTTGTATTATTCCAAATTTCTTCTCGTAACAGATGTGCCCATTCGTGCTTTGGTAATACATGTTTCTTTTGATAGTTAATCGTAGTTAACATTTTGTTTCGCACTGTAAGCTTTGTTATAGGCTGAATTTGTTGCCATTTATAGCCATCTAAATAAAATGTGAATACCTTGGGATGACTGGGTTCATCATTTTTTTCGATAATAACGCTGCGTTCACCTACGTTTCCACTGGATTCGCTGCTTAAATCTTCAGATGGATCAATATCAAAAAAGTAGTTGTAATTTTTTTTCATCGACAAGTAAAGTGATTTTTCGGTCATTTTATGATCTAAATCTTTTCCAATTTCCCTAAAAACTTGGGCACACGGTGAAGGTAAATCATTTTTTAATTTAAAATAATGTTTATATTTCACAAACATTTCTTTTTGGTCTTCTAACTTGACGGCACTCTGTTTTCCTGCTTGTCTCTTCATTACAATTCTTTCATTAACCACAATATATTAAAACACTCTGCACAGTACACAACTCAACCAGATTAAATGTCCAAGTATCAAAAAATAACAGTTTATTCCATTCATTTTCATACATACCCTCAAATAGTAAAATAAAATTGTAAACACGCATAATCATATTAAAAACTAATAGATATACAATGTAGTTATTTAAGTAAATAAATAATATATACATGCTGTTACGAGGGCTTAAACACCTTCGGCGTTGTACTGGAACGGGTCCATAAATGCTTTTAGCTAATGAATAACAAGTATTGCGTTACATTCCCATAACATATTCAACAGGAGAGTATTTTCTAAATAGCAAATTAATTGTAGTAGGTACCTACTTGCTATACCAATTTGACAGGCGCTAAAAAAACGCAAATATTTATTTTCAAATTACTCTTTATCCAAACGTTGGATTTAAGTTCTGATTGTTGTATTGTAAGGTACTAAACAGGTAGATTCATATGATAATGAATCCATCCAGAAATAATTGGTTTTTCATTCAGAAACAGAAATACACCCGCCATCTTGACGTCAGGTTGGCGGCTCACTTTATTTTTATAATATCTCTGCATTCAAAGAAGTACTTTCATTTTTATTAATGGTAGATTTAGGTAGAATTAAGGTAGATTCGACCCATATTTGTTTTATGCTGATTTGCAACATTACACCCGCCATTCTGATGCACACACTTAAATTTAGCGTCGGAGGAACTGTTTTTCGCGTTGAACGAGGGACATTTTACCAAGGAGAACATGCAAATAAGTGGAATTGGTGCTGGACAGGTTAGCGTACTAGGGAAGATTCGTACAAACATGAACATTGATGGTCTCAGTTTTGATAATATACAATTTTATATTGTACCAGGTGATGCAATGCCATTTAGCGTGATATTAGGCCAACCATTTCTAGAAATTGTAACTGTGATTTTCGACAAGGGTTCTATCAAAATCATGGCTCAGAGCGAAGGTGAAATGTTGCAGTGTTTGATTTCAGATATTGACAGTCTACCTCAGCTTCAAAGTTTTATACCCAATGATGACATCCGTGTAGCTACTCAGGAGTTGGTGGAGTCATATAAACCGATTCAAGTGAAGGAGGCGCCTATTGAGATGAGAATTGTACTAAAAGATGACATACCAGTTGCCCAGCGACCGAGACGACTTTCCCTATACGAGCAGAAAATTGTGGATGATCAGGTGGATGAATGGCTACGTAAAGGTATAGTTAAGCCAAGTTATTCTGAGTATGCAAGCCCTTTGGTGTTAGTAAAGAAGAAAAATGGTTCAACTCGTGTATGTGTGGATTACAGAAAGATTAATGCAAAGATGGTGAAGGACCACTTCCCCTTACCTGTCATAGATGATCATATAGATAAATTATCAGGAGCTAAAATCTTCAGTAAACTTGATCTGAAAGATGCTTTTATCCACCTTAAAATAGCCCATGAGTGTACAAAATACACATCTTTTGTGACCCAGTCAGCGCAGTTTGAATTTATACGTGCCCCGTTTGGAATGTCAATATGTCCGAGCTACTTCACACGCTTTATCAATATCATTTTCAGAGAAATTGTCTCAAAGGGATACCTACTAATATTCATCGATGATATGATAATATCCTCGGAGACATATGAAGAAGCATTGGAGAGGTTACGCCAAGTTGTGAAGGTGGCATCTGAATACGGCCTGCTTATAAATTGGGAGAAGAGTGACTTGCTGACTACTAGAGTGGCATATCTTGGTCACATAGTAGAAAATGGAACGGTGAAACCGGAGATGAATAAAGTGAAAGCTGTAATGAATTTCCCTCCACTACAAACAGTGAAACAGGTACAAAGTTTTATTGGATTAACATCATACTTCCGTAAATTCATTGAAGGCTATTCAGATATAGCAAAACCGTTGACAGACTTATTGAAGAAAGATAAACCATTCATTTTTGGAGATGAACAAAAACGAGCTTTTGAGTTGTTGAAGATGAAATTAACAGAGCAGCCAGTTTTAAGAATTTTCAGTTCAGGATTGGATACAGAGTTGCATACTGATGCTTCACAGCAAGCTTTTGCAGCTATATTATTACAAAGATGTCCCAACGATAAGCTGCTGCATCCAATCTATTACATGAGCAAGAAGACAACTGATGCTGGAAAGAAATATACAAGTTATGAACTAGAAGCATTGGCTGTGGTGGAAGGTATTAAAAAATTTAGAAGATATCTGCTGGGAATACCATTTAAAATTGTGACAGACTGCGTTTGAAATGACACTAAAAAAGGATTTTTAAACAGTATTGAAAATGAAAACCAGTGGTATAAGCATGTTAGCAGAGTGCAGAGGTGCATCAATAGCACCTATCAGAGGAGCATAGGTACAAGTCCCTTTGAACTACTAATGGGAACCAAAATTAAGCAAAAGGAAGATATAGAGTTAATAGATTTATTACAGGCAGAAAATAGAGAACAGTTTTGTCGACAAAGGGAGGATAGGAGAGTAATGGCCAAAATGCAAATTTTAAAAGTACTAGAAGAAAATAGAAGATATTATAACAAGAAAAGAAAAGCAAGTCAGCAGTATGTAGCAGGAGACCTGGTGGCTATCAAGCGTACTCAGTTTGGTACAGGCATCAAGTTAAAACCTAAGTATCTAGGGCCCTACAAGGTGGTGAAGTCAATGGGTAGAGACCGCTATGAGGTAGAGAAAGCAGAAAGCGCAGCTGAGGGTCCGTGGCGTACAACATCTGCAGCAGATCACATGAAGCGATGGCCTGAGTTAGGTATTTGAACCTTAGTGTTACTAGTTATTTTTTACCTTTCTACCTAATTTCTCATGAATGGCACTTCATCTCCTAGGAATTAAGATTAAGAAGTATTAGAGTAAGTTAAGAAATATTGTGTGTTTATTTTTTATTAATAAGTTAAATAATTTGATTTATATTCTTTAGAATAAGAGTCTGGGGACCAGACTAGGCAGTATGGCCGAGTTGTAGGAATAGAAAAAAGCCATTTCTGAACGAAGCAACCGGATGTGTAATCCAGTTGGCTAGTAACTTCCAATTTGATGAATGATTTTAAATTAAACATTTCGCTCATTATCTTTTTCCGGTGTACAAAAATGGTGGTGGATTTTACTATGTGCGTGTCGTGAAGGAGATATATTTTTTTTTTTAATTTGGTTTTGAGGACAACAATAAACTATACAAGTGCAGTACACGCTCGTTTCATTCCCAATCCCACATGTATGATACTTCATGTTTGCCCAAAAAGAATTAATTAAAGCTGTTAATAAGCTGCAAATAAAAAAGGATAATTATGCGAGAAGACTAAAGAAGGCATTGAACTTGTCGGAAAACAAAACTTTTCAGAACACAATAAAAAAATTTACTGCCTTGGCTGCTATGTTCACATTAATGCAATTTCGTGAAACTGGGAAAAATAAAATGGGACGCAGATTTACAGAGCCTGAGAAAATAATGGCATTGAGCTTATACAAAAGGAGCCCTAGGACTTACAGGTGGCTGCAAAAAATTTTTGTCTTGCCATCGGCTATGACCCTAAGCAGGTTAATAGCGCGAGCAAATTTAAAACCAGGGATTAATGAAAATCTCTTTGAACAATTAAAAAAAAGAGTAAATAAGATGAAAGCAGATGACAAACTGTGCATATTATTATTTGACGAAATGTCCATTGCACCACATTTTGATTACAATCAAAGAAGAGACGAAATTTCAGGCTTCGTAAATAATGGGGAGTCAAGACAAAACAAACTAGCTGACCATGCTCTTGTGTTCTTAATAAGAGGAGTTCAAAAAGAGTTGTTTGTAGTAACAACCCATTTCCTACACATTTTGTTCCGGCAGCACAAACTCAGCTGAACTAGCAAAACAAATAAAAGTAGTGATACAAAAACTGCATAGTGTAGGACTACATGTCCTAGCTACTGTATGTGACCAAGGTGCATCTAATGTCAGTGCGGTAAACTCTCTTATTCAGGAGACCAGAGCTGATTATTAAAGGAAAAATAAGGAATTGCGAAGAGATATCTTTGAAGTGGATGATAAAGAGGTGATTCCTTTATATGACCCGCCTCATTTAAGAAGCCTATCTACAAGCCTTCCTACCTATATTAAGATTAGGTAATCAACATGTTTTAATAAATGTTGTTTTAAGTAGAAGAAATAAATAGAAAAGAAAAGAATAAATATATTATGTAGGTACCTAACTTCTTTTGTTACAGAAATCATGGAATATCTTCATTACATCAGTTGCTGTTAAGGCTGCGTTTCCACCAGAGATGTGCGATGGAAATGTGTCGTGCGAGGATGTCTAGCTGTGCTGTGAAAATGTGTGGGTGTTTCCACCAAAGCTGTGCGATGATAATGTGCCTACGAGGATGTGTAGCGGAGCTGTGAAAATGCGCATTAATGTGTGGCGCGAGGATGCGTTGCGAAGCTGTGAAATGTGTCGACGGGGGTGCGGTGTAGTGGGAGCGGAGTAACGCGAACGCCTGCCTGCCGCTCACCGCGCTGCGCTCACGTCTCACTTTGCTGTCGTAAGCGCTTGTAGTCGTACGCATGTCGTACGGTTGCGTGGCATAATGGACGAAAAATTAATTGATGCCGTTCAAAAGTTTCCGTGTTTGTGGAACACTTTTTTGCCATTTTACAAATGTAATGAAACTAAGGACGCTGCGTGGGAGGAAATAGTCAAAGAAATACAATATAAAGATGGTAAGTAATAATCATGTATTAAAATCAGGTATATTAAAATACAAGTTACAATATTTGGGTATTTATTGTGTGCGATGAATTCGTGACGAAATACGAGTATCTTGCCATGACACTTTTCCTTGATTATTGAAATAAGAGCAGTATTTCTCTCTTACATCATAACTATCACTTGACACGACGACGGAAATGCTAGGAACCGATACAAGAGTACTTGTATTTGTGTTATCAATGCAATCCAAATAATTACTTTGTCTTTCAATTAAAAAATTATGCATTACACATGTGGCTTTTACGATTTTGTCAACCGTTTCCACTCTGCATTCAAAGTCTTTACGATACACATACCACTTTCGTGCCAATACACCGAATGTAGCTTCTACAATGCGACGTGCCCTCGAAAGTCTATAGTTAAATATACGTTTCTGTTGGTCTAACTGGTCCCGCGGATATGGGCGCATGAAATTTTCCATCAAAGGAAAAGCCTCATCTCCAATGAATACAAATGGTACTGGTTCACCTCCTTCATATAATGGTTCAGGTTCTGGAAGATTCAATCTTTTTTCTTTCAAATATTTTCCAAAAACACTATCATCAAATATTCCAGCATCACTAAATCTTCCCATGGATCCCACATCAACCATTATAATCTTTCTCCTAGCGTCAGCTAAGCACATAAGCACTATAGAAAATCTTTGTTTGTAATTAAAAAAAGAGGACCCAGTGTTTGCAGGACACATTATATAAACATGTTTACCGTCTAGAGCCCCCAAACAATTTTTAAACTGCCATAGCTCTTGAAAATCCTTTGCTATTCGCTTCCAGTCGTCTTTGGTAGGTTTTGGAATAACAAGAGGTTGTAAAACAAGCCAAAGAGCATTACAAACTTCTGCCACAATTCTCGACACACTTGCTACTCCAATCCTAAAATTTTCTGCCAATCGTGTGAACGACGAGCCCGTGGATAAATACCTGCAAAAAAAGGAATGTTTATAATAATAGTAAGAAAAATAATTAACAAATAAAAAAGTACTCTTTACCTGTTACTGATTTTTTGCGATCTGTAAGACAACATGCTTGGTATAAAAATGTTATATTCCTAATCATAATTTTCTATTATTTCAGTGAAAAGCGCTAAGTATCGTTGGAAACAACTACGGGATAGCCATCGGGACGCGCTAAAGAGGCAGAAATCTAAAAAAAGCGGACAGTCTACAACCAAAACACGTGAATGGAAATACCAAAAATTGATGGAATTTCTTTTACCGTACATGGCCAACAGAGATAGAGAGTCAAGTTATAAAGAGGATATTTCGTCACCAAATAATGAAAATGACTCTTCGCAAAGCACTCAATATTCATTAAACCAAGATGACTCTTCGCAGAGCACTCAATATTCATTAAACCAAGATGACTCTTCGCAGAGCACTGAACATACACCAAATCAAGCTGACAATCCCAACAATCTTTACGAAATAGCCTCAACTTCAGGCATTTCAACAGATTCGGTCACCCCGTCATCATCAAAGAAGAAAAAAGGCGATGAATTATCAATTTTAATACAAAAACATATGAAAAATCAAGAAGATTTTCGAAAAGAAAGGCAAGAATTAAGAGAACTTTTAAAACCAACGGACTGCGATGATACTGATCATTTTTTTCTTTCAATGGCGAAAACATTTAAAAAATTACCAGATTACATGCAAGTTCCTTTAAAAAGGAAACTTTTTAATATGATTAGCGAAGCCGAAGAATCTTACGTGCTGACGTGGTATAATCAAAATATTGGTTATTCTTCAAGCTCTGGTAGCAGTATAGCAGTAGGTAGTAATATAGCAGGCCAGATGGATTTGCCGCCTCAGCTGGATCCTGAACAACTTGGTTATTCTTCAAGCTCTGGTAGCAGTATAGCAGTAGGTAGTAATATAGCAGGCCAGATGGATTTGCCGCCTCAGCTGGATCCTGAACAACTTGGTTATTCTTCAAGCTCTGGTAGAAATACAAATAAAACAGTGGGCCAGATGGATTCATCTTTCCAACTGGAAGCTGTACAACCAGCATCTCCGGGAACACAACATTCAGACCTACAAACGCCAAATACTTCAAACAAAGTAGGAACAGAGCCTAATTTGCCATGAAAAAGAGGAACTTGTTGTCTACTTATTTTGCAGATTATGATTACTTTTCAATTAATATGTTTAATAAAGACAAAATTGATTCAAACTATTTTACTTACTTTAAACATACCGCCAATTTTTCCTTGGTGCTGATGCATTCTCTGTAGTGAGTGTCTTCTTTCTTGATAATGTTCTCAATCAAATTGTGTAACTCATAAAAGTTACTTCTAGATACTCGATAAGAATTTTCGAATATTTCATCATCAGCCGTATGAAAAAAGGTAAAGAATTCTCCATGTAATCGATGATATTTAATATGGTTACGTATCCAAAACCTGTGTGTTCTTGTATTGCTCAAAATTATAGAACTAATAAACTCCGTATCTTCTGCTTCCATTTCTTCATCACAAATTGTTAAATATAAAAGTATTTTCTTTTTCCAATTATCCATATTATTATCTATTTTGCGCACTTCTACTTCCAACAAACTCCGTCTATGGACTGGCTGGTACAGTATGCGCAAACCTCGCAACACATCTTTCTCAACACACATTCCTCGCACACTTCCCTCGTACACATCCCTCGCACACATCCCTCGCACACATCCCTCGCACACATCCCGCGCTTGTTTTGTATGCGCAAAAATCTAGCTCCGCTGAGCCGTTTCCACCAGAGCTGTGCTGACCGAGGCAAGGTAAATGAAGCGATCCTATTGGTTCTTTACAAACACATCCCTCGCTATGCATCCTCGCACATCTCTGGTGGAAACGCAGCCTAACACTAAGATTCTATGCCTTAGGAACAATGCTTTTATCAGTGGCAGATTTTATAGGTGTGTCAAAAGCATCAGCTTGTCGTATTGTACGTGATGTCAGTAATGCAATAGCACAGCTGTATGGTAAATATGTATACATGCAGACCAATACAGAACAAGACTTTTATGGCATTGCTCGATTTCCTCGGGTTCTTGGTGCACTGGATGGTACACATATTAAGCGGCGTTTAAACGGCGCGCAAACACGCGAGCCGAGCCTGGCTCCGCTCGTGGTTCGCCGCGCCACGCGCTGTGTAAACAACTGCGCTCGGCGCGGCTCGGCAAAGTTCGCACGATCCATCACTTGTCGGTTTTTTCGACACAGATCAGAGGCGCGCGCGCCATCTGCGGCTCGGCTTGTGTTAATACGCGCCGTCTAAACAGATGTCACAGAGCGCGCGACGAAGGAAGACCTATTTTGTTTTTTTAGCGAAGTTTTTAATTGGGGATTGGTTTTGTACGAGATGGAGTGGAGCAACGAGAAGATTCAACTCTTCATTGAATTGTACGAAGAGGAACCGGCCATATGGAACCCAAAAGACCCAGGTCACAAAAGCCGCAACAATGTGCACGATGCTTGGACAAAAATAAAAACTAAGTTCTCACAGACCGGGGAAAGTATATCAGTGGAAGAATTAAAGAAAAAGAAGGAAAATTTAATGGCCACTTACAGAAAATTAAATGCGAAAGTGAAGTCAAGTTCAACAAGCGGGAGTGGTACGGATGACATGTTTAAACCTAATTAGCCATTTTACGAACAAATGGCCAAGTTCCTGCATGGTGTATACAAACCAACAAAAACGAAGAGTTCAGAGGTGAGGAAATATCTTTTTAATCATTATTTAATTTTTTTATGTCCGGTTAAGGACCGGATAGGCTGGATACCGGATAGTAATGCCTTGATCACTCGTACCGAGTAGAGTGGCGAGACAGTAAATAAATGTAGGTGTGATTGGGGTCTAACCGAATATTCGGTACATCTCTAGTTTTTACTATTCAAACATGAGTAAATATCAAGACCAATTTAATATTCATTTTGCCAGCTTACTGCGCCATTTGTTGTGAAATATTCAGCAAATTTATCTCGTACAGTTTTAGCCGCTAATGTTGCTCTTCTAGGTATTCTCCTAATCGGTACTAGTGATGTGATTCCGTTTTGATCACTTCGCCACAAACCAGGTTGAACCTCACCGTTAATTTCGGTATCGAAAGTTCCATGCGGCGTATAATTCTGTTTTGAATTGTTACTCCTCCTCAAAAAGTTATGTAGCAAAACACATGTCATAACTATAACTGACACTTTTTCTGGTGCCAGTAAAATTGGAGACCTAAGTATTCGAAATACAGCAGACATTATTCCAAACACATTTTCGACGATTCTGCGGGCGCGTGATAGACTGTAGTTGAATACTCTCTCCTTTGTCCCTTTATCATGAATCCCGGGGTACGGTTTCATCATGTTTTCCGTCAATGCAAATGCACTATCTGCTACTATCACGTAGGGCAGAGGATCATTTTTAAGTGGGAGAGGTTTATCCGGCGGGAAATTTAGTGCACGTTCTTCAATTTTTTGGTACATGCTGGAGTTTCGGTAGACTCCACCATCACTTATTCTACCTTGGAACCCTATGTCTACATATGTAAAGTTATAGTTTGCATCTACTAATGCTAATAGCACCACACTAAATGTTCCGTGGAAATTGAAATATTCTGTGCCGCTGTGCGTGGGGCACTGAATTAATATGTTTTCCATCAAGCGCACCAATGCAATGTAGAAAATTCCACCTTTTGTCAAATTGCGCTTCTATTTTTAACCATTCATCTGCAGTTCGAGGCAACTGTAACAAATTTTGAAATATTTTATTAATGTCAAATTCACTTTTTCAGGACACCGTTGATCCTGACGTTGAATTAAACGAAGAGGAAGTAGTTATTCGCGAAGGTAACGAAGATAATGTAGTTGATCGAGAAAACGAATCTTCTACTAATACAGACACAGTGAATCCAGTTATTTTCAAAAAGCCGACTAATGCAAGCAATAAAAAGGAAGTAAACAGAAAGCGGAAAATTGAACATCAAATGGAACAAGCGTACGATGTCCTTAAAAAAATAAGTACAGAGCCAGAACCGGTTGAAGACGAATGCACTTTATACACAAAATTATTATGTGCAAAGTTAAAATCCATGGACGTATTGACTCGTGACATCGCCATGCACGAGATTGATAATGTAATGTTTCGCCTAAAACAACAGCAAGCGTTTCCACGATTTCAGAGTCCACCTAATCAACCATATGCAGAACTTCACTTGCCTCAAAATCCATTAGCTCCTAGTTATTATCAAAACATGCAATCGTCAGTGGGTTATCAAACGTCATCTTATCAGCCATCGCCACAGTCCCATTCTCAACACAAAACAAACTTTCAACCATCTCCACAGTCTCGTTCTCAACGGCGACCAATCTTTCAGCCATCTCCACAGTCTCATTCTCAACAATCTGCGTATTTCCAGCCGTCTCCACAGTCACATTCTCAAGTATCTGCATACTTCCAGCCGTCTCCACAGTCACATTCTCAAGTATCTTCATACTTCCAGCCGTCTCCACAGTCACATTCTCAACAATCTGCAGACTTCCAGCCGTCACCACAGTCACATTCTCAAGAATCTGCAGACTTCCAGCCGTCACCGCAGTCACATTCTCAAGAATCTGCAGACTTCCAGCCATCTCCACACTCAAATTCGCAACAATCTTCTGATATGGAAGAGTATTCTCATTCTCAACCGTTTCCTGGGTTTGAGTCTCTTTCTAAAGAGCAATCAATTGATCAATTGTATGCAGATGCAGTTTCTAAAATATTTGAAAAATCTGAATAAATTATAAACGCTCACCTTGACTTCTTCTCGCAACTCTTGAATCAAAGCCTGGCAAACTTCCATTATGCATGTAGCTATTGTAGATTTTGAAAACTTGAATAGGTAGGCCAAGCTGCTAAATTTATCACCCGTCGCAAGAAACCTGAGAGTTACAGCCAGTCTTTCTTGAATCGGAATACATTTTCTCATGTTAGTGTCTTGTTTTGCGATGAATGGTCCGATTTTGTTGAGCAGATATTCGAAATCAGCTGCAGACATCCGACAAAAATTTTCGAAATATCCAGAGGGTTCTCGAGTTAGGTCATATAGCAGATCTGTAGCATTGTACCTAAAATATTGAAAATAATATTATATTGTACCTAAGACTATTAGAGTAATTGTTAAGATTTAGAGCAGTAATTGTTAAGATTTTTATGTTTTATGTTTTATAAATGCGAATAGCAAATACGTTACTTCATATCCATGTAAATGTAGGTACAACGCGAGCGAAGCCGCGGACTGAAGCTAGTTGGCAATACGTAGTTGTACTAGTTACTACCAACTGCTGTTGTTACTACTATATAGGTTTATCGATCATCAATTGAGTAGTGGTAGGTACAACACTATTGACTATCGACAAGGAAAATAACCAGTGTAACTTGAGCTCTAAACAAATTTGTTTATGAACATGAGCTTAATGTTTTATGAAATGATTATCTTGAAATAGCTTATCTATGAAACGTAATCCCATCTTTTTTGTATCTAGATGTATCGCTTTATTTACCACACCATCTCACTGAACAAGGAGTAATAATTTTGATTTGTGGTAATGCTTTTTTAGAATAAACCGACGAGATGTGCACGGGTCAAGGAAGTGGTCGGTACTACTGCAGGTTTGACGCGCGGTGTCTTTTATCGGCCGTATAAAGGTTCGAGCACATTATGCCGGGCCGCAGCGTGTCGGGGCGGAGCGCAAAAATCCGCTCAAATCGCTTTAATACAATTTGTATGAATTATCGCACACTGTGCCGGGCCGCAGCGGCTCGCATTAATGCGAGGCGGATTCTCGTCCGTGCGATGCGGCCCGCCCCGCCCCGCTGCGCCCCGTCAACAGTGTGCTATAGCTAGCGGATTGGTGCGCACGCGCGCACGTGTTTATTTGATATTGCGTTTTTGAGTATTTGCGTGTTCCTGAACAAAAATGAATGAAGAACTTTTGATAAGTTTAGTTCAAGGTTATAAAGAACTGTATAATTTACAAGATTCTCATTATGATGACCAGCAAAGGAGAAACTACATTTGGAAAGAAATAGGGGAGATAATGAAAGAACCTGGTAAGTAACACTGACAAGTATTTATTTCTTAAGTTATAAAATATGAAAATTGTGATTACATTTGACGTATTTAGACAGATTTCTGAGGAAATATTTATTGGAACCAGGCTGTCTGACACCTTTTTTTAAAGAGTAATAGTATTCCTTGCTGACACCAACAACCATGATGTATCGTTCATTATTAGAGTAGGTATTACTTTATAAATTATGACAATAATTAATTAATATAACTAAGTAATAATAAGTAATCGGTTTTTTTATGTAGGTAAGCGGGCTGTGTCGAATAAATCGCCTTACTGTCAACAGATTAGTTTCTTCGCATACCTCTTCTAATAACCCTGGACTGCCACTCAACCGTACCAGTTGGAGATACAAAGTATCTTTTAAATTGATCACGGACACACATTGCGTCTAGTGCTGCATGGCCTCCAATATGGCAAATCTGTTATAGCTTCTGTTACCACATTTCTCTGAGCTTCCTCTTCAGACCAGTAGCAAATGTCGTTTCGCAGTAAATTGTGCAAACAGCAAGTGGCTAGTATAATAACATTAACGTGTTTCGGCAATAACGAAAAACGTCTTTCGTAAACTCTAAACTTTTTCACTAATAGACCAAAAGCATTTTCGCTCATACGCCTAGCTCTACTCAGCCTATAATTAAAAGCTTTCTTGTCTTCGTCATTTGTCAACTGATTTGCTGGATATGGTCTCATCAAATGTCTGGTTAAAGGAAAAGCTTCGTCTCCAACGATGACATGTGGTAACCTTAAGTCTGTACCCGGTATTAAACGATCAGCAGGCAAATTTAACTGTCCATCGATTAAAGCTTTGCCAAAATTAGAGTTATTGAGTATTTGGCTATCAGAATTTTTACCCAAAGCACCAACATCGATGACTGTAAAATGGTAGTCCGCATCGACTAAGGCCAATAAAACTATAGTAAACGTTTTTTTGTAAGAAAAATAAAGGGAACCGCTATTCGGTGGTGCTTCAATAATAACATGCTTTCCATCCAGTGCCCCAATGCAATTTGGAAAGTTCCATTGCCTTCTAAAACGCTGTTCTTTACGTTTCCAGTCTGCTTCTGTCGGTACGGGCATGACATTAGGTGACAGTTTCTTAAATATGGCTGTACATGCTTCGTAAATAATTTGTCTAACAGTTGATTCACCAAGTCGAAAAGTAGTGGCTAATGACTTCATTGAATTTCCTGTTGCCAAATACCTGAAACATAAAAAGCAATGTAGTTTAAACATCTTGCATCTTTTGGCCGATCTTTACGTTAATGCAAGCCAATAAGGTTATGCTCCTTGGTGTCCTTTAATCGCATCATCCTATTTATGCTTTATGTTCTAACTTTACTAATACCTATATTTTTTCTTCCACAGCTAAAACTTGCAGAGACAGATGGAGACGTATAAGAGATAATTACAGACGCGCTAAAAAGTTAAGGAAAACAAAAAGTGGACAAGCTGCTACAAATATGAAGAAACCAAAATATGAAGATTTATTGTCATTCCTTAACCCCTATATTAGCAACGAGGATGAAACTTTTTCAAATTTTCCACCAAATAATTTCCAAGAGTCAAGTAATGAGGATAATAGTCTTTTAGATGATACCCATAGCCGTGATAGCACTGGTTCAAGTGCTGGTACTTCACAAAGCACTATAAGAAATCGTCCTGGTTCTTTAGATGATACTCATAGCCGTGATAGCACTGGTTCAAGTGCTGGTACTTCACAAAGCACTATAAGAAATCGTCCTGGTTCTTCAGAAGACAGCTCACCTCGTCCTTACAAAAGAAATTCCAGAAGCTTAGATACTCCACCACAGCTTTCACCAACACATTCGTTATTAAGGTATTAGGAGTATTTAGAAAAAAAATACAGTGCCAAGAAAAATAAATCAGACAAAATAGTTGATTTTTTCAAGAACTTGGGGGAAACTGTTTCAAATTTTCCGGAAGATGTACAAATTCGTGTAAAACGTGAAGTTTTTAAAATAGATACCGATGCAGAGGAGTTGGTTTTCAAGGACAAGTCTAAACCACAATATGTATTAGAATTATCTCAAGAGAGCTCATTGCCCATGATCGTTATTAATTCAAACGATGTTGATGCGCAACCTCCAAACCAAATAATAACACCAACTTCAACAAACGTTGTGAATCCAAATGATATTGATACACAGGAAGAGATTTGTCTTGATGATATCGAATTAAATGCTTTTTTAAATTCTATTCAACAAAAAAAAGATAACCAATGAATGATATTATGAGCGATGGGCTTATAAGAGGCCAAACACAAAGAGAAATGGAAGATGTTGATTTTACTACTCTTTAAGTTAGAAAGATTTTTGTTCTGTGATTTTGTGATAATATAATTTTGACATTATGTCTTCCGTTTTCTTTTCTTTAAAATGAAAACATACCGTAACTAGCGCCGCTGCTAACTATTAAAAAGACAAATACTGACGTACTTTTTTTCGAATAAGCTTACTTAAAGTTTATTTCATTGAAGCCTTGAACACATTCATGTACAAGTATTATGACAAAAAATTGCTAGCTTGATAAATATTTTTGACTTGATGTATTTTAAGATTAAACTTTAAAAACGTAATAACTTAATTTATTTAAGTATATAAAAAAATTCTCGATTGGCGGCTTTAATGACGCTCTGTTTTCACCAAAACCACAAGATCCTAACGTACCACCTCACTAACAATTTAAGATACAATTTTCACAGGATTAAGTAGGAGGATAAAAGGATAACTATAAATCAATAGGTATGATATAATGAAACTTACCTCAAACACACCACAAGCCTAGTGTTTCCGGAACCGGTATTCTTTGTAAGAACCGGGAATTTCGGTACTTTTTTAAATCGGTACCGGGATTTCCCGGTTCTTTCGGTATTTTCGGTTCTTGGCAGTTTTTGATTTATAAAACAAGTGATAAGGTTCAAAAGTCAACTACAATTAAGATCGACGAGAATAGATAACATTAAGAATGAATATATATCAGAAAAACGATATAGAGCCGATAACAGGACCAGACTTTCAACGCGCGCTTTGCAGCATGAAATATAGCAAGAGCCCAGGTGCAGATGGTGTTACCACCGAAGCCTTAAAAATCGGAGAACCAGTACCACTCCCACACCTTACGAACCTTTGTAACTACATTCTTCAGACCGGTTCTTCTATCCTCATAATTTCTGCCACTCCACCATTATACTCATACATAAAAAGGGTGAAAAGTCCGACATTTGCAATTATCGTCCCATCAGTCTTATCTCACACCTTTTTAAACTATTCATGAAAATTATTGAAAATCGAATATCCGGTGAGCTCGATTTACATCAACTACCAGAACAAGCGGGTTTCCGCCGTGGCCTCTCCACGACGGATTATTTCCATTCCCTTAACCAGCTCTTAGAAAAACATGTAGAATTTAATATCCCACTTTATCTTGCATTTGTAGATTACTCAAAAGCTTTTGATAGCATAAAACATAAACCATTATTCGAGGCACTTTCTAATCAGAACATAAATTAAACGTACATTCAACTTATCCGTAATATCTATAGCAATAGTACAGCATCCATAAAAACCTCACTCACGGGGCTCTCTTTCCAAATTGTAAAAGGCGTGAAACAGGGAGACCCGCTTTCTCCTAAATTGTTTACAGCTACTTTGGAAGAAGTGTTTAAGCGATTGAAGCCCAAATGGGCTGAGAAGGGCATCGTCGTCGGAGATAGCAGGCTAACAAACCTGCGCTTCGCCGACGATATTGTCCTTTTCTCCCCCACAGCTGCAGAACTAGGCGATATGCTTCAAGGACTGAACCAAGCAAGCCGACCAAGATGTGGGACTCCGAATGAATATGAGCAAGACCAAGCTCATAAGGCACGAAGAGGAGATTGTACGTGGAGAATGTGGAGATTGAGTATGTCCATGAGTATGTGTATCTCGGCCAGATAGTTTCATTCCAGGCACAACAAAACAAAGTTGCTCGACGCACCGAAAACGCCTGGAGAAGCTTCTGGTCGATGAAACATCTTATGAATGGCGAACTGCCACTCTGCAATAAGCGCAGACTTATGGACATGTGCATTCTCCCAATTCTAACGTACGGTGCACAGACTTGGTTCCCGACAGCTCATGAGAGATACCAACTCGAGGTTTGCCAAAGAGCCATGGAGCGTAGTATCTTAGGAGTCAGGCTCACAGACCGCATACGAAACACGATACTACGCTCCAAAACAAAAATAGTTGACGTCACCCATAAAGTGGCCAAACTCAAATGGGATTGAGCAGGGCATGTCGCTCACATGCTGGACGATCTTTGGGCCAAAATAACAAACGATTGCTCCCCACAAACTACACGCCTTCGAGGCAGACTGGACTGGAGATGGCAGGACGATCTCGACAGTCATTTAAATGACTGGCGCAACTTAGCTGGAGATCGAAAGGTGTGAAAAGAAGGGAGGGAGGCCTTTGCCCTGCAGTGGGACGATATAGGCTAAGATAAGATACCGGCCCCTAAAATTACTGTGGTTTTGTTTATAATATCACAAAAATCATATTAGGAGCGTCGTATTTGAAGTAAATTACATTCTGTCACCATTGTTTGGTATGAGGAACAACGTAATACTTACCTTGAAGTCAAACGCGCGACACTTTTTCCTTACTTTTCGCACGTGGCGAGGCCTGCGAGGCCCGCCGAGTTATAAAAATAAAAATCCCGAAAGTACCGAAAGAACCGGGAATCAAATTAGATTTCCCGGTTCTGAACCCTACACAAGCCGCTCTTCTGGTCCGATAGGCTCACGAAAAGTTGTCGTTTTTTTATGCAGATCCCCCTTTATTATTTCAAGTAATTGAAAATATCGATCAGGAGTCATACGAAAATATCCCCAAAACTTGTCTTTGTCTGCTAAAAGATCGGGAAAAAGATGATGGTATTCGCCGAATACCTTTCTCTTGGCACAAATTGGATGTATCCATATTTTACGTTTTCTTTTTTGTTGTCTATGTTCAATAACTTCATCTTCTAACAGCAGGCAAAAAAAAGAAAGTTCTTCGTCAGAGCTATCCATAACGTACAGTTGCATGCAAATTCTGGCAGTACACTGAACTCAAAATCCGTCAATGCACTGTGACCCGGCCTGTCACTAATGTGCTAGGTAAACATTTTGCGCTGCGCTGCGGCCCGCTCCGCCCCGCTGCGGCCCGGCATAATGTGCTCGAACCTTTAGCCTGATGTTTTGGATGAAAATGTTCGCCCTGCATGCGGTGTCTTTTTGGGCTGTGTAGTCGATGGGCACCAGTTACACGGTGCCTTATCCCTTGATCGATTTTTTCTTGGATGTTTATCTATACATGTATTTGCTATAAAATATAGTATTGTTGAGTTAGTATCCCATAGTACAAGCCTCGAACTTAGTTTTAGGATAGCTCATAGTTTGGGGCGAGCTCAATTTGTGTTATTTGTCCGTACTATATATTTATTTAATTATTTTACGATCTGCACGGGAAGAAAAGCAGCTGGCTAATTATATGATTTTCTTTTACTCCCAGACAAGTATGGGAGGCATTTACATTGCCATACCTATATTATATTCTATGATAACTATATATACCACCTACACAATATGTAAACTCAAAGTACGCCGACCCACTCGGGTGGTGACTCTGAGCTACGAAGGTTGTCAATAAATAAATAAATACGGACAAATTAGTGAAAAATTACTGTGTGTATAGATACATAGTTTCATTTCTGGGAACATTTGGTTATTAATAGGTTAATATGAATATTGAAATAAAGCTAAAACAAATATTTTAACATATTTTATTTTATTTCAGGTGTCGGTTTCGACGAAATTTACTGTTCAACATGGTTTGCGTTTGAAAAAATGAAATTTTTGCTAGACAAATTTAGCCCGCGCCCGACACAAGATACATTGGTAAGTATAGATAAAAAATGCCTTCAGTTTTATGCATAACTATTTTGCCAAGGTACTAGGCCTACGGTGGAAAAATATTCCGCAAATTCATTGCGTATTTGCTCAGTACTTAAAGCACATCTTCGTGGAACGTTCAGTAATGGAAAATATGAAGCAAGTGGGTTTTCTTCATTTATTCTTCGCCAAGAACCCAACGTCACAGTCCCACGATCATCATGATCAAAAGTTCCCCTGGGCGAATAAATAGATCTGGATAGCTTGCTTTTTCTTAAAAAGTTGTGTAAATATACACAGGTCATTATTACTGTTGTAGCTCATTCTGGTTCAAGAAGCATTGGTTTTCGTAGAACTCTGAATACGGATGATAGAATTCCAAAGGCGTTTTCTACAACTCTGCGAGCTCTACTTAATCTGTAGTTAAATAGTCTTTTTACTGATCTGGACTTATTAGCCTATTTTATTTAGCCTATTTAACTCATGGCAATTTGGTTGTTCAGTCACCGGCTAGACACGAAGGTGGGAGCACGCGTCGATTACGCCGCAAAAGTACGGTTAGCATGTCAACGAAAAAGCATCTTCGCAGTCAAGTATTTTTTTAAGTTATAAACTAACTTTTTTATATGGTGCTTGTTTACAGCGTTTGTATAGCAAATTACATTAATTATTAATACGTTTCATTTTACAGAGCAAAGAAATTATTGCTAAGGTATATCACCGAATGAAATATGAAGCAGAAAATGGAGTTGAAAATGAAACTGATGCCAGATGGCGAACTGCTCAAGCTGTTGGTTATAGTGAACGTACTATATCAAACATATTAAAAGAAGAAAAACAACAGGCAAGTTTAGCCGAAACATCAGGGAACTCCACAGATATGGCACAGATAATTTTTAAATCGCCCTCAAAAAGAAAACGGGTTTGTCCAAAATCAGGGTTGGACGATTTTGACGTATCTGTGCTACGCAGAACAATAATGTCATTCCATACAGAATTTAATGAAATGCCCACATTGAAAAAACTCAAAGAAGTTTTATCAGAAAAAATTGGTTTCGACGGCTGTATAGAAACGTTGCGTAAACTTTTGCGAGAATCTGGTTATGAATGGTCCAAAACAGACGACAATCGGAAACTTCTTGTCGAAAAGCATGATATACAAATATTGCGCTTTAAGTATTTAAAACAACTGAAAAAATATCGTGATGAAGGTCGATACATCGTGTATACTGACGAAAGTTATGTTCACACAACACACATACAGAATAAATGCTGGAAAACCGTGAAAGGATTCTCATCAGTTCAGAAAAAGTTATCAAAGGGAATGCGGGTCATAATTGTTCACGCCGGAGGAAGTCAAGGGTTCATTCCAAATGCTTGCTTAATATATAAAGCAAACTCAACAAGTGGCGATTACCATGACAATATGAATTTTGAAAACTATAAATCATGGCTTACAAAACAACTGCTACCTAATCTCCCACAAAAATCGGTTATAGTCATGGATAATGCGTCTTACCACAACGTTGTAACAGAAAAATTTCCTAATTCGAATTCAAATAAGAACCTAATGCAAGCATGGCTGACAGAGAAGAATATTCCGTTTGAAGAAACAATGAAAATAATTGAACTGTATGATTTAATATTAAAGAATAAAGACAGGTTCAAAAGTTTTGCAATCGATGAACTAGTCAGATCGAAAGGTTTCGAAGTTCTGCGATTACCTCCTTATCACCCGGACCTAAATCCAATAGAAAAGATATGGGGAATACTGAAAAACTACGTGGCTAAAAAAAACATTGGACAAAACCTGACGTCTATAATGGCTCTTATAAAGGAACGAATTGAAATGATTGATAGTATTATGTGGGAAAATACATGTCGACATGTTAATGATATCGAAAAACAATATATGGAAAATTATGACATGGATTTCGAATTTATTATTAACTAGCTGACCCGTGCCCGCTTCGCTGGTCGATAGATAGTTTCACATCTGGTATTCCAATCTTCAAAATAAATTATAGCCTAATAACCTTAATAACCATGTGCTTATAACTGTGAGGGTAGATAGATTATGAAGAATTGGATTGTTTGTCAGTATTGAAACACCAGAAGTAGTGCCCCAGCGGTATTCATGTTACAAACTTTGTACCTGTACATAAACTTTAGAACCAACAGGAACAATAAAGAAATATGAATATAAAAATTCCATTGTATTTCAGATGATGGATGCAGACTTGGTAGTGAGGCCGATGAACCCTAAGGCATGCGGGTTGTGGACCCCGGAATATTTGGGAAAATTCACTAGTCTGCTCCTTAATCACACGGTGGTGCTGATAAACTTAGTGGGATACATACGAGCTGACCCTATATATGTAATACAATCATCTCAATAACATCCAGCAAAGATCCTATGCTATAAAGCCTCTACAGGGTACGCCAGAGAAACTTACTTATTTGAAAAAATTCCCGCGCGGTGAGTTGGGCGGGTAGAGGGGCAAGAGGGGGCGCATCTGGAGGGGGAAGTTCCCAAGTTTGTTTCTCCCTTCAGTCAGTTGCCATCATGCTCTGGTCTAGAGAGCAGCCGGCCTTCGCAGTTGAGAGCTTCTTTTCTAACGGTCGCTCACTTGTTGCTACGCAACGTGCCTTCCGCGCTCGCTTTGAAATTCCTCCTCACAGACTCGTTCCTGGCCGTAATTCGATTCTGTCGTGGGTTAACTCATTTCGGGAGTGTGGAAGTGTCGCTAAACCCAGAAATGGACTTCAACGGACCATCAGAACTCCGGAAAATATCGAAAGAGTGAGGCAGTCAGTTGTGCGTTCTCCCCGGCGTTCGGCTCGCAAACACGCAGCTGCATTGGGAATTTCTGACACCACTGTTCGACGAATTCTCCATAAAGACCTTCAATTTCATCCCTATAAATTGGCTGTTGTGCAAGAATTAACTGAACGCGATTTTGTTGCCCGTCAAAATGCATGTGAAATGCTGATTGACAACCTGCCTGAAGACGCGGTCGTTTTTTTCAGTGACGAGGCTCACTTCCACATTTCCGGCTGCCTCAACAAGCAAAACATGCGTTATTGGTGTGGTGTAAATCCGCGTAGGCTTCACCAGAAGCCACTTCATTGTGAGCGAGTTACTGTCTGGTGTGCGATGTCGGTAATGGGAATAATTGGTCCTTATTTTTTTGAAGAAAACGAACGCGCAGTTACCGTGAATGGAGCTCGTTACAGGAACATGAAAACATGCGTTATTGGTGTGGTGTAAATCCGCGTAGGCTTCACCAGAAGCCACTTCATTGTGAGCGAGTTACTGTCTGGTGTGCGATGTCGGTAATGGGAATAATTGGTCCTTATTTTTTTGAAGAAAACGAACGCGCAGTTACCGTGAATGGAGCTCGTTACAGGAACATGATCGAGGAATTTTTTCTTCCAAGACTCGAAGAAATGAACGTTAGGAACGTGTGGTTTCAGCAAGATGGAGCCACAGCACACACAGCACGAGCCTCAATGAATTTGTTGCGACAACATTTCCCCGACCGCCTCATCTCTCTCAGAGGCGATCTCCAATGGCCGGCACGCTCTCCAGATTTGACTCCATGCGATTTCTTTTTATGGGGTTATTTGAAATCCCTGGTTTATGTCGATCGACCACGAAGCATAGCACACCTCAAGAACAACATTCGCGACGCCATTGCCAACATACCGATTGATATGCTGCGAAGAGTGGATACGAATTTCAAAAATCGACTTCATCAGTGTATGCGCGATGGGGGTCGCCATTTCGCTCATTTGGTGCGACACTGACGTAATTACACTTTTTTTTTAAATTAGATAAATATGTCAAAATGTTCGGAAAGACTATTTACATTGGGGGAAACATCGACAGAATTGAATTTGTGGTAACTTGCCGCGAGATGGCGCGATTGTCATTGTAGAATTGAGTGAATTGGCGCCATTTCTGTTGCTACAACGTCTGGAGGGCCAGTTGCGCGGGGCGCCCCGCTAAGTGTGGTTGTGTTTGAGAGCTACAACGACTTAAAGGTATTTATGACATTTAATCCGATAATTGTTGGTGCAACAATGCCGTAATTGAGCAATTGTGTCATTTTTACTCCAAAATTGTGAGTTCTTGGTGAAACAATGACAAAATTGCGTAATTACGTCATTGTTTGTCCAAGTAATGTGTCTTCTTGGTGAAACAATGACTAAAATTAGTAAAAATGTCAATGTTACCCCAAATTTGCTATTTATTTGTGGGTGTCATGACAAAATTTAGTAATTATGTCGTTTTTTCTCCAGGTAAATTATAACCTATTGAATCGATGTCAGAATTGTATAACTGTTTCATTGTTACTCCAGTATTTTTAGTTAAGAACATATTAATGATGGATAACCGTGCGAGAAGATTGGTGAATTATTGCACAACGGAAGAAAAAGTACCACCATTTGCAAAACAAAATGCTTCAGATGTTAGAAAAAGATGTAAAGATGGTAAGTATGTAGTATGTAAGTTAGGTGGATGAGGTGAGTGCTTTTGATTGTACTTTATTAAGCACATAATTTTTATTTTTGTTGCAGCTGATGATAAAGATAAATTTATATCAAAAATTAAAGTAATTCGTAGCGAAAATAATATGCCACAAAATGATGTGCCTGACTTAGACATACATGCATCAAACTTTCAAGCTCCAATTGATTTATCAACTTGTGTTAACCAAACTATGGATTCGGATATAACATTGGAAACTAAGTCTAAGTCATCGACTTATAATGATGTACCGGAAGTGAATTTAAAAGATGATGCAGATTTTTCTCCAGACGACAGTGGAGAAGAATACTGCCCTGAAAAAGTTAAACGTATACGTCCAGTTATAGGTTGTAGACAAAGATCATTATCATCGAGTTCTTCTTCTTCTTCAAGCTCTTCTTCTTCGAGCTCTTCTTCTTCAAGCTCCACCTCATCAGCGAACGTTTCAGTATCTAGGAATACTTCTCCACAAAGTCTTTCAATTTTGTCGCAGAATCAACCTTCTCTTTCAAGCCAAGACAACAATACTGTAAACGATAACGCTTGTCAAGATCCACTGGAAGACATTATCCCTAGCAATAGCATTCGAAACAATGAATCTACTGACAAAGATCAAAATGCAGAATCACCTAAAAACAAAACAAAGAAAAGGGTAAGAAAGCCAGCGGCTTGGAAGAAAAACAAACGTGCTTTGATGAAGAATTCAGGTCAGGAGTATACTTCTCGGACGGGCAAGATCATTCCTGCAAAAGGAATTAAGCCCGCTTGCTCTAACAAATGCAAACATAAATGTTCAGAAAACATCTCAGAGGAGCAAAGATATAAAATTTTCAAAATGTATTGGGATTTAGCCTCTCTTCAAAGACAGCGTGATTTTTTGAATTCGACAATTACCGTGCTACAATTGGCACAACGTCGCTTGAAAACTGGTGTACAAAAGAACAGAAAACATAATACTTATTGTTCCTTGATATCTAATGGTAGGAGTATCAGAGTATGCAAATTATTTTTTTTGAACACGTTGGGCATTTCCGAACTTACTTTACGTACCGTAATCGAGGCCAAGACTAGCACAACGTCGCTTGAAAACTGGTGTACAAAAGAACAGAAAACCTAATACTTATTGTTCCTTGATATCTAATGGTAGGAGTATCAGAGTATGCAAATTATTTTTTTTGAACACGTTGGGCATTTCCGAACGTACTTTACGTACCGTAATCGAGGCCAAGACTAGTACTGAATCAAGAGGCATAGCACCAATTGACAGACGCGGCTGCCATGAAAATTATAAAAAGACTTGTTCTGAGGTAACAGAGTCTGTTCGAAGCCATATAAATTCTATAAGTAGAATTGAGAGCCATTATCTCCGTGCAAACACCACTAGAGAGTTTATTGATGGTGGCCTAACAATAGCTGACCTGCATCGTGATTATAAGAGATTAAGAGAATCCGATAATAAAGAGGCTGCAACTTACGATTCATACTTTCGCATATTTAATACGGAATTTAATATTTCTTTTTTTGTGCCCAAAAAAGATCAATGCGATGTCTGTAAACAATATAAAAATGCTGTTGGAGAGGAAAAAGAAAAACTAGAGGGTCACTACACAGAACATTGCCGGCAAAAAGAACTTAGTCGATTGGAAAAGAAGACAGACATAGAAATATGTAAGAATACGGACAGTAATGAAGTAGTTGCGATTTATGATCTTCAAGCTGTTATGCCAGTGCCAGTCGGCGAGTCCTCGTCTTTTTACTATAAATCCAAATTGAACTGCTTAAACCTTACAGTATGTACATACCTATTATGAGTCAAAATATTCTTATATGCTCCTTTTTGTCAATAGTTTCATAACCGTCTTGTTTTTCTAGGTATCGGATATAAAGGACGAACAAACTTATTGTTACTTTTGGCATGAGGCAATCGGCGGTAGAGGAGCAAATGAGATCGGTTCCTGCATCTTTAAATACCTGCAACGTGTAGCTAATAAACACCCTGGCTGTAACATCACATTTTATAGTGACAATTGTGGCGGACAACAAAAAAACAGGTTTGTTTCATTTGTTAAGAACTGTTTATGTAGTTTTGTACAAAAATGTCGTATGCCTAATATTTTCTATATCTTTTATTTCAGATTTATATTTTCCATGTACTTGTATGCAGTCAAAACTCTACCAATCAATAAAATCACACACAAATTTTTAATAAGGGGACATACCCAAAATGAGGGAGATACAGCCCACTCCATAAATGAAAAGGCGATAAAAAGAGCTAAAAAATCGGGCGCTATTTACGTACCAGACCAGTATGTACAAATAATAAGATCCGCAAAAAAAAGAGGTAACCAATTTATTGTTGAAGAACAAAACTTCGATGATTTTTATGATTTAAAAAAAAATTCTGACGAAATCGAACTAAACATGGTCAAAGATGTGGAAGGGAACACCATAAAAATCTCAGACCTCAAAGTAATAGAATTTACAAAAGATAATGATTCAGTGTACAAGTACAAACTCAAATTTGACGATAACTGGAGTGAAGCTGAAATAAAAAAACAGAAACAAAGATCTACTAGTCAACGAATAATTAAGAAAATCGAAGATATCAATATGGTTCTTGTGTATACTTCAAAAAGAGAAATTACCGCAAACAAGAAAAAAGATTTAAAAGAACTGTTACAAAAGAACATTATACCTCGGTATTACTCAGCCTTTTATGAAAGTATTTTCTAAAGGTTTTTTTCTATTGAATAAGTATTTTTCACTCGCGCATTATGCTGGTTATAGTGAATGTATTATTTTTTACATTGAGTTCTGAAGCAACATTGACGTATTTACAGGTACCTACCTTTTTTATTTTAACTTTAAAATCTAGTTTATGTACAATATACCGAGTAGATTGGAACTATTATAAAATCTACACAAATTGATCTTACATTTAAAATCACGATGATTGTAATAAGTCCCTTCAAAAAGCCATACTTTTAATAGCAAACTTTGATTGACTCTCCTGTAAAATTTCGAATAGTGTAATTACGTCAATGTCGCACCAAATGAGCGATTTATCCGATGTCATTTTTAATACTGCATAAAAAAAAATTGGGATATTGTATTCTCAAATAAATTTTTTTTTTAAAACAATAACTGAAGTACTTTTTTTTTATTGACCTTTCAAATAAGTAAGTTTCTCTGGCGCACCCTGTAAATACTCCTGCTTATAATCAGAGCTATTCTAACTTTAACTCCAGTAATAAATTAAATTCAGATGCTTAGTTGTTCACAGACAGATCTAACTAAATAGGTGACACAAGTGTTTATCCTTCGAGTGTAAAAAAAGAGAATGCTCTTCCTTCAATGTTGGTTTATTTAGTCCGCAGCACCAAACCTCACTGAAAAAGAAAAATTACTGGTTTTTCCATAAAAACTACAAAAAATGTCATTATTTCCTTTTAACAGTTAGCAACCTCATTTTTATGGGCCAGCCTGTACATACAAATATATGAATTAAATAATAATACATATATAAAATAAATTATACATAAATTCAGTTGATGTATAAGAGTTATTTTTTTAAAACTTCTATTATTAAGTCAATATCTAAATCAAAATTGGTAAACCAACCTTAAATTATCGCCCAATAGTATCACTATCAACTTTTTGAATAATTTTTGAATATGCAAAATTTAATATATTTAATAACAGTCAACATGGATTCAGAAAGAAAAAATCTACCGTTTCAGTATTTTACGCTTTTAATCAAGAAATCCTAAGAATGATGCAAGGAGTATGCTAATGGATATGAGCAAAGCCTACAATAGTCTCACATTAAATCCTTTTAAGAAAACTATGTGAAATAGGTTTTGGTAGTTCAGCTTTTTAATGGTTTGTCTCTTAACTGACTAACCATGAAAAACATGTAGTAATTAAAAATTTTGATCCAGTTAATAACAATAAAAGTACTGTAAAGTCAGAAAAATTTAAAGTAAAATGTTCAAAACCACAATGAAGTGTGCTAGGATGATTTTTATTTTTAATTTACTTTAATGATTTATCAAAAATAATAGATAAAAAGTCCATTAGCCAGTTTCCTTTACTAATCCAATCACTCTTTGCACAAGGCACAGCAGAGTGGTCCATTAGTCTGTTCTTTTGCAGTTCTCAGGATACTATAGAAGATTTTTTTGCGCCTGATAGTGCAAGTCAAAAATATTGGGTATATGATTGCTGGATGTTTCATGTTATTGGTTTGATTCCTCAGAATTTGAAGAAGTGCTCCTTAGAGCAAATGCGCTTGGAGCTTGGGATGAAGACGGTGAATCAGGTGCGCTCGCGCATCGTCTCCTTCAGGAAGTTTGCCGCTAAAATGGTAATCTTATATAAGAGCATTTCGTGAAAAAGCTGTCAGTTGCTTATCACTACATAGTATAAAGCAAAGTCGCTTTCCGCTTCCCGCGTCTGTATGTATGTTTGCTTATATCTTTAAAACTACACAACGGATTTTGGTGCTATTTTTTTTAATAGATAGAGTGATTCAGGAGGAAGGTTTATATGTATAATAACATGCTACCCGTGCGAAGCCGGGGCGGGACGCTAGTTCATAATAACATTAATAAGTTTTCTGTTGGAAAATATTTTTCGATGACAAGCTTTTGTAAAATCATTCATCATATCACATTATATACCTAACATTGTAATCGGAACTTGACAAGAATGCAATTTTTTACTCAATCAAAGTATTTACTAAGGAGTTCCAATGTGAGTGTCTGTTGAACATCTCGCTAGTACCATGTTGCCATAGGACCTCCTCAACTACACAACATAACCACGTCGTGTTTGGAGTCATTGGATTTGTCTTGACGAGTACTAGAGCTCTAGAATATATAAAAGCTTGATTTTAAAAATATATTAGTAAGGACATTTTACTCAAGAATTTTGACTTACTTATGAATAACTTGACAATGTTTTCAGTCTACTAAATGAGCAATAATATCTTTTTTAATTTGATAAATATTTAATTTTAGATTACAATTTGGAAAATTCTTGTCAGCATGTTATCTTATTAACATGTAATTAACAGTGTGACCATTTGTGGCAGATTTCTGCCATTTTGGCAGATTTGGATCCAAAATTTTAGCTGTGGCATATTATGCTGACGATTTACAAATGTGGCAGATTTTGGCAGATTTCAAAGGTTAAAATGAAAATGAAAATTTAAATATTAAAAATATTTAGTAGAAAATTATTTCACAATCTGGCAACCTACGCCTTTGTTTGATACCCAGCCCAGATTACACGGGGATTTCCCGCTTGATCTGTTCATACATAGGTATTGTCATTTGATTGTGGGCTGTAAGTCATAAGTCTTAAGGTTCATATTCTTATAACGTTCCTTGATTGTGTTTTCAATCAAATCTTTGTTTTTACTTCATTTCATTTCATTCTCTTACGTCGCTTAGCGTGTATGTGAAGTGCAGTTCTAAACTTGAAAAGCAAATACATAATGAAAAGAAAATACGAGCGGTCCTATCGACCGGAATGGGAGCAAGATCCTTTGCTCTCGTCCTGGATCAGTCGAGCTAAGGATGAGCAGGACGTTGCATTTTGTAAAGCCTGTAACTGCAAATTAGTTACCAGGTTATCTTCTTTAAAGGAACATGTTTCATCCCAGAAACACAAAAAAAACATAATCGGGTTTAGTGGCCAATCTTCGGTAAGTATTTTACATTTAGTTGTTATAAATATTATGCTGTAAGAAATAGATATTTTATCCACGTATTTTGTTAGGGATTTGTGACAAATCACATTTAATTTGTTTTAGGTGCAACAGTTTTTCAAAACATCTCCATTAGAAGAGGAAGTAAAAAAAGCCGAACTTAATTTTTGTGCCATGATAGTGGAACACAATTTGCCATTCCGTTTAAAGGATCATTTGAGCGAAGTCATCTCAAAAAGCTTCCATGATTCTGAAATCGCCAAGCAATTATCTTGCAAGAGAACCAAAGCGGCAGCGGTAACATATAATGTTTTAAAACCAAATTTAGAAGCAGAGATGCTTGCTGATTTAAAATCCTGTGAAAATATTAAAACACGTACACCTATGTTTTCGTTGGTTATAGATGAGACTACAGATGTTACAACCACGTCAACGCTTGCTATTGTAACCAAATATTATTCAGAAAAAGACCTGCAGGTAAAAACAAAATTTTTGACCTTGGTTGACTTGAACGGGGCTGATGCCCAATCATTGTTTGATGCATTATCCACGTCTTTAACTAATTCTAACCTTAATATTAAAGATGCTATTGGTTTTGGGGCTGACACTACTAACGTTATGTTTGGAGAGCATGGTGGTATCATTGCAAAAATAAGGCACGTCAATCCTCACTGCATGTTCATTAAGTGTGTGTGTCATTCCACTGCATTGTGTGTATCTCACGCTAGTAAAAACACCATACCACGAGCTATTAACCAAATGATACAAGAGGTTTACGGATATTTTGCCCATAGCAGTAAAAGACAAAGGGAGTTTGTTGAATATCAAGATTTTATTGGTACTGAAAAGCATAAAATATTAAGACATTATGAAATTCGTTGGCTTTGCTTGCACGCTTGCATTAAAAGAGTTTTAGAGCAATGGGATGCCCTATAACTTTTTTTTCAGTCGCAGTTTTTGGAAGACAGAAATATTTCATCAGAGTTCTTGTTTAACAGTTTGAATGACAAGATACACAAACTTTATTTTTATGCATTGGATTATATATTGCAGTCAGTCAACAAACTAAACATTATATTTCAAGGAGATTATACAACAGTCCACACAGCATTCAAAGACATTTCTGAAGTGTACGTGTGCCTATTGAGTTGTTATATCAAGGGAAATTATTTAAAAACCGCAGACCCACTTGCAATTGACCCAAAATCTACCGTAAACTTTTTGCCTCTAAAAGATATGTATTTGGGTGTTAACGTGAGTACAGAAATCGATCGCTTATCCACAGACGTGAGTCTGAAACCTGGAATCCAGACGTTTCTTCAACGAATCCAATCATTTTTAACTGAACTATGTAGTCAATTGAAAACCCGTCTGCCACTTACAAACATTTTCAAAGATTTACAGTTTTTGGATCCACAACATGTCGTATACAAAGAATTTACGTCGATTTTAAGCGTTGCGAAGTCATTTCCCAACATTGTAGACGGAGACAATATTCAAAAAGTTGATGACGAGCTCCGACAGATGAAGTTTGACAGAAGTGTAAGCGATTTGTTAGAAGCAGGCGGAAGTGGAAATAGCGCCGGGACAATTTTGAGCGTGGACAAGTTTTGGGGAGCGGTGGGAAAAATCAGGGACGCAAATGGGACAGCAAAATATCCAAATATTGCAAACTTTGCAAAAGCTCTATTATGTTTGCCGATGTCAAATGCATCGTGCGAAAGGATATTTTCACAAGTTAATTTAAATAAAACAAAAATAAGGAACAGGTTTTTGAATAAACATGTCTCAGCAATCATTACTACAAAAGAGGGAATAAAGGAACACGGAGACTGCGTCTCCTTTAAACCAAGCAAGGAAATGTTAAAAAATATGTCGACAAAATCTATGTACAAAGAAAAGGAAGGCGAAAATTTTGAAGCCAATGTTGATTAGGTGTATTTTTTTTGTATGTTTAACGTAGTTATAAAGTTGATTAAAAAAATATATGAAAATACGTTTTTTTCTTATTTTCATGTTGGCATATTTTTGGCATTTTTTAACGTCGAGTGTGGCAGAATTTGGCAGATTTTTGGGTCCGTGTGTGGCAGATTCGCCATTTTTGAGATGTAGAACGCCGAAAATGGGTAAATTGAAAAAAACTTATCGTAAGGAATTGGACTATTTTTCATACCAAGCCATACGCAGGAAAATTTATGACTTTCACCGCGAAGAAAAACAAGTAGTCACAATGAAAGCGCTATTGGAGAAATTAAAAAGAGATATCGACTTCACAGGGAGAAGGGAAACTCTTCGCCGAATCGTAAAAGAGATAGGATTTAAGTTTAGGAAAACGCAAACGAACCGTAAGTTGCTGGCGGAAAAAGACGAAGTAAGGCTATTAAGAATACAGTTTCTAAGAAAAATAAAAAAGTATCGGCATGAAGGAAGACCTATTGTGTATGGCGACGAGACTTATGTTCATTCGACCCACACCAAGGAACAAGCCTGGTCTGACGGACAAGGCAAAGGTATAAAAAAACCAATTACGAAGGGACCGAGATTGATTATAGTGCATGCTGGTGGTGCTAATGGATTCATACCAAATGCTTTGCTCATGTACAAATCAGCTCAGACCACAGGAGATTATCACAGTGAGATGAACAAAGAAAATTACGAGAAATGGTTGCAAGAGAAATTAATTCCCAACCTCCAACCGAATTCTGTGTTTGTCATTGACAATGCGTCATACCATAGCACATTAGAGGATATGGCACCAAACAGTAACACTGCAAAAAAGAAAACATACCTTTCGATATCAAAGCGTATAAACCGGAATTGTACGCTATAATTAAACGTCATAAGCATCGCTATGTAAAGTACTCGCTTGACACTATAATGAAAGCTCACGGCCACACAGTGTTGAGGCTCCCTCCATATCATCCGGACTTCAATCCGATAGAAAACATTTCGTCGGTTTAAAGGTAAAATTCATTAAGTGACATAATTGATCAAATTCATTAAATTCGTGAAACGGTCTCACCAGGGCAATATCTACGCCAAGAAAAAAATCATTAAGTGTGTATTGTCAGTCTTATTGGAGATACTGTTGAAAAAAAATCCGCAAATGCGACGCATTAAAATATTCGTGGCAGGAAAAACTCAGTCAGTAAATACTGATTTTTACCTGACATAATTAACAAGAACACATGAAACAATTGCTGGCAAGTAATTCTTATTGCTGGCAAGTAATTCTTAGTAAGTGCTTGGTGAGTTTTACCTGGCAACATTGTCCGTCACAGTTGTCACTTGTCAAACGGTGACTTTGACGTTCTTTGCCTCCAAAATTGTATTCATCGGTTTATAACCGACTTCTAATTTATTGTGATTATTGTTCCCCAAAGGGACACAAGACATAAACTTGGACTAGAAATAATTTTGATCAAGATGAATTTCGTAATTTTACTTCTTCTTTTCTGCACTCCAATCTCAATCATTGCAAGTCGTCCTGCTGCTGAAAATACGGAAAATGGCAAACAGTACATCACTCCAAAAAGTCCTCCCATGAGGGGAGCACTGGTAGACGAATATGATGTTCCCCAAAGGTTGACACATAAGTACGGACTTATACCCTTCCTGAGGAAAGAAACGGATTGCTTAAACGACGAACTTTGCTAACGAACAAAGGACTGATTTACAAGACGATTGGAACCTTGATTACACCACAAACAAACTTGAACATTATTGTTACGAGAAATAGACAGTTATTACGGATTTCGCCTGGACTTTCTACAGAAAGTGCTATCCTGGGGCTCAAGCATACTGTCCAATACTACACAGCCCGCAAAACGCCGCGCCGGTGTATGCCTGTTTTTTGGACCTCTCCAAAGCATTTGACCTCGTGTCATATGATGTGCTTTGGAGGAAGCTACGAGACAGGAATGTACCGGCGGAAATCCTGAAATTTTTTCAATATTGGTATGCGAACCAGACTAACCATGTTAGATGGTCAAACACATTTTCCGACTCATATGGGTTGGAGTGTGGGGTGAGGCAAGGGGGGTTGACCTCTCCCAAGCTGTTTAACATGTATGTTAACGACCTCATTGTTGAGCTCAGCAGCATGCGTGTGGGATGCCGAATAGACGGCATTAGTGTCAATAATTTAAGTTATGCGGACGATATGGTGCTGCTGGGCCCAACTGTGGGTTCTATTGGTAAATTGCTGCGAGTCTGTGAGCAGTATGCAGTATCACACGGACTTGTATATAATGTGAAGAAGTATGAATACATGGTCTTTAAGGCCGCCGGTAAGTGCCCAGAAAATATACCTAGTCTTACCTTAAACGGTCTAAACATTCGTAGGGTTTTTGAATTTAAATACCTTGGGCATTTCCTCACCGACGACCTTAAAGACAATGTAGATATTGAGAGGGAGCGTAGGGCGCTGGCGGTCAGAGGTAATATGTTGGCCCGTAGGTTTGCCCGTTGTACAGAAGAAGTTAAAATATCGCTTTTCAAAGCCGTCTGTCAGAGCTTCTACACGGGTAATCTATGGGTAGCATATACCAAAAGATCACTGGATGTCCTACGCATCCAATATAATAATATTTTTAGGATGCTGTTGAGGCTACCACGTTTTTGCAGTGCGTCGGAGATGTTTGCTTATTACAGGACCGATGGCTTTCATGCCATCATCCGTAAAAGGACAGCATCTCTGATGAGCAGAGTGCGGGGTAGTCACAACAGTATCCTAGAAACTGTTGCGGGGAGGTGCACCTCTCCTTTATGGAAGCATTTTGTGCAAAAAATTATTAACTGATGTGTCATACTTTTTACTAACAAATTAATTATAAGCTGTACTAACAAAATGGACTCAAACTGTCTGAATAAAAAAACTTTTGATTTGATTTGATTAGGTACTTGTGTTTCATAGTTTTAACCAGGTTTTCATGAAAAAATGAGTAAATATAAATATTCAAGAGGAAAACAGTTAGTAAATTTGACAAAAGCGAATAATAAGGTTCAAGACCTGGTAAGTTTTGAGTTGTTTTAACTATTTTGTTGTAAACTTGTTGTATGTCGTGATATAGTTAAGCTATTCTATTATGTGTTTCTACAGAACTCTATTTCTATACGGGAAGCTCAACGCGACTTGTTTGATAATGATTTGGAGCCAGTGGTTCATCACTCGAAAGATATTCAGAAAGAGACTAATGGCGATAGTTCAAAAAAATTCACTTCGTATAATAACAATGTTGACAATGTAAGTACCTATAATTCGGGCTTTAAGGGTGACAAATCAACATCGAGCTGTGCTGCGCTGTACTGCGCTGTGCTATGTTTGGTCAACTCGCTCGTCTAATATTTTAATGAGGATACAAACAAACCATGCTGTGCTGCGCTGTGTGAGGCTACGCTCTGTTTAAAAACGCAGCAGTCTCGAGCGAGGCGCGCTACCCGCCGTGCTGAGCCGCGCTGTGCCGAACTGTGCTATGTTTTTTATGGAGCTCTGTCATGCTGCGCTGTGTCGATGTCGAGCTGTGCTAGGTTTGGAGCACGCTGCGTGCCCCTCCATCGCCTTCAGACGTCTCTCTCACTCTCGAACTCGCATCTCGCTCGCACTTGCGTATGCGCGCTCAAAGAAACAAGAACGTACAAGTTTCATTCGCCCATTCATTCAAACAAGTCAGGTAACACGTGTTGTGTCGAAATTTGTTCATCGAGGGCAGTGATCATATAAAAAAATGGAGATTTTTATAGAAGAAGTTCGTCAACACGAATGTTTGTGGAATCCAACATCCCCATATTATAAAGATTCCGAAAAAAGAGAAGCCTCTTGGCGCGCCATTATACAAACAACAAACATGGAAAACAGTAAGTACTTACTTAATAAGTGTGTGTGCGTGTGTATTTATGTGTGCTTATCGTTGGTGTATTAGTACAATTTTGTATTAGTACAATATTGTATATGGGATTATAGGCTATAGCCGTGAGTCTATGTATGTAGATACAACATTGTAAATAAGTAGATACCTACATTCTCATTTATTTATAAACGAAATAAAAGAACATTTTTACGTGCTTATTAAACTTGTCTTTATTTAATTTTCATTTATATGGGCACTTGTATTTTGCCAAGGTACGCTACCACTGCCGTTAAAATAATTGGAAAATTCTTCTCTTATCTGATAGGCTGTAATGGAAGGGCTATTGCCTCCTCGACGCAAAGGACGCAACACACTGTTCATACTGTTTTCAGTCTGAATTTCGTTATCCTCACTCAAATAGTTATGCAGAACACAGGCCGCTTTAATAACTTTGTCAACTGTGTCGATATTACAACCAAATGCAGTATGAAATACTCGCCATCGTGCTGCTAGTATTCCAAACGCTTGTTCAACAACTCGCCGTGCTCTGCTTAGACGATAGTTATATATTCTTTTCTGATTATTTAGTTGCGATTGAGGGTATGGTCTCATTAAATTTGGAAGCAGTGGAAATGCTTCGTCACCAACAAATATGTAAGGCATTTCCATACCACCTTCTTCTAAAGATTTGGATTCTGGTAGAAATAATGAATTATCTTTTAGTTTCTTTCCAAATGCAGAGTTGCTAAATATTCCTGCATCACTGAAACGTCCCTTTGATCCGACGTCTATTGCAATGAATTTATATCTTGCATCGACAACAGCCAGTAATACTAACGAAAACGATTTCTTATAGTTAAAATAGTCCGATCCTGAGTTAGGAGGTGATTTGATATAAACATGCTTCCCATCAACAGCGCCTACACAATTTGGAAAATTGCATTTCTGTCTGAAATATAGCTCATTTTCCAGCCACAATTCTGTAGTCATTTCTTTCATAAATATTGGCTGTAAACACTTCCATACTGCATCGGAAACTTTGGATACAATTTTTGAAACTGTAGGGCCCGCTATTTTAAAATTGTAACCAATTGTAGTAAATGAACTACCTGTAGCCATGTACCTGCGAATTAATAAATAATATTATAATAAGCAACTTCAATTCTTTCCCACTAAATATTCACTAAAAAGTAATGAAATAATTAATTATCTAAGTATGTCAAGAACTAATACTTTGATTCTATTTAAAAAACTATGAATTAAATTGAAAGTTCTAGCTCTTGACACACTTAAATAATTAATTATTTCATTACGTTTTATTATTATAATTTATATTTTATAATTTATATATATTTATTATAATTTCATTACGTTTTAGTGAATTGTTAGTGGGGAAGAATTGAAGTGAAGTAGGTTTGTTATTTTTTATAACAAACTTATCTCATATTTTTTGTGATAAATTAATAATATTATTTTATAATTATGTATTGATGTACTAAATTTGAGTACCCTCATACCGTACAGACCTTATAAATACAGTTTTAATGGTTGAATCTGGGAAATTTCATGAAAAGTTCAAAAGTTGGAATATCTCAGAAGCTACTGAATATCGCTAGAACATTTAGGGCCTCTATTTGTTGGATTTTAGCCCAACTATAGCCTCCTCCAAGATTGCGGTCTACTTACCCAATAACCCTGTATATTTATTATTTGTTACAGCCAAAGTAGCGAAAAATACTTGGAAAAAATTGCGAGACAACCATAGGGAAGCCTTAAAAAGACAGAAGGATGGAAAAAGTGGTCAAGCTGCCAAGAACACGCGTATTTGGAAATACCAGAAAGTTATGGAATTCCTTGTTCCATACATGCAAAATAGAAACACAACTGGAAATTATTCCCAAGATGATTCACAGGTGTCTCAAGAAAGTAATCCTACTCAAGTTTCGGAATTGGACGAGGACAACTTTGAAGTAGTAAACGAAAGCGCTCATGGTTCTGTAAACGAAAACAGCCAATCTTCTAATACGACTGCTGCAAGTTCCGAAACCACATCACAAAATACAAGCACACCTTTAACACGAAAACGTGTACATAGTGTTCAACATGAAATTTTAAATTTTGTTAAGATCCAGCAAACAGATCGAGAGAAAAGAAAAACAGAACGTGATTTGAGAAACCAAGTACTTGACAAAATGGACGACATGGATCATTTTTTTCTTAGTGTTTGTGAAAGTACAAAAAAATTACCCAAACCGGCACAGCTTCGTCTTAAGAGAAAGATTTTTAATTTAGTTACGGAAGAAGAAGAGTTACAGATTTACAATGATATGTATGCATCTGAGAGTTATAATAGTGCCTTAACAAGTACTCGAGGGTATACAACAGCTCAAGGTGTCCAATCCTCAGATACATCTCTGTTTACATCTCCAAGTAGTGCATCAAATCAATCTGTAGGAGGATATACAGCTGAACAAGATGCCAATGTCCTTCCAGTCGGTGGGAACACCGTGTTCGGACCGTATGCAAGTGAGGAGGCCAATGCTACTTCGCTAATTGATTAGGGTTATTGGACGATTTGCACTATTTAAAAATTCTAAGAGGTACCATTTTAATTTCATGTTTGCTAAGTACTTGTTTTTTATATAATGTAACATTAAAGTTAATGAACGTTTTTACCATTGTTTTATTATATTGACAAGTCACGCACGCACTACATAATTATGTACTGCCGCATTGCATGTAAAGTTTTGAAAAGATATGTGAATATAGGTTCACTATCTTACCATGTCATTTTTTTATGAATTATTATTCTACATACAAAATTAATTACCAATACATACACGAGGGAAAATGCAAATAGAAAATTGCCTTATCTTGTGCATTCAAATAATTTACTTACCTCAAACAGATTGCTAATTTCTCTTCTGTGCTTATGGCTTTCTTACAGTCAATTTTGCTTTTTATATGTGAACTTATTAACGAATGTAAATAATTAAAATTATTTTTAGTCATTCGCAAATATTTAAAAAAGTCGTCTTCAGTGGCAATACTCTTTAGAAAATTAAATTCTCCGTATTTTTCACGTATGGTGTGTGGTAACAAGCTACCGTGACTGGACTCTTTTAACGACAAAATAACACATAAAATATCCATATCCGCTTCTTCTTCACTTTCATCTTCATCGGATTCAACTATGTCGTAATGTTTACGTTTTTTTGAAAATAGGGTCATATTTGACGAGATAAACGACTACACGAGCTGCTGATTACTTTTAATACTGAGCTAGATTGTTAAAAAACGTAGCTTAAGAAACACAGCACAGCACAGCGCAGTACAGCGCAGCATCGTTTAATTGTTAAAAAAACGTAGCTTAAGAAACACAGCACAGCACAGCGCAGTACAGCGCAGCACAGCTCGATGTTGATTTGTCACCCTTAGGCCGTGCGCTGCGTTAAGGCTCCTCTACACGTCGGCGGACGCATCTGCAGACGTCATCTGCCGAAGCGTCCGCCGACGTGTAGACGGGGTAATTTGCGCGTCTGTTGTAGGTATTTAACGTCCGCAGATGCGTCTGCCACTTATCCGTTTGTTGTCGGTTTTTGTGGCACGGATCAAAGGGTTTTGGCGCGAACGTCCGGCGTCCTGTCCACAGTCCACACGTCTTACGACGCATCAGTTTGCTCGGAGTTGCGATTGAATGTGCACGCGTACTTGTGCTTTAATTTACTTTGCGCAGCATTCGTGAAAACTTATGAAATGGCTAACAATATGAGCACTGAGGAAACTTTTAAGTTCATTGAGCTATATCAAGCTGAAAACTGTTTATGGAACCCTAAAAATAAATACCACAAAAATAAAAATGTTGTAGGTACCTAAACTATTATTATAATTTTAATAATCTATGTATGTATAGTCAAGGAAATGTATTCGTGTACCTTTTTGACTATTATAATCTTATTGTCATTGCGACGAGAGTGAAAAAGGTACTTACGCGAATACAATACATTTCCTTGACCGTACCTATTTCAATTAATTCATTCTATTGAGGCTACTGTAAAAGTAATTGGACATTTAACAGTAGTCTAGGTAAGATTTTTCTTATTTCAATTGAAAGGAGGTGTTTTTTTTTCCATACAACTGCGGCTAAACAATGTACCTTAGGAACAAATATACAAAAACACAGGAAAATAATTGCAGATTCTGAAAAAATATATATTGGATTTATTTATACATTTGTACCACCTGAAATTGTCGTTCAAAAATGTTAATAACTTACAACCCAATATTTTAATCTGGCATTCCCGTGATTCACTTCTTCCGATGATGCGTTTCGTTACTTCATCATGGAAACGTAACTTGACAAAAATAATTTAACCATTACTGATTTTTTACTTATATAAAAAAACAGGTTTTTGCTATTACATTATTTTTGTGAAACATTTAGCGAACATGAATGTAAAAAAATACATTATTTCACATTTCTGATTATTCTATGCATTTGATAAACGTGAAACACTGAAAGGCCAAAAGACTGCGCTCCATGGCCGATAGATATCTATTTTTTTTTTATGAATTGTTGAACAAGCCGGCAAGTGTCATTCCGTTTCGGTTTCCTGCTGCCTTTGTTCGTTGGTTTCCCGTTTCTGGAGTGCTATTCGTGTGATTTTTTTATTGTTGATTTGGCTATTCTTCCCTGGACTTTCGATTGATTTCTTCCATCCTGACGACCTGGCTAACTTATTTGGACTTGATACTGTGATTTGGCTGCGATCGTTCGTTCGTTAGATCTCGACAACTGTGCTATTATACTCTGGACTCTGATTATACGGACTTTTCACATCAGCTTTGCGTAAGTATTGAACGTCAACCCGTTTTTTTTGACATCAACATATTATTGGTAACCCATAGAGGTTCTAACATCTAATTCAACTTTATACTGTACTGATTGTAAAGCTGTTTTACCCTAACTGTATTTTTCTGTTTTAGTGTATCCGAGGTATACAACAATGCAGTGCTTTTCATGTCATAATGTGTTGAATGATGAGATGCAATATTATACCATTTCGGAAATTGGCAGTGAAATAAGCTCAATTATTTCAAGAACTTTAAATCGCGAGGTAGGTTTATTATAAGTTGTTAGAATTATAGTTTAAATTCTATCCATTAAATCAAAACAAGTTACAACCTTACTATAGAATTGGAAGTTTTATATATCATATTTCCTTTTTAGATTGACTACAATAGCCATTTGTGTGGAGACTGCTTTACAACAGCTGCAAATCAATTGTCTATTGAATCAAGAGCAGTCCCTGCAGGTCAATGTGTCTCATGTCAAAACTCCATTGTTAACCGTCACTCTCATTCATTGCCCAATGGTCCTGAGAGAGATGACATAGCTCGCCGTATATTGCCTCGGCAGGTAAGCAGTATAGAATTGACAGACTATTACTTGAGCCTATTATTATATTAGCATTGATTGTGTTAAGTACTAATCAGTGATTGGATAATCGGGCGCAAATATACCTAAAGTTCACTTTTATTCCCACGAAAGACGGACATGCCTTTCAATATTTTTTTAGTCTTCTGTTCGTATGAAATACAATCAATTAGTCAAAATGATTACTAATCTGTTAGATAGATAAATCAATTTCTACTATTTGACCACATTGTGCACATTATAATTTTTTTATAGATATTCCATTTGTTTTGAATAAAATAAAGATACTTAATCAAAATACCCACTGCTATAATTTCATTAAGTTTGTTATAGTTGTTTTTACAAAACAAAATTGTTAAATCCCGGGAACAGGGGATTACTTCTTTATTCAGAAAGGAATTAGGTATATAAGCACCCGATTATCCGATCACTGGTAATAATGTAAGTTTTTTCATATTTATTCAATTATTAAAAGCATTCATATTTTCATTTTTAGATACAACCTGTAAATAGAGTGTGCTATGCATGTTGGCTCGCAGCTCGTAGAAATGTTCAACGAGTACAACAGCAGGATCAGAACAGAATTAGACCTCCTGCAGATCAACATGCAAGAATTTTGCCTACACCTTCACAATCTCATTCTCAACATCCAATCACTCCATCTCCAACGTCTCAGCCTCAACCCTCAACTTCACAGACCCAACCCTCAACCTCTCAGCCTCAACCATCAACCTCTCAGCCTCAACCATCAACCTCTCAGCCTCAACCTTCCACATCTGATGATCATTTATGTGTTTGGTGCCAAGCATCACTTGCTAGACGTCATTCTCATTCTTTGCCTGAAGGAACAGAAAGGGAATATATTACCCAAAGAATTTCTCCCAGACTGGTAATTACTAATTACACATTCTCAACATCCAATCACTCCATCTCCAACGTCTCAGCCTCAACCCTCAACTTCACAGACCCAACCCTCAACCTCTCAGCCTCAACCATCAACCTCTCAGCCTCAACCATCAACCTCTCAGCCTCAACCTTCCACATCTGATGATCATTTATGTGTTTGGTGCCAAGCATCACTTGCTAGACGTCATTCTCATTCTTTGCCTGAAGGAACAGAAAGGGAATATATTACCCAAAGAATTTCTCCCAGACTGGTAATTACTAATTACATACTCTTTGTTTTTTATCCATTCTTGTTAGCATAATGATGAATTATACATTGTTTTTGTTTTCAGATTACAACTCATAGCAGAGTGTGCTATGCATGCTGGTTATTAGCTCGGAGACATGTCAGACATGTCCAGCCAGAAGAAGTTGCTGAATCAAATGATGTTCCACCAACGGCTCTACCCAATTTTAGACGGACAGCTAACTCTGCCAGTTCATGTTTTGTACATGGTTGCACGAATCTGGAACGGCATGTTGTACCAAACTTTTTAAGGTACAGTTTATTAAAAACAAACAAACTGTTTGTTACAGAAAATGCTCGCATATGTAGCCATCATTTGAGTGTTTATGATTGGGGGTTTCTCGATGACTATGGCTATATTAGCCAGTTTACTCCGGCTCAGTTAGAGGCTACAATAACAGCAGCCCTATCAAATGAAGTAAATAAATTAGATTTTGAGCAATTAAATGTAATGTCTGATGAAGAATGCCATTACTGGACTGGCTTATCAAAAGTGAACTTCATGTTAATAATAAATGAAGCTCCCCTGTTAAGAGAACAATTCAAAAACTATAAGACAGCTCTTGCAATATTTTTAGTTAAATTAAGAACAGGGGAGCCACATTCAAGATTAGGACAACTATTTGAAATGTCTAAATCATCTATTTCAAAGACATTAAGTATTGTAAGAAATACACTAAATGAACAATTTGTACCACTACATATGGGCATTGGCCATTTGCCAAGAGATGAAATAAGCAATCACAATTTAATTATACCACAAGGTCTATTTGGTGGTGAGGAAGGAGGCAATAGGAAGGCTATAGTTATCTGTGATGGAACATACATTTATTTACAAAAATCATCAAATTATTTATTTCAAAAACAGTCATACAGTTTACATAAAGGTAGAAACTTGGTAAAGCCTTTTTTAATAGTTACAACAGACGGTCACATACTTGATATTTATGGCCCCTATGCGGCAACTGTGTCGGATGCTGATATAATGAAGCAATTGTTTAGGCATGATACTAATGAGCTACGGCAATATTTTAGAGGAGGAGACGTTTTTATTTTAGATAGGGGATTCAGGGATGCAATCCCATTATTAACTTCTTTAAATTATAATGTTTATAAACCTGAATCCCTGGAGCCTGGTGAGACACAGTTGCGTACATTACAAGCAAACAGATCTAGATTTGTGACAATGTGTAGATGGATAGTGGAAGTAGTAAATGGTAGGTTTAAGAGAGACTTCAAACTACTAAGAAATGATTTCAGCAATAATGCCGCTACCCATCTAATAACTGATTTTAGAATAGCAGGGGCCATAATAAATGCTTTCCATGTATCCATCATAGATAGACCAGATGCCTCTTTACTTTTGGAGCGTGCCTTGCAAAAATTACATCAACCAAATATGTTAGCTGATTTTATCATTCAAAATAATGTCAATAGAAGAAGTGCGTCTTTTATTAACATCAATGCCAATGTTCTTGAAAATGAGTTCCCAGTGATGACAGAGTCCGATTTAATTTTATTTGCACTGGGAACTTATCAGATAAAGCAGGCACGCTCATATTACGGGGAACATATCAGGCAAAATGGAGTATTTGAAATAGAAGTTTGCCGTGATGTCGAGCGTCTCCATATACCATATTTGGAGAATGAAATGTCTCTATTTAGGGGTAAGATACAGTCGAGATATCGTAGTAGAAAAACATATTATACATATATTTTATTAAATATGGAACAAAACAGTTGGGAGCACAGAATCCACGGTTATTACTGTAACTGTATAATTGGAAAACGTACCGTGGGTTGCTGTGCTCACATCATGACTATTGTTTGGTATATGGGGTGGGCTCGGTATCAAGAGGATATTTCAGCACCTGCCTCCTTCCTAGATTATATACTAGTAAGAGAAGATGAAAATGAGGAAATGTAATAAAAGAAAATAATAAGCATGTTATTGGTTTTATTTCAAATATCCCTAGCAACTATATTCCTACTGGCATACATTGCTTTGCATCGAGGAGCTTGTGGCTAAGTAATAACAGCCGCACGGGTCGATTCATCGGGTCAAGCTGCGCTTGCTGTGGTTGGTCAGTGGATGGGTGACCATCTTTACATACCGAGACTCTTCCGTGCCTTTCCATCAAGGAGCTTGTGGCTAAGTAATAACAGCTACACGGGTCGATCCATCAGGTCAAGCTGCGCTTGCTGGGGTTGGTCAGTGGATGGGTGACCATCTTTACATACCGAGACTCTTCCATGCCTCTGCATCGAGGAACTTGTGGCTAAGTAATAACAGCCGCACGGGTCGATCCATCAGATCAAGCTGCGCTTGCCGGGGTTGGTCAGTGGATGGGTGACCATCTTTACATACCGACAGTCTTCTGTGCCTGTGCATCGAGGAGCTTGTGGCTAAGTAATAACAGCTGCACGGGTCGATCCATCAGGTCAAGCTGCGCTTGCCGGGGTTCGTCAGTGGATGGGTGACCATCTTTACATACCGAGACTCTTCCGTGCCTCGGAAAGCACACATTGAGCCGTTGGTCCCGGCTGTCATTCGTAGATCTTTTACTGTCGTTACGGTTCGTCAGAAGCCCGAAAGTAGGACAACCAGTCTTCTTATGTATATGCCTGATTGTACTCTTAGAATACCTAGATACATCGAAGAATCAATAAGTATGATTAAATACGTAATTTAGATTCCCTGGGAAAGGCCAATGACTGTCATACGATGTAATATTTTGACAGATATAAGTTTGACAGCTGTCACTGCTGTTATGAACAATTCGTTTAACGCAGTTCCAATGTGAGTTAGTGTTTTTTTATATTCTTGTATTTCTTAATCTATCGAATATTGGAGGATTTTAAATACTGCTAAAAACACAATTAATTGGAAGGAACTTAATTAGTAATTTGTACCTCGGTACATGTTTAAGCCGAAAAAAAAACACATCCTTTCTTATTTCAGTTGATGATTTTATTTATTTTTCAGGTTAATGATTCGTGGAAACGTATCGCTGACGCGATGGGTGTGCCAATACACGAACTAAAAAAGAAAAAAGAAAATCTACTAGCTACATTCAGAGCAAATTTAAAAAAAAGAAAGGCTTCTATTACTTCTGGGGCTGGAGCTGAAGATGTCTACCGTCCCATCTGGATATTTTACGACGTAATGGCGGCATTTTTGATGGATGTGTATGAATCGCCAAGCATCATGAATTCGGAGGATAAAGTAAGTAAAACGAATACCAAATTTCTATTATCTTATTTATTTCAGAATACTTAACTAACTACTTAATTTTATAACTGTTGATTGTTGTTCTCTTGAATATATTTCATAAATTTTAATCTTGTATCAACTGCGCTTATAGGAGCTCTTCGAGCTACAGGTTGCAATGGATCAAATGTTCCCGTGTAATTTTGTCTCCAAGATCCTGGTTGTGTTAATTCTCCATTAGCCGGGTCCACACCGGACGATCCATAGCGCTCCAATAGCCGGGTCCACACCGGACGATCCATAGCGCTCCAATAGCCGGGTCCACACCGGACGATCCATAGCGCTCCAATCGCGCGCGGCAGGAGCGCGATCCAAATGTGCGGGCGGTGTGGACGTGCCGCGCGCGATCCATGCGCAGGTATTGGAGCGCGCGATCCCTGCTGCGCCTGATCCGTGTGTTGTCGGTTTTTTGCCAGCCTCAAAAGTGCCTCAGTTGCGTGCCGCGCGCGGTGTAGACGGTTGTTCATAAATAGCCTGGTGTGTAGGCAAATCGTACCCGATTTTTTTCGTCCCTAAATCGCTACGGGCGAGCTCACGATTCAGGGACGATTATCGGCTCACAGGACGTGTGTAGCGAAATCAGGACTGATTTTTGCGCAGTCTGCGCTCGAGCGCTGCGGCGATACGACGTGCTTGCGGTTACTATTGTCGCCGCGGGCGATACGACGTGCTTACGGCTACAATTTTTTATTTCGAAAATATGGCGAAGGAAAATTAGCGAGAAGCGTGGACAAAAGTCATTGATTTATTTAAAGATTTACCATATTTGTGGGACAAAAAACATAAAGACTATTTCAACCGCGACATGAGACAGGAGGCATTCAAAATGCTAGTGCAAATTTTCAATGAAGAGATCGGCAGAGATACATCGCTGGCTGACTTCAAGAAAAAACTTGAGAATATGCGTACTACGTATGGAAGAGAGCTGAAGAAGGTAAGATCATGTAGAATATTATGAGCTTAAATCCCTCTTTTGGCGGGACGCTCTTAAATAGAGCTACCTACTAGCTCACGCTTTTTGGTACATCTCAATTCATGTGTTTCAGGTAAATGTTTCCAAGCAAACAGGATCGGGGTCCAATGACATCTATGTACCAGCGTTATGGTATTACCCCCTCTTCCAATTTCTAGAGGGGACGACGGAGCCATGCCGACCTGGAATGGATACTTTGGATGAGGTAAGAAAAAAATATATGCAATTTATAAACTGATGTTTTATTTGTCAGATACACATACACACTAAATTTATGTAGGAACTACTCTCAACATATCCTCCTGAAAAGAAACTCTGCCGTGTCCATTGAAATAAGTTGTAAATTTATTTCGCACGTTGTTGCCTTCATTATTGCGCTCTTTTTCACTGATTTGCGCTAGAGATACAAGTCCTGTGGTTTCTTCCCGCCAGTCACCATAACGAAAAGTAGAATCATTGATATTTTCAGCATCGACACATGTTTTTGTGATATAATTTTTTGACTTTGTTCTTAAATAATTATGTAAGGCACAACAAGCGAGCACAATTTTGTCGACATTATCAATTTGCACACTTATTCTTTGACGAAATATCCTAAAACGTGCTGCTAAAATTCCAAACGCGTTTTCAACTACTCTCCTTGCTCGTGATAATCTGTAGTTGAAAATCCTTTTCTCGTGAGTTATGTTCTTAAATGGGTATGGCTTCATAATGTGTCTATTAATACCGAATGCTGAGTCTCCCAAAAACGTGTAGGGCACTGAAATATTTGTGCCCTGTAACGTACACGATGGTGGTAGATGTAACTTATCTGTCATTAATTTATTATACAGTGATGTATGAGTTATGACACCGCCATCAGAGACGCTTCCGTTAATGCCAGTATGTATATACATAAACTCATAATTTGCATTTACTACGGCGAACAGAACTGTACTAAAAAAGCCTTTATAGTTATAGAATAACGTGCCACTCCTCGGTGGCTTTTCTATGGATATATGTTTCCCATCTATTGCACCAACAGTGATCGAATTGCCACTTGTCTTCAAACATTTTAGCATTATCTTTCCATTCACTTTGCGTTGCAGGCATCTGAAACAGAAAGTAAAGGGAACGTTACGTCACCAGATATATCAGCATCGACATCATCGACACAAATTATAAATACAGAAATATGTGATAAAGAGGGGCCCGCGGACTCTGGAAAAAGTTCACAGCCCAAGAAGCAGAAAATGTCCATACAAAGTAAACAAGAAAAACTGCTGGATGCTGCTCAGACACTGATGACTCGACAAGACGATGATTGGGAGATAATAGGAAAGTCAATAGGCGTTCAATTAAAAAACCTGAGTACCCATCAACAAGTGATTGCCCAAAAAATTATCAATGATGCCCTATTTTACGGAAAACTTGGCAAATTGGCAGACGAATCTAGTATCACTTTATCTCCACAACACACAGTATTACATCCTCGCATTCCACATCGCTACTATCATTATTCCTCTGGCTCTTCGGCACAACCGTCTCCTCAACCATTTCCGCAATATGCGGTGCACCCGTCACCTCAATCATCTACACAATTTATTATACCACAATCCCCTCAAACACCTCCACAGCATACAGCACAGCAACCTTCTCCTCAACCACCCCAACATCACATGATGTCACAATTCCCTCAAGCATCTCCAGAGTATACAGCACAGCAACCTTCTCCTCAACCACCCCAACATCACATGATGTCACAATTCCCTCAAGCATCTCCAGAGTATAACTCCACTGTACAACCATTTCTACAGTCTATCCCACAATATACATTTGAACAACCATCTTCTGATGACGTAAATCTTACCACTGAATTTCCAAACTGTACAAGTGACACAACAGTTCAAAGAGGAACTGGCTCAGACATGAAGGACTTTTTGATCTTTAATAAAAAATAAAATAAATAGTATTAAATACCTTGTATGTTTTTGCTTAATATAAATAAATAAAATTAAACTTTTAAATGGATGTTTTAATTATTATATAAGAATTCAGTCTACTTACCTTAATAAAGTGTTTCAAACAATTATAGATAGCACAACATGTCTCTGGAATCATTGTGGACATAAGTTGCGGCGATATTATGGCACTGAATTTCAAATCTTCATAGCTTTGTCCAGTTGCTAGGAAACGTAAAGTAACTGTAAGTCGTTCTCTCGGACTTATGGATTCTCGCATTACGGTATCCTGTTTCTGTATAAATGGTGTCACCATATTGAGGAGCTCTTCAAAACACTCAATATCCATTCTTAAAAAGTTTCTGAAATCATCTGCTTCTAAATGTCTCATGACGTTCATGTGGCTTAATTCATGGCGTTTCATTAACCAGTTTTTAACCCAGATCCTCCTTTTTCGTCTCTGTTTAGGTGGCACCGTAGTAAGTGCCAAGACAATTCCTATTTTCTGCTGTTTTGAGAGCGTCGGCGGCATTTCGGAAAAACGAGCAGTCTGTAGCACGGTCGGTTACGTACTGACAGGCAAGGACGTGTGTAGAGTAGAGACAATTTTATCGCCGATTCAGCCCCGATTTCACTGTCTCGACATTGCCAGTGATTTTAGGGTCGTGTGTAGCCGCTTTAAACCGACTTCCCTGGCACAATTAAAAGAAAATATCCGTCATGAAATGGCAGCCATCACGGAGACTACCTGCCGAGCTGTCATAGGCAATTTTAGTGCCCGACTAAGGGCCGATTTCACCGATTTCAACCTAAAACGCGTTATACTGAACTTAAGTTCTGGGTAAAACTAGTTCAATTATGGATTTGATCTAGATCATAGGCAAATGGTTTTCACCAGTACAATTAGGTTCGCATTCACTTAAACCAACTTTACGTGATACAGAACGTTATTGCTGATGAAAAATGTCATTGTCACTGTCAGAATGACTGTCATGTCAACTTTCGTGGTATTTATTTTGCTTTTTTAAAATGCTTTTCAACCATTGAACTATATTACTAAAGTATGGAACCGACGCAGCAAACCAGTTTTTTGCGCCGTGCGTTGTTGCCAATTGGCAACAACGCGTTTAGTCACTCGCCTAACGCTCCAAGTGATAGCCCGCGTGCGGAAATTGTGACTAAAAATAGTCAAAAATGCCAGCTTGCGTGTTAAAAACGTGTAAAAATCGATCCACTGCAAAGAAAAAAGATAGCGGTGTGACTTATCATCGGTAAGTAAACACAATATTAATTAAAACCAACCAAAACTATTTTTCTACAATATTTTCTACCATAAGCCGACATTTTGTTTGAAAATCATAGATTATGAAAAGTGAACCATACAGATAGGACGCGTAGGTACTAATGGTTGGTGAACTTGGTTTGACTGCCTCCATGGCGCAGTCGTAGTTGGGTCGCACTTTATACTGTGACAGTAACGTGGAGGGCATGGGTTCAATCCCCGGGTCAGACCAAACAAGTTTAAACTGGGTTTATGCTTAGAAATTTAGTGACAGTCTGCAGAAGAAGATGCTAAAATAATGAATGTTTTCTTTAGGTTTCCTCGCCCTGATCATGAAAAAAGAGAAGCATGGATAAAATTTGTCCAAAAAAATCGGAATGAAGAGACATGGCTACCGAGCGACCATACACTCATATGTTCAGATCATTTTAAAAATGAAGATAAATATATTACCAAGACAGGTCGGCAATATCTCAAGAAATGTGCAGTACCCATACAACGTTAGCGATTCAAAATCAGGTACTTCGAAATTGGTGGAACCAATATCTGAACCAGTGAGTGACTCGGAATCAATCTTTGATACTCCTCGAAAAATAGCATTAAAAAATAAATTATTAAAAGAAAGTACAGCTAGAAAAGTACTTGCAGATAAATTTAAGAAGCTACAGCGCCAAAAAAGATACTTAAAAAAAACTGAGTCTTATAAACTGATGATCAAGGATATGAAAAGTAAGTTTGGATTTGATGCACAAACGGAAAATGACTTAATGCATAAAGCTGAACTTGTAGACCTGCATAAATCATTAATACAAAAAAATAAACAGAACAAACATTCACTGTATACTGCGCCACTACGAAAGTTTGCACTGACTTTACACTATTATTCTCCAGCTGCCTATAAATACATTAGAGAGACTTATAATAAAGCTCTTCCGCACCCCAGAACAATCTGCAGGTGGTACTCAACGGTCGATGCTGAACCTGGCTTCACCGAAGAAGCTTTTAAAGTGTTAAAAAAGAAAAGCCAATTGAACGAAAAGCCTGTGCTATGTTCTTTAGTATTCGATGAGATGGCAATTCGAAGTCAAAAGTTATTTAACAAAGAACGCAAACTTGGCACGGTCAACTTTGGCGCAGGTCCTATAGTAGGTGAAGACGAGGACACAACTGCAACTCAAGCTTTAGTATTCATGCTGGTCTCCATCAATGAAAATTGGAAATTGCCAGTTGGCTATTTTTTAATAGCGGGTATTCATGCAGAAAGAAAAGCAAATTTAATAAAAATTTGTTTAGAAAAGTGTCATTGGCAAGAAGTTTGCGTGACTGTTGTAAATCTCACATTCGATGGTTGTGCTACAAATTTAAAGGCAGCTGAAATTTTAGGATGTCAATTGACTGATTTATATAATATAAAGACTCATTTTCCTCATCCTTCCACGTCAGAAAAAGTGTGCATTTTCTTGGACCCTTGCCATACAATAAAATTAATCAGAAACACATTTGAACGGAAACGGTTGATATTTGATGGAAATAATAGACAAATAAGGTGGCAACTGCTTATAATCAATTTGAACAAACTCCAGCAAAGTGAAGGTCTGCAATTTGCTAATAAATTGACACCGCGTCATATTTATTTCCGCAACCAAATAATGAAAGTGAAGCTCGCTACGCAGTTGCTTAGTACGAGTGTTGCAAAAGCAATAACTCTTTGTGATGAAATTTTAAAATCAAGCAAATTCAAAGATTCTTCTGCTACTGTTAACTTCATAACAGTGATGAATAACTTTTACGATGTTATGAATTCCAGAAAATTTCATTTCTATGGTTTTAAACGTCCAATAGACAAAAAAAACAAATCGGACATTTTTGCCTTCCTAGATGAAGTCAAGTCATATATACTTCGGCTGCAATACCAAGTGCCAACAAAAAGAATTATCAAAAGAAAGAACCAAGATCCTAAAATCGTAATGAATATCACAAAAAAGAAAATTGTGGAGTCCCCAAATAAAACAGGATTTATCGGAGCAATAATATGTATAGAAGCAATGAAGACACTTTACAATTATTTAGTGGAAGAAAAAAAACTTATTAACTACATATCTATGTACCGCATAAACCAGGACCACTTGGAACTTTTTTTTTGATTAATCAGGAAACACGGCGGATATAACAACAATCCTAATATACTACAATTGAGGGCTGCTTATAAAAAAACGTTGAACCACCTGGAATTACGATCATCTTTCAGTGGGAACTGCATTCCTTTAGATAATTTCAGTATCTTAAATTCATCGTCCGTAAATATTATCAATAGCACGTCCAGTTTAAACCGACACGATGAGGAGGCATATGAGGTTTTGCAGTCAACACGCGCGCTTGAATCTGATATAGAGGCTGAAAACAATTATGAAATCTTTGCAAATATGCTCAATAATGAAAATGCAACAAAAGCTTCAAAACTCATAGTTGGATATATATCAGGTTATGTATCCCGTTATCTAATAAAATCTTTGAAATGTGAAGAGTGTGTTGACACCTTAACCACAACGAGTAAACTTCCGCATCACAAACTAATAACGCTAAAAGACATGGGTGGTTTGTGTTATTCTTCCGAAGACGTTTACAAAGTATGCCTGTCTACCGAGATTATTATACGTCTATACTATATATATATATATATATATATATAATATTATAAAGAGGAAAGATTTGATTGTTTGTTTGTTTGTTTGTTTGTTTGTATCGAATAGGCTCCGAAACCACTGTACCGATTCAAAAAATTCTTTTACCATTAGAATCCTACATTATCCCTGATGGACATAGGCTATATAGTATTTTCAAAAACGTTAGGGATCCGTATGAAAACTTCGAAAATATAACCCAAAAAGTGAAAAAAATTCCTAAAAAAATCTTTATATCGCGTTTGCTGCGAAAATTATTGACAATAGAGCAAAGTAATATACTACAGTTTTAAAGAGAACATCAATATCTACAAATAAGTCAACAATACCATATGTCTAACTATTAGGGATCCGTATGAAAACTTCGATAATGTAACCCAACGTGTGATAAAAAATCCAAAAAAATCTTTATATCGCGTATGCTGCGGAAATTATTGACAATAGAGCAAAGTAATGTACTACAGTTTTAAAGAAGACATCAATATCTACAAATAAATCAACAATACCATATGTCTTACTATTAGGGATCCGTATGAAAACTTCGATAATGTAACCCAACGTGTGATAAAAAATCCAAAAAAATCTTTATATCGCGTATGCTGCGGAAGTTATTGACAATAGAGCAAAATAATGTGCTACAGTTTTAAAGAAGACATCAATATCTACAAACAAGTCAACAATACCATATGTCTAACTATTAGGGATCCGTATGAAAACTTCGATAATGTAACCCAACGTGTGATAAAAAAATCCAAGAAAATCTTTATATCGCGTATGCTACGAAAATTATTGACAATAGAGCAAAGTAATGTACTACAGTTTTAAAGAGGACATCAATATCTACAAATAAGTCAACAATACCATTTGTCTAACTATTAGGGATCCGTATGAAAACTTCAATAATGTAACCCAAATGTGATAAAAAATCCAAAAAAAATCTTTATATCGCGTATGCTGCGGAAATTATTGTCAATAGAGCTAAGTAATGTACTACAGTTTTAAAGAGAACATCAATATCTACAAATAGGTCAACAATACCATATGTCTAACTATTAGGGATCCGTATGAAAACTTCGATAATGTAACCCAACGTGTGATAAAAAATCCAAATAAATATTTTTATCGCGTATGCTGCGGAAATTATTGACAATAGAGCAAAGTGATGTACTACAGTTTTAAAGAGGACATCAATATCTACAAATAAATCAACAATACCATTTGTCTAACTATTAGGGATCCGTATGAAAACTTCGATAATGTAACCCATCGTGTGATAAAAAAACCAAAAAAATCTTTATATCGCGTATGCTGCGGAAATTATTGACAATAGAGCAAAGTGATGAACTGCAGTTTTAAAGATTACATCAATATTAACAAATAAGTCAGCAATACCATAATTATGTCCAACTATTACAGTTATGTCACAATAACTACTTTTTCATGTTAAAATATGCAATGGTAAGGGCGTTTGCCACCGCCGCCGTCACCGTCACGTCACCGAGAACGAGATGACGGCGCCGAAGTAGCAGTACATACATTTACTATAGCCGCGTGTCCACCGCACATCCGTCATCCGAGCACCGTCATCCCGGCCGCCGAAATTGCGAGTAGATCGGCGTGACCGCTAGAACGTGGCCCGAGATTTTGACGGGCCGATGTGCCGGCAATACAAAACACGTATGAACTTGTCCACACACTGCCGTCGCCGTCGCCGTCGCATCGTAGGTACACGAGCTCAGTTATTATTTTGTCTGTCATCAATTATCATTGTAATAAAAATGGCCAAAAAATTTAAATACGATATCTATTCATTAATAGAAGTTGTAGAAAGTAAAGAATGTTTGTGGGATAAAACCAAGGAAGTGTCCAAAGATAAAATTTTGCGTAGAAATGCATGGCGCGATGTGTGTGCCTTTTTAGAGCCGAACTTTGAGGATATGGACCAGAAAAACAAAGACGAAATTAGTAAGTACACGGTAGTTTATTATTTATGTTTTTAATTAAGTAATTACAAGTTTAGATTTTATTCATCTGCCAAGGTAAGGAGCCTTCTGGGCTAACAAAGTATTCAGCAAACTTATTTCTTATGTCATTGGCGGTACGCCCACCATGCGGTACATTTCCTACCCTTGGTACATCAGTCAGCCCATTGTGCATAATAGACATGAAAATATCCTCACCTCTGTAGCCATCTTTTTCACGTACAATATTATGCAAAACGACGCATGCCTTAACTATTGTTTTGCAAAGTTTTTTGTTTACATTTAGAGGGCGATGAAATATTCGCCATTTATTGGCCATAATGCCAAATGCACATTCAACGTATCTTCGTGCACGACAATGTCTATAGTTATAAATACGTTTTTTCACATCTAAATGGTTACCGCCAAAAGGACGTAATAAATGTTCAGTGAGCTGGAAAGCTTCATCGCCTAGTATAACATGTGGCATTCTGTTATTTTGAGATGAGTGCAGTGGAACAGGTGGAGGTATACTCAACCTGCCTTCAGTGAGTAGTTGATAGAAGTTTGTACGTTGAAAAATTGCGGAATCGCAATCTTTACCGTATGAACCGATATCAACATATACGAATCTGTAATCTGAATCAACTACTGCCAGAAGAACAATTGAGAAATATCCCTTATAATTAAAGTTCATAGTGCCAGATTTCGGAAATTTTACAATCCGTATGTGTTTTCCATCGACACAACCGATGCAGTTTGGGAAATTAGCTCTTCCTTTAAATCCTTCCGCTATCAATAACCATCGTTCAGTAGTAGGCGCAGCCAAGTGTTCACCACTTAAAATAGTCCATATTTGGTGACATACTTGTGTCACTATTCTGCTTATAGTCTTGATACCCAGTTGGAAGGTATATGACATATCGGTAAAGGTATTTCCACTTGCGAGGTATCTGTAATAAGAGTTAATTGTTAAATTTTATTGTTTTAGCAAGTGCTGTCATGAACAAGTGGAGTAACATTCGAGACACATTTATAAAGTCCCTTAAGACTAAGTCAGGACAAGCCGCAAAAAAAAAGTACATTTAAGGTCTCAGCACACATATGGGATCGGAAAGGGATCGTCACCGTATCGCCTCGAGCCGTTCAGAATGGTTTGTATTAAACTCCCTACTGCAACGCACACTAATCGGAATAATAACGTAATCGCCTCGCCTCGGAACAGGCTCCGAACTTGAATTCCCGCGCTTACGGCTCATCGTCCCCGCGCTTACGTTTCTCCGTCCCCGCGCTTACGTCTCTCCGTACCCGAGCTCACATCTCTTCGTCTACCCTTTCCCCTCCCGCGACTTGCCTGCTAAAGACGCCGCCATTCGCAAGGAGTATTTCATTCGTGTTGCGCGTATGTTTTATTTAAAATTTTAAGTTCGATTCAAACACAAAATAACGATGCAAAGGGAGAAACTTATTGAAGAAGTGAGAAAATATCCATATTTATATGACTTACGTGATGCTAAATACAGCAATACTATAAAAAAGGACGAGGCTTGGAAACAAATAAGTATTACTTTAAAGCAATCTGGTAAGTACCTACTCCTATTTAATTATTTATTTAATGTTTTTCGCGTATGTAGGTATGTATGGGAAATAAAACAGTTGTGATTAATATAATTATAATGAAAAATTTAACTGGAATATCCATTAAGAATTAACATTAATATTTAAAGCTAAAAGCTACTGCCATGGAACTCGTCCGGTAGAAGTTTGAAAATATGTTTTGAACTTTTCACGTACATTAAAAGCGGTAGCCATATGGGCACCACTAATACTTGGTAATTGACTTAACAATCGGTCTTCGCCGAATTCAACTGTAATTTCCTGTTCTGTTCTGTTCGGTTCCTGTAAATTCATCTCAATGTTATATGTCCTCATCATATTGTGTAAAATGCAAGTTGTTAATACCACTTTATCTACAAACTTTGGATGCAATTTAATATTTTTGTTGTAAATCGCAAATTTTTGATATAAAATTCCAAAAGCGTTTTCAACAACCCTTCTAGCTCGTGATAAGCGGTAATTATATTGCCGTTCAGGATCTGATAGTCTCCGTGTATTTGAGCGAGGATATGGTCTTAATAAATATGTCTTCAATGGAAATGCCTCGTCTCCCACAAATACATGTGGCATTGCATGATTAGTTTCTGGTAATGGTTTGTCACATGGAATATTGAATGTGTTTCTTTCAAGTGCCTTTCCAAATGTAGATGATGAATAGATTCCGCCATCGCTGTTTTTTCCATAGGCTCCTACATCAACCGCTATGAATCTGTATTCAGGATCAACTATAGCTAACAAAACAATAGAAAATGTTTTTTTATAGTTAAAAAACAACGATCCACTATTGGGAGGTGCAATTATATTTACATGTTTGCCGTCAATGGCGCCTATGCAATTCGGAAAGTTCCATTTATTTTTAAATCCTTCTTCGATTCCTTGCCATGTGGCTGTAGTTGGTTGAGGTATATGAATTGGCATTAATTTATTTATTATTGCATTGCACACATCTATTACTATCAAACGAATAGTGGATTCTCCTAAACGGAAGCTCGATGATAAATTAGTAAATGTAGATCCAGTTATGAAGTACCTGCAACAATAAATGTATATTTAATATACGTTTTATAATACGTGTATATGTTTATGTGAATGTGTGTGTACGTACTCCCTTTCACACATACACGTGTAACTACATGCGCTTGATATAGTTAACCATGATTTATTTTATTTCAGAATCTGAGTGCAAGAAAATTTGGTTAAATCTTAGAGAGTCTCACCGACGAGCTATGAAGAAGCGTAAAACTAAAAGTGGTCAGGCAGCCCCGACGACGAAAAAGTGGACCTTTGAAGATGAAATGAGTTTTTTAGTACCTCATTACAAAGAAAGAAATACGATCTCTTCGGTTGATGATGATGACGGTTCAGATGTTAGCAGTTTCTTGGGTAATGATGATTCACAGAACTCAATAAACATAATTCAGTCTCCAGAAAACTTACAAGCGGAAACTACTCCACTTTCGCCGCGTCCTGAGTCTTCTGCATCTTCAGTTGCATCCAAAATTTCAAAAAAAAAAAATCTTAATATTGAAAAAAATTCAGCGTCACAAACTTTAATGAAATATTTATTAAATCACAACGAAACCAAAAAAGAAGATGAGATAGATACATTTTTTAAGAGCATTGCGGCAACGGTTAAAAAATTTTCAGAATATAACCAAGCTGTTATGAAAAGTAAAATATATAACGCAGTTTCGGAAATGGAGTTAAAAGAAATCGCAGAGAAACAAAGCTATTATAGTTATCGCAACCCTTACATTCCCCAAAGAGAAGATGACATGCCTCGAGGTTATACCACTCTAAATAACATTAGCCACGAGATACAATCAACATCTGGCGCTTCAAACATTCATGATTTTAATATTTCAAACTTAGAAGAAAATGGCGCGTCAAATGCTGACGATCTTGATACTTCAAACAATCTTTAATTTATACAATGATTGTATTTTTGTTGTGGCGCTATTTTTGTTTAATTGCCATAATTTTTGGATTTAATAATATAGTTTTGTATAATAAAAAAATATGTGATTTATGGGTATTTTTTTTTTACCTAAACTACAAAAAAGTTGCATTTACTAAAATACCTTACGCAATCACACAAAATATATACACACATACACCAGACATAAAACGTACATCCCCTGTGCACACCTGATCGCAAATGAGGGTTATCGACAGAGGATAAAAATTAATCTATCTTGTAGTTTCGGAACCGAGTATTTTTTTTGTACACTTAAAAAAAAGAACAATAGAGATAATACAAACATTAAAATTATAGTACAAATATTTATGTAGACCAGATTAAAAATTCCAAAAACAAATGCAATTTCTCACCTTAACGTTACAGCTAGTTTTTCTTCGGGCGATATTGTTTCTCTGAATGTTGTATTCTTCTTCCTTATACATTCATCTATAGACTGCAATATGTTATAAAAGATATATTTCGGCATATGAAAATAAATATAAAATTTCTCTTCATCATCCATCAAATGTTTTTTTATAGTCCGAAATTCCCCTTCAGTACTCCTTGCTTTATTCATACTGTGTACCCAATATCTTTTTCTTTTTTTCTTGCTATTTTCTTTTTCCTCTTCATCAAGTGCTATGGCTATGATAGCCAACTCACGTATTGTAAACCAAGACATAACCGTGCGCTACACTTAACGTTTGGATTCAAACTGATCTGGTGCCAACCAGGTCAGCCAGGGGGCGGCGAGGCGTAAGCGCGGTGTCGCCTAGCCGTAGCCGAGTTGACGTACAGGCGCTGCTGATACGCTTTCGTTACGTGCATACGGTAGGTTGACGCCTGGTTGACAGCGAGGCGAAAGGCGTTACGGTTACGATCCCTTTCCGATCCCATATGTGTGCTGAGACCTTTACAGTGATAACCTACAATTTCTACTCAAGACTGTAACACCCGACGAAACTGATTCAAGCATACCAACTCAAAATGATTCTGAAAGTCGTCCCGAAAGCCAACAAACATCACATAGTCACCTCGACCAATCTATACCTTCCCCGTCTCCACTCACATCTACCACGAATAGTACGATTCGAAGGGGAACGAAAAGGCTAAATGCGGTCGATGCAGAAATATTAAAAGCTATACAGGCAAATCCCGCGGAATCGGAATCTCAATTAATTGACGATGACCGTGCATTTATGATATCTCTCCTGCCATCCGTCAAAGAATTGAACGACGATGATAGGTTTGACTTTAGAATCGAAGTTATGCAATTGCTTCGCAGATTTAAAAACCGCAGGCGTTTGTCGTGGTCGAGCACCGCAACACCTAGCGATCATGGTAACTTCCACCAAATGATTTCACCCCAGCATGAAACCCAGCAGTATGCACCCCAGCAAGGAAACCAACTGATTTCATCCCAGCAGTTCACACCTTTGCAAGGAAACCAACTGATTTCACCCCAGCATGAAACACAGCAGTATGCACCCCAGCATGAAACTCAGCAGTTCACACCTCAGCAACAAATACAATCTATTGGAGAATTATTTTCTCAAGATTTTTCTAAAATGTAGGTGTGTAAGTTTAATCTAACTACCTGGGCCCTATTTTGTAAAACTACAAGTTACAGGCTACAGGTAAATTACTGGCAACATTGACGGGAGCCGCATTCGTATTTGGTCGACACTGCGTCATTAATGTCAATTTACCTGTAGAATTGTAACTTGTAGCTGTATAAAATTGGACCCTGTTATTCATATTATCATATAAGGTGGCTACCTGTCATTCATACTATTATTAAAATAAATATATTAAAATACAAAAAGTATTACTTCCTACACATGGCCGCAAGTAGAAGATGCATGTTGACTTAGTGACGCAGACTGACATTACCAACTGTAGGTACACGTACAGACCTTCCCTATATACTAACACGCGTCTTCTAGTTGCAGTGATGGAGTTGTATTTTACTACGTACCTTAACGTTACAGCTAACATTTCAGTTGGTGGTATGCATGTCCTGTAGTTCGTGTTTTGGAGTGTGATGCTATCCTTAATATGATATAGGATATAATCGAACGTAATCGTGGACATCCTATAGTAGTTGAAAAACTTCTCGTCATGCTGCCGCAACTTGGCGTGGTGTACATAAAACGCCCCTGTGATGTATCGTTCACGTATTAGCGGATGAACCCAAAATTCTTTGCATCGCCTGCGCCTTCGAAGGTACAAAAGCAGAAGAAGAAGTTGTCGCCGGTTTAACATAGCCATCACTTTATTTCTTCGAAAACGCGACTACCACGCATGACAGTTGGAACAAACTAAACCAGCGAAATCGGTCGCGGTGGACAAACGATCGCCGTCACGTCATATTAAACTCGGCCCGAAATAATCTCGTTCTCGGCGACGGTCCGGTGACGGCGGCGGTGGACAAACGCCCTAACGCCGCCTCACAGTATCCGGCGTAGAACAAGCCAGGTGGACAAGTCATTATCAAATTCCCGGAAATTTGTACTTTCTACCTGTAAACAACACCCCTAAACCTCTGATTCCAAGAATTGTTTACGTCTAACATTCCATACTGATGAGTCATCGTTTATCAAAGTAAGGTAATGAGGTAAATGCAGTTAAAGAAATAGGTCAGTTGCATTTTTGCGACACTTGCACTAACATCTCATGGTGGTAGTTCTAATTGTGTGAAAAGTTTTAGTGATGGATTTTACTTCTGAAGGTATGTACTATATTATTTTCTTATTAGAATCTTTTAATGTGTCATAAACATTCATAGAGTAGACTATCTGTGAATACACAAAAAATACCCATGTTTTTCTTTGTTTTCGAACTTATCAGGCTTGGAAAAGCCATGTATCCTCTTGTATCCAGTCTGAATTTTTGATATGTTTTAGCTACATGGCTATACATGATTATGTGACATATTTTATGTAGCACACTTGAGTTCAACATTTTTTTTTCTTTTTTTGTAGAAAAGCTTTACTCTATTAGTAAAATAGAGTTTTTCGAAGAGTGGCTTAAGCACGAAAAAGACGAAAGAAATGATCGTCTATTTGAATTTATTTTGTCTAAGTGTGATTTCTCTGACATCACTGAAGAATGTCAAAGAGAAATTAAGATGAAATTAGCCAGCATTTCTTCGAAAATTGCTACCAAGTGGGTGTCTTCAGGAAAGTCAAAAGAGCGTTTCCTGAATAAGAATAAGTTGTGGCTTGAAGGCGAGAAGATAGAATTCTGCCTGCGATCGACTCAACCGCAACCTTCTACCTCATCAGCTGACCTTTCTCGACCCGGAAGACCTAAAAAAGTCTTTGAAGATTCATCTTTTAAAACTAAGAAACGTAGAGTTGCTGATCTAGTTCAATCACGGAGTGTTGGGGAATTAATGACTGCTGCAGAGGTAGCTGCACGGTCAACTGGACATAAAAACGTTGCCAGAGTTATAAAGGACATTGGCGAAAATCCAGCTTCTGCAAGTGCATGCATTAGCCTTCAACAACCAAGTGCTGTGCAAAGTGATAGACCGCTAAGTAGTGACGAGGCATTAGCGTATTATATTGATTCAAAATCAACAACTCACTCATATAAACAGACTAGGAAGTGGACTATGAAAGTCGGGCATCATGTGTTTCCATCATATGATTGCATTGTTAAATCAAAAAAAGCGTGTTATCCTTCCGAGGAGCACATTGTTGTGACACAATCTCGAGCAGAAATTGATCTACAAGGTATTTTGAATAAAACAGCAGAACGTTTAGTAGAAGCTCAGAAGGAAGTTGTCACAAGTGTGCTCCCCAATCTAATACCCAATGCATCGTTTACTCTTATAAGTAAATGGGGATGTGACGGAAGTTCCGGTCATAGTGCTTACAAACAAAGATTTGAGAACAGCGAAGACACTGATGAGTTCCTTTTTGTTTATTCGTTCGTTCCTCTAAGGTTAATCGACGAGGGTAACAACATTATCTGGCAAAATCCTCGTCCATCATCGACGATGTTTTGTCGTCCAATTAAATTCATTTTTGCCAAAGAAACTACGGAATTGACAAAAATCGAGACAAACAAGGTTTTGGAACAAATAAACGACTTGGACGCTACATCTTGTGATCTTGGTGGTTCTGAAATTTCTGTTAAGCACAAGCTTCTGCTGACTATGACTGATGGAAAAGTTTGCAACGCTTTGACAGACACACATTCATCGCAGAAATGCTATATTTGTGGGGCTACTCCCAGAATGATGAATGATGAAGGACGGCATTTTGATAGCAATCAGGATAATTTTGGCTTTGGTTTGTCAACATTGCATGCTTGGATTCGTTCGTTTGAGTGCTTTTTACACATTAGTTATAAGTTAGATATTAAGAAATGGCAAGCTAGGTCTTCAGAGGAAAAAGCAAGTGTAAAACAACGATCAGACGAAATTAAACAACGATTCAAGCATGAAATGGGATTAATTGTGGACAAGCCAAAGCCAGGATTTGGTTCTACAAATGATGGAAACACAGCTCGACGTTTTTTCGGGAACCCCGAACTGAGTGCTCAGATCACAGGATTGGATGTTACAATCATCAAACACTTTGATGTATTGTTGAGGACATTGTCTTCTGGCTTCGAGATAAATCTTGTTGAATTCAAAAAGCTTTGCCTCGAGACAAGAAGACTTTATCTAAGTCTCTACTCGTGGTACTACATGCCTGCTACTGTGCATAAATTGCTTATTCACAGTACAGAGGTGATTAAGACGGCAGTAGTTCCAATAGGGCAGCTTTCAGAGGAAGCCCAAGAAGCGAGAAATAAAGATTGCCGGAGGTTTAGAGAGCACAACACTAGAAAGTGCTCTCGTCTAGCCACGAATAGAGACTTGCTCAATATGTTGATTTTAACGTCTGATCCTCTGATCAACAGCCTCCGGGAAGTACCGAAAAAAAAGTCTAATAAATTGTGCGCGGAGGTCTTAAAACTCATCATAGCTCCCACTATAGAGCCTCGACTCCAGCTGCAACCAAGACCTCCACAATCTCAGGAAGACTATCTTCTATCGGATTCATCGGATTCTGAATCCGATGATTCTAATATTGAGAATTAGTTTTAATGTAAATAGATAGGTCTAGTGTTAGATTTATAATTTTTGTATTTAATATGTTAGTCTAAGGTTGTATAATTATATATAATTAGCGTTAGTATTTGTAGCGATTAAGATAATTTTATTTTCATTTTTTTTCCTGTATTATAATTGTGTATACATGAAATAAAATATTTATACTCAATTCCTATGCTTTTTCTTTAAATAAAATATTATAGTACTTTATAAATAACTAATTTATAGATATAGTTCCAAAACCATGAAAAAATATTTTTGTCCACCTGGCTTGTTCTACGCCGGACACTGTGCGCCTGTACAAAGTAGGCCACATTATTCGTACCTGGGTATTAATCCTTATCCAAAAAATCACTTCATTTTCAAGGCCATATCAGTACCTGTAAATTACTTTTTTAATTATACCATTCCCAAATTCCATACCATTCAAAAGTTATTATGAGTGTAATAATCTATAGAATAAATACAAAAACTACTGGATATATTTCAAAAAATCGTTTACTTTTAGAATGCTACATTATCTCTGAGTAACATAGGCCATATTTATTGTTTGAAAAATATAGGGATTCCTATTAAAACTTCGATAATGTAACCTGGGTAAAAAAATACCCATAAAATCGATATAATACGTTACTCCCGTGCGGAGCCGGGGCGGACTGCTAGTAATTTAATAAAGAAGAGTGCTGGTAAATTTCTTTCTTGTAAATACAACTATACTTACATCACAGTGAACACCTTAAAACTATTCATGGAGAAAGAAGTATTTACGTGTTTAAATGAGCATGCATTTGATCAACCTTCCACACTTAATCACAGAATTCACTTAATTCGAGCAGTAATAAATAAATACACAACTATTCGTTTATATCACGAAGCTAAAGTTTCAAATGATTGTTTGTCTGAGCGTCAGAAACTTACTAAGTTAATTCTGTTTAAAGGTAAATAAGGTTGTCTCTTATGGCTAATATACAGGGTGGGCCATAAGGGTGTTGGCGTTTTGATTCTTTAATTTCTCGAAAACTTGCAGCGCGGTGTGGTGGGGGGGTATATTGCTTGACGCGTCGCTTCCTGGAAATTTAGTCGCCATGGAGCCGTACACGGGAGCGCAGCGTGCGTTTTGTGTCCGCGCGTATTACGAAAACAACAAATCGGTGATTATTGCACGACGGTTGTATCGACGGGAACACGGTTTACGAGACATCGGTGAAGGTCCTAGCGCCAATGTGATACGCAAATGGATCAGAATGTTCGAAACAACTGGCTCGACTGTAACAATAATGGATCGCGGACGTCCTGTCTCTGCGAGAACGCCCGACATTGTGGAACGTGTTCGTGTGTCAGTTCAGCAAAATCCGCAACAATCGACTCGTAAGAGAGGTCAGGCTTTGGATGTTAAAAGAACAACTTTACGACGAATTTTGAAGCGTGACTTGCATCTTAAGGCCTATAAGATCCAGATTGTCCAAGAATTAAAACCGAATGATGCCAGTAACCGCCTTAATTTTGTCAATCAAATGCTCAACCGGTTCAACAACTTTTTCAACGTGATGTTCAGCGACGAGGCGAATTTCCATCTTAACGGTCAAGTAAACAAACAAAACTGTCGATTCTGGTCCGAGACCAATCCCCAACGACTTCATGAACGTCCACTTCATAGCCCGAAACTTGTCGTGTGGGCTGCAATATCGGCAAACGGTATTGTCGGACCATACTTTTTCGAGGACGAAAGAGGTCGCGCAGTGACTGTGAGAGCCCACAATTATTGCGACATGATAAGAGAATTCTTGGTCCCAGCTTTGCAAGAATTTCAAGGGGATACGACCAGGATATGGTTCCAACAAGATGGAGCCACATGCCATACTGCTAGGGTGTCCATTGACCTTCTGAAAGAAACCTTCCCGGGAAAACTCATTTCGAAAAGGGGGGATATTGAATGGCCCCCCCGCAGCCCAGACCTCACTGCCTGTGATTTTTTTTTATGGGGCTACCTTAAATCGGTGGTGTATGAAAACAATCCGACAACTTTAGAACAACTCAAGAGAAACATTATCCGAGAAATTAACAATATCCCGAGGACAACGTTTCGCCGAGTGTTCCAAAATTCGCGACTTCGGTTTCAAGAGTGCCAAGCGGCCGAAGGACGTCATTTAAAGAACATTATTTTTAAGTCGTAAAATTTCCATAATTTCTACTTTCTTTTAATATAAATAAAATTATCGTACGTTTCGTATTTTTTTTTTCATTTCACATTCAAACCCCCAACACCCTTTTGGCCCACCCTGTATAATAATAATAAATAAAATAAAATAATATAATGGTTTTTTATTTTACTTCATTAAATGGGGGCATGGAACACTGCCGCAATAGCTATTATGATTTCCAGAGAATCTGTTGTTAGCGCCCATGGACAAGCGCTGCCACCAGCAATGGTATTCCCACGAAAAAAATTCAAAGAAACGATGTTATACGGCGCTCCACCAGGAACGCTAGGTTTAGCGAGCCATAGCGGTTGGATGAATGCCGATCTTTTCGTTGATGTAATGAGCCACTTTATAAGACACACGTCAGCATCGAAAGAGAATCCCGCATTATTAATCATGGATAACCACGAGAGCCAATAAAAGCTCTTGACCTGGCCAAGGATAACGGCGTCACAGTGCTAACTCTCCATCCTCATACTACAGCAAAAATGCAACCATTAGATGTCGGTTTGCTTGCTCCATTTAAGACATTTTATAATGCTGCGGTGGATTCCTGGTTATTGCGCAACCCAGGAAAGACACTTACCATACATAATGTTGCAGAATGTGTCGGACCAGCTTACCTTAAGTCCATGACCCCTATAAACATTGTTCACGCGTTCAAAAAGTGCGGCATTTTTCCTTTTGATGATCAGATATTCACCGAAATCGATTTTTTACCAAGTAGCGTCACTGATAGACCAGCAGTAGAAAATGATGATGAAACGGATGCTGAAGAAGATTCTCGTATGTCTCCCATCTGTTCTGAATAACCAAGGATCTTCAGTTGAAGTCGAGCAAAGCACCAAAGCCTCACACAAAGTTGCAGCAGAACCGACTACATCGAAAGCCACCGCTACGCTGATAAAATCTGCAGGAACTAGCACTGCAATTTCTTTATTACAAAATACATCAAGCGCGAGTCCTAATCAGAAACATTTTATTTCGCCCAAAGTATTTCGACAGCCCCTAAAAGCAGAACTCAGGAAAAAACGGCCTAGAAAACTTGGAAAAAGTATGATTGCAACAGACACTCCCGAAAAAGAAGCTTTGGCCCAACTTAAAGAACAAAAAAATATACAAAAAAAGGCATCAAAAGAGTTAAGCAAAACCTATTCAACAAAAACAAAAAAAGAATAAAACAGATTCTTGAACCTACAGTAGAGTCTGACACGTCAAATGATGAGGACGAAAACTTTAAAGCTAGTGGATCATCTTCTGGGGGTGAACAATTTATCAGTGACTTTGATGAGGAAGAGGAAGAAATCGTTTTAAGAGATGAATTTCTTCCATTGCCAAGAGCACCGTGCGAAAAAGATTTTGTAATTGTCCACTTTAAATCTAAAAACGACAATGTCTATTACGTCGCTAAAATAATAGAGATTCTGGACGATGATGAGGAGTGTGACTTCTATGTGTCCTATTTAAAATTAAAAAGCAAAGTCCAACAAAAATTTATCGAACCTGTTATACCTGATACAGCAGGTGTAAAGAAAATGGACATCAAATACATTTTACCCGCCCCTAAAGTCGAAGGTACAAATCGCCGCCAAGCCACTTATAAATTTTCGGTGGATATGTCACTTTTAAACTTACGCTTTTAGTTAAATTTTAGAGAAATTTTGTGTTATTGTTGCTCATAATATTCCAATGTTATCTTAGGTAGTTTTATATAGCTACAATTACATTTTTTTTTATAAAACTTAAGATCTCTAAAAGTTCCTATAGAAGATATTTTTTGTGATAAAGTGATCATTTTTGAGATATGATACGAGGTTCATTTATAAGAAATATTGATTAAGACTGATTAAAAGTTATATTATATAAAAGTTTACTAGGTACCTAAGCTACTTTAATAATGTTAGAGAAAATACTAAAGATGATAATGGTTAAGTCAAAATAATTAATTATATTTCATGCAGACTCAAAAATTATTTATAAGGTAATCAGAAGGTGCCTTACGTAAAATTGTAGGTATAGAAATATGTATCACAAGTGCCATTTTTATAATAATAAAATTGATTCATTCCATAACATCCGTTTTAGTTTACAAAACCCTTATTAGAAAACCTTATTATCACTTAATAAATACATTTTTGTATGATTGGCACACTGTAAACACACACTGTAACATCACTGAGTCCCACCCCCCTGACCGAATGTGTACACAATGAGCCAAATCGCATTTTTTAAATTATTGAATGTTATTCATGGTATTGGTGGTACTTCGATGTTTGCTTTCGATAAAGAAATGACATTGGTGTCATATAAACCGAAAGCGAATAAAGTAGTGTACCTTCTTTCCACCACCCACGATCAACCTGCTATCAACAGCAGTTCAAAGAAACCTGAAATCATTGAGTTTTATAACTCAACTAAAGGTGCTGTTGATACAGTGGATCAAATGTGCTCGATCATGAGTACTAACCGTAAAACCAACCGATGGCCACTGTGTTTGTTTTACAATATAGTAAATTTATCCATTGTGAACGCATATATCATTTACGTGTCTAACGCAATCAGAAATGGAAAGAAACCTATGAAAAGAAGGTCTTTTGCCTTGCAAATGGCAGACGAACTCATGAAGCCTTGGCTGCAAGAGCGTTATAGCACTGTGACTTTACAACGCAACCTGAAGCAAATCATAGCTGAGATCCTGCATATCGAAGACTCTCAGGAAGGCTCCAGTCAAGAGGTTCCCAGGACACGTAAAATTTGCAGCTTCTGCCCTGCAAAAAAACGTCGTATGACCAAATATTTCTGCAAGGGCTGCAAAAGAGCCATTTGCGGGGAGCATACTGTTTCTATGTGCAATAACTGTTCTTCATAGGTAGTTTTTAAAACCAATATAGTTATTTGACTACCTCATAAATAAGACTGCTAATTAAGGTCGTTATTCATAATAAACCAAGTTGATTTCATTTTTATTGAAGTTTTATTTCGTAGTCTGAGAGGCGAAAGGTTAGTTATAACGTTACTAGAAATTATGGTTAGTGAGCTAGGGTTAATAGAATTTTGAATCAAACATCTCTTCGTGACAGAACCAACAGTTCTGCTACTGTTTTAGGACTGTATTTAGTTAAAATAAGAACGGGGGAACCAGACGAACGTGTAGCTTCTATGTTCAATATGTCGAGAAGAACATTGGAGCGAAAATTAAAAATAGCTCGAGAATGTTTATCTGAAGAGTTTGTTCCCCGACATCTGGGTCTGGATCACATGACGAGAGAAGATGTAGTAGCTCGCAACTTAACCATCCCGAGTCATATTTTTGGAGGTAACCAGAATGAACCTGCAGCCATTCTTGTGTGTGATGGAACATATATATACGTGCAAAAAAGCTCCAACTTCCTTTTTCAGAGGAAAACATATAGCCTGCACAAATTCCGCAACCTAGTAAAACCCTTTTTAATTGTATGCACAGACGGCTATATTGTAGATGTATTAGGCCCGTACCCAGCCATTACTACGGATGCCGAAATAATGAGTCACATGATGCAGGACGCCGCTTGGCATTGGTTTCTGAACGCGAACGACATTTTTATATTGGACCGCGGCTTTAGAGACTCTATTCCTGCCATTGAAGAGCATGGATATGATGCGCATATGCCACCAACAAGAGCAAGAGGAGAGCAGTTAAGCACAGTAGATGCAAATAAATCACGGCTAATAACTATGTGTCGTTGGGTGGTTGAAACGATCAATGGTCGCTTTAAAAAGGACTTCAAGATATTCCGCCATGTTTATTTTAATGTAGCGTTGACAAATATGATGACCGATTTTAAAATAACTGCAGCACTCATCAATGCCACTTATCGACCATATAGAGATAACGCTCATGCCGCACAGTTTATAAATATAATAAATGAGAACATAAATAGAGAAAACGAATTGGCTGATTACGTGATTCGAAACAATTTAAACAAACAAAGAGTCGCATTCATGCCGCTAGATGCAAACAATCCCGAATTAAGAGATTTCCCACAATTGACTTACGACGAGCTACTTTTATTTACCTTGGGAATATACCATTTGAAACTGGCCAAATCTTATTGCCACGAACACATGCGGCCAAACGGAGTGTATATAATGGAATTATACCATCGCAGAGTTGGTCGAAAATAAAATATTAATACGAGGCAGAATACAGTCCCGTCACATAAGAGCAAAACGCTATTATACATATCTACTAATAAATCCGGCATTGCAGGGAAGACAAAGCCTCGAGGGCTATTACTGTTCCTGTATACACGGCCGCCGCACTGTTGGGAGTTGCGCGCACATCGCCAGTGTGGTATACTTTTTATCTTGGGCTGTATATCAAGACGAATTTCACACACCTGCGGCGTTTTTAAACGATACTATTTTAGATTTAGATGCAGCAGAATAAAAGTTAAGAGAAAAATATGTTGTTTTAATTATTTTTGATTCCCTTTTTCCTCTTCAATTATTGCCCAAAAACATATATAAATATTTTTTAAATGTCCATTTTCTCCTTATTGCCACGACCCACAGATATGGGAACTATACCATTGTAAACTAGATTTAATTGCCTATCCACCGTACCTAATTTTATTTTTGTTCGCCGTAGGTAAGTGTCCCATACAAAAATGCCCGATGTTCTTTGTTTAAAATTAAAAAATAACTGTAACATTTTTCTAATATTTGTGAATTTTCTCAACTCTGTGTTTGTGTAAAAAGGTGATTATTTAATCCATTACTTATTACATTTATCTGCTGAGTTCAAGTAGGTTTATTTATATATCACTAGCGGGGGGGGTTTATATCCATGCTATTAATAGTTGCATGGCCTAGCTTGTTGCTTTGCTACTCTAGCCTAACTGGGATAGCCGCTTGCTTAGCATAGATATAGGCCCACCTTATCTGTCTCTTCTAGACGGGTAAGGATGCTTTGGTCTTTGGGGAAGGTAGCGCAACAGTCGCCGATCCCAAAGGCAAGTCCTGTGGTTATCCTTCACGTGGTTGCCCCCTGTTTTTGATCTAATTCCCTAAGAAATAGATATAACTGAAACCACTCGGCGAAAACTGCCAGGGGTGACGAGGTTGTGTCCCGGCGGGTCCACCATCACGCGACAGCGGATGTTGGATAGTAATGACCTCCCGCGTGTTTGTGCCGTGCGCGGGAACCCGTACGGGAGGATGAAGGAATCCTGGAGATTGAGAACGCAGTGAGCCGGTGGTTGTTGCCCGCTGCCTTCAACACATCTCTTTGGTCCGGATTTCTTCTTACACGGGCGGTCGTGGAGTAACCAACTACGATCAATCGGCTGTGGCGCCCCGTCTGAGGGTCGTCGGTGAGGGCCACTACCTAAGGGAGGGCAGGCGGCGAGGCGCGGACTCCTAATCGCTCGTTTAGTTTTGTGTTTAATAACCTATTTTTGTGACTTTGTTATGGCCAATTATCATCCCAACTACACTGCAACCGAATACGCTGATATGATCCTAGTTAATGGGGAGTTCAATCAGAATGCCGCCCTTGCTATTAGGATGTATCGTGAAAGATATGGCGAGACGAGACAATGCCCTTCAAATCCTAGAACCATTGTCGGAGCTGTGCAGCGCATCCGCGAAAACCGACCTGTGGTGCCTAGGTCTCAAGTCCCTGGTCGACTGGTTTATGTGGGGGTTTTTGAAAGATGACGTGTATTCGGAAAATATTGACACGTTAGAAGCATTGTACCTACGAATATCAAACGCTTTTGAGAAACTGAGAGCAATGTGTTCGGCTGAAAATGTTTTATCTAAAGTGAGGGCCAATATTCAGCGTCGATTAGAACTTTGTGTCCAAAATGGCGGCGGCCACATTGAAAACTTAAAAATTTTAAAGTGTACCTACCTAGTTTTTCGTTTGAACAACCATTGCGGCCGGCCATCCCCAGCCGCACGCAATACGAGCGCGCGACGTTGCCGCTTGGAATAGAACATTCGTAGATAAGTAGTAGTAACCTAGTAACTTAACTCATGAATGAATTTTTTTCTCACCTACATAGAGACTGATCGAAGTTTTACTTCTATTTTTGTGATTTACTTTGTTAGAAAATTTTACTTTTTCAATTATGGGTTATTTTTAATAGATTTTTTTTTTCATGGTTACAGACAAGTAGCTCTACCCGTGTATTCAATAATTGTCGCAATAAGCGCACCACTCTGTATTTCTAAAGGAAAAAGGTGGATTATAGTGCATGCAGGAAGTGAAAAGGGATGCTGGACCGCTGAACATCAGAAGGGCATTTGGAACGACCAAATGCCCTTCTGATGTTCAGCGGTAACAATAAACAAGAAGATTACCACTCTGAAATGAATAAACATAATTTCACAAAATGGATATTAGAAAAATTGATTCCTAACTTAACTGAATCGTCAATTATAGTAATGGATAATGCACCATATCATTCAGTAATTAAAAATAAATGTCCAACATCTGCATCGAAAGTTGATGAAATAAAAACATGGCTAACTGAAAATAATATTCCTTTTCATGAAAATTTAAGGAAACCGATGTTGCTTGCTCTGGCTAAGCAACATAGACAGATTCCTGTCTATGAAATAGATGAGTTGCTATCGGAGCATGGGCACACAGTGGTCAGGCTACCCCCCACTGTGATTGTGATTTAAACCCCATAGAGCTTATCTGGGCTCAAGTAAAATCCAAAGTATCCTTACGCAATGTAGGAGCTTCAAATATCAAAGAATCGACTGAAGAATTATTCGGCAGCATTAATCCAATGGACTGGAAACAATGCTGTGAACATGTGAAAAAAATCGAACAAGAATATTATAAGCGTGGTCAAACAATGTACCAAAACATAGAGCAGCTGGTAATACAACTTGGGGAAGAAAGCTCTAGCGAATCTGAGAGTGAAGATGAAGATGAAGATGAAGATGTGTTCTACCACAACATTCTGAATATCTTGACTTTGAATTATTTGAATAAATTATAATTTATTCTAATAATTCAAAGTCTGAATATCTCAGAATGTTGTGGTAAAACACAATTATCTTCATCTTCCCCTTCTTCATTCCCCAAGTTGTATTACCAGCTTGGAGTAATTATTTTTTGATTTATTATATTATTATTAAACGAAATTGTATTTTATTGTGTTTTTCCTCTATATTATGAGTATACAAAAAGCGAGTAATCATGAAAATAGTGTCAAAGGACTGGGTGAGAGCCATTTAACTGTTCTTATAAAAAAAATCGAAATATTAGATTTTTTGTTTATGGCACAAGACTAGGAACCCAAAACAATTTCTAAATTTAATTACCGCACAGTTTAATCTAAAGAAGCTTAGATATCTTTAATGCACGTAGTGGCACACACGGCTTCTTTCTTATTCAGGAATCACAATACAGTAATACACCTTAACGATAATCATCAATGAATAGCCAAAATTTGTTTTTTAAAATTTCGACTAAAAATATATAAATTTATCAAGTATCAAGGACGTTCTGCCGTAGTATGTAGAGTGATACGTGGTGATACCATGTAAAAGATAGTGGCGCCCTCATTTATTTTCTACTCTTTCTGGTCGGACTGTATATTCGCGCCTTTTTAGGTAATTAATTTAAGACATATATTTTTTTTCAGCCACTATAATAGATATGACATCTCATCAAGGCCACCTAGACCAAACAGAGCATATTTCTGTTAAGTGTTTACCAATTCAGTGTGAACCCCAATTCATTGCAAGAAAGAAACAAGCTACAACTAATTCAAACTATCAGAAATTTGTAGAATTGCAAGATGAGATTCGTTTCTAAGATGTTGGAAAACATTTGATAGACACGTCTGACACTCTACGCAGATGCCGTTTATTATTTAATTAATTGCAAGAAAGAAACAAGCTACAACTAATCATTTTACTACCGCTTTAAGGTTTTCACTAATAGGATGATCAAATTGTATTGTGTTGCGTCATAGCCTTATTACCGTCAGAACTAGATCAAGGACATCGACCCTGAAGAAGGCGCAATCGGGGGCTACTGCGACATGCCACCAGGAAATGTAAGACTGTTCAGAAGTCCTTTCCAGCAGCAGAATCCCTGTGATGTCTGAGAGCCCCGAACGAGACAATTGCATTCATGAAATTTTATACCACAGCTATAGCCCATCTTGTATGTTGTGTTGGAAATGCGGCGCTGTAATGCCATTCACGCCTTTCTCTCAGTAAGGTATCATCATGAGGTACGGTCCAAACCAGCAGGAACTTTTGACATTTTAATGCGGGTTGCAGACCAAGAGCTAAGCTAAGTTAGTTTAGCTTAGCTCGCATAGCTGACGCAGTTTTCCATACTTGTGTGCAGACCCCGCAAACTATGTGAACTAAGCTATGTGAGCTAACTAAAATATGCGAAGCTATGTTAGTTGTGTATGCCGATGCGCAGCTACGCGAGCTAAGCTATGTCCCTCCCGCCTTCCCCGCACGCCCTTCGCACATCCTTCGCCAGAGCTGTCCAGTGTCCTTTGTCGTACGCACGGTCGTTTCGTAGCGAATATGGATCAATTTATCGAAGTTGTTAAACAATTTCCTGTGTTATGGAACACACAGTTAGAGGACTATCACAATTTAATAAAAAAGGATGTTGTATGGAAACAAATAGTGGAGGAAATAAGTAATCCAGACATACCAGACGGTGAGTTTAATTATTTTTTATTTCAAGTTTAATCTAATTTACATTATTAAAATAATTACAAAATAACTCTCTGACACGAAATGCTTCTCTAGTTGCTCGTAAGTTGTCGTATTGTACCGATCTTAAAGTTTGCTGTTCTTCAATATTGACGGTATTGGCGTTACTAGTTGTCGTTCTTGAAGACATTAAATAATTGTGCAAGACACAGGTAGTCTTTGTAATGACGTCCACTAGTTCCAATTGACATTCAAATGGTCGACGAAACACACGAAATCGCGCTGTTAATATGCCGAACGCATTTTCTACTACATTTCGTGCTCTACTGAGACGATAGTTAAAGGTGTTTTTGCTCTGTTATCTAAACATGTACTCCGTGGATACGGCCTCATAAAGTGTTTTTGTAATGGGAATGCTTGATCACCTATAAACACAAAAGGTGTTGGATCGCCATCAGGCGTTAAAGGTTTATGATTGGGCAAGTTTAATTGCCCGTTTTGTAATTTGTGGCCAAATGCACTATCTGCAAAAATACCTCCGTCGCTAAATCGGCCCATTGAACCAACGTCTATTATAATAAATCTTTTGTGTGCATCAACGACTGCGAGAAGGACGACAGAATATTTTTTTTATAATTAAAATAATTAGAACCCGACTGAGGAGGGCATTTTATTGAGATATGCTTCCCATCCACGGCACCAAGGCAGTTAGGGAATTGCCATTTATCATTAAAGCCTTCTGCAATTACTTCCCATTCACTTTCTGTCGGTAACTTCATATATATTGGTTGCAAATGAATCCAAAGTGCATTGCACACATCTTTAACAATCAAAGAAACTGTATTATTACCCACTCTGTAATTGTATCCAATTGTTCTAAAGGAGTAGCTAAAAACCTGAAAAACATAAATATTTATTACTAAGTTTGACTTGGTGTTTGTTACAGTGAAAACTGAGAAGAATGAGTGGAAAATTGCGTGATAGTCATCGAGAGTCACTCAAAAGGATGAAAGCCAGTACAAGTGGTCAGGCTGAGAGTTACTCGAATTTCTTTTACCCCACATGAAAAACCGTAAGAGAACTGGTAACGTATCAATTAATGATAAAAATACTTTGGCCAGTACATCAACTCAAAGTCAAAATACTTTGCCCGGTACTTCGATCGAAAGTCAAAATACTTTGCCCAGTACATCAACCGAAAGTCAAAGTACTGAGATTTTCGAAGAAATTCCGAATGATGATGATGAAAATACTTCCGAACCACCAAGGATAAAAAAAAGAAAAGTTGCCGATGACGCATCATTAAACGACTTACTTCAGAAAGTCGATAACGATTTTATGAAGCGATGTGAGCAAAGAGAGCAACGGAAGGCTGAGGAGGCAAAAGAGGCGGAGAAACACAGACATCCGTTAAATTTATTTTTTGACAGTATGTGCGAGTCAACTAAAAAGCTTCCCGATTGGATACAAAGAGATGTAAAAAAAAAGCTTTTTCAAATTGTAAACGAAGCAGAGGAAAATTATGAAAGTTATTTGTCTAGGCAGACTAATCAATATGGGTACTCATCATCATCCACATTTTCGACGCCAACTCAAAACGATAACTTAGATAATTTGTAACCTTTTGGCATTTACCAATAACAAATATAAATAAATGTTTTTTTTTAATTAAAATTGTTTTGCTTACCTTAAACAAATAGCTAATCTTTCTTCTGGGGTTATAGCCTTCCGATAGTTAGTATCTTGTTTAGTAATATCTCCGACAATCAATGATAACAAATCATAAAACAGAACTCTTGTAACACGATAATATAGCTGAAAATGTTCATCATCTAATTCGTAAAATAAAGTTCTAAACTCTCCACTTGCGTGCCGAGATTCAATGTGTTGACATATCCAAGGTCTAGAATGTCGTTTTCTTATATAATAATAATAAGTCAGTATTAATCTTCTTTTTCTATGTGTAACGTATTCATCATCGGAACTTTCTTCATCGATTATATTCATAGCAAGCGCCTGACGTCCGTCTAATTGAACTCCGCAACACTAACTGAGCTTTGGCTTAGCTCTTTGTGTGCACGCCATTTATTTCTATCTTAGCTTAGTTTGGCTTAGCCTAGCTTAGCTTTGGAATAGCTTAGTTTTCGGTCTGCAACCGGCTTAACTATCTATTAAGGTAGTCTTTTGTTAAATGTATAGATCTATAACTTTATGTACGTAATAAATTCATTTCATTTCTGCGATCGCCCTTTTTGTGGCGTTGATCACATTTTATAAATCAGGGTAAGTATACCTAATATTCGAACCCCAATTAATTGCGAGAAAGAAACAAGCTACAACTTATCCCAACTATCAGAAAGTTATAGAAGTGCAAGATGAGATTCGTTTCTAAGACGTTGCAAAACATTTGATAGACAAGTTTCGACACTCCAAGCAGGTACCGTTTGTGTAGCTCGAAAACAAACAACGCGAGAAGCAAGTTCTCTTGTACGACGCGTAAAGTATTTCTGTGTGCTTACCCATGTTTTACTCAATTTCACAAAAAAATAAGGATTGCATAAACTATTAACATTTCATTTGATACCGCGATATCCACGATCGCTCTATATGTGGCATTTTATAAATCTTTTGACTTTTCTCCAGTGTGAACTAGCACGTGTGAATGTATCAAATAAATTCATTCCATTTTATGTGAACTTTCAAATAACCCTTTTGAGTAAATGCCTTATCACAACTGTTGCAAGAATATGACTTTTCTCCAGTGTAAACTAGCATGTGTGAATGTATCAAATAAATTCATTTCATTTTATGAGAACTTTTACCCTTCAAATGTTTTGTGAACACAGCGGTGTGCACTAAGTTTGAAAGCCCCGCGTGCTTAGTGAACACAGGGGTGTACACTAAGCTTTGGTCCCATTCGTCGCTTGTTTTCTTCAAGACCGGATTATCTTAACGCCCATTGGCTGCACCAATGTCAAGCTTCATTCAATACGGAACGAAATACAGTCAATAAAGTGACATTGACAGCGTAAATACATTCTGCCGAGTGAAATTACCAAACATTGCGTGGAATGCTCTGTGGTCGGCCATCTTTTAGAAATTACGCAACACGTAAAGTGATTAGTGTTTTGTGAAAAATGACTTCTAGAAGCAACCGGTGAGTATTCTATAAAGATTTTTATGTGTATTTACTGGGAAAATACTGTAGATTATGTGTAAAGTTATAGAATCACAAATAGTGGTAAAATTCTAGTGAAAAAAAGTAACCAACTTTTGCAAAGCATGTTTTTTTGCTCGGCCAAGTTACATGCACGCTTTGTGTTTGTACTATTTTCTTTCAAATTATGGGGTTTTATGCTTGTTTATGGACATGAATAAGCTGGTAATTTATCAAGGATTATTTAGACATAAATAGGTAAGTACTTGCTAAAAGCAAAAGCAGATAGAAATCATTTTGCGTAAAGTTTGACGGCCGTTCGTAAGAACGGCAATTTATGTTCCGGTACCGTCAGCAGCATCGAAAACAAGTATTCAAATCGGTTTGTAAATGATGTGGTATAAATTAGGTATCCATGTTTAGAGTAATTTTAGCGGACAAAAAATTTATTTATTGATATTCCTAAACTTTTTACCAATATATATTTTTTTAATTTTTAATAATTTTTTTTTTTAATATTAGTAATAATTTCAGTGTATTTTTATGTACATAAAGTTTACTACAACTAATTTCATTATTATCATCATCATCATCATCATCATCATCATCACCATCATCATTTTTCGTTGTAGATTTTCGAGCTCGGATCGCTCTAGCAGCCCGTCTCCGGACCGCGGGCGATCGAACAGCGCGTCCGCAGCCCGGCGATCCTTAATAATGGGCATGGTGCCTCAGGCGCAGACGCCATCACGGAAGCGGTACGTAGTATTATTGCATTAATTTCTCCACACTTCATAGTTTCTTGTTCAGCATCATAGTTTTTTATATAATATTATGAGTTTCAGACTTTTTATTTTTTTTTAGTAAACTACCAATTATTTCCTAAAGATTATCAACATCATCGTATTTTTTTACCAGTATTATATGGAAACGTTTGATTACAATCTCGCCTGATGTTTTTAGAATGCGATTGAGCTCTCTGGACTCGAACGCTAGTGGCCGATCAGCCAGCCCTTCGCCGTCCAGCAGCAGCGCGTCCGCAGCCCGGATCGCTCGCTTGATGGCAGTAGTGCAGGGCTCCAGCAGTGACCCACAGGTGGAGTCGCCACCACGGAAGCGGTACGGTAATTTTAATTTAATATCTGTATTTCATTGTCATTATCTCATAGTCACCACAATACTGAATCAAACGAGGTTTAGTGCTGGTAATCGATCATATTTTGTACGGTACACCTGATTTTTTATTTTCTACAGCATACCTGCACTTCTCGTCGACAAGACGCCCAGAGGCTCGTTGCGTGTGACGGGTACGGTGGAGGTGCAAGTTAGGCCGGGATGTCGGGTGCTTCCCGTGGTACATCCTCCACTATGGTAAGTTTATTTCCCTTTGATGAGTAGGCTTGGTAGGCTTGGTAGGCTTGTTGTTAGGCTGTTTGACTGCTGTTGTACTTGACGTATTGTTGCAGTGTACACGACAACGAGCTCCTGGAGGCGTTGGATATGTCTGACGAGGAGGCGCAGGATACCATGGCGGCTGACCCAGGCCATGTCAAGCGCTGGTTGGACGTGGGAGGGATACGGAGGCTCTGGAATATTCATTTCTGAAGCCACTTACGCCTAGTACTACTGCAGTTGAATGCTTGGACAGCGCTTCGGGTGGTGTTAGTGTTTACGATCACGATCTGAATGCTAGCATCGCTGAAAGCATGCCGAACATTTGCTCTGCAGAGGCTGGTGTTCGTCCGTTATCTTCGGGAGTAACGGCAACACCCATGCCAGTAACTAGGAGTTTGGTTGCTTACGGTAGTGATTTAGATAGCGAGTTCGATGACAAATTCGACGAACCCTCTATCGAAACCACTGCCGTGGAGACTGGCAGAAGTAGGGATATTCCTGATGACGAGGATCTAGAAGAATCTGTTCGGGAGGTAATAAATGGTATTGAGAGGGCGATAGATGATGAAGCCGATCGTATGAATGGCACATCTTCTAGTTTTACATGGCAAGAAGACTTTGATACGTTTGGGGGCATCCCGGAAATTTTTTCTGGTAATTCTCCTGGACCTATCAAAGACTACGACACGCCCTATGATTGCTTTGTAGAAATCTGGGACAAAGAAATAATAGAGCATATCGCCCAGGAAACTAATAGGTACGCCAAGCAAACGATCGACAGTTTGGAAGCCAAAGGAGAACTGAAGCCATCATCTCGTCTACATAAGTGGGCACCCACAGATGCAGACGAGATTTTTGTGCTCTTTGCCGTTATTATGTACATGGGTATTGATGCACGTACATCGCAAAATGAATATTGGCGGTCAGATAATTTTCTTGAAATGCCCAAGTTCAAGAAAATCATGACCTACCAACGCTATGTTTTGTTGAATAAATTTCTTCATTTCGTAGACAATAATTGTATGCGAAATGAAGAAGGGCTTTCACCAAAACTAGTGAAATTAGGACCTGTCATCAGGCATTTAAATTCAAAATTTTCAACCGTGTATAACTTGGCTCGCGAAATCTCTATCGATGAGTCTTTGACCTTATTCAAGGGTCGCTTGTCCTGGATCCAGGCAATAAGGACAAAGGCTGCACGATTCGGCATAAAGTCGTTTGAGCTTTGCGAGTCAAGTACCGGGTATATGTATAAATTTGAAATTTATACGGGGAAGAACTCAGCCAGCCTCACTGTCGCGCCTAGTACTGATTTGGGTGGCAAGAGTACTCTAGTAGTACTTGATTTATTGAAAGGTCTCGAAAATCTAGGGCACTGTGTTACCATGGATAATTATTATAATTGTCCATCGTTGGCACGGTATCTCAAGAGTTTGGGATTCGATTGCTTAGGAACATTGCGCCCGAACCGTAGGCACGTGCCCAATGACATCGCGAAGATACCAAAGAATGTGGCTAAGGGTACTATGATAGCTCGTCACTGTGGAGACGTTTCCGTGGTAGCATGGAAAGACTCCAAATTGGTGACTATCATATCCACCTATCACAACGATGATACCTACGTTGGATCGAGGGCAGGTAAGGTGCTAGTGAAACCGATTAGTGTCAGGGACTACAACAATACAATGGGAGGGGTTGATCTGAAAGATCAAAAACTCTCAATGTATCTGTTAGAGCGCAAGAGAGGTCTGAAATGGTATGTAAAGATATTCAAGAGATTGCTAAATGTAAGCATACATAATGCTTTCGTTATGTACGTCAGTTCCTTGAAGCGGCAAAACAAAGCTTCAATGACGCATCGCGAGTTTCGGTACAGTTTGGCCAAATCTTTGGTGGTCAAGCATCGCCCTTGTCTTCCGGAGGTTGTCCAGCCTGTAGAGGAACTCATGAGGCTGAGAAGAGATGTGGTGCATGTTCCCAAGTACGAAACTGGCAGAAACAATCGAAAACGTTGTGTTGTTTGTTTTCGGCAGAGCATCAACAAAATGGTTCATTCACAATGTGTCACTTGTGGTGTATTCTTGTGCTTTGAAGTTTGCTGGCCTGAATGGCATAGTTCAGTAAACCTCAAAGGACGAGAACCACGCGGGCGCACAAAGGCGCATTGAGGTATGTAGCAGGTTTGTTGGGCGTGAATGATGTGTGATGAATGATGCGTGATTTGTTGAGGGGCTTACCATTTTTGTGCAATGTTGTTAAGTAATTGATGTTCTTTTGATAAATAGGACAATTGTCACTCGGTACATATTTGTACGTGCCAGATATTTACACTTATGTAACCGTCAGTATTAGGCAGAGTTCTCGGGGTACTTGGGCAAGGGTTTTTTTTATACATAATGGAAGTCTTATGTACATGTATGTATGTATGTATGTCTTAAGTAAGGACTACACGATGATGATTCAATATTCATTTTGATATGAACGCGATCAACCCATGGACATATAAATAGCCTTTTTACTTTGGCTTTATTTATCGCTTTCACCATTCCCGATAGATACCATGTATTATATTCTGTCAGCTTTTTCTGGCTCTTCTAGTTAAGTTTTTTTTTGTGTAATTAGTGTTTTTTGTAAAATTTTTGTAGTGGGTTCTGTTTTGTTTTTTTGTGTATTTTGAAAACCTGTACCATTATGTTCTCATGAAAGAATTTAGGCAATGTCATTTTTTTGTGTTTTTTGAAAACCTGTACCATTATGTTCTCATGAAAGAATTTAGGCAATGTAATTTTTTTGTGTTTTTTGAAAACCTGTACCATTATGTTCTCATGAAAGAATTTAGGCAATGTCATTTTTTTGTGTTTTTTGAAAACCTGTACCATTATGTTCTCATAAAAGAATTTAGGCAATGTCATTTTTTTGTGTTTTTTGAAAACCTGTAACAATATGTTCTCAGGAAAACTATAGGCACTTTATTACTTTTTATAAATATATTGTTTTTTTTTGTATTTGTCGTTTGTTTTTTTGTGTTACATAAAATATAAGTTACGACTCCCCCCCCACCCCTCCGTTCCCCAGGTTACGACGAATGGTAATTATGTTTAGCGTAGTGAGACTTTCTTGGAGATTATTATATCCAGCAGTGTATTTTTTTTCGACTGATGATGATCATGAGTTTCTATGTAGAACATATTATAAGTAGGTAGTACTATATTCCAACAAACATTTACAATCTTTTTTATCAAACAGCATTACCTACTTTGTATCAAATATTTCCGTAGGTAGCTTCTTGAAGTAGAAACGTAGGTAGGTACCTAATTTTTATAATACTAAACATAATTGCAATCCATCCAATAATTCCAACCACAAGTAAAACGGTACTATGAAATCAACAAAATTAAAAATCATAAAAAAAAATGCAAAGCATTTTTTGTGCGTACGGTACTTTATCGGCGATTCGCCAGTGACGCGTGACCGGCGGTCGCTCGTAATGGCTGCCGTGTTTTGTTTTTGTTCGTAAACCGGTTTGTGATGTCATTATTGTGTTAGATAGTGATCTAAATACATGTAATTATGCATAAATACCTATGCTTCAGAGTTAAATTGTTGGTTTTAGTAAATATCTATTGTGAAGTGAAAAAATAATGCAAATGTGTCACGATTTTGACTCGAAATCATGAACTTTAAAAATGATTAAATAATTTCGGTATCATGTAAGTTTTTTGAAACTATTTAGAGGGCATTAGCTAATAGGAAATTTTACAACGAAAACAATGATATATAATTTATAACATATAATTATATCATAATCCTGTAAAATTGGTTTTTCTCATGACGTCACGTAAAACTTTTTGCCGGTAAAAACTTGCGTGCATTTTAGGCATTTAGAAGGTCAAGGAGTCAGCGCGCGTGACGGGTTAAATGAACCTTTTGAGTAAATGCCTTATCACAACTGTTGCAAGAATATGACTTTTCTCCAGTGTAAACTAGCATGTGTGAAACGTATCAAATAAATTCATTTCATTTTATGTGAACTTTCAAATGACCCATTTGAGTAAATGCCTTATCACAACTGTTGCAAGAATATGACTTTTCTCCAGTATAAACTAGCATGTGTGAATGTATCAAATAAATTCATTCCATTTTATGTGAACTTTCAAATAACCCTTTTGAGTAAATGCCTTATCACAACTGTTGCAAGAATATGACTTTTCTCCAGTGTAAACTAGCATGTGTGAATGTATCAAATAAATTCATTTCATATCATGTGAACCTTTAAATGACCCTTTTGAGTTAATGCCTTATCACAACTCTTGCAAGAATATGACTTTTCTCCAGTGTAAACTAGCATGTGTGAATGTATCAAATAAATTCATTTCATTTTATGAGAACTTTTAAATGACCCTTTTGAGTAATTGCCTTATCACAACTGTTGCAAGAATATGACTTTTCTCCAGTGTAAACTAGCATGTGTGAATGTATCAAATAAATTCATTCCATTTTATGTGAACTTTCAAATAACCCTTTTGAGTAAATGCCTTATCACAACTGTTGCAAGAATATGACTTTTCATGCCTTATCACAACTGTTGCAAGAATATGACTTTTCTCCAGTGTAAACTAGCATGTGTGAATGTATCAAATAAATTCATTTCATTTTATGAGAACTTTTAAATGACCCTTTTGAGTAAATGCCTTATCACAACTGTTGCAAGAATATGACTTTTCTCCAGTGTAAACTAGCATGTGTGAAACGTATCAAATAAATTCATTTCATTTTATGTGAACTTTCAAATGACCCATTTGAGTAAATGCCTTATCACAACTGTTGCAAGAATATGACTTTTCTCCAGTATAAACTAGCATGTGTGCATGTATCAAATAAATTCATTCCATTTTATGTGAACTTTCAAATAACCCTTTTGAGTAAATGCCTTATCACAACTGTTGCAAGAATATGACTTTTCTCCAGTGTAAACTAGCATGTGTGAAACGTATCAAATAAATTCATTTCATTTTATGTGAACTTTCAAATGACCCATTTGAGTAAATGCCTTATCACAACTGTTGCAAGAATATGACTTTTCTCCAGTATAAACTAGCATGTGTGAATGTATCAAATAAATTCATTCCATTTTATGTGAACTTTCAAATAACCCTTTTGAGTAAATGCCTTATCACAACTGTTGCAAGAATATGACTTTTCTCCAGTGTAAACTAGCATGTGTGAATGTATCAAATAAATTCATTTCATATCATGTGAACTTTTAAATGACCCTTTTGAGTAAATGCCTTATCACAACTGTTGCAAGAATATGACTTTTCTCCAGTGTAAACTAGCATGTGTGAATGTATCAAATAAATTCATTTCATAGATATCATGTGAAACTTTAAACGACCCTTTTGAGTAAATGCCTTATCACAACTGTTGCAAGAATATGACTTTTCTACAGTGTAAACTAGCATGATTGTGTGCAAATCCAATGATTATCCTCACTTTTAATTGGATTATTTGCAACAGAAGGGGATTTATCGGTGAGTTTTAAATTCATAACGAATATCCAAAGGTTAGGTATAATTTATAAGTCTTCTTGGAATGATAAGTTTGTTTCTTTATTTACAGTATTTCAAATGTACTTTCCTTCTTTCTTTTAATTTGGGATCATTATTCAAACCACATATTTCAAATTAGGGTTACTAGCCACCTAAGACGAGAGTGTAAGGAACAAACTCTACGGAGCATAATACTTTTCTAGTAAACATATTATCATCTTATTACTTTCCACTCCCCCGCTCTATATTAAAAAGGTTCTTGGCCCTCGCCCGGCCTATCCTGGTAAGTTTATTTTTATAATTAGAAGTGAAGACAGATGCCGCTGCTTCTTATGACTTTAGAGCGAAGGAGGAGACCGCTCCAGCTGACGAACCGCTATACGACATTGGACCGCACACGAGTTCAATTCCTATCCAAGAGACTTATTCACAGAACTATGAATTCGGAGGATACATCGACCAGATCGAGAGGACGTATGAAGCGCTACGAGGCATAGATCCGCGACTAGATCGCAGGATGCCATTCAGCATGTTTCAACACTCCATGACTACAGTTCTAAATTGTCAATTACTGGATTTGACATTAGAAAATGGCGAAAGGAAAATAGATTCGGCAAAATGCCAAGACTTATTACCAGAGGACTTATGTATACCTGATAATTTGTACCATTACATTGCTAGCATTGGCAATACGACAACAGTTGGAGGTGAGGAGATACGTTTTAATTTACCCAATGTCGCTGTTCCTCAGCCACAGGATGAAAACGTGCGACCAGGATCATTCGGTGCGCTAACTCCGGAAAACCATAATGTATACGAATGTTACATTTCACCTCTAGTGACAGCAAACCGCGTTTTGAATACGCGAAGAGCGCAAGGAGAAGCTGAAATACCTCCTTTACCAGTAGCGTTAGTCCGGGGCGTCTAAACGGGCTATATTTTACGACAATTTGTGGCTGCAATACTGTGGCCGGCAACATTGCTAGCAATACCAGCCACACTATGCAATATTTTAAGGATGGCCCGGCATTATAGCCACATATTTTTTGGTATGTCAAAATGTTTTTATGTGTAGCCGGCGCACATACGGGTATTTTGCCGATCTACGCGGCCAAAAGTCAAATTTACAAACTTTAAAATCTATTGAAAAGGACTGCTGTACCGGGACTGTACCCTAAGTCAGGTGACTTAGGGTACAGTCCCGGGAACAATAACCCGCCCTCCCCGCTTCGCTACCTGCTGTTGCCGCGTCTTACCTTTAGTCGGAATTCGATCGTTCAACTTGTTGTTTGTCTGTTCTCGGCGTCATCGTTTAAAAACATTAACATTGCATTTCACTTTCAAAACTATCGTGAGTTGTACTACACATTATTACAACAACGGGAAATTACTCACGTAAATGATAAATTGTCAATGAGGACACCGACAATGTTGAGGACACCGCACTGAGCGAGACGGCAATGCGAGCAGGGTAGCGCGCTCGTTATGGTCCACTCACCCTGAAGAAGATTCTCTAGATGAATCGAAACATTGTCGGTGTCCTCATTTACAATTTATCATTTACGTGAGTAATTTTCCGTTGTTGTAATAATATTAACATTGCAGTTTTATATTAAATATTTTACGTCAACATAAAAAAGTTCTAGTGATGGAATCTGATTTAGCAGGTAATTATGCTGTACTTTCTTATATTTCGTTGTTATTTTAATTATCGCAAGGTTTAATTAAAAATTTTTGAAAGTACCTATATACTAGGTTGTTTTTTTTTGTTAATATTTTTATTGAATCGTCTTTTTGTTATATTACTCGGACAGATCCGGCTATAATTTCATATTTCAGTTAAAGTTTAAAGCTTTAGGTAGTAAAAAATAAAAAGCACTGCCGCGGATAAGCGCAGATTCGATATATTTTGGTAATTTAAATTTTTTTTGAGTGTTTTTCACAAAAATTACTTTACTGTTTTAAAATTCTTAATTTTTATTTTTTTCGGTTTAGGTTCACCAGGCGCCTCGGGAGTAAGAATAGTGACCCGTAAATACTTGTACGAACAGGTGCAGAGCTATAACTTGCCAAGTTTGGAAGAAAAACTTGATTTTTTGAGAGGTCATCTATTATCACGTGAAGGTTACACAGAAGACCAAATTGAAAGCCTAAAACGTAATCTTACACGCTTCAAATCAGAAATAAAGCAAAGATGGCAAAAAGCACATAAGAAAGAAGAAACATTTCTCAAAAATTGTTCATGGCTAGAAGGAACGTTTGATATACCGGTAATTCCACAAAATCGGCCAGGACGACCATCTAAGTTATTTGCAGAATCAAGTAAAAGAACTAAAAGGAGGAAGACTGAAGAGGTTCGGTCTGTTGTGGCACAAGATGTGATCATTCATGCTGCTCAGGTTGAGTTGCGAAAATCTGGAAAACGGGATGCTTCCGAAGTACTTAAAGAAATCACCAGTACTCCAACTCGAGCATCAAAATATAAAAAGGCTTTTTCTAAGGCAACAACCGAAAAACCATGCTCACTTACCCCAATACAAGCATTGTCGATGTTTGTAGAAGCCGATCTTACTCGCCGACAATACGAAATAATAAGAAGTACTAACAAGAAGTTCTTCCTTATACCCTGCTACAGAAAGCGAAACAAGAATGTTATCCGCCCCCAGAATCATGCAGGGTAACGAGCAGCTACGCTGAAACCGATTTACAACCTTTGATTGACCATACAGTTTGTCGTTTATCTATCTTCCTAGAAGAGGTTCTAACAACATTGAAAGAGCAAGAACGAGAGAGCCTAAAATTAATTTCGAATTGGGGATGTGACGGTTCACAGCAATCTCAGTTTAAACAAAAGTTTGCTAATGATGCGGATTCTGACGCGAACATATTTCAAAGTTGTTTCGTGCCTTTACGATTAGTTTCAGGCAGTACAGGAGAGAAACTTGTATGGGCGCTTGGAAGGAAGCCACCGTCATCGGCATCCCCAAACCAGGCAAAACGGCGACGGAACCCTCAAGCTACCGTCCGATTAGTCTCCTCAGTTGTTTAGGTAAAATCTACGAACGACTCCTTCTGATTCATCTCTGGTCACACGTGCTCGAGCACAAACTTCTCCCAGACGAACAGTTCGGTTTTAGAGCTCGACACTCGTGCCCTCAGCAGGTGCTCCGCATTACGGAGCACATTCTTTCGATGAAGCACGGTATCTGGAGCGCAGACACCGGCGCGGTTTTCCTAGACGTGGCGAAAGCCTTCGATAAGGTCTGGCACAACGGCTTGATCTACAAGCTCTCCAACCTCGGAATTCCAGATAGACTCGTTCTCATCATGAGAGACTTCCTTCAGAACCGCAGCTTCCGCTATCAAGTGGAAGGCGTACTTTCGAACCCCCGCCCCATCAGGGCCGGGAGTCCCACAAGGCTCCTGCCTCTCTCCGCTTCTGTTCACGCTGTTCACCAGCGACATACCACGCACCCATCAGGTGGAAATCGCCCTATTCGCGGACGACACAGCCCTATACACCTCCGACAGGAATCCTGCTCGGGTGCGTATAAGACTGCAGAAGGCGCTGACCGAACTCGGCTCATGGTTCCGTAAGTGGCGCATTGAGGTAAATCCGACCAAAAGTGCAGCAGTGTACTTTAGCAACAAATTCCGAAAGCCCCTAGCCATCACCCTATACGAGGAACCCATTCCATGGGTCAACTCTGCTCGCTATCTTGGTGTGATCTTGGATAGACGAATGTCTTTCATCGCTCACACAAAGAAAGTCGGTAACAGAGCTAAATTTTACATCAGCCGTTTACATCAACTCTTATGCAAGAAGAGTAAAATGTCTCTTAGAAATAAGCTGACACTCTACAAAACTTGCATAAGACCCGTTATGACGTACGCATCAGTGGCGTTTGCTCACACCCGATCGGTCAAATCCCTCCAAGTTATCCAAAATAAATTCCTACGCAAAATCACGGGCGCGCCATGGTATGTGCGCAACTGCGATCTCCACCGAGACGTCAATCTCGAGTCCATAGCCCAATTCATGAAACGCGCCTCCAGGCGCTTTTATGACTCGGCTCCACACCATCCGAACCCTCTCGTCGTAAACATCTCGGACTATCCGAGAGAACCACCTGAGGCAAAGACCCTCCGTAGGCCTAGGCACGTGCTAGGGGACCCCGACGACGACATCACCACCGCTAACGCGGAGGCGATGCCTTAATCTGGGTCCCTACGCTCCACTCAATTCGGTAAAGTTTATTCAAACCTAAACACACTCTACATGACCGATTCCGCCGGCGGTTTCGACGACGCAGGGAGGTAGCTTTCCGCTTACACCCCCTCAGGGTGTATCTTCTATCAAAAAACTTTCTCTGGCAACGGCCCAAGCCGAGGTTCGTACCTAAGTGGTGCCCTTGAGCTAGTTGCCCCTATCTAATTTTCCCGGCTCTGCGCCTTCAGCGCTCGCCATAGCCCGGTAACGCTGACCTCGGTCTGAGTGACCAATCAGCATAAATATCCGTCCGAAAAAAAAAAAAAAAAAAAAAAAAAAATGTAAAACCATTCCGAGCGGTTCAGTCAAGCCAACGAGAACAAAAAGAAGAAAAATTGAAGAATAATAAATAAAGAAACTAGAAACCAGTCAAGTCGGCAGTTTTACTTTAGGATTTCGAGTCAGCGTCCTACCCACCCACAACACTGGTGCTGATATTTATTACGCACCACGAATATTACCATTCAATGACATAAAAGCGCTTTCACGCTAGTAAATAACGCTGGAGTTCACATCGACAGCCATGAACCACCTGAAGTGGTATTCAATTTGCACATTCTGGTGCTGATAATTGTTACGCACCACGAATATTACCATTCAATGACATAAAAGCGCTTTCGCGCTAGTAAATAACGCTGGAGTTCACATCGACAGCCATGAACCACCTGAATGAAGTGGTATTCAATTTGCACATTCTGGTGCTGATAATTGTTACGCACCACGAATATTACCATTCAATGACATAAAAGCGCTTTCGCGCTAGTAAATAACGCTGGAGTTCACGTCGGTCGACAGCCATGAACCACCTGAAGTGGTATTCAATTTGCACATTCTGGTGCTGATAATTGTTACGCACCACGAATATTACCATTCAATGACATAAAAGCGCTTTCGCGCGAGTAAATAAGGCTGGAGTTCACATCGACAGCCATGAACCACCTGAAGTGGTATTCAATTTGCACATTCTGGTGCTGATAATTGTTACGCACCACGAATATTACCATTCAATGACATAAAAGCGCTTTCACGCTAGTAAATAACGCTGGAGTTCACATCGACAGCCATGAACCACCTGAAGTGGTATTCAATTTGCACATTCTGGTGCTGATAATTGTTACGCACCACGAATATTACCATTCAATGACATAAAAGCGCTTTCGCGCGAGTAAATAAGGCTGGAGTTCACATCGACAGCCATGAACCACCTGAAGTGGTATTCAATTTGCACATTCTGGTGCTGATAATTGTTACGCACCACGAATATTACCATTCAATGACATAAAAGCGCTTTCACGCTAGTAAATAACGCTGGAGTTCACATCGACAGCCATGAACCACCTGAAGTGGTATTCAATTTGCACATTCTGGTGCTGATAATTGTTACGCACCACGAATATTACCATTCAATGACATAAAAGCGCTTTCGCGCTAGTAAATAACGCTGGAGTTCACATCGACAGCCATGAACCACCTGAAGTGGTATTCAATTTGCACATTCTGGTTGTTAACTGCGTCGTAGACTAAGATAGATATGTCCAAAGATAGCCTAAGTTTAAGTATGAATAAATAAAGATTTTTATAAACCCAGCTAGGCTAGGATAGATATACTTAGGTCCGAGGGGACGGGAACCACCCAGCTTGTCGGTTCGCGTAGGTGACGTGGATGTCCAGGTGGGGCAGTACATGAAGTACTTAGGCCTCACCTTGGACAGTCGCTGGGACTTCGGGGAGCACTTCAGACGCTCGGTCCCCAGGATTCAGAAGGTAGCAGGTGCGTTGCACCGACTGCTACCGAATCTTGGGGGACCCAGGGAGAGCGTCCGCCGCCTCTACGGGGGGGTCGTGCGATCCATGGCGCTCTACGGAGCACCCGTCTGGTCATCGAGACTGACGGGGGTGAGACGCAACAGGCTACTTTACAGTAGCCTACAGCATCTCATTGCCATACGGATCGCACGGGGATATCGAACGATATCCCACGAGGCGGCCACCATCTTGGCGCGGTTCCCGCCCCTCGACATCTTGGCGGAGATGGACATGCGTATGTATGTTCGTCTTCGCCAGGATGCCGGGGGCGGTGCCGCGCCAGCTGAAGTGCGGGCGCAAGAGCGCCGACGGGCGCTAGGGAGGTGGTGCGAGCGGCTCGAGGAGCCGAGAAGCTCGCGCCAACGCGTCGTCGGCGCCATAGCGCCAATCCTCGAAGCCTGGCTAGGGAGGGAATACGGGTACGTCACCTACCGTCTTACACAGGTACTCACCGGGCATGGTTGCTTCGGGGAGTACCTGTGTAGGATCGGACGCGAACCGACACCACAATGCCACCATTGTGGGTGGGACTCGGATTCCGCGCAGCACACGCTTGAGCACTGCTCAGCGTGGAGCGAGGAACGCGGAATCCTGGTCAACAGGATCGGGCAGGATCTCTCTCTGCCGAGCGTAGTGGCGACTATGCTGGCAGATGAGACGGCGTGGAGGGCCGTGGCCTCTTTCTGTGAGACCGTAATGGTCCAGAAAGAGGCCGCCGAGCGGGATCGCGAAAGGGCCGATCCCGCTCGGAGGAGGAGGCGGCGACGGGGTGCTGGTAACAGCCGCCCCGCGCTGCCTGCCCCGTAAGGGGGCGAGCGGATCCCCTTCCGAATAGGGGTCTTTCAGGATCTGCGAGCGGTCGGAGTGGGGACTCTGACTGCTCATACGCAGATCCCGGGAGGGCGGCGGCACTTGTGGCAAGTTGTCGCCGTGAGCACCTACACGGGTGCCGGGGATGGCAGGATGTCATTCCCGGGACACGGTGCTTATAGGCAACGTGCGAGAGGGGCACCGGTGCGTTCCGTATGGAGATCCCGGAGCCCTTTGACATGCACGGAGGCCGGCCACCGGGTTGGTTTTAGTGAGTCGTCGAGTTTATCTCGACAACCTCACATAATCCAGCTGCATTCCCCAATGTAGCTGGATAGTTACCAAAAAAAAAAAAAAAAAAAAAGATATACTTAGGTAGAAACAATTTTTGAATAAAACGTAAGTTAATTTAGCTTATTATAGATAGAAAATATAGATAAATGTACAAACAGTATAGGATAGGCGATAGACCCGTTCTCCCAACGGTAACGCCCGGAGAGGGGGCCTAAACGCAAAACGGCCCCTGAGAGCACCAGAGAGAAGAACAGGAGTGGTAAGAAGTTTAGGGCCAATGACACAAGCCATTTTGTTGGTGATGGAGGACAAATATCATTCTAAGTTGACAGGAGCTCTGGCTAACAGTTTACAAATGCTTCCTATGGCCCAAGAAATAGTTTCGGTGCTTAAAGATGCTAGAAGTCCAGGTAGTGTCTCTGGAATATTGAAAGAGTTGGGAGACATATTGTTGTTAACCACTGCGAGATCTACACAGAAGATATATTTCCCATTATTCATGGTTATGCTGTTATGGGTAAAAAAGCCAGCAGGGTTTAAGTGGAGTTTTTCAGGTGCTCCTATGATGAAATTGTATACTGCGTTGGTGTCAAAGGGAATGAGAATCAAAATGAAGACCGGTGCTGAACCCCTTAGAACATCAGAAGTAGTTTTCCATTCAATGTTTGGAACGTATCTCGATGATCTGAGTGTGTTGTCGCAAATAACAACTCATCAAGGTAAATGGCATCAAAGGAAAGACTTGAACACTGTTTTTCACAAAAGAGCTACTCAAAATGCTGTGGTGATAACTCCGATAACATTCAGATACGTTTCAAAAATGGCTCAGTCTCTGTTAACAAAAAGTTTAGGAAATGTGGATCCAGTAGCTACCAGTAGGCCCTCATTCTCAGGATTCAGAAAAAGGACTTTAACTCAAGAGTTCTTAAATTACCTAACTACAGGGAGGGCATCACATAGCTTTTCTACAGATCCGATGCAATTACAGTTCTCGTTAAAGAAAACAAAGGATTCTCTTTTGGAAGAAAAAGATTCTGTTAAACTGTTGACAGCAGGAACTAAAGCTTGGGAGGAACTCAAAGGGACTGTTTGGGAGGAAGCAACAGATTTTGCACCTGTGGAAGGAAATATTAAATTTTATGGATCTGTCATTTAATTATGTTGTAAGCGCTTTGCTTGTGTGTTTTAATGGATAGTTCTTTGTGTTTTTATGTTTTTTAATGTTAATAATAAAACTATCTTGTTTTTGCTATCCGCTGCGACACCAGCGCCAAACCACACGTCGCACTATACTCCCCGAACGAATTTACTCGCGACCGCGTTCGCGCTCGCGTTCCCCAGGCGCCCGACTGCGCTCCGCGATAACCGAAGGGCCGGGCGACCCCACCTCTCACCACGCTGGTGACTTGGTGGTGCGCGTCGCCCCCCACCGGAGTGTCGCGCGCGCGCAAAACTCGGACGCAACGCGCATGATTGGACGGGACCGATCCCACCGCCCCGCCTATCCCGTCCGTCGTGTGTGGTCACTACCTGGTGTTTTATAATAAAACATCCAGCGTAGTGGCAACCGACCCCCGCACCATCCACTCCTAACCGGGCAGTGCGGCAAGCGCAAGCGAGCTGCACCGCCGGTTTCCCCCCGCGTGTTCCCCCCCCAACCCGACAACCCCCCCCCCCCCCCTCGCCCTGTACTTGCTTGTCAGACGAAATGTCTGACGAGCAGGCCTCCCCTCCGAAACCTCAGGGCCGTCTTCGAAAGAAGACGGTCCTAGATATGGCGATTATGCGCCGGGACCTCATGAACCCAGAGAAATCTGTGGTTTTGGCCCCGGGCGCATTACGTAGTCGCCCCCCACCACCAGCAGCAGCAATTGAGGCTGCGCAGCCTCCGCCCGAGGACCAGGGGATCGTCGCAACCGGAACTGAGTTTCCGGTCCGACCCGATCCCGATTGTCCGCCCGGGGGCCCAGCTACCCGACAACCCCGACGCAGGTACTCGACTAGCTCGAGCGACGGTGAGAAGAGGGAGGAGAAGAGGCAGAAGGTTCTGCCCCTCTCATATCGACCCCGTGCTCGTCGAGGCCTGCACCGATCCGCCTCCCTCAGCCGGCGTCCCCGTCGCCATCGCCGCCCCGAGCGGCAGCGCGCGAAGCGCTAGCCGGGCCATCCGGCCTGCGCCCCGCGTGCTCATCAGCTGAGAGCAGCAGCGACCACCACACCACCACCGACTCGGATTCAGAGGTAAGTGGGGACGAAGAGGCTCCAGAAGGAGACTCGACGTCGTACGCTGGGCTAGGGTCCCTTGCCCCAAACCCGGACGTACCCGTCTTTTCCCCACCCTCCCCAACACCTAGCGCCGCCGCGTCGTACGCCGCGACCATGGCATCCCCATCCCGACCCCGACTTCGACCACCAACCCCGGTGAACGCGGCGACCGCCGCCCCTTCCCCTGCCTCTCGACAGTCACAGCCGACCAAGGGCCACCCCCCGATAGTGGTGGAATGTTTGCCGAACTGGACGGCACATTTCGCCAAACTTCGGGCTGCCCTAGGCCACGCCCCCAACGCACGCCCTCTGGGTAAAGGGGTGCGTTTTACCCCCCGCTCCGCAGACGAGTACCGGACCGTCCAGCGGTACCTGCAGGACTGAGAGCGAGGAAGAAGGGGTATAAAATCAACGGATGTATCAATTTAAATTATGTAGTTGCTTTTTTGTGTAGTATGTAGGTACATATTTTTGAATAAAACCTCTTTATAAATTACAAGAAGTATTTTTTCTACCTACTTACACCTTTTAGATAACAAAAAGTAAAGAAAATAATTTTGGCCGCGTAGATCGGCAAAATACCCGTATGTGCGGCGTCTGGGCCATCTATATTGTTGTTCTGTTTTACTGTATATGCGCGTCCAAGCGACGTGAAGTACTTTGCGTTTCACTTTCTGCGCGACGTGAAGCGTGCTGCGAGTGCTGCGACGTCCATCGTGTATAAATCTGTGGTGTGGCGATATTCTGTGCTGTTAGCAGCTGTAATTCTTGTGTTGTTTAGAAAATAAATTAAAATTACTAATACTTGGTCTAATGAGAAGACTCTTGACTTTATTAATGAAGTGCAATTACATCCTGAAATATGGAATGTGGACACAGGAATGTATAAAGACAGAAATGCAAAAAAAGATGCATGGTAAATGCTATAAGATTTATAACAAAGTAAGTGAGATATGGGAGACAGATGTTGTAATAGATTATGATGGCATGAGGAAAGTCACAACACTGAATACTAACAATCCTACTTGCAATATGAAACAGATGAATCTGACAGGATTACTGGACCTACCAATTGCCATTATGAGTTTACTTCATGAGACTATACATGTTAAGAACTCATTACTACTGAATGGAAATATAGGGTATGATGTAGATGCAGCACAAATAAACATGCCAGTCAAAAACATGATCGGTGAACAGCAATTGTCATTAAATAAGAAAACAATGACATTTTACACATCTAGACCAGAAGTGGTATCACTAACATGTGAAGCAAAGGCAATGTATGATGAGCCATCGATCAGAAGACTGCTAAGAACCAAGCAACCATCCATAAGTGAATCAAAGGAGGTGTTTTTTTTTCCATACAACTGCGGCTAAACAATGTACCTTAGGAACAAATATACAAAAACACAGGAAAATAATTGCAGATTCTGAAAAAATATATATTGGATTTATTTATACATTTGTACCACCTGAAATTGTCGTTCAAAAATGTTAATAACTTACAACCCAATATTTTAATCTGGCATTCCCGTGATTCACTTCTTCCGATGATGCGTTTCGTTACTTCATCATGGAAACGTAACTTGACAAAAATAATTTAACCATTACTGATTTTTTACTTATATAAAAAAACAGGTTTTTGCTATTACATTATTTTTGTGAAACATTTAGCGAACATGAATGTAAAAAAATACATTATTTCACATTTCTGATTATTCTATGCATTTGATAAACGTGAAACACTGAAAGGCCAAAAGACTGCGCTCCATGGCCGATAGATATCTATTTTTTTTTTATGAATTGTTGAACAAGCCGGCAAGTGTCATTCCGTTTCGGTTTCCTGCTGCCTTTGTTCGTTGGTTTCCCGTTTCTGGAGTGCTATTCGTGTGATTTTTTTATTGTTGATTTGGCTATTCTTCCCTGGACTTTCGATTGATTTCTTCCATCCTGACGACCTGGCTAACTTATTTGGACTTGATACTGTGATTTGGCTGCGATCGTTCGTTCGTTAGATCTCGACAACTGTGCTATTATACTCTGGACTCTGATTATACGGACTTTTCACATCAGCTTTGCGTAAGTATTGAACGTCAACCCGTTTTTTTTGACATCAACATATTATTGGTAACCCATAGAGGTTCTAACATCTAATTCAACTTTATACTGTACTGATTGTAAAGCTGTTTTACCCTAACTGTATTTTTCTGTTTTAGTGTATCCGAGGTATACAACAATGCAGTGCTTTTCATGTCATAATGTGTTGAATGATGAGATGCAATATTATACCATTTCGGAAATTGGCAGTGAAATAAGCTCAATTATTTCAAGAACTTTAAATCGCGAGGTAGGTTTATTATAAGTTGTTAGAATTATAGTTTAAATTCTATCCATTAAATCAAAACAAGTTACAACCTTACTATAGAATTGGAAGTTTTATATATCATATTTCCTTTTTAGATTGACTACAATAGCCATTTGTGTGGAGACTGCTTTACAACAGCTGCAAATCAATTGTCTATTGAATCAAGAGCAGTCCCTGCAGGTCAATGTGTCTCATGTCAAAACTCCATTGTTAACCGTCACTCTCATTCATTGCCCAATGGTCCTGAGAGAGATGACATAGCTCGCCGTATATTGCCTCGGCAGGTAAGCAGTATAGAATTGACAGACTATTACTTGAGCCTATTATTATATTAGCATTGATTGTGTTAAGTACTAATCAGTGATTGGATAATCGGGCGCAAATATACCTAAAGTTCACTTTTATTCCCACGAAAGACGGACATGCCTTTCAATATTTTTTTAGTCTTCTGTTCGTATGAAATACAATCAATTAGTCAAAATGATTACTAATCTGTTAGATAGATAAATCAATTTCTACTATTTGACCACATTGTGCACATTATAATTTTTTTATAGATATTCCATTTGTTTTGAATAAAATAAAGATACTTAATCAAAATACCCACTGCTATAATTTCATTAAGTTTGTTATAGTTGTTTTTACAAAACAAAATTGTTAAATCCCGGGAACAGGGGATTACTTCTTTATTCAGAAAGGAATTAGGTATATAAGCACCCGATTATCCGATCACTGGTAATAATGTAAGTTTTTTCATATTTATTCAATTATTAAAAGCATTCATATTTTCATTTTTAGATACAACCTGTAAATAGAGTGTGCTATGCATGTTGGCTCGCAGCTCGTAGAAATGTTCAACGAGTACAACAGCAGGATCAGAACAGAATTAGACCTCCTGCAGATCAACATGCAAGAATTTTGCCTACACCTTCACAATCTCATTCTCAACATCCAATCACTCCATCTCCAACGTCTCAGCCTCAACCCTCAACTTCACAGACCCAACCCTCAACCTCTCAGCCTCAACCATCAACCTCTCAGCCTCAACCATCAACCTCTCAGCCTCAACCTTCCACATCTGATGATCATTTATGTGTTTGGTGCCAAGCATCACTTGCTAGACGTCATTCTCATTCTTTGCCTGAAGGAACAGAAAGGGAATATATTACCCAAAGAATTTCTCCCAGACTGGTAATTACTAATTACATACTCTTTGTTTTTTATCCATTCTTGTTAGCATAATGATGAATTATACATTGTTTTTGTTTTCAGATTACAACTCATAGCAGAGTGTGCTATGCATGCTGGTTATTAGCTCGGAGACATGTCAGACATGTCCAGCCAGAAGAAGTTGCTGAATCAAATGATGTTCCACCAACGGCTCTACCCAATTTTAGACGGACAGCTAACTCTGCCAGTTCATGTTTTGTACATGGTTGCACGAATCTGGAACGGCATGTTGTACCAAACTTTTTAAGGTACAGTTTATTAAAAACAAACAAACTGTTTGTTACAGAAAATGCTCGCATATGTAGCCATCATTTGAGTGTTTATGATTGGGGGTTTCTCGATGACTATGGCTATATTAGCCAGTTTACTCCGGCTCAGTTAGAGGCTACAATAACAGCAGCCCTATCAAATGAAGTAAATAAATTAGATTTTGAGCAATTAAATGTAATGTCTGATGAAGAATGCCATTACTGGACTGGCTTATCAAAAGTGAACTTCATGTTAATAATAAATGAAGCTCCCCTGTTAAGAGAACAATTCAAAAACTATAAGACAGCTCTTGCAATATTTTTAGTTAAATTAAGAACAGGGGAGCCACATTCAAGATTAGGACAACTATTTGAAATGTCTAAATCATCTATTTCAAAGACATTAAGTATTGTAAGAAATACACTAAATGAACAATTTGTACCACTACATATGGGCATTGGCCATTTGCCAAGAGATGAAATAAGCAATCACAATTTAATTATACCACAAGGTCTATTTGGTGGTGAGGAAGGAGGCAATAGGAAGGCTATAGTTATCTGTGATGGAACATACATTTATTTACAAAAATCATCAAATTATTTATTTCAAAAACAGTCATACAGTTTACATAAAGGTAGAAACTTGGTAAAGCCTTTTTTAATAGTTACAACAGACGGTCACATACTTGATATTTATGGCCCCTATGCGGCAACTGTGTCGGATGCTGATATAATGAAGCAATTGTTTAGGCATGATACTAATGAGCTACGGCAATATTTTAGAGGAGGAGACGTTTTTATTTTAGATAGGGGATTCAGGGATGCAATCCCATTATTAACTTCTTTAAATTATAATGTTTATAAACCTGAATCCCTGGAGCCTGGTGAGACACAGTTGCGTACATTACAAGCAAACAGATCTAGATTTGTGACAATGTGTAGATGGATAGTGGAAGTAGTAAATGGTAGGTTTAAGAGAGACTTCAAACTACTAAGAAATGATTTCAGCAATAATGCCGCTACCCATCTAATAACTGATTTTAGAATAGCAGGGGCCATAATAAATGCTTTCCATGTATCCATCATAGATAGACCAGATGCCTCTTTACTTTTGGAGCGTGCCTTGCAAAAATTACATCAACCAAATATGTTAGCTGATTTTATCATTCAAAATAATGTCAATAGAAGAAGTGCGTCTTTTATTAACATCAATGCCAATGTTCTTGAAAATGAGTTCCCAGTGATGACAGAGTCCGATTTAATTTTATTTGCACTGGGAACTTATCAGATAAAGCAGGCACGCTCATATTACGGGGAACATATCAGGCAAAATGGAGTATTTGAAATAGAAGTTTGCCGTGATGTCGAGCGTCTCCATATACCATATTTGGAGAATGAAATGTCTCTATTTAGGGGTAAGATACAGTCGAGATATCGTAGTAGAAAAACATATTATACATATATTTTATTAAATATGGAACAAAACAGTTGGGAGCACAGAATCCACGGTTATTACTGTAACTGTATAATTGGAAAACGTACCGTGGGTTGCTGTGCTCACATCATGACTATTGTTTGGTATATGGGGTGGGCTCGGTATCAAGAGGATATTTCAGCACCTGCCTCCTTCCTAGATTATATACTAGTAAGAGAAGATGAAAATGAGGAAATGTAATAAAAGAAAATAATAAGCATGTTATTGGTTTTATTTCAAATATCCCTAGCAACTATATTCCTACTGGCATACATTGCTTTGCATCGAGGAGCTTGTGGCTAAGTAATAACAGCCGCACGGGTCGATTCATCGGGTCAAGCTGCGCTTGCTGTGGTTGGTCAGTGGATGGGTGACCATCTTTACATACCGAGACTCTTCCGTGCCTTTCCATCAAGGAGCTTGTGGCTAAGTAATAACAGCTACACGGGTCGATCCATCAGGTCAAGCTGCGCTTGCTGGGGTTGGTCAGTGGATGGGTGACCATCTTTACATACCGAGACTCTTCCATGCCTCTGCATCGAGGAACTTGTGGCTAAGTAATAACAGCCGCACGGGTCGATCCATCAGATCAAGCTGCGCTTGCCGGGGTTGGTCAGTGGATGGGTGACCATCTTTACATACCGACAGTCTTCTGTGCCTGTGCATCGAGGAGCTTGTGGCTAAGTAATAACAGCTGCACGGGTCGATCCATCAGGTCAAGCTGCGCTTGCCGGGGTTCGTCAGTGGATGGGTGACCATCTTTACATACCGAGACTCTTCCGTGCCTCGGAAAGCACACATTGAGCCGTTGGTCCCGGCTGTCATTCGTAGATCTTTTACTGTCGTTACGGTTCGTCAGAAGCCCGAAAGTAGGACAACCAGTCTTCTTATGTATATGCCTGATTGTACTCTTAGAATACCTAGATACATCGAAGAATCAATAAGTATGATTAAATACGTAATTTAGATTCCCTGGGAAAGGCCAATGACTGTCATACGATGTAATATTTTGACAGATATAAGTTTGACAGCTGTCACTGCTGTTATGAACAATTCGTTTAACGCAGTTCCAATGTGAGTTAGTGTTTTTTTATATTCTTGTATTTCTTAATCTATCGAATATTGGAGGATTTTAAATACTGCTAAAAACACAATTAATTGGAAGGAACTTAATTAGTAATTTGTACCTCGGTACATGTTTAAGCCGAAAAAAAAACACATCCTTTGATCAAGAGTGGAGATTATGTCATTAAAAGGAAAATACCAACCAATGGGTTTGCTAATATTATGATCAGTAATATAAAATTTGACCATCTGTTCATAAGCCCAAGTTATTGCAGGATAAAAGTTGAGCAAAGTTATGGCTGTATAGGATGTGATGCTAAACCATATGTTATCTTGAGACCATACGATATAAAGAATGAAGGGATACTGGAATATGAAACAAATTGCACATGGGCACAGTCAGTACTATCATGTAATCCAGAACCATATATAATGACATTAGATGATAATAATGACATCTGCCTAATCTACGTGCCATCAACAAATCAGACGATAATAATAAACTTCAATTTCGTGTTTGTTGGGGAAGTGACAATGCTTAAGACTTATTATTCTGAATCATCCACTGAAGCACTTAGAAATCTAGCAATGAAGGAAAGTTTTTGGATAGGATTAGTTTCATCACTAAATGCCTTTGCTCTTGGGTCTGTAATATTGACATTCGGAGTGAAAATGCTTAGGTTAAGGTGGGTATCCATTATGTTCGCGAACCTTTTGCGCTCCGCGCTCCTGCAACCGCTCCACATAGTGGATACGTTCGCGATCCCGGAGCGTGCAACGTTGCGCGCTCCGCACTCTGCGTTCCATCCAGTGGCGGTAACTTGAGCGAACACAAAGGGGAGCGCAGTCTGTTCGTGGACGCGAGCAAGATAACTCGTTAGTGCGTACGTGTCGTGTATTGACGCTCCACGCTCGGTTTTAAAATATTATCTATTCTTTGGTTTTAAATATGGAGTGGCCGGAAGACAAATGTTTAACTCTAATCGAGTTGTACCGAAACTATACTGTGCTGTGGGATCCCCAGGATAAGAATTTCAAAAATAAAAATTTAAAAGAAGACGCCTGGGTGGAAATTGGAAGAGGTATGGGCATATCGGGGCAAATATGCAAAGACAAAATGAAAATTCTGCTTTCTGGGTTTCGAAGAGAAAAATCAAAACAAAAGAATAGCACTGGGACTGGGAAAGGTAAATTAACATGAGCATTATTAAGTGGTGTAAAACATAAAACACTATGGAGAGTTGTTTACTTTATTTTTCACATTTCAGGTGCAGGTGAAATATATAGAAGTAATTGGTTCGCGTTTGAAGCATTAACATTTTTGATGGATCGCGATAAACCGCGACAATCATTGAATACAGTGAGTTGTTAATTTATTACTTAATAATGTAGGGTACCTATATCATTTCAAAACATTAACTGTCTGAAGACAGTCAATAGTTGTTTTGAAATGAAATAGCTCCATCCTTTAAAAAATAATCCCCTAATTCCTTTCTTATTTCTTTTGCATTGTCAGGAGACCGACGTGCACAGTTTCTTAATGGTTGTAAAGTTTCATAATCATCTCTTAAACTATCACTTTCTCTTACATGAGAGCAGTAAGAATCTGAATCTTCTCTTAAATAGTTGTGCAAGTGAGCGATCGTCATTACTATAACTGCTGCTTTATCTGGTTCTACCATAAGTGGTTTCCTTAGAACTCTGAAGACTTGTGCCATTATACCAAAAACGTTTTCAACAACACGACGTGCTCTGCTTAAACGATAGTTGAACACTCTTTCAAGAGTACCTTTCGCATGTGTTTGGCCAGGAAACGGTTTCATCATTTTTTCGGTCAATGCAAATGCAGAGTCACCTAGTAAATAATATGGTATATCTTTACTACGTCCTTCCAAAGGTGTCGGAGTGGGCAAATTCAATTCACCGCTTACCATCAAAGAGTGTAGTTTAGTATTCTTGTATACTCCACCATCAGATATTCGGCCCTGACAACCGACATTGACAAATCTAATCTTGTAATGAGCATCGGCCAAAATAAATAACACAATACTGAAATTGCCCTTATAGTTGTAAAATTCAGTACCACTGTTAAATGGCGCCTGTAAAATAACATGTTTTCCATCCACTGCGCCGATGCAATGAGGAAAATTCCATAACTCGTCAAAGGCATCAGACATCTTTAACCACTCTTCAGGGCTGTTCGGCAACTGAAAAAAAAAACAAATATGTATGTAGATTTGATTATGTCACTAACTGTACAATAAAGTGTTTACATAGGTACATTTATAGCCTGTCTTGTTTGGTTTTCAGGAAGATAATAATGCTGCCATTTTCGACCAACCGTCTACCGTACAAACTACCGATGGGCCTCCTTCTCCGACAAATGCGTCCCCAAGGCCTCCGATAAAACGCAAATATGATCCAAAACTAGCCATGTTGAAGGATGCATTTGGTATTTTAAAATCAGCGTCGACCAAGTCAAATCAAGACGACGAGATTGGCACGTTTTGTAAATTTTTAGAGAGTAAATTGAGAAGTTACGATCATCGCACGAAGAATTTGGTACAACAGCGTTTATGTGATATTGTATTTAAGGCTGACGCAGGATATTTTAGTAACAATCAACAATATGGTTACTACACAAGTCAGCCCCATAATTATTATACAACACGGTCAGAAACAGCTACACAAGATACGATTTATTCATCAGCACATTCACCGGCAACACCTAGTACATCTCAAGCTGATATTGGTCAAAACAGTCCAAGTAACGTATCGCAGTACAGCGGGGATTCTTTTGATATCAGTGACTACGTTTAATTGTACCTACCTACTTCTATTTTTACTTTGATTTGTATGTAACCTTTTATTAATAAATACAATAAAAAAATAAAAAGCATTTATTTCGGGCATTGCCCATATAGTGTTAGTAAAAATGATTAAATTAACAATAAAACATTTCTTACCTTCACATTGTCTTTCAGTCCATTGGTAATAGCTTGACAGACTTCGGGGATAAATTTGCTGATTGCCTGTTTTGAGATTTTAAATAAGTATTGCAGGCTTGTGAAACTATCACCTGTTGCCAAAAATCGTAGCGTTAATGCTAATTTATCTTGAGCCGATATAGCATTTCGAAACGTTGTGTCCTTTTTTTGTATTGCTGGCAGAACCAAATTATACAAATATTCAAAATTAGATGAAGACATTCGCATAAAGTTTTTATAATGGCCACTTAATTCCTGAGATCTGAGTTCTAACACCAATGAATTCGAACGTCTTTTCTTGTAAAAGTCAGATTCCCAAAAGCGAGGACGGTTTCTGTAGTTTTCGAGAAGATAATGATATAAAATATATGCTGCACTAGCCACTAATGGTGACGACATGTTCGCTCACAGTTCGCAAGAGGACTGTGGAGCATGCCTGTTTCTATTGCACATGCGCGTTACGTCTCCATGTGAGCGGTTGCAGGAGCGCGGAGCGCAAAAGGTTCGCGAACATAGTGGATACCCACCTTTAGGGCTTATATATAAGGCTAAGAAGGATGTGGACACTGCATAAGTAGTGCCATATCACATAATTAATAATTAAGTTAGCTTAAGGCAATATGCTATATTGCCTATATTAGTGCTACTTTTAGTTTAGTTGTTAATGTTAAATTAGTTCATAGAGGTGTTATATTAGGATTAGGATAAAGCTAGATTAACATAGTATAGTAATATAGTATGTAATTAGATTTAAAAAAAAAACTACTTTTCATAATATATATTAACGATATACCTAAAACCACTATTCAGCCTATGTCACTCTTTGCAGACGACAGCACAGTGACCATAACATGTAATGATTTTGACACCTACAAATATGACATTAATTTAGCATTGACATCGATTATAGCATGGTTAGATAATAATAATTTAAAAATTAATTTGAATAAAACTAAAATTATCCATTTTAGACAACGTAATACGGCTACATCCCTAGATTTTGACATACAATATAATGATAATAAAATAGAGAAAGTTCATGATACCAAATTTTTAGGATTAAATATTGACGAAAAATTAAATTGGAAATCACATATAGAGCACCTATGTAAGAAAATAAATAGTTCTGTATATATTCTATATAAACTATCTTCTATAGTAAATATAGAAACTATAATAATAGCATACCATGGCCTGATAGCATCACAAATCAGATACGGTGTAATATTTTGGGGAAACTCTACAGACACAGATAAAGTATTTAAAAGCCAAAAACGATGCATTCGTGCGATGTTTAAACTTAAGGCTACAGACTCCTGTAAAAATTTCTTCAATAAGCATAACATCTTAACACTTCCCTCACTGTATATTTTTGAAACAGCTATGTTTGTAAAAAATAACCCACATCTGTTTTGTCGGCTGTCTGATGTTGTTGTTCGAAATAGACGAGACAATAGTAAAGTCTGTGTCCGCAACTCTAAAACTACTTTTATGCGCAGGAGTATATTCTGTATGGCTCCTTTCATTTATAATAAACTCCCGCAGTTAATGAGAGATATGCCATGTTCGTTGTTTCGGGGGAAGCTTAGGAAATTATTAGTAAGCAAATGTTACTATTCCATAGACGATTTCATGAATGATAAAAATCTCAATTAATTAATTCACAATTTATTTTCATTTATTATTTCTTTTATTTATTTTTAATGTAAGTACTTAATTATTTCCGTGTTTGACTGTATTTTGACATTATTACTATTATTATTATTATTATTATTTTTTTAATGACATCAAGAATTTATCATGACAAATTACAATTATTACAATTTTTATTATTATTATTGTTATTTTTTTGATATTATGTTGTAAATTTGATATTGCATGCCTTCATAGGCAGAGTACATTGGTAATATATTTATAAATGAACATCTTCTGTACATGTATTTCAAGCAATAAAGAAACTTTGACTTTGACTTTGACTTTATGGTCTATTGTTGCTACTAAGTTTGATATATCAAGTGATGACGCTTACAAGAAATTCCGAAGCCTGCGAACTTATGTGAAGAATGAGGAAAGACTGCAGATCCCATTTTGGAAAAGGCTCAAAACATTATACTTGAAGCAGGTGAAAAAAGAAGAAATGAATTTGCTGGTTTCGCAGAGCATATAGCAAACAAGTTAAGTAAATATGATGACCAGTGATCGTGATGAGTGCTATTCACGGGAATACAAACATGGTCCAATACAAACATGGTAAGTAATGAGATATTTAGTGTATTTCTCCTCTATCTCACACGACATAATATTTCTTCAACTTCGCCAACGATAAATAGCTCTGTTCCAGGAGTTTCTGTGAACAATGATTCTACAGAGAACCTAGAAGTATATTCTCCTCAAGCAGCGGCACCAGCAATACCTTCAACAGTTGGCTCGGCAGTTTAGGGGGCAGCAGCTGCCACTGCTGCCCCCTAAACTGCCGAGGTATGAAGTACCAATGGAACCTGTGCCCACGGCCCAAGATTCTCCAGGATCATGTTCACAGCCCTATTCCAGGTTCATTGGCCATGACCAATTCATCTTAATGCATGATAATGCACGTCCCCACGTTGCACGGTGCGTACAGGAGTACCTTCAAGAGGTCGGTATTCAGAAATTGGAGTGGCCAGCTCGAAGCCCGGATTCGAACCCAATAGAACACATATGGGACATGCTGAAAAGAAAAATAAAGGCCGGTTCTCACCCACCACAAACCTTAAATAATGAGCTCCGCAATGCAGCACTAGCCGCCTGGGAAGGTATACCACAAGTGGATATCAAAAACATCATCCAGAGCTTGCCCGACCGAATGCAGGCAGTTATCAGGGCAAGAGGAGGAAACACACGTTATTAAATGTTAAGAAAATTTTCATTAACTCTTGTTTTTAAATGTCTGTGATTTTTTTTATTGAAAAATAAATTTGGTCGTAAAAGTCTTAATTTTTGTTTAATTTCCTTAAAAGTGTATTGATCTTGCAGTACTCATTCAATCATTGTAAGAAGTTAATAAAAATACCAAAGATACTAATTTTAGGTCCAACTAATCTTCATTTGCCAATAAAAAAAAAAAACTAAGTTATCGCAAAATCCGTGCATGGCCAAGATTCCATGCCGCTGAGTGTAGCATCTACAAGCTGAATTTGGACAATCTTCATATCCCTGGCATGACCAAAGAGAAATTCATGGCCACCACCAAGCTAAGCCATAAATCAGGAAAGAAGGATTCGGACACCTGTAATTTCGTAATTGAGGTCTCGGCTACTATTCGTAAGGCACTTATACCACTAGACCGAATCTTCGTCTATTATATTGTCTAGCATATTATATTGTCGTATTTTGACAATTTCACAATGAGAATGCGTTGTTCATTCGTGTAGCGCTTCATTTTTACTAACCTCGTACCTTCTACTAGCAAACAATAACAATTGTTCAAATGTCAAACAATGACACTTCGAATGTTGCCAGATTTAAAAATTGCGTTCTTGTTGGGACAACCTTTATACAGGGTGTCCAAGAACCTGGCGTCCAACTGGATTCCCACGATGCCCCAAGTTCTAACAGTACTCAGAAAAATATTTTAAAAAATCCACCCCATGTACTTACAGAATTATACTGATTTCAAAAAAAAAGGGGAAATGAGCACCCTGTGACATACTTTTGAATGCTGTGACTGCTAATGCTGATAATTTCGATATTTCTTGGAGGTTTTGTAATCTAGGGTATTGCTGTGTCTAAATAGAATGTAAAAATAAAGTACTTATTGTACCATTTTAAAATAAAATATTATTTTAACTAAAGGTGATATGGAAAACTATTGAATTTCGCAACTTTGACCGACTGTAGTGTAAAAAAAATGTACCAAAATAGTATGGCAAGTGACGTCAAATTTTGACGCGTTTATTCCTCTTTTTAAAAAGGTATAATACTTACACATTAATTTGAAAAAAAAATTTTTGATAATATTTTTACTCAACAACCCAATTTTTACGATGTCTTACAGAATTCTTAGAAAGAAAAATTTACGACGAATTGAATCTAACCTCTAAAGAATTACTATTGTATGCTCATAAAAATAACAACAGGCCTCTCAAAAAACAGGTTAGACCGTAAGGGACGGTATGTGCATGCATCTCACCATAGTGATTCGTTATTACAACAGGAGGGAGCAAGACAGAAACTATCTTTGCGATTTGCTGGTTCTTCTTTATGGTACCCCATTATTCAGGTAAGAGTGAGGGAGAAAAAGGTTTAGGATAACAGTACGGTCAGTACGCGTCACTGCCTCCTGCCGTTACTACGCACCTCTCTCTTATTGTTACCATTGATCACGTACTACGATTTAAAGCTTTGTTTATTGGACTCGATTACTCTTTGTGCTCTGGACTTTGAAACGGGGTATTCTCCAAAAAGAAGAATATCATCCGTACCACGTACAGCGAGTGCAAAGTCTTTTACCTCGAGACTATCCGAGCCGAGTCGCGTTTTGTGAAACAATCCTGCAAAAACATCGAGAAGACGAAAACTTTATCGACAAAATTTTGTGGTCAGATGAATCAACATTTAAGAAGGATGGCTACATGAACCTACACAACTTGCACGAGTGGCATGTGGAAAATCCGCACTTGATGCGAGAAGATAGATCCCAGTACCGGTTCAAAGTGAACATGTGGACCGGTATTCTCTGTGGGAATATTATTGGTCCATTTGAGATGCCCGAGAATTTGACTGGCGAATCATATTTAAATTTTCTTCAAAATGATTTGCCAAACTTACTAGAAGAGACCCCACCAGATATGTGGTTCCAACACGACGGCTGTCCAGCACATTTTCGCGTATCCGTTAGAGAGTTTTTGGACGAGCAATACCCGAACAGGTGGATTGGGCGATCAGGAACAATCCCGTGGCCAGCCCGCTCACCTGACTTAAATCCGCTGGATTTTTTTTTCTGGGGAACTATGAAGGAGCTCGTTTATGCGAAGCCCATTAATGACATCGCTGACCTTCGTGAGAAGATAACACAAGCAGTGCAGGTGATACGTCAAAAAATTTACTCGCGAAACATAAAGCGGTCCTTTTTAAGGAGAGTGAGAGCTTGTATTGCCGCGGGTGGTCAACATTTTGAACATTTATTGTAATAAAATATCTTTAAACTAACATTCTTTGCTTTTATTCTACTGGGAACCCATCTACCTGTGTGTATTTCCTTCTTGCTCACTCTTGGAACCGAAGTAAATAATAGTAGTAACATAACAGTTTCTAAGATAAGAAAGGGTCCGACAGTTACCGTTAGTAGGTAGGCACTTCGTAAAAATTGGGTTGTTGAGTAAAAATATTATCAAAAATTTTTTTTTCAAATTAATGTGTAAGTATTATACCTTTTTAAAAAGAGGAATAAACGCGTCAAAATTTGACGTCACTTGCCATACTATTTTGGTACATTTTTTTTACACTACAGTCGGTCAAAGTTGCGAAATTCAATAGTTTTCCATATCACCTTTAGTTAAAATAATATTTTATTTTAAAATGGTACAATAAGTACTTTATTTTTACATTCTATTTAGACACAGCAATACCCTAGATTACAAAACCTCCAAGAAATATCGAAATTATCAGCATTAGCAGTCACAGCATTCAAAAGTATGTCACAGGGTGCTCATTTCCCCTTTTTTTTTGAAATCAGTATAATTCTGTAAGTACATGGGGTGGATTTTTTAAAATATTTTTCTGAGTACTGTTAGAACTTGGGGCATCGTGGGAATCCAGTTGGACGCCAGGTTCTTGGACACCCTGTATATATTTATTACTACTGTTTATGTTTATGTATTTTTATTTTTGTTAGGTATTAAGTGTGATGTGTCTAGCATGTTTACATACTTTGGTATGTGAACATGTATGACATAACAGTATGATTTATGTTTACAAACATGTCAAATATATAAAATGATGAAACCGAGGCTCTAAACTTTTGTAAATCGTATGCAGGTACCCACGATACAGATTTATCTAGTGTAAGAACCATTGTTAACATGTCCCCAGATTTTTCTTTTACTGTTAATAAATATTTTTTTTCATTTTTTTCATTTTCATTGGTCTTCATGTCTAGTGAGAGACTTTACTTTGGTAACCCGTTGCTTCAAGTGCCAACAATTTGGTCATGCTGCTAAGACGTGCAGAGCGGAAGCCTACACTTGCGGACATTGCGGTGATCTAGGTCATCAACCGAACGAGTGCCCCAAGAAATCGGAACCCGCGAAATATGCAACATGCCTGCGCTTCAAAAAACCATGTAACCACAAGACAGGTGACCCTGATTGCCCTGCCAAAAAGATGGCTGAGAACAGGTATATAAATTCAATAGATTATGATGGCGCCTAAGAGCGCCGCGCTTAACTTTTTTTGTAGCCTTAACTCTTGAAAACTATGTCTAGTGTTTTAATTAATGACCTCGATAATTTCTCAGTTTCCGAGTCAAAAATGTGTGATGTTGAAAACTGTAAACAACACGTTTCTGCTTACTTTAACGCAATAACAATACTAACTCAAAATATTCGCAGTGTCAACAAAAACTTTGGACAATTTCAGCACATTTTTGCAAAGGCTGAACATTGACTGTGACATAATTATCGTAACCGAATGCTGGCTTGCCATTGTCAATAACAACTTACCTTTTATGGAAGGTTATAGAGCTCATTATACCAAGACAAGTCACAACCAAAATGACGGAGTAATAGTTTTCGCTAGAAATTCTTTAAACATATCAGTCGAAGAACAAAATATTGAGGACTGCAGCTGCCTGTTAGTAAAAATTGAATCCATGTTTGCCATCTTAGCTGTGTATAGATCACCTTCGTTTAATAATACAGACTCTTTTCTTGATTCATTGCACGCAAATCACCAAAAAATATTGCATTAATAGGTGACATTAATATTAATATCCGCCCGGGTGCTATGATGGGTCGTCACATGAGTACTTAAATCGCTGCTCATTCAATGGCCTGCTTCCAGCACATACTTTTCCAACACATCAAAGTGGCTCCTGTTTGGATCACATTATGCTTAAATCTGACTTGCCCGCATTGACCCTGGTGACTAATTCATCGGTAACAGATCACAACGCCGCGTTACTAACACTTACCCTAAAGCTGCCTAAACCAAAGTATACAAAATTAATTTCCAAATTAGATCATATTGGATTGGAAGACGATCTACGTAATATTGACCTTAAACCGATTCACAATTCTACCAACGCAGAAACTTGTATGTCACATCTTATTAGCAATATCCAGCAAATTATTCATAATAACACCAAATGCGTAAAAATAAGCAGAAAAAATATAAATATTAAGGCATGGATTACCCCAGGGCTTATTCGTTGTATGAGACATCGAGATAAACTTCACATGAAGGCCAAAGCTTGTTCAAATAATTTAATATTACAAACCACATATAAAAGATATCGCAAATTCTGTAACGGCTTCTTAAAAAAATCAAGTCAGACTTTGATAAAAAACTATTAGACAGGGCTGGTAAAGACAGCAAAAAAGTTTGGAAAATCATTAAAAATGTCACTTTCACAACTAAACAACGTGAATCGTCTTCAAATTTATTAAGAGCACATTCCTCCCCGCTTTTGGCTGCTAAAAGTACTAACGACTTTTTTGTTAACATTGGCAAAACTTTATCAGAAAAAATTAATATCCAATCATCGGCTCAGATAGCGGCGAAAATAGACACCAATCAAACTCAGTCAAAATCTTTTGTTTTTATTGATACTGACCGGAAGTTGAACGAATTATCATGGAGTTGAAGGACGACTGTGCGTCGGGTTGGGATAATATCCCTACCAGCATACTCAAAAAATACAAGCATGTTCTAGCCCCTCCCCTAGCCTTTGCCTACCAAAAATGTTTACACGAAGGAATATTTCCTAAATGCCTTAAAAAAGCTGTAGTCATTCCTATTCATAAGTCAGGCAGCAAGGCACTAGTTACAAATTACAGGCCAATCCTTGCTTTCCTCAATATCTAAAATATTTGAGAAAATAATAAACAGTAGGTTAGCCCTTTATCAGTTAGAGGCGATATTTTCACCACCATGATTTTTATTTTTTTTTAGGCGGATTTTCAACTACCCCTCTTTTTTTTTCATCCTGGCAACTTTTATGATTGTCTATCGACTTTTTAGCAGTGACAAGTTTGACACATGTCATAAGTATTTTTCTAATGGCGTCTTGTGAAATTTTCAAAAGTGCTCAATTTTGTTGGACGAATTTCAAGCAGGGTCTATCAAGAAAATCTTAGAATCCTACAAGGTAATTTTGTTTATTATTGGTTCATCTGGTTGCGTTCTACAGATATTTGAGAATATTTGCATCCCTGCATCCTTTTTGATTTTTGAACAGCCTTGATTTTTTGTGGTGGGTTGTATTTTCCCTCTGTCTGTTTGAGCTTTGCTTTATTTCACAGATGAATAGGAAGGTCCTAAATGAGCATGAAGTAGAGGAGGCGCTTCAGGATCTTTTTGGTTTACCGGATAATCCTGATCAGTCCGATGACAACTTCGAATCGGACGAAGAAAACGTAAATTATAGTGCAATCCGCCTTCAAAGAATCCTGAAAGACTTAGATGAACCTGGTCCTTCAAAGGAGAAAGAGCAAAATGGTCTATGAGGCGGCCAACAACGAAATAGGTATTAAATGAAAGTACTATTACTAAGGACTAACTTTTACTATGAACGTAACATTGCAGCTCATTTAGAAAAAAAAATACATATAGGTAAAATACTTAGATAATAAGTGCAAGAAAATGTGCAAACCCATTTTATAAAATACTTATTAACATTAGTTTATGTCTTCAAAAGTATTTCAAAACGTTGTCAGCATACCGTTTACAAGACTCAGCTCAACAATGGGTTTACTACATGGACTACCTGAGTTCGAACGGCCCAATCAGCTTCGAGTGCAAACAAAAGAGCCGAGGTGTGGGGTGCGTGTGCGTCACTCGGCGCAGTCCTTCGCTTACCCTTGTGACGTTGTGTACTGTGCGCTCATCTACGGATTCTTTTTCAAACGTTTTGACCCTGGCTACCCTCTGGACTGTGTTTCTTCCTAACCTGATAACCTGGCTATTAACTCTGAACTTCTGTACGTTTGTGCTTGTGTACTTGGACTCTGGACTTGTGTACGCCAACGGAACATTATTGAAAAATGGCAGAAAATCGACCTATATGTGTTTTGTGCAATCGATCAGTGGTTAATAGAAGAAGGTTAGAAATAACCCATGCTCTTTTTGAGGAAAATGCTGCCAATGCTCAATATATTATTGAAGCTATAGCTCCACAGCAAGTAAGTATTTTTAGACTATTTTTTGGTTGTTTTTACCCGTATGTACGCACCCTATAGCGGTGATGGCCTCATAATATTGTGTCACGATGTGCATATGCGACACATCGTTGGGTGAAGTGTGGGCTCTTTATTGAAAGTCCACGTTACAGTTTTGATTGTATTTTTATGTACGTCCTTTTAGTGAATTATGTTATTTCCTTAAGCGTATGGTTCTTTTCTAACAATACTTAAGTTATAGTCAAAACAGATCTTCTCTCTCTTTTACACACATGGTGCATATGGAAACAGAGCCAACGTTATCTAGCTTCGAAATATAATAGAGGCCAACCACTCATTAACAATGCGTATGAGCATGACTCATTCGTCACGTTGAAAAAGAGCTCGGCATGTTCTACTATACAACACATGATTTAACTGAAACTGCTGTGAGTTTTAAATACTATGTTATAAACTATTTTCCTTTTAAGGTTGAATACAACGGCCGAGAATACGTTTGTCGACCCTGTTGGCAACGAGCTCAACGGGCTGTGCAGCCAAACAATAACCCTGCCCCGCACGAATGTGTTCTTCAAGTGGAAGAATATTCACGAGTGCCTAGCACCTCGGCAAACTGTATGTTTGACAGATGCCGTAGTGTTTCACGTCGTCGAATGCCTGAGAATGTAAGGATTACTCTTATGTTACATTCTAACTTATTCATACCAGACAGTGCCAGAATATGTGATGCACATTTAACATCAAATGATTGGGAAGAGCTCATTGATAGTCCAAATCTCAGACATGATTTTAACAGCTCTCATTTTGTGCAAATACTAGAGCTTTTTAAAAAAGCTGTTTTAAATAAAAATATTCTGGACTTTGAAGATATTGCAAATATGGATCCTAATGAGATTCATATTCGATTGGGCGTTAGCAGAGATCAATTCAATACAATCTTGGAACAAACGCCTTCTTTGTCTGAGTCAAACGCCAAAACAAAACTAGCCATTTATTTAATGAAGTTGCGAACTGGTGATAGCAACGAGAGATTAGCCACGCTCTTTAACATAAGTAGAAGGACTCTAGAAAGGCATTTAAAAACCGCGCGTGATGCTATATCTCTGGATTTTAAGCCACGACACCTGGGACTCGACCATTTAAATAGAAGAATGGTCGCTGACCGTAATCTTATTGTACCAAACGCGTTATTTGGAAATCCCGAGTCTTCTCCAGAAGAAAGGAAGGCAGTAACAATCATGGATGGAACATATATTTATATACAGAAGAGCTCCAACTTTTCGTTCCAGCGACGGACCTACAGTCTACACAAATACGAAAATCTATTAAAACCGTTCTTAATGGTGTGTTCCGATGGGCATATAATTGATGTTTGCGGGCCCTATGCTGCTACCGACTCAGATGCCAGTATTTTGGAAAGAATTATAAATGACGAAGAAGGCACATTTCACTGGTTTTACGGGGCTGGCGACATATTCATTTTAGATCGTGGGTTTAGAGACGTCTGTGGCGATTTGGAGCGATGCAACTACAGTGCCTATATGCCAGAAACCAAAGACCGCGGTGCAGACCAGCTTACTACTGAACAGGCCAATAGAACTAGGCTGGTAACTCTATGCCGCTGGGTAGTGGAAGTTATAAATGGCAGGTTCAAGCGAGATTTCAAATTGTTTAGGCAAGAATATTTTAATCGCGCCTTAAGTCACATGTTTGAGGACTTTCAAAACGCAGCGGCACTCATCAATGCGTTCCAAACACCAATACAAGATAGTATTCATGCATCATCGTTCGTAAATATAATTAATGAACGTTTTGAAATACCGAACCTCTTAGCGGACTATGTTATCCGTCATAACATAAATAGACAGAGGGCATCATTTGAAAGACTCAGCAGCGACCAACCTATTTTTGAAGACTTTCCGGTTTTTTCTGAAGAAGACCTAATTCTGTTTGCACTTGGCACATACCAAATCAAGTTGGCTCGCAGCTACTACGCTGAACACTTAATTGAAGGCTTATACAATATCGAAGTATACCGGGAGCGACAAATAAGTCAGCTCAGAGATTTTATTGAAGAAGAAGATATTTGGTTATTACGTGTGCGAATACAATCTAGACATGTAAGGTCCAGAATATATTATTCTTATATTGTAATTAACCGACAAAGACAAAATAGAGAAGCAATTGCTCATTATTATTGCAGTTGTTTGAGTGGAAGGCGCACAATCGGTTGTTGCGCACACGTTATGTGTGTAGTGTGGTATCTGGCATGGGCTAGACATCAAGACGAGGATATTTTATTACCGGCATCAGAACTCAGTGCTATTATTGTACATTAAATGTATGAATGTGGACGAGGCAAAAGGAGTATGTAAGGATCGTAGCAAGTGGCGTTCTGTGGTTTCTGCCTACCCCCATGGGAAAAGGGCGTGAGTTTATGTATGTAAATGTATGTAAAATAAATGTATTGAAGTAAACAAGTCATTTTATTTTATTTCCTTATTTTTAAGACTAAATCTTAGTAATTAATACGCTAAATCACAGGCTTACATATCTAAAATAAAAATGTATTTAGTTCCATTAATAATGACACTACAGATATAAAACTTCTTGAACCCGTTATTGTAGGGTGATATTAAACCAAAAAAAAAAAAAATGTTCCTGGCCGCTGATAGACCAAGTGCCGTACGATTTTGCCCATTCTCCTTTACTACTGGATGATGTGCCAATGCAAAGTCCATCGTCTATTGACGATCAGCCCTTTTCACCGTTAGTAGTTCAGGAACCTGATAGCCCAATAGTACCTCAGCCTGAAAATGATAGCTCAGTTCCTGCTCCTGCTAGAAGATCAACACGACCAAGGCCTGCTGCACCTGTGCCGCGTACTTCTTCTGCACAAAGACCAGTGCGGTCAGTACCAGCAACACCTGTTATAAATGATTCTTCCGATGAGTCAGATGCCGAAGAGGAATTGTGGAAAAAAACCACCTTTACTACTATTAGTAGACCGGATTCCAGTGTTTTTGACGAAACCAAAATGCAACCAACACAAGGGTTCAATAGCAAAACAAGGATTGTATTTTTTGAAAAATATTTTACAGAAGAAGCTTACGACTTGATAGTTTGCCAAACAAACATATATGCTCAACAACAGAATTTTGGATGGTGGACGCCCGTTGATAAGAATGAGATAAAAGCCTTTTTAGGCATTATTATAGTAATGGGTTATAATATTCTGCCCAGCATAGAACTTTATTGATCTTCTGACCCAGGATTCAGAGTGAATCAAATTGCAGAAATTATGACACTGACAAGATTCAAGCATATTATGCGCTGTTTGCATATCAACGACAACTCACTGACACCCGAGAAATCAAGCCCAGATTATGACAAACTATACAAGATTCGTCCACTGATAAATATTATCAATAACGCTTGCCAAAGTAACGCTAAAAACTCCTCGTCACAAAGTATAGACGAATCCATGGTTCTTTTCAAAGGCAGATCTTCACTCAAACAGTATATGCCGCTAAAACCCATAAAACGCGGTTACAAGGTCTGGTGTCGTTGCGACAGCGCGAGCGGATACCTTTATGAGTTCGACATATATACCGGAAAAACTGATAATGGAGTAGAAGAAGGGTTGGGAACAAAAATTGTAAAGAAGTTATCGGAGAAGGTAATAGAGCAAGGGCTGCAGAATGTTCATATGACTTTCGATAATTTCTTTTGTGATTATAAACTTTTAAGATTACTTACATGATCACGGTATTTACGCAACAGGAACTGTGCGCAGGCACAGAGCAGATATGCCTCTGCTCATAAAAAATATGAAAGGAAAAAAAATAAAACTAACTAAAGGACAGTTCAAATGGAGAGTGAAAGAAAACGTTGCGTTTGTAGTTTGGCAAGACAGCAAGGAAGTCCTACTTATGAGCAACGCATTTCATCCTAAAACTGGTCAAACACACGTAACGCGAACAGAGAAAGACGGTTCAAAAAAGAATGTGCAATGCCCTCTTGTTATAAAAGAATATAACAATCGAATGGGTGGTGTTGATCATTTTGATCAGCTGAAGAGCACGTATTCAGTCGGAAGACGCAGCAAGAGGTGGTGGCTACGTCTTTTCTATTTTTTACTGGACACGAGCATAACTAATGCATTCTTATTGTGCAAAAGCAACAATAATTGTAAACTTTCCCATCTTGAGTTTCGGGTTGGGTTAGCAAGAGGGCTGATATGTGGTTTTACGAGCAGAAAACGACATTCGACTATTCTACCATCGTATGTTTGTAGACGAAAGCTCACTGCAAACGAAAATCGTCAGAAGATTATCAACTCTGTGGCCGACGAAGTTAGGTTCACAAACGTTGGAGATCACATGCCATGTCCACTGCCATCCTTCCAACGATGCAGAATGTGCAGCACAAAAGTCCACGATAAAAGATCGAAGATAATGTGCGTGAAATGCAAGGTCCCACTTTGCATCGTGCCGTGCTTCTATGAATTTCATAAATAGATAGGGTACCTAAGAATAAATAATATTGATAAATATAAGTGATTACCTAGATGAAGAAAGGAAGAAACTAAATAAACCACTTGATTATTATTATTATTTTTTATTTGAATAATATCACCTATTTACTTGCCGAAAAATAGGTTCAATTTAAATAAACGAGCTTGCACTAGACAGTAGAATCAAGAATATCTGACAGATAAAGGGAATATGTTTCCCACCATGCACACACTTACTAAAAAAAAAAAATATATATATGTTCCTTTCTAACCCTATTAAAAAGCTCTAACCACTACTAATTTCATTTTTTCACTGTCCACTCCTTATAACCGTTAAAGGGTTAGTAAATTATTTAGAGAAAAAGTCGCTATTATCTAAGACCCAATTTGGGTTTAGGCCTAAACTTTCAACTGCTGACGCTGTACACCAGCTTACAGATTTTATAGGGAGAGAACTCGATAATGGAAATAAAACGATAGGTATTTTTTTAGACCTCGCAAAAGCCTTTGACACCGTTTCTATCCCTATTTTACTGAACAAATTAGAACATTTAGGCATTCGAGATAATCAACTGAAACTGTTTACCAGCTACCTGACTGACCGATGCCAATGTGTAAGGATAGATGGTGTCGTCAGCTCTGATTTGGAAAATACTTCCTTCGGGGTCCCACAAGGAAGTATTTTAGGGCCTACATTGTTTTTGATCTACATTAACGATCTATGCAATCTCCAACTAGATCACGGTCAAATAATATCATAATTATGCAGATGACACTGCTCTACTTTTTTCAGCTGGTTCTGATTCTGACTCGCAAGTGCTTGAGTTTGCACAAGTCGAAAATTGGCGGTTTTTACATTTGAATGCCATTGGATGTAGCTGCGTAATGCGCGTCGAACCATTGGTCACGTGATAGAGATTTCAGGCAATCAGAAGCCGTAATTCAAAAAATAGTGACAGCGCTCAAGTCGGTTGGCCTCGCAACACCGCACAAGTCGTTAGTCTGTCAAACTTTACGCGCGTAAGTTCTTGACGCTCCGTGAATATTCAATTTTTATGTGAATTTTATCGCTGAAAGGTCCATGCAAGAAGTTTTAATGGAAGATTAAGAGGTAAGCTATACATTTATGATGATACATTTTATGATCGTTATAACGATCGGTAGTAATCTGGGGATGTATTTTTAATTTTCAGACCAAGGCATACTAAACCATTGTCGCTCAATGAAATCATTGATGAATTGGAACAGTTTGATGATGATGCCACATTTCCAAGGAATATAACAATTTTACCGCCGGATAACGCGAATGCGGATATCACAGATGAAGATTCTGGTGATGAGGAGTTTGTAACATTGAGCAATCTTCCAGGTTTGATATAAATCTGATATATAAAAGTTTCTTGCGTGCAGAGTTATATATATTTATATTTGTTGTCTAGGTTCTCAGCTAAGAGCTCCTGCAGAGATTGAATACATGTCCTCCGACAGTGACGAAGACAGTGTACCCTTGTCTTCTTTAGCAAAAAGAAGTCGAGCCAACGAAGAACCCCTCATTGAGGAAAATCCTCAACCTGAACCATCTACATCTAGTTCAATTTCAGTTATTAGCAGCACGGTAGCCGTTCCTTTTATTGATCCAACTGTACCTAAAAATCAAAAATACACTTGGAGAAATCGCCATAATCCACGCGACCAACCACAATGGCAAGATAACCATGGGCCAAACTACCTTCAAACGCCTTTATATTACTTTGACTGTATGTTTGATGACGATGTTATTGAGTTATTACTAAAATATACAAATATTTACGCGATTCAAAAGAACAAAGCAGGTAATGTGACAGCGAGTGAAATCAAGTGTTTCCTTGGTATTCTTCTTTACAGTGGATATATCGTAGTTCCCCGAAGATATATGTATTGGGAGAAATCATCAGACACTGATTTCAGTATTATATATAACGCCATGTCAAGGGATAGATTTACTTTTATCATGTCTCACCTCCACTGTTGTGACAATGTTCTAATAACTACGGAAGGCGACAAGTTTGCAAAGTTGAGACCACTTTTCATTATGCTGAACGAAAAATTCCTAAACATGGCTCCTTTAGAAGAAATGTACAGCATTGACGAGGCTATGGTACCCTACTATGAAGGACACAGCTGTAAACAATTTATACGTGGAAAACCAATTCGATGGGGATATAAGTTCTGGGTTGGTGCGACTAGATTGGGATATGTGTTATGGTTTGATCCTTACCAAGGCCATGCAGCAATTATTCCACCGGTTTATAGGCAGTTAGGTCTGGGAGCTGGAGTCATTTTGCGTTTTGCTGATCATATACAATTTCGTCACCCAGGAGCGCCTTGTCATTTGTTTTTTGACAATTTCTTTTCTTCTATTCCTCTATTTCACGAATTGAGTAATAGAGGGCTCAAAGCCACTGGAACAATTCGCGAGGACCGAACCAAAAAGTGTCCTTTGCCGTCCAATAAAGAGTTCAAGAAGACAGAAAGAGGCACTTTCAAGTACCAGTCTAGCCAACCAGAGCATATTTTGGTTTGCAAATGGAATGACAACAGTGTGGTGTCAGTAGCATCCAACTCAGAAACCATCGAACCTTTACATAAAGCCAAGCGGTTCTCGCAGCAGCAGAAAAAATATGTACTCATTGATCAGCCGGCGCTTATAAAAAGCTACAATGAAAACATGGGAGGAGTCGATAGGTCCGATCAAAACATTGGTCTTTATCGTACTTCTATTCGTGGCAAGAAATGGTACTTCTCATTATTTTGCCACAGTTTGGATATGGACACTCACAATGCGTGGCAACTTTACAAAAGTAATGGAGGAGAGTACGATCATCTCGCATTTCGGAGAACTATCGCCAGGAGTATCTTGGAAACATACAAAAAAAATGAGAAGCGCGGTCCTTGTCCCACTCCTAGAAACTATAGGGAAACTTCACGCTATGACAGGATTGATCATCTAGTAGCGTACAATGAGTCTCAGCTTCGATGTTCGGTTTGCAAAAAAAATACGAACTTTACTTGTCAAAAATGTAAAATCCATTTGCATCCTAAGGCAGTGGTCCGACTGGCGACGATGAACGAGAAACGAGTAGAACTAGAAACTATAAACGAGTTGGCGATTAGCGGGAAGCGAGTGTAGTTTCGATAGTTTTGTCGCCGGGCTATAAGCGAGTGTGTAAGTGCGACGAGCGATTACTCGCGCCACTCGCTTGCTCAGTCCTGTGCAAACCTGCGTACGCGTCACACGTGTTTAGAAACAACTTTAGTTGCAAGTTCCAAGACACTATGGAGGAGTTTTTTATTGAATGTGTCCGACAATATCCTTGTCTATGGGACACAAAACTAAGTTCTTATAAACAATTAGATGTGAAGGACAAAGCGTGGAAAGAGATTTTAAAAAAAACGAACATGGCGAGTGGTAAGTTTTTTATTTAATCATATTGACAGTTGTATGTGTGCATTTCGATTGCTCAGACACAACTAAAACCGGCGCGGTCACGTTATACCATACGTACCTACAATTTTTTGCTTTTGAGCGTTAAAATTGTATTTTTTTAAACTAGTCATTTTATTTTAGTTGCCGAGCGATCGAAACGCACACCCATTGCATTGTAGCAATATATATTCGTTTACTTTTACATTGTCTTTTCAACGTTGAATTATTAGTTTAGAATTCTGTGTGTTATACGATCAGAGTCCAATATATGTTGCACACGATTATTCTGCCACGAAACCGTTCCAACGGAATTAAAGTATTCCTTGAAATATTCTCTCACGAAAAAGGCATTTTCTAGATCAGCTGGGGACTGTTCTGAGCCATTACTTGAAAAATTATAAGGAAATTCTGACTGTACGTTGTCGATTTCTTGAAGGCTGTTTTGTAATTTATTATGTATTACATAATTATGTAAAACGCACGCAGCCTTCACAATTATTTTTGCTGTACATATTTTAAAATTTAATGGCCTAAAAAAGATACGCCACTTATGCACCAACATACCAAACGCAGATTCTATCATTCGGCGTGCTCTGCTCAATCTATAATTGAATACTGTCTGGTCATTATCTAACCTTTCATGATCAGGGTATGGTTTTAATAAGTGTGTCATCAAAGGAAATGCACAGTCACCAATAAAAACATAAGGCTGAGGCAAACCTCCTTCGTATAGAGGTTCATCAAGGGGCAATCTCAATCCATTGTTTTGCAACTTACTATAGAAGTTACTATCTGTGAATATTCCTCCGTCACTGAACCTGCCCATTGATCCAACGTCGATCATTATAAATCTCCCATGAGCATCAGCAACTGCCAACAGTACAATCGAAAATGTGTGTTTGTAGTTAAAATACTGTGATCCTGATTTAGGGGGTGAAAATATTACCACGTGCTTGCCATCAATAGCACCAAGGCAATTTTTAAAATTCCACAAATCATCGAAGTCTTTCGCTATAACTTTCCACTCAGATTCAGTAGGAATCTTCATTACTTTTGGCTGTAACCTGGTCCATATCGATTCACATACTTCTGGTATTATTTGCGAGAGCGTAGAACGGCCTACTCTATAGCTTTTTGCCAGTGCATTATATGTAGTTCCGGTTATGAGAAATCTGAAAACAAATAAAAATATTTATGAATACCTATGTATGTATTTTAGATCTGTAGTTTTCACGAGACATACCTGTTTTTTCGGTTATTCTGACGTATATTAATTTATTTTTCCTTTTTAGCTGATGTTTCGGCCTGCTGCGACCACTGGCCGAAACGATACCTAGTTAAATTAAAATAATGTAAATGCTTACGTAAGAATTACCGAAAAAACGTATTTTATTAATAGTTAAACACATGAAATTAACATACAGTGTGATTCTTGATTAAGTGTACAAACGGGCTGAAACGAAGGTCAATTTTAAATACATAAAAAAACATATAAAAAACATAAAAAAACATCCAGCCTGAGCTAGTTGGGAGGTGTGTCGCTTTTTTCTATTATTTAAATAATTCAAGTAAAAATAGCATTGTAAATGCAAAAATACTAAAAATATACATAAAAAAATTTAAATTGACCCTAGTTTCAGCCTACATCGTTTTGTACACCTGATATAGAATAACACTGTTTGATTATATTATTACTTTTAAAATAATTTGTTTTATTTACAGTTTCACTGGCAAAGACAAAATGGAAACATTTGCGAGACACTCACCGTGAAAAACTTAAAAAAATTAGCAAGACAACAACTGGACAGTCGCAAAAAACCATAAAACCCTGGAAATACATGAGTCACATGGAATTTCTGCTTCCATATATGACAAATACGGAAAGGGATACAAATGTTTCACCAAATCCTGATATTTCTATAAGTTTGGAGGAAACAGCTAGTACAGAAGATAGTAGAGACTATTCACTAGTAGAGACAAGTACCAAAAAAAGGAAGACTGATGAAATAGTCCATGATGAAGAAGATTCTTTGCTCAATTTTTTAAAAGAAATTAATGAAAATCGAGACAAACGAACTGCTCAGAGGGACGACTTACGTAAAGAAGTACTTACATCAGGTGATCCGTTGAAAGCATTTTTCGATTCAATGTACCAAAGTACAAAACAGATGCCGGAGTTTCATCAAAGAGCAATAAAAAGAAAGTTGTTTCAATCGGTAATGGATGCAGAAGAAAATATTGCCAATACAAACTATTCTGGTTACTACTCACATAATTATGGTTACAATACTCCTTCTACAAATCAGACAAATTATGTATCAGAAGACGGTTCTATATACTCACCTGGACCTAGCGTTTCTGGTGTGCAGCAAACTGAACCCAGCGTTTCCGCTGGGCAGCAAACTGAACCCAGCGTTTCTGGTGTGCAGCAAACTCAACAAGAAATAGTTATCCAAGATTTAATGCCTGCCACTCAAACCACTCCAAGCGATGCAACAAATAATAATTAGGTTTTGTTGCTCGAAATTGTTGTTGATTAATTTAAGACAAACTTACCTTAATGTAATAGCAAGACGCTCTCTTGTACTAATAGCTTCTCTATAATTTGTATCTTTTTTCTTTATGTCACATTCTATTAAACTGTGCAAATATTCAAACTCATCTCTTGTCATTCTAAAATATGAACGAAATTGATTATCTTGCAATTCATAAAAAAGTCTGAACTCACTATACTGTTTTCTTAAATAATTAAAATTTTCCATCCAAAATCGTCTTTTTTTCTCTCTCGATTTCTTGCGTTTTCTCTGTATTGCCACTGCCACTACAAAAACACTATCGTAAAATACATCATCGTCGTCGTCTGAGCTAGACAAAAATGAGAGTAGCAATGATTTCTTGGTATCCATCGCACGTCTACTTTCAATGCCGCACTGTATAGAAATGATGAAGCGGGCGAGTATCGCTGAACGAGTATTGCTGAGTGAGTTTATTTTTGAAAGCTCGTCGCTTAGCGGTAAAACTAGTAAAGCGAGTCGTCGCCGGCAGTGTGAACAGTCAGCGATCAACTATTTGTATATGCATCTCTTTTATTTACACGGAATGTTATATCTATTGTACGTTTCTTGAGCGAGAAAATAGTCGATAGTTAATCGTTTACTCGCCGTTGGTGGGACCACTGCCTAAGACATGTTTTGTGAATTACCATACTCCTATGTAGGTAAATAGATTAGTTTGGTAATAACAGTTTTCAATTGGGTACATAATAAAGCCTTTTTCATAGTAACAACGATGTATTTTTTAATTTAAAATAAGAAACAATCTAGTAACTGTTGTTTGTATGAGAGTTAACCTACCCGCCTATTACTACTGATCGTTAAAACGATCCACATTTTCCGAGCTTTCCAGAAAACCTAGATTTTTTTTTGCTACTTTCTTATGTTTACCATATGCATCAAGGCCAAGGTATCAAAAAATTACGATGATACGAGACAAAAAATAGTTTCAGTAACAACTGGGTTAATGTGAACACGAGCTCGCAACGTTTCCCGCGCCCGCACCCGCCCCCGCGCCCGCGTGTACCTACGTGAACAAGCACCAAGTGTTCACGTTCAAAACGCACGTGCGGTCTAAGTAGCGAGCTAACTAGCGACTAGCGCGTGCGGCGCGCTCGCGGCAATTTCAAACGCGTGAGACGTTTGTGTGTGTTCATGTCAAACTAGCGGCGGCGCGCGCGATTCACTCGCGACGTCAGGTAAGTTCAACCAGTTTGAACTTGTCGCTAGAAACGATAGCACGTTTTTATCATGTCGTTCAATACAGAAGAGTTTATTAGTGCTGTTCAGGCTAGAACTCCTATTTGGCAAAGTAAACACAGTCATCATATGAATAGAAATGTTCTTAATAAGCTATGGAAGGAAATTGCTGGATTGTTTCCTGATATGGAGGGTGAGTAAATGAAATACATATTATTATGCTGGAAATATGTTAAATTTGCAGGTATTTTAAACATTTTATTTCCTGAAGGCTACAAAAGATAATAATAATAAAGATAAGATAATAATAATAAGATAATAATACAAAGGCGACTACGTGTATATTAAACTATTGTTTTCCCAAAAATATTTCGTGAATAAATTCCGAACTTGTTTAGCCCGATTTGATGGATTGTTGTTTCTTCCAGTTCTAGTTTGTCGCCTTTGGTGTCGAGTTCGAGTTGTGAACTCATTATCACAATCGTAACCACCTGTATCAATTACAATATTATGCAATAAGCAAGCGGTTTTTATAATCAGGCGTGCATGTTTAACATCAGTTTCAATAGGTTTTAACAAAACTCGCCATTTATTGCATAAAATTCCAAATGCACACTCCACGGTTTTTCTCGCTCTTGACAATCTATTATTAAAATTTTCTCTCTCTTGATTCAATGTTCTTTGTGGGTATGGACGCATTATATATTCTTTAAGAGGATAAGCTTCATCGGCTAATATAACATATGGAGCTGTAATGTTAGAATTGGGTAATGTTCTTGGTTCCGGAATATTAAATGCACCTCTTTCGAGTAACCGGTTCAGGGACGAGGCATTAAATGTACCGCCGTCGCTTTGCTTTCCTCTACCTCCCACTTCAATAGTTAAAAATCTTTTCCTCGCATCAGCCACAGCTTGCAAAACAATAGAGAAATAATGCTTGTAGTTAAAAAATGCCGACCCTGATTTTTTAGGTCGTTTTACCCTACAATGTTTACCGTCCAAACTGCCAATGCAGTTAGGAAAGTGCCACATCTCCTTAAAATCTGAAGCAATATTCATAAGCTGGTCTTCAGATGGCTGTGGCATGTGGACATTCAAATTATTTTTCCAAATAGCTTCACAGGTACTATAAACAATCTCAGACACAGTACTAACACCCATACGAAAGCTATATGCCAAAGATCGAAAAGCCAACCCAGTGGAGAGATATCTGAAACATAATAAAAAATATAATTATAATGTAAAACTTAAATATATTAACACTAATCATCAACACTTAAACAATATTTCTGATTTTACAGAAAAGGCTTTAAGGAAAAAATGGAAGAACATTCGGGACCAATTTATGAAAGAATTTAAGAAAATTCCGGTTTCTCGTTCTGGTGATGCTGGAACAGATCAAAACACTTCAATGTGGCCATATTTTCAAATTATGCTGTTCATAAAAGATGACGTTACCCCAGAAATAAATGAAGGCAATTTAGATGAAACTACTGATGAAAACTGCAATGATAATGATGATGATGAGCGGTCCTCAACTCCCCTATCCGTAGCTGGTGCATCTTCAAGTACACAATATACGAGCACCAAACGTAAATGTGCACAAGATATAAGACAGGAATTTATGGAATTGGAGAAGAAAAAGTTGGAATTATTACAAATTAAACTGTCACAAAGCAGCGAAAGGCAAGAACAAGATTGCGAAGATCTGTTATTTTTTAAAAGTTTGTTGCCGCACATGAAAGAATTATCTCCTATGCAAAAACTACGTGCTAGAAACAAAATTACACAAGTTATTATGGACGAAATGAATAGTGGCATGACTCACCATGGATATAATACATACGATTATAACACGACTAATTATGGAAATTAAACTTTGTATAATTGATAACGATAATATTAATTAAATAAAATAATAAAGAGGAACCTTGTTTGAATTTGAATGACTGCAATATGTATCCCGATTTTATCGGGATACATATTGCAGTCATTATGATAATTTACTTACTAAGAAATTATTTTTTTTTAAACTCACCTTATAAAGGGTGTCCCAACAAGAACGCAATTTTTAAATCTGGCAACATTCGAAGTGTCATTGTTTGACATTTGAACAATTGTTATTGTTTGCTAGTAGAAGGTACGAGGTTAGTAAAAATGGAGCGCTACACGAATGAACAAGTTATGAGGGAGTTCGTTTATTGGGTATTGGAGAGACAACATGAAAATGCTGGTTTTGCCGATAAAATCATCTTCAGTGACGAGGCCCATTTCCATCTTGATGGCTTCGTCAATAGGCAGAATTGTCGCATTTGGGGTGAGGAAAATCCTCGAGTGATTCACGAGAAGCAAATGCATCCTCAACGTGTCACTGTGTGGTGTGGTTTTTGGGCTGGAGGAATCATTGGGCCTTTTTTTTATGAAAATGAGGCAGGTCAAGCGCAAACAGTCAATGGTGTTCGGTATCGTGAAATGATAACCAGTTTTTTCTTGCCTAGAATTGAAGAAATGAATGTGGAGGGCATGTGGTTCCAACAAGACGGCGCTACATGTCATACAGCCAGAGAAACAATTCAATTGCTGCATCAGTCATTTCCCGGTCGTGTTATTTCGCGTTTTGGAGATCAGAATTGGCCGCCTAGATCGTGCGATTTAACACCATTAGATTTTTTTCTTTGGGGTTTTTTGAAGTCGATGGTTTACGCGAATAAGCCGACGACGACTCAAGCCTTAAAAGAGGAAATTGGACGCTGCATTAATGAAATACCGCAGCAATTATGCAAAACGGTCATTGAAAATTTCATTAAAAGATCGCGTGCATGCCAGCAAAGCCGCGGCGGCCATCTGCACGATATATTGTTCCATACATAACCTCATTCTGTCTACTTTACGATATAATAAAGTTTCACGACTTTTTTTTAAATATCTGTTTTATTTAAAATTTAAAAATTGCGCTCTTGTTGGGACACCCTTAGAAATAAATGATAATAGAATATGTTCACTTACTTACGCGGTGTTTACTAACTATTTTTTCTTAACTTAGGCGGTGTTTCAAAATGTATTTTATTTCTTTTAGGATACTCAATAATTAAAAATACACTATGGATGGAGAAGAAATTGATTCCTGGAGTGATCTGAGTTCAGGTGATGAATTGTTATGTGCCCAATTACAAGAAGCAGGACTGATGTCAAAACATAAACGGCGTAAACTAAGTTGCAAAGAAGATAAAAAAAGAATTAAACTAGGTTAGTATTGAAGGTTTGTTTTGAGGTCCGCATTTATTTCTTGTTATTTATGTTTTGAGTGCAATAATTCCTATTATTTGTTTTAGATTTGAAGCAACAAGATAACACTAGTTCTTCTGATACCAAAGCATGCAATTCTCCTACTAAATACGAAATGATTGCAACACCAATAAATGATCAAAACTTCGGGGTGTCCATAAAAAGTATTTTAAGTAGCCAGGACAATGTAATCTCAATATTAGATCAAAACATGGACTTGGATATTGAAAACATTGACATTAACAATCTACCAGTTATAGAAAAAGTTGGTAATGACTTCATTGATCTGCAACAGGAACCACCCGAATTTGCTACGGTGGCCATCGAGTATCTTGAGCCTTCTGTATTGGATGTAGCCAATATCACGGTAGAAAATGAGAACGTTGTACAAGAACTAGGAAATGCTGTCCTTAATATAAATTCTGTTGAATCTTTCCCTACTACAAACCAAGATATTCTCGTATCTACGAATACTCAAGACCCAGTTTCTGATATAGTCACAAATACTCAATGTACAGATAAAAATAATACAACCCAAAACAATATGCAGCAATCCAATGTCTCTGCTACTCCATCGTGTTCTTCAAAAGTGGTCATACTCAGTGATGTTCCCTATCACGGTGATTTGTTAAGTCATAAAAAACGACAGAACAAGGCGTCAAAAGACCCAAAGAAATATAAACGCAATATTAATAAAGAATTACGGATGAAAGGTGAAAATTATTTAGGATACAGAAGAGACAGAAAAGCAAAGATTAATGAAACATTTAAAGTGAAACAAGACGTATTTAAGCCTGCAAGATCCATGAAACCAACGTGCACTTCTGCGTTTTGCAAAAAATCTAAACTCAGGTCATGTGACAACATAAATGAAGAACAGCGGAAACATTTGTTTAAAAATTTCTGGCAGAATATGAACTGGGAGCAGCGAAGATCATTTATAACTTCTCACGTTAACAAAATACCAAAGAAAATTACTAGAAATCCAGAATCATCCAAAAGAACTGATAGTCGAACTTACGTTTTGACGATTGATAACGTACGTCACCAAGTCTGCAAAAACATGTTCTTAGCCACTCTTGGAATTAAAGATTGGTTTATCAGATATTGGTTGACAAAAACCGATTGTGATATGCCTCCCGATTCATCTACTTCAACCAGTAATCGCAGAAATCCAGAGAAAATTGAAGACCACAAACATATTGAAAAGTTTTTAGCAGATCTTCCAAAGATGCCGTCGCATTACTGTCGAGCTAAAACATCACGAGAATATTTAGAACCAGTTTTCACGAACGTGACACAGCTTTATAAGACATATAAAGAGAATTGTGAATTAGAGGGTAGAGAATGCCCTGGCCGTAAATTATTTGACAAAATATTTTTGAAACTAAATCTGAGCCTATTCCACCCAAAGAAAGATCAATGCGATGTTTGTTGCAGTCATAAAACTGGAAACATTACGGATGAAGAACACGCTGAACATGTTCTGAAGAAAGATCGAGCCATAGATATTTAGTTAAGTAGATTAAGTAGCTTGTAAGTAGAATAAGTAAATTAGGGTGGCACCGCCGAAAGGCAACCCCCCATTACCCAGGGGTAGTCACCCCTGGAGTTGAGGCCAGGGCAAAACCGCAAGGTGAGGCCCTTCCCTAAATTTTAATGTATTTTAGTTTAGATGTTCCCGTGTTGTTGCCCCTGATTGGCTAATAAAGCTCGATGCCCATTGGTCCACCAATCAGGGACCAGATAATTACTGTTAAATTTTGTATAAATATAGTGACGCTCGAGTGTAAAACCATTCCGAGCGGTTCAGTCAAGCGAACGAGAACAAAAAGAAGAAAAAGTGAAGAATAGTAAATAAAGAAACTAGAAACCAGTCAAGTCGGCAGTTTTACTTTAGGATTTCGAGTCAGCGTCCTACCCACCCACAACACTGGTGCTGATATTTATTACGCACCACGAGTAATAGCATTCAATGACATAAAAGCGCTTTCGCGCTAGTAAATAACGCTGGAGTTCACGTCGGTCGACAGCCATGAACCACCTGAAGTGGTATTCAATTTACACATTCTGGTGCTGATATTTATTACGCACCACGAGTAATAGCATTCAATGACATAAAAGCGCTTTCGCGCTAGTAAATAACGCTGGAGTTCACATCGACAGCCATGAACCACCTGAAGTGGTATCCAATTTGCACATTCTGGTGCTGATAATTGTTACGCACCACGAATATTACCATTCAATGACATAAAAGCGCTTTCACGCTAGTAAATAACGCTGGAGTTCACATCGACAGCCATGAACCACCTGAAGTGGTATTCAATTTGCACATTCTGGTGCTGATAATTGTTACGCACCACGAATATTACCATTCAATGACATAAAAGCGCTTTCGCGCTAGTAAATAACGCTGGAGTTCACGTCGGTCGACAGCCATGAACCACCTGAAGTGGTATTCAATTTGCACATTCTGGTGCTGATATTTATTACGCACCACGAGTAATAGCATTCAATGACATAAAAGCGCTTTCGCGCGAGTAAATAAGGCTGGAGTTCACATCGACAGCCATGAACCACCTGAAGTGGTATCCAATTTGCACATTCTGGTGCTGATAATTGTTACGCACCACGAATATTATCATTCAATGACATAAAAGCGCTTTCACGCTAGTAAATAACGCTGGAGTTCACATCGACAGCCATGAACCACCTGAAGTGGTATTCAATTTGCACATTCTGGTGCTGATAATTGTTACGCACCACGAATATTACCATTCAATGACATAAAAGCGCTTTCGCGCTAGTAAATAACGCTGGAGTTCACGTCGGTCGACAGCCATGAACCACCTGAAGTGGTATTCAATTTGCACATTCTGGTGCTGATATTTATTACGCACCACGAGTAATAGCATTCAATGACATAAAAGCGCTTTCGCGCGAGTAAATAAGGCTGGAGTTCACATCGACAGCCATGAACCACCTGAAGTGGTATTCAATTTGCACATTCTGGTGCTGATAATTGTTACGCACCACGAATATTACCATTCAATGACATAAAAGCGCTTTCACGCTAGTAAATAACGCTGGAGTTCACATCGACAGCCATGAACCACCTGAAGTGGTATTCAATTTGCACATTCTGGTGCTGATAATTGTTACGCACCACGAATATTACCATTCAATGACATAAAAGCGCTTTCGCGCTAGTAAATAACGCTGGAGTTCACATCGACAGCCATGAACCACCTGAAGTGGTATTCAATTTGCACATTCTGGTGCTGATAATTGTTACGCACCACGAATATTACCATTCAATGACATAAAAGCGCTTTCGCGCTAGTAAATAACGCTGGAGTTCACGTCGGTCGACAGCCATGAACCACCTGAAGTGGTATTCAATTTGCACATTCTGGTGCTGATATTTATTACGCACCACGAGTAATAGCATTCAATGACATAAAAGCGCTTTCGCGCGAGTAAATAAGGCTGGAGTTCACATCGACAGCCATGAACCACCTGAAGTGGTATTCAATTTGCACATTCTGGTGCTGATAATTGTTACGCACCACGAATATTACCATTCAATGACATAAAAGCGCTTTCACGCTAGTAAATAACGCTGGAGTTCACATCGACAGCCATGAACCACCTGAAGTGGTATTCAATTTGCACATTCTGGTGCTGATAATTGTTACGCACCACGAATATTACCATTCAATGACATAAAAGCGCTTTCGCGCTAGTAAATAACGCTGGAGTTCACATCGACAGCCATGAACCACCTGAAGTGGTATTCAATTTGCACATTCTGGTTGTTAACTGCGTCGTAGACTAAGATAGATATGTCCAAAGATAGCCTAAGTTTAAGTATGAATAAATAAAGATTTTTATAAACCCAGCTAGGCTAGGATAGATATACAGGGTCCACGAACCTCTAGGGAGGGAGTCCCTACAGGCGCAGAGGTGATACTGCGACGTGGCGCGTCCCCAGGTTGCGGATAGGGGTTAACCGGTGTACCAATAGCGCTCGTGCGAGCGATGTTGGCACACCGGCGCGGACAAAACACGAAGATAGGGAGGTCGAGGGAAGGAGGGCTTCTCCGCGCGTCCCTTTGACTGAGCAAAGGGCGCAGTGGATGAAGTCGGGCAGAGGAAAGGAGTTCCTACTCTGCCGGGAGGGTGGGCAGGCTTGGTAGCCGCCCAACACCGCTCTTTTAAGAGCGGTGAAGACGTGGGGGTAGGGGACCCAGTTGGGCCTGCCCTGACAGGTAGGTGTCGGGTTGTTGTAGACTTCCCGACATCACCTGCCCCTATTTATAGGGGCGGAGAGAGGAGGCGGACTTGCCCGTCGGGGAGACCGGAGCGCCACGCCGGTCAGGCCCCGTGCGGGTAAGGGAGAGGACGTAAACCTCTTTAAAAAATACACAGGAAGACAACCTCTTTAAAAAATTACACCTGGGGGAGATCGGTGTTCCCCACCCGATCTGGACCCGTGGGGGCGGTGAGGCCTCGGTCCCGCTCTGACAGGTGGGTGCTGGGTTGTGGGACAACCTGGCGACACCTGCCCTCCTAGCGGGGGCGGAGAGAGGAAGAAAACCTCTATAAAAAATTACGGGACGGAGGCGGCGGTTTGGCTGCCGTTACTAGCGACCTTCGTTAGTAGCGGCAGACTTCCGCGGCCTGCCCCAGGAGGGGCGAGAGGAAGAAAACCTCGGGTAAAAAATAACGGGATGGAGGCCGCGGTTTGGCTGCCGATACCAGCGACCTTCGTCGGTAGCGGCAGACTTCCGCAGCCTGCCCCATGAGGGGCGTGAGGTAGCTCCTACCAAAGGGGACTTTCGGGTCCGTGGGTGGTCGGAACAGGGGTTCCGGCTGCTCGTAAGCGGATCCGGGATGGCGGCGGTACTCTTTGGCAAGTACCGTCGTGAGCCCCGCGTACGCATGCGCGTATGCGGGTTCCGGGCGTGGCTGTGGGTGCCATTGCCGGGACAGTGCTCTTGGCAAAATGCGAGAGGGGCACCGGTGCGTTCCGTAGGAGATCCCGGAGCCCCTTGACATGCATTGAGGCCGGCCAACGTGGTGGTTTTAGTCGGTACGAGTCCGACATACCCTTCTTTTTCCCCTGAAAAAGAAGGGACCCATGAGGGTTTCCCCACGTAAAAAAAAAAAAAAAAAAAAAAAAAAAAGATATACAGGGTGGGCCATAAGGGTGTTGGCGTTTTGATTCTTTAATTTCTCGAAAACTTGCAGCGCGGTGTGGTGGGGGGGTATATTGCTTGACGCGTCGCTTCCTGGAAATTTAGTCGCCATGGAGCCGTACACGGGAGCGCAGCGTGCGTTTTGTGTCCGCGCGTATTACGAAAACAACAAATCGGTGATTATTGCACGACGGTTGTATCGACGGGAACACGGTTTACGAGACATCGGTGAAGGTCCTAGCGCCAATGTGATACGCAAATGGATCAGAATGTTCGAAACAACTGGCTCGACTGTAACAATAATGGATCGCGGACGTCCTGTCTCTGCGAGAACGCCCGACATTGTGGAACGTGTTCGTGTGTCAGTTCAGCAAAATCCGCAACAATCGACTCGTAAGAGAGGTCAGGCTTTGGATGTTAAAAGAACAACTTTACGACGAATTTTGAAGCGTGACTTGCATCTTAAGGCCTATAAGATCCAGATTGTCCAAGAATTAAAACCGAATGATGCCAGTAACCGCCTTAATTTTGTCAATCAAATGCTCAACCGGTTCAACAACTTTTTCAACGTGATGTTCAGCGACGAGGCGAATTTCCATCTTAACGGTCAAGTAAACAAACAAAACTGTCGATTCTGGTCCGAGACCAATCCCCAACGACTTCATGAACGTCCACTTCATAGCCCGAAACTTGTCGTGTGGGCTGCAATATCGGCAAACGGTATTGTCGGACCATACTTTTTCGAGGACGAAAGAGGTCGCGCAGTGACTGTGAGAGCCCACAATTATTGCGACATGATAAGAGAATTCTTGGTCCCAGCTTTGCAAGAATTTCAAGGGGATACGACCAGGATATGGTTCCAACAAGATGGAGCCACATGCCATACTGCTAGGGTGTCCATTGACCTTCTGAAAGAAACCTTCCCGGGAAAACTCATTTCGAAAAGGGGGGATATTGAATGGCCCCCCCGCAGCCCAGACCTCACTGCCTGTGATTTTTTTTTATGGGGCTACCTTAAATCGGTGGTGTATGAAAACAATCCGACAACTTTAGAACAACTCAAGAGAAACATTATCCGAGAAATTAACAATATCCCGAGGACAACGTTTCGCCGAGTGTTCCAAAATTCGCGACTTCGGTTTCAAGAGTGCCAAGCGGCCGAAGGACGTCATTTAAAGAACATTATTTTTAAGTCGTAAAATTTCCATAATTTCTACTTTCTTTTAATATAAATAAAATTATCGTACGTTTCGTATTTTTTTTTTCATTTCACATTCAAACCCCCAACACCCTTTTGGCCCACCCTGTACTTAGGTAGAAACAATTTTTGAATAAAACGTAAGTTAATTTAGCTTATTATAGATAGAAAATATAGATAAATGTACAAACAGTATAGGATAGGCGATAGACCCGTTCTCCCAACGGTAACGCCCGGAGAGGGGGCCTAAACGCAAAACGGCCCCTGAGAGCACCAGAGAGAAGAACAGGAGTGGTAAGAAGTTTAGGGCCAATGACACAAGCCATTTTGTTGGTGATGGAGGACAAATATCATTCTAAGTTGACAGGAGCTCTGGCTAACAGTTTACAAATGCTTCCTATGGCCCAAGAAATAGTTTCGGTGCTTAAAGATGCTAGAAGTCCAGGTAGTGTCTCTGGAATATTGAAAGAGTTGGGAGACATATTGTTGTTAACCACTGCGAGATCTACACAGAAGATATATTTCCCATTATTCATGGTTATGCTGTTATGGGTAAAAAAGCCAGCAGGGTTTAAGTGGAGTTTTTCAGGTGCTCCTATGATGAAATTGTATACTGCGTTGGTGTCAAAGGGAATGAGAATCAAAATGAAGACCGGTGCTGAACCCCTTAGAACATCAGAAGTAGTTTTCCATTCAATGTTTGGAACGTATCTCGATGATCTGAGTGTGTTGTCGCAAATAACAACTCATCAAGGTAAATGGCATCAAAGGAAAGACTTGAACACTGTTTTTCACAAAAGAGCTACTCAAAATGCTGTGGTGATAACTCCGATAACATTCAGATACGTTTCAAAAATGGCTCAGTCTCTGTTAACAAAAAGTTTAGGAAATGTGGATCCAGTAGCTACCAGTAGGCCCTCATTCTCAGGATTCAGAAAAAGGACTTTAACTCAAGAGTTCTTAAATTACCTAACTACAGGGAGGGCATCACATAGCTTTTCTACAGATCCGATGCAATTACAGTTCTCGTTAAAGAAAACAAAGGATTCTCTTTTGGAAGAAAAAGATTCTGTTAAACTGTTGACAGCAGGAACTAACTATTATATTCTGTGAGATGGGGAAAGCATCATCACCGATGAAATAAAAAGGTAGAGATAAACCATTCTAAAAATGCACGCCCCTCCACCGCCGTTACACTTACATGCAAAACAGGTGTATAGATACAATACACATAAGTTGGTCTTTGTCATTGGTTGTTCAGTCACCGGCTAGACACGAAGGTGGGAGCACGCGTCGATTACGCCGCAAAAGTACGGTTAGCATGTCAACGAAAAAGCATCTTCGCAGTCAAGTAAGTATTTTTTTAAGTTATAAACTAACTTTTTTATATGGTGCTTGTTTACAGCGTTTGTATAGCAAATTACATTAATTATTAATACGTTTCATTTTACAGAGCAAAGAAATTATTGCTAAGGTATATCACCGAATGAAATATGAAGCAGAAAATGGAGTTGAAAATGAAACTGATGCCAGATGGCGAACTGCTCAAGCTGTTGGTTATAGTGAACGTACTATATCAAACATATTAAAAGAAGAAAAACAACAGGCAAGTTTAGCCGAAACATCAGGGAACTCCACAGATATGGCACAGATCATTTTTAAATCGCCCTCAAAAAGAAAACGGGTTTGTCCAAAATCAGGGTTGGACGATTTTGACGTATCTGTGCTACGCAGAACAATAATGTCATTCCATACAGAATTTAATGAAATGCCCACATTGAAAAAACTCAAAGAAGTTTTATCAGAAAAAATTGGTTTCGACGGCTGTATAGAAACGTTGCGTAAACTTTTGCGAGAATCTGGTTATGAATGGTCCAAAACAGACGACAGTCGGAAACTTCTTGTCGAAAAGCATGATATACAAATGTTGCGCTTTAAGTATTTAAAACAACTGAAAAATTATCGTGATGAAGGTCGATACATCGTGTATACTGACGAAAGTTATGTTCACACAACACACATACAGAATAAATGCTGGAAAACCGTGAAAGGATTCTCATCAGTTCAGAAAAAGTTATCAAAGGGAATGCGGGTCATAATTGTTCACGCCGGAGGAAGTCAAGGGTTCATTCCAAATGCTTGCTTAATATATAAAGCAAACTCAACAAGTGACGATTACCATAACAATATGAATTTTGAAAACTATAAATCATGGCTTACAAAACAACTGCTACCTAATCTCCCACAAAAATCGGTTATAGTCATGGATAATGCGTCTTACCACAACGTTGTAACAGAAAAATTTCCTAATTCGAATTCAAATAAGAACCTAATGCAAGCATGGCTGACAGAGAAGAATATTCCGTTTGAAGAAACAATGAAAAAAATTGAACTGTATGATTTAATATTAAAGAATAAAGACAGGTTCAAAAGTTTTGCAATCGATGAACTAGTCAGATCGAAAGGTTTCGAAGTTCTGCGATTACCTCCTTATCACCCGGACCTAAATCCAATAGAAAAGATATGGGGAATACTGAAAAACTACGTGGCTAAAAAAAACATTGGACAAAACCTGACGTCTATAATGGCTCTTATAAAGGAACGAATTGAAATGATTGATAGTATTATGTGGGAAAATACATGTCGACATGTTAATGATATCGAAAAACAATATATGGAAAATTATGACATGGATTTCGAATTTATTATTAACTAGCTGACCCGTGCCCGCTTCGCTGGTCGATAGATAGTTTCACATCTGGTATTCCAATCTTCAAAATAAATTATAGTCTAATAACCTTAATAACCATGTGCTTATAACTGTGAGGGTAGATAGATTATGAAGAATTGGATTGTTTGTCAGTATTGAAACACCAGAAGTAGTGCCCCAGCGGTATTCATGTTATCAAACTTTGTACCTGTACAGAAACTTTAGAACCAACAGGAACAATAAAGAAATATGAATATAAAAATTCCATTGTATTTCAGATGATGGATGCAGACTTGGTAGTGAGGCCGATGAACCCTAAGGCATGCGGGTTGTGGACCCCGGAATATTTGGGAAAATTCACTAGTCTGCTCCTTAATCACACGGTGGTGCTGATAAACTTAGTGGGATACATACGAGCTGACCCTATATATGTAATACAATCATCTCAATAACATCCAGCAAAGATCCTATGCTATAAAGCCTCTACAGGGTACGCCAGAGAAACTTACTTATTTGAAAAAATTCCCGCGCGGTGAGTTGGGCGGGTAGAGGGGCAAGAGGGGGCGCATCTGGAGGGGGAAGTTCCCAAGTTTGTTTCTCCCTTCAGTCAGTTGCCATCATGCTCTGGTCTAGAGAGCAGCGGGCCTTCGCAGTTGAGAGCTTCTTTTCTAACGGTCGCTCACTTGTTGCTACGCAACGTGCCTTCCGCGCTCGCTTTGAAATTCCTCCTCACAGACTCGTTCCTGGCCGTAATTCGATTCTGTCGTGGGTTAACTCATTTCGGGAGTGTGGAAGTGTCGCTAAACCCAGAAATGGACTTCAACGGACCATCAGAACTCCGGAAAATATCGAAAGAGTGAGGCAGTCAGTTGTGCGTTCTCCCCGGCGTTCGGCTCGCAAACACGCAGCTGCATTGGGAATTTCTGACACCACTGTTCGACGAATTTTCCATAAAGACCTTAAATTTCATCCCTATAAATTGGCTGTTGTGCAAGAATTAACTGAACGCGATTTTGTTGCCCGTCAAAATGCATGTGAAATGCTGATTGACAACCTGCCTGAAGACGCGGTCGTTTTTTTCAGTGACGAGGCTCACTTCCACATTTCCGGCTGCCTCAACAAGCAAAACATGCGTTATTGGTGTGGTGTAAATCCGCGTAGGCTTCACCAGAAGCCACTTCATTGTGAGCGAGTTACTGTCTGGTGTGCGATGTCGGTAATGGGAATAATTGGTCCTTATTTTTTTGAAGAAAACGAACGCGCAGTTACCGTGAATGGAGCTCGTTACAGGAACATGATCGAGGAATTTTTTCTTCCAAGACTCGAAGAAATGAACGTTAGGAACGTGTGGTTTCAGCAAGATGGAGCCACAGCACACACAGCACGAGCCTCAATGAATTTGTTGCGACAACATTTCCCCGACCGCCTCATCTCTCTCAGAGGCGATCTCCAATGGCCGGCACGCTCTCCAGATTTGACTCCATGCGATTTCTTTTTATGGGGTTATTTGAAATCCCTGGTTTATGTCGATCGACCACGAAGCATAGCACACCTCAAGAACAACATTCGCGACGCCATTGCCAACATACCGATTGATATGCTGCGAAGAGTGGATACGAATTTCAAAAATCGACTTCATCAGTGTATGCGCGATGGGGGTCGCCATTTATCCGATGTCATTTTTAATACTGCATAAAAAAAAAATTGGGATATTCTATTCTCAAATAAAAAAATTTTTTAAAACAATAACTGAAGTACTTTTTTTTTATTGACCTTTCAAATAAGTAAGTTTCTCTGGCGCACCCTGTAGATAGAATCTATATATATAAAAGAAAGTCGTGTTAGTTACTTCACTTATAACTCAAGAACGGCTGAACCGATTTAGCTGAAAATTGGCAGGGAGGTAGTTTAGAGCCAGGAGAAGGACATAGGATACTTTTTATCCCGTTCGACATCATTCCCGTGTGACTTGACATGTAACGTCAGTCACTATAAAACGTGGTATAACAAAAAAGAATCAGACTTGGAATAACAAAATTGACGTATAATGACAGCTATGTAATGACGTATGGATGACTATTTGATATTTGTAAGAAATCAATAATAAAACTATTTCTATTAAATAAATAATTAACATTATTGCCCAATTGCCCATTCGTATAAACAGTGAAGTGAACTATAAAACTCGGTATGGTTAAAAATTTAAGTTTTTAGGTGAAGTGAAGTTTAATTAATAATGCCGCGACCAAGACGATCGAATCTTTCCCGACAAAGCCGTGATGCAAGAAGAATACGAAATACTGCAAATGAAAGGACTGAAGAAGAACAAGAAATCGCACGTGAACAGCGCCGCGATAGTATGGCTCGACTTCGTGCTTCTCAATCACGAGAGCAAAGTGAAGCAGCCCGTGAAACAGCTCGGTTGGCAATGCAGAATCGTCGAGCGAACAACAGAGGTCAACAAATAGATAATTTGCGACGCAGAACAAGATATTTATCAAGTGCTGATTTGAATCGAGCAGCGTTTCAATACGATTGCAGCAATGATTACAGCTTGCATCCTAGCGTTTGCATTGGGCAAATGGACGTAGTTTGCGAGTATTGTGGTGCATTAAAGTTTTCCGGAGAAACGCCTGGATTAGGCTGCGTTTCCACCAGAGATGTGCGATGGAAATGTGTCGTGCGAGGATGTCTAGCTGTGCTGTGAAAATGTGTGGGTGTTTCCACCAAAGCTGTGCGATGATAATGTGCCTACGAGGATGTGTAGCGGAGCTGTGAAAATGCGCATTAATGTGTGGCGCGAGGATGCGTTGCGAAGCTGTGAAATGTGTCGACGGGGGTGCGGTGTAGTGGGAGCGGAGTAACGCGAACGCCTGCCTGCCGCTCACCGCGCTGCGCTCACGTCTCACTTTGCTGTCGTAAGCGCTTGTAGTCGTACGCATGTCGTACGGTTGCGTGGCATAATGGACGAAAAATTAATTGATGCCGTTCAAAAGTTTCCGTGTTTGTGGAACACTTTTTTGCCATTTTACAAATGTAATGAAACTAAGGACGCTGCGTGGGAGGAAATAGTCAAAGAAATACAATATAAAGATGGTAAGTAATAATCATGTATTAAAATCAGGTATATTAAAATACAAGTTACAATATTTGGGTATTTATTGTGTGCGATGAATTCGTGACGAAATACGAGTATCTTGCCATGACACTTTTCCTTGATTATTGAAATAAGAGCAGTATTTCTCTCTTACATCATAACTATCACTTGACACGACGACGGAAATGCTAGGAACCGATACAAGAGTACTTGTATTTGTGTTATCAATGCAATCCAAATAATTACTTTGTCTTTCAATTAAAAAATTATGCATTACACATGTGGCTTTTACGATTTTGTCAACCGTTTCCACTCTGCATTCAAAGTCTTTACGATACACATACCACTTTCGTGCCAATACACCGAATGTAGCTTCTACAATGCGACGTGCCCTCGAAAGTCTATAGTTAAATATACGTTTCTGTTGGTCTAACTGGTCCCGCGGATATGGGCGCATGAAATTTTCCATCAAAGGAAAAGCCTCATCTCCAATGAATACAAATGGTACTGGTTCACCTCCTTCATATAATGGTTCAGGTTCTGGAAGATTCAATCTTTTTTCTTTCAAATATTTTCCAAAAACACTATCATCAAATATTCCAGCATCACTAAATCTTCCCATGGATCCCACATCAACCATTATAATCTTTCTCCTAGCGTCAGCTAAGCACATAAGCACTATAGAAAATCTTTGTTTGTAATTAAAAAAAGAGGACCCAGTGTTTGCAGGACACATTATATAAACATGTTTACCGTCTAGAGCCCCCAAACAATTTTTAAACTGCCATAGCTCTTGAAAATCCTTTGCTATTCGCTTCCAGTCGTCTTTGGTAGGTTTTGGAATAACAAGAGGTTGTAAAACAAGCCAAAGAGCATTACAAACTTCTGCCACAATTCTCGACACACTTGCTACTCCAATCCTAAAATTTTCTGCCAATCGTGTGAACGACGAGCCCGTGGATAAATACCTGCAAAAAAAGGAATGTTTATAATAATAGTAAGAAAAATAATTAACAAATAAAAAAGTACTCTTTACCTGTTACTGATTTTTTGCGATCTGTAAGACAACATGCTTGGTATAAAAATGTTATATTCCTAATCATAATTTTCTATTATTTCAGTGAAAAGCGCTAAGTATCGTTGGAAACAACTACGGGATAGCCATCGGGACGCGCTAAAGAGGCAGAAATCTAAAAAAAGCGGACAGGCTACAACCAAAACACGTGAATGGAAATACCAAAAATTGATGGAATTTCTTTTACCGTACATGGCCAACAGAGATAGAGAGTCAAGTTATAAAGAGGATATTTCGTCACCAAATAATGAAAATGACTCTTCGCAAAGCACTCAATATTCATTAAACCAAGATGACTCTTCGCAGAGCACTCAATATTCATTAAACCAAGATGACTCTTCGCAGAGCACTGAACATACACCAAATCAAGCTGACAATCCCAACAATCTTTACGAAATAGCCTCAACTTCAGGCATTTCAACAGATTCGGTCACCCCGTCATCATCAAAGAAGAAAAAAGGCGATGAATTATCAATTTTAATACAAAAACATATGAAAAATCAAGAAGATTTTCGAAAAGAAAGGCAAGAATTAAGAGAACTTTTAAAACCAACGGACTGCGATGATACTGATCATTTTTTTCTTTCAATGGCGAAAACATTTAAAAAATTACCAGATTACATGCAAGTTCCTTTAAAAAGGAAACTTTTTAATATGATTAGCGAAGCCGAAGAATCTTACGTGCTGACGTGGTATAATCAAAATATTGGTTATTCTTCAAGCTCTGGTAGCAGTATAGCAGTAGGTAGTAATATAGCAGGCCAGATGGATTTGCCGCCTCAGCTGGATCCTGAACAACTTGGTTATTCTTCAAGCTCTGGTAGCAGTATAGCAGTAGGTAGTAATATAGCAGGCCAGATGGATTTGCCGCCTCAGCTGGATCCTGAACAACTTGGTTATTCTTCAAGCTCTGGTAGAAATACAAATAAAACAGTGGGCCAGATGGATTCATCTTTCCAACTGGAAGCTGTACAACCAGCATCTCCGGGAACACAACATTCAGACCTACAAACGCCAAATACTTCAAACAAAGTAGGAACAGAGCCTAATTTGCCATGAAAAAGAGGAACTTGTTGTCTACTTATTTTGCAGATTATGATTACTTTTCAATTAATATGTTTAATAAAGACAAAATTGATTCAAACTATTTTACTTACTTTAAACATACCGCCAATTTTTCCTTGGTGCTGATGCATTCTCTGTAGTGAGTGTCTTCTTTCTTGATAATGTTCTCAATCAAATTGTGTAACTCATAAAAGTTACTTCTAGATACTCGATAAGAATTTTCGAATATTTCATCATCAGCCGTATGAAAAAAGGTAAAGAATTCTCCATGTAATCGATGATATTTAATATGGTTACGTATCCAAAACCTGTGTGTTCTTGTATTGCTCAAAATTATAGAACTAATAAACTCCGTATCTTCTGCTTCCATTTCTTCATCACAAATTGTTAAATATAAAAGTATTTTCTTTTTCCAATTATCCATATTATTATCTATTTTGCGCACTTCTACTTCCAACAAACTCCGTCTATGGACTGGCTGGTACAGTATGCGCAAACCTCGCAACACATCTTTCTCAACACACATTCCTCGCACACTTCCCTCGTACACATCCCTCGCACACATCCCTCGCACACATCCCTCGCACACATCCCGCGCTTGTTTTGTATGCGCAAAAATCTAGCTCCGCTGAGCCGTTTCCACCAGAGCTGTGCTGACCGAGGCAAGGTAAATGAAGCGATCCTATTGGTTCTTTACAAACACATCCCTCGCTATGCATCCTCGCACATCTCTGGTGGAAACGCAGCCTTATGCTGCCTTAATGGTAAAGTGAAATTGCCATTGTTGACTCCGCCACCTGAGCCATTGTATTCATTGCTTTGTGGCGAAACACAAGAATCACGCCACTTTCTTGCAAATACTCAAAAATACAATGGTTGTTTCCAGATGACGTCATTTGGGGCAGATATTATCGAAGAACGGGGATTTAATCCGACATTTAAGGTATTTATTTTTGTACTTATATAGAATGTAGTTAAAGAATAACTTACTTTATCTATTGGTACCTATGTAGTATATTTGCTAATTCTGAACTCTACTCTCCCACCGAAAAAAGTGTTTATAACCCAGTTAATACTGTCTGGTTTTTATTTTGTAGATACAAGGACAGATTCATCATCGAATTGGATCATTACTACCTTTCGAAGATACACAGAATAAATTTTTACAAATATATTTCATGGGCAACATGGAAGAACAACTTGATCGACGCCTAGAGATCAATGCAGGAATGAAGCGAGCAATTCTTCAAGACTTGCAGTGTCTGCTTCATGAACATCATGCGTTTGTCAGGTTGTTTAAGAGTGCTTTAGAGCGCATGCCAAGTGATGACTATAAAGTTGTTATCAAAGCAGATAAACGACCATCGTTCGACCGTGTTCCAGTGTGTCATTATAAAACGTGGTATAACAAAAACGAATCGGATATGGAATAACAAAACGTAAATGACAGCTAAACGTAATGTCATCTATGGTTAAGTATCGTTAAAAATTTGACATAGGTAGTCCACGTCATAATTGTTTATAAAACAGTAATACAGACTTTTCTATTTATTTTCCGAGTGGAAGAAAATGCAAAAAATTGTAAGTACCTACTGATCATACACTTAGTTATAATTACACTTAGGTATTTCATCATCATCTCATTCTTTTACATACATATATAATCACGCCCAATCCCTTATGGGTTAGGCAGAGCTCTATAGATTCCATTCTTTTATTTGTAAGTAATTTTGTAACTCTTATTTTATTGTTTGTTTCAGCCCGGAAATACTTTTTTAATCAATAAAAGAGGCAAATATTGCCCAAATTGTGGGAAATATTCCGTGCGTCACCGAAGTGGTAAGTAAAAAAGGTAAGTACAAAAAAATGTGAAAGCTCGAGCTCCTTCGTCAGGCAAAGCATTGCCTGACGAAGGAGCTCGAGCTTTCATAATGCTTTATTATTTTCAGATAAATGCAATATTTGCAATAAAACGTGGGATAAAATGGAAAGATGCTTCGAGTGCGAAAGCATATTAGGGCCAAAATATAATTATTGTGAGCTGTGTGGATCGGAGACAAGGCGTTTTAAACGCATACAGCGCGCCAAAAACCTCTCTTTATGTGCAAAACGGTGCAAACCTGCTGAAGCTGACAATTCTGATCGCCCAAAATCACCAGATATTGTAGAAGAATTTGATATTAACGAAAGTGACATATCTCTCATCGAGGAAACGATGATGAGCGCCAATAGCGGGACTGAAGAGACAATAATACTGAAAGATGACGAGCAGGTGCTTAACTGAAGATTGCAACCTATGCACCAAAGTACATATATAATAAGAATCATTAAAATATTTTATTCATTTAATTTGTTTTTCTAATAAAGAATTGAACTAAATAGAAAAAAAATCTGCTTATTTATTGCCTCTAAGGCGGAACAAAGTTCACCGGGTCAGCTAGTATATAGATAAATGTACAAACAGTATAGGATAGGCGATAGACCCGTTCTCCCAACGGTAACGCCCGGAGAGGGGGCCTAAACGCAAAACGGCCCCTGATTGGCTAATAAAGCTCGATGCCCATTGGTCCACCAATCAGGGACCAGATAATTACTGTTAAATTTTGTATAAATATAGTGACGCTCGAGTGTAAAACCATTCCGAGCGGTTCAGTCAAGCGAACGAGAACAAAAAGAAGAAAAAGTGAAGAATAGTAAATAAAGAAACTAGAAACCAGTCAAGTCGGCAGTTTTACTTTAGGATTTCGAGTCAGCGTCCTACCCACCCACAATACTGGTGCTGATATTTATTACGCACCACGAGTAATAGCATTCAATGACATAAAAGCGCTTTCGCGCTAGTAAATAACGCTGGAGTTCACGTCGGTCGACAGCCATGAACCACCTGAAGTGGTATTCAATGTGCACATTCTGGTGCTGATATTTATTACGCACCACGAGTAATAGCATTCAATGACATAAAAGCGCTTTCGCGCGAGTAAATAACGCTGGAGTTCACATCGACAGCCATGAACCACCTGAAGTGGTATTCAATTTGCACATTCTGGTGCTGATAATTGTTACGCACCACGAATATTACCATTCAATGACATAAAAGCGCTTTCGCGCTAGTAAATAACGCTGGAGTTCACATCGACAGCCATGAACCACCTGAAGTGGTATTCAATTTGCACATTCTGGTGCTGATAATTGTTACGCACCACGAATATTACCATTCAATGACATAAAAGCGCTTTCACGCTAGTAAATAACGCTGGAGTTCACATCGACAGCCATGAACCACCTGAAGTGGTATTCAATTTGCACATTCTGGTGCTGATAATTGTTACGCACCACGAATATTACCATTCAATGACATAAAAGCGCTTTCACGCTAGTAAATAACGCTGGAGTTCACATCGACAGCCATGAACCACCTGAAGTGGTATTCAATTTGCACATTCTGGTGCTGATAATTGTTACGCACCACGAATATTACCATTCAATGACATAAAAGCGCTTTCGCGCGAGTAAATAACGCTGGAGTTCACATCGACAGCCATGAACCACCTGAAGTGGTATTCAATTTGCACATTCTGGTGCTGATAATTGTTACGCACCACGAATATTACCATTCAATGACATAAAAGCGCTTTCGCGCGAGTAAATAAGGCTGGAGTTCACATCGACAGCCATGAACCACCTGAAGTGGTATTCAATTTGCACATTCTGGTGCTGATAATTGTTACGCACCACGAATATTACCATTCAATGACATAAAAGCGCTTTCGCGCTAGTAAATAACGCTGGAGTTCACGTCGGTCGACAGCCATGAACCACCTGAAGTGGTATTCAATTTGCACATTCTGGTGCTGATAATTGTTACGCACCACGAATATTACCATTCAATGACATAAAAGCGCTTTTGCGCGAGTAAATAACGCTGGAGTTCACATCGACAGCCATGAACCACCTGAAGTGGTATTCAATTTGCACATTCTGGTGCTGATAATTGTTACGCACCACGAATATTACCATTCAATGACATAAAAGCGCTTTCGCGCTAGTAAATAACGCTGGAGTTCACGTCGGTCGACAGCCATGAACCACCTGAAGTGGTATTCAATTTGCACATTCTGGTGCTGATATTTATTACGCACCACGAATATTACCATTCAATGACATAAAAGCGCTTTCGCGCGAGTAAATAACGCTGGAGTTCACATCGACAGCCATGAACCACCTGAAGTGGTATTCAATTTGCACATTCTGGTGCTGATAATTGTTACGCACCACGAATATTACCATTCAATGACATAAAAGCGCTTTCGCGCGAGTAAATAAGGCTGGAGTTCACATCGACAGCCATGAACCACCTGAAGTGGTATTCAATTTGCACATTCTGGTGCTGATAATTGTTACGCACCACGAATATTACCATTCAATGACATAAAAGCGCTTTCGCGCGAGTAAATAAGGCTGGAGTTCACATCGACAGCCATGAACCACCTGAAGTGGTATTCAATTTGCACATTCTGGTGCTGATAATTGTTACGCACCACGAATATTACCATTCAATGACATAAAAGCGCTTTCGCGCTAGTAAATAACGCTGGAGTTCACGTCGGTCGACAGCCATGAACCACCTGAAGTGGTATTCAATTTGCACATTCTGGTGCTGATAATTGTTACGCACCACGAATATTACCATTCAATGACATAAAAGCGCTTTCGCGCGAGTAAATAAGGCTGGAGTTCACATCGACAGCCATGAACCACCTGAAGTGGTATTCAATTTGCACATTCTGGTGCTGATAATTGTTACGCACCACGAATATTACCATTCAATGACATAAAAGCGCTTTCGCGCTAGTAAATAACGCTGGAGTTCACGTCGGTCGACAGCCATGAACCACCTGAAGTGGTATTCAATTTGCACATTCTGGTGCTGATAATTGTTACGCACCACGAATATTACCATTCAATGACATAAAAGCGCTTTCGCGCGAGTAAATAACGCTGGAGTTCACATCGACAGCCATGAACCACCTGAAGTGGTATTCAATTTGCACATTCTGGTGCTGATAATTGTTACGCACCACGAATATTACCATTCAATGACATAAAAGCGCTTTCGCGCTAGTAAATAACGCTGGAGTTCACGTCGGTCGACAGCCATGAACCACCTGAAGTGGTATTCAATTTGCACATTCTGGTGCTGATAATTGTTACGCACCACGAATATTACCATTCAATGACATAAAAGCGCTTTCGCGCGAGTAAATAAGGCTGGAGTTCACATCGACAGCCATGAACCACCTGAAGTGGTATTCAATTTGCACATTCTGGTGCTGATAATTGTTACGCACCACGAATATTACCATTCAATGACATAAAAGCGCTTTCGCGCTAGTAAATAACGCTGGAGTTCACGTCGGTCGACAGCCATGAACCACCTGAAGTGGTATTCAATTTGCACATTCTGGTGCTGATAATTGTTACGCACCACGAATATTACCATTCAATGACATAAAAGCGCTTTCGCGCGAGTAAATAACGCTGGAGTTCACATCGACAGCCATGAACCACCTGAAGTGGTATTCAATTTGCACATTCTGGTGCTGATAATTGTTACGCACCACGAATATTACCATTCAATGACATAAAAGCGCTTTCGCGCTAGTAAATAACGCTGGAGTTCACGTCGGTCGACAGCCATGAACCACCTGAAGTGGTATTCAATTTGCACATTCTGGTGCTGATATTTATTACGCACCACGAATATTACCATTCAATGACATAAAAGCGCTTTCGCGCGAGTAAATAACGCTGGAGTTCACATCGACAGCCATGAACCACCTGAAGTGGTATTCAATTTGCACATTCTGGTGCTGATAATTGTTACGCACCACGAATATTACCATTCAATGACATAAAAGCGCTTTCGCGCGAGTAAATAAGGCTGGAGTTCACATCGACAGCCATGAACCACCTGAAGTGGTATTCAATTTGCACATTCTGGTGCTGATAATTGTTACGCACCACGAATATTACCATTCAATGACATAAAAGCGCTTTCGCGCGAGTAAATAAGGCTGGAGTTCACATCGACAGCCATGAACCACCTGAAGTGGTATTCAATTTGCACATTCTGGTGCTGATAATTGTTACGCACCACGAATATTACCATTCAATGACATAAAAGCGCTTTCGCGCTAGTAAATAACGCTGGAGTTCACGTCGGTCGACAGCCATGAACCACCTGAAGTGGTATTCAATTTGCACATTCTGGTGCTGATAATTGTTACGCACCACGAATATTACCATTCAATGACATAAAAGCGCTTTCGCGCGAGTAAATAAGGCTGGAGTTCACATCGACAGCCATGAACCACCTGAAGTGGTATTCAATTTGCACATTCTGGTGCTGATAATTGTTACGCACCACGAATATTACCATTCAATGACATAAAAGCGCTTTCGCGCGAGTAAATAAGGCTGGAGTTCACATCGACAGCCATGAACCACCTGAAGTGGTATTCAATTTGCACATTCTGGTGCTGATAATTGTTACGCACCACGAATATTACCATTCAATGACATAAAAGCGCTTTCGCGCGAGTAAATAAGGCTGGAGTTCACATCGACAGCCATGAACCACCTGAAGTGGTATTCAATTTGCACATTCTGGTGCTGATAATTGTTACGCACCACGAATATTACCATTCAATGACATAAAAGCGCTTTCGCGCTAGTAAATAACGCTGGAGTTCACGTCGGTCGACAGCCATGAACCACCTGAAGTGGTATTCAATTTGCACATTCTGGTGCTGATAATTGTTACGCACCACGAATATTACCATTCAATGACATAAAAGCGCTTTCGCGCGAGTAAATAAGGCTGGAGTTCACATCGACAGCCATGAACCACCTGAAGTGGTATTCAATTTGCACATTCTGGTGCTGATAATTGTTACGCACCACGAATATTACCATTCAATGACATAAAAGCGCTTTCGCGCTAGTAAATAACGCTGGAGTTCACGTCGGTCGACAGCCATGAACCACCTGAAGTGGTATTCAATTTGCACATTCTGGTGCTGATAATTGTTACGCACCACGAATATTACCATTCAATGACATAAAAGCGCTTTCGCGCGAGTAAATAACGCTGGAGTTCACATCGACAGCCATGAACCACCTGAAGTGGTATTCAATTTGCACATTCTGGTGCTGATAATTGTTACGCACCACGAATATTACCATTCAATGACATAAAAGCGCTTTCGCGCTAGTAAATAACGCTGGAGTTCACGTCGGTCGACAGCCATGAACCACCTGAAGTGGTATTCAATTTGCACATTCTGGTGCTGATAATTGTTACGCACCACGAATATTACCATTCAATGACATAAAAGCGCTTTCGCGCGAGTAAATAAGGCTGGAGTTCACATCGACAGCCATGAACCACCTGAAGTGGTATTCAATTTGCACATTCTGGTGCTGATAATTGTTACGCACCACGAATATTACCATTCAATGACATAAAAGCGCTTTCGCGCGAGTAAATAAGGCTGGAGTTCACATCGACAGCCATGAACCACCTGAAGTGGTATTCAATTTGCACATTCTGGTGCTGATAATTGTTACGCACCACGAATATTACCATTCAATGACATAAAAGCGCTTTCGCGCTAGTAAATAACGCTGGAGTTCACGTCGGTCGACAGCCATGAACCACCTGAAGTGGTATTCAATTTGCACATTCTGGTGCTGATAATTGTTACGCACCACGAATATTACCATTCAATGACATAAAAGCGCTTTCGCGCGAGTAAATAACGCTGGAGTTCACATCGACAGCCATGAACCACCTGAAGTGGTATTCAATTTGCACATTCTGGTGCTGATAATTGTTACGCACCACGAATATTACCATTCAATGACATAAAAGCGCTTTCGCGCTAGTAAATAACGCTGGAGTTCACGTCGGTCGACAGCCATGAACCACCTGAAGTGGTATTCAATTTGCACATTCTGGTGCTGATAATTGTTACGCACCACGAATATTACCATTCAATGACATAAAAGCGCTTTCGCGCGAGTAAATAACGCTGGAGTTCACATCGACAGCCATGAACCACCTGAAGTGGTATTCAATTTGCACATTCTGGTGCTGATAATTGTTACGCACCACGAATATTACCATTCAATGACATAAAAGCGCTTTCGCGCTAGTAAATAACGCTGGAGTTCACATCGACAGCCATGAACCACCTGAAGTGGTATTCAATTTGCACATTCTGGTGCTGATAATTGTTACGCACCACGAATATTACCATTCAATGACATAAAAGCGCTTTCGCGCGAGTAAATAAGGCTGGAGTTCACATCGACAGCCATGAACCACCTGAAGTGGTATTCAATTTGCACATTCTGGTGCTGATAATTGTTACGCACCACGAATATTACCATTCAATGACATAAAAGCGCTTTCGCGCGAGTAAATAAGGCTAGAGTTCTCGTTGATAGCCATGAACCATCTGAAGTTATTACAAATCCACAGGTCGTGTTTACGTTCCATGCGTAAACACTACATACATAGTTTTTTCTACTGGTTATAATTCTAGACAGGGTCGTCAAGAGTCACGTCCAAACATTACATTTGGCACATGCCCATATTATCATACCATACGACGTATAGAATGATAATGTGGGCATGTGCCGTATGGCATACGTGATAGGCTTGCAATGGTTTCCTTCACGATGTTTTTCATTTCAATAATCGTGCAATTAGCATAATACAGTACCATGACACCTAATTTGTAAGTTATTATTATTGCATGTATCACTGTACTGCCGTGATTTATAAAAAGGCGACCATCTGACAAATTGCTGATTTTGAGTTACCTATACTGGCGTGATCAGGAAAAAATGGCGCGTCGACGTATCAAGCCCATTTTTTTCTATCTTTATTAGTTACAGAGATATTTTTTTCATGAAAGGCAGTTTTTAGCCATTGATTAGGTGTAAAATTCGTTAAAAGGCCATCTTTTAACATTAATTCACTAAAAGGCGATGAAACGTCCCGTGACTGCAGAGAAACACAAAAATATCCTGACAAAAATTTCTAAAAAAGCGATTCTGAACTAAACGACCTATTTTGAATTTATTTCTATAATATTACCCTTATCAAAATTTATTAGAAGGCGACCATTGCTAAAAAATTATTTAAAAGGCGACCATGTGCCAAAAGTCGCTTTCTAAATGATTATCAAACACTTTTTATTTAAATGAATAATCCAAAAAAACAAGTAAAGATGGCATCCAAAAGATCACGTTAATATTTATGTGCTCTTTCGGATATAATAAGGCGATCATCCCACAATAATCCACTAGAAGGCGATTAAGTTATCTCGCGCTAGTACATTTTTGAATGAAATCAAAGTGCCAGTGCGCCGGCGGACGCCAGCCGGGACGGGTGGAGGCAGGGGCTACCGCCCAAATAATCTTCGTTCGCGCCAAAATTGACCGAGCGCACTAAATTCGAGGTGAGTTGGTTGATATATTGCTGTATTAGTAGTTACTAATGCAAGTTTTGTTTATTTTTAGCTCCGGCTGACTGATTTTTATATTACTGTATCTCCTTTCACAGTTTCAAATTATACGTCAAGATGTCGCTACACTAAGTGTAGGTAAACTGCCCCGATTTCTTTGACGGCGCTACTAAATCGTATTTGGTAAGCAACACTTTATTTAATTATAATATACTGTTGGGCAGGCCTTGGTTGAATAAGTATAAGAATTGATTTGATTAGGTATTAATTCAATACCTATTCTTACAGAAAATCAAGATGATGTCTAAAACGCGATCAAAAAAGTTAATTGACTTGTGTAATGGAGGAGGAAATGTTATGAGGAATTCGGATGAAACACAAAGTATATTGGATCGTCGATCTTATTTACCCCTAAAAGAAGATATTGAAATCATACCTGAAGTGGAAAGTCACCAAAAGTGCGTCGACAAACCCATCAATACAAACATAGATATGTCCAAAGAACCTAATATATGGACAAGATATTACTCATTAACTCAGCCTATATTTCATACTTTTAATGAACACGGTTCCCACATGAGTATAGATGAACTCAATAATATCACAAGTAAGTTCACAGAACTTTCAAAATCTACGAAGAGCCCAGAATCCTCTCTCCACTCGGGACCCTTGACCAGCCTGAAACTCTCATCCAGCCCGGCACCCCAGAGCCCAAGGCGCTCGGAACCTTCAAATAGTCTCGAAGAGCTATCTCCAAACCAGGTACTTTCGACAAACTTAAAACCCTCATCCAGCCGGGCACTCCCAAAAAATCCGCGGCCCTCTCCGCGCTCGGATTCTTTAAAAAGGCTGGAACCCCGACCTGGTCCTTCAAAACAATCAGCCTTGTCATCGCCACCGGAATCTTCAACTCGTTTACGCAAAAGTCACCTTCACTGTTTTGAGAATACATTTTCATCTGATGAAAATGACAATGATTATGGATCAGATGATTCAGTGAAGGATAAAACCTATGATCCATGCGCAAAAACAAAACGCTACTGTGGGCAACCATTTGCTATCACTGATTTAGTTTCCTCGCAGTCAGATCAAGTTGACCAAACGCCAGCCATCGACACAGACATCACTTTGGCTGAAGACGACATGGAGTTATTGGCTATTTCACCAGAACGTGAAAATTCAGTCATCGACGCGCCTGATGTTCATTCTTCAGTCTCACCTACGCTATTAGCAGCTATCCAAACGAATAACAGAAAAAAATTAAAGTATTGTGTCAAACCGGGATGTGGCGAGAAATGTCAAAAAAAATGTTCAACCAAGATCGACGACGATCATCGGGAACATCTTAATAAACATTACTGGAGCTTAAATTGGAACGAGCGGCGAGTATTTATGCAAAGTAATACAGCTACTGCAATACCCAAAAGGTTAACAACGAAAGAGCCGAAAATTACTAAACGTCTGTCGTTCTCGTTGAAAAATAGTCTTCATGAGAAAGTGGAAGTCTGCAAAACGTTCTTTTTGACGACGCTAGGCTTTCATAAATATAATGATAAAGTCTTGTACAACTCTATTCAAAAGCCTAACATCGACAAACGGGGCAAACATGTCAAAATTCCGAAAATAGATCGTACTATTTTAGATACACACATAGACTCATTTAATCCTCAAATTTCACATTACCGAAGAGAACACGCTCCCGAACGTAAGTACTTGCCCAGTGATTTAACAATCAGAATCATGTTTGAAGATTTTCAGCAGAAGAATCCGGATATAAAGTTTAAGTATGATTTGTACAGAAAACATTTAAAGAGTCGCAAAATTTCTTTCACTCAGCTGGGGAATGAGGAATGTGAAATGTGTGAAGCGTTTAAAATACATTGTAGCTTCATTGGCCATGACGTTGACAATATGCCATCGGATTGCGATATATGCTCAAACCATATAAACCATCGCAGAAGATATACTGCAGCTCGTAAGCTATACAGCGAACACAAAACCATTCAAAACAACACAGATACTGTATATTTTAGCACTGATCTAGAAAAAGTTATAATGCTACCCAGACTAGATACATTCAAAAGAGTTTTGTTCTGTCAACGATTAACTGCGTACAATCAAACGTTTGCTCCTTTGGGACCAAAATCTCAACACGATACCTTTGCAGTTTTGTGGCACGATGCAATCGCTGGTAGGAAACAGGAAGACATAATGAGCTGTTTTTACGAATTCATTTTGCGTCTTCGAGATACTAAATACATATTCATCTGGATGGACAACTGCACTGGACAAAATAAGAACTGGTTACTATTTTCCCTCATGATTTACCTTGTTAATTCAAAACTTATATGTGCTGAAACAATAACCTTTCATTACTTTGAACCTGGTCACACTTTTATGAGTTGTGACCACTTCCACCATCAGGTCGAGCTGTCCATGAAGAAGATGGCCAAGATTTATGATTTTGTCGATTTCTGTACGGCAGTTTCGGAGGCAAATTCTAAAAGAGTTACTGTAAAAGAAATGTCTTCAACCAACTTTTTGGATATTGAAGATCATGTTTCTAAAAGACGTATTCAAATTTGTAGCCCCAGAGCATACATCAGTAATATGACCAAAGTATATTTCCAAAGAGGGTCATATGACCTTCACTATGAAAATGACTATGACGGGAAAGAAATGTCACTATGCTTTTTAAAAGATTCTTTCTTGAAAAATCTGAGCCTTGTGTCTTTTTTTAAATTTCGTGAAAACCCTAAAGGTATTTCAAAAGACAGAAAAACGAACCTTATTTCAAAGCTTGGTACTATAATGCCTCCACATAAGTTATACTTTTGGGAGAATTTACCTGAATCTGAAGATTATTAGATTCCATCTCAAGACGGATGACTGATGATCAATTAGTAATTATGAGACTGATTGCAATTAAAGCATGCTGTGAATTGTTAATTCTGTAATTTTTATAATTAAACCTCTAACTATAAATCACGTTCAACGTAAACGTGATTTATAGTTAGAGGTAAATTTATAGATTTATAGGTAAGGTTACAAAATATCAGTGACTATTATGTTTAAGTACATTATAATATATCAGTACCTAGGTACTACTTTTCCTATTTTAAAAAAAACTGTTGATCTCTTGTTGAAGTGCCTGTTAACTAAGTTAACCAAGTTTTAAATGCTATTAAAGTATTTGTGATTCATAGGTTTAAGTTAAACGTGCGTGATCCATAGCTATAAAAAAAATATAAATAAGTAACTCTAATTTAGTACAATTTAACGTATAAGTACTATTTTATTTACCTTAGAACTCTCTTATAGGTTAGGTCTAAGTTAAAAGTGCGTGATCCATAGCTATAAAAAAATATAAATATCTAAGTGACTCTAATTTAGTACAATTTAATGTATAAGTACTATTTTATCCACCTTAGAACTCTCTCATAGAGTTATTAACCATATTAATAACAAATAAATGTGTCATTTTAATACCTTACATTATAATTTATAGTGATTTTTGTCATGTGAACAAATAAAAGTCTGATTTTCTAAACATTCGTTGTCTGATTTGAAACCCAATCTGCCGTTTTGCAAGCATTCTGACTCAAATAAGATATGCGATAATTTCCTAAAAAGCAGTTATCAGCTAGTGACAATTTCGGGTCGCCTTTTTATATATTTTCTTCCTATGCTTTATCAAAGGTAATAACGTTTTAAAAAGCGGTCTCAGCAAATAATTTTTTACAAGGCAACCTTTGGACGTTTACAGCTTTATAAGCATTTTTTTACAAAGGGCTTTTCTAGTATAAAATTACTTAAAAGGCAGCTTAGTTAAATAACTGCTTTTTAAGGAATTATAACTAAAAGATGTTCGGCTTGAAAAATTTTAAATAAAAAAATAACGCGTATAATCCATTAGAAGACAGTTTCGGGACTCAAACTGTCTTTATATGAATTATTAAGAATTATAAATTTAAATAAAAAATTCGGAAAATTATTATTATTTAAATATTTCTGAAAATATAAAGTATTTTTATTATGTTTGTACACAATATGGTAGAATTCATGGTGTTCTACCGGAAAAAGTCACTATCTCAGGCATATCTCTTCCACAAGTTGACTAAATGTGAAAAACCCGGAATGAAGACTGCTTTTGCGTTTTTCTCGAAAGTCACTAGTTGTAGATGGTCGCCTTTTAAAAACTCACGGCAGTGTAACAGGTAGACCTTAACAAATAAAATAAAAAATTAAATAGGACAAGAGCGCTTTCACGCAAGTATATATGTATATATATACAGTCGTGGTCAACTAATTAGGGACACTCTTTGGTTAAACCGAATTGTGAATTTATTTTTTATTTTCCAACGAGTCTAAACCATATTCCATATCTCTTACATGTAAGTATAATTAGTCATTTATGTGCCCGATTATACAAACAATAACAACTTCTTAAACATTAAACCTCTTTACAGTATAGCTGATAGATTATCGTAGTGCTATTTGTTCAAATAATGCTGGCTGGCCATTTAATTAGGGACACTGAGATATTGCGTTCTATTTTCAAAATTTGAATCTCAATACTTTTTTACTTCTTCTCTTATTGTTTCGTGGTAGTTTTGGCGGCAATCCCGATATTTATTTTAAGTTTTGAAAAATATTTTGAAGAAAAATGGGTAAAAATAAAAGTTGCGATCCAACACTACGAAAAATTATCATGAAGTTTGTTGTCGAGCATGGTTGGCCATACCGAAGGATAGCAGAACATTTAAATTGTTCAAAAACTATGTTATACAATGCAGTGCAACATGTCAGACGCAATAACACAGATTTAAATGTGCCCAGAACAAAAAGATCGAGAAAAACAACTCCGCAAGAAGATAGAATGATAACCAGGTTAGCTAAGAAAGATCCGTTTCTAGGCTCTATTTTAATTAAACACGAAGTGTTTGGGACAGACGAAAGAGCTGGTGTCTCAGCGAGGACCGTTCGACGACGTCTGGTAGAAGCAGGGTTGTTCGGAAGAGTGGCTCGCAAAGTACCGTTGTTGAAGAAAGAACATAGAAATGCTCGTTTGGCGTTTGCACGTAAATATGGACATTGGACCTACGCCCAATGGCAACATGTATTATTCTCTGACGAGACCAAGGTTAATTTGATTTCTTCAGATGGAAGGCAATACGTACGGCGTCCAGTAAAAGCGGAAATGAATCCAAGATTCACAAAAAAGCAGGTGAAACATGGCGGTGGAAACATTAAAATGTGGGGTTCATTTTCTGGACGTGGAGTGGGACCTGTGAGGAAAGTTCAGGGTAACTTAGACCAACATCAATACAAGGCAATATTGGAGGAAACGATGCTTCCCTATGCTGAGGAGCATCTCCCTATTATATGGACGTTTCAGCATGATAACGACCCGAAACATACCGCCCGTTCAGTCAAGTCGTTTCTTACCAGTCAGTTAGTATCGGTGCTAGATTGGCCAGCAAATAGCCCGGACCTTAACCCAATCGAGCACCTTTGGCACGAAATCAAGAAAAAAGTAGCCACTTATCGTACCACAACTTTAGATGAACTTAATGAAGCTTTTTGTGAGGCATGGGCAAACATTCCTGTCGAAACATGCCAGAAACTGATAATGTCTATGCCACATCGGTGTCAAGCGGTAATTACTAACAAAGGTTTTGCTACTGGGTACTGATTTTACACGTAATAAAATGGAGCTGTTAAAGATATTATAATACTGCAGATTATTAGTTTTGTTTAACTCTATTTTTCATTATAGTTTACTGTCCTTAATTAAATGTCCAGCTACAGAATTATACCTTAAAATTGAAAACATGTTCAACCTTTGATATTAAATACTTTTTTCTATTTATTTATTCTTTTATTTACAGCCATTTAAAGCATAATAATCGGACCAAATTATGCAAATAATAGTTACTGAGAAATCAATAGGGTTTTATATTTGTATGTACATAACCGGTTATTGTTCTTCACTATCTTGCATGTCCCTAATTAGTTGACCACGACTGTATATATATATATGACTTGAGTTTTCGCCAACAGCAAACCTCCTGAAGTGACATGATGTAGTGTCCAGTGAAATCCTCAATTATTCTTCTTCCTCTTGACCTTATCCTACTTAATGTGGGGTGACCGTATCCGTCAGCACAACATGTACACATACATATTGTTAGAAAATGGATTTGGCATGGGGTGTTTCAAAACCGGCCACCTTGCTGGTCAGCCAAATCCTCAATTGCAGGGTTTCAACAGGGTTTAAAGTTCACCCAAGTGCCCACAATTTCCAATACTCAAGTCACCTCATTTTGCATCCAGTCGTCAACCATTCTCAAGATCTCTTGGCTGGTGCACTGAGTATCTTCATGTCTCGTGCATCCTTACCTCTCTGTGCCGTGTTTGCCAAGGTTTTTGGTTTGATTGTCGTTTTGTGCCGAGGCCGGTCAGTCCTCACATTTAACTGATCACTTCTGAGTTCTGTTCTATATTCTTCTTTTACTGTGCGGATTTACAACGGTTGGTAGTATTTTCCATTCTGCAATAAATTGAGAATTTTAATGATTTTAAATAAAATACCCCACATGGTACGTAACTTAACATCAGTTTCACTGATTTTCTTGCCCTTCTCCCCCTTCATGTGGGGTCGGCACAACATGTAGATAAAAACCGGCCAAGCGCTTGTCGGCCCACGCGCAATGTAGAGTTCCGTAGTTTAACGTCTAACTATTTTAACGGCGGTTTAAAAGCAAACAACGTTATATAAATAATGTTCATTAAAATTTATATTTTAATCGACTATTAGTAGGTACTATTATTTGTAAACTTGTAGGTAAAGCCTATCTAGCCGTGATCAATTTATTTTTAACTTGATATTATTCAGTTGCGCGCATCACTCCGCACTGCGGAGTCCGCAGCGAGTGCACGTATTGCGTTAGGCTTGTTTCTTTTCGCGGCGTTTATTTTCCGATCTACCCTCAATTGTGCGGAGCGGAATAGACGAGGTCTCCGGGCTTCGATCCAAAGTCGAGAACGATATGAATGTAGAAGAAGTTCATGGAAATCATTTAGTTTGTGAATTGGAGGAGTTTAACATGCATGAGATGTCAGTTTATAAAAATCAGAGTGTTGAGATCTTGAGTGGTGCTAGGTCAAAAAGAAAGAGAGGAAAGCGAAGTCGAGTGATAGTGATGAACGTGATGTCGATAATGATGAAGATGGCTTCACATTGGTGCAGAAAAATGCCAAAAAACCGAAGAAAATCACAGTCAATAATAACAGATTTGGAGCTTATAATACACCGAAGGCCAATAACTTTAGAAGAAATAACAAAAGCAGTACCGAGGAAATGAACTCAATTGAGGTTTATCTGTCATCAACTCAAGTGTTGCCAAAGCAGATAGGTCTAGCAAAGCTTTTGAAATCAGAATGTATACCTAATATTACAGAAATAAGGTACAAAGCCCCATACAAAGTATACATGAAATTTGAAGCTAGCTAGGAAAACTACTGAATAATGGCAAGTTTATGGAGCTTGGTTTTAAAGCTCGACTTACTAATGAAGTAACAATGACCTATGGCTTGGTTAGATACATAGAAGTACAAGAAGAATTGTTGAAATCTTTCAGTGGTGAATTTGAAATACTATCTGTGAAAAGATTAAAACGAATGAATGAGAATAGTGTATGGAGGGATAGTGAAATGGTTCGTTTCTGCTTTAAAAGCTCTATTTAACCACAATACATATATGGGTATGACTGCCGTTTCAAAGTTGAGCCTTACACCTTCCCGGTTAATCAATGCTCGGTTTGTTGGAAGTTTGGCCACATAGCTCGAATGTGTCCATCATCTAAAAAGTGCTGCGGAGAACATGAAAATTGTGAAACTACAAAGTACAGATGTATTAATTGTAAAGGAGATCATATATGGCATTTGAGAAAATATGTCCTCTTTACTTGAAGGAGAGAGAAATTAGACAAATAATGTGTGAACAAAATTGTACTTACAAGCATACTCAAGTTTTATGGAAAAACAATAACATAAAAAGCATGGATGGACAGCTGACAGGCGCACATCAGAAAGAAGAGAATCCCAGGAGGTATCTTCAGCTTAAGTATTGACCGAACCGATCATCCATAATGATATGTCAGAAGGCTATGATGTGGAAGTGGACAGTGAAGAAGAGAGCAGAATGATAGGAGCAGTCAATAAACAAAAGAAAAACAAGAAGAAAAAGATAAAAACCCAAGAAATAAGTAGTGAAACTAAAACTCAGTCATCGGAGAAAAAGGAAAAATCATACAGAGATGCTACAGCACATGGAAGTGAAACTTTAAAGATGAAGAAGAAAGAAGACAAGGTCGAGCAGACACGTGAGAAGAGGCAAGGACAGGAGCAGACTCAAGATAAAGATATATATTATAATAGTTATAGAAAATAGTTATATATTTAATAATCTGAAAAAATATTTTTCTCAAGAGACAGTTTAGATTTAGAAGAAAAAGTTAAATTAACTATGAATTTCTTGGTAGAGGAGTTAATGATTTTCTTTATTGGGGCTGTCGTGGCGCAATATCCATTGATGCAATGGATATATAACTATGAAAAATCTATATGCACATTAAAAACACGTGAGGACACCAGTTAATCCTAATAATAACTATAGATTTTGACACGGGTCTTTATCACGTAATTACCTTTAAGGCGAGTAATAAATGTTTATGATGAATGCAGAATCGTTTTTTCTCAATAACCGCAAAACATACAGTTTTGTTTTTCATGACAAAGATAACTTAAGGACATAATCTAGATAAATTACAGACAGAAACACGATTGGTGAAACTTTTCTCGATAGATTTATTTTCCAAAGTTGGCTCTTCAAAAACACGAGTTTCTACGAGTTTAACGAAACTAGTGTTTTTGAACACTAGTTTAGTTTTTAATCAAAGTTATGAATAGCTAAACAGTTCATTTTTATATAATTCGTTAGATAATCTTACTAGCTAAGTAAATTACAGACAGTTTCTTTTTAAATTAGATGGTTTTCGAGATAATGCAGTTTTATCTCATTTTTTCTTATCCGGGTAGAGTTAGCCCATACAAAACGTCAAAAATTTCACTTATCACCTTAATTTACTTTCCCGACGTTTCGGCTATGCTATTTTACAATAGCCATGGCCGCAACCATGGCTATTGTAACATAGCAAGTAGCAGTATATTAAAGGTAATTACGTGATAAAGACCCGTGTCAAAATCTTTAGTTATGTCTACTAATCAAGATAGTTTGAAAAATAATAAATCCTAATAATATTTTAAATGCGAAAGTTTGTGATAAGGCTGCTTTGTTTGTTCCCTAATCAAAAATAAACGATAAAACGGATTAAGATGAAATTTGCTGTAGTATGTAGATAAAAAATCAGAATAAATAAAGGGGGAACTTATAATCCCAAAAACAACCCCTTTAAGATAAAAAAAACTCAAAAAGGATGATTTTGGTATAGATGGCGCTGACTTGCAAAAAAATGTGCAAAATGTGGGCATGGGCCAAATGTAAACGCTTTTTTTTTCAGTATGTCTACCGTACTTGGGGACTACAGTCAGTATTAAAGTATTTAATTTATATACCTCAATTTTCCTCAAGTTTTACCCCATCCCTCAGGAACTGCAGGGGTGATGTGGGCAGGTGATGTGGCACACTGCTGTCTGCTGTGTGCTGTGTGCACGTCTGTTTCACTTTCCACATATTGTGGTTGAAAGTGCTTCGGATGTTCACCCATCATCTTTCATGGAACGAGCTGAAATGAAAATGAAATTATATATGACCACAAGTACCTACATCCCCAATCCCCAAATACAGTAGACACCCTCACAGCTCATTAGGCGCTCGGATCCTCAGAAGATGTCTAATGGTTTTGCAGTTAAGAGGTTGCAAGTCTGTTGTCGCTTACAAGAATACTAACTGGTTTTCTCACAATGTTTTCCTTCACCGTTGGAAGCATGTGTGAATGCGCCTATAAATTTTTTTATATACTCATTATATTATACTGAAATATCATTTTTTATTTATAAGATAGCCATGGACACCAAAATGAGGCCCCTGACTACCCCCACTAGACATCTTCAAAGGATCTAAGCGTCTGGAGATCTGAGAGGATGTCTACCGTACTTGGGGATTACAGTCGTGTAAAAAGTAAAATACCTTAATTGGTAGGTAATGGTAAGAATCCCTAATGCCTGAGATACATGAGGCTAATTTTTCAAGCTAGGATAACAAGATAGTGATATTAAGCTAGCAATCTATTAACTTTGGCTAGTAGCAAATAGAACTAGCTTAGAAATAATTAAGAAATAAAATATTAGTGGTCTTTACACACAACGCCATCATAGCCCTAAGCTAAGCATGTGATATGGGAACTAGAACTAATAGAATACTTATTACTATGGGATCTAGAACTGATAGAATATGCAAATACTATTATTTGTAAATACATACACAAGATACAATATACCTAACACCCAGACACAGAATAAACATTTGTGTGATGAACATGGATCTAATCTAACACAAAACCCGCGCAGAAGTCAGAGCTACTACCAACTGAGCTTAGATTATTACAACAACGGGAATTACTCACGTAAATGATAAATTGTCAATGAGGACACCAGCAGCATCATGCGAGCAGGGTAGCGCGCGCGTTTAATGGTCCACTCACCCTGAAGAAGATTCTCTAGATGAATCGAAACATTGTCGGTGTCCTCATTGACAATTTATCATTTACGTGAATAATTCCCGTTTTTGTAATAATGTGTAGTACAACTCACGAAAGTTTTGAAAGTGAAATGAGCTTAGATTATTATTATCTTCTCTCTATTACAAAAATAGAACCAAAATATATGTCAACTTCTTACTGCTAACTTAAATACAATTCTAAATGATTTAATTAAGTAAGAAGCTCCTTTTACTTAGAAATAAAATCAACATTCTATAAACAATATTAAAAATACCACATGTTCACTTTACAAAAAAAAGCTATCTACAGAGCTTGTGCACTTCAAAAAAAGAAATTAAATTTTGTAGAGGAACAAAATTAGTTACTTACATACCTGATTTAAAATATTCGTAACAAATATCCTCATGTGATGCAAACGCCAGACGCGCGTCTGACAATCTAAAATCACAAAATCATGATAGGTATTTACTGTTTATTTTTTATTAAAGTTTGTTCAAAGGGCAGGCTATAGGGGACGGTTGAGTGGTTAGTTAGACCTTAAAACGCCTAGTCCGATACCTGAAGTTAGTAATTCTAATTATTTAGCTGGCATAACTGCCGTGAAGGTGAACTTACCAGTAAATCCTTGTCCCAGTTTAGCGGCGAATTCGGCGTAAGCTTTGTATTTTAGCTTCAGTTTCAGTTAGATTGGATATCTTGGTTGGTATCACCTGCTGGTTTCCAAATGGCTACTCTATGGCTGACAAAATCGATAAGTTCTAAGTACTTGCAGCTTGCGCGTTAAAAACAAAAGTTACGCACGCGTACCTACGTACTACGAGGCATGGAGGCATTCTAAACTAAATCGTTTATTTTGCAACATTCTAATACAATCGAATACAAAAAAGATGCAAAATATATGCCGCTCTGCCTGACACTCAAAAGAAAAAAATTGACAAACAAAAACAAATGAAAACAACGTCTATTTTTGCGTCATTGATGAGTCACTTTGCATAGATAGTTAGATAGCCCATTGGGCTGGGTTGTTTGTTGTTTGTCGATGGTCATAGCATAGCCAAATAGCCATACCCACCCAGTGTTGCCATGCATGCCAAGTTGCCAACTGCAATCCTACATGCGAAACTTTACTACTAATTTACTAATATATTAATAAAAATGCGAAAGTTTGTGAGGATGTTTGTATGTATAATATATGTATGTGTTGTGAATGTTGACTGGATTGATTAAGATAAAATTTGGTGTAAAAAAAATAACAAATACTCAGTAAAACATTTCCAATAATTAAACGCAAATGGGATGATTTTTGTTTGGGTATAGATGATGCTGGTGTACAGCAAATGTGAAATTAGTCAGTTTTGACGAATGAATGGACTATGCATTTGCAATCTAACACGTATGGAATGCTAACAACAGCAAAATGTGGGCATGTGCCAAAAATAATGTTTGGACGTGCCTCTGACTACCCCCACTAAAAATCCTTAATAGATCTAAGCGCCTGGGATCTGAGAAGATGTCTACCGATATGGAAAAAATTGGTGAAGTTAAAGAAAAAGAAAAAGAAGTTATAGAATAGCTGGTAGTGCATTTTTCTATGCGATTAAGGATATTTGGACCGGCCAACGTCTCGCGGGTTAGCTAGATATTAATAAAAAAATAATTAGGTCTAATTAGTAACATACATTGTATACCTACATGCTATATATTAATTCAAATCGACAGATTTACCGTCTGTGAAAAAAGTATTTTTTATGCAGATTTTATACTTTCCTATGCTAGGCCTTACCGCTCTCATTTGTTTTAATTTGAATGAATTCTCTTTAGAAACACACATTTAAGTTACCTACTTTAGCCAATATTTTATTAATGACTGACATTGTCAGTTCATCACAAGATAGGTAACGATAAAATAGATTTTGTATGTTTTCGTAACTGTTGTAAGATAAAAGCTAATTTTAGGTGGAAATGTATAGTAAAAAGAAAAAGATAAGGCAACAGGATGTCGTTTATGATAATACGTCAAGAGATGCTATACCTAAAAGAGGATATTATTCAGAACTCGTTTCTGATATGACGAAGGATGATCCAACAAAAGGTATCTGTGCAAAGAAACGAATGAAATTAATATTGCAGGTTGGTTGTCATGTCAGTTTTATTTATGTAAGCTTCGAAGCTAGTGCACAAAACCGCTTTCATACAACAGGCGAACATTTTGCAGATACATTTTCTAACATAGTGATGTATTTGTGAGTAGGTGTAGGTACTAGATAATTATGTTGAAATTCTTATTTTGGCTCTATTTTACCATGATAGTCCATCATTGCGTCTACATCGCGCAACAACCCAAGACCTAATTTCATTTGTTCCGTTTTAATTTGTAGATGGCTAACGCAATCATGACACCTTACAATACCTAGAACACCTATACAACACAAAATTAGTATCGGAACTGAACCCACTCTACTTATTTTATATTCTGTGCATGTAACCACAGACAAAATTTTAGTATCGGCGGAACCCACTTTCTTATTTTAAATTCTGTACATGTAACCACGGCACAACTGCAATTGCCAATTGGTACTAAAAACATTTATCGAAATCTTTGTCACAGTTAATTCGCATTTACACCGTATTAATGATTTGTTTGATTGGTCGATTGAGAAGAAAAGTTTAAAGCCTACGGCGGCATAGCGTATTCCCGCCACGCCCACATACCACTGTGCAGTCTGTGCAACTGTGCATGTCATGTATAGATCTATCAACTTTGGTAGAATGTAATATAGTAAGAGTAACATAGATCGAAAATATGAATTAAAGTAACAAAGATCGTAATCAGCGTCAACTGTCAAATTTCCGTTCTGTAACTGTCAAAAGACAAATAGCTAACTGACACAAGACTGGTAAACAATTTGTCTGTGGCTGGGTGGGGTGGGGGTAGTCCAATTTTAATTTTGGAGGAGGCGCGGTTGTGCCGCCTGTGCTTCGTTTTGTTTGCTGGCACTAAGAAAATAATGAGTAAAAAAAATAGCCAGCTCAGGTAATTTATTAATTGTACAAAGCTGACCTACGTTAAATATAAATCTTATTTTTCTATGCCTACTGATACTGAGTAGGTTGGTAGGCAGTAGGCATTTACCCAGGGCACAGATTATTAATAAGTTACTACGTAAAAGTTACTGCCTCAAAGAGTATTTAAGTAACTGCCTCAGGGTTTCTTTTTCTTGCTATTCTACTGTAAACAAACATTATTTTATTACTTAACAGGCTAAGACAGACAAGCTAGCGCCTACATTAGTATCACTGCCGAAGCCTCAAAAACCGAAGATTCTTCTGCCACCTGGACGTTGGACCACCTACCGTGAGGATGAGAGTATTGTGAGAAACTTTAATGATTAATTACTTCTATTCAGTAATACCTACTAGGTACTCTACTAGAAGGTACCTAGAAGTTGCAGATATCTTAGGTAGGTAGGTACCTACAGGTATTTAGGTACCTAAGATACCAGCTTCATGTGCCTAACTTGTACAACGCGGCCAGTACCTTGGGAACGTTTCCGACTCGTAGGGATCTGGATCAACTGTATATAAAAACCAGTATATAAATATATAAAAACCAGTTGAGCTACCTATAGACTTTGCAATGGTCTTTAGATAGTTCAACTGGTTTTTATATATACTTATTGTAAATATTCATTATTTTATTAGTATTATTCATTTCTGTAAGTAATTTATTTTTTAACTACGTAGTACCTAAGAAAAAGTTGATTGATCTGTTGAGATTACTAAAAATTACATTTGACATATAATATTTTAAATTTTAAACTATTGTGTTGAATAATAATCATAATCATAAATAATAATAGGATCACAACTGTAATCTCCAAGTACGGAGGCTAGACCTCCTCGCAGATCCTTGAAGATGTCTAAAGGGATTAGTCAGAGGCACGTCCAAACATGACATTTGGCACATGCTCACATTTTGCAGTAGTTAGTATTCCACATGTGACAGGTTGCAAGCCTGTCGCCACATACAAGAATACTAACTTGTTTCCTCATGATGTTTTCCTTCACCATATTAAGCATGTGTTAATGTGCATATCAATTTTTAGAATAGAAAAATCCATTGATGTACAGCAGGGATTCAAACCCACGACCTTCAGATTGAAAGTCGAGGTACATCCCACTCGGCCAGTATAGTGGTTAATTGTTATTTATTTAAAAAAATTATGGGCATTTGAATTGTCTTGAAACTTCAGCAATACAAGAAAAAATGTGGTAATTAGCTGTATTTCTATTTATAATATTTGAAATGTATATTTCAGCAATTCCCTTTTGAAACTTTTGTACCGAAGCTGCAGTTTCTCAGTGTGGTATTACCAAAAGAACTACCGAGGCTGGTTAAGATTGAGAGGCTCCGAAGAAAGTTCCTTGCTGCTAATATTAAGGTAAAAATATGTAAATCTCTGATCAGTTTTGGCCATTAAAATTAACTAGCTGACCCGCCCGGTTCGCTGTGCGTAAGACATTTCTTATACCATCGCAGAATTTTTTGTAGACGTTTTTAAGGTGTACAATACTGTAGTACATTATTTTGATATATCTCATGGGGTTCAAGTTTGCCATGTAATGTAAGCGCAAAAAAATGTGTTATATACGACATCACATTAGAAACCTCTAAAATTATCAGTGTTTCTCTACTTTATTATGCATGTATTATACATATAAACCTTCCTCTTGAATCACTCTATCTATTAAAAAAACCGCATCAAAATCCTTTGTGTAGTTTTAAAGATTTAAGCATAGGTACATAGGGATATAGGGACAGAGAAAGCGACTTTGTTTTATAATATGTAGTGATAAGTAAATATTGGTTGACATTTCACTCACCATCTAGCCCCAAACTGAGCAAAGCTTTTTAAATAGAAATACGGCTAATTACCACGTTTTTCCTTGTATTGCTGACGTTTCGAGACAATTCAGATGCTCTTCATCATGAGCATCGCCCGCGACCGCGATCAACGGCAGATCGGCGAATACTGCGATAGAATACTTCATGATAGAATACTTTTATACATCTTTCTATTAAGGCGAGTAATAAATGTTTTTGATCGTTTTTCTCAATAACCGCAAAAGTTTTGTTTTTCATGACAAAGATAACTTAAGGATATAATCTAGATAAATTACAGACAGAAACACGATTGGTGAAACTTTTCTCGATAGATTTATTTTCCAAAGTTGGCTCTTCAAAAACACGAGTTTCGTTTTTAATCAAAGCTATGAATAGCTAAACAGTTTATTTTTATATAATCGTAAGATAATCATATTAGCTAAATAAATTACAACAAGTTTCTTTTTTAAATTTGATGGTTTTCAAGATAATGCAGTTTTATCACTTTTATCACCTTAATTTATTATGATTATGGAGATGCATTGTAAATTTTGTTTGTGAACAAATATTTCAGAAAATGTTGCGAGATCTTGGAATTCAATCGTACTGGTTGCTGCCGACAGCTGAGTACAAGCTGTTAGATCAGGAGTATTACGGCTTGTACAGCCCCTTCCCCAAGCTGGACCTGGAGATATTTGACAATACAGATTTTGACTGCCGGTTAGTATTTTTAAATCTAATTTTATCTGCAATCAGTTCTCCAGAGCTGGTGTCAATAATTAATAAATATAAATAAATATTGGTGGACATTATCACACAGCGTCATCTAGCCAAAAACTAAGCAAAGCTTGTGCTGTGGGAACTAGATAACTGATAGAATACTTGAACACTTTTTTTTTGTTTATACATACATGTGATACATTATAAATTTATAACACCCAGACACAGAACAAACATCTTTGTTCATCACACAAATATTTGTTCTGGGTGGGGATCGAACCCACAACCTACAGCACAGAAGGCAGGGCTACTACCAGCTGAGCTTCTTTGTGTAATAAAATCAAGTATGGAATGCTAACTACTGCAAAATGTGGGTATTGTGTCAGACATGATGTTTGCACGTGCCTCTGACTACCCCCTTTAGACATCTTCAAGGATCTAAGCGCCTTGAGTGAGATCTGAGAGTATGCCTGCTGTACTTGGGGATTACAGTCGTGATCATATTATATTATTACTAGCTGACCCGTGCCCGCTTCGCTGTGCGTAAGACATTTCTAATACCACCGTGGACTTTTTTGTAGACGTTTTTAAGGTATACAAATCTGTAGTACATTATTTTGATATATCTCGTGGGGTTCAGCCAGCATTTGCAATGTAAGCGCAAAAAAATGTGTTTATTTACGACATCACATTAGAAACCTCTAAAATTATCAGTGTTTCTCTACTATATTATGCATGTATTATACATATAAACCTTCCTCTTGAATCACTCTATTTATAAAAAAAAACCGCATCAAAATCCGTTGTGTAGTTTTAAAGATATAAGCAAACATACATACATACATATTACATACGCGGGAAGCGGAAAGCGACTTTGCTTGATACTATGTAGTGATTTCACTTTTGTCTTGTTCCAGGGTTCCCGAGGAGTGGTTGGCTCTTGGTATTATCGAGGGAGAACAGTACCCTTGCCCCGGCCTGGCTTTCATCCCCAAAGAGGATGGCAAACCGAGGAAGGGAGGGAATGATGATATCGTACAGATGCTTAACAACTTATATGAGGTGAAATTAAATAGGATCATTTTACTCCCAAGTACCGTAGAAATCTTTTCAGATCCTTATAGATGTCTAATGGGGTAGTCGGAGACACGTCCAAACATCACAAATGGCATGTGGTTTTGCAGTAGTTAACATTTCATGTCATTTCATTTTATATAATAATAATATTGGATCACAACTGCAATCCCCAAGTATAGACATCCTCTCAGATATCCAGACGCTCAGATCCTTTCAGATGTCTAAAGGGCTTAGTCAGAGGCGTGTCCAAACATTACATTTGGCAAATGCCCATATTATGAAGTAGTTAGCATTCCACTACACAGTTAGCAATAAGTAGTTACCCACCAACCCCATTTTATTTCATTTAATTCTTGAAATGGGGTTGACAGGACACATGCTTTGATGTAAACTAAACAAGTGGGGCAAACAAGTGACCCAAGAGAAGGGACTAGAAAACAGGGATGTCCGGAAAGATGATAACCGCCTTCATCTGTCTAGCTATCACGGTTCATGAGATACAGCCCTGTGACAGACAGACGGACTGCAAAGTATAAGTACTTAATAAAAAAAAATTGGATCCCCTAGTACGGTAGACATCCTCTCAGATCTTCAGACGCTTAGATCCTTTGAAGATGTCTAGTGGGAGTAGTCAGAGGCACGTCCAAACATTATATTTGGCACATGCCCACATTTCGCAGTAGTTAGATTCCATACGTGACAGGTTGCAAGCCCATCGCCGCTTATAAGAATACTAACTGGTTTCCTCACGATGTTTTCCTTCACCGTTGTAAGCACGTGTTTATGATGCGCATATAAATTTTCGAACAGAAAAATCCATTGATGCACGCCGGGTTTCGAACCCACGACGTTCTTGAATTTGAATTTGAATTGTGTATTGTATTTCAATTTTTGGTCTTTTGTTATTGTGTATATTTGTTGCCATTTTAATTATATATTTTTATTAAATATGTTCTCTGTATTTAGGGGTCTCCGATCGGGTTAAGTATCAAATAGCTTGCCCGAAAGGAGACCAATTTTACCTATTTACGCTCATCTTAATAGTGATCATATTTTATGAATATATATATTTTTAGCTGGTTAATTATTTTATATTATTCTGTGTCTATTTTGGTCTTTTACTATTGTGTATTTTCGTGATAATTGTATAATAATGTAATTTAAAATTCCTTGTTTCCCAATTCGTTGTAAAAGTGTGTATGTAACATTGTCCAATTATGTTTATCTATTGAATGTGTTAACTATATGTAGGGGTCTCCAATCGGGTCGAGTATCCAATAGCACGGCCCGAAAGGAGATCAACTCAACCTATCATATGATTTATCTTAAAAGTTAACATATTCAGTATGTATATTTATATTTGAATTTTGCTTTTGGTCTTGTATTTTGTTTTGTACTGTAATAATCGTGTCATATTTTGTATCTCAAATTTTTTTTGATTATATGTATTTATTAATTATGTTCACTGTACGTAGGGGTCTCCAATCGGGTCGAGTATCAAATAGCACGGCCTGAAAGGAGATCAACTTTACCTACCGTATGATTCGTCTTAAAAGTGAGCATATTTTGTAATTGCATGTTTCATTTAAAACTTTTGTTCTTTGTTTCGTTTTGTGTTTATAATTTCTGTATTTATAATTTATATTCTTCTGTGTATTATAAACGTCTTCTGATCTGATGGCGTATCAAATCGCGTCATTAGTGATGAAGTCGTTGCGAATAACCCTTTTAGTGACTCCATAAAGTGTAATAAATTTTAAATTGTGAAACATATAAAATAAGGGAAAAAAAAACCCACGACGTTCAGATTGGAGGTTGAGGTACATCCCACTCGGCCAACACGGCTAGTAAACGGCTTAGTAATAGGGTCACATTTTTACCCTTTGGGTATGGAACCCTAAAAAATATATAAATATAAATAAAAATAAATAAATAAATATTGGCGGACTATACACACAGCGCCATCTAGCCCCAAACTAAGCAAAGCTTGTACTATGGGAACCAGATAACTGATAGAATACTTATATACTTTTTTTTTTGTAAATACATACTTATTATACATATTAACACCCAGACACAGAACAAACATCTATGTTCATCACACAAATATTTGCCATGGGTGGGGATCGAACCCACAACCTACAGCGCAGAAGGCAGAGTTACTACCAAATGAGCTGTGAGGCCAGTCAATGTTCAGTTATGATATATATTATATACTAGCAGACTCGGCCACGCGTTTCTGTGTCAACAGTTTGCAATAAAATAAAATTGCGACTATAATTAAAGATCTAAGCTATCCTATATCTCAAGTTGGACCAGACTGCTCACGGTGTGCCAATTTAATTTTAAATCGGTTATGTAATTTAGGAATCCATCGCGGACAAACATCGTGACAGGAGATTTATATATATTAAGATAAGATTAAATTGTATATAGGTATATAATATATATCATAACATATAATAATATGAGCAGTTCTTTGAAGTTGAGTGTTTGTAGTGTATACTTTCAGTGGACTAATGTAGCCGCGTTTGGTTTCGAAAAGGCGACAGAAACTTGGGAAGTTATGGCATTAGACGGAACTAAACGGCGATACAAGTATGTTATCATTAGCTATTCTATACTAATATTATAAAGAGGAAAGATTTGATTGTTTGTTTGCATCGAATAGGCTCCGAAACTACTGGACCGATTTGAAAAATTCTTTCACAATTAGAATCCTACATTATCCCTAATGAACATAGGCTATAGAATATTTTCAAAAATGTTAGGGATGCGTATGAAAACTTCGATAATGTAACCCAACGCGTGAAAAAAAATCCAAAATAATCCTTATATCGCTTACGCTGCGAAGATTATTGACAATAGAGCAAAGTAATGTACTACAGTTTTATAGATAACATCAATATCTACAAAAAAGTCCATATTACCATATGTCTACCCTATTAGAGATCCCTATTAAAACTTCGATAATGTAACCCAAGGTGTAAAAAAATTGCCATAAAATCATTATTACACCCGTGCGACGCCGGGGCGGACTGCTAGTATAGTAATAAATCCTAAAACTATAAATGTGAAACATTGTAAGGTTGTTTGTATGTTTGTGCTTCAATCAGGCCTAAGCGCAGCCACGGATCTTCAATTTTTTTTAGGGGGTACAAAAAATGAGAAAAGCCGCCCCTAGATCAATTTTACATGATGATGTACTGTCCGCAGTATACCTCGCATTCGGTTGATGTTCAAAGCCGATGATCCTGAGACGTTTGCGCAGCGCGTGCGCTTCGCTTGCGACTTGCGCAGAGAGGTGGAGAATAACCTCAGGTAATATTTGAATACCTCCTTTAGACAGGATCTGAGCACCTGGAGATCTGAGAGGATCTACTGCATTCGGTTTTTTTTTAAATTAATATTGGTGGACGTTATCACTAGTTTTTGTTTTTAAATTGAATAGTTACGTTATGATTCATATTAACACCCAGACACAGAACAAACATCTATGTTCATCACAAAAATATTTGTCCTGCGTGCGGTTCGCACCCACAACTTACAGCAAAGAAGGCAGAGCTACTACCAACTGAGAAAGAAAGAAAGAAAAGAAACAAAAAACATTTATTTGCTCCAAAGGCACAACACAATTATTGAATAAAAGAGAACAAAAAACAATCAACAGCAGATTGTGCCATGTGGGGGCAAATAGGTCCCCGTCTCAGCATTGAGCCGCACAGCACCGGGATACAACCTAGGGAGTAGGCGAAGCGCGGTGCGACGCTGGTTTTGAAATGAGCTGTGAGGCCAGTCAAGGCCAGTTAAGAGTTCTGATCATATTACATCACATTAACCCCCTCTCGGAGGAGGATTTTGGGAGGAGTGCGACCACAAACACTGTGACACGAGATTTTTATATACAGGGTGTCCAAGAACCTGGCGTCCAACTGGATTCCCACGATGCCCCAAGTTCTAACAGTACTCAGAAAAATATTTTAAAAAATCCACCCCATGTACTTACAGAATTATACTGATTTCAAAAAAAAAGGGGAAATGAGCACCCTGTGACATACTTTTGAATGCTGTGACTGCTAATGCTGATAATTTCGATATTTCTTGGAGGTTTTGTAATCTAGGGTATTGCTGTGTCTAAATAGAATGTAAAAATAAAGTACTTATTGTACCATTTTAAAATAAAATATTATTTTAACTAAAGGTGATATGGAAAACTATTGAATTTCGCAACTTTGACCGACTGTAGTGTAAAAAAAATGTACCAAAATAGTATGGCAAGTGACGTCAAATTTTGACGCGTTTATTCCTCTTTTTAAAAAGGTATAATACTTACACATTAATTTGAAAAAAAAAAATTTGATAATATTTTTACTCAACAACCCAATTTTTACGAAGTGCCTACCTACTAACGGTAACTGTCGGACCCTTTCTTATCTTAGAAACTGTTATGTTACTACTATTATTTACTTCGGTTCCAAGAGTGAGCAAGAAGGAAATACACACAGGTAGATGGGTTCCCAGTAGAATAAAAGCAAAGAATGTTAGTTTAAAGATATTTTATTACAATAAATGTTCAAAATGTTGACCACCCGCGGCAATACAAGCTCTCACTCTCCTTAAAAAGGACCGCTTTATGTTTCGCGAGTAACTTTTTTGACGTATCACCTGCACTGCTTGTGTTATCTTCTCACGAAGGTCAGCGATGTCATTAATGGGCTTCGCATAAACGAGCTCCTTCATAGTTCCCCAGAAAAAAAAATCCAGCGGATTTAAGTCAGGTGAGCGGGCTGGCCACGGGATTGTTCCTGATCGCCCAATCCACCTGTTCGGGTATTGCTCGTCCAAAAACTCTCTAACGGATACGCGAAAATGTGCTGGACAGCCGTCGTGTTGGAACCACATATCTGGTGGGGTCTCTTCTAGTAAGTTTGGCAAATCATTTTGAAGAAAATTTAAATATGATTCGCCAGTCAAATTCTCGGGCATCTCAAATGGACCAATAATATTCCCACAGAGAATACCGGTCCACATGTTCACTTTGAACCGGTACTGGGATCTATCTTCTCGCATCAAGTGCGGATTTTCCACATGCCACTCGTGCAAGTTGTGTAGGTTCATGTAGCCATCCTTCTTAAATGTTGATTCATCTGACCACAAAATTTTGTCGATAAAGTTTTCGTCTTCTCGATGTTTTTGCAGGATTGTTTCACAAAACGCGACTCGGCTCGGATAGTCTCGAGGTAAAAGACTTTGCACTCGCTGTACGTGGTACGGATGATATTCTTCTTTTTGGAGAATACTGTGTGCTGTGCTCTTCGGTATCCCCGTATCAGCTTCTATTCCTCGCACAGAGATGCTTGGATTTGCCGACACCGCCTCTAAAACTTCATCGCGTATGAAGTCATTTACGGGTCGTCCTTCACCAGCTACTTGATTGGGGAACCGCCCGTCACATAGTGATCTGTGCACATTAATGAAAACTCGATGGTCGGGATATCGCGTAGCCCTCGGATACCTTTCTCTGTAAAGTCTCGCTGCAGCTCGTCCATTACCTCTACATTCTCCATAAATGTAGTGCATATTTGCGTATTCTTGCGGAGTGTAGGTCGCCATGGTAGCACACACAAAACACAAACTGTCCAAACACAGGCAAAGGTCGTCGTAAAGAGTTCGTTTCAAAGTCCAGAGCACAAAGAGTAATCGAGTCCAATAAACAAAGCTTTAAATCGTAGTACGTGATCAATGGTAACAATAAGAGAGAGGTGCGTAGTAACGGCAGGAGGCAGTGACGCGTACTGACCGTACTGTTATCCTAAACCTTTTTCTCCCTCACTCTTACCTGAATAATGGGGTACCATAAAGAAGAACCAGCAAATCGCAAAGATAGTTTCTGTCTTGCTCCCTCCTGTTGTAATAACGAATCACTATGGTGAGATGCATGCACATACCGTCCCTTACGGTCTAACCTGTTTTTTGAGAGGCCTGTTGTTATTTTTATGAGCATACAATAGTAATTCTTTAGAGGTTAGATTCAATTCGTCGTAAATTTTTCTTTCTAAGAATTCTGTAAGACATCGTAAAAATTGGGTTGTTGAGTAAAAATATTATCAAAATTTTTTTTTTCAAATTAATGTGTAAGTATTATACCTTTTTAAAAAGAGGAATAAACGCGTCAAAATTTGACGTCACTTGCCATACTATTTTGGTACATTTTTTTTACACTACAGTCGGTCAAAGTTGCGAAATTCAATAGTTTTCCATATCACCTTTAGTTAAAATAATATTTTATTTTAAAATGGTACAATAAGTACTTTATTTTTACATTCTATTTAGACACAGCAATACCCTAGATTACAAAACCTCCAAGAAATATCGAAATTATCAGCATTAGCAGTCACAGCATTCAAAAGTATGTCACAGGGTGCTCATTTCCCCTTTTATTTTTGAAATCAGTATAATTCTGTAAGTACATGGGGTGGATTTTTTAAAATATTTTTCTGAGTACTGTTAGACCTTGGGGCATCGTGGGAATCCAGTTGGACGCCAGGTTCTTGGACACCCTGTATAAGACTAGCTTTTACCCGCAACTTCGTCCGCGTACATTCAGAAAGATTGTTAATGACTTTATCGTAAAACATGAAATTCAAAATCATTGATTTTTTCGGGGAAAAATAGCCTATGTCCGTGTCCCAAGACTTTAAATCTTTATATGAAATTTCATCACGATCGTTGTAGCGGTTTGGCCGTGATAATGTCACAGACAGACACTTACTTACGCATTTTTAATATTAGTATAGATATTTTTTTTCTCTTGTTACAGATTCTACCTATACCTAGACTGCCTATTGCTGGACGGTCTACCGATGATGCCGCTTCAAAACATGCCGAAGATAATAAAAATGGTTCGCGTTCACAAACAAGCGAGGGATTTGGACGAGGAGCATTTGCAGGCCCTCAAGAATGAGGTTCGTTTTATAGAATATCTTCTTCCTTTTCACCTTATCCCACTTTTCGTGGGGTCGGCACAATATGTGGATGTTTTGCAAATGGATTTGGCTCGGGGTGTTTTACAACCGGCCGCCTGTCTGGCATCAACCCTCTGTGGGAATGCTTGCTGGTTGTGCACTTCGTCGTCGGCGGCGGGATGAATAAGAAAATGAAAAAAATATATATTATTATTATTATAATAATGGATCATGACTGTAATCCCCATGTACGGTAGACATCCTCTCAGATCTCCGAGGCTTAGATCCTTGAAGATACCTAAAGGGGTTAGTCAGAGGCACGTGTGTATAAATAACACTGTTTGCGCGCAGCAGGTAGCTCGCGGCTGCCGCGCTCGATTGCCGCGCTATGTCTGGTCACATCTTAATGCGAATAATAATGATTTCAGGCTGAGCTTCTTTATAAGAAGATGGAAGGCAAAATGAAGATTATGTACACTATACAGAAGTACCGTGATTTATACAACTTTATAGAAGTGCCGACTAAAGACTACGTTGCCCCTGTACCTGATTATGGTAAGCGAAAATACACAAATACACATTGGAAAAAAAAACATCAAAGTCGGATTCAACAGGTAAAAAATAATAATAAATAAATAATTAATAATCTTTCAATCTGAAGGTCGTGGGTTCGAATCCCGGCGTGCATCAATGGTTTTTTCTGTTCGAAAAATGTATATGCGCATCAAAAATACGTGCTCAAAACGGTGAAGGAAAACATCGTGACGAAACCAGTTAGTATTCTTATAAGCGACGATGGGCTTGCAACCTGTCACGTATGGAATGCTAACTACTGCAAATTGTGGGCATGTGCCAAATGTAATGTTTGGACGCGCCTCTAACTACCCTCACTAGACATCTTCAAAGGGTCTAAGCGTCTGGAGATCTGAGAGGATGTCTAACGTACTTGGGGATTACAGTCGTGATCCTATTTATTATTTATTTTATTTTAATAATAGTACCACGACTGTAATCCCCAAGTACGGTAGACATCCTCTCAGATCCTTGATCCTTGATGATGTACAAAGAAATTAGAGACACGTCTAAAAATTACATTAACTTTAGATATCTTCTATGTTCTTCTATCTAATATTTAAAATTCTCGTGTCACAATGTTTGTAACCAAACTCCGAAACGGCTTGACCGATTTTTATGTTTTTTTTGTGTATATTCGCTAGGTATTTTTATACCCCTAAGTGATAGGGTAAACTTAAAGTGCTTTTTTCTGTCTGATTATTGAAATTTGACAGGAAAACGTCTATATTAAACTATAATAATGTTAATTTTAGGAAACTATCCGTGTGTGATGGACGACTTTTTGGGGCGTGTGAAGTTTAACCAGTGGTACTCTCTTTATGTACTAACCGAGTCAGTTTCTTGTATCCACCTGGTGGTTGATGAGTGCTTGAAAGTGAGTCTATTAACTATTACTATATAGTATAGTATAGGATATATAGTATAGGCGCTCAGATCCTTGAAGAAATCCGAAAGGATAGACTAACGTCAGAGGCACGTCCAAACATCGCATTTGGCATATGCCTACATTTTGCAGTCCACACGTGACAGGTTGCAAGCCCATCGCCTCTTATAAGAATACTAAATGGTTTCCTTCACTGTTTTGAGCACGTTTTTTCACTAATTAATTATTAGTAAACACTCCCGTCCGGGCCCGTCTACTAACACGGCCCGGTCTAATATAAATCTACCCTTACACCATTGATTCTAGAAATTTGGAGGGATTTTTTTAGAATTTTTGGTGTGTTGATGCACTAAGAAAGGAACTCCCGAACTTCAACCCCTAAGGGGGTGCAGCTGGGGATGAAGCCTGTTTAAAAATGACTTTAAATGAACAAAATCTCGAAGGTTTCCTAGTCCCACTAGTTGATTATATATCCATTTGCGATGTATGTTGAGTATCTATGTATGTTTAAGGTGGAGTCGATGTTGTTTTTCACCGCTAATTACGGCCGTAACGTGAGCCTCGCGGAGTTCGACGCCGCACAACAGCATTGTACGACAATGGTATGGCAACTGTTTTAAAATTGTTCAAATGAATTGAAATAGGATCACACTGTGATCCCCAAGTACGGTAGACATCCTCTCAGATCTCCAGGCGCTTAGATCCTTGAATATGCCTGAAGGTCCAAAATTATGTTTATACACCCTAGATCTCAAGTCGCTTAGATTCTTGTAGATGTCTAGAGATGCACGTTCAAACTTTATGTTCATAAATTCAATTCATTTCACCAATCTTCTTACTGATATATTTTCAGATGCTGAAATACCTAAACATTACCTGGCTGAACAACACCGCTCATGCTATCCGTATGTCCTTCAGAGATGTTGGAAAAGGGTAGGTGTGCAGATCTTATCTATACTGCGGACTACACAGTCAACTATGAATCTAAATAAAACGCGATAGAGTTCATTTTGCGATTGAAAGTGGCTAAGACCACACTTCGAATCTGATTTCAATTTAAATTGAGCTTTATCACGCTGTTTTATGATTCAATATCCACTGAGATAACTAGGGCAGTGGATGGAGGTGAAATGAAGTGTTTTTTTTAATTTACCAGATGGTTCAACATTTACGAGAAAAAATGGGAGTTCTATGGAGTCAGCAAGCTGTGTCGGTTCATGCAGCTAGTCAGGTTTAGAATGCAGGTAATTACACTATTCATCGATCTATACTAATATTATAAATGCGAAAGTAACTCTGTCTGTCTGTGACGTTAGCACAGCCAAACCGCTGGGCCGATTGTGATGAAATTTCATACGGTGATAGATTAAAGTCTTGGGACGGACATAGGCTTCTTTTTTCCCAAATTGTTCATTTGTTTTTCCAGTAATTTCAATGTTTTATGATAAAATCGCAAAGTCGCGGGGAAAAACTCAGCAGCGCGCTATCACCTGTCACATAATATTACATTGTCATTGGAACTTGACAGGTAAGTTTTTTTACTTAATCAAACTATTTACTAAGGAGTTCTGTTGTGAATGTTCGTTGAACTGCTCCTTACTCCATCACCAGTTCTGCTCGCTGTTACCATATTATTGTATTATCACCGAAACTAAAGGTGTATGCATCAGCTCAATCGGATACCAACAAAGGATCGAAAAATGGTTTGCAAATTTTGATTAATAAATGCTTGTAAAAGGCCAGAAACACTCTGTAACCTTAATTTTTAGACTATCGTGATAGGCAGTCATAACTATAGATTTTTACACGGAAAGAACTATCTATTATAAAGACTATCACGTAATTACCTTTAATTTAATTTGTTTGCCCGCGATCATGGCTATTGTAACATAGTCGAAACGTCGGGAAAATAAATTAAATTTAATTAAGTGCTAAAGACCCGTGTATAAATCTATAGTTAAAACCCTGTAACCACTATAGAAGTTTTATTACAAGCCTCCTTGTTGACAGTATGCATTGCGATTCTGCATCGAGCAGTCAATGGCCATGTTCGTGTACATGTGCGAGACGCCGTGCCTCTGCACGTACTTCTGCGAAGATGATTGGGAATGGGATCCATCTGGTAAGCCTCATTATTCCATTAATTATTGTGACAATAAGAAAGTTATTCACTAAAATCTAATTAATATAATGAAGCTCTTACTTTACTGATGACCGACTGGCCGATTGACCGATTGACCGATTGACCGATTGACCGATTGACCGATTGACCGATTGACCGATTGACCGATTGACCGATTGACCGATTGACCGATTGACCGATTGACCGATTAACCGATTGGTCGATTGACTGATTGATCGATTGAATAATTGATTGATAGATTGTCTAATTGATTGAGTGATTGACTGACAAACGAAACGCATATCTTTTGGTGCACAATCCCCTCAATAAAAATACATTAAGTACTAACATCCGCAGCTTCGCTCGTCTGGTGATAAAAAGTAGCCTATTTGTTATTCTAGGGCATAGGCTATGTAAATTTCTAAATTTCATCCAAATCTGTTTGGTCGTTTAGGTGTGTTTAAGGCCCTGTATGTCGACGATTGCTCTTTTTCGAAACGAAAAAAGAAATACTTCTGAAAAAGACACATCTCCTATTTTTATAAATATATTACTACAAACATTCTAACAAACTTTCCCGCATATATATAGGATATTAAGATTTCAGTGTGCTGTTCAAATATTATGGCTTTGTTATTCCTCAGATCTCATCAACACTCCTTTCCGGTCACCCACCATCACTCTCTTCTACTTCAGCCTGATGATGTCTCCCGAGGGACCATACTACACCACTGACCCTAAGCAGTTTGAGGTCAGTTTATCTGTTGGCTTTAGTACTGTAGTGTAGGCCTAGTAATAGTATGATGATGACACGAAAGAAGTTTGTATTACCATAGACCAAATAAAGTTTGGTCTATGGTTTTACACATATTCGTGAACATTCACACAGCGCCATCTAGCCCCATACTATGAAACCGGGTAACATTTGTACGCTTAACGCAGATCACAGTGCACACAACATTTTCAAAAACTATTATGACCTGTGTTTCACAAATAAAGACTTGAATTTGAATTTAAACTTTTGTGTTACTGTCTGGTCCAGAACGTACCGCAAAAGACAGGACAAAATGGAAAGCATTAAGGGAGGCCTTTGTCGAAAGACAAGCTGAGAAGAATAAACCGGCTACCGATTAATAGTTATTTGTTATACAAGAGTGCAAAGTTGCTTTTTAACCGCGTGTTCAATTTTGATGACCGAGCAAGCGAAGGATTCTAAAATTCAAAATTAGAATCCTGAGCGTTAGCGAGGGAATCAAAAGAGCACGAGGTGAAAAATCTTTGCACTCGAGTGCAACACGTAACTTTTCATTCCACCTCAGCGAGGAAATGACTAAATGCAAAAAAAAACGTTTACAATCACAAGATAGGTACTTTTATTTCAGTTTAGGTAATAACTACTACATTATGAGAGGTAAGTATTACAGAATAATCTTAATAATGACGTGAAAAAATGCCGCGTACCGCATACAAAGCAAATTGAAAAAAGAACACCAAGAAGGTTCCGAGTCTGAGTTTTTAACAAATTAAAAAAAAGTTGTATGATATATTCGGCACCATAGAGGTAGCAGTAAATAGGTTTAATGATTTTTTTAATTCACAAACTTAGTGCACACGATGTTCTTAATTCAATTTACTTTATCCTCTAGAGAATAATAACGGCTTGCACTCAGATATTGAAGAGCAAAAATACTCTTTCCGAGATGGTGGGATGAAAAATAAGTTTAATAGAATTAAAGTTGAAATGTAGATACAATAGTTAAAATTAAGTTTCAGCAATAAAGGCTTATATTATATTATATTATTATTGTTACTGACTGACTGACAGATTGACAGACTAATTCATGATTATGTAATAAATAAATAAATATTGGTGGACATTTCACACAGCGCCATCTAGCCTAAAACTAAGCAAAGCTTGTACTATGGGAACCAAATAACTCATAGAATACTCATATACGTTTTTTTTGTTGTAAATACATACTTATTACATGTTTGTTTTTTAAATTTTCAGATCGTGATCCAAAGGTTGTTCAGAGAGATGCTGTACCGCTGTCACTTCGTGCCGCAAGTGCATCCCAAGATCATGACGGGGCTGGTCTTCGACAAGGAGCTGTTCCTCACTTCCATCGGTCATTATAACTAACTTTATTCCGCTGTATTGTTTGAACGTGTCTCTGGCTAACAGATTTACCCTCGTATTAAAGAACGACACTATGAGAATATGCATCCACAGTGGACGAAATCATTTTTCATAAAAATCATTTTATGTGTGTGCATTAGCATTTTAGTGTCGTTCTTGAATACGAGGGTCAGACATCTTCATTGATCTGAACGCACTTTCTTGTCCTTATCCTGGGGTTCAACATTTTTGGTTTCATAAAAACTGACGAGTCAGATTTGTTGGACACAGCGCCATCTAGCCCCAAAAAAATCATCTATTGCATTTTTTTTTTTTTTTGGACTTGTTTTTAGGGTTGAAAATAGCCTATTTGATATTCCAAGGTATAATCTCATAAAAGAAAGAAGAAGAATAAGAAACAATAAAAATCTCTTTCTTTCTTTCTTTCTTTCTTTGATTCCATCTTTTTTTCTTTTTTTTTTCTTTCTTTCTTTCTCTCTAATCTACATCGCCTGATTGGGGCACAAACATACAAAAATCCTAAAAAACTTTAGAACTTACTTACTAATATTTGATTTCAGGTCTAATGGAGCCGAACGTTGTGGACTATAGGGAGCGATTGCTGAAAGCGTACAAAAAGTGTATCATCCCCCTGAACGCGTACATGCGTCAATATAAGTGCTATAGAGACATATACGTGCTTGATATTGAGGAATACGTCGAGTTAGTACATACATACTTTGTACTAATGCTCACAACTCAGTTGGTAGTAACTCTGCTGCCCGTGACAGACGTTGTCCTGTCAAATTTCAAATAATCGAATAGAAAAGACTGAATCTGTCTGTGATGTCAGATTTGTTGCACACCAGCGCCACCTATACAGAAATCATCCCTTTTGCGTTTTTTTTATCGTTTTGGGGATGTTTTACATATTTTAAAGTAGTCTATTATTTATTCGGGCATTATATCTACATCTACAGCAAATTTCAACTTAATCCGTTTTGTCGTTTAGGCCTGATTGAGGAACAAACATACATACATACTCACAAACTTCAAAAAATAAAAATCAGTCTTATTATTCCAGGGCCTTCCGACTAGAGAAGCACTCTGCATCAGAAACAAAAGAGGAGGTACAAATGCACTACGACGAGAAGATAGATCTCATCTGGCGTCTGCCGCAGTACATCAACATTGGACCGTTCGCTGTCAACGTGGACTCCTTGAAGGTTTGGTGGAAAATACGCTTTTTTAGGGTTCCGTACCCAAAGGGTAAAATCGGAACCCTATTACTAAGACTTCGCTGTCCGTCTGTCTGTCCGTCTGTCCGTCTGTCCGTCTGTCTGTCTGTCACAGGGCTGTATCTCATGAACCATGATAGCTAGACAGTTGAAATTTTCACAGATTATGTATTTCTATTGCTGCTCGAACAACAAATACTATAAACAGAATAAAATAAATATTGAATTATTGAATTCATGTAGTTAGGTAAATAGGTACCTAGGTAGATATTATTAATTTCCAATTAATTTCGAGTTCGAATCCTGGCCGTGCATCAATGGATATTTCTGTTCGAAAAATGTACCTATATGCGCGTTACACGTGTTTATAACAGTGAAGGAAAACATCGTGAGGAAACCTGTTAGTATTCTTGAAAGCGGCGACGGGATTGCAACCTGTCACGTGTGGAATGCTAACTACGTAGTTAGGTAAATAGGTAGGTTACGAGATATTATGAATTATTTTTTATGTTTCTAGGGTTACGTATCTAAAGGGTAAAAAACGGGACTACTAAGACACCGCTGTCCGTCTGTCTGTTACCAGGCTGTATCTCGTGAACCGTGATAGCTAGACAGTTGAAATTTTCACAGATGATGTATTTCTCTAAAATCAGCATAAAATAAATATTTAAGTGAGACTCCCGTACAACAAACGTGATTTTTTTGCCGTTTTGATAATAGTACGGAACCCTTCGTGCGCGAGTCCGACTCGCACTTGGCCGGTTTTTTTATATAATACTCACTCGGCTCACCCGGCGAACTTTGTATCGCTTTAGAATGTTAATTTCCCGTTCCCGTTCCCGTTCCCGTTCCCGTTCCCGTTCCCGTTCCCGTTCCCGTTTCCGTTTCCGTTTCCGTTTCCGTTCCCGTTAAAAAGTCCTATCCTATGTCCGTCTCCTGGTTCTAAGCTACCTCCCCACCAATTTTCAGCCAAATCGGTTCAGCCGTTCTTGAGTTATAAATAGTGTAACTAACACGACTTTCTTTTATATTATATCTGTGTTTATGTGTTAAAATCGGTTGATTAATTAGTTGATGTTTGTATGTTTGGATGTTTGTGCCTCCGGATATGCATGAAACTTGGAATATACATAGTAAAATGTCTGATGTCTGTGTGTAATCCCCAAGTACGGTAGAAATCCTACTCCTCCAGGCACTCAGATCCTTGAAGTTGTCCAAAGGGGGTAGCCAAAAGGCACGTCCAAACATTTAGCACAAGCTCACATTTTGCAGTAGCATTCTATACGCGACAGGTGGATTTGTCTCTAGCTATAGTTAGAAGGATGGATTGTATGAAATATGACATGGGTAAGAAAGGAGTGATGAGATGACGGATGATGAGGGAAATGGAAGAAGAACACATGTTGTGCCGACCCCACTAAGTGGGATGAAGGCAGGAAGCTGATGATAAATTTGTTTCTAGCAATTGCTGGTGAACAAACGTTCAGACATAATCAAATCCCTCCTTACGATGTGGATGGAGGAGGTGCGAATAGTGGTCGATGACGTCATCCAAGCTTACAAGAGCATAATGCGCAAGTTGGGGGAGAAGCCGAACACGATCGAACATGTGTTCGAGATCAGGGAGTGGATGGAGTCTATTCCCTTCGCGCTGAAGACGCAGGAGGATATCATGAGGAAAGTTCATACGGTGAGCAAATTGTCATCTTCTTTAATATAAAACTGAATTGCTGAATGTGTTGCTAAGCGCAAATCTCGAGAGCAGCTGAACCGGTTTCGCTAATTCTTTTTTGTTGTCTTCGTTATTATCAGGAGAAGGTTATAATCGGGACAGCTAGTTTATAAATAAAAATAAGTTATAATAACCTATAATAAGTTATAGGCTATTTATTTTCCAAGTTTCATCCTAATCCGTTCGGTCATTTGGGCGTGATTGAGCAACAAACATACAAATATCGTCGCAAACATTATGAAATCATATTAAAAAGATAATAAGTGAGAGAATGTTTTCCGTACTTGAGGATTACATTTGTGTTGTGATCCTATTTATTTATTGTAATATTAAATATTTGGAATAAGAGCTCTGCCTCATTAAGACGCCAAGGCGACGTCGCCAGCGGCGCAGGCCTGGCTACTTCTGGCATCCGAAGGTCGCCAAGTCGAGTGGCCATGTCGTCTCGACAGTCAGTTCGTTTACGTCGTCAGGAATGGATGTAGAAGAAATCGCACTTCTTTGTTATCTACGTTGTAGAAAAATAGAAAAAAAACTTGAGAGGTGTCAAGGGACACCCGGATGGAACGAAGTTCTCACAAAATAACGTGGGACAAGGGAAGGGGAATCAACTTTGACTTCGACCTCGACCTCGACCTCGACCTCGACCTCGACCTCGACCTCGACCTCGACCTCGACCTCGACCTCGACCTCGACCTCGACCTCGACCTCGACCTCGACCTCCACCTCCACCTCCACCTCCACCTCCACCTCCACCTCCACCTCGACCTCGACCTCGACCTCGACCTCGACCTCGACCTCGACCTCGACCTCGACCTCCACCTCCACCTCCATTTCGACCTCGACCTCCACCTCCACCTCGACCTAGACCTCGACCTCGACCTCGACCTCCACCTCGACCTCGACCTCGACCTCGACCTCGACCTCCACTTCCACCTCGACCTCGACCTCGACACAATTAATATATGACTTAATAGATAATAATTATTAATTATAGTGGCAACGTCGCCAATCCGGCAGAGTATCCAGAAGCCACGTAGAGAACTGTAGCTCGTGGCTACGCTTCCAATTTGGCGACGTTGCCAAACCGTCGCCAAGTGAGTTAGCTGCCATACATTTCAATTTAACTGCTTGGATACGTAGCCGGCGACGTTGCCATGGCGTCTTAATGAGGCAGAGCTCTAAAAAGAACAAAAAAAAAATTATGCTCTTTCTTGATTTGAACCCCTCAGATTGAAAGTCGAGTTCGGCCAAAATAGGTTAATATTTGGCAAAAACTGCTTGGTAAACTTAGTGTGAGAACGAAACTTTCATTCATATCTTTGCGTTCAGGATTATGAGGTCCTGGATGTGTTCTTCACGCCGCTGGAGAACGAGGACTTCAAGGCGCTTTGGGAGGCCATTGGATGGCCGTTGCAAATCACTAAACAGGTACTACATTTTCATTTTATTAATTTACTAGCACGGGTGTAATAATGATTTTATAGCAAATTTTTTTTCACCTTGGTTATTGAAGATTTAGTAGGGATCCCTAATTTAGCATACTATTGGTGAAAGAATTTCTAAAATAGGTCCCAGTGGTTTTTGAGTTTATTTGTTACAAACATTCATAAATACATAAATACAAATATTTTCTCTTTATAATATTAATATAGATTTTCATCATGTATATTTCACACAGGTCTTAAGTAGGGCAAGTATGTGGGTACATGGGTCCGTGTTGGCCGAGTGGGAGGTACCCCGACTTTCATTTCGAAGGTCGTGGGTTCGAATCCCGGCGTGCATCAATGGATTTTTCTGTCCGAAAAACTTATATGCGCATCAAAAACACGTGCTCAAAACGGGGAAGGAAAACATCGTGAGGAAACCAGTTAGTGTTCTTATAAGCGGCGATGGGCTTGCAACCTGTAACGTATGGAATGCTAACTACTGCAAAATGTGGGCATGTGCCAAATATAATGTTTGGACGTGCCTCTGACTACCCCCCACTAGACACCTTCAAAGGATCTAAGCGTCTGAAGATCTGAGAGGATGTCTACCGTAATTGGGGATACAGTCGTGAACCTATTTTTTTATTTTTATTTTATGGGTCATAGCAGTATCACTTATATTATTTCATTTTAATTAATGTTTAGGTGGTTGTAACAACTGACTTCTTAGAAGAGGAACAGGAGAAGTTCTGGAAGCTGCACCAGATAGACGAACAGACTATGCTTGATAGGATCGATATGTATAGTGCGCAGTGTATGGCGCTTACTCTTCAGAACGACTTCAGCAAGGTAACCTATAATAATTACTTTTATAAAACTAAAAAGAAAACCGACGATAATTTCTCCACCTATCTAAAAGTCAAGAGACGATATTTAGTTTTTAAATATTTATTTTATTCTATTTTTAGTATTTGTTGTTATAGCTGCAACAGAAATACATAATCTGTAAAAATTTCAACTGTCTAGCTAACATGGTTCATGAGATACAGCCCTGTAACAGACAGACGGACAGACTTACAGCGAAGTCTTAGTAATAGGGTCCCGTTTTTACCCTTTGGGTACGAAAACCTAAAAAAGATGGTGTAATGTCACTAAATCACTAAATATATAAATCTCTTGCGTTACTGACTGACTATCAACGCACAGCTACTGTAAACCACTGGTCCTAGGAACTTGAAATTTAGAGGGTGTATTACTTTTGGTGTGTAGGGGTGCACAAATTCTACTCTTAAAGGGGTGCATCGGGAATAGAAGTCTGTTTGAAAATAATTTCACGTGAATAAAGTCGCGGGGGTTAAAGTGATTAGATAAATATTATATTCCTCCTTTTGGTTAAACATTATGCCGTGTTGGCCGAGTGGGAGGAACCTCGACTTTTAATCTGAAAGTCGTGGGTTTGAATCCCGGCGTGCATCAACGGATTTTTCTGTTCGAAAAAATTATATGCGCCTCAAAAACACGTGCTTTAAACGGCGAAGGAAAACATCGTGAGGAAACCAGTATTCTTATAAGCGGCGATGGGCTTGTAACCTCTCACGTGTGGAATGCTAACTACTGCAAAATGTGGGCATGTACCATATGCGTGAACGTTGAACGTGTGACGTGCCTTTAGACATCCTAAAGGATCTGAGCGTCTGAAGATCCGATAGGATGTCTACCGTACTTGGGGATTAAAGTGATCCTATTGATTTTTATTTGTTAGGTGCACGAAATAGCGAACGACATCAAGAAGGCTTGGAAGGGCATGAAGGATTCCCAAGAGTGGGGCCGCGTTTTAAATCAAAGGCAGAAGCTGTTCGGGCAACTGGTTGTACCATTTGTGGATCTCAATAGACTCGTCAAAGAGTTCGAGCCCTACAGAAATCTTTGGGTTACCGCTTCAGGTATTCTTCATTATTTATTTATTACCAGCCGACCCGCTACAGACGTTGTTCTGTCCAAATTTCAATAATCGCGTTCAAACTTTTTGTAGAATGCGTATCATTCAGTCGTCAAAACTGATGCCAGATTTTTTGCACACCATCGCCATCTATACCAATCAATTTTGCGTTTTTAGTTTATTTTGGGGATGTTTTTCGTATTTTAATGTAGTCTACATAAGTTATAATCTACATCTACAGCAAATTTAGTCTTAATCTTAATCTGGCGGAAGCTAGTACTATAATAAATGCGAAAGTTTGTCAGTTGGTTTGTACTTCAAACAAGACCAAACGGATTTGGGTGAAACTTGGAATATAAACTAGTACATAGCTTATGCCCTAGAATAACGTATATAATGCTTTTTATCCAGGTACCATGCGAGTAAAACCGCTGGCGGATGCTAATTAAATAATATAACATACAGACACAGAAAAAACTTTACGTACATTACCCATAATTGTCCTAATTAAGTGTTATGTTATAATAATTGTCATAATTATGTGTTATGTTATAATAATTGTCATAATTATGTGTTATGTTACAATAATTGTCATAATTACAGCGCAGAAGGCTGCTGTTAGTCTAGTCAAGAATTGAGTGTAGTGGCTACTGCATACTTTTGACTTGGAATTTGTTTTTCAGACTTCCTAAAAGCCCGCGAGGTGTGGTTCGACAATCCCCTGATGTATGTGGACGCGGAATCCATAGATCCACTCATCAACGAGTACTACAAGACGATCGTGAAGTGTGTCAGGACTTTTGCCGATCTACCTAAAGTGCAGACTGTGGCTATCACCATCAGAGTGAGTTATATTTCTCATTTAACTTAAACCTTTTTAGGGTTTCGTAGTCAACAAGAAACCCTTATAGTTTCGCCATCGTCCGTCCGCAGTTTTACTCAGAGACTCTTAGTGCTAGAACGCTGTTATTTGGCATAAATATTTATATTGGTTGCGCAAACAATGTAGAACAATAAAATCTTGAAAAATATTTTTAATGGGTACCTCCCCTAAACCTAAAGAGGGGATATTTTATTTTTCGCGCGTACCCCATAGTGTATGGTGTCGTTGGATAGATCTTTTAAAAATATTGTGGGTCCGTAAAGACAACTTTTAGATTAAGGGATCCGTTTCTGAAATATTAAGCTTTAAATTGCTAAATTTTGTCAGAGTCAAGTGTAGCCCCCCCCCCACCAGCTAAACTATTAGTTTTGGAAGTGTGAAAAAATTGGACATATGAAAACATGAAGTCGGTTTTGTTTTAAGCTTTATAATCGTAATTATTTTTAGTTGTGTTCGTAATTGTCAAGTGTCTAAGTAGATTAATGTATTTGTACATCGTTTCAGGACGATATTGATGAGTTTAGACCCCTCATTCCGATCATACAAGCAGTAAGAAATCCTGGTATGAAAGAACGCCATTGGAACGAGTTTATGGAACGAGCTGGTGAGAATAACAAACATTGGTGGCAAATTTTGTTGTCACTAGTTAAATTGAGAATGCAAATTTAAAATTCCCTTTGTTTTTTACACTTATACAATGGGACGTTCACGTATGGAATGCTAGTTAATGCAGAATGTGGACATGAGTGTTAAATGTGATGTTTAAACATGCCTCTGACTAACCCCATTAGATATCTTAAAGGATGGGGGACGTGGATGTGGGGATTACAGTCGTGATCCTATTTAGTTTTCACAGCTTAGTTGATAGTAACTCTGCATTCTACACTAGGTATATGTTGCGGGTTCGATTCCCACCCAGGACACACATTTGTGTGATGAACATAAATGGGTGTTATAGCGCATCATTATGTAATTCGTCTTATAAAAGTAAAGTATTTATTAGTTATTTGGTTGCCTTAGCACAAGCTATGCTTAGTCTGGAGCTAGATGGCGCTACGTGGAATGTCCACTAATATTTATTAACATACTCTGTATATTTAGGGATCACGGTGACAATGAACGACAAACAAACCTTCACGATGTGTCTCAAACAAGGAGTCGCAGCTCACGGCAATCTGATAGCGGACATTGGGGAGTTGGCTTCGAAGGAATACGTCATTGAGCAATCGCTGGACAAGATGCAGGGCGATTGGGCTGCCAGGGCTATGGAGATCGCACCTTATAAGGCCACAGGTTGGTATCTAGAGTCAGTTCACAAACACACACACACACACACTCACATCCACACACACACTCACATCCACACACACACTCACATCCACACACACACTCACATACACACACACACTCACATACACACACACACTCACATACACACACACACTCACATACACACACACACTCACATACACACACACACTCACATACACACACACACTCACATACACACACACACTCACATACACACACACACTCACACACACACACACACACACACACACACACACACACTCACACTCGCATACACACAAACACACACACACACACACTATTGTTACTTCTAACTTTCTATAATTCTGTTAATAAGATCTATCTACAACTACAATTACGTGCGGACTGGGAATTGACCAATCCCAGTGCTCATTTTTGGATTAACTATACTTTGACCTATACCATGTTGTGTCTCCTCAGGAACATTTATAATGAAGATCGCCGACGAGACCCTGCAGCTGCTGGACGAGCATCTGATGGCAACCCAGCAGTTGGGCTTCTCCCCTTTCAAAGCTGCCTTCGAGTTGCGAATCACGGAGTGGGATGAGAAACTCAGGCTCACGCAGAAGGTGGTCGATGAATGGATTGAGTGTCAGAAGTAAATAAATCTATACTGATATTATAAATGCAAAAGTAACTCTATCTTTCTGTCTGTCTGTGACGTTATAACGGCCAAGCCGTTGGGCCGATTGTGATGAAATTTCATATAGAGATAGTTTAAAGTCTTGGGGCGGACATAGGCTACATTTTTTTCCAAAACTGTCTTGATTTTCAAGAATTTCAATGTTTTACGATAATGTCGCCGAAAATCGATTTCCTGAATGTATGTACACGGACAAAGGCGTGGGTAAAAGCTAGTAGACTATATTTTATTAAAAAAAAACCGGCCAAGTGCGAGTCGGATTCGCGCACGAAGGGTTCCATACCATTTTCTATGAAAAACGGCAAAAAAACACGTTTGTATGGGAGCCCCAGTTTAATATTTATTTTATTCTGTTTTTAGTATTTGTTGTTATAGCTGCAACAGAAATACATCATCTGTGAAAATTTCAATTGTCTAGCTATCACGGTTCATGAGATACAGCCCTGTAACAGACAGACGGACAGACGGATAACGAAGTATAATATATATAAGTAATAACTTAGAGATGTCAAAAATTTAAATATAAGATATCAAAAAATTGCCTATTATCTTATCAGTACACCGGTGTTAGTATAAAATATTGTAAACGTTTCAGAGAATGGATGTACTTGGAGCCAATCTTCACGTCCGAAGACATATCGAGGCAGTTGCCGTTAGAAGCGAAGAAATACGGCACCATGGAGAGGATCTGGCGAAGGATTATGGGCTCTGCTGCAGCCTGCCCTAAGGTGGATTTTCCTCTGCTAATGTGCATTAAACTTACAAGCTTTTACCAGCAGCTTTGCTTGCGTGGTAACTGGATAAAAAGTATCCGATATGCTCTTCCTTGACATAATAAATATTCCATCACATACAGTCGTGATCCTATTTAATTTTTTTCTACACAGATAATGATTATCTGTCCGGACAGTCGCCTTCTCGACAGTTTAGTTGAAGCGCGACATCTACTAGCAGTAGTCGCTAAAGGATTAGCAGAGTACATGGAGCTCAAACGGTACCTACCATCTTCTAATATAAATTTATTATATTATTATATATATTTTATTATATTATTAGCAGACCCGCGATATGTTGAGTTATAAATGGTGTAACTTACACGAATTTATTTTATATAATATGTATATAGTATACTAGACGCCCCGTGACAAACGTTGTTCTGTCAAATAGGACCGTATAGAAAAAAAAAATCGGGCAACTTTAATTTTTTTCCCTACAAACCTTGTACTGATAAAATTAATTACGAATTTTGGTAGAATGCGTATCATTCATTAGTCAAAACTGAGTTGTTATGATGACTAAATGTTTTTTTTTTATCATTTAAGGGTTGTTTATCGGATTTTAAGTTTCCCCTTTATTTATTCTGATTTTTTTTCTACATACTACAGTAAATTTCAATTTAATTGGTTTTGTCGTTTATTTTTGACTAGCGACCCGCCCCGGCTTCGCACGGGTAGCATGTTATTATACATATAAACCTTCCTCCTGAATCACTCTATCTATTAAAAAAAACCGCATCAAAATCCGTTGTGTAGTTTTAAAGATATAAGCAAACATACATACATACATACAGACGCGGGAAGCGGAAAGCGACTTTGCTTTATACTATGTAGTGATTGGAGAACAAACATAGCAGCGCCTTATCACAAACTTTCGCATTTATAATATTATTAGGATTAGTAGGATAGTAGGATAATGGTAAATAGATTTAGTTAATAGACTTGGTTATTTGGTTATAGGTTGAGGTTCCCACGCTTCTTCTTCCTGTCTGATGATGAACTGCTGGAGATTCTGTCACAGTCTCGCAACCCTAGAGCTGTGCAGCCGCATCTGAGGAAATGCTTCGAGAACATTGCCAAGGTTTGTTTATATTTTTCAATTTATTGGTATTTATTCCTGTCACGTGTGGAATGCCAACTACTGAAAAATGTGGGCATGTGCCAAATGTCATGATTGGACGTGTCTCTGACTACTTCGATTTTTGAAGACTTTATCGTAAAACATTGAAATTACTGAAAAATCAAAAAAAATAAAATTAGGGAAAACTATTCCATGTCCTTCCCAAGACTTCCAACTGTCTCTACATTGGGCAAGTGCGAGTCAGACTCGCGCACGAAGGGTTCCATACCATTATCTATAAACAACGGCAAAAAAACACGTTTGTTGCATGGGAGCCCCACATAATTTTATTCTGTTTTTAGTATTTGTTGTTATAGCGGCAACAGTACATCATCTGTGAAAATTTCACATCATAATCGATCCAGCGGTTTGGCCATGATAACGTCACAGACAGACATACAGAGTTACTTTTGAATCTATAATATTTGTATAGAATAGATATAGACTAGTATAGATTTGAATATTATGTATTTATATACTCGCAGGTGACGTTCGAAGCTGATCTGAAGATAGTTCAGATGCACTCCAGCGAAGGGGAGATTGTGGATCTGAAGTACCGGTTCTACCCTTCGTCCAACGTGGAACAATGGTTGTTACTGCTGGAGGATACTATGAGACACACAAGTTAGTATCAATCTTGACTTTTAAATCATACTAGCTGAAGCGACAGGACGATATCCTATTCATATTAAATGCGAAAGTGAGGATGTTGTATGTATGAGGATCAATCAGGCCTAAACGACTGAACTGATTAAGTTGTAATTTGCTGTAGATGTAGATATAATGCCCGAATAAAACATAGACTACTTAAATGTATGAAAAACATTCATAATTGACAAAAAATGCTAAAGGGATGATTTTGGTATAGATGGCGCTGGTGTGCAACAAATCTGACATCACAGGCTAAAAACATTCAGTCTTTTTTATTTGATTATTAAAATTTGACAGGACAACGTCTGTCACCGGTCGGCTAGTCACTACATAGTATAAAGCAAAGTCGCTTTCCGCTTCCCGCGTCTGTATGTATGCATGTATGTATGTTTGCTTATATCTTTAAAACTACACAACGGATTTTGATGCGGTTTTTTTTAATAGATAGAGTGATTCAGGAGGAAGGTTTATATGTATAATACATGCATAATATAGTAGAGAAACACTGATAATTTTAGAGGTTTCTAATGTGATGTCGTAAATAAACACATTTTTTTGCGCTTACATTGCAAATGCTGGCTGAACCCCACGAGATATATCAAAATAATGTACTACAGTATTGTACACCTTAAAAACGTCTACAAAAAAGTCCACGATGGTATTAGAAATGTCTTACGCACAGCGAAGCGGGCTCGGGTCAGCTAGTAATATTATAAATGCGAAAGTTTTTGAGGACGTTGTATGTTTGAGGATCAATTAGGCCTAAACGACCAAACCGATTAAAATGAAATTTGCTCTATATAAACAAAACATCAAAGTTAAGATTACGGGCACTTATAATCCGAAAAACAATCCCTAAATGATAAAGAAATGCCAAAGGATGATTTTGGTATAAATGGCGCTGGTGTGCAACAAATCTGACATCGCAAACTAAAATCATTCAGTTGTCATAGCAACGCAGTTTTGATTATTGAATGATACGCGTTCCATCAAAATTCGTATCTTTTTTATCAGGACAATGTTTATAGAAAACAAATTGGAAGTTCTCTGAAAGTGCTTTTTTCTATGCGATTATTGAAATTCGGACAGGGCATAGTCTGTTTTCTGCTTGTACGGCTTAAATGAAAGTTAGCATTTACAGTGAGTATTTAAATAGCTGGTTTTCCCCAGTCCGGCTGACTCTAGTCGCGGGCCTCGAAGAGCTGTGGGCGATTCCTCGCGCGCAGTGGGTGCTTCGCTGGCCGGGGCAAGTGGTGATAGCGGGTTCGCAGACCGCATGGACTGCTGGCGTTGAACAGGCTATCGCAGATTATAGGATGGACGGCTTCATGGAGGAGATGCTAGCTCAGGTGACTGGCATCACAGCTCAGTTGGTAGTAGCTCTGCCTTCTGCGCTGTTGTGGATTCGATCCCCAACCAGGACAAATATTTGTGTGATGAATATAGATGTTTGTTCTGTGTCTGGGTGTTATTATCTATATTTATATATCTACTATATAAAAGAAAGTCAGGTTTGTTACAACACTTATAACTCGAGTATGGCTGAACCGATTTGGCTGAAAATTGGTTGGGAGGTAGCTTAGAACCAGGAGACGAACATAGGATACTTTTTAACGGGAACGGGAACGGGAGTTAATTCTAAAGCGATACGAAGTTCGCCGGGTTAGCTTGTTTAGAATAAATATATATTCCAAAAAAAATATTTTAACCTTTTATTTATTTTCCCGACGTTACGACTATGTTACAATAGTCATGGTGTAAAAATCTATAACTAGTTTTACAACCGGCCGCTTGACTGACGTCAACCCTCTTTGGGACTAGTTAAGTCAACTAGATTAAGTCTACTAATCACGAAATTTGGATAATAATGTAGTCATAAATTTGGCCCACAGCTGGACAGTTTACGCGCGCTGGTGAAAGGCGAGCTGACGTTCTTCCAGCGCGAAGTTTTGTGCGCGCTCATCGTGATAGAAGTTCATGCGCGTGACGTCACGAAGTCGCTGTTAGACGAGGGAGTGAAGAACGTCACTGACTTTCAGTGGATGTGTCAGCTGAGGTATGATAAAATAAATATAGATGGACATTTCATACAGCGCCATCTATGTAGCTTCAAACCAAACTATTCTATCAGTTTCCATAGTACCAGGTTTTCTTAGTTTATAGCTAGATGGCGCTTTGTAAAATGTTCATCAATATTTATTTTTTATTTTTATACTATTTTAATTACACATAGCCGTGTTGGCCTAGTGAGAGGTACCTCGACTTTCCATCTGAAGGTCGTGTGTTTGAATCCCGGCGTGCTTTCAATTTTTCTGTTCGAAAAATTTATAGGCGCATCAAAAACACGTGCTCAGAAGGAAGGCGGTGCGGTGAAGGAAACCAGTTAGTATTCTTATAAGCGGCAATGGGCTTGCAACCTGTCACGTATGGAATGCCAACTACTGCAAAATGTGGGCATGTGCCAAATATAATGTTTGGACATCTTCAAAGGATCTAAGCACCTGGAGATCTGAAAGGATGTCTACCGTACTTTGGGATACAGTGGTGATATTATTTATTTACTTTTTAAGGTACTATGAGGTTATCCGCGATATGGACCCCTTAGAAGAAGGCGAGACTGCCGAGATCTATCAGGACGAGAACAGACTGGACACCTCTAACTACTACCGACAGTTCAGTCAGAATAAATGCGATGTTAAGGCGTTAAACTCTGTGTTCACATACTCGAACGAGTATTTGGGAAACAGGTATTAAGCTTGCTAACTTGTTCTCTATGGATATACTTAAAATTAAGTTACTAACCGACTTCAACAAAAGGAAAAGTTTTTTTAAATCAAGTGTAGCCGTGCTGCTTTTAGAATTTGTGCTGAAGCTCTTTAGTTAGTTTTTTTATTGTTTTACGTAATTGGTTAGTACTTTTAATTATTATTCTTGTTTGAGCCTTCACCTTGTTCTTACGGTACTACACTAGAGATCTACATAGCATTAAGAAAAAGATCATTGAAAAAAAGGTAGATCCCAAGCCGTGTTTGTTGCCTGATTCTTCTAGGCTTGGTCGCGTGGAATCGGTGTAGTTTCACCTAGCTCACAAGACGATTCAAAGTGATCCTTGTGATTTTATTGAAATAAATGCCATTTGAATTTTAATTTGTTACCCCAGAACTCCGTTGTTAACTGAATTTTTGGTTAAGAGGTTCCTGTTTGGTCATATTTAAATTTGAGGATTAAAACATCACCTACAAAGGTGGAAAAATAGGAGATAAAATTTTGCATTGAACTTATAATTGAGTAATGTATTTATGGCGAATATATAAATCAACTAGGCATACGCGGCTTCGCACGAGTGGTACCTGGATAAAAAGTAGCCTATGTGTTATTCTGATGCATAAACTATACTGCTGTAAAGTTTCATTTTAATCCGATCAGTAGTTTTTGGTGTGAAAGAGTAACAAACACACACTCTCACAAACTTTCGCATTTATAATGTTAGTAGGATAGGATCTTTAAACCAGACTTCATCATAATCGCTTCCGCCGTTGATATAATTTAGTAACAACAAACATCAACCTATTTGGGGGCTTTTGTAATCATTATAAAAAAAAAAAAAAAAAAAAAAAAAAAAATATGATCACGACTGTAATCCCCAAGTACGGTAGACATCCTCTCAGATCTCCAGATGCTTAGATCCTTTGAAGATGTCTAGTGGGGGTAGTCAGACATTATATTTGGCACATGCCCACATTTTGCAGTAGCTAGCATTCCATATAATATAATCATTATGAGTCTTAACGTTTTATAGCGGTCGTCTCGTGATAACGCCGCTGACTGATCGCTGCTATTTGACATTGATGTGTGCTATGCACCTTAAGTTCGGAGGTGCTCCGGCCGGCCCCGCGGGTACTGGCAAGACGGAAACCACTAAGGTAGATTCAAGACCTAACAGCTCAGTTGGTAGTAGCTCTATTATATTTACAAGCTTTTATTTAACTTCGTTCCATACCACTGTTCGTATGTTTGTTTGTAATTTGTATCAGATTTTTGACAGCTGAATGTTTGCATACACCATTAGTTCTGTTGACAATCCAATAATAGTCACTACATAGTATAAAGCAAAGTCGCTTCCCGCTTCCCGCGTCTGTATGTATGTCTGTATGTATGCTTATATCTTTAAAACTACACAACGGATTTTGATGTGGTTTTTTTAATAGATAGAGTGATTCAGGAGTAAGGTTTATATGTATAATAACATGCTTAATATATTAGAGAACCACTGATAATATTAAGATTTCTAATATGAAGTCGTTTTATATGAAACGTCTAATATGATTTTTTTTGCGCTTACATTGCAAACGCTGGCTGAACTCTACGAGATAGATCAAAATAATGTACTAAATATTGTATACCTTAAAAAGGTCTACAAAAAAGTCGGGGATGGTATATTATGCTTATCTCTTAGGGATGACCCACAATAATCCATTTCTATCCTTAACTTTCTACCGCGACTTTTTTTTTAAATTTTAAATGCTGTTAACGAGTATACAAAGACATTCTGTAATATATTTTGGTATCAGCTTTGCACCCGTGCGAACGCAACCCGCTTTGCAACCCGGGGCGGGTCGCTAGTATATTATATATTAATTGTATATTCTTGTTTGAGCCTTCACCTTGTTCGATTGGCACCACACTGGAGCTCTACATAGCATTAAGAAAAGGATAATTCAAAAAAAGGTAGACCCCAAGCCGTGTTTGTTGCCTGATTCAACTAGGCTTGGTCGCGTGGAATCGGCGTAGCTTCACCTAGTTCCTAAGACGTTTCAAAGTGATCCTTGTGATTTTATTGAAATAAATGATTTTTGAATTAGAATTTTGATAACTGCAATTGTTCCAGGATTTAGCTAAAGCTTTAGCTGTACAATGTGTGGTGTTCAACTGTTCTGATCAATTGGATTACATGGCTATGGGGAAGTTCTTCAAAGGATTAGCTGCGTATGTCATCATCTTACATAGAATTAAAGGAAAGAGTCGTTAAAAAATAATCGCTAAGTGCTAGTCGGATTTTTAGGTTATTACAACAACGGGAAATTACTCACGTAAATGATAAATTGTCAATGAGGACACCGACAATGTTTCGATTCATCTAGAGAATCTTCTTCAGGGTGAGTGGACCATAACGCGCGCGCTACCCTGCTCGCATTGCCGTCTCGCACTGTCCTCATTGACAATTTATCATTTACGTGAGTAATTTCCCGTTGTTGTAATAATGTGTAGTACAACTCACGAAAGTTTTGAAAGTGAAATAGGATTTTTAGGTTTCCGTAAGCAAAAGGTAAAAACGGGACCCTATTATTAAGACTTCGCTGTCTGTCCGTCCGTTGCCGCTATAATATCAAATACTATAAACAATAAAATAAATATTTAAGTGGGGCTCCCAATCAAAAAACGTGTTTTTATAGATAAATAATGGTACGGAACCCTTCGAGCGCGAGTCCGACTCGCACTTGGCCGGTTTATTTTTTAAACGTAATACGCATATATTGTTTTTTTTTTCAGTTCGGGAGCGTGGGCTTGCTTTGACGAATTCAACAGAATAGACATCGAAGTTTTATCAGTTGTCGCTCAACAGGTAAATCCTAAAATAATATTGTAAATGCGAAAGTTTGTGACGATGTTTGTATGTTTGAAAATCAATGAGGCCTAAACGACAGAACGGATTAAGATGAAATTTGCTGTAGATGTAAATAAAAAATCTGATTATAAAATAGGGGTACCTATAATGCGAAAAACAAACCTTAAATGTTAAAAAAACGCAAAAAGGATGATTTTGGTATAGATGGCGCTGATGTGCAACAAATCTGAAATCACAGACTAAAAACATTTAGTCGTCATAGCAACGCAGTTTTGACTAATGAATGATACACATTCTATCAAAATTCGTACCTTATTTTATCACTACAAGGTTTATGCGAAATAAATTGGATGTTTCCTGAAATTGCTTTTTTCTATGCGATTATTGAAATTTGGACAGAACAAAGTCTGTCGCGGGTAGTATAATATATTTTATTTGTATAAGAGAGTCAGTACCGGCGAGTCAAGCTACAAAAATAACGAGCCTATAATACCATTAATTTTGATTAATAAAGGTGGTGACAATCCAAAAGGCACAGATCTTGAAACAGGACAAATTCTGGTTCGAAGGATGCGAGCTACCGCTGAAGGCCTCCTGCTCTGTCTTCATCACCATGAACCCTGGATATGCTGGTAAGGCCCAGCATTGCCTGTGATTTTTTATATGTGACTAATGTAATGTTTGGACGTGCCTCTGGCTACACACATAGATATCTTCAATGATCTGAGAGTCATTTTTCAAACTATCGTTATTAGTAGACATAACTATAGATCATAACTATAGACTATAAAAGGTAATTGCGTGATAAAGACCCGTGTTAAACACGGGTCTTTATCACGCAATTACCTTTTAGAGGAGTAATAAATGTTTTTGAAGAATGCAGAATCGTTTTTTCTCAATAACCGCAAAACATACAGTTTTGTTTTTTACGACAAAGATAACTTAAGGATTTAATCTAGATAAATTACAGACAGAAACACGATTGATGAAACTTTTCTTGACAGATTTATTTTCCAAAGTTGGCTCTTCAAAAACACTAGTTTCGTTTTTAATCAAAACTATGAATAGCTAAACAGTTAATTTTTATATAATTCGTTAGATAATCATACTAGCTAAATAAATTACAGACAGTTTCTTTTTAAATTTGATGGTTTTCGAGATAATGCAGTTTTATCACTTTTTCCGTCTTATCCGGGTAGACACAGCTCATACAAAAAGTCAAAAATTTTACTTATCACCTTAATAGGATGTACAAGATGTAGGTAATATTCTTTATCATCTTATATTCCAAATCGTTCTTTTCCATACCTTTGCTTTATCGCGATAAAAATCATTAAAATATCAACCTTATTTCATAGGACGTACGGAGCTACCGGACAATTTAAAGGCGCTGTTTCGTCCCATATCCATGATGGTACCTGACTACACCCTGATCGCGGAGATATCGCTCTTCTCCTTCGGCTTCCTGGAGGCGAAGCTGTTGGCTGGCAAGATCACGACTACATTCAGACTCAGTTCCGAACAGCTATCTTCACAGGTGAAATAAAAAAACTGAAATATTTTTTTTTTTGAGTGAGCTAAACAATGGTTTCCGTACCATTGTTTATAAAAAAAACGGCAAAAATATCACGTTTGTTGTATGGAAGCCCCTATTAAATATTTATTTTTGTTGTGAAGCGGCAACAGAAATACATCATCTATGAAAATTTCAACTGTCTAGCTATCACGGTTCATAAGATACAGCCTTTTGATAGACATACAGACGGACAGCGGAGTCTTAGTAATAGGGTCCCGTTTTTACTCTTTGGGTACGGAACCCTAAAAACCGATAGCTAGCGTACGTGGTGTTTGGACGCGCCTCAGACTACACCCTGTATGTTTCCAGGATCACTACGACTTCGGCATGCGAGCTGTGAAGACGGTCATCACGGTCGCCGGTAACCTCATACGTCAGATGCCGGATGGTGATGAGAGGCAGATTGTGCTTAGATCTTTGCGAGACGTCAACGTGCCTAAGTTCTTGGCCGATGACCTGCTGCTATTCAATGGTGAGTTGGGAGTAGTGTGGGGAAAGGGCCAATGACATAACTAAATGCTAGTGTGCTGCTTTTTGAATTTGTGCTGAGGCTCTTTAGTTATATTTTTTTTTATTGTTTACGTACGTACGTACTTTACGTACTTGAGTAGTACTTTTAATTATTATTCTTGTTTGAGCCTTCACCTTGTTCGATTGGCATCACACTGGAGCTCTACATAGCTTTAAGGAAAGGATCATTAAAAAAAAGGTAGGCCCCAAGCCGTGTTTGTTGCCTGATTCTTCTAGGCTTGGTCGCGAGGAACAGGCGTAGCTTCACCTAGTTCCTATGACGTTTCAAAGTGATCCTTGTTTTTTTTTATGAAATAAATTACTTTTGAATTTGAAATTTTCAACGTACTTGCTCGTATTGAGCCTTATTAAATCATTCTTAACCATAAACCGAGCTATAACACACTCGTGCTTAATAATATTACACACTAGTGCATAATAGAATTATCCCTACAAAGTTAAGTTAGTACCTAACTGCAAATTATATGCGAGTAAACAGAGCATTTTCAATTTAACCTGGTAATACAATTTTTTTTGTAACAACAACGAGGTTTTATGCCGCTGAAAATCCATTTACATTTTTGGAATAAATAAATGTGTGTGTAAATAGATTATGTAATAAGTTGGCAAAAATAAAAAAAAAACTTGCGTGCCATTTTGTTTGCTAATTTTGCCGTGTGGTAAAACGATTTGTTTGTTTTTTCCTCGCATGTGTGTTGAAAAAGTGCTCATGAAACTCGTGAGCAACTTGCTCATTAGACACTCGGCTGTCTTACGCCCTCGCCTACGGCTTGGCTACAAACAACAGCCTCGTGTGTAATGAGCAACTTAACTCACTTGTATCATATTATACTATTAATTCTGTTGTATGTATGATGTATTGCATGGATCTGAGTGTTGCTGGCTGTTAAAGTGACGGATGAAAAAAGAGTGCACGCGGAAGAGATGCGATTGTTGAGATGGATGTGAGTAGTGACGAGGATGGATAAGATAAGGAATGAGTAGATCAGATGAAGCTTGAAAGTGGCGTCTGTGACGGAAAAGATGAGAAGCAATAATAGGTTAGCGTGGTACGGACATGTTATGAGGAGAAAAGAAAGTCATGTAACGAGAAGAATGTGAAGGGATGTAGACGTAGAGGTAGGCCAAAGAAAATATGAATGAGTAGATCAGATGAAGCTTGAAAGTGGCGTCTGTGACGGAAAAGATGAGAAGCAATAATAGGTTAGCGTGGTATGGACATGTTATGAGGAGAAAAGAAAGTCATGTAACGAGAAGAATGTGAAGGGATGTAGACGTAGAGGTAGGCCAAAGAAAATATGAATGAGTAGATCAGATGAAGCTTGAAAGTGGCGTCTGTGACGGAAAAGATGAGAAGCAATAATAGGTTAGCGTGGTATGGACATGTTATGAGGAGAAAAGAAAGTCATGTAACGAGAAGAATGTGAAGGGATGTAGACGTAGAGGTAGGCCAAAGAAAATATGAATGAGTAGATCAGATGAAGCTTGAAAGTGGCGTCTGTGACGGAAAAGATGAGAAGCAATAATAGGTTAGCGTGGTATGGACATGTTATGAGGAGAAAAGAAAGTCATGTAACGAGAAGAATGTGAAGGGATGTAGACGTAGAGGTAGGCTAAAGAAAATATGGATTGTGTGAAAGATGATATGGGTAAGAAAGGAGTAAGTGATGAGATGTCAGCAGATAGAGGGAAATGGAATAAGAACACATTGTGCCGACCCCACTTATGTGGGATATGGGCAGGATGATGATGATAGTGGCGATTCTGTTGAACACTCTAAAATGTATGATTCCTAAAACACGATCGCTCTTATTAGGATATTTTAGAGATTTCGTTTTTTTTTTCGTATATATCGTGCGTGCAAAAAAATAGGAAAGTCAAAATTTCACTTTAGTCAACACCTTTTTACATGCTGACTAAATTTAAGTAAAAAATCATTAAATTACTAAAAACTAGCCTACGTTTTAGAACTATCATCCTGAGATTACGCAACTTTAGATTTTAACGTTATAGGAATAAGAGCTATCGTGTTTTAGGATTTTAGATGGACACAACAGAATCGCCACTAATATAAATTTAAAATCCAATCCATCCAATCGAAATAAGGTATATATTTCAATGCCTCGGAGCATCGCGAAACTGTCTGAAATATATAACTCACTAGCCGACCCGTGACAAACTTTGTCCTGTCCAAATTGCAATAAACGCATAGAAAAAATCACTTTTAGGCAACTTCCAATTTTTTTTCCTATAAACCGAATTACGAATTATGGTAGAATGCGTATCATTCAGTCGTTAAAACTGATATTAGATTTTTTGTACACCAACGCCGCCATCTATACCCAAATTATCCTTTTTGCATCTTAGTATAATTTTGGAAATGCTTTTCGGATTTTAATCATCCCTATTTTATATTCTCTTGTTCTATTTTTTATCTACATCTACAGGAAATTACATCTCAATCCGTTCCCGTCGTTTAGGCCTGAGTGAGGCACAAACATACAAATATCCTTACAAACATACAAACATTCTCACGAACATTCGCATTTAATTTTATACTATTATTGGGATAGTATTAGGATAAGATACTCGTATCATGCATAACATTGAAGGTGGAATAAAATAGTTTAACAAATCAGTACTAGATGTCGTTAGTAGAAAAATTAGAACGCGCTATCGTTGCGTTTTGGCTGGGGGATGACAAACCATGTATCGTTTTTATTATTTTACGTTTATAAGTATATATTATTAACTGATTTAATAACTATTTTTGAAGCACAATCACGCAAAGCGTGGCGTGGTGCTGGTAATGAAAGTTCATGTATAGAATGTTTATTTATATAAAAAACCGACCAAGTGAGAGTCGGAGTCGGACTTGAGTGAGTACGAAAGGTTCTATAAATAAAACCGGCCAAGTGCGAGTCGGACTCGCGCACGAAGGGTTCCGTACCATTATCTATAAAAAAGGCAAAAAAATCATGTTTGTTGTATGGGAGTCCCCCTTAAATATTTGTTTTATTCTGTTTTTAGTATTTGTTGTTAGAGCAGCCACAGAAATACATAATCTGTGAAAATTTCAACTGTCTAGCTATCACGGTTCATGAGATACAGCCCTGTGACAGACAGACAGACGGACAGACAGACAGACGGACAGCGAAGTCTTAGTAATAGGGTTCCGTTTTTACCCTTTGGATACGGAACCCTAAAAACGGCAAAAAAATCACGTTTGTTATATGGAAGCCCCACTTAAATATTTATTTTATTCTGTTAGTATTTGCTGTTATAGTGGCAACATAAATACCTACATCATCCGTAAAAATTTCAACTGTCTTGCTATCACGGTTCATGAGATACAGCCTTGTGTGTGACAGTCAGACAAATGGATAGCGAGCGGAGTCTTAGTAATAGGGTCCCGTTCTTACCCTTTGGGTACGGATATCTAAAAACTACCGTCGTCGGTTGGCCCCGGTGTGGCGGACGGTAGTGGTGTTATATTAAGAATCGAATTATCGTATTCCTATCGAATATATCAGTAACAGAAGATTTATGTTATCTAGCAGACCCGCGACAGACGTTGTTCTGTCCAAATTTCGATAATGGCACAGAGTAACGCACGTTGCTATGACGACTGATGTCAACACGGATGTCAGATTTGTTGCACACCAGCGCCATCTATACCAAAATCATCCCTGTTGTGTTTTTTTATCATTTTGAGGTTTTTCATTTTTTAAAGTAGTATATTATTTATTCGGGCATTATATCTACATCTACAGCAAATTTCAACTTAAGACGCTGCCAGTCGACGATTATTTTTGTTCGAAACGAAAAAAGAAATACTTGTGAACAAGCCACATCTCCTTTTTTATAATGTATAGTATATGTGAATAAAGATGTACCCATCTTTAATCACTTCGATAAATAATCCTACCGACCGCTGCAATGACGACAAACACACGTCGGCGCGTGGTCCGCCTTAGCTTTTCGAATAAATTAATGATATAAATGATGTATGTGTTACTTATCAAAAATCTATTCTAATAGAAATCTAGATCTACATATTACCTATCTTTAACAATAAATCACAAGATGATTTTAATAGTAGGTATATAAAATATTTCGATCATAAATTCTAAAACGTATAATTTTGAAATAATATCTTTATCGTGAAAAGTTTCTGTTATTATGTTTTCAGCTTAATAGAAATCTAGGTAGGAACCTGAAGTAATATACTTATAAAAATAGGAGATGTGGCTTGTTCAGAAGTATTTCTTTTTTCGTTTCGAAAAAGAGCAATCAGCGACTGGGAGCCCCTTAATAGAAATCTAGGTAGGAACCTGAAGTACTTATTAAAATAGGAGATGTGGCTTGTTCAGAAGTATTTCTTTTTTCGTTTCGAAAAAGAGCAATCGTCGACTGGGAGCCCCTTAACGCGACGTTGCCATACTGGCCTCACAGCTCAGTTGGTAGTAACTCTGCCTTCTGCGCTGTAGATTTTGGGTTTGATTCCCACCAGGGATAAACATTTGTGTGACGAACATATTTGTTCTGTGTCTGGGTTTTAATATGTATAATAAGTATGTATGTATAAAATAGTAGGTATATTATAAGTATTCTATCAGTTATCTGGTTCGTACAAGATTTGCTTAGTTTCGGGCTGGATGACGTTATGTGTAAAGTAAACCAATATTTATTTATTACTAGCGACCCGCCCCGGCTTCGCACGGGTAGCATGTTATTATACATATAAACCTTCCTCCTGAATCACTTTATCTATTAAAAAAAACCGCATCAAAATCCGTTGTGTAGTTTTAAAGATATAAGCTAACATATATACATACGCGGGAAGCGGAAAGCGACTTTGCTTTATACTATGTAGTGACTTACTATGGTTCGCTTCGCTCCTTGCGGCGCAGTGCTCACTATTATTAGACTATTATTGAATAACCTAATAAAATAATGTTACCATTCGTATTACCTAATTCAGATTTTTTTTTCGCGCAGTTGTATATTAGTATTCGCCTATCTCACGTTTATCGCGGTCGCGTGCGATGCTCATGATGAATAGACCTGATTTTTTTCAAAACGTCAGCAATACAATAAAATAATGTGGTAATTAGCCGTATTTCTGTTTAAAAAGTTATTCTGTTATTCGGGACGAAGACCAATCCAACAAATCAAAAATTATGAAAATCGGTCTATAGTTAAAATTGTGTTACTAACTAACTCTGTTTTTAGGGTTTCGAGTCTACAAGAAACCCTAGTTTCGCCATGTCCGTCCGTCCGTCTGTCCGCAGCTTAACTCAGAGACGCTTAGTAATGCCAACAAAGTCGTAGAATAAAATCATGAAAAACATTTTTTTTAGGGTACTTCCCCTACGCTTGTAGTGGGGATGTTTTTTTTCTCGCGTATCCCATTATGTGGGTTATAGTTAGATAGGTCTTTAAAAAGTATGTGGGGTTTGTCAAAACAACTTTTCGATTAAGAGATCCGTTTCTGAAATATTAATCTTTAAAGTGTCAATTTTTGTTAAAAACGAGTGTCCCGCCCCCCTCTAAAATCTAAACTATTAGGTTTGGAGGCGTGAAAAAATTCACGGTAGTATTACATATAACGAACTTAAAAGGAAAACTATCACAGCTAAGTAGGCATTACAAATTTTCGAGTAATAGACGAACAACTTAAAAAATGTGTAGTACAACTCACGAAAGTTTTGAAAGTGAAATAAACTTAAAAAATGTATTCAAAATTGTATTTTGTACAAATACCATTGAAAATTACTTAATATAACGTTGTTAGCTGTGTCAACAACGCAACCCTGCATTGCGCGTGACCCGACACGCACTTGGCCGGTTTTATATATTTAATAAATATAAGATATGATCAAAATGCATAACATTGAAAGTGGAATAAAATAGTTTACCAAAATGAGAACTAGATGTCGCTAGTAGAAAAATTAGAACGCGCTATCGTTGCGTTTTGACTAGGGGGATGAGAAACCATGTATTGTCAGTAATAAGTACTAAAGATTGTTTCATAACAGAGCACAGTATTATAATAATATATAATTTTTAAGGCACAATCTCGCAAAGCGTGGTGCTGGTAATGATATAATTAATGTGGGAAACTAAAACTAATCGATGATCTCGGTGTAGCGGACTGTAATTTTTTTATCCGTTAGTCGTCTATACCCGGTCCAGGCTTCGCACGGGGTAGGTACTATTGCATTTTTGGGTTTTTAGGGTTCCCAAAGGGTAAAAACAGGACCCTATTACTAAGACATCGCTGTCCGTCTGACACAAGACTGTATCTCATTAACCGTGGTAGCTAGACAGTTTCACAGATGATGTATTTCTGATGCCGCTATAACAACAAATACATATTATAAGAATTAAATATTTAAGTAGTAGTAGTAATGGCAATAAATAGTGGTAGGTACGGAATCCTTCGTGCGCGAGTCCGTCTCGCACTTGCCCGGTTTTTTTTATTCAAATGTTTTAATAGTTATTCTGTTATTCTAGACGAAGATTTGTTAACCAATCAAAAATCATGAAAATCGGTCCAGCCTTTCTTGAGTTATAAATGGTGTAACTAACGCGACTCTGTTTTATATAAGAGATAAGCTACGAATAGCAATACTCAAGAAAAGTAACTCTCATACAAATTTTACGCAATCGCAACGAAACACCCACATACAAAGCTTGCACGCGATTGGTTGCATCAAGGTCACGTCGCCAGTACTTGCCGAATGTCGCCGATGGCTGCCGAAAGGGCAGATGCATGGATGGTATCATGCAGTGTTGCGCCAATCTTTTTTTCGTGTTTATTTTTTAATAATTGTATAGATGCTACTAATTAAAGTATTCATTAAAATGTATAGTATATATAATTATGTCACATAATAACTCTTTCACTAAACCGAATTCGGTATTGGCGAATATTTTTGGATTCTATAGTAGCGTCTTTTTTATTTCTTTATATCCTAGAAAACATTGTTACATGTCCTTAAAAAAATGAAAACTTAATGGGTCATCGCAGAAAATCTCACGAACGCAATTTAGTTCCTGCTACTGGAGTACAGAAATAGGTAGGTATAAATAGATCGAAAATTAAAAAAAAATATTTTTTCAAGAAATTTTTTATGTTCCTCATAAACTTAATAATAAATAAATTAAATAGTAAGTAAATTAAGTAGTATTATCTATTAAATCATAAGTGTTGAAAAATATAATTATTTATATTGGACATGATTTTGGCAGAGACAATTTAAAACTAATTAATAATTACGGAGATTGTGATGCGTATTATATGTATACGGACCTGCCTATTATAACAAAATGCTGATTAATTTTGAAAGGCATTATTTTTTTAAGAAACATTTTAAAAAATAATGCCTTATGTTCCTCAGAAAATAATTAGTTATTTTTCAAATATTTAGTTATTATGTATTTCAGTCCCAAATTTTTGTTTTTCAACCTTTTATTTTGTTGCTGTAATTTTTTTATTTTGATTAATCGTTTTTTTGCCAGAGCTGTTTTTAACGTTAACTGTTTTTGAAGTACTTGTTTTCTAGGGGTATTAAAAGCAGATTCAATTTCAGATGAATGTACACTTATGGGAGTGCTGCACTGTGATTGCATTTCTATTGAGGCTGGCAAACTTGCTCCACTGTCCAATATTTTAGTCAAAATATAAAATTTATATTTACAGCTGGGACATTCCATCTGAAAAGTTAAACATTCAGTTAAGTACTTGAATTGAGCGCTGTGTGGGGTTTTTTTATTATAGGTATTTATTTAGTGTAGAAAGTATTATTTTTCTTTTTATATTAAACGATATAGGTAATAAATGGGTATTGATATTTTTTTTAATAAATTTAAACATTTTATTATCAACAACCAAACATTTATTAGGCTGTCAATGTGTAGCTAACTTACCATTTTACAACGTTTTTTTTCTACATAGCTGCAACCAGGCTGTTCTAATATACGTTTTAATATGCTTTCGTGCGTGTTGCTGCTTACATGTTCGAGGTTTACGTGTTTTTCTTGCTTGAAATATTGTTCCTATAAGAAAGAAGAGCTCAATTATGTTTTATGTCACATTTTCTGTACCTATGGTATGTAATTTTTGTTTATGGCTAACTTACGATTTTAATTTTTTTTCCTGGCATGCAACTACAATCAGATACATGTAATTTCTGCTTTTTTGTATTTTGTTCCAAACTAGCTTCATCTTTCAAGTCTCTTGGTGGTATTGATGACTCTTCCTGCAAGATATAAAAAACAAAAATACATGATATACGTGGGTCATGCTGAAGTTCTAAATAAAATATTACTTAATAGAGTATTTAATTATTAATAAAAACCAGGTTATTCAAAATAAAAAGAAAGATAGATTTTCTTAATTGTTTTCAGAGATACTCTATGTATTTTTTAAACTAGCTTCATATTTGATATAGGTACTTGAAAATTAATTGTACCTACCTGTATTTTTATATCATTTGTGATGGAGGACGGTCCTGATAAATCACCCAAAGCTGAAGGTCTTACATTTGCACATAATCGAGTAACCATCTAGAAATAAATAAAATTATAGTAGAAAATTGTTTATAAGAAACTAGTGGTGGTGAATAAATGGTGGATGACTTGATTTTACCCTTGAACAATACATACTTACGATTTTTTTACTAAGTGTTACAAAATACCACAATGCCTATGAATAAAAAACTTTTCCCTAGGAAAAAAAGGTTGCATTATCAAAAAAATTGGTCACTAGATTTAGGTACTACGGGAAACTAAATTATTATTTGAGAATTTGATCTATGGTCATCGGTCAAGATTTTCGGTATCACGAACGACACCCTTAAGATTAGTATATTTTCTTACACCCTTATTATGTTGCATGCTCCTACAAACCATTTAAAGTAAATAAAAAAAATCTAACAAGTGAAATTATATAAATGAATGAGACTTACAGTGCAAATAGGCACTGCAAACTTTCTTAATAATTTTCGCTTTCCATTATCAAGGGTGTAGATGTCCTCATCTTGAAAGTGGATGCTGCATATTGGACTTTGTTTAGCAGGCATCCAATTACATTCATTCCTTTCCAAGCGGACCGCAGCTACCCACTTTTCCCGCTGGACTAGATTTGATGGGAATCTGTGGTATTGAAAACTTGTAGGTACTGAACCTATGCATAATGTCATTCTTATTACCCTAACTACATAAAACGAAACTTTTCTAATTTAAAAATTTAAACAGCAAAAATTATCAGCTTAATTACATGTTGCATAACTCTTTCCAGTCAGTGTCGGTAAGTATGACTTTCAAAATGTTTATTTACTTGTGAAAGGTAATTCCTGTATTTTTTCTATTCGTGTGGCTTCTACACCATTTCACAACACATGAAGGCATCTTTTAGAATGAAAATTGCTATATTTTTACTCCGCAAAATCGAAAACGCGAGAGTAAAAGGTGCCGTGCCGAAACGACCACGCAGCGCAAAGCTTTATGTCGCACTGGCGGACGAGTTTGTATCTATTTTAAGCCCCGCCCGCCTGGGTATTATCGAGTCGAAGCATTTTTGATTTGAAACATCTATAGCGGCAGTGCCGCTATAGATGTTTCACAGTGTATAGCGGCAGTGCTAGGTATAGCGGCAGTGCCGGTCTAACTCACTCAAACTTTAGCTCATACATTGCTCGAAAGAAAGCTAATTTTTATCTAAGTAAGTACCAAGAAAAATTACAATGTACATGTACAATTTACTTGTTAGGATGTAATCTTGGAACTCAATTTTATAGCAGTTATCTCCAACCGAGCTGATCTGATGATGGAGTCAGGAGAGGTTTAACGTAACTCTTCAGTAAATAGTCGGATTAGGGTAAAACTTTGCACACCTATCAATCTCAAATGACAATGTAAAATTATGGTACTGGCGAACTGGTCTGATGAAGGAACTCCTCAACTACACAACATAACCCCGTCGTGTTAGGGCTCGTTGGATTTGTCTTGACGAGCTCTAGGAATATAAAAGTTTGTTTCAAAAATATTTTTAATAAAAAAAACTGTTGCTCCTGTTGACATGTAAATAAATATTATTATTTGTGTAAAGGTATCTAATTCGTGTAATTATTTTTAATTCAGTATGTAATGATCTGATATAATTGGTGTAATAGGTCTTGTACCGTGCTAATTATGTATAATAAATAAATAAGTAAATAAATTCTAATAATATTGTATATTGCAAATGCGAAAGTTTGTGAGTTTGTATACACATGTTTGTGCCCTAAGTAATCCTAAACGACAAAACGGATTCAGATAAAATTTGCTGTGATATGTAAATAAAAAATCAGATAAACAAAAGGGGGAACTTATAATCCGAAAAATAACCCTGATGATCGATGAAAAAATGTTAAATCATAAAAAAATGCAAAAAAGGATGATTTTGGTATAGATGGCGCTGGTGTGCAACAAATCTGACATCACAGATTTAAAACATTTAGTCGTCATAGCAACCCAGTTTTGACTAATGAAAAATACGCTTTCTACCAAAATTCGTAATTTATTTTATCATGACAAGGTTTATAGAGAAAACATTTGTAGTTTCCTGAAAGTGTTTTTCCTATGCGATTATTAAAATTTAACAGGACAACGTCTGTAACGGTTCGGCTAATATGTAGGTATATAAAGCTTATTTTTGTTTTCAGGCATAATATCGGATCTGTTCCCACGCGTGGAGATCCCAGTCGTGGACTACGGCATTATGGAGCAGTCTATCAGGAATATGCTCATCAAACGAGGATATGATGATCTTTACTGTAAGCATTGTTTCTCTATGAGATCTCGTGTGGCCGAGTGGGAGGTACCTCGACTTTCAATCTGAAGGTCGCGGGCTCGAATCCCTGCCGTGCATCAATTTATTTTTCGGTTTGAAAAATGTATTATGCGCATTGCGCAATAGGGGGGAAAACATCGTGAGGAAACCAGTTAGTATTCTGTAAGCGGCGATGGGCTTGCAAAATGTGGGTATTGTGACAAATGTAATGTTATACTTGCCTCTGACTACCCCCTTTAGACATCTTCAAGGTTCTAAACGCCTTGAGATCTGAGATAGTACTCTTAATACTGTAGATGAGTAGATGGAAGATTTTACTGAAAGAAGACATTATTTGAATTTATAAAACAATTTAAACTGCATTCTTTAAATAATTACATGGTTGAACCGGGAATAGAAACCCGTTACACGAGAAAAATAATTATCCTGTAGCATTATCATACCGATCGAAAGGCTTCATAAGGATTATTTTTTGCTTAATAACATAGTGTCAGAAATAAAAGGAAGGCCATATCCGTGGGACGCCCTGTATAACGTATTTGGGGATTACAGTCGTGATCCTATTTCATTTAATTTTTATCACACTAGTAAATATAATTATTGGATTATTTTCAGCGTTCATTTTCAAAATTATCCAATTATATGAAACCACCGTGGTGAGACACGGCTTGATGTTGGTGGGGCCAGCCGGAGCCGGCAAAACTAAGGTAATCATGCAGCCTTATGGCGTAAACTCACTGGTGATTGATTCATTTAACCGTTTAATTACCTTTTTAAAATAGAAATACGGCTAATTACCACCTTATTTCCTTACTAGCCGACCCGTGACATACGTTGTTTTGTCAAATTTTAATAAGGGAAAAGCAATTTCAGGCAACTTCTAATTATTTCCCTACAAACCTTGTACTGATAAAATAAATTACGAATTTTGGTAGAATGCGTATCATTCATTAGTCAAAACAGCGTTGCTATGACAACTACTTTAATGTTTTTAGTTTGGGATGTCAGATTTTTTGCACACCAACGCCATCTATACCAATATCATCCTTTTTGCGTTTTTTATCATTTAAGGGTTGTTTTTCCCCTTTAGTTATTCTGATTTTTTATCTACATACTACAGCAAATTTCATCTTAATTCGTTTTGTCGTTTATTTTTGACTAGCGACCCGCCCCGGCTTCGCACGGGTAGCATGTTATTATACATATAAACCTTCCTCCTGAATCACTTTATCTATTAAAAAAAACCGCATCAAAATCCGTTGTGTAGTTTTAAAGATATAAGCAAACATACATACAGACATACAGACGCGGGAAGCGGAGAGCGACTTTGCTTTATACTATGTAGTGATTAGGGAACAAACGTAGCAGCCTGATCACAAACTTTCGCATTTATAATATTATTAGGATATTACTGACGTTTCGTGACAATTCAGATGCTCTTCATCATGAGCACCGCAAGTATTCGCCGATCTACCGTTGATCGCGGTCGCGGGCGGTGCTCATGATGAAGAGCATAGAGTAACCTATCTAATAATCTATAAAAATAAATCCCGATCTCCCTTGGTCACGACATCGTGTGAACGGCTGGACCGATTTTGCAAATTCTTTTTTTTTTTTTTTGTGTTTGCTCTTGTCAGGAAAAGGTTCTTATAATAGAAAAAAATAAGAAATATTTGCGGAAAATTGTAAAATTCCGGAAAGTGCTATTTTCTATAGGATTATTGAAATTTGACTGGATAACGTCTGTCTTGACAGCTAGTAATTTTAATAATATAAACTAACATAAATGAAGTCGGTTTGCTTATAGTTTTTTAAACGTCATTATTTTTCCAGTGCTATGAAGTGTTACGGGATGCGTTGACAGTTATACGTGGAAAGTTAGCGCCGGACGGCTTTCCATTCACCACTGTACTGACATTCGTCGTCAACCCCAAGTCAATTACCATGGGACAGCTGTATGGAGAGTTTGATATGCAGACTCACGAGTGGTAAGTCCTCCTCGTATAAATATATAAATATTGACAGGCCTCACAGCTCTGTTGGTAGGTCTGCCTTCTGCGCTGTAGGTTGTGGGTTCGATCCCCACCCGGAATAAACATTTGTGTGATGAACATAGATGTTTGTTCTGCGTCTGGGTGTTATGTATAATAAGTATGTATTTACAAACAAAAAACACAAGTACAAGATGTAGTAAAGATGAGATGAGATGAGAAAAGACGAGATAAATATTGGTGGTTATTTCACACAGCGCCGTCTAGCCCGAAACTAAGCAAAGCTTGTACTAAGGGAACTAGCTGACTGATAGAATACATATATACTTTTTTTTTTATTATAACACTCATACACAGAACAAATATCTATATAATAAATCTTTATATCTACAATATAACGATAGTTTCTTTGCTTAAACACAATGTAGGTTACACAGATGTTACTAATATTTTAAATAGTATATATTAGCTTCCGCCCGCGACTTTTCTCTAGTGGTACCTGGATAATGAAATGGAATATAGGATCACGACTGTAATCCCCAAGTACGTTTGACATACTCTTAGTTAAGACGTCCAGATCCATGAATATGTCTAAGGGGGTAGTCAGAGGCACGTCAAAACATTCCGTGTTGTGGGTGGGTAGGACGCTGACTTCGAAATCCTAAAGAAAACTGCCGACTTGACTGGTTTCTTATTCTTTATTCACTTTTTCTTCTTGTTGTTGTTCTTCGCTTTACTGAACCGCTCGGAATGATTTTACACCCGAGCGTCACTCTATTTATACAAAACCTTACGGCAATTATCTGCTCCCTGATTGGCGGACCAATGGGCATCGAGCTTTATTAGCCAATCAGGGGCCGGCTTGCGTTACAAACTTAACTTAACAGTAATTATCTGCTCCCTGATTGGCGGACCAATGGGCATCGAGCTTTATTAGCCAATCAGGGGCCGGTTTGCGTTTAGGCTCCCTCTCCAGGCGTTACCGTCGGGAGAGCGGGTCTATCGCCTATCCTATATTATTTGTACATTTTTCTATCTATAACAAGCTAAATTAACTTACGTAATAAATAAAAATTTGGTTTCTATCTAACTATATCTAACTTAGTTTACGACGTAGTTAACATTTGGTTTCTACCTAACTATATCTAACTTAGTTTACGACGCAGTTAACAGTTCTCCCGCCAGTGCACGGTGTAGGCCGGGTACTCCAACTTCGGTTACTGCGTCGTCAGCTGGATCAGTCGCGACGTGGGGCGCCGCATTAGTCCTCCTTTGGTCGTCACGTCCACGATGCGAGTTCTGCCGTCCGGTCCTGGGTGCGTGCTCTGGATCACTCCTCGCGGCCAAGTGTTGCGGGGCAGCGACGAATCCGCGATGATTACAATGTCGCCCGGCTGGAAATCCCGCCGTTTCTGCTGCTTTCCTAGTCTCCGGGGCATGAGTGAGGGAAGATATTCTCTCAGCCACCGGGACCAGAAGTGATCCGCCATCCGTTGAGCCGTCTTCCAGTTTGCTTTCCCGATCAGATCTTGGTCGTCGCCTTCCGTCATCACCGCAGTTCCGCAGGATCGTCCGATCAGGAAATGATTTGGTGTCAACGCTTCTTCGTCCGTTGGGTCGGCACTCAAATGTGTGAGCGGCCGAGAGTTGACGGTGTGCTCCACCTCCGTGAGTAATGTGTGTAGAACCTCCTCCGGCGGGCTTCTCTCTTGTAGTACGGCGTTCAGGGCGGTCTTGACCGATCGGATCAACCTCTCCCAGGCCCCGCCCATGTTTGGGGCTCCAGGGGGGATAAACTTCCATTGTACGCCCTCTCGTTCGGCCGCTTCCACAAGATCCTCGTTGTTTATTTTCTTTGCCTCGTCGCGCAGCTCGTGGTCCGCTCCGACGAAATTTGTCCCATTGTCGCTGTACACGATGCGTGGGGTGCCGCGTCGCGCTGCCATCCTTCTCAGGGCCATGATCATCGAGCTCGAACTTAGGGACGCAGCCATTTCAATGTGTATTGCCCGTGTCGTCAGGCATGTGAAGAGCGCTCCCCACCGCTTCTCCCGCCTTCGACCAATAGTCACGTGCATCGGACCAAAGTAGTCGATACCGGTGCACGTGAAAGGCGGTCTCTTGTAGGCGAGTCGTTCGGGCGGCAGATTTCCTAGCGGCGGCATCTCAGGCTTGGCTCTCCTCACGATACACCATTGGCATTGGTGCGCTATCCTGCGGATGTCGCTGCGTAGCCCCATTATCCAGAACTTCTGTCGTAGCTCATTTGCGACGGCGGCGTGGCTCCCATGGTGCAGGCGTCGGTGGTAGTGCTCGATGAGAAGCTGGGTGATTCTGTGTCTTCCGATCAAGACGGGCAGCTTCTGATTCCCCTCGTAGTTTTGTATTCTGATCGCCCGGCTGTTGAGGCAAAGTACGCCTCTGCTATCCAGGATCACGTCGAGTCGCTTTATCTTGCTCGAGCTGTCTACCGCCATCCCTTTCTTCAATCTGTCTATCTCCTTTTGGAAATCGTCCCGTTGGCATTGGCGTAGTAGAGCGCTCTCGGCTTGATCCAGATGCTTGCTATCCACCGGCGAATATACTTTCGGCGTTTTCGTTGCGTTTCTGCGCGCTTTCTTTTGTCGGCAGCGATCGGCGAACATGAATAATCTTGCCGTAGTTCGTAGGAGTTTTATCCACGTGCTGAAGCGACTTGGATCGGGTATCTTCTCCTCTCTTCTCTCTACGGTTGCGGCGCAGACGGCTTTCTTCTCTTCTGTTTTCGTTTCATCTTTTTCTATCTTCTTTGTCGGCCATTCGCATTGTGGCCGGTACAGGAACGCGGGTCCGACGAACCATCTTGCTCCCGAGCTGAAGTCCTGGGGCAGGGCTCTCGTGGCGTCGTCGGCCGGGTTTTCTTTGGTGGGGACCCATCTCCATTCGCTTGGTTTCGTTACTTCTTCTATTTCTGCCAGACGGTGAGCGACGAAGGTCTTGAATCGTCGCGGGTCGGCTTTCATCCACTGAAGTACCGTGGTAGAGTCCGACCAGAAGGCCCGAGATGTGACCTCCAAGTCGGATTCTTCGGAGATGGCGGTGGCGAGTCTTGCTCCTAGCAGGGCTGCTTGCAACTCGAGGCGGGGAATGGATGTCATCTTGGTGGGTGCTACGCGTGCTTTGCCTGCCATCAGCGAGATGTGGATGCTTCCGTCGGCGGCCGTAGTTCGCCAGTAAACGGCGGTAGCGTAAGTGTTCTCACTGGCGTCGACGAAGGTGTGCATCTCGCCGCTTCTGGAAGCCGGGGACAGGCAGCGGGCGATCTTCAGGTCGCGTAGCGTCCTCACGTCGTCGATGTAGCGGTCCCAGACTTCTCTTTGTTCTTCGTTGATGGCTTCATCCCATTTCACACCGGTTCGCCACAAGTCTTGCATCAGCTTCTTTCCTTGGATGAGAACTGGAGCGACGAGGCCCATTGGATCAAAAGTCGACATCACGGCACTCGTAACTTCTCTCTTCGTTGGAGCTCTCTTTCCATCGGAGACTTCTGGCGGCGTGTTTCTCAACCCGACGTTGAAGGCGAGCTTGTCCTCTTCCACGCACCATCTCATGCCCAGTGTCTTTTCTTCGCCCAGTTTCTTCTCTTTGGGAGCATCTTCTTTTCTCAGTTCAGCGAGCGTTTCTTCTCGATTGCTCGCCCATTGTCGAAGCTCGAAGCCAGCTTTCTTATGTATCTCGTCCACGCTCTTTGCCGTGCGTTCCGCCTCTTCTGTTGTCGCGAAGCTTTGCAGGTAGTCGTCCATGTAGTGATGGCGGACGATTGCCTTGACTGCCTCAGGGTGTTCCTTCTCGAACCGTTGCGCGCTCGCGTTCTTCACGTAGATGGCGGTGGCGGGTGAAGAGGCAGCTCCGAAGATGACGGACGTCATTCGGTACTCCTTTGGTTTCGTTTTTCTATCTTCTCCCCGCCACAAGAACCGCAAGCTGTCTCTATCCGCTTCTCTCATGCCGATTCTCAGGAACATTTCTTTGATGTCGGCGACGACTGCTACAGGGCCCTCTCGGAAACGCAGGAGTACTCCAAAGAGTGACTGGAGCAGGTCGGGTCCCGGCAACAGCGCGTCGTTCAAGCTCTTCCCTTGGTATCTGGCAGCTGCGTCGAACACGATTCGCACCTTCCCTTTCTGCGGGTGTACCACGGCGAAGTGAGGCAAGTAGAAGGTGCGTCCCGGCGTGGAGTCTATGGGGGCTTCCTCGGCGTATCCACTGCTGAATAGGTTCTTCAGCTGTCTTCCGTATTCTTCTTTCAGAGTCGGGTTTCTTTCCAATTTCTTCTCCACGCCAAGGAGCCTGTTGTGGGCTTGAGCGTAATTGTTGGGCAGCGTTTCATCTTCTTTCTTCCATAGTAGTCCGGTTTCATATCGCCCATTCGGCAGCTGCTTCGTGGTTTGTTCCAGGATCATCAGGGCTCGATGGTCGGCGTCGTTGCTTGGGTGCTGTCGCTTAATGCCGATTGCGTCGAGATCGAAGTGTCTTTTGATCAGTTCTTCGATCTCTTCTTCATTGTCCACGCTGTGGCAGTGGTTGACGTAGTTCACTCGGGCGGCGGCGTTTCCTACGCAGCAGCCATGGAGCACCCATCCTAGTGCGGTGAGTGACGCGGCCGGCTGGTTTTGCTTCCCTTTCTGGATCTTTCTTGAGACGATGAGATCCCAGTTATCTTGGCCGATGAGCATAGCCGGTTTTTCTTTTTCGTAGAGGAGCTCGTTCTTTATATTTCTTAAATGGCTGCATTCCTCAATCAGATTCCCATTGACGTGCTGCGGCGACAGCTTGAGCCCTTCAACGGTGCGCACGCCTCTCAGCGTTCTCTTGTCTCGTCTATGCGCGCCTTTGATCTTCAAGTTCATCCTTCGGGAATCGTCTTTCTTCACGAGCTTGCCACCGACGGTTTCCAGGATGAGTGGATCTTCTTCGCCGGTGACTCCGATGCGTACGGCGATGTCGGCGTCCATTAGCGACACCGTCGACCCCTCGTCGAGCAGTGCCAGGATGCGGGCGGACCCTTTCGGGCCATAGACGTCCACCGGAAGCATCTTCAGGTAGACCTGTGTTCCATCAGCCGTCGCGTATACGGGCTTCGCTGCTTCTTTTTCTGTATCTTCTATCACCGGTGTAGCTTGCTGCGGAGGCGGTGCCGTCGTTTTGGTCGGCTCCGAGTGCAGCGCGGTGTGATGAGGCCGTTTGCACTTCTTGCAGGATCGTCCCTTGCAGTTGGTCCTCATGTGTCGCCGGCGTAGACATCGGAAGCAGAGTCTCTGCTTCTTCGCTACCTCCCATCTTTCATTGACGGTGGCTTCTCGAAACTTCGGGCATTCGGTGAGCCAATGTTCTCCCTCGCACTGGAAACAGAACTTTTCTTGTCCCTCTCGCACGGTGGCAGCTGTCTCTGTCTCGTAGTCGTACGATTCTTCTTGCACCGCGTGCACGGGATGTCTTCTTTCTCCATATCCTTTTCTTGTGACTGTTTCCGGGGGCGAGAGCACGCTGCTCGTGTCAGCTTCGTGATCCAGGAACTTCTTCATCTTCAAAAGCTTGGGCTCGTCGTTGCTCGTCGTGCTGACGAGGTAGTCCTTCCAGCGGTACCGTAGAATCGTTGGCAGCTTGTCCGTGATACTTCGGCATAGCTCTGGAGAATGCAGGTAGTGCGGCATGCCCAGGGCGTTAATCGTCGCCACGGCGTTGTCGATTCGGCTCGCGAACAGGCAAATTTCTTTCGTGGTGTCCCCGACTCGTGGTAGCTCCTTGATTTTCTTGAGTTCGGCGAGGACGAGCTCTTCCGGTTTGCCAAAGTTTCTCTCCAACGCAGTGATGACTTCTTCGGGGTTGGACGCGGTGAAGAGGGCGCTCCGTACGGTCTCCTTCGCTGTGCCTTTTATGGCGTTTCTCAGCCGGGCCATGTTGTGCACGTCGGTGAACAACTTCTTGCTATCTTCGAATGCCCGCTTGAATGGTAGCCAATCTTCGGGTGCGCCGCTGAAAGCTGGTAAGTCCCATATCTTCGGTGAGACCTGGATCGATTGCTTCTTCGTAGTAGCGCTGATGATCGCGTCGGCTAGTTCCTTCATATCCGACCTCTTGGTTGGTTCTCTTCTCTCTGGTTCCTCTACGTAGGCAGCGGTATGATCCACCCATTGCTCGACGTGCGTCGATCGTTCGAGTTCAAATTCTTCATCGAGTTCTTCTTCCGACTGGTACTGGGCTAGCTCCATCTCCGTTTCGGCCATGGCCAAGGCGGTCTGGGCGGCTTCGTATGCTTTCTTCCGCAGCTCCAGTTGGTTTTCGAGCTCTGTTCTTCTCGTTGACTTCGTCGACCTCGCAGTTTCCTTCTTCTGAGGAACCACAGTATCCAAAGACGCTGACGGTGGGACGACCTTCCCTCCAATGTTCTTCGGTTGTGCAGTTGACGGCACGCGAAACAGCGCCATAGATGCGGCTGCTGCGTGCGTTCTTGTCCCCACGGATCCGGTGCGCAACGGCGGTGCGCGGACGGTTTCGGCGGGTGCGGCGTGCATCGAAGCCGGCTGCGGTGTGCGTGACGGTGCAGCCTTCGTAGTGGCGGCGGCGGGCGCGGGGCGCGGGGCGGGGGTGCCCCCCGACGCGGGGTGCGGGGGGGGCGCGGCGGCGGCAGCGGCGGCCGCGGACCGCGTAGTCCTTCCTAGCGTCGGGGCAACGGGCCTGAGGGCTCCGCTGCTGGCGGCGGTCTGCCGCGCTGAGGCTCCCGTGCCTGCCGATGCGGTGGTGGCTTCGGATTCCGTCGTAGCTGGCGTGTTCAGTGACCAGTCCGTCTCCGTGGATTCCTCCGGTGAATCTTCTCGTCTGGATCTGGGCTTCACCGGCGATCCTGATCGGACGATGGGCATCTTCGGATTTTTCTTCAGTTCCTATCCGGCTCTTCGAAGGACCAAAAATGTTGTGGGTGGGTAGGACGCTGACTTCGAAATCCTAAAGAAAACTGCCGACTTGACTGGTTTCTTATTCTTTATTCACTTTTTCTTCTTGTTGTTGTTCTTCGCTTTACTGAACCGCTCGGAATGATTTTACACCCGAGCGTCACTCTATTTATACAAAACCTTACGGCAATTATCTGCTCCCTGATTGGCGGACCAATGGGCATCGAGCTTTATTAGCCAATCAGGGGCCGGCTTGCGTTACAAACTTAACTTAACAGTAATTATCTGCTCCCTGATTGGCGGACCAATGGGCATCGAGCTTTATTAGCCAATCAGGGGCCGGTTTGCGTTTAGGCTCCCTCTCCAGGCGTTACCGTCGGGAGAGCGGGTCTATCGCCTATCCTATATTATTTGTACATTTTTCTATCTATAACAAGCTAAATTAACTTACGTAATAAATAAAAATTTGGTTTCTATCTAACTATATCTAACTTAGTTTACGACGTAGTTAACATTTGGTTTCTACCTAACTATATCTAACTTAGTTTACGACGCAGTTAACATTCCGTTTAGCGCAATACTCACATTTTGCAGTAGTTAGCATTCCGTACGTGACTGGTTGCAAGCCCGTCGCCGCTTTTAAGAATACCAACTGGTTTCCTCACGATGTTTTCCTTCACCGTTTTAAGCACATATGTATATCTTCTCATCTTTCATGTTCGGTTCATGAGATACAGCCCTGTGACAGACAGACAGACAGACAGGTGGACAGCGAAGTCTTAGTAAAAGGACGCGTTTTTACCCTTTGATGTTTGGTGTGTATCAGGACTGACGGAATACTGTCAAGCCTGGTGCGTCTCGGCATCGCCGCTGAAGACACCGACAGACGTTGGTACGTCTTCGATGGACCTGTCGATGCGGTGTGGATTGAAAACATGAATACTGTAAGTCTAATCTATCTATCTTTTATCTAATACTAGCTAATCCGGCGAACTTTGTATCGCTTTAGAGTGTAAATTTTCCGTTCCCGTTCCCGTTCCCGTTCCCGTTCCCGTTCCCGTTCCCGTTCCCGTTCCCGTTCCCGTTCCCGTTCCCGTTCCCGTTCCCGTTCCAGTTCCCGTTCCAGTTCCCGTTCCCGTTCCCGGTCCCGTTCCCGTTTTATAAAAAGTATCCTATGTCCGTCTCCTGGTTCTAAGCTATCTCCCTCCAAAGTTTTCAGTCAAATCGGTTCTGCCGTTCTTGAGTTATAAATAGTGTAACTAACACGACTTTCTTTTATATTAGACTAGCGACCCGCCCCGGCTTCGCACGGGTAGCATGTTATTATACATATAAACCTTCCTCCTGAATCACTTTATCTATTAAAAAAAACCGCATCAAAATCCGTTGTGTAGTTTTAAAGATATAAGCAAACATACATACAGACATACAGACGCGGGAAGCGGAGAGCGACTTTGCTTTATACTATGTAGTGATGAGTATGATTAATTGTAGTTAAATTCGTAGTCTAATAACTATTTTTGATGCACAATCACGCAAAGCGTGGTGCTGGTAAGGTAATTAAATTTAAAATTTATAAAATCTTAATCCGTTCTGGCTTGATTGATGATTTAGAAATATAGAAACTTTCCCATTTATAATATTACTAGCTTCCGCCAGCAGCTTCGCCCGTGTGGTATCTAGATAAAAAGTAGCCTATGAGTTATTCTGATGTAAAAGCTATGTTATTGTAAAGCATCATTTTAATACGTTCAGTAGTTTTTGCGTGAAAGAGTTACAAACACACAACCACTCAAAAACTTTCGCATATATAATATTAGTAGGATTAAGATATATAGATTTAGATAGAATATTCGTTCATATTATAAAGAGCCGTGTTGGCCGAGTGGGAGGTAACTCGACTTTAAATCTGAAGATCGTGGGTTCGAATTCCAGCGTGTATCAATGGATTTTTCTGTTTGAAAATTTTATATGCGCATCAAAAAAACGTGTTAAAAATGATGAAAGAAAACATCGTGAGGAAACCAGTTAGTATTCTAATAAGCGGCGATGAGCTTGCAACCTGTCACGTATGGAATGCTAGCTACTGCAAAATGTGGTCATGTGCTACATATAATGTTTGGACGTGCCTCTGTCTACCCCCATTAGACATTATGAAAGGATCTAAGCTTCTGGAGATCTGAGAGGATGTCTACCGTACTTGGGGATAACGATCGTGATCCTATTATTATTAGTTAATAACTTTAACTTTACCTGTTCTAGGTGTTAGATGACAACAAGAAGCTCTGCCTCTCCAGCGGTGAGATAATGAAGCTGACAGACAGGCAGCGCATGATCTTCGAAGTGGCAGATTTGGCGGTCGCCTCACCGGCCACTGTGTCTCGTTGCGGAATGGTCTATTTGGACACGAGGGTGGTCGGCTTGCAGCCTCTGGTCAATGCTTGGCTGAAGGCTAATTTGCCACCGGTAAGTTTGTAACCGACAAAAAGAAAATTCTCTCGGTTCGAAAATTCGACATGTTTTTATATAAGAGTATATTTTTAGGGTTCCGTACCAAAATGGTAAAAACGCGACCATATTACTAAGACTTCGTTGTCCGTCCGTCCGTCTGTCCGTCTGTCCGTCTGTCCGTCTGTCCGTCTGTCCGTCTGTCCGTCTGTCCGTCTGTCCGTCTGTCCGTCTGTCGTGATAGCTAGACAGTTAAAATTTTCAAATGATGTATTTCTTTTGCCGCTATAAAAACAAATAAAGACAGCATCAAATATTTTTTTTATAGATTATGGCGTGTATCACTCGTGCGTGAGTCCGACTCGCACTTGGCCGGTTTTTTATAGTAAACTAGTAGATAAAATTTGGAATTCCGTTATGTTATCGATGTTATTTCCAGATTGCGGACAACATTCGCAAACCCCTCCCGGGCCTTATCACCGCGTATCTGTTTCCGTCTCTGAACATTCTACGCTCTCGTCTGACAGAACTTGTCATATCGCTGGATTCGTCACTGGTTAGTACTTTGAATGAATATATACAGCGTTTATTAAGACGAGTAATACATTTTTTTTATGAATGCAGAATCGTTTTTTCTCAATAACCGCAAAACATACAGTTTTGTTTTTTATGACAAAGATAACATAAGGATTTAATCTAGATAAATTATAGACAGAAACACGATTGGTGAAACTTATCTCATGCCTGCCTCTAGAGCTAAACTTTGGCTAGAGACACACAATAGTGTGCGCATAGTGTCAAGTGATGTATAAAAAACAAGATTTTGTCCACTGCGATCGGAGCCTAATGTGCGTTCTCATAGTGTCGTTCATGAATACGGGTGTAAGTCTACATGTCGGCTACAAATGTTTGTCTAGATGGTAATCGAACCCACAACCCAGAATGCTACCAACTGAGCTGTGAGAGGTGCTGGAACTATGTCTTTGTGTTTATCTTACTTTGTATGATGGTGTATCAGGTGCTAAAGTTCCTGGAACTCCTGGACTACAGACTTCGGCCCCTCACTGGAAAGGACGACCGACCGCCACCATCGCCACCTTTTATTGCTTGCATGCGTTAGTTCTTCCTACCATCATCCATTTACTATACCTATCGCTTAATTACTGATAATAGGCTGTTTGACAGTATGAAAAATAAAGTGTTGTTGATAGTAATCTATGTAAATTATGCCTTCATAAAGCGTTATGGAGTAAAATAACTTGAAAATAAACAATGATTTAAAAAAAAACCCATAATTAAAATTATATTTTTTTAAATGCCAGTCACGTGATACAAAACAGTCGAATCGACGATGACGTAACATGCTTGTCAATATGTCATCGACTGCCTTGAAAAACTTGACGTTTGTTTATTTGTTGACAAGCATTTAACGTCTTTGCGGGTTATTTAAATTGTCAATTTTTAATTTACATTTTTAGGACCAATACTTAATAGAATTGAAAATAATATTTTTTTATGGGTTCCACAATCTCTACTGAATAATCTAGATTGGTTTTCAAAATCTTGTCATTGCCCATTACATCTAGTTAGCTAGTTTGTATCATTGTCTTCACAGCCAGACTTGTTGGCTGCTGGGTTGTGTGGGCGGTTATCTGGTCTGTCGGAGCCACTTGCGACCACAACGGACGCGCCATCTTCTCCGATTTCATGCGAGAACTGACAGCGGAAAATGGATTGAAGCCGCTGTTCCCTAAGGAAGGCCGGGTTTACGATTACACGTGAGTATTCTCGTTTGTAAACGTTGCGAAAACAAAATAATCACGTTAAAAAAACCGGCCAAGTGCGAGTCGGACTCGCGCACAAAGGGTTTCGTACCATTATGTATAAAAACGGAAAAAAAACACGTTTGTTGTATGGGCCTCCTTAAATATTTATTTTATTCTGATTTTAGTATTTGTTGTTATAGCGGCAACAGAAATACATCATCTGTGAAAATGTCAACTGTCTAGCTATCACGGTTCATGAGATACAGCCCTGTGACAGACAGACGGACATACAGACGTACAGCGAAGTCTTAGTAACAGGGTCCCGTTTTTACCTTTTGGGTATGGAATCCTCATTAATCTTTCACGCAAAAACTACTTAACGGATTAGAATGAAACTTTACAGTAATATAGTTTATACATCAGAATAACACATAGGCTACTTTTTATCCAGGTACCACCCATCCATGTGAAGCGGGGCCGTAGTAAATAAATAAATACGTTCTTTGACAGATTGCACGACGGTGGGTTCACTGATCCGACGGAAGATGGTGAACCAGCCAACCCCTACTGGTACAACTGGATGGCGAACATGGAGCCATACGAAGTCGATCCTGAGTGGCAGTTTGCTGGTAAACTTATTGACCACCCGGCTTATAGTCTATGTATCTACTTTAATTATTTTTAAGCAAATAGTTCTATTATTTTTAGGTCTTTGTTTCTAAATCAAGTGTAGCGTGTGCTGCTTTTAGATTTGTGCTGAAGCTCAAAATCGGAACCCTATTACTAAGAATTCGTTGTCAGTCTGTCTGTCTGTCTGTCTGCGCGTGATTTTATCACGCGTGATTTTATCACGCGCAGACAGACAGACAGACAGACTGACAACGAATTCTTAGTAATAGGGTTCCGATTTTACCCTTTGGGTACGGAGCCCTAAAAAGGAACTAAAGAGCTTCAGCACAAATCTAAAAGCAGCACACGCTACACTTGATTTAGAAACAAAGACCTTAAAATAATATAGCTAGACAGTTGAAATTTTCACAGATTTAAGTGGGGCTTCCGTACAACAAACGTGATTTTTTTTGCCGTTTTGATAAAAACCGTGACCATTAAAATAATTAGAGATCTTCACACAATATTCTTTCGTCTTCTTTTATCCCACAACGTTCTGATTGCAGACATCGAAGTGCCGACGCTAGACAACGTTCGCAGCGCGGCTTTGCTCGGCTACAAGATAGCCAACTACAACCACGTGATCTGCGTCGGTCCTACCGGCACAGGCAAAACTGTAACTATAACCTCGAAGCTGTCACGGGGATTGCACAAGAAGTTTATATGCGAGTTCATTGTCTTCTCCGCTAGGACCTCGGCCAATCAGATACAGGTATTGCAGATATTATATACTAGCCGACCCATGACAGACTTTGTCCTGCCCAATTTTCATTAATCGCATAGAAAAAAACACTTTCAGGAAACTTCAAATTTTTACCTTGTCCTGATAAAATAAATTACGAATTTTGATAGAATCCGTATAAACAGTAGTCAAAACTAATGTCAGACTTTTTGATAATTAAATTAAGGTTTTCTGGAAGAGATCGCTTATATCGATAAGGCCGCCCATTGTAAATTTACGCTTGTTGTTACTTATTGTTTTCTTTGTGTGCAATGAAAAGTTTACCTATCTATCTATGTCGTAGGATGTGATAGATAGCAAGCTGGATAGACGTCGCCGCGGTGTGTTCGGTCCTCCGCCGACCAAGAGGCAGGTATTCTTCATAGACGATCTCAACATGCCTGCCCTCGAGGTGTATGGAGCTCAACCCCCTATCGAGCTGCTTCGGCAGTTCATGGACTTTTCTGGTAAGATTATCAGTCCTACCAATATTATAGCTTTGTTGGCCGAGTGGGAGGTACATCGACTTTCAATCTGAAGGTCGTGGTCTCGAATACCGGCGTGCATCAATGAATTTTATATGCGCATAACGGTGAAGGAAAACATCGTGAGGAAACCAGTTAGTGTTCTTGCGGCGATGGGCTTGCAACCTGTCACGTGTGGAATGCTAACTACTGCGAAATGTGTGCATGTGCCAAATATAATGTTTCGACGTGCCTCTGACTACCCCCACTAGACATCATTTAAAGATCTAAGCGTCTGAAGATCTGAGAAGATGTCTACCGTTCTTGAGGATAACAGTTGTAATCCTGTTTTGTTTTTATTATAAGTACGAAAATTTGCGAGGATATTTGGATGTTTGTACCTCAATCACGAACAAAAAGATGAAATCTATAATATAAAAATAAGTCGGGTTTTCCTTCCTGACGCTATAACTCCAGAACGCACGAACCGATTTCCACGGTTTTGCATTCGTTGGAAAGGTCTCGGGATCCGTGAGGTTTATAGCAAAGAAAATTCAGGAAAAATTTAAAGAGAAAAGCAGGAAAACAGGAACGGGAACGGGAACAGGAACGGGAACGGGAACGGGAACGAGAACTTAACACAGCATTTGTTAATTCTAAAGCGATACGAAGTTCGCCGGGTCAGCTTGTTTGGTATATAAATAGCTTATGTTCTGGAATAGCATATAGGATAATATTTATTTAGGTACTATGCGAGCGAAGCTGCAAGCAGAAGTTACGTTTCTGAAAGGTATTAATCGTTTGGGACCTAGGCTTGGTCGCGAGGAACAGGTGTGGCTCCTAAAACGTTTCAAAGTAATCCTTATGATTTTATTGAAATAAATAAATATTGGCGGACTTTTCACACAGCGCCATCTAGCCCCAAACTAAGCAAAGCTTGTACTATGGGAACCAGATAACTGATAAAATACTTATTTATACTCTTTTTTTTTGTAAATTCACACTAATTATACATATTTAACACCCAGACACAGAACAAACATCAATGTTCATCACACAAATGTTTGCCCTGGGAGGGGATCGAACCCACAACCTACAGCGCAGAAGGCAGAGTTACTACCAACTGAGCTGTGAGGCCTTTACCTTTTTCGTGGTTGGTAGGTTGGTACGACAGAACGAACATTGGTGAGTTCAGAATGCTCGTTGATGTGGGAATTGTGGCAGCCATGGGCCCCCCTGGTGGGGGTCGGAATCCCGTCACCATGAGGCTGATGCGCCATTTCCATTATGTCTCCTTCACCGAGATGGAATATGCTAGCAAGGTATGGCTGCCATTGTTCACTGCACTAGCTTAGCTGTAAAATAATAAAATTATAGTTTAAGAGTAATAAATGTTTTTGATGAATGAACAATCGTTTTTTCTCGATTAGCGCAAAACATACAGTTTTGTTTTTATGACAAAGATAACTTATGGATATAATCTAGATGAATTACAGACAGAAACACGATTGATGAAACTTTTCTCGATAGATTTATTTTCCAAAGTTGGCTCTTCAAAAACACTAGTTTCCTTTTTAATCAAAACTATTAATAGCTAAACAGCTCATTTTTATATAATTCGTTAGATAATCATACTAGCTAAATAAATTACAGACAGTTTCTTTGTTAAATTTGATGGTTTTCAAGATAATGCAGTTTTATCATGCAGTTATTCCGTCTTATCCGGGTAGACTTAGCCCATACAAAAAGGCAAAAATTTCACTCATCACCTTAAAATAAGTTTTCTGTTGTAAAATATAAGCTTTTGTTAATTCATTTAAACTATCGAGCACTAGCGCGCTACCTATCACCTGTCACATCATATAATATTGTCATGGGAACTTGACAAGTATGCAAAGTTTTTACTCAATCGAAGTATTTACTAAGGAGTTCCTTTGTGTCTGTTGAACAGCTCATGACTCCATCATCAGATCAGCTCACTGCCACCATATTATTGCATTGTCACCGGAGTTACTTAAGTATGCGAAATTTCAGCTCAATCGGTTGGAGATAACTGCTTCAAAATTGAGTTGCAAGATTTCACCTTAACAAACATAGTTACATACATACATTAGAAGTTAAATAAAAGCTTGTAGGTTGTAGGTACTAATAAAGTACTGCACTGGATAGAACCCACAACCTACAGCGCTGAAGGCAGAGTTACTACCAACTGAGCTGTGAGGCAGTGAGATCTGAGAGGTTGTCTACCCTACTTGGGATTACAGTCGTGACTTCTACCTTACTTTTATTCCATACCAGTGTACATTCGCGACTTCGTTCACTTGAAGTCATTTTTAAACAGACTTCAACCCCTACAGCACCACATTTGGGGTTGAATTTTGAAAATTCCTTTCTTGGTGCACCCCTACATACCAATAGGAATACACTTTCAAAATTTGTTTGTATGTTCAGTTTGTATGTTGTTGTCTGTCTGTCAGTCAGTCAACCAGTCAACATTTCTCCTCAGTATGGCATCTTCAGCACAATCCTTTCGTCATGGACGCGGAACTTCGAGAAGGTTTCCGTCCGTGAGCATCCTTTCCTCAAGGGATCCATAGACATCTTCAACTCGCTGGTGGAGGAACTCCTGCCCACTCCCACCAAATCCCACTACACCTTCAACCTGAGGGACCTCAGCAAGGTATTCCAGGGGATACTGATGATGGATCCTAAATATGTCCAGGTGAGAGTTACATACATATATATAAAATCACGTCTGTTTACCATATGGGTAGGCAGAAATCACGGCTTTCCACTTGCTACATCCTGACGTCCAAGAAAACGTGAGACTTAAAATAACTAATTATGAATCAAATTGAAATGTCAAAGTGGCTTTTAATCACGGGAAGGTGTGGGACATCTGGATCAATTTAAAACATTCTTACATCTCATGTTTTTTTTCTTTAGAGTTGTGTAAAAATTAAGTTTATGTGTGTTAGGTTAATTATGGATCTTTAGTTGTCTATAATAAATGATTTTTATTTTATTTATTTATTTATTTATCAATAGCTACATTATCAGCGAGTAACAAGGGTCATATTATAAAAAAAAACAGTGATTCAACGAAATATACAATATTGTAACCTAAAGTATCAAAAAAATTGTCTACAGTCTTCATTAGTACACTTCAAAGCCAAATTGGGAAGCTAGTACCTGATAAACTCACAAATAGATCGTCAATTGCAATTGATTGTCTGGTGCAATCATTCCGTCAATATTTCAGGATGAAGATGACGTGATAAGGCTGTGGTACCACGAGCATCAGCGCGTATACCAGGATCGCTTGGTGAACGACGAAGATCGACAGTGGTTTGTCAAGTACGTTTAGTTCTTATCGTGTCATTGGCTCTTTTTTGTCAAGGTCACTGAATGCAGTCTAATTGGTGATTAAAGTTCGCTTTGTAGAGTCACCTTTCATTCACGATGTGTGATGAGTAAGTGATCAGAAAAGAGTTGTTCGTTTACTGAAAAGTTGACGAGAAGATTCAAGACTTTGCAGGTTTTTTTTTATCGGGGGAAGCTGGTATTGCCGTGTTATCGAGATGTATGTATGTATGTATGTATGTATTAATGTAAAAAAAACTCCTTTTTCTACATTTGGACTCACGGTTGGTCCGTTATGCGTGGGGGGTAATCTGGCGTCATTAATAGCCAGCCTGACTTATATAGTACCTTGATAAAGAGATAAACAAAACAGACAGGCAGTAATCCTTGTTCAAGTCGATTGATATTATCATGTTTACTTTTAGTCTGTTGAACAAGAAGATAAAAACGGAATTCGGTAAAAAGTCCGAGGACGTTGTGGGCGGGCGAATGATGCTGTTTGGAGATTTCATGGACATCGGCGCTGATGATAGGAAATACTTGGAGATCACCGACAGAGAGGAGGTTGGTATTCTATTCGCAGCAACTAAATTTCAAATGGAATAAGTAAAAAACTACACGACTTTCTTTTATCTTCTACTATATAAAAGAAAATCGGGTTTGTTACAACACTTATAACTCAAGAACGACTGAACCGATTTAGCTAAAAATTGGTGGGGAGGTAGCTTAGAACCAGGAGACGAACATAGGAACTTTTTAACGGGAACGGGAGTTAATTCTAAAGCGATACTAAGTTCGCCGGGTTAGCTTGTAAAATATATAAAATAGGATCACGACTATAATCTCCAAGTACGGTAGACATCCTCTTTATCCTATTTACTAGATACCGCACCGTACCGTGGTGCTTGAATAAAAAGTAGCCTGCGAGCTATTCCAGAGCATAGGCTATCTATATTCAAAGTTTTATCCAAATCCGTTCGGTTGTTTGGGCCACATTTATTTGTAATCGAACATTCTGTCACTTTATCATCATAGATTGAGACTACCTTGTTCGGCACCACACTGAAGCTTTACATAGCATTAAGGAACGTACACAAATCCTCGGTAACCCGAGGTCTCTTCTCGAAGCCTGTGAAGACCCCAGGAAGCTTCTGTGCTTCTGGGATGAGCTAGGCTGGCTACAGATGTAGCTGGCTCACTCCCCCACGCATACCGGACCAACTTTGAGTCTAAATGCGGTTAACAACTAACTAACTAACTAGCATTAAGGAAAGAATTAAAATAAATAAATGGCCCCAAGCCGTGTTTGTTGCCTGATTCTTCTAGGCTTGGTCGCGAAAAACAGGCGTGGCTTCACCTAGCTCCTGTTTCAAAGTGTTCCTTGTGATTTTATTGAAATAAATACATGTTGAATTTGTTTCTGTTCTGTTTCAGTTGGACGAGATCCTAACCCACTATCTCTCTGACTACAACCTGGCAACCACTGTGCCGTTACAGCTAGTACTGTTTGATGACGCAGCTGGGCATTTGTGTCGTGTCGCAAGGATAGTTCGACAACCAATGGCCAATGCATTGCTTCTGGGGATGGGAGGATCAGGTCAGCTTTTTTTTTTTTTTTTTTTTTTTTTTTTTAAGTTGGTCAGGATTTTTGTATGTTTGTAAATCAATAAGGCCTAAACGACAGAATGGATAAAGATAAAATTTGCTGTAGATGTAAATAAAAAATCTGATTATAAAATAGGGGTAAGTACCTATAATCCGAAGAACAACCCCTAAATGATAAAAAAAGGCAAAAAGGATGATTTTGGTATAGATGGCGCCTGGTGTGTAACAAATCTGACATCACAGACTAAAAACATTTGGTAGTCATAGCAACGCAGTTTTGACTAAGGAATGTTGAATGTAATTTATTTTATCAGTACAAGGTTTGTAGAGAAAAAAATGGAAGCTGCCTGAAATTGCTTTTTCCTATGTGATTATTATAAAAAAAAATACAGAACAACGTTTGTCACGGGTCGGCTAGTATTATAAATGCGAAAGTGTGTATGTTTGTTACTCTTTCACGCAAAAACTACCGAACGGATTAGAATGAAACTTTACAGTAATATAGCTTAAACATCAGAATAACTAGGCTACTTTTTATCTAGGTACCACCCGTGCGAAGCCGGGGCGAGCAACTAGTCATATTATAAATGCAAAAGTAACTCTTGTCTGTCTGTGTGTGTCAGTGTCTAATCGCTGGGCCTATTGTGATGACATTTCATTTAGAAATAGTTTGAAGTCTTGGGACGTATAGGCTACTATTTTCCCAATTTTTTCAAGTTACTTTACTCTATAACGCTTTATGAAAGCATAATTTGCATAGATTACTATCAACAACACTTTATTTTTCACTAGCTGACCCGTGCCCGCTTCGCTGTGCGTAAGACATTTCTATTACCATCGTGGACTTTTTTGTAGACGTTTTTAAGGTGTACAATACTGTAGTACATTATTTTGATATATCTCGTGGGGTTCAGCTAGCATTTGCAATGTAAGCGCAAAAAAATGTGTTTATTTACGACATCACATTAGAAACCTCTAAAATTATCAGTGTTTCTCTACTATATTATGCATGTATTATACATATAAACCTTCCTCCTGAATCACTCTATCTATTAAAAAAACTGCATCAAAATCCGTTGTGTAGTTTTAAAGATATAAGCAAACATACATACATACATACGCGGGAAGCGGAAAGCGACTTTGCTTTATACTATGTAGTGATACTGTCAAATAGCCTATTGATCGTCATAACAGGTCGTCAATCGCTATCGCGTCTCGCGTCCCACATGGCCGAATTGACGTGCATACAGATTGAGATTACAAAGGCGTATGGACAGACTGAATGGCGAGATGATCTCAAGCAAACAATGATGAAGGCCGGCGCAGAGAACAGAGGCATAGTCTTTCTCTTTTCCGATGCTCAGGTATAGTTTTGGCATAAATAAATAAATAGGATCACGACTGCTCTTAGATCCTTTGAAGATGTCTAGTGGGGGTGGTCAGAGGCACGTCCAAACATTATATTTAGCACATGCCTACATTTTGTAGTAGTTAGCATTCCTTACGTGATAGGTTGCAAGCCCATCGCCGCTTACAAGAATACTATCTCGTTACCTCACGTGTTTTGATGCTCATATAATTTTTTCGAACAGAAAAATCCGTTGTCACTGTGTCACACTATCACGTGTGGAATGATATGGAATGTAATGTTTGGACGTGCCTCTGACTAACCCTATAAGGACATTTTTAAAAGCTTTGAGCGCCTGGTGATCCTAGAGGATGGCTACCGTACTTGGGGATTTCAGTTGTGATTCTATGTTTTTTTTATAAAGTCCGGTTGCCTGAATGAAAATAATAATTTTAAACTCTGTATTCAATAGATAAAAATGGAGTCCTTCCTCGAGGACCTGAACAACATCCTCTCGTCAGGCGACGTGCCGAACATCTACGAGGCGGAGGATCTCGACAAGATCTTCATGTCCGTCCGCCATGCTGTTATGGAGATGAATCTTGCTGCCACCAAGACTAATCTGTTCGGTTGTTATCAGAAGAGGGTGCGAGCCAATCTGCATATTGTGGTCGTGATGAGTCCTATAGGAGAGGTAAGAAATGACGATAAAGCACTGGGAACTAATAAAATAGTTTATTTGTCGATAGTTGGCATAAACACACACACACACATACATATACATACACACACACAAACATACATACACATACATACAAAAATACGCTCACCTGAAAAGTGAGAAACCTAGTTTATTAGTTTTTAAATTAGCATGTAATCTGATATCCATTATTTTTCCGTACCTCAAATGGAAAAACGGAACCCTTTTAAGGATCATAAGATCACTCGTGTGTCGTGTGTCTGCCCGTCTGTCTGCCCGAAAAAATCAGAAAATAGTTCTTTATCTATAGATAACTGATAATGTACATATTTTGTTGAATTATGTATTCTTATTATTATTATTATTATTTTAACTATGATTTTATATCTATGTTCTGACATTTCTATTTCAATTTTTATATTAAATCTACTTGTTATCATTTTTTATTTAAGTACTTTCACAATATTCTCACTTTATATATCTGTGTGTTAGTTAATTATTAGTTAGGTAATTTTATTATATTAAATGTTAAATTTTAATTGATTAGTGTAAGTGGTTTATCCGTTCTAATTAAATAAATTACAGTAAGGCTTATCCAGTTTTTGGCATGTTATGTTTTTCCTCCACTCCTGACATACATTTAAATGTACAGATATTCCGAGCTCGACTCCGTCAATTCCCGTCCTTGGTGAACTGTTGCACCATAGATTGGTTCAGCGAATGGCCGAAGGCGGCGCTACAGTCGGTGGCCACGCATTTCTTCAATAACATGGATGAGCTTTCCACTACCGATGAAGTTATCGATGCTATGGTGGTGAGTTTACTTTCAAAAACGATTGTGGGGTTGTGTGGATACCCTACGTTTTGTGTATAATATACAGGTTTCTGATAGGTACGATAGACATAATAATGTTACTATATATAAACCAATAGAAACAGAAAATTAAAATATAATTATATATTTTCTTTTCAAAACAAAACTTTTTTTTTGTCAGACACAATTTTCTCTCACCGACATTGTCCAGATTTTTTATAATAATTTTAAAATTGTTAATTCTAAAGGAATTCGAGAAAGCATTAAGGAGGATGAATATTCTGTAATGAGGTTTTGTGTTTTGTGTCACAAATGGGATGGATTCCACACGATAAACGATATATCATCGTTTCCGACTATATTTGAAAGATAGAACGACCGACATAACTTTAGACAATAAATATCACACATTCTACTACGACAGGCTACGGTCTCTAAGAGTGCGTTTGGCCGAATATATTGAAGCACTGTCGTATCGTTTCTATAGTATCGGAATCGTTTTGCTTTTGCAACTTTAGTCATCTTTCAAGAATTGAAGATCTGTCTATAGTACTTGGAGATTGTAGTCGTGATCTGTTTCATAATCAACAATGGATACCGTCCCATATAGGTCTAGATGGTAACGAACAAGTGGATTTATTAGCTAAGCAGGCTATCTCTGATGGCATAGATATAAATAAAAATACCTCATTTCAAAATTATATACCTACACTAAAACAGGATTGTTATAATCTATGGAAAGAGTACTTTGATGAAAGGTCCAAGGAGAAAGGTATTTGGTACCGTACGATCCAGCCCTATCCACTAAGAAGCCCTTGGATAGATAATAAGTTGAAAAGGCGTGAGATTGTAACCGCTTTGCGACTCAGATCTGGACACATTCCGTGTAATAAATTCTCTTATTTAATGCGTAAAACTACTACGCCAAATTGTTCGACTTGTAATGTAATTGATGATATTTATCATTTATTGATAGAATGTGTTCAGAACTCAACTGAGAGGAATAATATACATTTTAATAGAAACTTAATTGGTATTTGCAACAGTATACTGGCAGATCCTTTATCGGAGGACGCAAAAAAATTGTATAAGTTAGTTTATAGATAGATCTAGTTTTAAGCAATTATATAAATAACTGTAAGTAGGTATACATATCTGACTGTTACCAGGGCGTCATAATCGCATCAGCGACAAAGCCCTTTTCGTTAAATAAAAATTGATAAAAAAAAAAAAAAAAAACTTTAGTCATCTTCAAGAATTGAAGATCTGTCTATAGTACTTGGAGATTATAGTCGTGATCTGTTTCATTTTTTCCCAGTCTGTATGCTGTTTTGCGCACCAGAGCGTGGTAGACGCGAGCGCGAGGTTCCTAGCTCGCCTCAACCGATTGAACTACGTGACGCCGATGTCCTACATGGAGATGCTGGGTGCATACGCGGATATGTTTAAGAAGAAGCAGATGGCTATACTTAAAGAAAGCAACGCTTTGAAAACTGGTGAGTGAGGCTGACAAGCTTATACGGGATCAGGTCACACTACCATCACGTGTCAGAAGTAAAAAATTAATCCTAATAAATGCGATAGTCTGTGAGTTTGTATAATATGTTTGTACCCTAAACAAATCTAAACGACCAAACGGATTAAGATGAAATTTGCTGTGGTATGTAGATATACAAAAGGGGGAACAACAACCACTAAATGATAAAAAATGCATTAAAGATGATTTTGGTTTAGTTGGCGCTGGTGTGCAACAAATTTGACATCACAGACTAAAAATATTTAGTCGTCATAGCAACGCTGTTTTGACTAATGAATGAGACGCATTCTACAAAAATTCGTAATTTATTTTTTCAGTACAAGGTTTGTAGGTAGGGAAAAAATTGGAAGTTGTCTGAAATTGCTTTTTTCGATGCAGTTATTGAAATTTAGGCAGGATAACGTCGCGGGTCGGCTAGTAAACTATAAATTCGGCTTCCTATTTTAACCGACGAATAAATATGAGGTTCTCAATTCGACACGTATATATTTTTTTATGTTAGACCACGCATATCTTTTTACAGTATAGACCAATTTGGATAATTCTTTTTTTAATGCATAGGGTATCTCCGAAGTTCGGTTTTCTTTCTAGTTTTAAAACTTATTTTGGGTCTATGTGTTGCTTTTTGAATTTGTGCTGAAGCTCTTTAGTTATTTTTTTTATTGTTGTACGTACTTGAGTAGTAGGTACTTTTAATTATTATTCTTGTTTGAGCCTTCACCTTGTTCGATTGGCACCACACTGGAGCTCTACATAGCATTAAGGAAAGGATCATTAAAAAAAAGGTAGACCCCAAGCCGTGTTTGTTGCCTGATTCTTCTAGGCTTGGTCGCGTGGAATCGGCGTAGCTTCACCTAGTTCCTAAGACGTTTCAAAGTGATCCTTGTGATTTTATTGAAATAAATGATTTTTGAATTTGAATTTGAATTTTTGAATTTTCTATTCCAGGTCTGAACAAGCTGAACCAAACGGAAGTGGAAGTGAAACAGCTGCAGATAGAGCTGGCTGATCTTAAACCGCTCATGGAAAAAGCAGCCGAGGAGACCAGGAAGGTCATCGACCAGATCGCCATCGACTCGGTACGTTTGTACCATTAGGATCACGACAGTAATGCTAACTACTGCGAAATGTGGATATGTGCCTAATGTAATGTTGGATGTGCCTCTGGCTACTTCCTTGGACATTTTCAAGGATCTAAACATCTGGAAATGTGAGAGGATGTCTAGTGTCTACACTAGACATCCTCTTGGGGATTACTGTCTTAAAGGTCTTCAGATCTTTGAAGATTGTCTTAGAGGTATGTTCAAAAATTACATTTTTCAAATGGACACAATTTGCAGTTGTTAGCATTCCACATGACATACTGCAATTTTATTGTCGCTTTTAAAAACACTAACTGGTTTTTTAACGATGTTTTTCTTTACCGTATCAAGTACTGAGTTATCTAGTTCCTATAGTACAAGCTTTGCTTAGTTTGAGGGTAGATGGCGCTAGTTTTTGATTTATAATTTATCTTCGATTCGAACCCACGATCTAGTCGAGATACCTCCTACTCGGTCTATAGTGTCACGAATGTAATCTCCAAGTACGGTAGACATCCTCTCAGATCTCCAGGCGCTCAGATCCTTTGAAGATGTCTAGTGGGGGTAGTCAGAGGCACGTCCAAATATGATATTTGGCACATGCCCACATTTTGCAGTACCTAGCATTCCATACGTGACAGGTTGCAAGACAATCGCCGCTTATAAGAACACTAACTGGTTTCCTCACGATGTTTTCCTTCACCGTTATAAGCACGTGTTTTTGATGCGCATATAAGTTTTCGAACAGAAAAATTCATTGATGCACGACCTTCAGATTGAAAGTCGAGGTACCTTCCCACTCGGCCAACACGGCTAATCAAAGTTAATAATATGATGTAAATATTATTTACAGGCAATAGCAGAAGAAGCACGCATCAAAGTGGAGAAGGAACAGGCTGTCGCTGAGAAGATGGCTTCGGAGACAACTGCGATGGCAGAAGACGCACAAAGAGATTTGGGTAATCACTACTTTTCATTCATCGTGTCAATGTGCTCATTTATAACTCACAAGCTAACCCGGCGAACTTCGTATAGCTTTAGAATTAACAAATGTTGTGTTAAGTTCCCGTTCCCGTTATAAAAAGTATCCTATGTCCGTCTCCTGGTTCTAAGCTACATCCCCACCAATTTTAAGCCAAATCGGTTCAGCCGTTCTTGAGTTATAAATATTGTAACTAACACGACTTTCTTTTATATATATTGATTATAATTTTGTCAACCCTAGTAAGCTGTCATGTCAGGGAACAAGATTAATTAACAGAAAGGCCTACGTACCTAATTTACCTAATAATTGTCTACTTTATTAGTTTTTCTATTTTTCATTCTTAAATATTTTTTTTTGTTTTTTTTTTGCGTTACTACAGTTCTTAAATATTGTGAATGGACTCGTTTTAAGGCCCCATTTAACCTCGTTTCGGCTTTACGGGTAGGTTTGTAACACCCTTCATATAAATTCTCGTGTCACAGTGTTTGCAACCAAACTCCTCCAAAACGTATATTCTGTAGTTTTGAGAATAGCTTGTAGGGTATTTTTATACCCCTAAGTGATAAGGGTGACGTAAAGTTCGGGAAAAACTGAAAGTGCTTATTTTTGTGGGATTATTGAAATTTGACAGGACAACGTTAGTCAGGACAGCTAGTTTTTGTAAAAAGGCAGATTACAGATGCCTACTAGTAAATTCTCTCGGGTGTGGTGATAATTACAATTTATTATGTACAGCTTTTACAACTTATTATTGACAGACGAGGCGCTGCCAGCGCTGAAAGCAGCTGAGAACGCGCTTAAAGAGCTGAATCGTAACGACATTGTGGAAGTGAAAGCGCTGAAGAAGCCGCCCGGCGGGGTTGTGCTTGTGATCGAATCGCTTTGTGTCGTTTTTGATATCAAACCTGTCAAGGTAAATCAATACCTAGATACAGCCAACATGAAGTTAGTATCGATTCTCTCATCAATTATTTCACTTTTTAGGATTCTGTACCCAAAGGGTAAAAACGGGATCCAATTCATAAGACTCCGCTGTCCGTTTGTCTGTCTGTCTGCCACAAGGCTGTATCTCATGAACCGTGGTAGCTAGACAGTTGAAATTTTCACAGATGATGTATTTCTGTTGCCGCTATAACAAAAAATACTAAAAACAGAATAAAATAAATATTTAAGTGGGGCTCCCATACAACAAACGTGTTTTTTGGCTTTTTTTACACAAATTATGTATTTCTGTTGCCGCTCTTGTATTGATCTTAAAATTATTAACATTAAAAAAAACTAAGATTTTGTAAAATTCCGTTTCCACAACTAAAAGGAAACATTAACACCTGGATATATTTCTCATATAAAGGAACCAGGTGCCTCCTTCGGTGAGAAAGTCCTAAACTACTGGAAGCCGGGGTCACAGATGCTGGCTGATCCCACAGCATTCTTGGATTCCCTCATGAAGTACGACAAGGAATCCATCACGGAGCTCATGATTAAGAACCTTAAAAGGTTTATCAACAATCCGGATTATCAGCCAGAGAAGATTCAAAAGGTATGGTTGACTCTGACGAACCCCTTTAGGGGCGGTCCATTAATTGCGTGAGGCTCCAAAGGGGGTGGGAAGGGGAGGGCTTTCGCCAAAAATAACAAAATATCACAAGGGTGAGGGGGGTGTAGTAAAATCACGTGTATTTATTTTTTGTCCATTAAACAACCTGCAACCTTTCTGTCTAGTCATTTTTGTCATGGTCATTATTTTTAAATAATAAAATTAGATTATACTTTATACCTGTATTTAAAGATAATATTCTTAAAAATCTGTTTTTTTGTAGGTACTAAAGAAATACACGTGATTTTGAGGGGTGGTGGTTGACTTCAAACTCGACACGTATCACCAAGGGGGAGGGGGCGTAGTTAAAATACTTACTTGGTACTTGGTATTACAGGCTTGATCATATTTCATTTTCTATCTACAAACACTGTTGGCCGAGTGGAAATTACTTCAACTGTAAGCTATAATTGCCGGTTCGCACCCCGGCCGTGCATCAATTAATTTTGTTTATTACAAAAATATTGTATGCGCATTAACACATGCCTTGCAAAATAAATATCTATTTTCGTCGTACTGATGTTTGTCCTGGCAAGGCTGTGGTCTGTAAAAGCTTGTGTTTTTAGGTGTCAAAAGCGTGCCAATCTCTCTGTATGTGGGTTCACGCTATGTTCAAGTTTTACCATGTTAACAAGGGCGTTGCGCCGAAGAAGGCGGCTTTGGAACAGGCTTCCAAAGACCTGGCTATGGTTGAAGGTCAGTTTATTTCTTCTGTTGTCTTCTGTCAGTTTCTGATTCTCCTAGGCTTGGTCGCGAGGAGCAGGCATAGCTTCACCTAGCTCCTAAGACATTTCAAAGTGATCCTTGTGATTTTATTGTAATTAATACTTTTGACTTTGACTTTCCTAATAATAGAATAATTAATCAGAAATTTTGTAAGGAGATTTAAATGTTTGTGCCTCAATCACACCTAAACAGATTCGGATAAAACTTTGAATATAGATAGCCTATGCCCTGGAATAGTAAATAGTCTTTTTATGCAGTAACCACGCGAGCGAATCCTAGGGCGGTAGCTATTCATACTCATAAATAGATCCTTCTTAAAACTAATATCGTCTGACTTTTTGATTGGTTGAAACATTTTTGTATGTTTTATATTTAGTTAGGGTTCCGTACCCAAAGGATAAAAACGGGACCCTATTACTAAGACTTCGCTGTCCGTCTGTCCGTCTGTCCGTTTGTCAGTCACAGGGCTGTATCTCATAAACCGTGATAGCTAGACAGTTGAAATTTTCACAGATTATGTATTTCTGTTGCTGCTATAACAACAAATACCCGTACAACAAACGTGATTTTTATGCCGTTTTGATAATAGTACGGAACCCTTCGTGTGCGAGTCCGACTCGCACTTGACCGGTTTTATTAAACGTTGTTTTTTTGTTTATTCAGCTGTTCTGGCCAACGCCAGAGCAAAGATGCAAGCGTTGCTCGAAGGTATCATGAAACTGAATGCATACTTGCAAGAGAAGGAAGATGAGAAACGCAAGATGGAGGACGACATTAACCAATGTATGGCGAGAATGGATCGCGCTAATAGGTACATAATAAATGCTGGGCCACTTGCACACTGCAGACTTTGTAGTCAAACTTTACTTGGGATTGCAGTCGTGATAATAAATAGTTTTTTTTTTATATAACAGCGCTCTTAGTTTCTGATACACGTATGACTCTTGTGAGGAGTCAAAATTATGTAAGCGACTGATAAATAAATATAAACAATAATAAATAAATACGGACAAATATTTTTAATCATTTCACACAGCGCCATCTAGCTAAGCAGAGCTTGAATAAATTAAGCTCTTCTTCAAATAAGGGAACCAGATAAATGTTAGAATCCTAATAATATTATAAATGCGAAAGTATGTGAGTTTGTATGTATGTTTGTTCCATAATCAGGCCTAAACGACAAAACGGATTAAATTGAAATTTGCTGTAGATGTAGATATAATGACCGAATAAATAATAGACTACTTTAAAAAATGTAAAACATCCCCAAAACGATAAAAAAAACTCAAAAGGGATGATTTCTGTATAGATGGCGCTGGTGTTCAACCAATCTGACATCACAGACTAAAAACATTCAGTCATACGATTATTGAAATTTGACAGGACGGCTAGTACTTATATACTTTTTATTGTAAATACAAACTTATAATATATTATAACACCCAGACACAAAACAAACATCTATGTTTATCACGCAAATGTTTAACCTGGGTGGGAATCGTACCCACAACCTACAGCGCAAAAGGCAGAGTTACTACCAACTGTACTGTGCGGAAACTTACTTTAATTGCAGATTACTAAACGGCTTATCGTCTGAGAGGGTGCGCTGGATCAAAACTATTAAGGACCTTGACGTAGCTAACGTTAATCTTATTGGCGACATATTGGTCAGCGCGTGTAAGTTTTAACCACCTATTCGCACTATATGCTGTGTTGGTAAGTGCCTCTGAGTACCCCCTTAGACATTTTCAATTAATTTGCATGGAGATCTAAGAGATACACAGTCCAATAGTTTGTCATTAAACATTTTTGGTAAGTGCCTCTGACTAGCCCCTTAGACCGTTTCAATTAATTTGCATGGATTAAGAAATAGTTTAATAGATTGTCATTGTAAATTTTGTATCCATTGTGCAAATTAGCAAACTTAAATAATCTAAAAAAGTCTAATAGCTTGTAATTACACATTTTTTGTGTTCATTATGAATTAACAAACTCAAATAGATAAATTATTAGAAATTGTTATTATTCCTGTTAGCTTCAAAGATCTGAGCACGTGGAGATCAAAGAGGAAGTCTTACGGAGGTAGTTAGAGGCTCGTCCAATCATTAAATAAATGTTGAAGGATTACAATGGAATATTTTTTTTCGCTATTACCAATACTATAAAGTACTGTTAAATAAGTTAAGTAAAGGGGTAGACTGTGAAAGGAATGTTTTGGCTTCAGGTGCCGTCGGTTACATAACTCCCTTCACTGAGGAGTTTCGGCGGGAGTTGCTTGGCGAATGGATACACCATATGAAGGTAAAGATAGCGACATAAATATCAATAAACTAGCTTTTACCCGTGACTTATATCAGCGTAGATTCAAGAAATCGATTATTGATGACTTAATCGTAAAACATTGAAATTCCTGAAAATTTTGGGTAAAAAAGTAGCCTATGTCCGTCCCAAGACTTTAAACTATATCTTTATGAATTTTCAAAACAATTGGCTCAGCGGTTTGACCGTGATAACGTCACAGACAGACAGAGTTAGTTTTGGCTTTGACCAAGAACAAAAAGTTTTAGCTAACCATTGGATATTGATAACTTGATATCATTTCTCCGAACAGGAAGCGCAAGTACCACACACAGATGGCGCCACTCCGCTTTCCGTCTTAGGAGATGTTGTTCAAATCAGGTTGGTTTTACTATAACTCACTGACGCGATGATATTTGAATATATACATTATACACCTAGTAGATACCTTCGCGACTTCAAGTTATTTTCATACAGACTTTAATCTTCGCCGCACCCCTTTAGGGGTTGTATTTCTGGAATTCAATTCTTGGTGCACCCCTACACACCAAAATAAATATACCTACATTAGTGTCTAGGGTCAGTGGTTTTGGCTGTGCGTTGATAGATCAGTCAGTCAGTCAGTAATGCGATCAGTGAGCCCCAAAGTAATCTATATCAACCCCCAGGGGTCGACTACGACCTTGGTGCTGAGTTTTTTAGGGCAACCGAAAACCGAAAAACATTGCAAGTGGGCTACGATACAAAATAGTTTAGGGACCTCTGATTAAATGATACATAAAACTTGCTGATTGAACTTCATTCTAAAAACTTGGATACCCTTTTTCTGTCGGACCGCAATTACCCTAAATACTTGCAGGACTTGGCAAATGTACGGCTTACCGCGCGATCCTCTGTCAGTGGAATCTGCTGTTTTGATGTGGAACTCGCGTCGCTGGCCGCTCATCATCGACCCACAGACTCAGGCTAATAAGTGGATCCGAGCTATGGTATCTTGTTTATCATACAACTAGTTTCAATGTTGTGATTGCCTGTAAGTGGCTGTAGTATAGAACTATTCACATACCACATAAACATATATAGGCATTAAGGCCGTTGGCAGTCCATTTTGATAAATAAATAAATAAACTAGGGTTTTGCACGGGTGTACTAATTAAATTATAGTAAAAATTTTGATACCTTATGTTACATTATTGCAATTTTCGTGGGAAAATCTTATTTTTTTTTTTTTATTATGGCCTTTTATAGCTGAAAATGACAATTTTGGTAAGATAAGAGGTTTTTAAAATTGGTCTAGTAGATTTTTTAGTTTATTCATTACAAACAAACATGCAATTTTTTAATTAGTATAAATATTGGGAGTGAAATTACATCATTTACTTTTGAAATAGACTGGAACAGTTTCTATCTATTTTAGTTACTGTGGTTTGCTTATTTACCTATTCTTTTTAACTCTTTGCTATTGTTTAAGGATCCTACCGGCTGCGCCATAATTTCCATGAATTACAGACTAGCACTGAGCTTTATGTTGTCTTTGAATTCAAAAGTTTATTATAAAAAAAAATGCACAAATCAACCAGTATTTTCCATTCAGGGTAAACTCGACGGCCTAGTGGTGTGCAAGCCCAACGATAGAGATCTACTTCGTAACTTTGAGTCCGCGCTGCGCTTTGGAAAGCCGATACTGCTCGAGAATGTTGGCCAGGAGTTAGATCCCGCGTTGGACCCTGTGCTAAAGGTATACTACAGCTGGGGTTTGAAGATTGTTTTCTTAGTTCATTCTAGAACACGAAAAGATAGGTGTATCTCTTTTTCTAACTTCAGAAAAGGTGGACCTCAGAACTCCTTCATTTATCCTCGTACCTAGCTCAGGAGTAAGGGACTTTATAGGAACTCTGCAACCTTTATTTTTATCACAATCATTATTATTAATTATTAACCGATTTGGATTTTTTTCTGATTGGAAAGATATACTTCTCGTTTGGCCTCATTTAAATTTGAGAATAAAATACCACCTAAGAATAAAAAAACCGGCCAAGTGCGAGTCGGACTCGCGCACGAAGGGTTCCGTATCTATAAAAACCGGCCAAGTGCGAGTCGGACTCGCGCACAAAGGGTTCCGTACCATAATCTATAAAAACGGCAAAAAAATCTTGTTTGTTGTATGGGAGCCCCCCTTAAATATTTATTTTATTCTGTTTTTAGTATTTGTTGTTATAGCAGCAACAGAAATACATAATCTGTGAAAATTTCAACTGTCTAGCTATCACGGTTCATGAGATACAGCCCTGTGACAGACAGACGGACAGACAGACAGACAGACGGACAGTGAAGTCTTAGTAATAGGGTCCCGTTTTTACCCTTTGGGTACGGAACCCTAAAAAGGGGATGAAATTTTGTATTAGATTTATAATTGAGTAATACATAAAGACTCAAAAACATGAAATCTGTTTTGTTTTTTATTTTTGAAACGTAATTATGTTTATACATTTTCCCAGCGCCAATACTTCAAGCAAGCGGGTCAAATGGTACTGAAGCTGGGTGATTCTTTGATCCCGTTCATGCCTGGGTTCCGTCTATATATAACAAGCAAGCTGCCTAACCCCAAATACACACCGGAGACTTCGGTGAAAGTACAGATTGTGAACTTCGCTTTAGTTCCAAGGTATAACAGTTTTTATAATTATCAGTAATTAAACACGAAGGGTTCCGTATCATTATCTATAAAAAAACGGCAAAAAAAACACGTTTGTTGTATGGGAGCCCCACTTAAATATTTATTTAATACTGTTTTTGGTATTTGTTGTTATAGCGGAAACATAAATACATAATCTGTTAAAATTTCAACTGTCTATCACGGTTCATGAGATACAGCTGACAGCAGACTGACAGATGGACAGTGGAAACTTAGATATATAGCTAGTTTATTTATATAGATAACTGACCAGTACTACGCTACACTAGGAAGACATACACAATAACACATGTATTTTTACAGCGGTTTAGCCGAACAGCTGCTATCGATCGTAGTTGCGCAAGAGAGGCCGGATCTTGAAGAGTTGCGCGGTCAGCTGATCGTGTCTCGTGCGCAACTTGCTTCGCAATTGGCGGAAATGCAGGCGGACATCTTGTATGGACTGTCGAACAGCGAAGGCAGTCCAGTGGACGATCTACCTTTGATTCTCACTTTAGAAGCCATCAAGATAAAGAGCGCTGAGATTATTGTAAGTTTACCTCTGATTGAGGCTGTTAGCCGATTGGGAGGTACCTCGACTTTCAATCCGAAGATCGTGGGTTCAATTTCGTGCATTAATTTTTCTATTCGAAAATTTTAGTGAAGTAAAATATAGTGAGGAAATTGACTGGTCTCACAGCTCAGTTGGTAGTAACTCCACCTTCTACGATGTTGGTTGTGGGTTCGACCCCCACCCAGGCAAACATTTGTGTGATGAACATAGATTTTTGTTCTGTGTCTGGGTATTAAATTATGTATAATAAGTATGTATTTACAAAAAAAAAGTATAGTATTCTACCAGTTAAGGCGCTGTGTGTAAAGTTAAAAAAAGAATATCATTATCAGCGAGTAACATAGACCATGTTTTTATTACAAAATATTTCACCAATCAAAAGATACATTATCAGCGAATAACATAAGCAAAATCCTAATAATATTATAAATGTGAAAGTTTGTGAGTTTGTATGTATGTTTGTTCCTCAATCAGGCCTTCTAAACGACAAAACGGATTAAGTTGAAATTTGCTGTATGTGGATATAATGCCTGAATGAATAATAGACTACTTTAAAATATGAAAAACATCCCCAAAATGATAAAAAAACGCATGAGGGATGATTTCTGTATAGATGGCGCTGGTGTGCAACAAATCTGACATCACAGACTAAAACCATTCAGTCTTTTCTATTCGATTATTGAAATTTGACAGGACAACATCTGTCACGGGTCGGCTAGTTTTCAAATAAATTTGAGATCCCCATGAAAATTGTAATAATGTAACCTAAAGTATAAATAGTGTGTTGCTTTTTGAATATGTGCTGAAGCTCTTTAGTTATTTTTTTTATTGCTGTACCTACGTACTTGAGTAGTAGGTACTTTTAATTATTATTCTTGTTTGAGCCTTCACCTTGTTCGATTGGCACCACACTGGAGCTCTACATAGCATTAAGGAAAGGATCATAAAAAAAAAGGTAGACCCCAAGCCGTGTTTGTTGCCTGATTCTTCTAGGCTTGGTCGCGTGGAATCGGCGTAGCTTCACCTAGTTCCTAAGACGTTTCAAAGTGATCCTTGTGATTTTATTGAAATAAATGATTTTTGAATTTGAATTTGAAATAGCCTATAATCTTAATTAGTACTCCTAGACAGACAGCTACTGAAATATAAACCTTTTCAGATAAAAGTAGAAGACATAGAGCGTACAACCATCGAAATAGACTCTGCCCGCAGCGGCTACGTGCCCGTTGCGAATCGCGGGCAGATCCTTTTCTTCTGCCTGTACGGCATGTCGGCCGTTGACCCTATGTACCAATATTCACTGGAGTGGTTTGTCAAACTGTTTATAAGAAGCATGGCTGAGACCGAGCCTAATGGTAAGTGCGTCTTATTACTTTAAAAGTGTGACCAGACATAGCGCGGCATTTGATTTTGCGCTGCCAGCCGCGCTATGACTGGACGACGGCGCGCGTACATTTACCTTTATGTTTAAACTAGTCACACTGCAAACTTGTGTCCTGCGAATTCCGCGCTCAAATGCCGCGCTATGTCTGGTCACACCTTTAGGCTAGACTTAAAGCTCAGTTGGTAGTAGCTCTACCTCCTGAACTTTAGGTTGTGGGTTCGATCGACAAATACTTGCGTGATGAACATAAATGTTTGTTCTGGAAAAGAACAATATTATGTGATTTATCAGCTTTCTGGTTGTCATAGTACAGGCTTTGCTTAGTTTGGGGTTGAAATTTCCACCAATATTATTTATTTAGTTTGATCCGACCAGCTTACTTCCTCACGCGCTCGCGACGCAGACTACCTCCTTTCGTGAGTAATTTCCCGTTTGACATATATGACATATACATGACATAATGTGTTGTCACGAAAGTTTTGAAAATGATTTAAAAAAAAATATAACAAAGAAAATAGGATCACGACTGTAATCCCCTTGTACGGTAGACATCCTCTCAGATCTCCAGGCGCTTAGATCCTTTGAAGATGTCTAGTGGGGGTAGTCAGAGGCACGTCCAAACATTATATTTGGCACATGCCCACATTTTGCAGTAGCTAGCATTCCATACGTGACAGGTTGCAAGCCCATCGCCGCTTATAAGAACACTAACTGGTTTACTCACGATGTTTTCCTTCACCGTTATGCGCATATAAAATTCATTGATGCACGCCGGTATTCGAACCCACGACCTTCAGATTGAAAGTCGAGGTACATCCCACTCGGCCAACACGGCTTTTTATATATTTTTTAATTGTAATTTTTCTTCCACAGAGGACATAATCGAACGCACCGACATTATAATAGAGCACTACACGTTCCTTCTATACCAGAACGTTTGCCGCAGTCTGTTTGAACGTCACAAGCTACTGTTCGCTTTGCTCGTGTGCGTCAGAATTCTGCTGGACAAGGGCGTGATACGCCTTGAGGAGTTCAACTTTTTACTCAACGGGGCCAATATATTGCAGGTAAAGTGTGCGAGTGTATTGTATGAAGGTATGAAAGTAAGAGTGAATGTGTGTGTGTGTGCGTGCGTGTGTGCATTATGTAAACTGGAAAAGAAAATGACTGCTGTGTGCGTAGTGTAAAGTAAAGTGATAAATAAAACGCAAAAGGGATGATTTCGGCGTAGATGGCACTGGTGTGCAACAAATCTGATATCACAGACTAAAAACATTCAGTCTTTTCTATTAGATTATAGAAATTTGACAGGACAACGTCTGTCACGGATCGGCTAGTCTTCTAATATATAAGATTTCCATGTCACAATGTTAGTTACCGTACTCCTCCGAAACGGCTTGATGCCGATTCTCATGAAATTTTGTGAGCATATTGAGTAGGTCTGAGAATCGACCTACATCTATTTTTCATACCCCTAAGTGATAAGGGTGGCGTAAAGATCGGGAAAAACGGAAAGTGCTTTTTTATGAGGGATTATTGACATTTGACAGGACAACGTCTGGCGGGACAGTTAGTAATATTATAAATGCGAAAGTTTGTGATAAGGCTGCTATGTTTGTTCCCTAATCAAAAATAAACACAAAACGGATTAAGATGAAATTGTTTGATAAAAAATCTGAATAAATAAATGGGGAACTTATAATCCGAAAAACAACCCCTAAATGATAAAAAAAAAAACAAAAAGGATGATTTTGGTATGGATGGGGTTGGTGTGCAACAAATCTGACATCACATTTTAAAAACATTTAGTAGTCATAGCAACGCAGTTTTGACTAATGAATCATACGCATTCTACCAAAAAATTTAATTTATTTTATCAGTACAAACCTTGTAGGGAAAAAATTGGAAGTTGCCTTAAATTGCTTTTTCCTATGCGATTATTAAAATTTGACAGGACAACGTCTGTCACGGGTCGACTAGTTTTATATATTTTTTTGCACTGGTATCCCCTTTATTTACAAAAAAGATCTCTGATTGTGGAACGTACTAGAAGATCATTTAGAATCGCCATAAAATTTAGTTTATTATTATTTCGAGAACATTTCAAATAGAATTACGGATAATAACCACGTTTTTAGGGTTCCGTACCCAAAGGGTAAAAATGGGACCCTATTACTAAGACTTCGCTGTCCGTCTGTCTGTCTGTCTGTCTGTCACAGGGCTGTATCTCATGAACCATGATAGCTAAACAGTTGAAATTTTCACAGATTATGTATTTCTGTTGCCGCTATAACAACAAATACAATAAAATACATATTTAAGTGGGGTCCCATACAACAAACGTGATTTTTTTGTGCCGTTTTTATATATAACTAGCGACCCGCCCCGGCTTCGCACGGGTAGCATGTTATTATACATATAAACCTTCCTCCTCAATCACTCTATCTATTAAAAAAAACCGCATCAAAATCCGTTGTGTAGTTTTAAAGATATAAGCATACATACATACGCGGGAAGCGGAAAGCGACTTTGCTTTATACTATGTAGTGATGGTACGGAACTCTTCGTGCGCGAGTCCGACTCGCACTTGGCCGGTTTTTTTGTATTGCTGACTTTTCGAGACAATTCAGATTCATCATAAGCACCGCCCGCGATCGCGTTCAACGGTAGTAACAATCACGATTTAATTCTATTGTTAAATTTTCAGGAGTACGAGAACCCAGAACCCAAGTGGGTATCACTCCGTATGTGGCTGGACATGCAGCAAATGGCGTCGCTCGACACAATGCGGCCGTTTGTTGAGGACTTCGCGAACCAGACCAAGTTCTTCAGAACTTATTACGACGCTTGGAACCCACATAAGTAACTATTATTTTCAAACTATCGTGATAGATTATGTATAAATTGAATCTGCTCGAGTACATGAAACATTGCTGAAAAAAAAATGTTTTACGACTGTAATCCCCAAGTACGGTAGACATCCTCTCAGATCTCCAAGCGCTATAGATCCTTGAAGATATCTAGAGAGGGAAGTCAGAGAAAAATAAATTAAAGATAATTACGTGATAAAGACCCGTGTAAAAATCTTTAGCTATGTCCACATAAGTAACTCATTTTCATTGCTCATCCGGCCTCACAGTTCTGTTGGTAGTAGCTCTGCCTTCTGCGCTGTAGGTCATGAGTTCGATTCTGGCTGAGAATCATATGTTTGATGAACATAGATAGTTCTTCTGTGTTCGGGTGTTATAAAGTATTATATTATACTAGCGACCCGCCCCGGCTTCGCACGGGTAGCATGTTATTATAAATATAAACCTTCCTCCTGAATCACTCTATCTATTAAAAAAAACCGCATCAAAATCCGTTGTGTAGTTTTAAAGATATAAGCAAACATACATACATACATACATACGCGGGAAGCGGAAAGCGTCTTTGCTTTATACTATGTAGTGAAGTATGTATTTACAAAAAAGTAGGTATTCTATTAGTTATATAGTTACCATAGTACAAGCTTTGCATAGTTTGAGATAGATGGCGCTGTAAGAAATGTCAACTTAATATTACATCATTATTGTTTGTTCACAGGCTGCCGTACCCGAAGCCATTGGACACTCAACTTGACGCGTTTCAAAAGCTGCTTGTGCTGAAGTGTCTTAGACCAGACAAACTGGTCCCAGGACTGCAGGTACCTTACTTGCTTAAACATTTCACGATAAAGATATTTTTTCGATATGTTTATACTAACTTTAACCAGCGGCATCATGCGCGTAGATTCAGAAAAACGATCATAATTTTTTCCTATCCAGGACTTTGTGGTGGTAGGTCTGGGTGGTAGATTCGTTGAACCACAACCAGCAGACTTGGCTGCGTTATATGCTGAGTCAGACAACTTGGCTCCCATCATCTTTGTGCTGTCCACGGGAACCGATCCTGCTGCTGGTAAGAACTTGTTTACTAGTGAGTTTATATACCTGTTTATATATATTATAGGGTACTGTATTACCCAAGAACGGAAGACATCCTCTCAGATCTTCAGGCACTCGGACCTTGAAAATTTCTAAAGGGGGTATCCAGATCGTCAAAACATTACATTTAGTGCATTCGCACATTATAGGCTAACATTCCATACGTGACAGGTTCAAGCGAATCACCGCTTATAAGAATACTAACTGGTTTCCTCAATATCACCGTTTTTAGGGTTCCGTACCCAAAGGGTAAAAACGGGACCCTATTACTAAGACTTCGCTGTCCGTCTGTCTGTCCGTCTTGTCTGTCACAGGGCTGTATCTCATGAACCATGTTAGCTAGACAGTTGAAATTTTCACAGATGATGTATTTCTGTTGCCACTATAAACAAATACTAAAAACAGAATAAAATAAATATGTAAGTGGGGCTCCCATACAAAAATGTCGGATAATGGTACGGAACCCTTCGTGCGTTTTTTTATGTGTTAATGCGCATATAAAATGTTTTGAATATAAAGATCCATTGTTCGATCCTTTTACCTTCCGATTGAAATTCGAGGTATCTTCCACTAAACCAAAATAGCTTTAATTCATGTTCTAAAGAAGCGAAGCATTGTGTTGAACCTATTAAATTAATAAGTAGTCCAAAGAATAAATGTCCAAAATATGATTTCAGATTTGATGAAGTTCGCTGATAAAATGAAGATGGGCAAGCGATTCGAAAGCATCTCCCTGGGTCAGGGTCAGGGGCCGTTGGCCGAAGCCATGATGAAAATAGGCTGCGATTTCGGCAATTGGGTCTTCTTCCAGGTTCAAATCTATACACAGGATGTCCCAACACTCAACACACTGGGTGTCCCTAAACAATAACCGTTGAGTTTTGGGACAGACCCTAATAATATTATAAATGCGAAAGTTTGTGAGTTTGTATGTATGTTTGTTCCTCAATCAGGCTTAAACGACAAAACAGATTAAGTTAAAATTTGCTGTAGATGTAGATATAATGCCCGAATAAATAATAGACTACTTTAGAATATAAAAAACATCCCAAAAACGATAAAAAACGCAAAAGGGATGATTTCTATATAGATGGCGCTGGTGTGCAACAAATCTGACATCACAGACTAAAAACATTCAGTCTTTTCTATTCGATTATTGAAATTTGACAGGACAACGTCTGTCACGGGTCGGCTAATTGAATATAAAACTCTTGCGTTTCTGACTGACTGACTGATCTACCACAGCCTAAACCACGGGTCCAAGCACCTTAAAATTTGGAGGGGATATTCCTTTTAGTGTCGTGGTGCAGTATGAAAGTAATTCTCGAAATTCGACCCCTTAGGGGGTGTCAGCATGTATTAAAGTCTGTTTGAAAATAACTTTACATGTGATTCCACTAGTCTTTCATAACATAACTCATGATATTTACCGAATTTAAAGTAATGATATCGATAAAAATAATATATATCGAAAGCCGTGTTGGCCGAGTGGTAGGTACCTCGACTTTCAATCTGAAGGTCGTGGGTTCGAATCCCGGCGTGCATCAATGAATTTTTCTGTTCGAAAAATTTATATGCGCATCAAAAACACGTGCTCAGAACGGTGAAGGAAAACATCGTGAAGAAATCAGTTAGTGTTCTTATAAGCGGCGATGGGCTTGCAACCTGTTACGTATGGAATGCTAACTACCTGACTACCCCCACTAGACATCGTCAAAGGATCTAAGCGCCTGGAGATCTGAGATGATGTCTACCGTTCTTGGGGATTACAGTCGTGACCCTATTTTTTTATATCGATAAAAAAACTTACTACAGAACTGCCACTTATCCCCGTCCTGGATGCCGGTGCTCGAGCTGAACGTGGAACAGATCCAGCCGGAGTTGGTCCACAAAGACTTCAGACTTTGGCTAACTTCAACGCCATCGCCATTCTTCCCAGTCGCGCTTTTACAGAACGGTATGTACTTTTAAACATTTACGTTCAAATGTACATTCAAAAATCTTAAAACCAAACCGACTTTAAGTTGTTATAAGTCTAATTGAAAATATAAGCACTATTTTTTAACCCTTAGGTGTAAATTTAAATGGATAATTAGTAATTATTATATCCTTATATTATTATAAATGTGAAAGTTTGTGATAAGGCGGCTATGTTTTTTCCCTAATCAATAATAAACGAAAAAACGGATTAAGATGAAATTTGCTGTAGTATGTAGATAAAAAAACTGAATAAATAAAGGGGGACATTGTAATCCGAAAAACAAGATAAAAAAAACGCAAAAAGGATAATTTTTGTATAGATGGCGTTGGTGTGCACAAAATCTGACATCACAGACTAAAAACATTTAGTCGTCATAGCAACGCAGTTTTGACTAATGAATGATACGCATTCTACCAAAATTCGTAATTTATATTATCAGTACAAGGTTTGTAGGGAAAAAATTGGAAGCTGCCTGAAATTGCTTTTTTCTATGTGATTATTAAAAATTGACAGAACAACGTTTGTCACGGGTCGGCTAGTAATGTATTATTTATCAGTAATCTGGTTCCCATAGTACAACCATTGCTTAGTTTGGGGCTAGATGTGTGTAATGTCCACTAATATTTATTATTATGTCGTTGCTGTTGGTAAAATTATGCTTGTTTTAACACGTATCCAGGTTATAAAATGACAGTGGAGCCACCTAGGGGTATAAAGGCGAACTTGCTGAAGGCCTACATGAACCAGGTGACGGATTTCGCGGAGTACATGAACTCTACCGAAGGAAAAGTGCCCAATTTCAAGGTGATTTTAATTTTATATTTAAAACATAGATGGCAGTGTTGTTGAATGTTGTAAAAAGCTAAAATAATTAGACTAAAAAATTAATAAAGCTTAAATATAAAAAAAATAAAAATAAATAGGATCACGACTGTAATCTCTCCAAGTACGGTAGACATCCTCTCAGATCTTCAAACGCTTAGATCCTTTGAATACGTCTAGTGGGGGTAGTCAGAGGCACGTCCAAACATTATATTTGGCACATGCCCACATTTTGCTGTAGTTAGCATTCCATACGTGACAGGTTGCAAGCCCATCGCCGCTTATAAGAACACTAACTGGTTTCCTCACGATGTTTTCCTTCACCGTTTTGAGCACGTGTTTTTAATGAACAGATAAATCCATTGATTCACGCCGCGATTCGAACCCACGCCCTTCACATTGAAAGTCGAGGTACCTCCCACTCGGCCAACGCGGCTACTAAATAATAAATAACTTTCTGACTAACATGAAATTTGCAGTGGCTTCTCTTCTCGCTCTGCTTGTTTCACGGAGTCGTGTTAGAACGTCGCAAATTCGGCCCTCTAGGCTTCAACATCCCCTACGACTTCACAGACGGAGACCTCCGCATATGTATCTCACAGTTACACATGTTTTTGAACGAGTATATGGAAGTACCTTTGAGGGTTAGTAAAATGCAGTACTACGTAACTATAGATTTTGACACGAGTCTTTATCACATAATTAACTTTAATTTACTGCCCGCGATCATGGCTATTGTAACATAGTCGAAACGTCAGGAAAGTATAATAAAGGTAATTACGTGATAAAGACCCGTGTCAAAATCTATAGTTTTGGCTACTAATCACGATAGTTTGACAAATAATTTTGCAGTACTAGAAATGTTTGATTTTTTGTAGGGGCTGAGTCTACCCGGATAAGACGGAAAAAGTGATAAAACTGCATTATCATGAAAACCATAAAATTTCAAAAGAATCTGTCTATGATTTACTTAGCAAGTATGATTATCTAACGAATTATATAAAAATGAACTGTTTAGCTATTCATAGTTTTGATAAAAAACGAAACTAGTATTTTTAAAGAGCCAACTTTGATAAACAAATCAATCAAGAAAACACATTATTACATTATTCTCGAGTGCGAGGCGGCAATGCGAGCAGGGTAGCGCGCGCGTTTAATGGTCCACTCACCCTGAAGAAGATTCTCTAGATGAATCGAAACATTGTCGGTGTCCTCATTGACAGTTTATCATTTACGTGAGTATTTTCCCGTTGTTGTAATAATGTGTAGTACAACTCACGAAAGTTTTGAAAGTGAAAAACAATCAAGAAAAGTTTCGCCAATCGTGTTTATGTCTATAATTTATCTAGATTATATCCTTATGTTATCTTTGTTATAAAAACAAAACAGTATGACGTAAAAAACGATTCTGCATTCATCAAAAACATTTATTACTCGTCTTAAATAGCGTGTTCTAAACTTTTTGCGTCTTATCCGGGTAGACTCAGCCAAAAAACCAAACATTTGACATATCACCTTAACAGGCAAGCTAAACTTAATTTTTGACAGATGTTGACATACACTGCGGGGCATATTAACTACGGTGGTCGCGTGACTGACGATTGGGATCGACGTTGCCTTCTCTGCCTACTCGCAGATTACTACTCACCGTCTGTACTCAGTGATAAGTACTTCTTTGACGAAAATGGATCTTATAAGCAGGTACAGTGGTACTATCTCACGAATACGTGTGCGTATATAAATACTAGTTTTTAACCGCGACTTCGTCTGCGTTCAGGAAATCAATTTTTGGCGACTTTATCGCAAAAAATTGAAATTTAAAGAAAATTTCGGAAAAACAATAGCCTGTGTCTTGCCCAAAACTTTAAACTATCTCCATATGAAATTTCATCACAATCGACCCAGCGGTTTAACGTGATAACGTCACAGACAGACAGACAGAGCTACTTTCGTATTTAGGCATCTAGGCTTGGTCGCGAGGAACAGGCGTAGCTTCACCAGCTAGCTCCTAAGACTTTTCAAAGTGATCCTTGTGATTTTATTGAAATAAAGGTCCTTTGAATTAGATTTTTATAATATTAGTAAAGATAGGCTATACTTTATTATTACCCTACAAAAATGCCAATAACGTATCCTATGGTATCAAAAATTAGCTTTTAACCTTATTGGTACCGTGACAATTATTAATATTTGCAAAAGTAAGACAATTTTGAAAACATAAATAGTAAATATATTTATTACTAGCTGTCCCGACAGACGTCCTGTAAAATTCATTTTTTTCCATAAGAACCTTCTGATAATAACGAATACAACAAAAAGAGAATTAGCGAAAACGATGCTCTTTTGTTATTGTTATTATTATTATTTTTTATTGTTTACGTACTTGAGTAGTACTTTTAATAATTATTCTTGTTTGAGCCTTCACCTTGTTCGATTGGCATCACACTGGAGCTCTACATAGCTTTAAGAAAAGGATCATTAAAAAAAAGGTAGACCCAAGCCGTGTTTGTTGCCTGATTCTTCTAGGCTTGGTCGCGTGGAATCGGCGTAGCTTCACCTAGTTCCTAAGACGTTTCAAAGTGATCCTTGTGATTTTATTGAAATAAATGATTTTTGAATTTGAATTGATTCAGCTGCTCTCGAGATTTGCGCTTAGCAACACATTCAGCGATTCATTTAAATATGTATAGATGATTAAAAACTATGAACTATAAAAAACTAACTCAAATACTTTCTTAGCAATCTGCATCTACAAACGTGGAAGACTACACGAAGTATATTCGCACTCTACCGCTGAACGACGACCCATCTTTGTTCGGTTTACACAGTAACGCCAACATCAGTTATGCTATGGCGGAAACTACCACATGCCTCAGTAAGTCACAGATTTTTTTTTGCATAGTAGTTTTGGGTAAAACTATCTTTAAAAAAAAATTCGCTTAAACTACTGTTTGACGAAGGGCATAGTTAAGCCATCATACAGGTTTAACCAAGTTTGGGTACCTAAGTACCTATGTTGTTTCTATATTTGAAATGTAAGTTAGTTTAAGAAATACCTGTTTATCTATGCATTTAAGGACGTTTGTTGAGAAATAAATATCTCATCTTAAACTTGCAACCTTAATGTTATGTAAGTTTAATTGTTATCGTTATTGGTGATCTCATTGTGTTTTGAATGTAAAACAGATTATTTTAATTACTTTTGACAGTGTACCTACACAACATTGCGAATAATAATCAAAAGTTATTTTTAATTTGAAGTAATCCAACAGGCTGCGCCAATTTTTTTGTATGGTCACTCACTTTTTTGTGAAGTGTCACAGTTATCACCGTAAATTATTGGCGATTAAAGCAAAATCAAATCATTTATTTGCAACCTTTAAGATACAACAATATTATTACTAGGTACCTATAATTATGATGTACCCTATTAGATCTCATACTCATTTTACAAGCTTTTATTTAACTTGCAATGTAAGTATGTAACTATGCAACTATGTTTTATAAGGTTTTATAAGGAGTCAGGAGCTGTTCAACAGTCACTCACAACAAAACTCCTTAGTAAATACTTCGATCGAGTAAAAACTTTGCAATCTTGTCAAATTCCGAGGACAATGTTATATACGTGGCAGGTGATAGTGCGCTAGTGATTATTTATATGATTTTACAAAAGCTTTTTATTGAAAAATATTTTTCTACAGTAAACTTATTTAAAATGTCTTTTATTACAATAGATACCCTAAAAAATCTTCAACCGAAGGAAGTGAGCGGTGGGGGCGGACTATCCGCTGAGGAGATGACTGAACGGGCCGCCAAGGATATACTAGCTATAGTACCGAAGCAACTCGACCAGAAATACATTCTTGAGACGTAAGAACTACCATATATGTCGCCCAGCAGTGGGTGGAATGTGGGCTAGCCGTGTTTGTTGCCTGATTCTTCTAGGCTTGGTCGTTGGAACAGGCGTAGCTTCACCTAGCTCCTAAGACGTTTCAAAGTGATCCTTGTGATTTTATTGAAATAAATACATTTTGACTTTGAATTTGACTATGCACAACTAAGACACGAATTCATAGATTTCGAGAGATAGACTTCGTTTATGTGAAGTTAGCGAACACACTTCAAAAAGACTTCAACCTCCTTTATAGCCACTTAGGGTTGAATTTCGGAAATACCTTTGCTAAATCTATACACCAAAATTCAATTCCAAATTTCATGTTTCTAAGACGAGTGGTTTATGCTCAGTCAGTCGGTCAGTCAATCAGTAACTCAATAGTTTTATATATTTATGGTTAAAGATATTTATTTTCTCAAAGAAATGTACATTTCACTTATAGAGAAACTATTGAAATAAAGTAAGTTTATATAAGCTTCGAACAATCGAAAGTACATAAAAAAAATAGGTAAGGTAGTTACTAAATTTTAGAGGCAAAAAGTCAACAAACAAGTTCTTTTTACTACCCGCAAAATACGCACTTATTGAGTATTCGCGTGAACAATGCAGGTCCGATCGGTGTGTCACAGCGCAAATTAGTCAGTAGGTTTATCAGTTTATTTCAGTAAAGTAAAATCATTTAGAATATGTTTTTTTTAGCTTTCTTTTAAATACACCAAAAGATTCTGAATCCTTCACTTCCCTAGGCAATTTAGATGATGTTTACGAGTTTGGCACCGACTTATCTAGCCTACATTTAGAAATTAAATGAAATAAGATCAGTATCACTCACTCAGATCTCCAGGCGTTCAGGAGCCGTACCACAAACTTATAAAGTAATATCATAACGATATTACTTAGTGTGAAAGTTTAACGCTATACGAGTTCGTATTGCGTTGTCACTTTCGCTACTAAAGTAATATTGTTTTGATATTACTTTAGAACTTTGTGGTGTGGCTCCTGAACGCCTGGAGATCTGAGTGAGTGATACTGATCTTATTTCATTTCATTTCTAAATGTAGGCCAGATAAGTCGGTGCCAAACTCGTAAACATCATCTAAATTGCCTAGGGAAGTGAATGATCCTCGAAGGTTTCCTCACAGTGTTTTCCTTCGCCGTTTTAAATGGAATATATTAATTTTCAGATATCCAGTTTCGTATAAAGAGTCTCTGAACACAGTGCTGATGCAAGAAGCCATCAGATACAACCGTCTACTGGGCGTTATCAGTAATTCACTTAAGTATGTTCAAAATTATTCAAAATATAATGATTTATCTTGCAGCTCAGCTTTACCTTCTGTGCTGGTTGTGCGTTCGATTCTCACCCAGAACGGAATTGGTTCAAACTTCGAATATATACATTACTAGCGACCCGCCCCGGCTTCGCACGGGTAGCATAATATTATACATATATAAACCTTCCTCCTGAATCACTCTATCTATTAAAAAAAACCGCATCAAAATCCGTTGTGTAGTTTTAAAGATATAAGCAAACATACATACATACATACAGACGCGGGAAGCGGAAAGCGACTTTGCTTTATACTATGTAGTGATGTCCTAGAATAGCAGCTTTTTATCTAGGTAAAACTCTAGCGAAGCCGCGGGCGGAAACTAGTTTATTATAATTTGGTATGTAAGTATTTACAAAAAAAATATCTGGTTCCAATATATAGTACCTAGCTTTGCTTAGTTTAGGGCTAGATGGCGCTATATAATTAATTTAATTTTAGTCTAGCACTCGATCACCGCGACGTTTATGTTTATCTTTCTTCTTTCTTTTAATATGTATAAATTACGCGTCACGTTGTTTGTCCGCGATGGACTCCTAAACTGCTTAACCGATTTTAATCAAACTTTGCACACCGTGTGCAGTTTTATCCAACTTGAAAAATAGGATAGCTTACATCTTAATTTATAGTCGCAATATTATTTATTGCAAATTATTTGTTTATTAACTGACCGTCACAATTATCTGTTAGCTCCAAAATATTCTAACAGATGGCGATATCTGTTGACACAGCAACGCGTGACCGGGTCTACTAGTTAATATTATAATATTTGTCACTAAATAACTTTTAACTTCGGCACAGGGACCTTTTAAAAGCTCTCAAAGGTTTAGTGGTGATGTCGGAGGCCCTGGAAAACATGGCGGCGAGTCTCGCCCGAAACGCGGTGCCTATAATGTGGAGCTCGAAAGCATATCCATCCTTGAAGCCGCTAGGTAAGTGGACGCAAACATTTTAAGGCGCTCCCAGTCGACGATTGTTTTTGTTCGAAACGAAAAAAGAAATACTTCTGAACAAGCCACATCTCCTATTTTATAATGTATAGTATATGTGAATAAAGATGTACCCATCTTTAATCACTTCGTAAATAATCCTACCGACCGCTGCAATGACGACAAACGACAAACAAGTTGATTTTAATAGGTATATAAAATATTTCGATCATAAATTCTAAAACGTATCATTTTGAAATAATATCTTTATCGTGAAAAGTTTCTGCTATTATGTTTTCAGCTTAAGGCGCTCCCAGTCGACGATTGTTTTTGTTCGAAACGAAAATAAAATACTTGTGAACAAGCCACATCTCCTATTTTATAATGTATAGTATATGTGAATAAAGATGTACCCATCTTTAATCACTTCGATAAATAATCCTACCGACCGCTGCAATGATGACAAACACACGTCCGCGCGTGGTCTGCCTTAGCTTTTCGAATAAATTAATGATATAAATTATGTATAATTACTTATCAAAAATCTATTCTAATAGAATTGTAGATCTACATATTACCTATCTTTAACAATAAATCACAAGTTGATTTTAATAGTAGGTATATAAAATATTTCGATCATAAATTCTAAAACGTATCATTTTGAAATAATATCTTTATCGTGAAAAGTTTCTGCTATTATGTTTTCAGCTTAATAGAAATCTAGGTAGGAACCTGAAGTAATATACTTATAAAAATAGGAGATGTGGCTTGTTCAGAAGTATTTCTTTTTTCGTTTCGAAAAAGAGCAATCAGCGACTGGGAGCCCCTTAAAAATGTTTTTGATGAATGCACAATCGTTTCTTCTCAATAACCGCAAAACATATACTTTTGTTTTTTATGACAAAGATAACTTAAAGATATAATCTAGATAAATTACAGAAACAGAAACAGAAACACGATTGGTGAAACTTTTCTTGATAGATTTATTTTCCAAAGTTGGCTCTTCAAAAACACTAGTTTCGTTTTTAATCAAAACTATAAATATCGAAACTGTTCATTTTTGTATAATTCGTTAGATAATCAAACTAGCTAAGTAAATTACAGACAGTTTCTTTTTAAATTTGATGGTTTTCAAGATAATGCAGTTTTATCATTTTTTCCGTCTTATCCGGGTAGACTCAGCCCATACAAAAAGTCGAAAATTTCACTTATCACCTTAATTACAGCGGCGTGGACGAAAGATCTCTGCCTACGTGTAGGCTTCATGCAAGGCTGGGCGGACGCTGGTATTCCTAAGGTAAGCCCATACTTACAACAAAAGCCCTGACTATTATTGACTATTATTGACAAATACAAATACATAATGAATTATATACACAATATAAGCCGTGTTGGCCGAGTGGGATGTACTTCGACTTTCAATCTGAAGGTCGTGGATTCGAATCCCGGCGTGTATTAATGGATTTTTCTGTTCAAAAATTTATATGCGCATCAAAAACACGTGCTTACGACGTTGAAGGAAAACATCGTGAGGAAACCAGTTAGTGTTCTTATAGGCGGCGATGGGCTTGCAACCTGTCACGTATGGAATGCTAACTACTGCAAAATGTGGGCATGTGCCAAATATAATGTTTGGACGTACCTCTGACTAACCCCACTAGACATCGTCATAGGATCTAAGCGTCTGAAGATCTGAGAGGATGTCTACCGTACTTGGGGATTACAGTCGTGATCCTATTTTTTTTTATACACACATACATACTCGTACATATGTATACTAGTTACGAGATAATGCACTGTAACTTCATTATAACACTAAAAAGTAATACAATGTTTAATGTCTATCTTTTATGCTATTAGCCGCTGAAGAGTTCTTTCGTTACTTTATTTAGCTGATTCTATATAACAACTGCCCAATTTAATAATAATCCAACAATTTAGATGTTGGTTAAATTCTATTTTCAAAATTTTCTTCGTAGTTAGTCATCTTTTTATAGTTTCGTACCCAAAGGGTAAAAACGGGACCCTATTACTAAGACTCCGCTGTCCGTTTGTCTGTCTGTCTGTCACAGGGCTGTATCTCATGAACCGTGATAGCGAGACAGTTGACATTTTCACAGATGATGTATTTCTGTTGCAGCTGTAACAACAAATACTAAAAACAGAATAAAATAACTATTTAAGTGGGGCTTCCATACAACAAAAGTGTTTTTTTCCCGTTTTTACGGAACCCTTCGTGCGCAAGTCCGTCTCGCACCTGGCCGGTTTTATTTTATAGCCTAAAACATTTTAAAGTGATCCTTGTAATTTTATTGAAATAAATACATTTTGTCTTTGACTTATCAACAACCCTATGATGTAGCCAGAATCAGTTCCTTTCGTAAGAACTCTTCAATCGCAAATAGTACGGACATCAAACTTTTGAGTCACTTAGTTTCTTTGTACACAAAAAAGTTAAAACAAAAAGTTCTTATATAAATTTGAACCAACCATAACTATAGATTTTGACACGGGTCTTTATCACGTAATTACCTTTAATTTACATGGTCTGCCCACGACCATGGCTATTATAACATAGCCGAAACGTCGGGAAAGTAAATAAAAGGTAATTACGTGATAATGACTGGCCTCACAGCTAAGTTGGTAGTAACTCTGCCTTCTGCGCTGTAGGTTGTGGGTTCGATCTCCACCCAGGGCAAACATTTGTGTGATGAACATAGATGTTTGTTCTGTGTCTGGGTGTTAATATGTATAATAAGCATGGATTTACAAAAAAAAAAAAAAAAGTATATAAGTATTCTATCAGTTATCTAGTTCACATAGTACAAGCTTTGCTTAGTTTGGGGCTAGATGGCGTTGTGTGTAAAAGTCCGAAAATATTTATTATTATTATTATTATAAAGACCCGTGTCAGAATTTATAGTTATGTCTACTTATCACGATAGTTTGAAAAGTAATATTGAACCAACCAGTTAATTAATTGAAAATTTGCTCTTTTACAAGGTCTTTTGGATTTCCGGGTTCTACTTCCCGCAAGCGTTTCTCACTGGTGCGCTGCAGAACTACGCGAGGAAACACGTGATCGCCATTGACACCGTGTCTTACGCTTTTGAGGTGAGCTAGGCGATATCAAATGGCCTCACAGCTCAGTTGGTAGTAGCTCTTTAATAGTTATTTTATCTTTCAGTTTTAATTCCAAATCAAGTGTAGCGTGTGTTGCTTTTTGAATTTGTGCTGAAGCTCTTTAGTTATTTTTTTTATTGTTGTACGTACTTGAGTAGTAGGTACTTTTAATTATTATTCTTGTTTGAGCCTTCACCTTGTTCGATTGGCACCACACTGGAGCTCTACATAGCATTAAGGAAAGGATCATTAAAAAAAAGGTAGACCCCAAGCCGTGTTTGTTGCTTAATTCTTCTAGGCTTGGTCGCGTGGAATCGGCGTAGCTTCACCTAGTTCCTAAGACGTTTCAAAGTGATCCTTGTGATTTTATTGAAATAAATGATTTTTGAATTTGAATTTGAATTTGCTCTACCTTCTGCGCTGTAGGTGATTCCTATCCATGACGAACATTTGTGTGATGGACTCTGTCTGTTGGTCTGTGACGTTATCACGGCCAAACAGACACGCTGCTGGGCTCGATTGTCATGATATTTCATATATAGTTTTAAGTATTGCGAAGGAAATATTGAACATAGTCTACTTTAAAAAAAATTTATATTTTGATTTTTAGGAATTTCAATATTTTATGATAAATTCGTCAAAAATCGTTTGCTAAAATCTACGCGGACGAAGTCGCGTGTAATATTATTAGTGTATTTTATTATTAAGTAACTATGGTGAAACTAGATTTATTTCCCAAAATTGGCTCTTCCAAAACACTAATATAGTTTTTAATCAAAACTATGAAAAGCTAAACATTAATTTTATATTTTTCGTTAGTTAATCATATTAGCCTCCTAAATTATAGACAGTTTCTTTTTAAGTTTGATGGTTTTCAATATAATGCGGTTTTATCACTTTTTCCGTCTTATCCGGGCAGACTCAGCTTATACAAAAATAAAAACAGGCTAAGTGCGAGTCGGACTCGCGCACGAAGGGTTCCGTACCATAATCTATAAAAAAAACGGTAAAAAATCACGTTTGTTGTATGGGAGCCCCCCTTAAAAATGTATTTTATTCTGTTTTTAGTATTTGTTGTTGGAGCAGCAACAGGAATACATAATCTGTGAAAATTTCAACTATCTAGCTATCATGGTTTATGAGATACAGCCCTGTGACAGACAGACGGACAGACAGTCGGACAGACAGACGGACAGACAGACGGACAGCGAAGTCTTAGTAATAGGGTCACGTTTTTAACCTTTGGGTACGGAACCCTAAAAACAAAAATTTCAAGCATCACCTTTGTGCAATTGTTGTGCAAGCCGGTCTTGAAATAATTGTTTATTGTAACAGTTTATTCTTAAAAATAAGCTTCTTTTTAAGTACATACAATTGCTTTTCTCTTGGTAATGTTCACAATTTATCATTTTGTCTATTCCTAAAAATAGCTCTTTTAAGGCCTTAGATGTGGCTTGTTCAGAAGTATTTCTTTTTTCGTTGCAAAAAAGAGCAATCGTCGACATACAGGGCCTTAAGAGCAAAAATAAATTTCCGTTTTCCTTAGTTATTTTTAGAATTGGTGAGGTTCTTAGTACTATAGAGTAGGCGGATAGGCGTTTCCTACTTTAGCCTTTTAAATTGATCTTTTGAACCGACGAAAAATGGTGGTTATCAATTCGACGCGTATATTTTTACAAGCTTTATAACTTGCAATGTATGTAACTGTTTGTTCGGGTGGAATCTTGCAACTCAATTTTGAAGCAGTGTGTGTGTGTTTGTTTAAAGAACGAATATCGTCTTTTGACTTTTTGATTGATCGAAACTTTTTCGTCGGTTTTCTTTTTAGTTTTTTAAACTTTTATATATATAATATTATGTTTACAGCCATTAGCGGGAACCCCACCAAAAAAGCCGGATGACGGATGTTGCGTACGGGGTCTGTATCTCGAAGGGGCCCGTTGGAACATGGGAGACATGTCTCTTGAGGAAAGCAGACCCAAGGAACTGCACACAGGTCTGTAGCTGATAAACTAATGTGGACGTGCCTCTGATTAGCCACCTTACATCTGAGCGCATGGAGATCTGAGAGGATGTTAACCGTACTTAGGGATTATACAGTCGTGATCTTATTTCATTTCAAAACTCAATTCACTTATTTTGTAAATCATTGAAATCTACGATTGAGCAACACAAACATGTACAATGTAATATTATGGTGTCAGTAACTGTGGGGCTGTTTGTTAAAAACATGATTATCATGTTATGATATTCATACCAATATTTATTGGTACTGAATGCCACAATACCTACGCTTTTTATGCTGTTTAGGCACCTATACCTACGCTTCCAATACACTACCTACGCAGAAGCGTAGGTATAGGTGCATAAATAGTGAATAGTTACTATGAAAAGTGTACAGATTAGGTATTCTCTAACATTAGGTATTGCATTCAACATCATAACATGATATTCATGTTTTTACAAAATAGCCCTGCTGATCTGATGATGAAATAGCTAAATAGTTGGTAGATAGTCTCATTGAAGTAAAACTTCGCATACCTGTCAAATTTCGATGTAATAAATTATCATCATTTGTGTTCTGATGAGCTCGAAGGTAGCCATAAGAACTCCTCATTACACAACATAGTCCCGTCGTGTTTCGGCGCGTTATAAAAGCTAGTGTTCTTATAAAAAACTAGCAGTCCGCCCCGGCGTCGCACGGGTGTAATAATTATATTTATGGCTAATTTTTTTACACCTTGGGGTACATTATCGAAGTTTTAATAGGGATCCCTAATAGTTAGACATCTGGTATTACGAACTTTTTTATTTACGAACGATATTGATGTCCTCTACAAAACTGTAGTACATTACTTTGCTCTATTGTAAATAGTTTCTGCAGCAAACGTAATTTATGGACTTATTTTGGATTTTTTTTTAACACAATGGGTTACATCATCGAAGTTTTCATACGGATCCCTAACGTTTTTGAAAGTAATCTATAGCCTATGTTCATCAGGGATAAAATAGGATTCTAATGGTAAAATAATTGTTCAAAACGGTCCTCTATTATCGGAGCCTATTCAATACAAACAAACAAACAAACAAACAAACAAACAAACAATCAAATCTTTCCTCTATAATATTAGTATAGAAAAAACTTTTGCATCTTAAAGCTGACAGACACTCCTCCATTTCAGACATGGCCATAATCTACATGAAGCCGGAGCAAGGGCACAAACTCCAGCAGGGGTTATACGAGTGCCCCACATACAAAACACTACTCCGTGCTGGCACTCTTTCCACAACCGGTCACTCCACCAACTATGTTATGACCATTGAATTGGCTACACACAAGCCTCAAGCGCATTGGATCAAACGTGGAGTCGCTTTATTTTGCGCGTTGGATTATTAATGTTTATTTACTATTGGAATTAGAATAAAGATTATGTTCAGTTTGTTTTCGAGTTTTAATTTAAACTAGTGAAAATACGAAGCTATTTTTTATCAGACATGAGCCCCCGCTGCACCCCATTAGGGGTTGGGTTTCAGAAATTCCTTTCTTAGTGCACCCCTAAAAGGAATACAGTCTCCAAATTTCAAATCTAGAATCAGGCTTTTTAGGCTGTGCGTTGATAAGTCGGTCAGTCAGTCTGTAATATAAATAAAATAAATAAATATTGGTGGAATTTACACACAACACCATCTAGCCCCAAACTAAGCGAAGCTTGTACTATGGGAACCAGATAACTGATAGAATAGATAACACTCAGACACAGAACAAACATCTATGTTCATCACACAAATGTTTGTCAACAAATATATCTTTTTGGGTGTCTAGGGATGCACTAACAGAATTCTCAAAATTCAACCCCTAAGGGGGTGCAGCGGGGATTGAGGTATATTCAAAAATAACTACACGTGAACGAAGTCGCGTAGGTTTCCTTTAGTGTAGATGCAAAGAATGGGAAGCAAGTTTTCAAAAAGCATGTTTTATTTATATCTGCAATTATAATTAATTAATTAGTTGAAGTAGCGAAAGCCTGTTGAAGACATACAATGCCCTCTCTGTCGCCTCCCGACCTTCCGACCTCACGGACGCAATTACCGGTCGCCTAAACAAATCAAATCATTTAAATTATAATTAGGGAGTTGGAAAAACTCTATTAAGGCGCTTCTACCCGAAATTTTCTATCTCAACATGACAATGTTTATAGACTTAGACTATTTATCTCATTGATGAGAGGATAAAAAATGAAGGAGAAAATATCCTGTTATTTGTTATACTTACTACGCTAAGTAAATATAAACTTGTTATTTTAATAGGTAAGTATCTACACGTGCTTTAAAATAAAAATCTAAATTAGATTGTTTAGAAGAAGATAAAAGTTTTATGTATTTTATCGACTTTAACTCGTAAATATCTTCTTCTAAACGGCTTGTAAACTCGTTTTCTTTAATAAAATAGAGAAAAAATATTTTTTTCACACGCTTTTAATTGCACATGCTGAGGTGCTAATTTTACGGGAATCGCCTTAACCTGCCGTCCCTACAGACACAAAATATTCGGTAATTTAATTTTAGGGCTTTTAGGTACTCCGCATGACTACCAGACATCCTTCCATAAACACGCTTAGGTCCCTACTAGATAACAACATAAAACAAATAACCACAAAAGCTGAAAGACCTTGGGGTCAAGCTATTTTCGCACCGGTTTCGAATAGGTATAATGATTGTAATGATTATAGGATAAAAAATGATACCTTGGGTTACATTATTTAAATTATGGCGGTTTATTTTTTTAAATAAAATATTGCCTATGTTACTCGCTGATAATCTAGAGTTCGATAAGTGAAAGAATATTTAAAATTGGATTGGTAGTTTTTCATTACAAAATATATTTCTCTGTATGAAATTAGTGTAGGTAATTTATTTAACCTTGATAATTACCTACCTACCTACCTATGCCTATGCTTATTCAGAAATACACATTTCTAATCCTATGTTGAAGCACAGATCTTATTGCGTTATACTTACTATCGAAACAGATTTTGAAAATCTACATAAGTTTCCATTGCTTTTTCCCCTTTTATTATTTTACTTATTTTATTATTAAGTACATTTTATATTTACTTATTTTACTATTCCATAAATAGGTACTATCTACATCTTGTTATCATAACAGGCCGAGATTTTACCATCTAGCGGGTGTCCCAAATTAAATGCCGGATATAAACTTAGCTTTTTTCTTTTTGCATTTCTCTCTGATTTTATTAACTAGCTTCTGCCCGTAGCTTCGGATGAGTTCTAGGTACCTACCCGGACAAAATGTACCTACCATGTTTATGTTAATCTCCGGCCCACGAACTATCTCTATGAAAAAAAACATTTTAATCCGTTGGAACGTGATAGAAGGATAAACCATACATAAAAACCGGCCATGTGCGAGTCGGACTCGCGCACGAAGGGTTCCGTACAATTACCTATAAAAAAAGGCATAAATATCACTCTTGTTGTATGGGAGCCCCACTTAAATATTTATTTTATTCTGTTTTTAATATTTGTTGTTATATCGGCAACAGAAATACATAATCTGTGAAATTTCAACTGTCTAGCTATCACGGCTCATGAGATACAGCCCTGTGACAGACAGACGGACAGCGAAGTCTTAGTAATAGCTTCCCGTTTTTACCCTTTGGGTATGGAACCCTAAAAACTACTGGACCAATATTAACCATTCTTTCACTTATCAAAAACTAAATTATTAGGGAGTAACATGGGTTATAATTATTTAAAAAACAAATATCCCCACGAAAGTTTCTATGATGTAACTTCTTTAATGTTTCTATACTATAATTGTATAAGATACCAAAAATTTGCCTATACCTAATATTCATTATCACAGTTCCTGTGTTAAGTCAAAACGTGGGTGACCTACTGCTATTTTTTAATATTTTTTTTTATGAAATTCGGCGTTATATTTGGGACACCTTATCAACGCGTAACCTGAAAGCATGCCCCGACTTTCTCGAAAGCAGATAACCTACTTACGCAACCAAATCCTATATTTTTAGCGGAATACAAGAATGTTGGAATAACGTTGGAAGTCGGAATGGGGGGTTCCGGTTTGTGACTGCGGTGGGGTTTCTTCAAAGTGCTTTCTTAGGACTCATTTGAATTACTTTTATTCCACGCCAAAAAGACTAGGTGAGCACGAACGCTCACTCTTATTCTAATATATAAAATTTCCATGTCACAATGTTAGTTACCGTACTCCTCCGAAACGGCTTGACCGATTCTCATGAAATTTTGTGAGCATATTGAGTAGGTCTGAGAATCGACCAACATCTATTTTTCATACCCCTAAGTGATAAGGGTGGCGTAAAGATCGGGAAAAACGGAAAGTGCTTTTTTCTGTGGGATTACTGACATTTGACAGGACAACGTCTGTCGGGACAGCTAGTTTACTTATAAAATCTAGTATAAAAGGTTGTAGATGTGTAGAGGTATGTTGAGTTTTATTTTTAATACAACTGCTTCCTACTTTATAGTTATAGTAACACTTTATTTTACTTCTAAGTAAGTTGTAGGTAAAAGTGTTTGGCTCCTTACACGGTAAAAACGGGACCCTATTACTAAGACTTCGCTGTCCGTCTGTCCGTCTGTCCGTCTGTCCGTCTGTCTATCACAAGGCTGTATCTCATGAACCGTAATAGCTAGACAGTTGAAATTCACAAATTACAGATTTACTAAAAACAGAATAAGATAAATATTTAAGTGATGCTCCCATACAACACACGTGATTTTATTGACGTTTTTTTTTAGATAATGATACGGAACGTTCTTCACAGAGTAGGTACAATATTGTTAGTCTGATTTTCGACGGCCTAGTTAATGACATAAGCTTTCCAGACTGGCTGATATGCAGACAAAGCGGCTTGCAGAAGTTAGTTTATAACACTACTAGCTGACCCGTGCCCGCTTCGCTGTGCGTAAGACATTTCTAATACCATCGTTGACTTTTTTGTAGACGTTTTTAAGGTATACAATACTGTAGTACATTATTTTGATATATCTCGTGGGGTTCAGCAAGCATTTGCAATGTAAGCGCAAAAAAATGTGTTTATTTACGACATCACATTAGAAACCTCTAAAATTATCAGTGTTTCTCTACTATATTATGCATGTATTATACATATAAACCTTCCTCTTGAATCACTCTGTTTATTAAAAAAAACCGCATCAAAATCCGTTGTGTAGTTTTAAAGATATAAGCAAACATACATACAGACATACAGACGCGGGAAGCGGAAAGCGACTTTGCTTTATACTATGTAGTGATATAACTTTCTTCGCAGACTCGCAATGGGATCTCGCACCCGTGACGTGACAAACAGCGTCTCAAATTACACAGACATGCTCCATTTGACATGTTTTTCGTTGTAAAGGTATAATAATGGAACCGTGTTGGCTGAGTGGGAGGTACGACTTTCAATCTGAAGGTCGTGGGTTCAAATCCCGGGTAAGCATCAATGGATTTATCTGTTCGAAAAAATTATATGTGCATAGAAATCACGTGCTCAAAATTAAAAATGACTAAAACCACCACAACCGGGTCTTTGACCCTAATTCTGCCCTCTGCGCTGTAGGTCATGGGTTCGATTCCTACCCGGGACAAACATTTGTGTGATGAATATGGATGTTTGTTTTGTTCTGTCTTGTCTACACTCCAATTCGAAGTACGATTAACAAATGGGTTCTGTTAAATATGTTTCACTTATATCTCACTTATGGAATGCTAAATGCAAAATGTAGGTAGGCATGTCCCAAATATAATGTTTGGACGTACTGTTAGACTGGATCCTGGACTTGTCTTAAAAAAAACAAGTTTTATAGGAACACAGATTTATTTAACGATTATAATTTTATTTATACAACTTTCACTTTAACTTTGATCTTTGTTGGACCAATCGGGTTTTAGAATCGCGCACGGGACTTCTTGTTAGGAATACAGAGATCTGATGCAGCCGGCAAGCAACTAGAAGTTGCCGTGGACCGTAGCTGATGAGACAGAGTAACCTTCCAAGAACTGACTCTGAAATGATGTAAAAAATTGGGTTTATAAAGGGAAAATATTGCAAGCTTGTTGAATTAGATTGACGTCAATTAATCGATGTGTGAGTGTGGTCACTCATATGATCAGCAGATAATAACTACAAGATCAGCAATATTAAGGTTGTAACAGTACCTCGGACTACTTCCTTTAGATCTTCAAGGATCTTAACGACTGGAGATCTGAGAGGATGTCTACCGTACTTATGGATTGCAGTCATGATTATATTTATTACTAGCGACCCGCCCCGGCTTCGCACGGGTAGCATGTTATTATACATATAAACCTTCCTCCTGAATCACTCTATCTATTAAAAAAAACCGCATCAAAATCCGTTTTGTAGTTTTAAAGATATAAGCAAACATACATACATACATACAGACGCGGGAAGCGGAAAGCGACTTTGCTTTATACTATGTAGTGATACATAAACTAGCTGCTCTCCCCGGCTTCAAACGGGTACCTGGATAAAAAGTCTACCGATTTTGTGCAAACTTCACATAAACCATCTACATAATAGTCCGAACAAAGCCTTAACATTTGGTTTTTATAGGTGAGCCCGTTTTTGAGTTATAAAATTACAACGAAAAGTGGCATTGATTTTTATATAATATAGATTTTAAAGCTTCGCAATTAAAATGAAGATCTTTATTAAATTTATGTTATACAATACAAAACCCTCAATCACCATACTTGACCTATTCGTTTCATTCATTTGTTTTCCTCTTGGACCCCCGATAACTTGACAACCCCTTGACCGATTTAGCTCATATACTTACCTTCTTACTAGCAAATATTAATGGTACATCCTGTTCATCAAATTTCATGCAAATATTCCTACTAATATTATAAATGCGAAAGTTTGTGAGTGAGTGAGTTTGTGTTTGTGTATGTGTGTGTTACTCTTTCACGCAAAAACTACTGAACGGATTAAAATGAAATTTTACAGTAATATAGCTTATACATCAGAATAACACATAGGCTACTCTTTATCTAAGTACCACTCGTGCGAAGCCGGGGCGAGCAGCTAGTACATAATACAAGTATATCTACATATATCTATTCGTCCTAGTAGATTTAGACAACAGATATAAGATTGTAATACTTACTAATCTATAATATTATGAAGTGGGAAATTTTGTAATGCATAAACTAAAAAACCGGCAAAGTGCGAGTTATCTCGCGCATTATCTACTTATAAAAAAAACGCCAAAAAACACGATTGTTGTATGTGAGCCCCACTTAAATATTTATTTTATTCTGGTTTCAGTATTTGTTGTTATAGCGGCAACAGAAATACATCATCTGTGAAAACTTCAATTGTCTAGCTATCACGGTTCATGAGATACTGCCTTCTGACAGACGGACAGCGAAGTCTCAGTAATAGGGTCCCGATATTACCCTTCGGGTACGGAACATTAAAAATTGACTATAATCTTCATTAGTACTCAAGCATCTTGCTTGCTCACAGTCATAAAATGAAATAAGATGTAATTTCGCATAGCCCCAATTCTTTGCTTTGGTAGGCACCTTAATGACAGATCTCATTGACGTTATTACTGTAATAAGTTTAGAAGAAAATCGTATAAGAAAGACGTGGTTTTGAAAAGAAAAAACATTAGAGTAAAATTCTTAAAAAAAAAATTGGATCACGACTGTAATCCCCAAGTACAGTAGACATCCTCTCAGATCTTCAGACGCTTGTATCCATTGAAGATGTCTAGTGGGGGTAGTCAGAGGCACGTCCAAACATTATATATGGCACATGCCCACATTTTGCAGTAGTTAGCATTCCATACGTGACAGGTTGCAAGCCCATCGCCGCTTATAAGAACACAAACTGGTTTCCTCACGATGTTTTCCTTCACCGTTGTAAGCACGTGTTATTGATGCGCATATAAATTTTCGAACAGAAACATCCATTAATGCACGCTGGGATTCAAACCCACGGCCTTCAGATTGTAAGTCGAGGTACATCCCACTCGGCCAACACGACATTCTTTGTGAATCACTACATAGTATAAAGCAAAGTCGCTTTCCGCTTCCCGCGTCTGTATGTAATATGTGTGTATGTATGTTTGCTTATATCTTTAAAACTACACAACGGATTTTGATGCGGTTTTTTTTATAAATAGAGTGATTCAAGAGAAAGGTTTATATGTATAATACATGCATAATATAGTAGAGAAACACTGAAAATTTTAGAGGTTTCTAATGTGATGTCGTAAATAAACACATTTTTTTGCGCTTACATTGCAAATGCTGGCTGAACCCCACGAGATATATCAAAATAATGTATTACAGTATTGTACACCTTAAAAACGTCTACAAAAAAGTCAACGATGGTATTAGAAATATCTTACGCACAGCGAAGCGGGCACGGGTCAGCTAGTAATAAATATAATCAATACCTACTGAGGTTTTATTATGCATGTCAGTAACTGGCGTCGCTTCTATAGCTATTAGAATTGTTGTAATTTGTGCGCTTTAGTAGGTTTACCTATTTTTCAATTTTAATAAACCTAAGAATGTAGAGTCCTATTGTACGAAGACTTATTTTGAAGTTATATAAAAAGTCGTTTGGCAAATAACTAAACACCCGAATTATTTGAAGTATTAGTAGGAACTGTAACGCAGTTCTCACAGTTCTAAGAAATAGTATAAAAATAGTAATAACTTACGTAAGATCTCGTGCGTAAATGGATGGTAACATTTCTAATTTGAAACAATATTTGTGGGTCGTGGCTAGTTCGTATCGTTCCTACTGTGAAAGTTTATCAAAGATTGTCATCAAAAAATATAAATAATATTTTTTTTCTTAGGTTTTCTTAGGTGTGCTCCTCCAACGCGTAATAAACTGATTTGTGTGTTATGTTCAATACAACAGTGCCATTATTTGTAGTACCTACTTGAGTAGGTACCTACTCTTGTTTCACGGTAATCCTATTGTCTTGGAACAGAGGCTCTATTGCGAAACTCCACTGTTTGTCGTAATCAGCTTCAACCGTCAAAATTACATTATATTTTGGCAATCACTTCTTACAAAATAGGTTATATTCGTGTTATATATTATTTTCTTGATTTTGTTATTCCTATACACCCCTGTTGTCTGGAAAAGATCGCTTTTAGCGACACATTTATGCTTGTTGTTTTTTTACTATTTGTTTTATTTGTGTGCAATAAAGAATTTATCTATCCAAAATTGCATCATGTGAATTTGACAGTTGAAACCGATCTCAAATATCGGAAGACTTACGTAATAAGGCTATCGGGGAAGGATAGGATGTGATACTGAAATAACATTAGATGATGCATTCACTATTATTTTTATCAATTTTAATTGATTTATTGATTAAGTATATTAGTTAAACAACAATTAAGTCTTAGAGAGAAACTTATATCTATAATCCTAAATAACTTAAATTATAAAATTTGACATAAAGTTACGATTCAAACAGACAGACATATTGCATGTGCAAAAAAAAGACTTAGGATTCTAAAAAATCAGTACATATAAGTAAATATTTTTATATTAATTTATTACACAAATATTAATCTTTAACAAGTACACAAATAGTAATCTTTATCAAGTACATATTAGTTTTGCGGTTAAAAATGTATTTATGTGACAAAGACTCGTGTAAAATCAAAACTGTGTACTTTTTAATAAAAAAAAAAAAAAAACACGATATAATTAAAGTTAAGTGAAGTAAAAACGCTTATTAGAATAATCTCGCTCTTTATGATACCAATCACCATTTTAAATTACCCACAGATTTCTGAGATGTAAATAATTGAAAAAGTTAGGTTTTTATCTAACTTTTATCCTACTGTATACATATTCAGTGTAAAACATAATTTAAACTTTAAATAAATAATAAAATAGGATCATGAATGTAATCCCCAAATACGGTAGACATCCTCTCAGATCTCCAGGCATTCAGATCTTTGAATAAAAAAGGGGTGAGTCAGAGGCATGTCCAAATATTACATACTTGGTTTTACTCCCATAAATACTCGTACTGTTATATTCTATCCTTTCTTTATAAATCTGATGACCTTTCGATCTACGTTAGGTTTTTCCCCTTGTTCTTAGATTCCAGGTATCCCCCTTCAGTCCGAACTCGAATCCCATTGAGAATATTTGAATATTTCTCAATACTCAAATATTTTATTTATGTAACAATAAACATTCATTTATAAATCGTTTTTTTCTCTTCAATCTATTTTTAAAAGCGAATTCAAATACGTATTTAGGTACGTTGAATCGTTACTTTATGAGAACTATTCTAAAACAAATAATTTAAATTACGTTTCAAGAATCTTCACATTCTACAAATTTATAACAACAATTTACAAAAAAGTTTTTTATACATAATTCATTTTCCATTGCGAAATACTGAATCGGTTTATACATTTTCAAAATAGGATCTATTGGTTTTAATTCACCGAAGTGGTAAAAATATATCAAAGTAACCAGAGAAATAGCTACGCGTTTTTGTGTTAAAAAAACAACATACAGTACTAAATTAACCTAAAAATCCAGTTCGAGATTAAGAAGAATAATAGACTTCTTTAGAATTCAACGTGGAAACATCAATAAAATTAAGTATCCTCATTTTTGTTATGAAAATTGGCTGGGTTTTTCACAACAAAAATTAAAAAAAAACAACATTTAAATCCACAAAGAAACAGACGGTTCCGGAATCACAAAAATAAAAAAAAATAAAAAAATTGAATGATTAAAAATTAAAAAAATATAATAAACAATATGGCGCTGTATTTGAAGGTGTCCACGTAAATTCCCAAAATAACAAATCTATACATCGTAATAGCTGTTGTCGGTCTCCTCCACTGTGTCATCTGATCGCTTGCCTAGCCCAAAACTGAACCTATGCAGGTCCCTCTGCCGCTTGCCTAGCCCAAAGTTGAACTTGTTAAGCCGCTTGCCCAGCCCGAAGCTGTACGACCGAGCGCGTTTGCCTAAGCCGAAGTTGTAGAGAGGTAGACGCTTGCCTAAACCGAAGCTATACATCCTTGCACGTTTCTCCTCCGACACGTCATCTGAGAACCTCTTGCCGAGGCCGAAGCTGTAAGGGCGGGCACGCTTTTCTTGCTCGTAACCTGGGGAAAAACATTTTGTTTCTGTAAGAGTCTTACACTACTTTTATAAAGACTGGCCTCAAAGCTCAGTTGGTTAGCTCTGCCTTCTGTGCTGTAGGTTGTGGGTTCGATCCCCACCCAGGACAAATATTTGTGTGATGATCATAGATGTTTGTTCTGTGTCTGGGTGTTATTATGTATCATATGAATGTATTTACAAAGAAAATAATAAATGTATTCTTTCAGTTATCTAGTTCTCATAGTACAAGCCTTGCTTAGTTTGGGGCTAAATGGCGCTGTGTGATAATGTCCAAAAAATATTTATTTATTATTATTAAAAAAATAATGTATTTTCGTATTTGAGAAACTCCTCCGTTTTTTGTCAGTTGAAAAGTCAAGCTGACACTTAACTTAATAAGTATCTCTGACTAATCCCCTAAGACATCTACTTATTTACAGTTCGAACTTGGTAAGCTTTTTATTCGGTATAAGTTAAGTTTTTTTTAGAGAATTACTGAGTTTTCTACCTGGTTCATTATCATCGTACTGGTCGATGAGTTCAGACAGAGTGGCCTGGTCGATGTCATTGGATACCTCCTCTTCCTGCGGCTCGTTCACGGATCGCTTGCCAAGTCCGAAGGAGTAGGGACGAGACCTGTTGATAATTAGAACTAGTGAGACACACAATACAAGCATAACTATAAAAATACTACTTGAAGTCTTTGGTAATTTTTTGTCACGATAAACATAAATAAATGCACATGGATTATAATGCATTTTCCTTTGAAGACAAAACGTACTTACTAGAGGTGTTTTACTAACAAAGAAAATCGTAAAATTAGCCCATGGAATATCTGGACGATAAAATTCGTAGTCATTTTAGCAGTAGGTACAAAGGTACTATAGGTAAGGAGTTATATTTTGGTTGAACTAGTTCCGAGTATTTAGGATACAAATTTAGGGTCGCGCGTAGAAGCTTGTTCACCGGACGTCCTAAGTACTGTACGTTTCTAGTAAACTTCGTCCTATTAGTCTAAGATACAGTTAAGAAATATATACCCTCATCTGTTATTTGATTATGACAAGGATAATAACGAGTAAGTACTTAAGTACTACAAGAAATAGTACATAAATTTAAATAATATTAGGTAATTTGAAACAACTTTGTTTTATTATTAATTAAAATCGAGCATTAGTCGACAGAAAATGACGTGAGGAATTGGAAAAATATAGACTTTCTACTTTCCCTTTAGTACAACTAGATGATGCTTCAAAGTGCCAAATATCATATTCATATTCATATTCATTTATTCATCAATCATTATTCTTCTAGACAATGGTGGCGAGGCACAGGCGCAGCTTCACCTAGCTCCTAACACGTTTCAAAGTGATTCTTGTGCCTATATTTTTTTCGAGGAATGTACCTTTTGCCTAGCCCGAAGTTGTACACCGGTAGCCGTTTGTACTCCGACACGTAGCTGTACGCCCTCTTGCCCAACCCGAAGTTGTAGTGCGGCGACCTCTTGTCCATAACCGCGTGGTCCTCATGAGAGAGCCCTTGGACCTCGCCAGGGTCATGGCTCTCATTCTGAATGTTCTCTGGAGTGCAGAGCGCCGCTCCGAGGAACAGGAAGCAAACGGAGAGGGATTTGTGCAGCATTCTAGAAACAATAACGAAAAATAGTCTTCGTTAATTTGCCTGTTGCATGTAACATAAAGATTTACGAGTATGTGTCTATTTAATTATGATTATAAATAGTTATGTGAAGAAAGTAAGAGGAAGGCCACGAATGAGTCATTAAAAAGAGAAGGTAGCGTATAAGGTAACAGAAGGTCATGAAGGAGAGGAACAGTTTAACACTTGTCCGGCTGGCTGACTCTGTCTCTAGGTTCGGAATGTTAATGAGAATGCTGATAGATATTAAAAGTAGGTATATAATAAAGCACGTATGAACATAAAACATACAGAAGAAAACACAATATAATAAAAGTACTCGAGCCGCTCATGCGTCGCGGTTACGCGCGGGCCTCCGAAATCTCACTCGCTTGGCGCGAGATGACGCTAGTAGCCTTGTAATCATGGCGCGTTAAGACGCTGCCAGTCGACGATTATTTTTGTTCGAAACGAAAAAAGAAATACTTGTGAACAAGCCACATCTCCTATGTGAATAAAGATGTATCCATCTTTAATCACTTCGATAAATAATCCTACCGACCGCTGCAATGATGACAAACACACGTCCGCGCGTGGTCTTTAACAATAAATCACAAGTTGATTTTAATAGTAGGTATATAAAATATTTCGATCATAAATTCATTCATAAAACGTATCATTTTGAAATAATATTTTTATCGTGAAAAGTTTCTGCTATTATGTTTTCAGCTTAATAGAAATCTAGGTGTACCTGAAGTAATAAGGAAAGGGATGTGACGTCGACGCGGCGTGGTCCAATGAACTGACAGGTGACAGATGACCGCGCGCTACAACAGGTGAAGAGAGCTGCAAAAGTTATTCCGACAAACTCACATTCACGCAGTTCTTAAATCAGAAAGAAGAAGATAAGATAAGACCATTAGATACCTCTACTGTTATTTTCTGATTAAGTTTTATTCTTTTAAATATAAATACGGCTAATCACCACGTTTTTGTATTGCTGACGTTTCGAGACAATTCAGATGCTCTTCATTATAAACATCGTCCGCGACCGCGTTCAACGACAGATCGACGAAATTTCCTGTTTAAAATAATTAACCATCACGATAGTTTAAATGATATTCTGTGTTCTCTTATCTAGAGTAAAGCATAAATATCTCTAAGCATTCTATACGTTTTCGTTCGAGAGGAAATGACAAAATATACTGCCTGGCTTGTATATTATTGGTGGTAGTAGCTCTGCCTTCTGCGCTGTAGGTTGTGGGTTCGATCCCCACTCAGGATAAACATTTGTGTGATGAACATAGATGTTTGTTCTGTGTCTGGGTGTTATGTATAATAAGTATGTATTTACAACAAACAAACGTATATAAGTATTCTATCAGTTATCTTGGTTCCCATAGTACAAGCTTTGCTTAGTTTGGGGCTAGATGGTCCACCAATATTTGTTTCATTATCCTAAACTATCTTAAAAATATGTAGATACCTAGGTAAGGGTAAAATTGGCAGCATAAATGAATTATTTCAGAGTGGCATTCAAATTATGAGTGCGATATAAGTATCGCCCGTCAAAATGTCCGTTCATCATAAGGAATTGTTGCTTACCGAGCTGAAAAGTTGTTATTCTGAATTGTGGGTTTTATTGCTAAGCTTTGAGTTCACCTAAATACAAACGGGAGCTTTAGACGTCTACCCACTAAAGCTTTTTAGTATAATATACCTACGTACCTATTATAATACAAGATCATCGTAGCTGACCTTTTAAATAAATGCAAATATATAAAATTCTCGTGTCACAGTGTTTGAAGTAACAAAACTCCTCTGAAACGGCTTGACCGATTTCTATATGTGGTCGTAGCGTATTTTTTGTACTCCTAAGTGATAAGGGTGGCTTAAAGTTCGGGAAAAACTAAAAGTGTTTTTGCCGTGGGGTTAAAATTTGGCAGGACAACGTCTGTCAACGTATTAATATAAAAAACACAAAAAAAAATTCTACCTAAGATTATCTCAATTATAGAAGAGTCTATAATTGAGATAATCTTTGGTATTATACTGCTATATACTGCTATACTATACTGCTGGATCGATTTTGATAATTTTGTTCGAGGAGGGATGAAAGGTTTTTATGGAAAGTAAAAATGAATTTTCCCACGAAAATTGGATAAACGCAGGTGAAATCGCTAGTAGTAAATATTTACCTATAGGTTTACATTTCAAACAGTGCCATCTAGTCCCAAACTAAGCAAAGCTTGTACTATGAGAACCAGATTACTGATAGAAAAATACTTACCAATATGTTTTTTTGTTAATACTTATTATAAAATCCAGATACAGAACAAAAATATATGTTCATTAAAAAAATGTTTGCCCTGGGAATCGAACTCACAATCTACAGCGCAAAAGGCAGAGCTACCAACTGAGCTGCGAGGCTTTTATAATGAATTTGGGGATTTGGGACAGCTATGATTTTATTGAAACAGCTTTACTCCATCAGTTTAGGGCAATTTCTTTCGAAAGAAAACCCACACAAAACAGATTATACCAAAGCGAGTTATCACGATGAATGCGCAAGCGGAACATAAAGAAATTCTCGTTTTTTACGCGACTAACTTTGATCGAAACCCTCGGGTATTAGACCTTTTTTCACAATCGTATGTGACCTCAAAATGAAGTCCGCACTTGAGTAAAACGAATGGTTCCGGTTCTCTGGCTGCAAACTCTGGCATCACAGATTGCTCGTAAAAAGTATTTGGAGGGTCTAGACGCTTGAAGTCTTCTTTATTTACAACAAGTAAAGGTCATCTTTATTTACAGAAAGAATATTTTCTAAGAATATCTAAGTAATACACAAGAATCATTTATCTACAGTACCTATATATAAAGGTAAAAGTATTTATGTGTATTTGTTAGTACGAGATAAACAAAAAACTACCGGACAAACTTAAAAAACCCCACATTATCAGCAAGTGACATATTATGTTTCATTTTAGTTTAAAAAAAATAGAATTCAATAATTTTTTTTTTTCAAAATTATTTTCTACCAATTTGTCGGCATTACTAATATGTAGTATGAGTTTCTGAGCTAAGCTGCGGCTGCTCAGATCATCTGAGGTTACACCAAGACTTGTTAATACCAGCTTAATGTAAGCAACTCCATTTCTAATCCTTGTTTATTAATATTGAATTCGACTAGTCCAAACGTAAGCGTTGGACTAAATTTAATCCTGCGCTAGTCTACGTTTATTAATGAGACGGTAAGGGTTTATTGTAGACTAAAAACCCTACAAATGTAACTTTAAGTATCAAAAATCATCATAGTTTAAATGCTTACTTATCTCCATCATCACTCAGCAATCCATTCGATTTATAAATGGTAAATAGTACGAAATTAAATAATGATATTAGGCTTTTGCAATTAATTGCACAATGTCTGAGAGACTTATTTACTTTTAGCATCATATACCACGAGATGAAAATAGATTGTTTGCCAGACAAGTGACCCAGCAGTTTTATTTAGATAACTAGCAGTCCGCCCCGGCGTCGCACGGGTGTAATAATGATTTTATGGCTAATTTTTTTCCACCTTGGGTTACATTATCGAAGTTTTAATAGGGATTCCTAATAGTTAGACATATGATATTATGGATTTTTTAGTAGATATTGATGTTTTCTATAAAACTGTAATACATCACTTTGCTCTATTGTCAATAATTTCCGCAGCAAACGCGATATAAGGTTTTTTTTGTGATTTTTTTTCACACGTTAGGTTACATTATCGATGTTTGCATACGGTCCCTAACATTTTTGAAAATATACTACAGCCTAAGGAAATGTAAGATTCTAATTGTGAAAGAATTTTTCAAATCGGTCAAGTAGTTTCGGAGCCTATTCGATGCAAACAAACAATCAAATCTTTCCTTTTTATAATATTAGTATAGATATAGATTTATCAACATTTTTCTCTCGTATCAGCCTCATCATTTCCGCAAATATGAACATGATAATCAAACAATCTATCTATTTTTTTTGTCCATCAAACTCTAGATCGTTCGTTTTGCTGATGTTCATTATTTGTCTAATCAGAAAATACAAATCTGTTTATGTATAAGTAATTAGTCATTTATTTTTTTCTAGTTTTTGGATTGATTCGATTTGAACTGTGATCTCGCGATGTTCCGTTTTGAAGGAATAATCTCCAATATTACTGAAACTATATGGAAGCTCATGTTATATTGTTTTTTATACCTTTTTGAGTTTTATCACAAAAACTAAAGGTTCTAGTTTTAATATTTTGTTCTAGGCTAGAACAAAAATTAAAATGCTTTTGAAATGTATAAGTATTTCATACACATAGGTTTTTCATACGACACCCTAATTGACCAACTGGTTTTATTTACATTTTTTACCCCCTTTTGAACCCCGATTTTAGCTCAATAGACATGTAGTGTACTGATGTAGGTATTGTAGGTGTACCTACTTGTTTGGGTGCCCGTGTGAATAATGAAATATCAAATATACGATTGACGTTCGGATGTCGCCGTCGAGTCGAGGTCGACTTGCGGACGACTGGAAGTCAAGCTAGACTGAAAATCTGTTTTGGTTATTGACCAGGGATCTCACCACCCTTACTCCTTTGTAGGACACATAAGTGTGAACGTTACAATACTTACTACCAGCTAATTTCGATTATATACACTACTCTTCTTTTATCCTCCCTATGACTTCCTTAAATGTGTTTGTATGTTTTTGTAAAACCTCAACTATCACATAAAATAACCGTTTTGATATAAAAACTGTTGACGATCCCATTTCATAAATAAATACTCTTTGCTAGGCATTAAAGTCTTCAGACTTAGAAAGGCATTCTCATCATCACAGATCAACAACAATTTATAGAGTAACCAGTTAAAATTCCCATATTTAAGAGGTAATACTAGCAGCGATAAATTTCAAAAATAGGTATTTAAAAAATCTATTGCTGTCGCGCTGTGCCCAAGATATAGTCAACAACAGAGCGGACCCAATATTGCTATTTATAAATGACGTAATTGCTGATACTTTTTTCAATGATTGTATTCGTCAAATTTTACTGTCTAATAAAGTAAGCGGTTAAAACTGGCTATTTTTTGGTGTTTAAACGGTTCCTAATTCTTACAATAACTAATTTATGGTGAAAAATAAGACGTAGGGGCATGCAGTGGTTCTCATAGAATGTATGGTAGAAAAATATTTGCTCTAGTGTCATCATCCGGGGAGGAAACAGCTGAATACGTTTGTATAGAAACACGCCTGCCCAGGAATGCTCTTAACTCGGCGTGGGCGGCCCATTTACTTTTGATGTATTTCATTTAATAATAGCTCTAACGGTATTTGCATTTATAGTCACCTATAAATGACATTTTCTATTTATTTAATTGTTTATGCTACTTGATGATTATGCCTTTTGTTCCCTTTGACTACCCTTTGATAAACAAAGACATTATTGATAGTAACATTCTAGGTTTAGGTTTAAAGACATTTATTCTCAAAAAGACAACAGTCACTTACATGAGAATACTTAATTAACTTAAGTGATAAAATTCTTAGGTGGTACAAATTGAGTTGATCGCTCGATATAAATGTTAAGGTAGTAGTAAAGAGTAGGTGTTTGCTCATCCTGTGCATCGTCTAATACACTGCTATTAGGTAGGTAGGTACTGTTAGTTTTCTTCAACTACAAAATCAGCTAGTGCTTTTTTAAATGCGCAAAATGAGCTAGCATTTTTTATAATTGACGGTAGTTTGTTATAAAGTTGTGCTCCTTCAAATGTAAACATCTTTTTTCCGTAATTGGTTCTGACTTTTGGCAAAACAATGAAACTTGCGCGACGAGTGCTACGCTTTGTTATTTGCTTTGATTTTATGAATGCTAAGTTAGTATGGAGAGAGCTTCTTAAAATTTTGTGAACTAAAATGCATGTATTATAAATGTACATTTGTTTAATGGTCATTATTTTTGTTTCTTTGTAAATAATATCATTCATTCTGAACCATAATATTATAAATGCGACAGTTTGGATGTTTGTTTGTAACTGAGTCACGTTGTAACGGCTGGTCCGTTTTAAATTAAATTTGGTCTATATATTGGGATTGCAATATACATATATACTTACTGTTGTATCTATTCTTCAATTCTGTTATTTTTCAGCCAAATGTTTTTGTTGTTTTATTATTTATTATTTTTATTATTTTCATTATATATTGTTTTTTAAAAGCGGGCCATAGACGTTAATCAAATTACCAGCTTGTTTGATCAAATTACTTAAACGTCTATGACCATAAATATAAACAAAAGTTATACAAAAGTTAATATAAATAAAAAAAAGGTTCCTACCTAGATTTCTATTAAGCTGAAAACATAATAGCAGAAACTTTTCACGATAAAGATATTATTTCAAAATGATACGTTTTAGAATTTATGATCGAAATATTTTATATACCTACTATTAAAATCAACTTGTGATTTATTGTTAAAGATAGGTAATATGTAGATCTAGATTTCTATTAGAATAGATTTTTGATAAGTAACACATACATCATTTATATCATTAATTTATTCGAAAAGCTAAGGCGGACCACGCGCCGACGTGTGTTTGTCGTCATTGCAGCGGTCGGTAGGATTATTTATCGAAGTGATTAAAGATGGGTACATCTTTATTCACATATACTATACATTATAAAATAGGAGATGTGGCTTGTTCACAAGTATTTCTTTTTTCGTTTCGAACAAAAACAATCGTCGACTGGGAGCGCCTTAAGCTACTCTTCAACCTGGTTGGCACACACTAGCGCACGGCGCGGTAGAGGAATTACAATTAATCAATTAAATTTAATAGTTATCCAATCGTAATATATTTCAATTCTTAATGATCGGTCTCGGAGCATCGCAGTACATTTTGCGAGATTATCGAAAAAATCCTAATAATATTATAAATGCGAAAGTTTGTGATAAGGCTGCTATTTTTGTTCCCTAATCGAAAATAAACGACAAAACGGATTAAGATGAAATTTGCTGTAGTATGTAGATAAAAAATAAATAAAGGGGGAACTTATAATCTGAAAAACAACCCCTAAATGCAAACGCAAAAATAATTATTTTAGTATAGATGGCGTTGGTGTGCAACAAATCTGACATCACAGACTAAAAACATTTAGTCGTCATAGCAACGCAGTTTTGACTAATGAATGATACGCATTCTACCAAAATTCGTAATTTATTTTATCAGTACAAGGTTTGTAGGGAAAAAATTGGAAGCTGCCTGAAATAGCTTATTCCTGTGATTATTACAAAAAAAATTGACAGAACAACGTTTGTCACGGGACGGCTAGTTAAATAAATATACCTTATTTCGATTGGATAACTATTAAATTAATAGAGAATCTCTTTTATAATAGAGACTAGCCGACCCGTGACAGACGTTGTCCTGTCAAATTTCAATAATCGAATAGAAAAGACTAAATGTTTTTAGTCTGTGTTGTCAGATTTGTTGCATACCAGCGCCATCTATACAGAAATCATCTCTTTTGCTTACTTCATAATTTTGGGGATGTTTTTCATATTTTAAAGTAGTCTATTATTTATTCGGGCAGTATATCTACTACATATACAGCAAATTTTTTACTTAATCCGTTTTGTCGTTTAGGCCTGATTGAGGAACAAACATACATACAAACTCACAAACTTTCACATTTATAATATTATTAGGATTAGGATTAAGGTCCTCCATTGTGCGCCAGGCATAACTTGTAACAATATATAGGTCGGCAACAAAATGAATATGAATATTGACTACATTAGAACAATCGAATCAATACCTGCCCATTATTAACTTATCAAAACAAAGCTACGGAACAATATTGGTCGAGATCCCAAATCCATTTATAGAAGCCGCTTGTAATATCAAAGTAGATATTTGAAACTTCAAATTAATCACAAAACTTGACAAGGTCTGCCTGGGCGTCATAAATTGAGTTTGACGGTTTATCCGTAGAGAGGAATGACAATTGAACATTTTTAATCAGAAGAAGGGTAATATTTTTAGAGCGTATGTATGTTTGTAGGCATGTCTATTTCTTTGGCAAACTCTACAGCCCAAACGACTTGACGGATTACAACATATGAGGTGTCGTTGGATTTGTCTCAGTGAAAAGATATACTTTAAACAAGCTAACCCGGCGAACTTCGTATCGCTTTAGAATTAACTCCCGTTCCCGTTAAAAAGTATGTTCGTCTCCTGGTTCTAAGCTACCTCCCCACAAATTTTCAGCCAAATCGGTTTAGCCGTTCTTGAGTTATAAGTGTTGTAACAAACCCCACTTTCTTTTATATAGTAGAGAAGATGGCGCCTCCTTCCCCACAATAGTCTCTCCTCACAAAGCAAAATTGCAAGTACGGCCTACTTTAATCGAGTAAATCTCGAATGAATCAACAAATCGCTTTGTTAAGCTTTGTTGCGTCTAGGCTGTTAACCACAAACCCTCTACTAGAGGGTTTGGGCGGGAAGTAGACCGCCCGCCCAAAGCATGTCCTCTTTGACACACTGTTGTCTCGTCAGCTAACTGGTTTATTCTTGGCCTCTCCGAGCAACATAGAGAAAAATATGGGGTACTAGCCGACCCGTGACAACTTCCAATTTTTTCCTAAACTTTGTACTGATAAAATTAATTACGAATTTTGGTAGAATGCGTGTCATTCATTAGTCAAAACTGCGTTGCTATGACGACTAAATGTTTTTAGTCTGCGATGTCAGATTTGTTGCACACCAACGCCATCTATACCAATATCATCCTTTTTGCGTTTTTTTTTATCATTTATGGGTTGTTTTTCGGATAATAAGTTCCCCCTTTATTTATTCAGATTTGTATCTACATACTACAGCAAATTTCATCTTAATCCGTTTTGTCGTTTATTTTTGATTAGGGAACAAACATAGCAGCCTTATCAAAAACAATCGCATTTATAATATTATTAAGATTTTAAATGTTTGTGTTAAATGTATTGTTTGGATGTTTTAATGTATTATTTGGACGTGCCTCTGACGCTTTCGATTTCATTTTATTAAAAATCTCAAAAATGTTAAATTTATTGTATGAATAGCTGAGCGCGTGCATTTTATTAATTTTCAGAATTTACTTTTACTTTTTTGTAATAAAAAAACATACTTACCGTTTTTATATTTTTATATTTTTGTACCTATTAGTTAATTTTGAATTACCCTGTATGTTACGTTCTACTGGCGAACTAAGTAATCTCGTTCTGTATCTAATCCATATTATCAAGAATATATCAAGAAAACGTGAAACGTATCTGCAAAATATGGGTATATTTGGACGTGACTCTAACTAACCCGTTTAGACATCTTCAAGGATCTGAGCGCCTGGAGATCTGAGAAAACGTCTACTGTAATTTTTTTATCAAACAAACTATTTCCTTATATCACATAACTGCATTTTTGAGGTTAATTTTACAATGTTCTATTCCCCCGCTTATTTTAACCTTTTAAACCACGAACCAATGTACTTTGAGCTCTATTTGTACCCCCATAAGGTTGTAAACCTGAACCAAAGATTGCCTGTTCAAAAAGGCATGGCTTGCTTTACAATTCACTTTGGCGGTTTTCTAAACAACTTCTTACAAATGATGCCGTGTTTTTAGATGAAAGGAAATGTGTAAAACTATTTTATCCTCGTCTTAAATAATTCAAGGGCCGTACCACAAGCTCAAAAGTAATATCAAAGAATATTATTACTCACGGTGCGAAAGCGATAATGCAATTCGAACCTATGGTGTTGTCACTTTCGCACCACGAGTAATATTGTTTTGATATTACTTTAGGACCTTGTGGTATGGCCCCAGGTGGCTAGAGATGGATAAAAATATTACTATCTTAAGGTGATAAGTGAAAATTTTGTTATTTTGTATGGGTTAGACTCAATCCGGATAAGACGGAAAAAGTGATAAAATTGCATTATCTTTAAAACCATCAAATTTAAAAAGAAACTGTCTGTAATTTACTTAGCTAGTATGATTATCTAACGAATTATATAAAAAAAAACTATTTAGCTATTCATAGTTTTGATTAAAAACTAAACTAGTGTTTTTAAATAGCCAACTTTGGAAAATAAATCTATCGAGAAAAGTTCCACCAATCGTGTTTCTGTCTGTAATTTATCTAGATTATATCCATAAGTTATTTTTGTCATAAAAAACAAAACTGTATGTTTTGCGGTTATTGAGAAAAAACGATTCCGCATTCATCAAAAACATTTATTACTCGTCTTAAGTATCTAACTAAGTATTTTGTAATCATTACCAAGAAATGTATCATCTATCTCTATCTAACTAATATTATTAAAATATAGTGTGAGTTCAGTAAGTTTGTAAGTGTAATTTTCGGATGAAAAAAACATTTATTTCTAACTATAGTGATTAGTAGACGTTACTATTAATTTTTACACGGGTCTTTATCATATATTTATTTTTAATAAATTAAAAGTAAAAGATCACAACTGTAATTCCCAAGTACGGTAGACATCCTCTCCGATCTCCAGGTGCTTAGATCTTTTGAAGATGTCTAGAGGGGGTAGACAGAGGCACGTTCAAACATTATAAACGGATGAACATAGCCCTTATATACATCCGGGTACCACGCGGGTGATGTCACGCACTAGTATAGCATAAACGTGGTGGGTGGGATAATGATTGACTTGAAACTTGAGACAATTACTCCAGAAACCAAGTAGTCATTAATAATTTATAAGTCAAGTTAATAAGTATATTTATTATTTAGTTTACAAAGTAATTGTCTTAAGAGAAGTAATCAATGTTTTTGAAGAATGCAGAATCGTTTTTTCTCAATAACCGCAAAACATACAGTTTTGTTTTTTATGACAAAAATAACTTATGGATTGTTTTTTACGACAAAGATAACTTAAGGATTTAATCTAGATAAATTACAGACAGAAACACGATTGGTGAAACTTTTCTTGATAGATTTATTTTCCAAAGTTGGTTCTTTAAAAACACTAGTTTAGTTTTTAATCAAAACTATGAATAGCTAAACAGTTGATTTTTATATAATTCGTTAGATAATCATACTAGCTAAGTAAATTACAGACGGATTCTTTTTAAATTTGATGGTTTTCAAGATAATGCAGTTTTATAACTTTTTCCGTCTTATCCGGCTAGAATCAGCCCATACAAAAAGTCAAAAATTTCAAGTATCGCCTAAAGTTTCAAGTTTAATTATCCAGAGATTATTTGTTTAATTTCATTAAAATAACAAAGCAGCCTCACAGCTCAGTTGGTAACTCTGCCTTCAGCGCTCTAGGGTGTAGGTTCGATCCCCACCCAGCAAATATTTGTGTGATGAACATAGATGTTTGCTCTGTGTCTGGGTGTTAGTATGTATCATATGTATATATTTACATAAAAAAGTATATATGTATTCTATCAGTTACCTATCTTGTTCCCATAGTACAAGCTTTGCTTAGTTTGGGGCTAGATGGCGATGTGTAAAATGTCTACCAATATTTTTTATTATTAAAGCTCAATTGCCCACTTTGAAACATCTTAGGAAGAACCTAGATGAAGCTAAGGCTGGGAAAAAAAAATATACAAACGTTTTCAACCCTAGATTCAGGTAATCCATATCAAAATTCGATCATTGAATTTTCTGATAATAAAAATTTTGCCCTAAAACTTTGAACTATCTCTATATAATATTTCATAACATTCGGCCCAGTGGTTCGGCCGTGATAAGGTGACAGACAAACAGACTGACAGAGTTACTTTCGCATTTATAATATTAGTACCTATAATAGATAAGATAAATTGAGTGCTGGCAGAATAAGTAGACGAGCGTTAAGCAGCTAAATTCTGTACTACCTACCCCCTATTCAAAATTGTAGGTATTAGGCATTAGGAGCATTTTTCACGTTTTTCTAGACAAGCGTATTCAGCTGTTTTCTCTTTGGATGATGACACATACCCCTTTGTCTTATTTTTTCTCCATAAATTAGTTATTATAAGCATTAGAAACCGTTTAAAACTACTAAATTTGGCCAGTTTTTACCACCCACTTTAGGCGTCCAGTGAACAAATTTGACGAATATTATCAATGAAAGAAAGACATACAGGCATAGCCCCTATCTTTATTATTATTATTTTAGAAAAAAATATTAAAATCGTTCCATTTTTTTAAGGAGAAAACAGGTGAATACGAAATAGCGACGTCATTTTTAAATAGGAATATTGGGTCCGCGCTGTTGTTGTCTCTATCGCCACTCATACGTTTATGTCTTGGGCACAGCGCGACAGCAACAGTTTTTGTAAATACCTTTATTTCAAACTAGCAGTCCGCCCCTGCGTCGCACGGGTGTATAATAATGATATTATGGGTATTTTTTTACACCTTGGGTTACAATATCGAAGTTTTCATATGGATCCCTAATAGTAAGACATATAGTATTACATACTTTTTTGTAGCTATTGATGTTTTCTTTAAAACTGTAGTACATCACTTTGATCTATTGTCAACAATTTCCGCAGCGTACGCGATATAAGGATTTTTTTCACACGTTGTGTTACATTATCGAATCCCTAATAGTTAGACATATGGTGTTGTTAACTTATTTGTAGATATTGATGTCTTCTTTAAAACTGTAGTACATCACTTTGCTCTATTGTCAACAATTTCCGCAGCGTACGCGATATAAGGATTTTTTTCACACGTTGGGTTACATTAGCTAAGTTTTCATACGGATCCCTAACGTTTTTGAAAATATTCTATAGCCTATGTTCATCAGGGATAATGTAGGATTCTAATGGTAAAATAATTTTTCAAATCGGTCCAGTAGTTTCGGAGCCTATTCGATACAAAATAAAATAAAATAAAAATTCGATACAAACAAACAATCAAATCTTTCCTCTTTGTCGCTGTTATAGATTAGTTACTGTTGTATAGATTTGTCGCTGCTAGGATTACCGTGTAACATATGGCATAGAGCGCTTCGCTTACTCCCACAAAAACTCCTACGCGAGGTGGTTTAAAATGTCGGTATTCGTAGTCTATTTCGAACAGAACGGAAATCGCGTGAATACAATTGAAACTGTTTAGTTCAATAAAATAGCAAATATGTAGCGTGGGATTTGTATTGCTTTTGTTGAGGAATGTTGTTTGTTATGTTGCCTGTGTTGTTTTTGAAATTATTTATAAAAGTCTGCCCACGACCATGGCTATTGTAACATAGTCGAAACGTCGGGAAAGTAAATTAAAGGTGTGATAAAGAAGAAACGTGATAAAGACCCGTGTCAAAAATCTATAATTATATATATTATATATATGTCTACTAATCCCGCTAGTTTGAAAAATAATAATATAAAATCCTACTAATATTATAAATGCGAAGTTTGTGGGTGTGTGTGTGTTCGTTACTCTTTCACCCAAAAATTTAGATGAAACTTTACAGTAATATAGCTTATACATCAGAATAACACATAGGCTTTTTGGAGTTTACTCCTTAAGAATCGGTTTTTGAAATAAGGCGCCCGGTATGAAAAAAATGTGAGTAGTAAAATCTACTGAACGCATGACCTCGTTGCGTTTATGGTGCGCAACTTTCTAATTTGGTGTGAGCAGTGCAGCTAGATCGTGGGTAGTGTGTACCCCTACTTTGCCTATACTTTATAATACTTTCTCTCACTCTTACTGATGGCAAAACATCTTATAGTGGGGGTACGCTCTACGCACGATCTGGTAAACTCCAGTCGTGCGTCGGAGCTGACACACACAATTTTTTTTATCCAGGTACCGCCCGTAAAAAGCCGGGGCGAGCAGCTAGTAAATAATAAATAAATATGGACATTTCACACATCGCCATCTAGCCCCAAACTAGCCAAAGCTTGTAGCTTGTGCATGGGAACCAGATTACTGATAGATTACATAAATATGCTTTTTTTTTGTAAATACATACTTAAAACATCCAAACACAGAACAAACATCCATGTTTATCATACGAGTCCACAGCTTACAGCACAGAAGGCAGAGTTACTACCAACCGAGCTGTGATGCCAGTGATCCTTGTGATTTTATTGAAATAAATACCGTTTGACTTTGATTATGGTCATGTTTGCAATTACAACCTTAAACGCTATTATTTTTTATTAGATGTAAACTTTTTAATGCCTATTGCTTTACGACGACAGGTTTAACTTCTAATAGAAAATCAAAAATAGCGACATAGGTACTTTCGTAGACCTCAAATAGATTTTTTATCGTTTGTATTTTTTTTTAAAAGGCGTTTGTGTTTTGACTTGCATTTTGAAGGTCGAATCCCAGCGTGCATCAATGGATTTTTCTGTTCGAAAAGTTTATATGCGCATCAAAAACACGTGCTCAAAACGGTAAAGGAAACGGCACCACACTAGAGCTCTACATAGCATTATGGAAAGGATCATTGAAAAAAATGTTAGGCCCCAAGCCGTGTTTGTTGCCTGATTCTTCTAGGCTTGGTCGCGTGGAATCGGCGTAGCTTCACCTAGTCCCTAAGACGTTTCAAAGTGATCATTGTAATTTTATTGAAATAAATTATTTTTGAATTTGAATATGAACATGAGTAAGAGATTTTTTTCTTGGTATCTCCCGAAGCACTAAACCGAAAACATTAAAGTTTGACACTTTTTATAGGATGTGACAACATACACTTGAGAAGTGTGATTGGAAATTCATCATAAGGGTCAAAGTTTGTGCACCTAATCTTATTTGAAAGTCGTAATATTGTTTTGAAAGTGCCGACCCGTGCGTAGGCGGGTCAGCTAGTACCAGTAGTAAAATGCAAAAGCCATTTAACCAAACGATTAATATTTCAATTAATTTTTAGGACTCCGTACCCATAGGGTAAAAATGGGACCCTATTACTACGCTATCCGTCTGTCACAAGGCTATATCTTATGAACCGCTGTAGCTAGACTGTTGAAATTTCCATAGAAGATGTATTTCTGTTGCCACTATAACAAAAAATATTTAAAATAGAATAAAATACATATTTAAGTGGGGCTCCGATAAAGCAAACAGACATAGACACCATATTACACGAATTAGGCATATAAATATACCTAATTAGTATAATAGATCTGTCCATTGACGGTACGGAACCCTAGGTGCGCGAGTCCGACTCGCACTTGGCCGGTTTATAATTACACTTTGCTTTTTTACAAAATGTGTACAGTAATATCAAACACAATCTCGAAAATCCGCTGGCTAATCTTTGCAGCATTTATTTTTGGAAGAGTACACAAAAGCGCGTGGTTTGCAAAATAAATAAAAGTTCCAAATTAGTTTTTAGCTCGCAGAGATGTGACGCGAACATAGATATGAACTGGCACTAGATATTTGGTCACGAAATATAATGTGTGGACGTGCCTTTCGCCAAGGGCGGTTCCAGGGGGGGGGGTCATGGGGGTCATGACCCCCCCCGATGATGATGATGATTGCTTTGGCTGGAACCAGGTCATGTAAAACTCTTGTAAAATAACTTTGTACATAAGTACACACAAATATAAGCTACCCAACCTCTACTAGTTAGTTTTTGGCTAATATTCACGTGACCCCCCCCCCCCCCCCCTGGCGCCAAAGCTGGATCCGCCCTTGCCTTTGGCAATCCCCTTTAGACTATGATGAGCACTTTAAGGGGCTGTATGTCGACGATTGCTCTTTTTCGAAAAGAAAAAATAAATACTTCTGAACAAGCCACATCTCCTATTTTTATAAGTATATTACTTCAGGTTTCTACCTAGATTTCTATTAAGCTGAAAACATAATAGCAGAAACTTTTCACGATAAAGATATAATTTCAAAATGATACGTTTTAGAATTTATGATCGAAATATTTTATATACCTACTATTAAAATCAACTTGTGATTTATTGTTAAAGATAGGTAATATGTAGATCTAGATTTCTATTAGAATAGATTTTTGATAAGTATTTATACATAATTTATATCATTAATTTATTCGAAAAGCAAAGGCGGACCACGCGCCGACGTGTGTTTGTCGTCATTGCCGCGGTCGGTAGGATTTTTTATCGATGTGATTAAAGATGGGTACATCTTTATTCACATATACTATACATTATAAAATAGGAGATGTGGCTTGTTCAGAAGTAATTCTTTTTTCGTTTCGAACAAAAACAATCGTCGACAGGGAGCGCCTTAAGATGTCTTTGAAAAAGTTATAGAACTATGAAGGTGGTTTTTTCTAAAATCCGTGGGTACAGGGACATACGAACTTACTTTGTGCCGGGTAATCTTGCGTACTTACCTAGCTACCCGACCAGCCGTACCTGACCCCTTATTTTGCTCCCCTACCCCTTCTCGTCACATAGTTTCCAAGCTGTATGAATCACAGCTCATTGGTAGCTCTGTCTTCTGCGCTGTTGTGGGTTCGATCCCCACCCGGGATAAACATTTGTGTGATGAACATAGATGTGAACGTGTCCGGGCCGGGCAGGAGCCTTGACATCATACATTGACGACAGACACATTTACATCTATAGCCGGGGTCTCACGACGCGTAAAACGACGGGCCGCGCCGGATGACGCTCCGCCTGTGTGCGTCCGGCGCGTCGCATACAGAGCGTTCCGAGCACGGGCCACCACGGATGCATCGTTCCCACGGCGCGGTCTGGCGCGTGAAAACGCGGGCCGTGGGACCCCGGCATTACACAGACGATAATTTCTGGTTTGACCGAATATATCGAAGACTGCCCCTGGCTGCCCTGACTGGCCTGACTGGCCCTGTTAGGTTACAGTTACGGCTCGCTAGTGTGTACTCAGCTTTACTCCACAGCAAATTATTGTTTATTAACATTCTGGTCGTTCAACTTTAATAAAGGAAGGTTTTTTAATTAAAGTTCAAAGGTACAATTAATGCACCCACGTTTTGCATACACATTGCTTTAGCTATATGGTGTTGACATAACTGATTTTATTAAACAAATGCGCATCGGCGATTGCTGTGGTTTTTAATAAAACCGGCTAAGTGCGAGTCGGACTCGCGCACGAAGGGTTCCGTACCATTATCTATAAAAAACGACAAAAAAAACATGTTTGTTGTATGGGAGCCGCACTTCAATATTTATTTTATTCTGTTTTTAGTATTTGTTGTTATAGCAGCAACAGAAATACATCATCTGTGAAAATTTCAATTGTCTAGCTTTCAAAGGTTCATAAGATACAGCCCTGTGACAGACAGACGGACAGACGGACAGCGAAGTCTTCGTAATAGGGTCCCGTTTTTACCCTCTGGGTACAGAACCCTAAAAATGGAAAATTCGCTAATATTATATTAGTAAATATTGGTGAGCATATTTAACACAGCGCCATCTAGCCCCAAATTACGTGAAGCTTGTACTATGGAAACCAGATTACTAATAGATAATTTATATATTTTTATTGTTTGTAAATACATTTTAAGAAAACATTATAACACCCAGACACAGAACAAACATTCATGTTCATCACACAAATGTTTATCCCGTGTGGGAATCAAACCCACAACCTACGGCGCAGAAGGCAGAGTTACTACCAACTGAGCTGTGAGGCCAGTCTGTGAATTCTCTTCAACAATAAATATTTTCATAAATAAACAATACCTTTTCGGTTTTCACTGCGAAATTTATTGATGAAATTAACGTAAAGAGGTTGTCGTTTATATAATTAAAACGACCACCAATTACCACAAATTTTACATCAAAATGCCACATAAATAATCTTCGTCGAATGATATTTGTGGAATGTTTGGGATTATCTCTAAAAATAATGGGGATATAAAAAAGGCTTGAGGCTGTAAATCCCCAATTACGATAGACATGTTCTAAGACGCGCTCTGATCCTTGAAGATGTTTAAGGGAGGCAGTCTAACCCTCGTATTCAAGAACGACACTATGAGAACACGCACCCACAGTGGACGAAATCAATTTTCATAAAAATCACTTTATGTGTTGTGCGACACTGCATAGTGTGACTAGAGGCACATTGTCGTGTGCCTCTAGCCAAAGTTGAGCTCTAAAGACACACGGTAGCGTGCGCCATAGTGCCGCTCAACACATAAAGTGATTTTTATGAAAAAAGATTTCGTCCACTGTGGGTGCGTGTTCTCATAGTGTCGTTCTTGAATACGAGGGTTAGGTAGTCTCACCTCCACACAATATTGTTGCTTATAAGTAACCACATTCACACAATGATTTAGTCTCCCTCTTAGATAAATACACACATACATACATACACCATACACACATTTTATAAATTGTAATCCTAATTATAATATTAAAAATGCGAAATTTTGTGAGTTTGTATGTATGTTTGTTCCTCAATTAGGCCTAAACGACAAAATGGATTAAGTTTAAATTTGCTGTAGATGTAGATATAATTTCTGAATAAATAATAGACTACTTTAAAAAATTAAAACATCCCCAAAACGATAATAAAACGCAAAAGGGATGATTTCTGTATGATGGCGCTGGTGTGCAACAAATCTGACATCACAGACTAAAAACATTCAGTCTTTTCTATTCGATTATTGAAATTTGACAGGACAACGTCTGTCACGGGTCGGCTAGTATTTTATATTCTACTTTTATGGTTAAAATTGGAACTGTGCCGTATCCTACCTTCCTACCATTATTATTATCTCACACGTATTTATCTATAATTTAATTATTTATATTTATATATATTTTATTATGTACATTTATAATATATTTGTATCTTTGTTGGTTTTTGTGATGATTGTTCTCGTTTAAGTTATATTATTATGTATCTGTCTCCTGTGGCACATCGTTAAAGTAAACCTAAGTCAAGTCTCCTCGATACAGGCCTAGCCTAGTGAGGGACTGAAAGAAATCCCGTCTGCTCAATGTGTTTTCTACGAAATTTTGTAAATTTAGTTAAGTTCTATGTATCTAGTTAAATCTTTTATTTCGTTGTAATAAATATATTTTTCATTTTCATTTTCATTTTCAGAGGAGGGTGTTGATATCTGCGACACAGTAATTTATACTTCTGCAAATGTCATCGTTTTGTTATTGGTTCAAGGTGTAGGAAAACATCGTGAGGAAACCAGTATTCTTATAAGCGGCGATGGGCCTTTTTTTTTTTTTTTCGAACCAAGTCAGTTTGCTTTATGTATTTTAGTCAACGAGAGTTATAAAACATCTGTCAAGTTTAAATACATTATGTGTATCTGTTTTTTATTTATGTGTATGTTGTGACTAGATAAGTACACGAATAAGAATAAAATATCTTTTTCTTTTCTTTTTCTGTTATTTTCTTTTCATTTTTTTTTTTGTAATTTTTGTCCATATTTTTTTTATCTGTTTTTTTCTTTTTATTTTCTTTTTCTTTTTTAGCTTAATAATCTAAATTACAATTTACTTACATCTATTCTATATATGGCGATGGGCCTGCAACCTGTCACGTGTGGAATGCTAACTACTGCAAAATGAGGGCATGTGCCAAATATAATGTTTGGACGTGCCTCTGACTACCCCCACTAGACATCTTTAAAGGATCTAAGCGCCTGGAGATCTGAGAGGATGTCTACCGTCTAAACATACATTCACTGGCTTATATCTTGATAGCATCTATGGCTCCACTGAAAATCAGCGCTGCATCAACTCTCGCTGTTGCAGCATATAGCTGAGTGGTGACCAATTTTGTTGTCAATGTTCCCAATATGTATGTTTTTGTTTAGTTTTAAGAGATTATGTTGACACAAAATAAATTTATTCTTTCTTTCTTTCATCTTGCAAAAAAACAATATCTTATTTTTATAAACACTAACCATTCTCGTACTATAATAATACTATAACTTCTACAATATTTTTTTATCATAGTATTTTGACGGTTACGTTTCCATAGCGTTGTGTAAAAAGTTCATGAATATATATTTTTTATCGTAGGTAAAATATCTTATTGTTGTCTGCCGTACCAAATAGGGTAATAGACTTGTGGTGCCTACCTTGGTTTTGGGCATTTTCAATTTTGGCAGTCAATAACTTAGCTTAGCAAACTAACTTGTTTAGTCTAGTTTATAGGTACTTACAAATCTTTGTCTATGGTCCGTTTTGATTAGTGATAGTTGTGGTGCATTATAATACCTCTACTCTAGATTGTTTTACCCACAACCAATGATTTTCCGCTTTTTCTATTTAAATGTAAATGATGAATTAATAAATATCGCCTGTTACAAAACTTTTGCTTAACCTAAGAGATAGATACATACTCTATTTTATGTTGTTTAAAAATCGTTTTTATTAGGGTTCATACCCAAAGGGTAAAAACGGGACCCTATTACTAAGACTTCGCTGTCCGTCTGTCTGTCACAGGGCTGTATCTCACGAACCGTGATAGCTAGACAGTTGAAATTTTCACAGATGATGTACTTCTGTTGCTGCTACAACAACAAATACAAAAAACAGAATAAAATAAATATTTAAGTGGGGCTCCCATACAACAAACGTGTTTTTATTTACAATATAAATCGTTTGTTTGAAAATTTAAATGTTGTTAAAGTGCCCACAACCAGCGCTCTTGCCCTAAAATCTATTCGACAGAAGGGCAGCACCCCAAATTCACTTTCCCCGTTATCAATGATCAGCTGGAGTCATGACCTATCTTGGATCTCGACAGCGCTTGCTGTATTAGTATATGTCATTAAATCCCACGCAAAAAACTCTAAAATTTACTTTTATGCTGATGATATTGCCGTGTTACCGACGTACCTCGACTTTCAATTAAGGCGCTCCCAGTCGACGATTATTTTTGTTCGAAACGAAAAAAGAAATACTTGTGAACAAGCCACATCTCCTATTTTATAGTGTATAGTATATGTGAATAAAGATGTACCCATCTTTAATCACTTCGATAAATAATCCTACCGACCGCTCTGCAATGACGACAAACACACGTCGGCGCGTGGTCCGCCTTAGCTTTTCGAATAAATTAATGATATAAATTATGTATAATTACTTATCAAAAATCTATTCTAATAGAAATCTAGATCTACATATTACCTATCTTTAACAATAAATCACAAGTTGATTTTAATAGTAGGTATATAATATATTTCGATTATAAATTCTAAAACGTATCATTTTGAAATAATATCTTTATCGTGAAAAGGTTCTGCTATTATGTTTTCAGCTTAATAGAAATATAGGTAGGAACCTGAAGTAATATACTTATAAAAATAGGAGATGTGGCTTGTTCAGAAGTATTTCTTTTTTCGTTTCGAAAAAGAGCAATCGTCGACTGGGAGCCCCTTAAAGGTCGTGGGTTCGAATCCCGTGCACCCCGGCTGTGCATGTGCATCATGGATTTTTCTGTCATAAAACAGTCGAAAACATCGTGAGGAAACGGCGATAGGCTTGCAATCTGGCACATGCAAAATGTGGGTATGTGCCAAATGTAGTGTTTGAACGTGCCTCTGACTACCCCCTATAGACATCTTCAAGGATCTAAGAGCCTTGACATCTGAAAGTATGTCTACCGTACTAATGAATTACAGTCGTGAACCTATTTTATTGAATTTTATGCTGATGTTATATAAATAAATATAAATAAATATTGGTGGACATTTCACACAGCGCAATCTAGCCCCAAACTAAGCAAAGCTTGTACCATGGGAACCAGATAACTGATAGTTTACTTATATACGTTTTTTTTGTTGTAAATACATACTTATTATTCATACATATTAACACCCAGACACAGAACAAACGTCTATGTTCATCACACAAATGTTTGTCCCGGGTGGGGATCGAACCCACAACCTACAACGCAGAAGGCAGAGTTACTACCAACTGAGCTGTGAGGCCAGTCAAACCATGGAAAAACCTTCAATTTCAGATTTTATGCTGATTTTGGCGCTTTGATGAGAGTTATGTACAGAGTTAACGGATCATTTATGTACATTGTACGTGCATAATCTTTAATATTGAACGCACATATTTACGCTTATTTCATGCTGGGGTTAAGTAGAGAGCGTACATTCTTGAAAATAATCTCACATGATTCGCACCTTATTATTAATTTTACCACAGATTCCTAATATTACCTTCGAGTAAAAATGAAAAAGAGATTTTTTGTTTGTAATTTTTTAGGGTTCTGTACCCAAAGGGTAAAATCGGAACCCTATTACTAAGACTTCGCTGTCCGTCTGTCTGTCTGTCTGTCTGTCTGTCCATCTGTCTGTCCGTCTGTCTGTCACAGGGCTGTATCTCATGAACCGTGATAGCTAGACAGTTAAAATTTTCACAGATTATGTAATTGCGGTTGCAGCTATAAGGCTATAACAACAAATACTAAAAACAGAATAAAAAAAATATTTAAGGGGGGCTCCCATACAACAAACGTGATTTTTTTGCCGTTTTTTAGATAATAGTACGGAACCCTTCGTGCGCGAGTCCGACTCGCACTTGGCCGGTTTTTTTATGTATTTCCGCGCATCTTTTATCAGGAGATCCGATTTAGATGATTTATTACTTCTGCACTGTTGTGTACAGTCCCATTCGAATTGTAATTATGTAGGACTGACAGTTTCTTCAAGAACTTAAAAAAAGTCGGACGGTCGGAGAGTCGGACTCGCGCATGAAGGGTTCCGTACCATTATCTCTGAAAAACGACAGAAACCACGTTTATGGGAGCCCCCCTTAAATATTTATTTTATTCTGTTTTTAGTATTTTTTGTTATAGCAGGAATACTGTCTAGCTATCACGGTTCATGAGATACAGCCTTGTGACAGACAGACGGACAGACGGATAGCGAAGTAACTAACATCGTCTTTAGTTTTTAACCAACGATGATTAAAGGAGGATCTCAAGTCGACGCGATTTTTTTTTTATTTTTTTTTATATACATATATACCACATACCACACATACCACGTATAATCTTTTTACCACGTATTCCGATTTGAATGAATGATATTGTGTAGAGAATAGTTCCAATTTGGTCCCATTTAAATTGTATTTATGTAGGACTGACAGTTCCTTCAAAAACATAAAAAACGAATATCGTCTCTTGAATTTTCGATTAATCAAAACATTTTCGTCGGTTTTCTTGTTAGTTTTAAAAATATAAATCTCAGCTCAAACTGACATTAAATCTATAGCAACTGTCAAATTTGATAAAGTGAGCATAATTTTTTCTCTTGATAAATATTATAACCTTATTTGATTTTTAAAAAGTTTCCATATTGTTTTTTTATCGGCATATCCTTCTTGAATAGATGATTCATCATATCTCATTAATATGCAGATTATCCTGTCATGTGTCCACAACATACTGTCAGGGGTAGAATCTATAAATAGAACCGAAGGAATCACTACATAGTATAAAGCAAAGTCGCTTCCCGCTTCCCGCGTCTGTATGTATGTCTGTACGTATGCTTATATCTTTAAAACTACAAAACGGATTTTGATGCGGTTTTTTTAATAGATAGAGTGATTCAGGAGGAAGGTTTATATGTATAATTACATGCTTAACATATTAGAGAACCACTGATAATTTTAAGATTTCTAATATGAAGTCGTAAATAAACACATTTTTTTGCGCTTACATTGCAAACGCTGGCTGAACTCTACGAGATAGATCAAAATAATGTACTAAATATTGTATACCTTAAAAAGGTCTACAAAAAAGTCCGCGATGGTATATGTTTATCTCTTAGGGATAACCCACAATAATCAATTTCTATCCCTTACTTTATACCGAGACTTTTTTTTTAAATTTAAAATGCTGTTAACGAGTATACAAAGACATTCTGTAATATATTTTGGTATCAGCTTTGCACCCGTGCGAAGCCGGGGCGGGTCGCTAGTATTCTTTAAAATTAAAATACTGAGTTATTTTCTGCCATTTGTAGGCTCTGATTGGATCTGTATTATTACATCCTATTCTAATAATATTATAAATGCGAAAGTTTGTGATAAGGCTGCTAAGGTTTGTTCCCTAATAAAAATAAACGATAATTGTAGTATGTAGAAAATCAGAATAAATAAAGGGGGAACTTATTATCCGAAAAGCAACCCCTTTAAGATAAAAAAACGCAAAAAGGATGATTTTGGTATAGATGGCGTTGGTGTGCAACAAATCTGACATCGCAGACTAAAAACATTCAGTTTTTTCTATTCGATTATTGAAATTTGACAGGACAACGTCTGTCACAATTACATTTACACAATTGTAAATGTAAAGTGAAAAAATCTAAAAAAATTATGTTTAAACTTCGTAAAGATATAACTCCTCGGGAATAAAGTCGCTGCCGTTTCACTAGCTGTTAATATTAAAGATGTTTTTTGTGTGGGCACGTAGTTATTTTTTGTTGACGCAAACAAGGTTTTCAATTAGTCTGGAGTATTTACAGAAGGTAGGATGATGAATGTTGTCTGCGATTTCGAAACAAAAGCTACGTCGTAGCACCGTCTACGAGATGAGCTACGATTGCTACGAACATCATAAGACGAAGAAAATCTTTTATTTAACTTGTAATGTATATGTACAACCCGGTCACAATATCTGTGCACCTGACCTCGTGACGTCATATCGGCGGTCTGGGTACGGGCGAGGCGGGAGAGAGAAAGATCGGGAGAGGCGCCGCATTCCAGCGAGGTGCACAGATATTCTGACCGGGTTGTAACTATGTAACTATGTTTGTTAAGGTGGAATCTAGCAACTCAATTTTAGGTTTAAAGACATTTATTCTCAAAAAAGACAACAGTCACTTAAATAGATAGATAGAAAATTCTTTATTGCACAATACAAGAACATGTACATAGGCGAACTTAATGCTAGTTAGCATTTTCTTCCAGCTAACCTTTGTGTAATTTGGAAAGGGAATGGTAGTGCTTTGTAAGAGAGAAATCATTGAATTTATTATATTTATACACATACTTACTAAAAAATACATAAACTTACATATATACCATACCATAATACCTAGTATCTACAAAAAAATATATATAGGTGCTCAAATTGGATGAGTATTTTGCAGAGAATTTAATAAGAATACTTAATTAACTAAAGTGATAAAATTCTTAGGTGGTACAAATTGGTGAGTTGATCGCCCGATATAAATGTAATAAATGTTAAGTTAGAGTAAAGAGTAGGTGTTTGCTTATCCTGCGCATAGTCTAACACACAGCTATTAGTTAGGTAGGTACTGTTAGTTTTCTTCAACTACAAAATCAGCTAGTGCTTTTTTAAATGCGCAAAATGAGCTAGCATTTTTTATAATTGACGGTAGTTTGTTATAAAGTTGTGCTCCTTCAAATGTAAACATCTTCTTTCCGTAATTGGTTCTTACTTTGGGAAAAACAATGAAAAACAATTTTGAAGCAGTTATCTCCAACCAATTGAGCTGAAATTTGGCATACTTATGTCTGATGATGGAGTCAGGAGCTCTGGAGATCTGAGAGGATGTCTACCGTACTTGGGGATTGCAGTCGTGATCCTATTTTTTTTTGTTACATCCAAATCGTAAATAAAAGTAAAAAGATATACGCGATCAAACATAAAATTGAGAATCTCCTTTTTTCGTCGGTTGAAAATGTAAATTAAAAGTTTTTCAAATTAAGTATTATTTACATTAAATATTTTCAAAACAAGTTCATCAATCCTGAAATGCTCGTTTAGTCCAAATCGTTAAAAGGTTCATTAATTTAAAAGTTAAATTGTGTTTTTATAAGCACTTGATTTCCCTAAAGAGTTAAACGGTAGGTAACTTAAAAAAAATGTAAATTAATAAAAAACTGTACAAATGCGAGTCTGACTCGCGCACCGAGGGTTCCGTACATACTTCTACTGTTTTCCTGGTAATGTAAAATTCTATCTATCTACCCTAAAAAGTTAGACACATGATGCCAAATACGATGAAACCAGTCAAGTTTGAAATTTGTTTGCTATAAAGGGATTGATAACAGATATTTTCTAATTACATTACTTCATAAAAGACAAATATTCAAACAACGGAAGTTTGAATATTTGTCTTTTATGAAGTAATGTAATTAGAAAATATCTGTTATCAATGACTATCACAGTGAAAAAACAGACTCTAAAACCAGTTTAAGTTTCTAAAGCCTCTGCGTTAATAGAAAAGTCAGTCAGTTAGTCAGACAGGTAGTTAATAAGAATTTTATATATTTAGATAATATTTACTGTAATAATATTCGCGCACGAAGTGTTCCGTACGACTATCTATAAAAAATGGCAAAAAAATTACGTTTGTTGTATGGGAGCTCCACTTATGTATTTATTATATTCTGTTATTAGTATTTGTTGTTATAGCGGCAACAGAAATACGGCATCTGTGAAAATTTAAATTGTCTATATATCACGATTCATGGGATAGGTACAGCCTGGTGATAGACAGACGGACAGACAGACAGACGGACAGCGGAGTCTTAGAATTTGGTTCCCATGACTTTTTGATTTTCGTTTACGTCGGTATGTTTTTTTTTTATTGTCTAGGTGTAGAGAATAGTCAAAAGGTGGTCCAATTTAAATTGTATTTATGTAGAATTAATTCTTCTTTTATTTGATGAAACATTTTCGTTGTTTTTTGTAGAATTTAAAGGCATTTATCTGTTACTAGCGATCCGCCCCGGCTTCGCACGGGTAGCATGTTATTATACATATAAACCTTCCTCCTGAATCACTCTATCTATTAAAAAAAACCGCATCAAAATCCGTTGTGTAGTTTTAAAGATATAAGCAAACATACATACGCGGGAAGCGGAAAGCGACTTTGCTTTATACTATGTAGTGATTACTAGGAGAATTTATTGTACCAACCTTGAAGTTTTGACTGAAAAATTAGATGACTATTGTATATTTTGTTTTCAGCCAATAGACACATCATAAACGACAACACAAAGGTCTACTCTTAAACTTATAAAATACTCTTTTAGGGTTAAGCTTTGTACATATTCTTTGTAATGTCATAATTGTTAATGTTTTCTGTGTACAATAAAGTATTAAAGGCTATAAGTTAAATTAATTATTTCGAAGGTGTGATCAGATATTGCGCGGCAATCGAGCGCGGCAAGCATGTGCGCGGCAGCCGCGAGCTACCTGCCGCGGTCAAACGGTGTTATTGTTCGTTCGCACAGCATACTTGCCGCGCTCCATTGCCGCGCTATGTCTGGTCACAGCTCAACAGTTTTCTTGTTTATGCCTACATAGTATTGAAGCCTGTAATCTCTACCCCCAAACGCATATACAACGTACAAAATACCCCGTAAAAAATATAATTAATTATAATTTTGTCAACCCTAGTAAGCTGTCTTGTCAGGAAACCAGATTATTTAACAGAAAGGCCTACGTACCTATTTTAACTTAAAATTGTCTACTTAATAGTTTTTCTATTTTTCATTAATAAATGTTTGTTTTTTTTTCTTAAATATTGTGAATGGACTCGTTAAAAGGCCCCATTTAACCTACATTCGGCTTTACGGGTAGTTTTGTAACATCCTGTATAGTACACATATCTTCGTTCGTGTATATCTTTAAAATAAACGAAGCATGAACACGTAAAAAACATTAACTCGTTTATAAAACCATTCCTTCATTATTGTTACTTAACAGATAGGGAGCCCTAATTGTAATGTATGGCTCACAGCGATGTTTTTTATAGGTGAAGTTATACTGCGGTGGAAATTGGTATGTCTACTTTGTTTCAACTTTCATTCGCTAACAAGGTTAAGAAGAGTAGCTTAAGACGCTGCCAGTCGACGATTATTTTTGTTCGAAACGAAAAAAGAAATACTTGTGAACAAGCCACATCTCCTATTTTATAATGTATAGTGTATGTGAATAAAGATGTACCCATCTTTAATCACTTCGATAAATAATCCTACCGACCGCTGCAATGATGACAAACACACGTCCGCGCGTGGTCCGCCTTAGCTTTTCGAATAAATTAATGATATAAATTATTATAATTACTTATCAAAAATCTATCCTAATAGAAATCTAGATCTACATATTACCTATCTTTAACAATAAATCACAAGTTGATTTTAATAGTAGGTATATAAAATATATTTCGTTCATAAATTCTAAAACGTATCATTTTGAAGTAATATTTTTATCGTGAAAAGTTTCTGCTATTATGTTTTCAGCTTAATAGAAATCTAGGTAGGAACCTGAAGTAATATACTTATAAAAATAGGAGATGTGGCTTGTTCAGAAGTATTTCTTTTTTCGTTTCGAAAAAGAGCAATCAGCGACTGGCAGCCTCTTAAGAGATTCACGAACTGAGTCTAACTAATGCACTCATCATTATCATCATCATCTCCTTGTCCCTATCCTGCTTGGGGTCGGCACAACATGATGCAAAGGATTATATATATTTTAGGCTGACCTCACTGTTCAGTTGGTAGTAGCTCTGCCTTCTGCGCTGTAGGTTGTGGGTTCGATCCTCACCCGGGATAAACATTTGTGTGATGAACATAGATGTTTGTTCTGTATTCTATCAGTTATATGGTTCCCTTAGTACAAGTTTTGTTTAGTTTGGGGCTAGATGGCGCTGTGTGAAATGTCCACCAATATTTATTTATTATTTATTTATTATACAAGTGAAATAAACAAAGCTTGTATGTACTATGGGAACCAGATAACACTAATACTTTTATTTTGTAAATACATACTTAATATACACAGCGGCGATGGGCTTTCAACCTGCCACGTATGGAATGCTAATTACTGCAAAATTTGGGTATGTAAAATAATGTTTAGACGTTCCTCTGACTGTCCCCTCTAGACACCTTCAAGGATCTAAGCGCCTGGAGATCTGAAAGGATGTCTACTGTACTTGGGGATTACAGTCGTAATCCTTTTCTTTTATTACGCGTACATTATAAAACCCAGACACAGAATAAACATCTATTCATCACACAAATGTTTGTTGCAGTGGGAATCGAACCTACAGCGCAGAAGACAGAAACTGAGCTTTTGTGTTATTCATTTCATCATCATTTTCTTCTCCTTTTCCCACTTTATTTGGGGTGGGTACAACAAGTTGCGAAGATTCAAATTCAAATTCAAAAATCAATTATTTCAATAAAATCACAAGGATCACTATGAAAAGTCTTAGGAACTAGGTGAAGCTACGCCGATTCCACGCGACCAAGCCTAGAAGAATCAGGCAACAAACACGGCTTGGGGTCTACCTTTTTTTTAATGATCCTTTCCTTAATGCTATACAAGAAAAAACGTGATAATTAGCCGTATTTCTATTTAAAAAACCAGCCAAGTGCGAGTCGGACTCGCGCACGAAGGGTTCCGTACCATTATCTATAAAAACGGCAAAAAAATCATGTTTGTTGTATGGGAGACCCCCTAAAAAATATTTATTTTAATCTGTTTTTAGTATTTGTTGTTAGAGCAGCAACAGAAATACATAATCTGTGAAAATTTCAACTGTCTAGCTATCACGGGTCATGATATACAGCCCTGTGACAGACAGACGGACAGACAGACGGACAGACGGACAGCGAAGTCTTAGTAATAGGGTCCCGTTTTTACCCTTTGGGTACGGAACCCTAAAAAGGGATGAAATATGTTTGAAAATACCTTCACGTATGAACAAAGTCGCGAGGCTTTCCACAAGCGTAGGAGTAAATTAAAACTGTTCTTGTTTTAATACTGAAACAACCTTACTTTATCAAAATTTTAATTATTTTCGAAAAAGATTTACTAAAAGCTGCGGTAGACATAATTTTGTGGGGTTTTTACCCGCGGGCCGAAGCTTGGAAGTAAATACAACTTAGTTTTGGGGAAAAATGTCAAATTGACTTTTTGACCTTTCCGAGGACCTTGCTCTGTTTGTGTAGGATAATGTGGGTTCACGCAAACCACATTTACAAATCCAAGTTCCAATTAAACTCTATGAAATGGCCGGTCGTATAACATCCTAATCTATACTCTATACTATATTATAAAGAGGAAAGATTTGATTGTTTGTTTGTTTGTTTGTTTGCATCGAATAGGCTCCGAAACTACTGGGACGATTTTAAAAAATATTTCACCATTAGAATCCTACATTATCCCTGATGAACATAGGCTATAGAATATTTTCAAAAAAGTTAGGGATCCGTATGAAAACTTTGATAATGTAACCCAACGTGTGAAAAAAAGATCCTTATATCGCTTACGCTGCGGAAATTATTGACAATAGAGCAAAGTAATGTACAACAGTTTTATAGATAACATCAATATCTACAAAAAAATCTATAATACTATATGTCTAACTATTATCTCCGTATGAAAATTTCGATAATGTAACCCAAGGTGTAAAAAAAAAAACCATAAAATCATTATTACACCCGTGCGACGCCTGGGCGGACTGCTAGTAATATTATAAATGTGAAAGTTTGTGAGTGTGTATGTATGTTTGTTCCTCAATCAGGCCTAAACGACAAAACGGATTAAGTTGAAATTTGCTGTAGATGTAGATATAATGCCCGAATAAATAATAGACTACTTTAAAATATGAAAAACATCCCCTAAAGGATAAAAAAACGCAAAAGGGATGATTTCTGTATAGATGGCGCTGGTGTGCAATAAATCTGACATCACAGACTAAAAAATCAGTCTTTTCTATTCGATTATTAAAATTTTCAGGACAACATCTGTCACGGGACGGCTAATAGCACATATTCCTAAATCAAGTGTAGCGTGTGCTGCTTTTTGAATTTGTGGTGAAGCTCTTTAGTTATTTTCTTTATTGTTGTACGTAGTTGTAGTACTTTTAATTATTATTCTTGTTTGAGCCTTCACCTTGTTCGATCGGCACCACACTGGAGCGCTACCTAGCATTAAGGAAAGGATCATTGAAAAACAAAAGGTAGACCCCAAGCCGTGTTTGTTGCCTGATTCTTCCTAGGCTTGGTCGCGTGGAATCGGCGTAGCTTCATCAAAGACGTTTCAAAGTGATCCTTATGATATTATTGAAATAAATGATTTTTGAATTTGAATTTGTCACGTAGCCGGGTTAAACCGATCAAAATAAACTGTATGTTTACGAAAAGGATATAGGGATAAGTATAAAATAACAATGACCCTGTAGGAAAACGTAAGTCCTCTACCGCGCCGTGCGCCAGTGTGCGCGGACCATTAGTTTGTTCTGAGTAGAACATTCGTTTCAGTACATTATTTTTGACAGAAAATAATGTGACTCAAGGGAAGAAATAGTTTTGAAAGAGACACTCGTATCGAACAATACAACTAGATTTATTATGTGTTTCAAGGCTCCTAAGTGGTTACTACGAACAGTAAAACCTTTATAAGTTTATATAAATAAAGATAAAATATGTTGCCGAATATAAATAACTAGTTTCCGTCCGCGGCGTCGCTCACGTGGTATGTACCTAGATATAAGTAGCCTATTTGCTATTCCAGGGCATTTAGATATATAGCATTTAGGTATATAAAAAACGGCAAAAAAATCACGTCTGTTGTATGGTAGCCCCACTTCATATTTATTTTATTGTGTTTTTAGTATTTGTTGTTGATTGTTGTAGCGACAATAGAAATACATCACCTGTGAAAATTTCAACTATCTAGCTATCACGGCAGATAGACGGACTGACGGACAACGACGTCTTAGCAATAGGGTCTCGTTTTTACCCTTACGGAACCCAAAAAATCGTTTCATTTCATTATATTTCTTAGACTAGGTTGTGTATTTTTCAACTATCTAGCTATCACGGCAGATAGACGGACAACGACGCCTTAGTAATAGGGTCCCGTTTTAACTTTTGGTACGGAACCCTAAAAAATCGTTTCATTTCATTACATACATTTCTTAGACTAGGTATTTGTGTATACATAAATCGTTTTATAAACAGCACTGAGTACGCCCCTAGCTCAAGTATGTAAACAGAGTATTAAAGCCAAGTCCATTTCAGACCACGATCTACTTTGCTCGTCGTTCTCCGTTCCTTTAAGCTTTTATGAAATTTATATTCTATCTTACAAAACGTCTTCGACTATGCAAAGAAGTTACAAATCTTTGCCTTTCAGATGAACTATTTATAAAAAGCTTTTATTTATGACGTAATAAATGTTTTTGATGAATGCAGAATCGTTTTTTCTCAATAACCGCAAAACATACAGTTTTGTTTTTTATGACAACGATAACTTAAGGATATAATCTAGATAAATTACAGACAGAATCAAGATTGGTGAAACTTTTCGCGATAGATTTATTTTCCAAAGCTGGCTCTTCAAAAACACTAGTTTCGTTTTTAATCAAAACTATGAATTGCTAAACAGTTCATTTATATAATTTGTTAGATAATCATACTAGCTAAGTAAATTACAGACAGTTTCTTTTTAAATTTGAGGGTTTTCAAGATAATGCAGTTTTATCACTTTTTCCGTCTTATCCGGGTAGACTCAGCAATTCAGCATACAAAAAGGTCAAAAGTTTCTCTTATCACGTTAACTTGCCTTGTTTTAGTATGTGCACGTCAAATCTCAAAAAAGAATTTTAAATTAGTCCCTCTCAATCGATTCTTCGATTTAAATAATATAAGTTTTAATATGACATTTATTTGTGAAATAGTATCTATATAATATTGTTTTGTATACAAATAAAAACTGGCTTCCCGCACGAAGGGTTCCGCAGGGTGCCATAAAATAAAAATACAATACGGGAAATTATTAAAATTATTGAAATTTGACAGAACAACGTCTGTCGGGACAGATCTATTGAAAATGACAAAGAATATTGCATGTAAATCTATATACCTTCTCGTTTTTTGGCATAGTCTGTTTGTCTGTTGTCTCCATGAGCTGTAAAGCTGTAATAAAAATAAAACTCTTTTGTTACGTTTAATTTGATCCCGCTATCTCGACTTTTGTTTACAGATCAAATTTATATTTTCAGTTGAAAATTATGAACAGCTTATTTATTTTATTTCCAAATTGAGTGTGATGTTTGAGAACATAATAGAGATAATTATAACCCAGCTATCCGATAACTTTGCTTAGTTTTGGGGGCTTATAAAAGTAAGCGCAAATATTATAAGCTTGTTGACTGGCCTCCCAGCTCAGTTGGTAGTAGCTCTGCCTTCTGCTCTGGTTGTGGGTTCGATTCCCAGGATAAACAATTGTGTGATGAAAATGTATATGTGTTCTGTGTCTGGGTGTTAATATTGTATACTAAGTATGTTTACAAAAAAAAGTATTAAAAAATTACATAAGTATTCTATCAGTTGTCTAGTTCCTATTGTATAAGCTTTGCTTAGTTTGGGACTAGATGGTGCTGTATGTAAAAGTCCACCAACATGTTTTATTATTTATTTTGAACTGGGAGCTATCGCCTAATTGAACTGTCAAATATCCTGTGTAATAACAGTTGAATCCGATTACGAATACTATGAACTACGCAATAAGGCTGCTTGTCTCAGGTCGTATTACGCAATAGAAACAAACATCAAACATCAAAAATCAAACATCAAACATCAAAAAAAACATTTTCACAAAAGTGCAAATTTTTGTTAGAGTTGAATGTCCCCCCCCTTTGTACGGAACCCTTCGTGCGCGAGTCCGACTCGCACTTGGCCGATTATTTATTCATTACAAACAAACAAACTTCTTTTTTTTTGACTTTTTATTATACATTTTTCGAACGAACCCATTAGTGCATGAGTTTCGAACCTACGACATCGGAAGTCGTCACTAGCCACTATTCCATCTACTGTATGTGCTTTAGTATTACACAAATCGATAGTTAATTTAATGCAGTGTTAAATTCTATTACTGATAGATTACCATCATTTGTCTAGATACATATTAGATACTTACCTGTAATGGGATATTCACATGTGAATCCATAAGCACTTTGTGATGACATTGATAAATCATGATAAATCCTATCCTATCCTTTCCTAATCCTTATCCTAATAATATTATAAATGTAAAAGTTTGTAAGTTTGTATATATGTTTGTGTTTCAATCAGGCCTAAACGACAAAATGGAATATGTTGGAATTTACTGTAGATGTAGATATAATGCCCGAATAAAACATAAGACTACTTTAAAATATGAAAAAAATCCCCAAAATGATAAAAAAAACACATAAGGCATTATTTGGGTATAGATGGCGCTGGTGTGCAAAAAACCTGACATCAGTTATAGCAATGAGCGTAACTCTATGCGATTATTGAAATGTTAGTAACAACGTCTGCCGCGGGTCTGCTAGTAATATTATAAATGCGAAAGTTTGTGAGTTTGTATATTATAAATGCGAAAGTTTGTGAGTTTGTACTCTAATCAAACCTAAAAAACCAAACTGATTAAGATGAAATTTTCTGTATGTAGACAAAAAATCAGATAAACAAAAGGGGGAATTTATAATCCAAAAAACAACCCCTAAATGATAAAAAAACGCAAAAAGGATGACACTGGTATTCAAAAAATAGACATCTTAGATCGAAAACATTTAGTTGTAGCAACGCATTCTACCAAAAAGGTTGAATCCTACTAGGTCGGTACTGTCAAAAAAAGATACGCATTCTAGCATATATCGTAATTTATTTTATCAGGACAAGGTTTATAGCGAAAAAATTTGAAGTTTTCCGAGTCTCTTTTTCTATGCGATTTTGAAATTTGGGCAGGACAAAGTTTATCACGGGTCGGCTGGTATCTTCATAAAATCACTTAATAAACACAATAACAAAACCATACTGTAGATTTTTACACTTGTCTTTATTACGTAATTAGTTAATTACCTCTAATTTTTTTTCCGGTTTTTCGACTATGTTACAATAGCCATGGTCGCGGGCAGACTGACGACGGGAAAATAAATAAATTACTACTAAACACGATAGTTTGAAAAATAACCTAACAAAATAATACACAGCCTACAATACTTTTTTTTATTCTTCTTCTGTATCAAACAATAATTGTTGCACGACGTTCATGTCTTTATTAACCGATGAAAAAAGAGAAGGTTATCAATTCGACGTGTATATCTATAATAAAAAAATCGGCCAAGAGCGAGTCGGACTCGCGCACGAATGGTTCCGTACCATTATCTATAATTAGCTATCACGGTTCATGAGATACAGCCCTCTGACAGACAGACGGATGGACAGACAGACAGACGGACAGCGAAGTCTTAGTAATAAGGTCCCGTTTTTACCCTTTGGGTACGGAACCCTAAAAATGAATCTCTGAATGTGTCGCTAAGCGCAAATCTCGAGAGCAGCTGAACCGATTTCGCTAAATTTATTTTTTTTGTATTCGGTATTATCAGAAGTTTCTTATGGTAAAAAAATGAATTTGACAGGACGTATGTCAGCCTGGTCACCCGATTTCGATGATTTCTATTGTGTAGACAATAGGCTATTTGACAGAATGAAAAATAAAGTGTTGTTGATGTAAATTATGCCTTCATAAAGCTTTATGGAGTAAAATAACTTGAAAACAAACAATGATTTATTAATAAACCCATAATTAAAATTATCTTTTTTTAACGCCAGTCACGTGACACTAAACGGTCAGGATTGGTCGAATCGACGATGACGTAACATACTTGTCAATATGTCATCGCATGTAACGTCACAGAAACTAGTGCGAAGCCATTTGCATAAAGAAGCGTTTTTTCGGGCTATTTAAATTGTTAATATTCAATTTACATTTTTAGGGCCAATACTTAACAGAATTGACAATAATATTTTTTTATGGGTTCCACAGTCACTACTGAATAATCTAGGATGGTTTTCAAAATCTTGTCAAATAGCCCATTGTCCAAGTTGGTCCCATAAAATTATATTCACGTAGGACTCATAAGACTTAAAAATCTAATATCGTCGATTTTCTTTTTAGTTTTTTTAAACATAAATATTAAATTATGAAGATAAGGACCGAACCTTCTAGAAACATTATAAAGTCCAAGTAGCAAATTTCATCGTTTCGAAAAGCAATTATAATAAAAGACAGATTCATTACTGATACAGGAAAGTTTTTTGTGAAATAAAAACAGCAATTAACATAAGAATTACTTAGCTTATAAAAATACATGAGAATTACAAATTATAACTTTTATACTTATAACTTTAATTGTGGTTACCGTTTTACAATAAAGCCGCATTTGCACTAGCGGGCGATGTCGGGCGATGTCGCGCGGGACAACATCAAGAACATGTGTCTAGGCCATCGACCACATAGCCCAATAGATGTCTAATGGCTTCATTTCTTCAAACAAATAATTCTGTCTAACTGTTGAGGTGTGCGGGTGAGGGGAGCGGTAAAAAATGCATTTTGATTGGCCGGTTCAACGGCATAGCCCGCTGTTGAGCGCGTCCTGAATCTAGCTTGGTGTCAAAGTGCCTATGCTCACCGCGTTTTTAGGGTTCCCAAAGGATAAAAACGGGACCCTATTACTAAGACTTCGCTGTCCGTCTGTCTGTCCGTCAATTCGTCTGTCCATCTGTCTGTCACAGGGCTGTATCTCATGAACCGTAGTAGCTAGACAGTTGAAATTTTCACAGATGATGTATATCTGTTGAAATATTTAAGTGGAGCTCCCATGCAACAAACGTGTTTTTTTGCCGTTTTTATAAATAACGGTTCAAAACCCATCGTGCGCGAGTCCGACTCGCACTTGTCCGGTTTTTTAAAGCACGCCGTCTATATCAGCAGTATAATCCAATAAGTATAATGTGTTGTGAGAAAGTATTTGCCTTGCATGAGGAGTCTAGTCTGTATGGTTGATGCTAGGTACACGTAGCGTCTTTGCTGCGACCGATAAATGTCGCCTGCTATGTCGCTATGTCGCGCGACGTCGCCCGACATCGCAGGTAGGTATTAGGGTAGGCAGAACACGTATTCTACAAGTTAGCTAGACAAATGTCCTTTTGGAGTGCAATTACGGCTTAAAGCTATTAAAATAGCCAGCCCAAGACCAATTAACAAGCATGTTGACGTTTAATTTATAATTGAAACAGGTCGCACAATGCCCACCCTACCCCTGTATGTGACAGTTTCAATGTATACCTACGTTATGTACACATTGAACAATGTAGACTATGACTAAATTTATGCTCCGACTTAGTTTGTTACAATAAAAATGCGAAAGTTTGTGAGGATTAATTAATTTATGGATGTATGTTGGTTACTCTTTCACACAAAAACGAATGAACGGATTTAGATTAAACTTTACAGTAATACTCGTAGCATACATCGGAATAACATATAGGTTACTTTTTATGCAGGTAACTGTAAGAGTGCAGAATCGTTTTTTCTCAATAACCGCAAAACATACAGTTTTGTTTTTTACGACAAAGATAATTTTAGGATTTAATCTAGATAAATTACAGACAGAAACACGATTGGTGAAACTTTTCTCGATAGATTTATTTTCCAAAGTTGGCTCTTCTAAAAAATTAGTTTGGTTTTTAAAAACTATGAATAGCTAAACAGTTCATATTTATATAATTCGTTAGATAATCATACTAGCTAAGTAAATTACAGACGGTTTCTTTTTAATTTTGATGGTTTTCAAGATAATGCAGTTTTATCACTTTTTCCGTCTTATCCGGGTAGATTCAGAGAAAGTTAAAAACTGTAATCGCTAAGTAGGTACGGTAGACAGTAGACATACTCTCAGATCTTCAGGCGCTCAGATCCTTGTAGATGTTTGAAGGCAGTCATAGACACGTTCAAACATTAAGCTTGGCCCAATACCCATGTTTCGCAGTAGTTAGAATTCCATACATGACAGGTTGCAAACCCATTGCCGCTGGTTGTAGTGACTTCCTTTCCTTCTTGCATGCCAGTTATCAATGTTGCCGACATAGAGGTGATTGTAGATTGGTAAATATCCAATCTAGGTGCAGACAATGAGGCGTCGCGACGCCGTGATGACTCTGAGCGTCTTAGGGGCAAGCCAGACAGAAGAGAAGTAAGACAAGGACGTTTTACAGACGCGGCCCTCTGATGTACTCATAAAAACGTATAGAAGCGTCTTGATAAAAAAATAAAAATAAATAAATGGGATCACGACTGTAATCCCCAAGTACGGTAGACATTTCTCAGATCTCCAGATGCTTAGATCCTCTTGTGGGGGTAGTCAGAGGCACGTCCAAACATTATATTTGGCACATGCCCACATTTTGCAGTAGTTAGCATTCCATACGTGACAGGTTGCAAGCCCATCGCCGCTTATAAGAATACTAACTGGTTTCCTCACGATGTTTTCCTTCACGTTTTAAGCACGTGTTTTTGATGCGCATATAATTTATTCGAACAGAAAAAATCATTGATGCACGCCGGAATTCGAACCCACGACCTTCAGATTGAAAGTCGAGGTACCTCCCACTCGGCCAACACGGCTGTACCTAACTAACAAACTTAAAGAAAAACTATCCTTCATTTATTTCGCTAGTATAATTATTTAACGATTTATATAAAAATTAACTTTTCCGCTATTCCGAGTTATGATTAAAATCGAAAATAGTGTTTTGAAGATCCAACTTGGTGAAAATAAATCTATCGAGAAAAGTTTCACCAATCGTGTTTCTGTGTTACATTAATTTAGATTAAATCCTTAATTTTTTACGTGTTTATTAAACAATGGGTACTACGCGATAGATGCTTCCTAGTGCATTTAATAATAATTAGTTTGAGTACTACCCCAAAGAGCTTAAAATTATGAAAAAAACTAAAAAAATACCAATTTTTCACTATTTTTATTTCTAGTGATTGTTTTTCTAGCGATAATATCTTTGATTAAAGCGCTCCCAGTCGACGATTGTTTTTGTTCGAAACGAAAAAAGAAATACTTCTGAACAAGCCACATCTCCTATTTTATAATGTATAGTATATGTGAATAAAGATGTACCCATCTTTAATCACTTCGATAAATAATCCTACCGACCGCTGCAATGACGACAAACACACGTCGGCGCGTGGTCCGCCTTTGCTTTTCGAATAAATTAATGATATAAATTATGTATAATTACTTATCAAAAATCTATTCTAATAGAAATCTAGATCTACATATTACCTATCTTTAACAATAAATCACAAGTTGATTTTAATAGTAGGTATATAAAATATTTCGATCATAAATTCTAAAACGTATCATTTTGAAATAATATATTTATCGTGAAAAGTTTCTGCTATTATGTTTTCAGCTTAATAGAAATCTAGGTAGGAACCTGAAGTAATATACTTATAAAAATAGGAGATGTGGCTTGTTCAGAAGTATTTCTTTTTTCGTTTCGAAAAAGAGCAATCGTCGACTGGGAGCCCCTTAAGTCATATTTGTCATTAAAAACAAAACTGTATGTTTTGCGGTTATTGAGAAAAAACTATTTTTTATTTATTCATCAAAAAATGTATACCTCGTCGCCCTTTATGACGCGTCCTTGTCTTACGTCTCTATGTCTGGCTAGCCCCTTAGAGTGTCGCGACAGTGCATGACGTCATTTTAACACGGTTCTTTTACGTGCATTGAAACACGTTTTGTTCAGCTTATTTCCTTTTAATAAACCCGAGTAGAGAAGTAGGTTTACGAGTATTTTAAAGTTTATCTGTATGATATAATAAGGCATTGTAAAACTATGCTACGACCTATTTAGGGGTTAAAAGAGAGGATAGGAAGTATTCTGTTGAAAAATATTTTTAAAGAAATGCTTTTGTAAATTCATTCTACCACCGGGTACACGTGCGAAACAGGGGCGAGCTAGTAAATTTAAAATGAAAAACCGGTCAAGTGTGAGTCGGACTCGCGCACGGAGGGTTCCGTACCCTTATCTATAAAAACGGCAATAAAACACGTTTGTTGTATGGGAGCCTCCCTTAGATATTGATTTTATTCTGTTTTTAGTATTTGTTGTTATAGCAGCAACTGAAATACATAATTTGTGAAAATTTCAACTGTCTAGCTATCACGGTTCATAAGATACAGCCCTGTGACAGACAGACGGACAGCAAAGTCTTAGTAATAGGGTCCCGTTTTTACCCTTTGGGTAAGGAACCCTTAAAATTAATTCCAATTAGTGTGACGTTCCTAAATCACACTACGTAAATCGGTTATTAACGAAAATTATATCCACTTTAAAACTGTCACTGCTTTACACTAATTAAGACAATAAACAGAATAACATCAATCGGCTTTTACGAAGTTTTGGTTAGTTTATGGTGCCAACAGAATCATTACCATTGTTAAGAACCGATAGCGAAGCACGTCTGAAGAGATTGTGTGGCTAAGGACTTAGAACAACATAGCTTAATCAAGAAAATAGATTGTGGTTGCTCATTTGTCTAAAGATAGGTACAAGAAACATTTCCGTACTGTTAGGGCCTGAGCACATTGGCGGACGGGACGGCAGAGGATAATAATAATAATAATCGTTTATTTCGGAACAAGTTATAAGGTATAATATTAATAAAAAGAACGATGATAACTACAGTAGTTATTAAAACTGTGTCGCTGCTACCAACGCGCAACGCCTACCTCCTGGACAAGTGCAGTTTGTTCCTAACTGTATAGAATTTAGGATTAATAGTTATCCAATTGAAATATTATTAGTTAGTAGTAGTATAGAGAGGAAATATTATATTTGTGTATTTTTGTATGTTTGTAATGAATAAACTCAAAAACTACTAGACCGATTTCGAAAATTCTTTCACCATTATAATGCTATATTATGTTGAGTAATATACTAATAGGCTATCTGGGGTAAGGCAGTGCCCCACTAAGTGGAGCAAAAGAGAGGCACGCCCGTACCATCCTTTTCTCAAAGCAATTCAGGCCATTTTCGACCCCACAAACATATTTATTACTTGAAAAAAATATCCGCGGCGGACTGCTAGTTGGTTATATAACTGGATAACTATTAAATTCAATCGATAAATTTTAAATCCTCTACCGTCCCGTCCGCCAATGTGCGCGGGCAATAACAATTGAATCTATCATTATTACGTTTGTTTGATGATTCCATAACGAGAAGGTAGGTACATAAATTTCCTTAAGAGTACATTACATCCCTATTGTGTATTGTACCTCAGAATAAAAATAAACGTGTTATTTCTAAAGAATGCTTTCATTTTGTTTGAATGAGACAAATATGTACAAGTTATTGGTTATTCGACCTTTTTCTGCTAGGTGGTTGTAGGGGAAGTTATTTCCGGTGAATGAGACCATAATGTACTTACTAGTGCAAATATTAACCATTACTGAAAAAAAATTAACAACACAAAAACAACAAATTTATTTTTTCATTAATACAATACATATATTTTTTATTTAGAATATGACCGGGCAAATATTTTTGCCTGATGATCCGATTTTGATGTTTTTGTATAGAACAGTTCGAAGTTGGTACCATTAAATTGACTAATGGTTCCTTCATAAAACTAATATCGATTATAAATAAATAAATATTGGCGGACTTTACTAAGCTAAGACTAAGAAAAGCTTTTACTATGGGAACCAGATAACTGATAGAATACACAAAATACTTTTTTTTCAAATACTTATTATAAATATTAACACAGCCACAGAACAAACATCTATGTTTATCACACAAATGTTTGCCCTGATTGGGGATCGAACCCACAACCTACAGCGCAGAAGGCAGAGTTACTACCAACTGAGCTGTGAGGCCAACCAACTGTGATTGTGTGTGTATGTGTCATAATTCAAAATCATTTATTTCAATAAAATCACAAGGATCACTTTGAAACGTCTTAGGAGCTAGGCGAAGCTACGCCTGTTCTTCGCGACCAAGCCTAGAAGAATCAGGCAACGAATACGGCTTGGGGCCTATCATTTTTTACAATGATCCTTTCCTTAATGCTGTGTAGAGCTCCAGTGTGGTGTCGCAAGAACAAGGTGAAGGCTCAAGCAAGAATAATAATTAAAAGCACTAACCAAATATATGTATATTTATGGAACTATTAACTTGTGGTGTCTTTCAAGTTTCACATATTTTGGGAGTCGATTTATACTTGACATTCATTTGGGTAGGTATCTCCCTAATTGGTATGTGTGTGCTACTTAAGATATCATAGTTAAGTAGCTGCCAACATTATATGAAACTTAATAGACGTATGACTGACATTATATATTTCATTTTAGAAAATAACAAATCGACCATTCGTAATCTATTTATACACAAACTAGTGGAAATTCTCGCGACTTCGTTCACGTTAAGTTATTTAAACAGACTGCTGCACCCCTTTAGGTTTTACATTTCGGGAAATCTATTCTTAGTGCATCCCTACACCTAAATTCCCTCTAAATTTCAAGTTTCTAGAACGAATGGTTTTAGCTGAGCGATGATAGGTCAGTCAAAACTGTCGCGTTAATAACTGGCTGAGTTTTATATATTTCGATAATCAATTCGAAAAAAAAAAACATTATAGATCCAAAAAAAAATGTTCGAACTTGCATCTCGTACATCTATGCCGGCTTGACTCACCACCACGCCACTGAGATCGAAAAATCCAGCCACTAGTGGCGATTCTGTTGTGTCCAAGCAAATCCTAAAATTTCGTAAAAAAACGACAAATCTTATTCCTTTTGCTTTAAAGTCTAAATAAGCGTAACTTCGTCCTAAAACTATGTGGATATTTTAGTCACTTCTCTATTTATTTCGCATATTTTACACATCCAAGTGTCATCATAGTCAACATCAATTGACATGTTGATGAAATTTAGCTTGAAGTTTCTAAAACATATACGAAAATAGAAAATGTATTAAAAACTACGCTAAGTTTTAGAACTTTCATTTTGAGGTTACGCTTATTTAGACTTTAACGTAAAAGGAATAAGAGCGATTGTTTTTTACGTAATTTTAGCTTTGGCGAACACAACAGAATCGCCACAACTATTTAATAGTAACTAGAGGATAAACTCACTCCATCAATCTCATATTCTACAGATAATTAATTTAAATATGCGCATAACACTCCGGTATCTTTGTTACCGCATCACCATTAAAACTAACATTTACTTGTTTTATGGCTAACTAGTTTTCGCCAGCGGCTTCGCCCGCGTGGTACCTGGATAAAATGTAGCCTATGTCTTATTCTGATGTATAAGCTATATTTTTATTATTGTAGAAAAAAAATGTGTTTATTTACGACATCACATTAGAAACCTCTAAAATTATCAGTGTTCCTCTACTATATTATGCATGTATTATACATATGAACCTTCCTCTTGAATTACTCTATCTATTAAAAAAAACCGCATCAAAATCAGTTGTGTAGTTTTAAAGATATAAGCAAACATACATACATACATACGCGGGAAGCGAAAAGCGACTTTGCTTTATACTATGTAGTGAAGGGTCATCGGGACCGGGAACAGAGATTTTACTACAAGATATAAGTGGAAAATCTTGCGGTTGGTGAAATATAAAACAGACTTCCACCCCCGCTACATTCCCTTTAGCGATTTAATTTCGGAAATTCCTTTCTTAGTGCACCCCTATTAACAAAAGGAATACACCTTTAAAATTTCAAGTTTCCAAGACCATTGGTTTAGACATTTCAGAGTTTTCTTACGCAAGAGCTTTATATACTAACCCGGCGAACTTCGTATCGCTTTTGAATTAACAAATGTTGTGTTAAGTTCCGTTCCCGTTATAGAAAGTATTCTATGTCCATCTCCTGGTTCCAGCCCCGGATCTAGGGGGGGGGGGGCAAGCCGGGTCCCGGCAAGATTAGGGGGCGGCCAAACTCACACTTTACAGACAAATGGACAACTCATCATTTACTTAACTTTGACCTACACTGGGCACAAACATTATCAATTTATTTTAGGGGTGGGGGGGGGGGGGGGCAAAAACTGAAAAATGCCGCCCCCCACTTAGTTACAGTATTCATAAGTATTCTATTAAAATTTAAGACCCGGGGTTGCCTGGTTCTAAGCTACCTCCCAATCGATTTTCAGCCAAAACGGTTCAGCCGTTCTTGAGGTGTACATAGTGTAAGTAACACGACTTTCTTTTATATATAAAAGTATAAAAGTTGGTAGTAACTCTGCCTTCTGCGCTGTAGGTTGTGGGTTCGATCCCCACCCAGGGCAAATATTTGTGTGATGAACATAGATGTTTGTTCTGTGTCTGGGTGTTATATATAGGTATGTATAATAAGTATGTATTTAAAAAAAAAAGTATATAAGTATTCTATCAGTTATCTGGTTCCCATAGTACAAGCTTTACTTAGTTTGTGGCTAGATGGCGCTGTGTGTGTGTGTAATTGATAGCTGAAATAACGACAAGTCATAGGGACAAGATATCCACAAAATTAAATTCCTCTTGAGTAATTCTAAAAAACGATGTCTTATGTTTGGGTCTGAGTTTTGGAAGGATTAAGAGTAAATGCGGCTGAGATGCGAATGTTGAGATAGATTGATGTGTGGAGTGACGAGGATTGATAAGATAAGGAATGAGTCAGTTTAAAAGTGGCGCTTGCGAAGATGAGTATAACATACTCATCTTGGAACTCATACTCATCGCGAGGAATGAGTATGTCATGAGGTGGGAAGAATGCTATATTTGGTTTCAATGTGGATATAAGTAAAGGGGCAAAGAAACAAAGGATAGACTGTGTAAAAGATAATGACAGTGTTAGGTGATAGGATATGACTTGTGCTGAAGCGCTGCAGCTTAATACTCTGTTAGTACTTTTAATTATTATTCTTGTTTGAGCCTTCACCTTGATCGATCGGCGCCACACTGGAGCTCTACATGAAAAAGATGATAGGCCCCAAGCCGTGTTTGTTGCTTGATTCTTCTAGGCTTGGTCGCGAGGAACAGGCGTAGCCTACCTAGCTCATAAGACGTTTTAAAGTGATCCTTGTGATTTTATTGAAATAAATTCCTTTTGAGTTTGAGTTTGACAATGTTTGTGGCGTTTTAAAAGGTCAAGACAACTTCAAGAATTCCGTTCAATCTACTCGGTGTCTAATTAGGGTGTCTCCCAGCAATGGCGGTTTAATGGACACGTTCCATTTAATGGTGGTTTAACGACGGTTTTGTAGTCTTTGGGACAGCAATCAATGGTGAACATTTTTCTCTATGAAGACTTTTGCAATGATTTACCTACTTGATTTCACTAACCGACACAAAACCTAATAAGCTTTTGTTTTCTAAATAACGTTCGTTTTATGACGGCCGTATAACAGCGGTGAGTGTGAATTTATGAGACTAGTTTTTACCCGCGACTAGATTCTGGAAATCTATTTTAGACGTTTTATCTTTTATTTTTTTATTAATCTTATACGCGCATCAAAAACACGTGCTCAAAACGGTGAAGGAAAACATCGTGAGGAAACCAGTTAGTGTTCTTATAAGCGGCGATGGGCTTGCAATGGAATGCTAACTACTGCAAAATGTAGGCATATGCCAAATATAATGTTTGGTTAAATGTGCCAAATATAATGTCTAGTGGGGGTAGTCAGAGGCACGTGCCTCTGACTACCCCCACTAGACATTATTAGGCATCTTATTAGGCATCTTCAAAGGATCTAAGCGTCTAGAGATCTGAGAGAATGTCTACCGTACTTGGGGATTACAGTCGAGATCCTATTTATTTTTATTTTATTTTTTACGTTTTATCGTATAACATTAAAATTACTGAAAATCAAAAGAAAAAAAAAGTAGCCTACGTCCATCCTAAGACCTTAGACTATCTCTATATTAAATTTCATCACAATCGGCCTAGTGGTTTGGCCGTGATAACGTCACAGACAGACAGAGTTACTTTCGCATATATAATTATCTTCCAACCCATATCCCATTTAAGTGGGGTCGACGCAACATGTATTCTTATTCATTTCCCTCTATCAGTCGTCATCTCAAAACTCACACCTTTCTTACCCATGTCATGCTCTATACAATTTATTAAATTTATATCTATCATTTTTAGGACAAAATATAAAATTATCTTATTCTAGAAATTACTTCACATAGACAACTAAGACAATATACGAGTACATTGATCTGCTTCGATTCTTCACAAAACATAAAGAAATTTAAACAAAATATTACTGTTATCTTCTCTATAATATAAAAAACCGGCCAAGTGCGAGTCGGACTCGCGCACGAAGGGTTCCGTACTATTATCAAAACGGCATAAAAATCACGTTTGTTGTACGGGAGCTCCACTTAAATATTTATTTTATGCTGTTTTTAGAGAAATACATCATCTGTGAAAATTTCAACTGTCTAGCTATAATGGTTTATCAGCCTTGTGTCAAACAGATGGACAGACGGACAGACGGACAGACGGACAGCGAAGTCTTAGTAATAGGGTCCCGTTTTTACCCTTTGGGTACGGAACCCCAAAAACGGCAAAAAACACGTTTGTTGTATGGGAGCCTCTCTTAAATATTTATTTAATTCTGTTTTTAGTATTTGTTGTTATAGCAGCAACAGAAATACATAATCTGTGAAAATTTCAACTGTCTAGCTATCACGGTTCATGAGATACAGCCCTGTGACAGACAGACGAACAGACAGACGGACAGCGAAGTTTTAGTAATAGGGTCCCGTTTTTACCCTTTGGGTACGGAACCCTAAAAAGGAATCGCTGAATGTGTTGCTAAGCGCAAATCTCGAGAGCAGCTGAACTGATTTCGCTAATTCTTTTTTTGTTGTATTCGTTATTATCAAGAGAAGGTTCTTATGGAAAAAAAATTAATTTCACAGGACTATGTCTGTTGGAGGACATTATCACACAGCGCCATCTAGCCCCAAACTACGCAAATTATTAAAATTATATTATTACATATTACGACCTTCATGATACGGACAACGTTTCTTAGATATCAATCTGTATCCTAGAGGAATATTTTTAAGCTTGACCAACATTTCAGCCAATGCTTTTGCAATATTGAGAAAAACACTATAAAAATGTCAAAAAAAAATATTCCTTGAAGCTGGTAAGTCAATTCAGCGGACCTCATTATTCTTTGTTGTCAATATGCCACGAAAGTGCGCGAACCCTATCCCGCCGCTTAGCTCAGCGAAAGCCAAGGGTTACCTCAGGGTACTTGTGAATAAGGGTCGTAATCAACGTATGAATGGCACTCAACAAGATGAAGCCACGAAGTACGACGACCTGCTGAAGTAAACGCCTGACTGCATTTGGGTTGATATTTACTAACCGACTTTTAAAAACGCTTTTGTTGTGTTTTTTAGGGTTCCGTACCCAATGGGTAAAAACGGGACCCTATTACTAAGACTTTGCTATCCGTCTGTCTGTCACAGGGCTGTATTTCATGAATTGTGATAGATAGACAGTTGAATTTTTTACAGATGATGTATTTCTGTTGACGCTATAATAAAAAATACTAAAAACAGAATAAAATAAATATTTAAGAGAGGCTCCCATACAACAAACAGATATACACACCAATTAGACATATAAATATACCTAATTAGTATAATAGATCGGTCCGTTCAATGGATTCATAAGAGCCGTCATCCTGTACCATTGCAGATTACTGTCCTGTCCTGTTACGGTAAAAAACCAAATAATTAAAACACGGAATAATAAAAAAATGTTAGCTTAGACTTATAGTTCCGTAAATAGATTGTTATTTAATTTCTATAAAGTCTAGCAAACCTAAATTCATATCTAGTTCCTATTACGTACAACCTACGCGTCGGAAGATTCCATAAATCCTTAGCTTTACGAACTGAATTTAAGTCAATTTTAAAAGCCATCTCCGCTGCTATTACAATGCGACGGTGGAAATGAAGCATTGTCTACTTCCTGCCTTGCACTGAAGGGGACAAAGAGCGCAGGATACAGCAGCAAATGAAAGTTCTAGTTCAAGCGCAATCTAAATCTAAGTCGGCAAGAGCGCTGGTTGTAGGCACTATAACAACATTTTTATTTTCAAATAAACGGTTTATATTAGAAAATGATTAAAACGACGATTTTTAACAAAATAGAATAGAGTATTTATCTCTCTCTTAGGATAAGCAAAGGTTTTGTAACAGGCGATATTTATATAATACTAGCTGCTCGCCCCGGCTTCGTACGGGTTGGTACCTGGATAAAAAGTCTACCGATTTTGTGCAAACTTCACATAAACCATCTACTTAATAGTCCGAAGAAAGCCTAAGCATTTGGTTTGGATAGGTGAGCCCGTTCTTGAGTTATAAAATTACAACGAAAAGTGACATTGATTTTCATATAATATATAGATAGAATTAAAACTATCGTGGTTGTTAATCATTATAAATACAAATACTGCTAATTACCACGTTTTTTCTTGTATTGCTGACGTTTCGAGACAATTCAACCATTGTCGCTGTAGAATAAATAATGCACAAAGATTTTTGAACCCTGATCTCGAAACTATTCAAAATTATTTAATAAAAATCTAATGTTTTATTTTATTAATAAGATGGCAATTATTTTTTATAGTTTTTTGAGTACCCAAAGGGTAAAAACGAGACCCTATTACTAAGACTCCGCTGTCCGTCTGTCTATTTGTCTGTCTGTCTGTTACAAGACTGTATCTCATTAACTAGACATTTGAAATTTGCACAGATGATGTATTTCTGTTGCCGCTATAACAGAAAATGCTAAAAAAGAACAAAATAAATATTTAAGTGGGGCTCCCATACAGCAAACGTGATTTTTTCCCGTTTCTTATAGATAATGGTACGGAATCCTTTGCGCGCGAGTCCGACTCGCACTTGACAGTTTTTTATTGTACGGAAGTTTTTAAACTTCAAAATCATCTCAAGCTTCTATACCTACAGGTCTACATTAAAAGAGATAAAACTTTTAACTCCTTCATTTTAATTAACTGAACTCGTTATTTTAAATCTTTGTTCTTAAAGCGTAAAATTAAACATTTTAAGACAAAGGTTATTATTAATTTAAGAAATTTAAGAACCACTAACGTATTAAGTTGTGTACTTATAACTTACATATTAAGCTCAGTGAAGGAAAACGTCGTGAGGTAACCAATAATTATTTTTTAAAGCGGCAGTGGGCTAGCAATCTTTCACATTTTACATGCTTTATGTAATGTTTGGACGTGCCTCTAATACCCTTCATTTCATATCTTCAAGGGTCTGATTGCCTGAAGACTTAAACGGGACCCTATTACTAAGACTCCGCTGTCCGGCTGTCTGTCTGTCACAAGGCTGTACCTCATGAACCGTGATAGCTAGACAGTTGAAATTTTCACTGAAGATGTATTTCTATTGCCGCTATAACAAAAAATACTAACAAACAGAAAAAAATATATTTAAGTAAGCTCCCATACAACAAACGTGATAAAAACCGTTTTTTATAGATAATGGTACGGAACCCTTCGTACCCGAATCCGACTCGCACATGGCCGATTTTTTTTAAATCTTTTGGTCGAATTTCGACCACCGTTCTATTTCGATCCTAGTTTTAATTAATATTGAAACGACTATCGTATCGACCAACGGATTTTGTTGTAAGCCGGCTTAGTGAGATTTTCTATTTCCGGTCATGTGCCATTCTATTCATTGACTTTCGATCCCCATATTGGCTATAGTCAATGAGCCAGCTAATCTTTCTCTTAATGAGAGTATTAGATATCATTGTGAAGTTGCTCAGATTGGTACTTAAGAGAACAGGAAAGAGACTATATATTACTAGTACTAGCGACCCGCCCCGGCATCGCACGCTGATAATAAATATACTACGGAATGTCTTTAAGTACAACGTTCACAGCTTTTTTGTCATTAGACAATACAAACATATTTTCTTTTTGTAGACGTTTTTAAGGGTACAAACTGTAGTACATTATTTTGATACATATCGTAGGGGCCAGCGTTTGCAATGTAAGCGCAAAAAAATGAGATTATTTACGAAATCACATTAGAAACTTCAAAAATTTTCAGTGTACTCTACTATATTATACATGTAGACATGTACGTACAAGTACATGTACATATAGACCTTATTCTTGACATTGTTTTTTAAATTTTCCTACACAATGGAAATGCGCATTATTACAAACAAAATATAATATCGAATCGAGAACCTTCTCCCTTTTCGTCGGGTAAAAATGAACGACTGTTCACATTTTCAAAATTTGTGAAAGTATTTTTTATATTTTGTGATTTTGACAAAGTATATCTGCAGAGTACAGGTTATTAGGATTCCGTACCCAAAGGGTAAAAACGGAACCCTATTACTAAGACTTCGCTGTCCGTCTGTCTATCATAGGAATAGGACTGTATCTCATGAACCGTGATAGCTAGACAGTTGAAATTTTCACAGATTATGTATTTCTGTTGACGCAATAACAACAAATACTAAAAACAGAATAATATAAATATTTAAGTGGGCTCTCCTACAACAAACGTGTTTTTTGGCGTTTTTTTAAAGATAACGGTACGGAACCCTTCGTGCGCGAGTCCGACTCACACTTTTTTTTTAATTGTCTACACAATGGAAATGCGCATTATTACAAAAAAAATATAATATCGAAGTAAGAACCTCCGTCGGGTAAAAAAGAACGACTTTACAACTTGTGAAAGTATTTTTTATTTTTTGAAATTTTGACCAAGTATATCTGCAGGGTACAGGTTTTTTAGTTTTAATAGTTTGAAATGAATGTCATAAAAGCAAGCTATGATATTAAATCCCGCTGACACATAACACGATGAGATTGCACTCCGCTAGCGACACCATAATTTAGGTCAAAATGAAAAATTTTATGTGACAGGCTTTGTGACGTCACTTTGAAATTAATGTATCAAGAAAACGGCTTTTAACCGTTGATAAATAAATAGGATCACGACTGTAATCCCCAAGTACGGTAGACATCCTCTAAAATGTCCTGGCGCTTAAATCCTTTGAGGATGTCTAGTGGGGGTAGTCAGAGGCACGTCCAAACATTATATTTGGCACATGCCTACATTTTGCAGTAGTTATCATTCCATACGTGACAGGTTGCAAGCCCATCGCCGCTTATAAGAATATTAACTGGTTTCTTCACGATGTTTTCCTTCACCGTTTTGAGCATTGTGTTTTTGATGCACATATAAATTTTTCCGGACTCGATCCCACGACCTTCAGATTGAACGTCGATATTTTTTGCCACATTGGCTAAATAACCGCAACCCTAGCCACAGATAAATACGAGTTTGTGAAAGAAGAAACAGATGTTTTTATTGAAAAGAAAAGCATTTCGTAATAGGTTGTTCTATAGAACTTGAAAGTAAAAGGAATTGAATAGTTTATGTGGGCAAAGAGCTTTTTGGCAAACGTGTATCTTAAATAAAACTTACATTAAGACGAGTAATAAATGTTTTTGATGAACGCAGAATCGTTTTTTCTCAATAACCGCAAAACATACAGTTTTGTTTTTATGACAAAGGTAACTTAAGGATTTAATCTAGATAAATTATAGACAGAAACACGATTGGTGAAACATTTCTCGATGGATGGCTGAGAGATGGCTTTTCAAAAACACTAGTTTCGTTTTTAATCAAAACTATAAATAGCTAAACATTCATTTTGCGGGTTCCATACCCAAAGGGTAAAAACGGGACCCTATTACTAAGACTTCTCTGTCCGTCTGTCCGTCTGTCTGTCACAGGGCTGTATCTCATGAACCGTGATAGCTAGACAGCTGAAATTTTCACAGAAGATGTATTTTTTTAATGATACGGAACCCGTTCGTGTGCGAGTCCGACTCGCACTTGGCCGGTTTTTATATAATTCGTTAGATAATCATACTAGCTAAGTTATAGACAGTTTCTTTTTAAGTTTGATGGTTTTCAAGATAATGCAGTTTTATCATTTTTTCCATCATATCCGGGTAGACTCAGCCCATACAAAAAACCAAACATTTCACATATCACCTTAAGTTTCTAAAAACCGTTTATTATGTGTGTAGAGTGTAGACTAATGGAAACCCCGCGACTTCGTTTACGTGAAGTAATTTTCAAACAGACTTCCGCTGCACCCCCTTAGGGGTAGAATATTAAAAATCCCTTTCTTACGTGTTGGCCGAGTGGGATGTACCTCGACTTTCAATCTGAACGTCGTGGGTTCGAATCACGGCGTGCATCAATGGATTTTTCTGTTCGAAAATTTATAAACGCATCATAAACACGTGCTTACAACGGTGAAGAAAAACATCATGAGGAAACCAGTTAGTGTTCTTATAAGCGGCGATGGGCTTGCAACCTGTCACGTATGGAATGCTAACTACTGCAAAATGCGGGCATGTGCCAAATATAATGTTTGGACGTGCCTCTGACTACCCCCACTAGACATCTTCAAAGGATCTAAGCGTCTGGAATCTGAGAGGATGTCTACCGTACTAGGGGATTACAGTCATGATCCTATATATTATTATTTTTTCTTAATGCACCCTAACACACCAAAACGAATACATCTTCCAAACTAAGCCTCACAGCTCAGTTGTCCTTCTGCGCTGTAGGTTATGGGTTCGATACCCATCCAGGACAAATATTTGTGTGATGTACATAGATGTTTGTTCTGTGTCTGTGTGTTTTAATGTATCTTAAGTATGTATCTACAAAAATAAAAGTATATTAGTATTCTATCAGTTATCTACTTTACATAGTACAAGCTTTGCTAAGTTTGGGGCTATATACAGTGTGATTTGTGCTGAAGTTCTTTAGTTATTTTTTTTATTGTTGTACGTAGTTGAATATTACTTTTATTATTCTTGTTTGAGCATTCACCCTGTTCGATTGGCACCACACTGGAGCTCCACAACTAGCGTTCTCACCTTACACCATATTTATAAATCCACAAATGATAAATTTAATTAAAATTGAATTCATTGTCAACAAAGCTCTTTCCTCGCTTGGTCTGTGACCGCACGTTTTGTATTTGCGTGAGGTACATTAATACAGTTAGCAAAATAGGTTACAATACATTACATGGTTTGTACGTATTTTACTTTTATTTGACACTAGCTTTTAAGGCCCGGCTCACACCCACACACGTATTTCAATGATTTTCAGGTACCGATTTAAAAACCAGGAATCATAATTGTGAGGATATAATGATACAAAATTACTGATAATATATTCATCTTTAATAGTAGATAATAAAAACTGGCCAGTTCTATACAATATTTTCAAAAAAATACGTTTTTACCGTCGCAAGAACCACTGAAAATGTCGAAAAATGGGGTCTGGTTAGGTACCAATATCTTTAGACCCACAGCATATTTTTATTTGAAAATAATACGAAATTGTAGATTTTATATTTCTCTATACCGCGTGGCATTATCTTGTTTTCAAATAATTTACTTTTTCATTTATGAACAATATAAAATGCAATAAAACTTCTCCATACATTTTTTCCATACAAAACTCACATTCACCTCAAGTCGGCACGTCAGTTAGCGCTCAGACGCGCTCGGGGAAGCACGTCCACGTCACATTTTTCTTCGAATTTAGAGGAGGTCTTACATAATGGAATACCGGGGTAAAATACTGGACATGCAAAACTAATGATAACATTTGTATAATATATTGCCTTGAAGAATTTAGTGCAAGCCACACAGATGAAGGTTAGGTACAATGCATGATTTGTTGAAAGAGTTGGATGGTTTTTTTTTGTAGAAGATGCGTTTCATCGAGTTTGGTTTCGAAACAATATGATAATAGTATACGGTTTTACCTTTTTGCATACGTCGAAATAAGCAAAATCGAAATAAGCCGATGTTTCGTATTTGATTGTTATTTTAATAAAAATATTAAATTTCAGGAAAATGTGAACCTGGTTGTGTCCCTAATTAATAATAAATAATAAAAGCTTTTATTTCCTTGCACAATATAAAATTAACTTAAATATGTATCTATGCATAGGTATATAAAATTATGTGTAAGGACCGCTTTCAGCGGTAAAAGCCTCCTCCAGCACTATCCATTTTTCCCGATCTCTAGCGGCTCTGCTCCATGTTTTGCCTGCTACTTTCACGATGTCATCATCCCATCGCATAGCAGGCCTTCCTCTTCTTCGTTTTTTATGTATTGGGTCCCAATTCATAATTGTTTTAGATCACCTCTCATTTTGTAATCTTTGGATGTGCCCGGCCTATTTCCATTTTAGTGATAATACTTTCTGGACAACGTCTTTTGCTTTGGTTTTTGAAGTGTCCTTAATTGGTCCTATTAAATAAATATAAATGTTGATTTGATACATTTCTATTTTGAAATGAAAGTTCTAAGGTACCATGATCATTACCTGTATTCATTTTGACCCGATCTACCCTATATTACCAAGCGTGTTTTTTTATACATGGATGGAAAAAAATGATACTTTATCTATAATTGGATTTAGAAAAATTACATAAATTTCAGATTATGAATATAATTTATAATTATTATTTATCTACCTTTAATATTATAAATCTAAAAGTTTGTGCGGATGTTAAGTATGTTTGGATGTTTGTACCTCAATCAGACCTAAACGACTAAACGGATGAAATTGAAATTTGCTGTCGATGTAAATATACCTCTAGCTTATAAATAGGCTATTTTTAATTAAAAAACATCCTCAAAACTATAAAAAGACTCCGAGTGCTGGTGTGCAACAAATCTAGCATTAATCAATTTTGACGACTGATGAATGACTGACGAATGATACGATACGCATTGAACCAAAAATGTTGAACCTTCTAAAAAGGTCGGTATTTGTTATTATCAAAGCAAGGTTTATCTGGGGGCACGGTAGTGCCCCCGCCAAGTCAAGCAAAAAAGCGGCACAGTCGTACCATCCTTTTCTCGAAGCAGTTCAGGCCATTTTTTAGACTGACAGACAGACATTGAAATCTCACAACTTTTTACGATAGAAGAACTGATGGGTTTTTGGTTAAATTATACACGATCTGGGTGATATATATGGATTCTTTATTGTAGAGATATAGAACACGACCAGCCGTAACAAGTGAACAGGGAAGAGAGACTGACATCGACAGATTATCTCTGGTCATCTTAGGCTACTTATACAATATCTCACAAGTTAAGTTTACTACACACGAGCATAGTTCCAACAAAAAAAAGACAAAAAAAGAAACTGAGTTGCGTTGCGAGAATTGGCTTTTTATTTTTATTTTTACAAGTTGTTTTTGATGGCATATACTTAAGTTTAAGTACATGATGCAAATAATTAAATATTTAAAAAAAATAAAGTGTCCTGAAAAATTGTTTAATTCTAAATACTGAAAGTGCTCTTTAGTGTTTCGTAGTTTACAAAAAACCCTTATAGTTTTGCCATTTTCGTCCATTCGTCCGCAGCTTAGCTCAGATACTCTTAGTACTAGAAAGCTGTAATTTGGCATGAATATACATTAGTCACGCCGACAATGTGGTAGAAATAAATACATATTTTCAGATGTTTTTTTTTTCTCGCATACATGTCATACAAGACATGTCTTTGGATAGGTCTTAAAAAGTATTGCAGGTTTGTGATGTCATTTAGTACAAATACAATGGAAAATATGAATTTTTAAAAAGAGCTGGTCATCTCTTTTTACAAATTCATATTTAATTTTTCTGGAAAGAAAATATTATGGAGGGTTATTTTGTAAAGTTTTACAATAACTGTTTAATTCCAGAACTTGTTGACCCTCGCTACGCGCGGTCTATGGATCTTCGAGATCATAGCTCGCACACAATGCAAAAGCAAAATACATATTTTATCAGTATTTCACTTTCAAAACTTTCTGTGAGTGGTACTCGAAACGTTGACGGTGCCGTCATCGATTTTAGATGACAATAAGTTTTTTTATTAAAAATATATTTTTTAAATCAAGCTTTTGTAAATTCTAGTGCTCTAGTTCTCGTCAAGATAAAAATAACGAGCCCAAACGCGACGTGGTTATGTTGTGTAGTTGAGGAGTTCCGATGGCTACATCCGACCTCCATCATCAGACCAGCTCTCTAGTACCATAATTTTACATTGTCATTGAGATTGATAGGTATGCAAAGTTTTGCCTCAATTCGACTATTTAGTGAAGAGTTCCGTTGAACAGCTCCTGACTCCATCATCAGATCAGCTCGCTGTCACCATATTATGTATGCAAAATTTCAACTCAATCGATTGGGGATAACTGCTTAAAATTAAGTTGCAAGATTCCACCTTATCAAACATACATACATAAATATGTACATAAACTGCAAGTTAAATAAGAGCTTGATGTAAAAAAACGATACTTACCGTTTTGTCATAATGTATTTTATTAGTAGGTACCTAACAAATATTTTTTGCACAGTCAAATATTAGTAACTGTGTAGTAGCACTTTACGATTTGTAACCTGTCTTATAATATATATTAATTTTTTCTATATTTATTTTCTTTTTGTCAAGTGCAACCTATAAAATTATTAAGTACATACCTACCTATACAAATATGACATACCTATTGCACCAAATATTTTCAAGTATCAAGACTAGTTATTTAGTCTTGGTAAATGAAGTGTGAAGTAGCTTCAATGTGTGCGTTTGCACTATTCTTAGTGTGCGGCCACAGAATACGACCGAGTACAAAAAATGCGAGCTGTCATAAATTTAACAGGCACCTTAACTTTTACTTTGTCCGCGTAGAGTAAAAAATACGATTTTTAACGATTTTATCGTAGAACATTGAAATCTTAAACAAAAATTGAGAAAGTAGCCTATGTCCCAAGACTTTAAACTATCTCTGTACAAAATTTCATCACGATTGGCCCATCGGTTTGGCAGTGATAACGTCACAGACAGACAGACAGAGTTATTTTAAGTGTATGTGACGTACATCAAAATTCCGTGATTTTAAAATGCCAGAAATGTAAATATTTTGTACCTACTAATATCCGATAGATATATTTTAATGATATCAAACTCTTGAAATTCGGAAGGTGTATTCCTTTATGGAGAAGTGCACTAAAAAACTGGCCAAGTGCGAGTCAGACTCGTGCACGAAGGGTTCCGTACCAATATCTATAAAAACGTCAAAAAAACACGTTTGTTGTATGGGAGCCCCCCTTAAATATTGATTTTATTCTGTTCTTAGTATTTGTTGTTATAGCAGCAACAGAAATACATAATCTGTGAAATTTAACTGTCTAGCTATCACGGTTCATGAGATACAGCCCTGTGACAGACAGACGGACAGACAGTTGGACAGACAGACGGACAGACAGACGGACAGACAGATGGACAGACAGACGGACAGACAGACGGACAGACAGACGGACGGACGGACAGCGAAGTCTTAGTAATAGGGTCCCGTCCAAAAAGGAATTCCCGAAATGCAATCCCTACGAATTCAACCAGTATTCTTATATTGGCTACATAATTTTGTATATAAATAAAACTTGGTAAAGATGAGACCCTGCTAAAGTGGTGTATGTTTGCGAACCCTTTTAGTAGGTAATGCTGACATTTTGAATCTGTGGCCTGAGCACGAACCACTATCGTATCGACAACGTATCGTCCAAATGTCAAAACTGAGGTTTTTTGTATAGTAAAAGTGTCAGTTTTGGCATTTGGACGATACGTCGTCGATGCGATAGTGGTTCATGCTAACCCCCCTGTTCACTTGACCTGCTCCTGATTCTTGACAATGCTGGTAGGATTAACTTCACAGTGACCTATGTTGTTGAAACTATTATGCCTAAGCGCCTTAACGCGTGCATTATCTGACTTTAAAGTCACATTATTATTATTATTATTATTATTTATTTTTAAATCTAAGTTTACTCGGCTCATAATAGCCGGAATTTAACTGAAACACAAGGGCCTAAGCCAATTGTGAACCAGTGGTTGCTAAACTGTGATCACTCGTACTAGATGGTAACAATTCGGTCGAGGAGTCAGTTTGTAAAAACTTTCTGACTATTCTACACGTATTTAAAATAACTGCTTTTTGTAGAAGAGCATACGTATGTTTTGGTAAATCTATCAAATTGAGAGACTGGAAAAGCTGTTTGGGAATGACTCCTGTAGTTGATATGACAATAGGGATTATAGAAACCTTTTTAAGTCTCCACATTCTAGTAATTTCATCTTTTAAGTCAATGTATTTGTTAAGTTTTTCTGCTATTGTGCTCTGTAAATTATGAGTATTAGGAATAGCTACGTCTATGATAAGTGCTGTTTTATTGATTTTGTTAATAAGGGTCAGATCTGGTCTATTGTAGTGTGTAGTTTTATCCGTAAGAATTGCTCTGTCAAAATATAGCTTGTGAGTATCATTTTCCAGTACTGTCTCAGGGATATATTTGTAGTAAGGTGTTGGTCTAACCATAGGTGATATGTCTATCAGTTTGTACTTAGCAAATATTATTCACCAGGATTAATCTCTGGTGAATAATATTTGCTACTTGATCGTGTCTGTGAGTCTGTGCTTATAGTCAGTCTGGGCTATAGTTTTGCATGCTCCTGTGATGTGTTGGATTGTTTCTGAGGAGCTATGGCATCTACGACATAAATCAGTTGTTAAGTTTCGGATCTTCATTATATGTTTTTGATAGTTGCGTGTCTCAATCACCTGGTCCTGGATAGCAATCATGAAGCCCTCAGTTTCTGGGAAGAGTTCCCCTCGTCCAAGCCATTCGTTCGACGCATCCTTGTCGACGTTAGGTTGGCTTAGGTCGTGGCGATGTCTACCATGTAGAGATTTTATTATTATTATTATTATTACATTTACACTAGAAGACATGTTAGCCGAGTGGGAGGTACCTCGACTTTCAATCTGAAGATCGTGGGTTCGAATCAGGCGTGCATCAATGGATTTTCTGTTGGAAAAATTTATATGCGCATCAAAGATACGTGCTAAAAACATGAAGGAAAATATCGTGAGGAAACCAGTTAGTATTTTTATACAGCGGCGATGGGCTTGCAACCTGTCACGTATGGAATGTTAACTACTGCAAAATGTGGGCATGTGACAAATATAATGTTTGGACGTGCCTCTGACTATCCCTAGATATCTTCAAAGGATCTAAGCGTCTGAAGATCTGAGAGGATGTCTACCATACTTGGGGATTACAGTCGTGATCCTATTTTTTTTTTGAAGTGAAGGAATGTTGTGGCGGTCGGCTGTTTTTATTTCAATAGTTTTTTCGCTATATACTTTGTGAGGACTCAGTAGTTTATCCATGAAACTTAAAAAAAAAATGAAAACCGGCCGGTTGGACTCGCGCACGAAGGGTTCCGTACCATTATCTATAAAAAACAGCAATAAAATCATGTTTTTTGTATGGGAGCCCGACTTAAATATTTATTTTATTCTGTTTTTAGTATTTGTTGTTGTAGCGGCAACAGAAAAACATCATCTGTGTAAATTTCAACTGTCTAGCTATCGCGGTTCATGAGATACAGCCCTGTGACAGACAGCGGACAGCGAAGTCTTAGTAGTCCCGTTTTTACCCTTTGGGTACAGATCCCTAAAAATCTTCTCCCTAAACTTACAATCTATCGAAATATTGTTTTCAGATAACTTTTGGTTTTTATTTTAATCTAAGTAGTATGTAAGAACAAAGAACAAAGATTCAAGATTCAAAGAACAAAAATTTCTCGAACGTTAAGTCGGTTTTTATTACTTTTAAAAACAAAATTTTACAAATGAATAATCTTTAGAATTATTTGTAGTTTATTCAATTAAAAAGTCTGTCAGAAACCTTGTTGAAAAACTTAACTTTGGATACGATCAACCGACCTCGAGGTTGTCTACGAGAAAAATAAAGTTTTTTTGACAGGCACGAGAATAACCCTCGTATTCAAGAACGACACTATGAGAACACGCACCTACAGTGGACGAAATCTTTTTTCATAAAAATCACTTTGTGTTGTGCGACACTGCATAGTGTGACTAGAGGCACATTGTCGTGTGCAACAAATCTGACATCACTAAAAATGACTAAAAACATTCCGTCTCTTCTATTTGATTATTGAAATTTGACAGGACAACTTCTGTCACTGGTCGGCGTGAAACATAAACTGATTATCAGACATTTAGGCTACACAATTACAAATCACAATATATTTGACGTAATCGCAACGTTTGAAATTTCGGTCAACACTATTAGTGGGGGTCGCTGCTTCCAACCCCCAATTGCGCCAACCTAGATTAGCATAATCAGCTCAAGCCATTTGTGTAATCAAGTAAATAAATAAATAAATAAAATAAATATTGGTGGACATTTTTACACATCGCCATCTAGCCCCAAACTAAGCAAAGCTTGTACTATGGGAACCAGATAACTGATAGAATACTTATATACTTTTTTTTTTGTAAATACATACATATGATACATACTAACACCCAGACACAGAGCAAACATCTATGTTCATCACACAAATATTTGCTCTGGGTGGGAATCGAACCCACAACCTACAGCGCCGAAGGCAGAGTTACTACCAACTGAGCTGTGAGGCTCCTGATAATAACTGAGAGATAAGTCCCGATTTATCTCTCAGTTATTATCCTAAATCCGGTGCACGAGGGTGTGAGATGAGATCCCCTTATTCTTAGTTGTAACCTCAACTCTACCTTGACTCAAACTCTTTCGAGGACTCTCGAACTTTCCCTCGTAAAGTACCTCGTGTTTTGTATCTTAAATCGATATTTTAGAGGTTCTTTACGTCATTACGTTATTAGTAAAACAAAAATAGATAAAATAACTGGGATCACGGCTGTAATCCCCAAGTACGGTAGATATCCTCTTAGATCTCAAGGCGCTTAGATCTTTGAAGATGTCCAGAGGGGGTAGTCAGAGGCACGTCCAAACATTATATTCATGCCCACATTATGCAGTAGTTAGCATTCCATACGTGACAGGTTGCAAGTCCATCGCCATTACGTCATTAGTCCGAGTAGATTTTCATCAAACAAACCGTCACACTCATGCGTCGTTCGGAAGCTGTCGAGGAATGTCAAGGTACATCTCGAGATACCTTGAGTTGCCAGTTCTGTTGACTTAGGAATCCTCGACTAGAGGCAAACTCGAGGTAATATTATCAACTAAAGCTACCAATAGATGGTTTCGAGGTCGAGTCGAGATATTTCAACTAAGAATATGGGGATTAAGAGCTCGCAAAATTATAAGTCTTTTTGCGATAATAGTTGAAGCTTAAGTTATCTTGCGTGTACAGTTTTGGGGGTCTACTCTTAAAAACGTTCAACGATATACCGGGACAAACGTCACATCGTTTCCGACTATATTTTGAAGGATTGAACGATTGTTATTCTAGGACATAAGCTAATTATTCCAAATTTCATCCAAATCTGTAATTTTTGGGTGTAATTGAGCCATCCAAACATTCTCACAAACTTTCGGATTTATAAAATGAAATATATTTTTATTGGAAACAAGAACATATAAATATACACATTATTACAGCAACGGGAATTACTCACGTAAATGATAAATTGTCGATGAGGACACCGACAATGTTTCGATTCATCTAACTCTAACTCACGAAAGTTTTGAAAGTGAAAAAGAACATATATGTTATAAAAACAGTCATCAAAATATAAGTAGGATTAGTATTAAAAAATAAAATAAATAAATAGGGTCACGACTGTAATCCCCAAGTACGGTAGACATCCTCTCAGATCTCCAGGCGCTTAGATCCTTTGAAGATGTCTAGTAAGGGTAGTCAGAGACATATCCAAACATTATATTTGACACATGCTAACATTTTGCAGTAGTTAGCATTCCATACGTGACAGGTTGCAAGCCCATCGCCGCTTATAAGAATACTAACTGGTTTCCTCAAGATGTTTTCCTACACCTTTCTGAGCGTGCTTTTGATGATTAATTTTTTCGAACAGATAAATCCATTGATGCACGCCGGGTTTCAAACCTACGATCTTCAGGTTTAAATTCGAGGCGGTTGTTGGCCCACTCGGCCAACACGGCTTTTTATTAGTATTAAAGTACGAACTAAAACATCATTTTGAAACTACTGTAGGTACTATCAGGTACTTTTGCACCCACACACATTAATCCTGCTATTTGTCCCGCCGCGGGATCGAAAACGCAGTTTCTTACCTGCCACGAATGAGTGCCTAAAATAGCAGGAATAATTTAAAACTTTGTTTTTCATTAACAAAACTCATGGTCACAGCGATGCAAGATATAAACTTGGACAATGAGACCCCTATTCTAACTTGAAGAAAGCAGATGTAGGAGTAAATAGGCTGCTGGGACTTCACATTTTGCTTTTGTACAAAACATTCACATTAAAAAGCTGTTTTGTATAACTAGCAGTCCGCCCCGGCTTCGCACGGGTGTACTAAAGAATATTCTAGACAATGTTATCGATTTTGTTGGCACCGAGCTAATCTTAACATTTCCTAAAATATAATTAAACCAATCCTCTTATTCCCAAATTGTAAAATACACAACATAATCGCCACCTACTCTAATTTAGACTTTAACGTAAAGGAATAAGAGCGAAATTGTTTTAATTTTATTTTAGTAAATTTTAGGATTAGCTCGGTGCCAACAGAATCGACACCAATTTTGGGGTAACGTACCCAAAGGGTAAGAACGGGACCCTATTACTAAGACTTCGCTGTCCGTCTGTGTCCGTCTGTCCGGTTAGTATCTCATGAACCGTGATAGCTAGACAATTGAAATTTTCACAGACTATGTATTCCTGTTGCCGCTGTAACAACAAATACTAAAAACAGATTAAAAAAAAATATTTAAGTAGTTCTCTCATTCAACGAACGTGATTTTTTTGCCGTTTTTATAGATAATGTACGGAACCCTTCGTTCGCGAGTCCGACTCGCACTTGGCCGGTTTTTTGTCTTTAATTTTATTAAATAAATCTTTATGTAAAGTTATGTAGAAATATAAAAAAAAAATGCATTACTGATCTATCAACGTACAGTCTAAACCTAAGTCCTAACAACATAAAATTTGGAGGGTGTATTCTTTAAAAGAATCCAAGGAAAAAATCCCGAAATTCGACCCCAAAAAGAGCATAACGGGGGTCGAAGTCTGTTTTAATATAATTCACTTAAACGAATTCGCGAGGGTTTCCAGTGTATGCATAAAATGGAGGCTGTATCTATTTTAAGAAATACATCATCAAAACAACAACAAAAAATAAAACTCTCAACATAAGGCTATTCATTTTGAAAGAGGCTTCTTCTCCGTAATCCTCGATGCCACTTAACTCGCAATACAAATATGTATTCCAAGATTTTCTTTATCCAATAATACAGTTACATCGCAATCCACTTCACGCCATCTAGCGGTAGGTAATCCTTTTGTAGAAAAACCCTGTTATCTATATAGGATCAAAATATATATATGTATATAGGATCACGACTGTAATCCCCAAGCATAGACATCTTCTCAGATCTCTAGGCGCTCAGATCCCTGAAAACGTCTAAAGGGGTAGTCAGAGGTATGTCCAAACATTACATTTGGCACATGCCGACATTTTACAGTAGTCAGCATTCTAAAAAACTAAAAATAGCTGCATAAAAATCACGTTTGTTGTGTGGGAGCCTAAATATTTATTTTATTCTGTTTTTAGTATTTGTTGCAATAAGCAACAGAAATACATCATCTGTGAAAATTTCAACTGTCGACTGTCTAGCTATCACGGTTCATGAGATACAGCCTGGTAACAGACTGACAGACGAACAGACAGCGGAGTCTTAGAAATAGGGTCTTGTTTTTACCCTTTGGGTACGGAACCCTTTAAATGGTAAAACTGTTTTCTTCTTTCTGATGTATGAATTTTAGACGTTTAAACCCAAAAACGACAAATATAGGACATTTTAGTCAACAAAATCTCGAGTACATAATACTTGATTACATTATGTAATTAATTTCAGTAATTAATGTTCAAAGGTTACTCGGCGTGTGCTCGTATAAGTACAAATTAAATAAGCACATGCAGTCCTGATTTCCTTACCACAAGCTTTAAAGTAATATTAAAAGTAAGTTGAGTAGTACTTTTAATAATTATTCTTGTTTGAGCCTTCACCTTGTTCGATTGGCACCACACTGGAGCTCTACATAGCATTAAGGAAAGGATCATTAAAAAAAAGGTAGACCCCAAGCCGTGTTTGTTGCCTGATTCTTCTAGGCTTGGTCGCGTGGAATCGGCGTAGCTTCACCTAGTTCCTAAGACGTTTCAAAGTGATCCTTGTGATTTTATTGAAATAAATGATTTTTGAATTTGAATTTGAATTTGAAAAACAATACTACTCGTTACCGCGAGTCACCACAACGCCATAAGAGTTTCTATAGCGTTATCGCACCGCGAATAATCTTCTATTATATAAAACTAGCAGACCCGCGACAGACGTTGTCCTGTCCAAATTTCGATAATCGCATAGAGTATCGCAAGTTGCTATGACGACTGATGTCATATTTTTTGCACACCAAAATCTATACCATAATCATCCCTGGTTTTTTGTATTTTAAAGTAGTCTATGTTTTATTCGGGCACTATATCTACATCTACAGCAAATTTCATCTTCATCTGTTTTGCCATTTAGGCCTGATTGAGGCACAAACATACAAACAAACTCACAAACTTTCGCATTTATAATATTAATAGGATTAAACAAGAATTTCAAATATTTGACGGCTTGACCGATTTTTATGAATTTTTTTGTGTAATTTGGTTGGTATGATGAATAGGTCGTAGGTTATTTTTATACCCATAAGCTAATATCCAATACATATCTGTATTATGATGACACATGTCATGATGTGTAAATATCTGTATTATGACGACAGATGTCATGATGTGTACATATCTGTAGAAGATAATGTAGCTGATAGATAAAAAAAAATTGGCCAGTGTTTTTAGGATTCTGTGCCCAAAGGGTAAAAACGGGACCCTATTACAAAGACTCAGCTGTCCGTTTGGCTGTCTGCCACAAGGCTGTAACTCACTAACCGTGATAGCTAGATATTTGGATTTTCAAAGGACAACGTCTGACAGGACAGCTAGTATTGTTATATTATTTACTTTAAGAACTTGTGATACGGCCCCTGATTTCCTTTTTTGTGGGAAGCTCGTGGTAGGTATGGAGTCAGGAGCTATTCAACGGATACTCACAACACTCACAATAGTTCGATTGAGTAAAAACTTTTTATCCTGCCAAGTTTCCAATGACAATGAAATATTATGTGACAGGTGAAGCTCGAAGGAGGATTTAACATAAATGCTTGTCTTGAAAAAATTTTTTTATCAGGAAACTTGTTCTTCTTTGAATTGTAATTTGACAGATGACGTTTTACTGTTCCGCTAGGACTTGTCATTAGGTAATCATAACAAACAGTAATGACAATAAAAAGGTTGGGCTAGTTTCATTGCCCTCTGGGAGCTGGTAACATTTCGTGTTTTCGCTGATTATTAACCGATGACAAAAGTGAGGGTTCTCAATTTTTACAAGCTTTTATTTAACTGTACTTTGACTTTCAATCTGAAGGTCGTAAGTTCGAATCCCGGCGTGCAAATTTATATGCGTATCAAAAACACGTGCTCAAAACGGTGAAGGAAAACATCGTGAGGAAACCAGTTAGTGTTCTTATAAGCGGCGATGGGCTCGCAACCTGTCACGTATGGAATGCTCACTACTGCAAAATGTGGGCATGTGCCAAATATAATGTTTGGACGTGCCTCATACCCCCACTAGACATCTTCAAAGGATCTAAGCGTTTAGAAAACTGAGAGAATGTCTACCGTACTTGGGGATTACAGTCGTGATCCTATTTTTTTATTTAATTGCATTGTATGAATCTTGCAACTCAATTTTAAAGCAGTTACGCTCAACCGATTGAGTTGAAAGTTTGCATACTTATGTAACTTCGGTGACATTGCAATATATCTTTTTACCTAGTAATCCGATTTCGATGATTTTTTTCTATTGTGTAGAGAATAATCGCAAGTTGGTCCCATTTAAATTATAATATTAATGCGGGACTAATAATTCCTTGAATACTAACTACTGCAAAATGTGGGCATGTGCTAAACATAATGTTTGGACGTACCTTGACTAACCCCTTTATACATCTTCAAGGATCTGAGCGCAAGACATGGCGAAACTATAAGGGTTTCTTGTAGACTACGAAATCCTAAATAGGCGAAGAAAATTATGATGTATGTAGCATTTTTATATAATTAATTAATAATGTGTTTACGTTTGGCTACGCCTCGTCTGACGGTACTTAGATAGAGTCCAGATTAACCATACTCGGGGTGAGTCTAGATCTTTTGAAGATACCCGTGTTGTAAACCGTAGGAATTTCCCCTATTTTATGTTCCTGAATTACTGTACTACTGTCTCTAGTAAATAACCAAATGCAGTAATCTATCTCTCTATCTATCTATACATAAAAATCAATGCCACTTTTCGTTGTAATTTTATAACTCAAGAACGGGCTCACCTATCCAAACCAAATTTTTCGACTTTGTTCGGACTATTTAGTAGATGGTTTATGTGAAGCACAAAATCTAAAATTAATAGTGAGAAGGTGGGTGAAGTAACTTCTTATAAATTCCTTGGTACTCTCGATAATCATTTAAATTGGAAGGGCCACGTGAACCAGGTGTGTCAGTGACTAAGCAGATTTGGAAGGTTCGCCAGACCGTTTCTTTTGACGCCGTTATAGCTGTTTACCATGGTCATGTGTCCTCGGTCCTGGGGTACGGGCTTTTACTGTGGGGTAACTCAGTAGATGTCGAGAGAGTTTTCAAAATTCAAAAAAGATGTCTGAGACTAATAAACATGTCTTGGTTTTTTCATAGTTGTAAGCCTCTCTTCAAGAACTGTAGGATCTTGACTCTCACCTGCATGTATATTGTATATTAGGGAAATTTGTATGTTTGTAAAATCACATCCAACCTACTTTAAGCGATGTGATTACTCGGCAAAAAAGGCCTAAATTTTAAAATTTACTCTACAACCACCAGTGCCATAAAGATATTTATAAGAGAAATAGTTATAACATGTGCATCACAATCTACAATAAATTACCGGAAGAATTAAAAGAACTAAATGGAAATATATTTAGGAAAAAGTTAAGTGGTTGGCTAATTGAATAATGTTTTTACAGTGTGAAAGAAAATTGATTTGGAAAATTGAATTGTAACCTAATGACTAATACTTCATTCTAATTATATGACTCACAAAACATTTTGCACGCCTGCGTGCAGGCTAAACACAATCTACCATAATAGTTTTAAGATCTGACATGTAAAATAATAATGTATTCTTGCACATAAATTATTTGATTTGATTTGAAATCGGTAGAGCGGTTCTTCATTTATCACATTTTTTGTAACAAATGAATTCAATAAATGGCGGATCATTTTGTAAATTTTATAGGATATAAGATACTTTTTAACTGGAACGGGAACGGTTAACCAAACTCCTCCGAAACGGCTAGACCGATTTTTATGATTTTTATTGTTTAATTCTTGTAGGTATGAGAATAGGTCGTAGGGTATTTTTTATACCCCTAAGGGTACCATAAACTTCGGTAAAAATCGAAAGTGATTTTTTATGTGGGATTATTGATATCTTCTCTTGGGACAGCAAGTTTAATCACTACATAGTATAAAGCAAAGACGCTTTCCGCTTCCCGCGTCTGTATGTATGTATGTATGTTTGCTTATATCTTTAAAACTACACAACGGATTTTGATGCGGTTTTTTTTAATAGATAGAGTGATTCAGGAGGACGGTTTATATGTATAATAACATGCTACCCGTGCGAAGCCGGGGCGGGTCGCTAGTTATATTTATTTGCCTACAAGTTCCGTCGAAAAATGTGTAAATTTTTTAGCAATTTTAACATGAATTTAGTCTTACCCACACAATTCAATTAAGCCTAATTTCGTGTGGCATTTATTAACTTTTAACGGTCGCTTAGAACTTTCGCAGTCCGGACCTGAAAGTTCTATTCACATAATTCAATTTTAGACAATTTTTATCCAATACATATCTGTATTATGCCGGGGTCCCACGGCCCGCGTTTTCACGCGCCAGACCGCGCCAAGGCGGACGGACGCGCCGTGGGAACGATGCATCCGTGGTGGCCCGTGCTCGGAACGCTTTGTACGCGACGCGCCGGACGCACACAGGCGGAGCGTCATCCGGCGCGGCCCGTCGTTTTACGTGCCGTGGGACCCCGGCTTTATGATGACAGGTGTCATGATGTGTACAGTATGTGATGATGATTATGTAGCAGATAGAAGAAAAAAAAATCGTCCAGTATTTTTTTTTTCATAAACGGGACCCTATTACCTTGACTCCGCTGTCCGTTTGTCTATCACAAGACTGTATCTCATGAATCGTGATAGCTAGACAGTTAAAATTTTCATAAATGATGTATTTCTGTTGCCGCTAAAACAACAAATACTATAAGAATAAAATGAATATTTAAGTGGGGGTAATACAACAAACGTGATTTTTTTGCCGTTTTTTATAGATAATGGTACGGAGTCTTTCGTGCGCGAGTCCAACTCGCACTTGGCACGTTTTTTATTAAATCCAGTATAAATAAAAATACAAAACAGGTAATATTTTAAAGGAAAACATCGTGCGGAAACCATTTAGTATTTTTATAAGCGGCGATGGGCTTTCTACCTGTCACGTATGGAAAGCTTATTATCTACTAATAATACATTTTAGTAAAAAAAACTACTGATGCATGGCTGGGATTCGAAACCACGATCTACAGATCGAAAGTCGAGGTAATTAAATAAATCTATAGGTACTAATATTATAGAGATCAGATTATTATTTTGTGAGTTTGAATGTAGAAAGTTATCTTCGAAACTATTGATCCGATTTTGAAAATACTTTCAATAACAAGAAGCTGCATTATTTTGGAGTGTGTATATATTTCTTGTTATGATAAAAAGTAGTTTTCATGGGGGAAACTCGAGACGCAACTAGTTGTTAATCAATTTATTGCTCCTTTACGCTAAACACTTAAATTGTTTTTATTTAAACTTAATAGAAGAATTGTAATAGTAATGATTTACTCAAAATTATAATAAATATTTATTTATATATAAATTTGGAGTATTAGTTTTGTTGGAGAATATTGCTAAATAAAAAGATTAAAACGTATTAAAAACTAAAAATTACTTATTATATTCTAACACTTGTTTATAATATTTAGACGTTTTTTTATTTATTAGAATTAAAACTGTTTATTAAATTAGTTTTCAACAAGATTATAAATAGCATTAAATCTTTTTTCTTACTTGTTAAACTCTGATACATACCTTCTTGCAAGAAATAAAAGGTTTTTATTTTATTTATTAATAAATTAGTTTTGAAGTGTCTATAAGAAAAAGTTTTTAGTAGGTTTTTTTTTGAGTATTGATCAAGTCATTTATTTAATATTGTAAGTTACTAAATTAAATTATGTTTTTCTTTATATTTTTAAAAGTTTTTATTTAACTTGCAATGTATGATTCTAAACATTATTACAACAACGGGAAATTACTCACGTAAATTGACAATTTATCATTTACGTGAGTAATTTCCCGTTGTTGTAATAATGTGTAGTACAACTCACGAAAGTTTTGAAAGTGAAATATGATTCTAAAGTTTTTTATATAATATATATATTTTTTTAATATTGACCAAATTATTTATTTAATTTTGTAAATTACTAAATTAAATTAATTCCACATACCTGTATAACTCGGTAACTCGCAGGGTAAACGCACTCGTATCCGGTAGTTACTCCGGCGTGACACCGACCGCACTGTGCCGCGTGCTTTCCGCCCGCCCTTATATAACCAAGCGCCGCCCTGTTATGGGCGGGCGGGAGAACTTGATAACGTCCAACAATTTAAAGTTCAACTTATAAAAATATCATCGTTATGAACATACTCGAAGTTCTACTCATGTCTTAAATACTTTTATCTTCTATGTTATATTTATATTTAGAAGTACTTATATTTATAGATCACGACTGTAATGCCCAAGTACAGTAGACATACTCTCAGATCTCAAAGCGTTTAGATCCTTGACGATGTCTAAAAGAGGTAGTCAGAGACACGTCCATAAATATTTTGGCGCGATTCCTACATTTTGCATTAATTATCATTATGACAGGTTGCAAGCCCGTCGCTAACAAGAACACTAACTGGCTTCCTCACGATGTTTTCCTTCACCGTTCTAAGGACGTGCAACATTTTCGAACAGAAAAATCCATTGATGCACGGCCGGGATCTAAGCCCACGACCTAATCCTATTTCTATATTTATCATAAAAGATATGCATTAACAGGTATAGTCCGGCTTCATATAGCAGTACTGAGCGATACTTTATAGTTGCCCATCTCGTGGTGTTGGATGACCATTGCGCCAATTGCGGAGGAGCGATCGTATTGAAATGTCAAGGCATTGTTATATAAATAGTCTCACTATCTTATATCCAAGCTTGGTAAAAATCCTTTTATACTCGTAATCTATACATCTATCTATCTATACATATAATAAAACTGTAGAAGAGTTCAATTCTGTACATTGAATAAAAACTAAAAAAAAATACTCCTAGGGGCCTTTATAAAAGTAACACAAACAAAAAAAAACATTTTGAAATTTAGTCCTCGGCAACTTATAGTCTATAATTTATTTTGAATATTGGAATACCAGATGTGAAACTATCTGTCCCCCAGCGAAGCGGGCACATGTCAGCTAGTATCACTATCACTACATAGTATAAAGCAAAGTCGCTTTCCGCTTCCCGCGTCTGTATGTCTGTATGTATGTTTGCTTATATCTTTAAAACTACACAACGGATTTTGATGCGGTTTTTTTTAATAGATAGAGTGATTCAGGAGGAAGGTTTATATGTATTAAACCCGTGCGAAGCCGGGGCGGGTCGCTAGTAAATAATAAAATAACTAATAACTACTGCAAAATGTGGGCATGTGCCAAATATAATGTTTAGACGTGCGTCTGGAGATCTAAAATGATGTCTACCATACTTGGAGTCGTGATCATTTTTTTTTAATCTAAATACATACATATATGTATATTCGTGGACATTAACTCAGAGCGCCATCTAGCCAACTAAACAAAGCTTGCTATGGGATCTCGATAACTGATATACTTAAATAGGTTTTTTTTGTAAATTTATACATTCAATAACCAGACACAGAACATCTATGTTCATAACACAAATATTTGTTCTTGGAACGCACATACTACAGCGCAGAAGGCAGAGTTAGCTACTAACAGCTGTGAGGCCTAAAAATAATTGCCTTAAAGATGTCCAAAGAGGTTTGGGCACACAAAAGTGGATAATTGGGCATGTGCCCAATTGGACACTTTTGCAAGCCCAACGCCGCTTATAATAACACTAAGGGTAGATTTAGACTAGGCCGTGTCCTGGGCTTGCCGAGCCTGGCCGGGTCGGAGCCTTTAGTTAGTAGACGGTCCCGGACGGGACACGGATCAGGTACTGTTTAATAAAAACTGCTTCATTTAAAATGTGTGTAACGTTTCATCCGTGCCCCGTCCGAGCCACGTACACGGCACGCCCCGGACACGGCCCGGTCTAATATAAATCTATCCTAATGAATGAATTCCACACGATGTTTTTATTGTTAGTGATCTTTAATATGAATAGTGTACTCTAATAATACTACAATCTAGCCACATGGCAGGCTAATGAGATTTGAACAATGAAATGACATGACAATGACAATTAAATGCATTATGATTTTATATTATAACTAGCTGACCCGTGCCCGCTTCGCTGTGCGTAAGACATTTCTAATACCATCGTTGACTTTTTTGTAGACGTTTTTAAGGTGTACAATACTGTAGTACATTATTTTGATATATCTCGTGGGGTTCAGCCAGCATTTGCAATGTAAGCGCAAAAAAATGTGTTTATTTACGACATCACATTAGAAACCTCTAAAATTATCAGTGTTTCTCTACTATATTATGCATGTATTATACATATAAACCTTCCTCTTGAATCATATTTTGAATCTATTTATTAAAAAAAACCGCATCAAAATCCGTTGTGTAGTTTTAAAGATATAAGCAAACATACATACATACATATTACATACAGACGCGGGAAGCGGAAAGCGACTTTGCTTTATACTATGTAGTGAAGAGATTTTTTTATTTCCAGTCACTTTGTGGCGATATCTGTAAAAGTGTAAAAGTTTGACCAATGGAAAAGTCAAAGAATGATATTAGTATTTTTAGTTTTATGAAGGAAATATTAGTCTTACATACATACAATTTCAACGAGACCAACTTTGGACTAATCTCTGCACAATAGAAAAAAAACATCAAAACCGGATCACTAGGTAAAAGGACAAAAAAAAACCGGCCAAGTGCGAGTCGGACTCGCACACGAAGGTTTCCTTACCATTATCTATAAAAAACGGCAAAAATACATGTTTGTTGTATGGGAGCCCCACTTAAATATTTATTTTATTCTGTTTTTAGTATTAGTTGTTATAGAAGCAACAGAAATACATCATATGTGAAAATTTCAACTGTCTAGCTATCACGGTTCACGAGATACAACCTTGTGACAGACAGACGGACAGACGGACAGCAAAGTTTTAGTAATAGGGTCCCGTTTTTACCCTTTGGGTACGGAACCCTAAAAACATTATACATGTCGTATTGAGAACCTCCTCATTTTTGTCGGATAAAAACAAAATAATATGGTCAATAAGGTTAAAATAATCGCCTGATCATCATATATCTATCTCAAAAAAGTAATTGACATTCGTGACGTCACTTTCGTTATGTCGTTTCGGATGTCACGTTATGACAAACAACTTGTTATTGCCGTAAATAAATATAATTGACGTTTGCCACAACTCTATTATAATAGATAGGGGACTGATAATATAGTGGGTCATATTGTAAATATATTAAAACCCTAAGAGCGTTGTTGGCCAAGTGGGAGGTACCTCGAAGGTCCTGGGTTCAAATACCAGCCGGGCAAAAAGATTTTTCTGTTCGAAAAAAAACTAAAAAACACGCGCTCATAACGGTGAAGTATGTACAACATCGTGAGGAAACCAGTTAGAATTCTTATAAGCGGCGATGGGCTTGCAAACTGTCAATATGGAATGTTAACTACAGCAAAATGCGGGTATCGTATCAAATTTAAGGTTTAGACGTGCCTTTGACTAACCTCTTTAGATATCTTCAAAGATCTGAGCGCTTGAAGATGTGTGAGTATGTCTACCGTACTTGGGGATTAGTTGTGATTCTATTTTATTTTCTACCTAAAAATATATGAAAGTATTTTTCCCTGATTAGACCGAAAGCCCTCATTAAAAAAAAAACAAAATCTTTGTTTGGTTAGTATATTCTTTTTGGTGTGTAGGGGTGCATTAAGAAAGGAATTTCAGAAACTCAACCCCTATAGAGGGTGCTTTGGGTAGAAGTATATTAGAAGTATATTTATCAACTACACTAAAAATAGAAATAGGATCACGACTGTAAAAGCTGAAGCTCTTCAGTTATTTTTTTATTGTTGTACGTACTTGAGTAGTACTTTTAATTATTATTCTTGTTTATTAACCTTGTTCGATTGGCACCACACTGGAGCTCTACATAGCAATAAGGAAAGGATCATTGAAAAAAAGGTAGACCCCAAGCCGTGTTTGTTGCCTGATTCTTCTAGGCTTGGTCGCGTGAAATCGGCGTAACTTAACCTAGTTTCTAAGACGTTTCAAAGTGATCCTTGTGATTTTATTGAAATAAATGATTTTTGTATTTGAATTTGTATCCCCAAGTACCGTAGACATCTCAGATGTTCAGACGCTCAGTTCCTTGAAGATGTCTTTAGGGGTTAGTCAGAGGCACGTCCGAACATTTGGCACATACCTTTATTTTGCAGCAACTACACTAGAGTCTAGTGATTATAGACTAGAGTGAATTGAGAGTGGTCTAGTCACAAAAACCTTTTATAGTACAAAACTTAATTCTGCTTGTTCATCATAACATATTTTTACCACTTTTCTCACACGTCTTATCCCACGTCAAAGGGTCAAAGAAACTATTTCACCTTTACATAACCGGATTTACTTCATATAAAACCCACACCACTAAGATCAGAGGCCGTACCACAAGCTCAAAAGTAATATTTCTTAAGAGCCTGTGGACTGAGCATGAACCACTATCGTATCGACAACGTATCGTCCAAATAAATGCCAAAACTGACACTTTTAAGGGTTTCGTAGTCTACAAGAAACCCTATGTATATAATCTGGATATGGAAGAGCAAGGTCTTCTAACACAAGTATTTATTATTAAAAAAAGGCCCCAACCAAGTGATAGATTTATGTAATTTTGGGTACAGAATTAAACAATTTGGATTTCTTTTTAAGAAGAGTATATAAGTTTTTGATGAATGAAGAATCGTTTTTTCTCAATAACCGCAAAACATACAGTTTGGTTTTTTACGACAAAGATAACATAAGGATCTAATCTAGATAAATTGCAGACAGAAACACGATTGGTGAAAGTTTTCTTGATAGATTTTTAATCCAAAGTTGGCTCTTTCAAAACACTAGTTTCGTTTTTAATTAAATATATAATTCATTAGATAATCATACTAGCTACCTAAATTAAAGACAATTTTTTTTAATTTGATGGTTTTCCATATAATGTAGTTTTATCACTTTTTCCGTCTTATCCGGGTAGACCGGGTCACCTTAATATTGAATATTAAAACAATACTACTCACGGTGCGAATGTTACAACGCTATGCGAGTGCATATTGGTTTGTCACCGCACCGCGAGTAATATTGTTTTGATATTACTTTAGGAGCTTGTGGTATGGCTCCTGTACGCATTGTAAAATAAACTTTGTATCGCTGGATTGAGCTGAAAATTTGTAACATACCTACACCTATAATTCTGGTGACAACATAGTGACAGAGAGCTGATCTGATGATGGAGTCAGGAGCTTGAACAGCTCCTGACTCCATCATTCGGACACGAACACTCACAACGGAACTCCTTAGTAAATAGTTGGATTGAGTAAAAACTTTGCATATTTGTCAAGTTCCCATGACAATGTGACAAGTGCTCGATGGTTTGAACGGTTTTACAAAAGCTTGTCAATAAAAAAATATTTTTCAACAGAAAGCTTATTCCTTTTTTATTAGATTTTAATTTTGATTATTAACATCAAACCAAAGAGATAAAATATCTTTCCCCAAAATTTACCCAACAATAAAATCAAACTTCCTTCCTTATACCGTAATGACGTACTGAAAAACAAGTCATACATACTTATTATAATAAAGTTATTTTTATATTTCCTGTCACGTATGATTATGATGGAAAATATATCTAAATATATACCTTTGTTTTATTTCATTTTTCCTGAAACAATTTCAATTATTATCCGAAAGTTTGTTAGGATGTTTGTATGTTTGTGTCTTAATCACGCCTAAACTGCCAAACGGAACTGTATAAAACGATTGCTTATATCCTGGAATAGGATATAGAAGACTTCCAGATCTTCAGGATTTTCCAGGTTTCACGAACGAAGCCGCGGGCGGAAGCTAATACTAGTAATATTTTTTTATTTTATCTACAAAATCCACCAATCAAATGAAACATTACACAGAATAACAATGCTACGGCGTAGCAGTTCTACGGCGTAGCGTGGGCTACGGCCTACGCTCTTTTTAGTATCATAGGATAAGATACTTATTCTGACGCTCTAAGCTTTTTATATGAACTTATGACACGGAACAGTAAACAAATATCATCTACACTACTTTTATATAGCGGTATTTTTTAGGGTTCCGTACCCAAAGGGTAAAAACGGGACCCTATTACTAAGACTTCGCTGTCCGTCTGTCTGTCACAGGGCTGTATCTCATGAACCGTGATAGCTAAACAGTTGAAATTTTCACAAATGATGTATATCTGTTGCTACTATAAAAAAAAATACTAAAAACAGAATAAAATAAATATATAAGGGTGGCTCCCAGACAACAAACGTGATTTTTTTGCTCTTTTGATAATAGTGCGCGAGTCCGACTCACACTTGGCCAGTTTTTTTTCTAGTTTGTAATTGATAAACTAAAAACTACTGGACCAATTTTTTTTTTTCATTTATCAAAAGCTACACTATCAGCGAGTATATTTTATTTTCAAAAAAATTAGAGATCCTTACAAAAATTGCACCAATGTAACTTAAGGTATCAAAAATTTGCTTATACACCAGTATGAAGCCTGCAATTTTTTTGAGTTTTAAAATCATTTATTAGTTTCGCTCAGATTTGCATGCACTCAATTCATTTAAAAGATATCTAAAAGGGTAGACGTCCAAACATTACATTTAGTACATGTCCGGGTCTGAGAGTGCCTACCATGGTATTGCAAACTGGTTTCATAACCATCAATTAATAATTAAATATCACTAAATAGTATAAAGCAAAGTCGCTTTCCGCTTCCCGCGTATGTATGTATGTTTTCTTATATCTTTAAAACTACACCACGGATTTTGATGCGGTTTTTTTTAATAGATAGAGTGATTTAGGAGGAAGATTTATATGTATAATAACATGCTACCCGTGCGAAGCCGGGGCGGGTCGCTAGTTAGTGGATATTTCAAAAGTCACTGTTGCCACACAATATGCTGACACGGCTATATACTCGTATCACAATCTTAAATCTCACAACAAATATCAAACCCGTGATATTTCGCTTAAAAGGTCACTGATATTTCCTAGAATTTACGAGAAACCTGTTAAGGTGATAAGTGAAATGTTTGACGTTTTGTATGGGCTGAGTCTACCCAGATAAGACGGAAAAAGTGATAAAACTGCATTATCTTGATAACCATCAAATTAAAAAAAAAAGTTGTCGTTAACTTAGAGTAGCTATGATTATTTATCGAATTATATAAAAATGAACTATTTAGCTATTTATAGTTTTGATTAAAAACGAAACTAGTGTTTTAGAGCCAAATTTGGAAAATAAATCTATCGAGAAAAAATCTATGTTTCACCAATCGTGTTTCTGTCTTTAATTTTTCTAGATTAAATCCTTAAGTTATCTTTGTCATAAAAATCAAAACTGTTTTGCGGTTATTGAGAAAAAACGATTCTGCATTCATCAAAAACATTTATTACTCGTCTTAAGAGGTGTGACGTCACTGAAATAATTTCATAGAAATTCTTGGTGGTCTTCAATCTCAAGTAGAACTTGATATCTCTTAGAAAAGGTCATGAAAATTGAACATAAAATTGATTGATGATGAATATTCGACTGGCTTCACAGCTCAGTTGGTACCCGCCTTCTGCGCTGTAGGTTGTAGGTTCGATCTCCACCCTGGACAAAAAATAATTTATGAACAATAATAGATGTTTGTTCTGTATTTGGGTGTTATATTGTATCTTGTGTACGTATTTACAATAAATCATTTGTAACATCAGTTTGGGGCTAGATGGCGCTGTGCGATAATCATCATCATCATCATCTTCCACATGTACTTACTACCATACTTCTTCAATTTCCACCGTCATCACATCACTCACTCCTTTCATACCCATATCATCTTTCACACATAACTATAGATTTTAACACGAGTGTTTATCAGTCTGCCGCGTCGGGAAAATAAATTAAAGATATTTCCGTGATAAACACCAGTGTTAAAATCTATAGTTATGTCTATTAATCATGATAGTTTGAAAAATAAAATCTTTCACACAGTCCATCCATCTTTTCTTTGTCCTACCTTTACGTCTACATCCATGAACATACATGCGATAATGCCCACCGATATTTATTTATTTATTGTGCCGAGACCGTTTTATGGAAATATCGTGTCACATCGAGTGGTAGATAAGGTTACAGGAATTGTTTCATGCCGCTGTATGTCGCTGCTGAAACTGCGGTGGTTATTGGCTAACTATGTTATTATCGCGCAATAAAAATGTGATATTATCAGATGATATCGCTTTGTGGCACAGATAAGTGTGGGCTCAGCTCAGTTGGTATCTATCTTCTGCGCTGTAGGTTAAGGGTTCGATCCCCACCTAGGACAAACATTTGTGATGAGCATAGATGTTTGTTCTGTGTCAGGGAATTTGTTTCTTATGCTACTGCTCCACCTGCGTCTTAAGAGGCTGCCAGTCGCTGATTGCTCTTTTTCGAAACGAAAAAAGAAATACTTCTGAACAAGCCACATCTCCTATTTTTATAAGTATATTACTTCAGGTTCCTACCTAGATTTCTATTAAGCTGAAAACATAATAGCAGAAACTTTTCACGATCAAAATATTATTTCAAAATGATACGTTTTAGAATTTATGATCGAAATATTTTATATACCTACTATTAAAATCAACTTGTGATTTATTGTTAAAGATAGGTAATATCATCGACTACACAGCCCAAAAAGACACCGCATGCAAGGCGAACATTGACATCCAAAAGATCAGTCTTATACGGCCGATAAAAAATACCGCGCGTCAAACCTGCAGTAGTACCGACCACTTCCTTGACCCGTGCACATCTCGTCTGTTTATGCTAAAAAACCATTACCACAAGCTCAAGTTACACTGGTTATTTTCCTTGTCGAAAGTCAATAGTGTTGTATCACTACTCAATAATTGATGATCGATAAACCTACATAGTAGTAACAACAACAGTTGGACCTAACTAGTAAAACTACTTATTGCCAACTAGCTTCCGTCCGCGGCTTCGCTCGCGTTGTACCTACATGGATATGAAGTAACCTATTTGCTATTCGCATTTATCATATTATCGCTTTAGAATTAGTTCGCGTTCGCGTTCGCGTTTTTAGGTTTTCCCGGCAATTATTCGATTTTTTTTCACCTTTTAAACCTTCATAGACCTCCACGAATATTTAAAGACCAAGATAAAATAAATCCGTTCAGCCGTTCTCGAGTTTTAGCGAGACTAACGAACAACAATTGATATTTATACATTCAACATTTTAAACACGTGTTTAAAATGGTGAAGGAAAACATCGCATCGTGAGGAAACCAGTACCTAGTAAGTATTTTTATAAGCGGCGATGGGCTTGCAACCTGTCACGTATGGACTGCTAACTACTGCAAAATGTGGGTATGTGCCAAATATAATATTTGGACGTGCCTCTGACTGCTATCGACAACTCATGTCAACACTTCCCATCCCTAGTGAATCACGTCATTTTGAAATTAGAATGCTTTTTCCGGCTCCCCCCGTACCTCATACCTCACTGACTTGACAGAGTTGTTTGTTTGAAGAAATGAAGCCATTAGGCGTCTATTAGGCTATGTAGTCGATGGGTAATATGTAGATCTAGATTTCTATTAGGATAGATTTTTGATAAGTAATTATACATAATTTATATCATTAATTTATTCGAAAAGCTAAGGCGGACCACGCGCGGACGTGTGTTTGTCATCATTGCAGCGGTCGGTAGGATTATTTATCGAAGTGATTAAAGATGGGTAAATCTTTATTCACATATACTATACATTATAAAATAGGAGATGTGGCTTGTTCACAAGTATTTCTTTTTTCGTTTCGAACAAAAATAATCGTCGACTGGCAGCGTCTTAACGCGCTAATTAGTTCGTTTATTTAAGCATTACGTAGATGTGCGTTAACTTCAAATGGCTCGAGTTACTGTTTTTTGGTCACATCAAAAGGTTTTTTACTCGTAGTTCATGAGATACAGCCTGGTGATAGACAGACAGACAGACGGACAGTGAAGTCTTAGTAATAGAGTCCCGTTTTTACCCTTTGGGTACGGACCCTAAAAAAGAAATACGATATAACGACTGTAATCCCCATGTACGCTAGACATCCTTTCAGCTCTTTAAATATGCGTAAAGGGGGTAGTCACGCACATCTAAACATTACATTTGGCACATGGCCACATTTTGCAGTAGTTGGTATTCCATACGTGACAGTTTCTCAATTAAAAATTTTTCGAACAGAAAAATCCATTGATGATCACGGAACTCATATCATTAGATCTACTTCGAAGTCATGGTTTTTAGATTAAAAGTCGATAATATTTTTAGGGTTCCGTACCCAATGGGTAAAAACGGGACCCTATTACTAAGACTTCGCTGTCCGTCTGTCCGTCTGTCTGTCACAGGGCTGTATCTCATGAACCGTGATAGCTAGAGAGTTGAAATTTTCACAGATTATGTATTTCTATCACAACAAATACTAAAAACAAAATAAAATAAATATTTAAGTGGGGCTCCCATACAATAAACGTGATTTTTTTGCCGTATTTTATAGATAATGGTACGGAACCCTTCGTGCGCGAGTCCGACTCGCACTTGGCTTATTTTATTTTATTTTTGTTTCATATGAAATAATAAAAGTAGGTATCTCCACATTTAACAGCACAAAGCTCGATGTTACAGACCTTTCAGAAAGTAAGTCGGAACTATTTTCTAATCACGCGTACAAATAGTCCCATAGGATGGGCCTAGTTTCTCGAAAACCGTGGCCGCTACAATGGCCTTAAGTTAAATATTGGTTATAGACTTTTCACAAAACGGCTTGTAAAAAAAAGAAATAGTCTCTCGACTGTTATCCCCAAGTACGGTAGACATCCTCTCAGATCTCCAGACGCTTCGATCCTTTGAAGATGCCTAGTGAGGGTAGTCAGAGGCACGTCCAAACATTATATTTGGCACATGCCCACATTTTGCAGTAGTTAGCATTCCATACAAGGTTGCAAGCCCATCGCCGCTTATAAGAATACTAACTGGTTTCCTCACGATATTTTCCTTCACCGTTTTGAGCACGTGTTTGATGTGCATATAAATTTTGCCTTGTATTGTACGAGTAGGTATAACAGAAAAATAATGAACAATGAATGAATTTTTTATCTTACGCCCATGTGACGGTAGCGAAACGGCCAAGCAACATATTTTGGTTAGGACGAGTAATAAATGTTTTTGATGAATGCAGAATTGTATTTTCTCAATAACCGTAAAACATACAGCTTTGTTTTTTATGACATAGATAACTTAAGGATATAATCTAGATAAATTACAGACAGAATCACGATTGGTGAAAATTTTCTCGATAGATTTATTTTCTAAAGTTGGCTCTTCAAAAACACTAGTTTCGTTTTTAATCAAAACAGTTCATTTTTGTATAATTCGTTAGATAATCAAACTAGCTAAGTAAATTACAGACAGTTTCTTTTTAAATTTGATGGTTTTCAAGATAATACAGTTTTATCAATTTTTCCGTCTTATCAGGGTAGTCTCAGCACATACAAAATGTCAAAAATTTCACTTATCACCTTAAGGTGTAGAGTTTGTGAAGTTAGGGCATGTAAAGTTAGAAGCTTGGTTATCTATTACAAGTAGGTCCGATAACTTTTTGCCAGTGCTGGCCATCTGGTTTCGTCTTAGCAAAGTTTTGCATGAAAATGTTTTTGGTGAGATACATATTACACCTAGATACAAAACAATATTACACCTAGATACAAAACAAATATCTACGAGTATGTTTATCTGAATTTAAAATCTCTAATTAAATATCTCACTAGTGAAAACCTCGATTTCAATCATGTGAAGCTAATTTTTAAACAGACTTCAATACTTATTTATTAAATAAATACATAAAATCTAAAAAAAATCACGACTGTAACCCAAGTAGGGTTCCGTTCGATAAACATCCTCTTTAATCTCCAGGCGCTCAGATCTTTGAAGATGTTTATAGAGGTTAGTCAGAGGCACGTCCAATTGCAATCCTGAGGCAAACCAACATTTGGAACATGGCCACATTTTGGAGTAGTTAGAATTCCACATGTGACAGGTTGCAAGCCCGTGCCTGCGTACAGCCGTGATAAGACGGCCGTCGCTTCTTAGAGAATCCACAGCAGGACCCATGTAAGGAATTAAATCTCTAATAAATTTCCCTAACTAATTCGGACAATGGTAATCCCGGAATAACATGAAACTGCATGGGGTTGGATTTTGGGGGTTGTTTCATTTGTGGGTAAGCTTTTTAATAGGTATCTTGTGGCCTTTTATAACGATGACAATCGTAAAAACTTTGTTGGCCGAGTGGGAGGTACCTCGACTTGCAATCTAAAGGTTCGAATCCCTGATGACTGACTGATTGGCTGACTGACTGATCTATCAACATACAGCCTAAACCACTGGTCCTAGGAACTTGAGATTTAGAAGCTGTATAATTTTTGGGTGCACTAAAAAAGGAATTCCTAAAACTCAACCCTTAGACGAGTAATAAATGTTTTTGATGAATGCAGAATCGTTTTTTCTCAATAACCGCAAAACATACAGTTTTGATTTTTATTACAAAGATAACTTAAGGATATAATCTAGATAAATTACAGACAGAAACACGATTGGTGAATCTTTTCTCGATAGATTTATTTTCCAAAGTTGGCTCTTCAAAAACACTAGTTTCGTTTTTAATCAAAACTATGAATAGCTAAACAGGTCATTTTTGTATAACTCGTTAGATAATCAAACTAGCTAAGTAAATTACTGATAGTTTCTTTTTAAATTCGATGGTTTTCAAGTTAATGCAGTTTTATCACTTTTTCCGTCTTATCCGGGTAGACTCAGCCCATACAAAACGTCAAAAATGTCACTTAAGAGAATGCAGGGGGGTAGAAGTCTGTTAGAAAATAACTTCACTTGAACTAGTTAAAACATATAATATATGAAATAAGTTTCCAATGTTACCTCTTGTACCGTTATTGGTTTCGTTGAAGTGCCTTCGCTTATTTTAATGGATTTATATTGTACTAGCTGCTCCCCCCGGCTTCGCACGGGTGGTACCAGGATAAAAAGAAGCCTATCTGTTATTCTGATGTATAAGCTATATTACTGTAAAGTTTTTGCACGAAAGAGTAACAAACACACATAAACACTCACATACTTTCGCATTTATATTATAAGTAGGACTAGCTTTTATCCGCGACTTCGTTCGCGTAGATTCAGCAAATTGACGACTCTATCGTAAAACATTGAAATTCCGAAATTCTGAAAATCCTGGATTTTTCTGTTCGAAAATTTATATGATCTAAAACACGTGCTTACAACGGTGAAGGAAAACATCGTGAGGAAACCAGTTAGTGTTCTTATAAGCGGCGATGGGCTTGCAACCTGTCACGTATGGAATGCTAACTACTGCAAAATGTGGGCATGTGCCAAATATAATGTTTGGACGTGCCTCTGACTACTCCCACTAGACATCTTCAAAGGATCTAAGCGTCTGAAGATCTGAAAGGATGTCTACCGTACCGTTATTCTATTTATATTTCTTTTTCCGTTTTCTTATTTTGACGGACTTTACACACAGCGCCATCTAGCACCAAACTAAACAAAGCTTGTACTATGGGAACTAGGTATCTGATAGAATACTTATATACTTTTTTTTTGTAAATACATACTTATTATACATATTAACACTTAAACACAGAACAAACATCTATGTTTATCACACAAATATTTGCCCTGGGTGAGGATCGAACCAACAACCTACAGCGCAGAAGGCAGAGTTACTACCAACTGAGTAGTGAGTCCAGTCCAGTTATATGGTGCAATCAATGAAGAAGATTCTCTAGATGAATCGAAACATTGTCGGCGTCGCATATATGGAAACTATACCTTCACACAACTCTCATGACGTCAGAGACCGCGTTGCCGTCGGGTATATTTTCAAAACCAGTAAACTAAAATCATTTCAATAAAGCGTACCTTTATCTAACATTTGTGGCGTCACTGTCGCGTGTTGATATCGGGTATACATTCAGATTTAGTATACTAACCTAACCTAACCTATAAAATACACGCCCCTTTATCTGATACCTACCCCAAACGGATGTTGCGGTCGGGTATATTTTGAAATCCTTAACACTAAGAACTATGAACAGGAGTTTTAAGTTGCAAGGTCTCAGAGGAACGTAAAGAACGAAGACTAGAAAGATGGAGAAATTCAAAGCGCTCCTTGAGATAGGGAGGAGAGGAAAAATATGAACCGTCATATTTTTCCTCTCCTCCCTATCTCAAGGAGCGCTTTGAATTTCTCCATCTTTCTAGTCTTCGTTCTTTACGTTCCTCTGAGACCTTGCAACTTAAAACTCCTGTTCATAGTTCTACCTTCTATGAAAACTCCTTCACTGTACAGTCTGTGGAATGCTCTCCCTCTTGATGTCAGAGCCGCTAAATCTATTGACATTTTCAATTTACTCAGTCACTTTTTAAATACCTCTGAGTAGTATAGATTAGGTATTTTAATTTTATTTTAATTTTATTTGTTTTTAAAGTTATTTTTAGGTTTATTTTGTATTAAATGTATGTAGGTACACGCTTTTGACTGCACCACCGTCGTATATCGTACACTTTATGTCCAGTCCATCCAAAGGTTGTCTGGAAGAGATCGCTCCCAGCGATAAGACCGCCCATTGTACTCCAATGTTGGTTTGTGTTGCTTTTTTTTTTTTTTTCATGTTATTGTTATGTGGTGTGCAATAAAGAGTTTTATATCTATCTATCTATCTATATTTTAAAATCCTCAAAAAGGCGGTACATATTTTTATGGTATACCCGAACTCAACACTATAGAGCGTTGAGTAAAGGTATAGATTCCATATAAGCGTCGGCGTCCTCATCGACAATTTATAATTTACGTGAGTAATTCCCGTTGTCAAAGTCACGAAAGTTTTAAAAGTGAAATATGATGCAATCCATTGAGTTATTGATATCTGTTGCTCTAGGTTTATAAAGGAGACCGAACTGTGTTTAAACAATATTGTGAACTAGAGTATGTTGGAGATTTGTCCCGTTGTAAAACAATAATGAGTCTCTCGAAGTGGTAACTTCAGCGAACACACAGAACTCTAGGATAAACCACAAATGCAAATAAAAGTTGATAAATAGATCGGAGAATCTGGCATAATGATCAAATTACCTTCCAATACAGCGTGGAGATAGATACAGATTTTTATAAGCGGCGATTGGCTTTCTATCTTTCACGTATGGAATGCTAAATACTGCATAATGTGGGCATGTGCCAGTAATGTAACTACCCCCTTTAGATATTTTCGATGATCTGAGCGAATGGAAATCTGAGAAAATGTCGACCACACTTGGGGATTACAGTCGTGATCCTATTTAAGACGCTGCCAGTCGACGATTATTTTTGTTCGAAACGAAAAAAGAAATACTTGTGAACAAGCCACATCTCCTATTTTATAATGTATAGTATATGTGAATAAAGATGTACCCATCTTTAATCACTTCGATAAATAATCCTACCGACCGCTGCAATGATGACAAACACACGTCCGCGCGTGGTCCGCCTTAGCTTTTCGAATAAATTAATGATATAAATTATGTATAATTACTTATCAAAAATCTATTCTAATAGAATTGTAGATCTACATATTACCTATCTTTAACAATAAATCACAAGTTGATTTTAATAGTAGGTATATAAAATATTTCGATCATAAATTCTAAAACGTATCATTTTGAAATAATATTTTTATCGTGAAAAGTTTCTGCTATTATGTTTTCAGCTTAATAGAAATGTAGGTAGGAACCTGAAGTAATATACTTATAAAAATAGGAGATGTGGCTTGTTCAGAAGTATTTCTTTTTTCGTTTCGAAAAAGAGCAATCAGCGACTGGTAGCCTCTTAATTGTTTTTTGCACTGATAATAGTGGTCGCTTTGGGGGTCTACTCTTGGAAACAATGAACTATATATCGAGAAAAACATAATAATATCGTTCCCGACTATATTTTGAACGATGGGACGACCGACATTACTTTTCACAATTATATTGATGACTATTTCTAAGAGTGCGGTGCGGAGTGCGGCAATATTTAAGTTTGATTAGGTTATTAGTTAAAAGGTAGATACATTAATTGACTGGTCTCACAGCTCAGTTGGTAGTAACTCTGCCTTCTGCGCTGTAGGTTGTTCGAACCCCACCCAGGGCAAACATTTATGTGATGAATTTGTTCTTATTTCTTGTGTTAATACTATGTACATCACTTTTTTTCTTAAAGAAAGCCATATTCTTATGAGTATACAATAAATGTTCATATATATTTATATTGTGAGATTACAGTGAGAATGTTAATTTCTTTAAATTTTTGTCTCAAGTAGTCCCGGGACATTTTATAAATGGCACGTACTGCCCGTTTTTGTAAAACAAAAATAACTTGAATGTTTGCTGCCTTCCCCCGTTTGATATGGGTACTCCCTGTCTGTGTGTCCCCCACACTATAAAACAATAAAGCAGTGTTCAAACGCACTGGACGCAGCATTCCCGCGGTAACGTTAGCAAAACAACCGCAAAGTTTGTTACCAACTGTTTTCTATACAACTTTCGCTTTACAGAAGACAGTGAGATACCTGTTTACATTTAGTCGGACATTCAAAGCCTTTTGTTCAGTTTGTACTTTCTGGAATGATGTTTTCTGCATTGTGCTCTTGCAACGCGGCTGAATAATCATTATGAGTGAGACTGGCTCTTTTTAAAAAGAAAAGCGTAAGAGAAAGCCCTCGCAACTTCGTTCGCGTGTAGTTATTTTCTACCTTCAACCCCCGCTGCATCCCTTAGGGGTGGAATTTCGGGATTTATTTTCTTAGTGCTACGAGCATCAAGTAATTTTTCTTTAATCCATCTCCATCCGAAGGTCGTAGAGATCGCTGATCAGCGATAAGACCGCCGATTGTTCAGCATATTTATTTTTGTTTTATGCATTTATATTTTTGTTTAGTTTGTCGTGTGCAATAAAGTAATTTCTATCTAAGAAAGGAATTTCCGAAATTCAACCCGCAAGGGGGTGCAACGGGGGTTGGTTTCCACTAGTTTAATTTTACTAGCTGCTCGCCCCGGCTTCGCATGGGTAACCTGGATAAAAAATCTACCGATTTTATGCAAACTTCACATAAACCATCTACTAAATAGTCCGAATAAAGCCTAAACATTTGGTTTGGATAGGTGAGCCCGTTCTTGACTTATAAAATTACAACGAAAAGTGGCATTGATTTTTATATATATAGATATGCGTGTAGTTTTTGTCCTCCTACGATCTTGAATCCTATCAAAAGACAGTAAAACAGCTAGTATAACATTTGGGTGTTATTTGTGGAATGAATGTTACTTCCTGAATCATTTGCTGACCGTACCCGTATTATGTGAAGGGCAATAACAACTCGACTGTTTGTGCAAGCGTTGTTTCACGTTCACAAGTGTTATTGTGGATGTTTTGTGCGCAACAAATAAGTAGAATAAATATTTTTATCCTATGTTCTCCTGGTAGAGAGCATGGTTTATAAATAGTGTACCGGCTTTGCTAGCTTTATACCTGGATAAAAAGCCTATTTGATATTCTAGGACATAGGCTATGCATATACCAAAAATAATAGGATCACGACTTTAATCCCTAAGTACGGTAGACATTCTCTCAGATCTCCAGACGCTTTGAAGATGTCTAGTGGGGGCACAGAGGCACGTCCAAACATTATATTTGGCACATGCCCACATTTTGCAGTAGTTAGCATTCCATGCGTGACTGGTTGCAAGCTCATTGTAAGAATACTAACTGGTTTCCTCACGATGTTTTCCTTCACCGTTTTGAGCACGTGTTTTTGATAAACTTTTAAATAAACGGTTTATATTTAAAAAATGATTGAAACGACGATTTTTAAACAACATAAAATAGAGTATTTATCTATCTCTTAGTTTATGCAAAGGTTTTGTAACAGGCGATAATTATTTATTAATTATTCATATTTAAATAGACTAAACGGGAAATATTTAGTACCTAGTGGTCAATCAAGTCTAGAGGTATCACAACTGTCACTAATCAAAACGGACTGTAGACAAATAATTGTACTATGTAAGTTTGTTTGCTCTGCTGAGTCATTGACAGGAAAATTTAAAATTACCAAAACTGGGGTTGGCGCCACAACCGGGTCTTTGACCCTAAAACCATCCCCGCACACTTTCGAATTCTTATAATTTTGACAGTTTAAAGCTAGCTTAAGTGATATGGAAATGGCACAAAAACATATCTTCCCTATTCCACTAGAGGGCGGCACAACATGCCAAAAGCTACATCCATCATAATAAAAAAAAACCGGCTAAGTGCGAGTCCGTACCATTATCTATAAAATAGGCAAAAAAAACATGTTTGTTGTATGGGAGCCTCCCTTAAATATTTATTTTATTCTGTTTTTAGTATATTTGTTGTTAGAGCAGCAATAGAAATACATAATATGTGAAAATTTCAACTGTCTAGCTATCACGGTTCATGAGATACAGCCCTGTGATAGACAGACGGACAGACGGACGGACGGACATACAGACAGATGGACAGATAAGTCTCAGTAATAGGGTTCTGTTTTTACCCTTTGGGTACGGAACCCTAAAAAATGTTTGTAACTTAATATAACACTACCAGCTTTTACCTTTTAAAATAACAATGTGAGCCACGCGTTGTTTTATTTCCATAAACAATTGGGCATAGTGAAAGGCTTAGGAAAATTCTAAGCAGGTACTAACAAAAGTAGGCGACTTTACCAAAGAACAAATAGGATCACGACTGTAATCCCCAATTAGAGCACTTGTGGATGATTCTACTGTAGATTTCCGGCTGTCAGCTGTCACTCATTTGTTCAATTGTACACTCGCTGATTCTCATTTCCATTTCAAATATCAAATTCAAAAATAATTGATTTCTTTAAAATCACTAGGATCACTTTGAAACGTCTTATGAGCTAAATGAAGCTACGCCTGTTCCACGCGACCAAGCCTTGAAGAATCAGGCAACAAACACGGCTTGGGGATTATCATTTTTATCAATGATCCTTTCCTTAATGCTATGCCAGTGTGAACTCTGAACATCGATCGAAGTTTTGGCCAAAATAACAATAATATAATCAAAGAATAAAACAATGTGAATCCTAATATCCTAATCTTAATAATATTATAAATGCGAAAGTTTGTGATAAGTCTGCTATGTTTTTTTTTCTAATCCAAAATAAACGACAATACGGGTTAAGATGAAATTTGCTGTAGTATGTAGATAAAAAATCAGAATAAATAAAGGGGGAACTTATAATCCGAAAAACAACCCCTAAATGATAAAAAAAACGCAAAAAGGATGATTTTGGTATAGATGGCGTTGGTGTGCAACGAATCTGACATTACAAAACTAAAAACATTTAGTTGTCATAGCAACGCAGTTTTGACTAATGAATGATACGCATTCTACCAAAATTCGTAATTTATTTTACTAGTACAAGGTTTGTAGGAAAAAAATTGGAAGCTACCTGTAATTGCTTTTTCCTAAATAAAAATTACAAAAAAAAATTACAGATCAACGTTTGTTCAACGGGTCGGCTAGTGATTCTATAATAGTTATGCTATTGGTATTGTCTAAATTCTTTAGCTGTGGCAATAAAAATCAGCGGGTGAAGATATATTTTGACGCAGGCTTTTTTGGAAGCTAAGAAGCTTGCAGGGAATCAGACGACCTTAATCTATTTTAAGTTATTTAACTCCATAGAACTCACGATCTCTGTGGCGTGGTGGATATATGGCAAATGCTCGAGTTTATTCGTAGATATCACAATAGCTTTTTAATATTTGATCTAAAGATCAATTTGAGAAAACAGTTTTATTTGACAACAAATAAAAATAATCTCTTATTGTTCGATGACGTCATGTGCCGTGGTACAAATGGGTAGTACCTGTTAGCTCCGTCTGTTAGGTTAGCCTGGCATAAAAGTTGTGTAAATAAAAACGGCCAAAGTGCGTGTCGGGACACGCGAAATGCAGGGTTTCGTAGTTTACACAGCTAACAACGCTAATAAGTAATTTTCAATGGTATTTGTACAAAAAAATGGATTATTTCTTCTTTGAATACATTTTATGAGTTGGTCGATTATTACGTCTATTACTCGAAAACTTGTATAGCTTACTTAGCTGTGATAGTTTTGCTTTTAACTTCAGTATATGCACTACTACCGTGAATTTTAAGACGCCTCCAAACCCAATTGTTAAATTTTAGGGGGGGGACTCTACTCTAACAAAAATTGGCACTTTAAATCATAATATACTCGTATCACAAACGAAACCCTTAATCGAACACTTGCAATACTTTTTAAATACCTATTTTACCTTGTATCTATTATTGAGAACTAATAGGTACCACTTAAAATGGGAACCACTCCATTTTTCGTTCTACTTCTCATTGGCATTGACGAAATGTTTAACTTGTTTGGAAATAACATACAAAGTGTTTTAGCGTGTTTCGTTGATACGGCAAATGGTAATATAGAGACAAATAAATATCAAATGGCTATCCCAATACGGAGAAACTAATTCGAGAATTGTTTATACATTTATGGCCCTGTATGTCGACGATTGCTCTTTTTCGAAACGAAAAAACAAATACTTCTGAACAAGCCACATCTCCTATTTTATAATGTATAGTATATGTGAATAAAGATGTACCCATCTTTAATCACTTCGATAAATAATCCTACCGACCGCTGCAATGACGACAAACACACGGGGCACCATGGGCGGCGCGTGGTCTTTCGTGGCACTTTGCTTTTCGAATAAATTAATGATATAAATTATGTATAATTACTTATCAAAAACCTATTCTAGTAGAAATCTAGATCTACATATTACCTATCTTTAACAATAAATCACAAGTTGATCTTAATGGTAGGTATCAAAGTATTTCGATCATAAATTCTAAAACGTATCATTTTGAAATAATATCTTTATCGTGAAAAGTGAAGTAATATATTTATAAAAATAGGAGATGTGGCTTGTTCAGAAGTATTTCTTTTTTCGTTTCGGAAAAGAGCAATCGTCGACATAGAGGGCCTTAATATACTTTTTTTTATATACTTTCCGTAGTAGTATCCTCCCGGAGTTTTCTTCCTTTTTTGCTTATACTTTTTTCGAATAGAATAATTTGTTGATGCACGGCCGGGATTTGAACCCACGACCTGCGGATTTAAAGTCGAGGGTACCTCCCTTATGGCTAAGCGGCTACCTAGCTACCCAGGCGGAGCTGTGCGGAGCTACGCTAAGCTGTGCGGAGCGGACCAATAACAGCGCTCAAATATTCGAGTTTTTAAATGTCGATCGCTACCATTGGTTCGCTCCGCTGGAAACGTCGAGTTCAGTCGATTTATACTAAATATAAGGTATATCTAAATTGGTACATTAAACCCGATGTGAAGTGTGGAGCGCCTAACACAGTGTTGCTTTTATACCTACGTCTTCTTTATACAATTTCTAGCCGATCCGTGACAGACTTTGTCCTGTCGAATTTCAATAATCGAATAGAAAAGACTGAATGTTTTTAGTCTGTGATGTCAGATTTGTTGCACACCAGCGCCATCTATATAGAAATATTCTATATTATCTATAAATATTATATAGAAGTCTATTATTTATTTGGGCATTATATCTACATCTACAGCAAATATCAACTTAATCCGTTTTGTCGTTTAGGCCTGATTGAGGAACAAACATACACACAACTCTCAAACTTTCGCATCTATAATATTATTAGGATTATTATGACCCATCTATTCAGCACTATCTTCTTCCCGCGGCTTCGGTCGCGGGGTACCAGGTTAAATAGTAAACGTATTCAAGGCCGTAGGCTATGTATATTCTATTCCAGTTTCATCCGAATCCGTTTAGTCGTGATTGACATTCAAACGTCCTTACACAATTTTGAATTTATAATTATTAGTAGGAAGACTAAACTAAAGACCAGTTTAAGACTAAACCGCCTTCACAAAATACCTATGGCTGAATCAATGATCCCTGGACTTGCATTGACAGTTCGCGAACATTTGCTGCAAGGATAGGGTACATCTATCTATATCTATATCTATATATATATATACTTATAATAAAACTGTAGAAGAGTTCAATTCTGTACATTGAATAAAAACTAAAAAAAATACTCCTAGGGGTCTTCATACAAGTAACACAAGCCAAAAAAAACATTTTGAAATTATTGTCTGTCTGTCTGTCTGTTGTCTGGCTTTCATGCAAAAATTACTGGACGGATTTTGATGAAACTTTTTTTGTTATATAGCTATTAGTCCTCGGCAACATTTAGGCTATAATTTTTTTTAGAAGATTGGAATACCAGATGTGAAACTATCTGTCCCCCAGCGAAGCGGGCACGGGTCAGCTAGTAAGCCATATGCGGGCGAAACATCCGATCACTTAAAAAAATAAACAAAGGTAATGTTTCCGTTGTCGAAATCGTCCAGGATGATTATATTATATACTAGCGACCCGCCCCGGCTTCGCACGGGTAGCATGTTATTATACATATAAACCTTCCTCCTGAATCACTCGTATCTATTAAAAAAAACCGCATCAAAATCCGTTGTGTAGTTTTAAAGATATAAGCAAACATACATACATATTACATACAGACGCGGGAAGCGGAAAGCGACTTTGCTTTATACTATGTAGTGATATATTAGTAAGGAGTATGATATTATTTTTAACTATTTTTTAAGCATTATCACTAGGTACGTTTTTCGTTGTGACGAACTTACCTCGGCGTGATAAATGGAAATAAAATTGATATTATTTCCAACTTTTTCGTTACATTTCACTTCAAGTGTGACAGGATGGAAATTACCAAGTTTTAAAGGTCGCCTATCCTTGAGAATCTATTCACAAATGCATATTGTAAAGGTTTTTTACGAATCCAATTCCCAACAGGATGCTATTGAAGTTTGTCATAGCACAGATAATTAGTAAGTTGAAATGGCAGTGGGCGGGGTACATGGTACATATCTCGGAGAACTGTTCGGACAGAAAAGGGGTAGACTGCAATGTGGGTAAGTGCCAACTGTAATATTTGAGCCTCTGACTACCTCTTTTAGGCATGTCCAGGTATCTGAGCGTCTGGAACTTTGAGAGGATGTCTACTGTACTTGGGGATTACGATCGTGATCCTATTTTTTTTTAAGTAAATCTCGGTCCGGATTAAATTAAAATAAAATGTTTTTTATTTGGAACGAAAACATATTAGGTAATACAATTTTTAGGGTTCCGTACCCAAAGGGTAAAAACGGAACCCTATTACTAAGACTTCGCTGTCCGTCTGTCTGTCACAGGGCTGTATCTCATGAACCGTGATAGCTAGATAGTTGAAATTTTCACAAATGATGTATTTCTGTTGCCGCTACAACAACAAATACTAAAAACAGAATAAAATAAATATTTAAGCTGGGCTCCCATACAACAAACGTGTTTTTTTTGCCGTTTTTTATAGATAATGGTACGGAACCCTTCGTGCGCGAGTCCAACTCGCAATTGGTCGGTTTTTTTAATTATAGGATCATCCAAGTACGGTAGACATCATCTCAGATCTTCAGACGCTTAAATCCTTTGAAGATGTCTAGTGGGGGTAGTCAGAGGCACGTCAAAACATTATATTTGGCACATGCCCACATTTTGCAGTAGTTAGATTCCATACGTGACAGGTTGCAAGCCCATCGCCGCTTAAGAACACTAACTGGTTTCCTCACGATGTTTTCCTTCACCGTTGTAAGAACGTGTTTTTGATGCGCATATAAATTTTCGAAAGGAAAAATCCATTGATGCACGCCAGGATTCGAACCCACACGACCTTCAGATTGAAAGTCGAGGTACATCCCACTCGGCCAACACGGCTTGATAATAAAATTATAGTTTACAAAACTAAAAAAAAACACTTTATGGTTCTGCACTAAAAAGCAATTGAAATACAAAGTTTGGTGTCCGTGCTAGCCGTCGAGGAGTTCCCTCGTGAGGAGATGATTCTGGCTACATCATCAGGTTGATATAACGCCACATATAAATAAAAACACATTTTACTTATTTATTTATTTACAAAAATACAAAACAATCACATTTATATTAAATCACTAAATACGAAAAGTAATAGGTACAATGGCTATTTAATTAATTAATCTGACCACACAAATAACGATCTAAATAAATCTTAAATTAAGTGAAATATTAAATTTAACCTATTTTAACCTAACCACTATTTAGGTGATAAAAATGACCATTAACACTGAGTTATTTTTCGTAATAATTACGTTTAAAATTAAAAACAAAACCGACTTTATCTTGTTTATAGATCAAGTACAAAATTTCATCCCCTATTTTTCGCCCTGAGAGTTGGTATTTTTTAGTCAAATTTAAATGGGATTGAACGGAAAGTAAATCCTACCAACCCAAAAATGAATTTTCCAAATCGATTAATAAATGACGGAGTTCTAAGAAAACAGATTTAAAAAAAGAGCCAGAGCATGAACACCAGAGATTCGTTTTGTCTACTGAAGAGTAGACAAAAAATATGTAGTACACGCACTACACTTCGTATATTTATTGTCTAAAAACCAGCGCTGCATATCATGTGTTCATGTTTATGCAGCAGCTTTTTAGCTGAGACTGCATTTTTGCCCCACGCAGTATACAAGCAAAAAAAACGAAAACAAATTTCCCAACTCTACCAAAATCTGATTGCCTGAATGAAAATTTCTCATTTTGAAGTATTTCTCATTTTGAATTTATTTAATAAGTGGTCATTTAAAATTAAAGGGAAAAGACTAATTTTTTTATATACTAGCTTTCACGACAGACGTTGTCATGTCCAACTTTTTATTTTTTTTTCCTATAAACCTTGTCCTGGTAATTAAAAATACAAGATAAAAAAGATCAATCCGCCGCGAGACTAACGAACAGCAATTAATTTTTACAAGCTTTTATTTACCTGGCATTGGTGGCGATCTGTTGTGTTCAAACTAAAAGTTAAAATTCCTAAAAACGATCGCTCTTATTCCTTTTACTTTAAAGTCTAAATTTGTAACATCAAAATGACAGTCCTAAAGTTTAGGATATTTTAGCCATTTCTCTATTTTATTTCGCATATTTGACACAACCAAGTGTCATCTTAGTCAACACCAATTTACATGTTGATTAAATTTAGCTTGACGTTTCTAAATCACTAACAAAAACTAACATTTATATAAAACTAGCGACCCGCCCCGGCTTCGCACGGGTAGCATGTTATTATACATATAAACCTTCCTCCTGAATCACTCTATCTATTAAAAAAAACCGCATCAAAATCCGTTGTGTAGTTTTAAAGATATAAGCAAACATACATACAGACATACAGACGCGGGAAGCGGAAAGCGATTTTGCTTTATACTATGTAGTGACTATGCTAAATTTTAAAACTGTCACTTTGATGTTACGCTAAATTAGACTTTGACGTAAAGGAATAAGAGTCATCGTTTTTAGGAATTTTAACTTAAGCGTGGACACAACAGAATCGCCACCATTGTATGTTTGTGTATATTTTTAGACCATTTGTTGGTATCCGATTGAGTTGAAATTTGACATTCACCTTTAGTTCTGGTGACAATACAATAATATGGTGACAGCAAGCTGATCTGAAGAGTCAGATGCTGTTTAACGGACACTCACAACGGAACTGCTTAGTAAATACATACATACATAAAACCACGCCTGTTTCCGAGAGGGGTAGGCAGATATCATGGCTTTCCACTTGCTACGATCCTGACATACTTCTTTTGCTTCATTCCCTATCATCACATTCCTCACGCATGCTTGTGGGTTTAGAGTACTCTTGACCTTGCTTTTTTTTCAAAACGTCACCAAATTGGTCCAGAAAATACGCCGAGGTCTTCCTCTTCCACCCAACGTTCCCATTCATACCTAGGTTTTGTACATACCTAGTTCGATTTAGCAAAAACTTGTCATACTTGTCAAGTTCCAATGACAATTTAATATTATGTGACAGGTGATAGCGCGCTGCTCTGATATCTAGCTCGTAGGAGAATTTTACTAAAATTTGACTTGTAAAAATATTTTTCAACAGAAAACTTATGATCTACGTATAAAATGTAATATTAACTATATTCGTTTATTTAGCCGTAGTATTGTGGGCCATGGAACATCTGGTCTCCTCGTCTGTCAATAACTATCAAATTAGCGGTCCGTGCTGGCGAGCCGTGGTGGAACACCCACTTTTTCCCGCTATCTATGCCGTGCTTGGAGACGTGCTGTCCTCCGTGCTTTCCGTGGCTGTCGTGGCCACTTGCCTGTTTGTGGCCCTGGAATGAAGACAGAATTATTGTTTTAAACATTAATATGTGATTGGTTAGAGTCTGTGATGTCAGATTTGTTGCACACCAGCGCCATCTATACAGAAATCATCCTTTTTGCGTTTTTTATCATTTTGGGGATGTTTTACGTATTTTAAAGTAGTCTATTATTTATTCGGGTATTTTATCTACATCTACAGCCAATTTCACCTTAATCGTCGTTTAAACGACGGATTAAGGTGAAATTGGCTGTAGATGTAGATAAAATACCCGTTAAGCCTGATTGAGGAACAAACATAGTTTATATGTATAATAACATGCTTATATATTAGAGAACCACTGATAATTTTAAGATTTCAAATCAGCGCGACTTTATTTTTAAATTTTAAATGCTTTTAACGAGTATACAAAGACATTCTGTAATATATTTTGGTATCAGCTTTGCACCCGTGCGAACCCGGGGCGGGTCGCTAGTATATATATAAAATTAAAGTTACCTTGTGCGAATGCGAGTGTTTTCCATTTCCGAAGTGTCCCGAATCTCCTTTGGTGTGGTGGTGGTGTCCTGCTTTTAAGTTGTCCTTCTTGAATTTCCCACCCTGGACATACGTAAAAACATATTAGTTTAATCTCAATACTTATCAATTCAAACACACAAAAACGGGTAAGAAAAAAATAAAAATAGAGTGCCCATTTCCAATAGTTTTTTTTTGTACTGAATAAATATGTAAGCTCAAAGGTCGTGTGTTCGAATCCCGGAACCAATGGAAAGTTTATATGCGTATGGTGCACATGCATAGTGCCACTTTTTTTTTTAGTTTCTTTTCAAATTTGGATTATGACAATAATTACGTTTAAAAACTAAAAACAAAACCGTAATCGTATAAATAAAAATTGTAGTGTTTTAAAGAAAAAACCAGGGGCACTGTTATCTGTGCCCTTATAGGTGGTTCAAATTCGTCAAGTAAACTCGAGGTGTTCATGATTTCTATGCCCCCCCCCCCTGAAAGAAGGGTAAGGTCTATTTGATAGTTGAAAACCACGATGAATGCCCATAAATTTTGAAGGTTCCTCTCTCGATTTCCCTGGGATCCCATCATCAGATGCTGACTTGGTGGTAATGGGACCAACTCTAAAGTATAGGCTTTCAAACAAAAAAAAAGTTTTGTAAATCCGTCCACAAACGCCAAAGTAATCGAGAACACATAAAAAAAACTACTTTTTTTGAAGTCGGTTAAAAACCACAACCATCGCAGACGTGTAGTCCTTTTTTTTCAGTAAATTCTTATGAATACTATAATATAATAACTAAAGCCGTTAAAATTTAATAAAAACTTTATCCAGCAACTACCTACAGCATAATGCTGAGACTTTACCAGATATTAAAACCGGCATTATTAAATAAAACTTAGTTAGTGAGAAAGTTAAATAAGTACTATGTAAATCCCTAGTGCCATGGCAATGGTAATAGACAAAGAGCTGGTTTTTAGGGTTCCGTGCTCAAAGGGTAAAAACGGACCTTATTACTAAAACTTTGCTGTCCGTCTGTCTGCCACAGGCTGTATCTCATGAACCGTGACTAGACAGTTGAAATTTTCACAGATGATGTATTTCTATTGCCGTAATAACAAATACCAAAACAGAATAAAATAAAGATTTAAGTGGGGCTCCCATACAACAAACCTGTTTGTTTGTCGTTTTTTTATAGACGGAACCCATCGTGCGCGAGTTGATTCGAACTTGGCCGGTTTTTTTAATGACCTTATTACTAAGATATCTTTTACAATATATTTGAGTCTGTATATTATATAGAGTTAAAAAAATGTATTTTTGTTATTAATTGACTTATTTAAAGTTACAATATCAGCGAGTAACATATAAAGCTATATTTTATTTTTCAAAAAAAATTATTGATCCTCACGTTTATTGCAATAATGAAACCTAAAGTATCAAAAAAATACCTATAATCATTAGTATAGCGAAGGCAGGGTGGACAGCTTTTATAATATATTATTATTAACATAAATAAATAAATTATCGTTTATTACGCAAATAAACATCTTGAACCATATCTGCCAATAATAACCATAAACTAAAGAATTAAGTTTTTGGCAACCTCTTAAAACCTCTAAAAACTGTCAATAATTGACAAAACCAAGGGGTTTCAATGTTTCAATACTTTCTATTATAAATTGATTAACACTTTTTCAAAGACTATCAAATTGATTCCGACAGCCTACGAATTTTGTGCATAAAATTCAGTAATTTCATGCTTGATTGGTTATGAAATTACTGCTTTTGACAGGTTTTTTTGACGGTGGTTAGAGGTCATGGTGTTTTTTTTTTCCAATAGTATTAACGGAGGAAACTAGTTAGTATTCTTATAAGCGGCGATGGGTTTGCAACCTATCATGGAATACTATCTACGTCAAAATATGAGCACCAGACATTGTTTGGGCGTGCCTACCCTTTCAATCTTCTCGTAGATCTGAGAGGATGATGAGCGTGATCCTATTTCATGACAGTTCCTTCGAAAAACTTTAAAAACTAATATATTTTCTTGACTTCTTGACTGGTCGAAACATGTCCATCAACTTTCTTAGTATTGAGAATAAATTATACACACACACATACATAAAGGAACACGACTTTAATCAGCAACGATTTTGATCTCAAGGAGCTTAGATCCTTGAAAATGTCTAAAGGGGGTAGAGGAAGTCAGAGGCACGTCCAAACGTTACCTTTGGCACAATTCCCACATTTTGCGTGACAGGTAGCAAGCCTATCGCCGCTTATAAGAATACTAACTGGTTTACTCACGATGTTTTCCTTAACCGTGTTTTGATGCGCATATATAATTTTCGAACAGAAAAGTAAATTGATGCACACTGAGACTCGAACCCACGACCTTCGAAATGAAAGTCGAGGTACCTCCCACTCACCCTCCAAAAAATACATAGGTAATAAATTCGTTTAGTACGAGTACCTCAGAATGCCCCCGTTCTTGGTTGTAACCGCCGTGTTTCTCCTCTTCCGCGGAGTCACCGTCCTCTTCGAAAAATTCCACATTCTTCTCATACTCTTCCTTCTTGTGGATGTCATGGCTTCCCTTTGTGCTATGCCCTTTGGAGTGCTTGCCGGATTCTTCATACTATAGGTTGATTTTACAACGTTTAAAAGGACAAAAAGCATTAGTAAAATAAAATAAAATATTGTCGGCCATTTTAACACAGCACCAACTAGCCTTAAACTAATCAAAGTTTGTACTATGGTAACCAGATAGGAACCAAATCACTGATATAATATATTTTAACCACTTTGTTTTTGGAAATACATACCTATTTACAACACCCAGACAGCTCAATGGACCGATGGGCAAAGTTGGATGAATATTTTGGAATAACCCATGAAATATTGGCGGACTTTACACACAGCGCTATCTAGCCCCAAACTAAGCAAAGCTTGTACTATGGGAACCAAATAACTGATAGAATACTCATATACTTTTTTTTGTAAATACATACTTATTATACATATTAACACCCAGACACAGAACAAACATCTATGTTTATTTATCATACAAATATTTGCCTTGGGTGGGGATCGAACCCACAACCTACAGCGCAGAAAGCGTGTATTACCTTGGCGTGTTTCTTGCCATGTTCCTCATGGTGATGGGCCCCGTGATGGCCGGATTCTTCTTCATGGTGTTTATCAACACCGCCGTGGTCCTCGTACTTGCCAAGGTGATTATCTTTGTCATGATGACCTTTAGCAGTCTTCGTATCTTTATGGTGTCCCTGTTATAGAAATAAGAATTAGAAAAAAATACAGCTTCCTTACAAAATAGCACAAAACTTAAAAAAAAACAGTTTATGTATTACTCGATTCTGCCTGCTCGCGTGGAACCTGAATAAAAAGTATCATATAAGTTACTAGCCGACCCGTGACAGACTTTGTCCTGCCCAAATTTCAGTAATCGCAATTTGTTATAAAATATTTGCATTTTATCACTAAAATTATAATTTTCATGTGGCTGTAAGTATATGGCTATATGTCATCCATCACCTTACATTTGGCGCGCGTCATTTTCCATAATTTTAATATTTTGTTTGTATCGCATTTGTTGCATGTTTGTTTTATCCTCGCAAATGTGTCGAAAAAGTGCGTATGAAACTCGTGAGCTACTTGCTCATTAGACACTCGGCTGATTTACGCCCTCGCTTACGGCTCGGGCTGCAATGAACAGGCTCGTGTGTGTATATAATACTATTGATTATTGTTTTTTGGTAGTTCCAATCTTGTCTTCTTAAAAAGTGTACCGTTCACACCTTTACACTCCCAACAAAAGACGGTAAAGCGTCGTTATCTCGTACTATAATTTATTTTCCAGACATTTCGACTCGTATGTTACAATAGAGATTCAAATCAAAGGTAATTCGTGAAAAAGACCCGTGAAAATATCTTTACCTAATAACATTAATATTTTTAATATTTAATCATTTATAACTATAGTTAATAATTAGAAGAAACTAGATTTAAATACCAATTTGTTACTTTATTAGTAAAAGTGCTAATAAAATAAAACTTTAAGCTTATAATAAATAAAGTTTCTGTAACGAGTTTCTGCAAAGATACAGCTTAGTTCCTTTGTTTAATATAATTCTCTTCGCCAACCAACAAAACCCATAAACATTTATGGTTGGCGCACACTGACGTACGGAGCGGTAGAGGATTTTTTATAATACATACATATATACATATATAGGATCACGACTGTAATCCCCAAGTACGGTAGATATTCTCTCAGATCTCCTGACACTTAGATCCTTTGAAGATGTCTAGTAGGGGTAGTCAGAGGCACATCCAAACATTATATCTGGCACATGCAAACATTTTGCAGTAGTTAGCATTCCATACGTGACAGGTTGCAAGCCCATCGCCGCTTATAAGAATACTAATTGGTTTCCTCACGATGTTTTCCTTCACCGCTTTGAGCAAGTGTTTTTGATGTGCATATAAATTTTTCAAACAGAAAAATCCATTGATGCACATCGGGATTCGAACCCACGACCTTCAGATTGAAAGTTGAGGTACCTACCACTCGGCCAACACGGCTTTATATACAACTTTTGTTGATTCTAAAAATTAAAATTACATTTGAGATTGGAATAGGTTGTATTTAGGCTCTTTCAAATTAGAGGATGTATTTATCTCCGCGTGTGTCCTATGACAAAATTTGTTATTGAACCATTAGTTAATAAAGATGGACAGTTTAGCTGCGTGTTTTGATAACAAACCAAACAGTAAAAACTATTAGAACAATACGCGTTGTCTCCCAAAACAATGATGTTTAATAAACGAGTTCTAGTGATGTAACTTTATATTAAACTAGCATTCTATAGGCGGCGATGGCTTGCAACCTGCCACGTATGGAATGCTAACTACTGTAAAATGTAGGTGTCCCAAATATAATGTTTGGACGGGCCTCGATTACACCCTTTAGACATCTTCAAGGATCTAAGTATCTGAAGAGCTGAGAGGATGCCTGTCTTCTGTACGAGTACTTGGGAATACCAGTTATGTTGTGATTCTACATATATATATTTTTTTATGTAACTTTTGATAGGAAGTTAGTTTTGTATTTTGTTTGCTACCTTAGCCTCAAGGTGTGACCAAACATTGCGCGGCAATCGAGCGCGACAGCCGCGAGCTACATGCCGTGCTCATCAAACGGTGTTATTGTTCGTTGACACGGCAAACTTGCGTCCTGCGAATGCCACGTTTGGATGCCGCGCGATGTCTGATCACACCTTTATTGTGTTATTTATATTTCATATTATATCATTGGCGAGGGGTCAATATTTCCATTACAAAAAGACGGAAAACCCGTTGGAGTCTGTAATATAGGTATATACCTAGTTTATGTCCTAACAAAATTATATTTACTAGCTTCCGCCTGCGGCTTCGTTCGCGTTGTACCCTTATAAAAATTATCATATGTGCTATTTTAGAACATAACCTATATTCCAAGTTTCATACAAATCCAAACATCCTAACAAACTTTCAGATTTATAATATCAGTAAGATTTATTTTCGTAACTGAGTAAGTAAGTTATTGCCTTACTTATCGACACTTTGACTTTCAAAGTTTTCACACAAAAACCACAAAAGAATTCATAAAATCTGAACAAAACACGAACGCTTACTCAACTCTAACAAAGTATTGTTTGTAGGTAAACAAATTAAAATTAAAAATGTTTGCCGAGCGGATCGTCTGCATTGCTAAGAAATGAAAACGATTAAAGCCGCATTTGCACTAAGGGATATGTCTCAGAGACATGTCGGGAGATGTCCCGCGCGACGTCGCCAAACTCAACGGTATTTATTTCAATAAAATCACATGGAACACTTTGAAACGTCTTAGGAGCTAGGTGAAGCTACACCTGTTCCTCGCAACCAAGCCTAGAAGAATCAGGCAACAAACACGGCTTGGGGTATTTTTGTCAATGATCCTTTCCATAATGCTATGTAGAGCTCCAGTGTGGTGCCGATAGAATAATGTGAAGACTCAAACAAGACAAATACCGCCCGACACAGTATTCGTGTCGGGCGACAGTCTAGGGACTCGTAGATAGCGTCTGTGCCCGTAGATTTCACCTACGATGTCAGGCGATGTCCCGCGCGACGTCACCCGATCAGTACGTATCGTGCGACATGTCACAGGACAAGGTCCCCTAGTGCAATGGTTTATTTGGAGTATAGGAGAGCTTAGGTAAGGAGCAATAGTTCATCCTGAGCTTTGAGATTGACAGCAGTCATGATGGAATTGACAAGGAGCCAGTAGTGAAAATGTTTTAACAGTCACGGAATTAAACAATCACCTAATCACTAACACACACGCCACACACACATACCCACACACACAATCAAGCGATTGCTGTAACACCAAACAAATAGGTTGTGTTACTACTTTTGACATTTCTATTTGCTTGTTATTATTATTTTTTTATTTTATTTTATTTTCCTTTTTTTCCTTATTATTTTATTATTATGATTATTTCTGAGTGTTGACATTGTACAAAATTGATTATTCTATTATTATTGTTACAATTATTATTATTATTATTATTATTATTTCGTTTCTGTTAATGTGTATCTATCTTTGATTAATGTAATTGGTGTCCAACCGTGTTAATTAAAGTAAAAAATAAATAAATCTATTAATACGTGTTCTGATCGCGAAAGAAATGGAGAATAAAGTTTACAGTAATTCAAAAAGGAAAATCTTTGTTAGGAAATTTATTGTAACATTTTAACTAGAAATAAGGCTAATTAATACGTTTCAATTCAATTTCTAGTTAAAATGAATAACAACCACGATAGATTAATTTTATTATTGTAAAATTATTTTGTTAATTGTTTATATAATACAATATTATTTATGCCAACATATAAGTTAATTATTATGACACAAACGAACTGACAAACACGCAGACTTACGTCGACACTATAATGTAAATACCAGGGATTCCTTGCCAGTTGCTCGATGGGCATCCATATTCTTCCCGAACCTGACCTTCGGTGGACCACCTTCCGATGAAGAAGTAAAGTTAAGAGTTCATTATCAACTTTATTTTATACACCCGCGATATAAGTTGTCTTGTCCAAATTTCAATAATCCCATATAGCACTTTAATTTTTTCCCAAACTTTATTTTAGATTTACGACGACCTATTCTTATACCTTCATAAAAATGGCGATCAATCGGTTTCGGAGGACTGCGACCAAACACCGTGACTTGAGACTTTTATATATTAGATTTTACTTATCTATACTTACTGTTAAATAGAGATGGCATTTGTATTTAGTTTGTATTAGATAAACTAAAAAACTACTAGACTAATTTTAAAAATTCTTTACCCTATCAAAAACTGCATTAATAGCGAGTAACATAGGCTATATTTTATTTTAAAAAAATTATAGATCCTTACGAAAGTTGTAATAATGTAACCTAAGTTTTTGATACCTAATTTGCCTATTTCATTACACCCGTGCGGAGCCGGGGCGGACTGCTAGTTTATAAAAATTTGGGTAAGTATAATGACTCACGCTGAATGCTCAAACATTATTATAGATTTTGCAATGTAGATATTTCATAGCTCTCGTAACAAAATGTTTATTTGACGATTGACAAAAGCGGTTTGGTCGAGTGTTTTGCTGAAATCTAGGTCGTAGGTATTAGGCTTCGCATTAAAAAAATTAGGAAACCTGTAACCTCTCGTTTGTCAAGACAACAAATCAAATCAAATAAAAGTTTATTCATTGAAATCACTTGGATCATTTAGAATCATCAAATTTAGTTAAGTTTAATTTAATTTTGTTCATTGTTTGTGTTTTTTTTAAGTTTTTATACATATTTTTTATACAAAATTTATTTTAATTAATATTAACAGAATTGGCATCAGGTAAAATTCACGACAAACTGACTAAATAAAATAAATAGTATCACGACTGTAATCCCCAAATACGGTAGACATCCTCTCAGATCTCCAGACGCTTCGATCCTTTAATGATGTCTAGTGGGGGTAGTCAGAGGCACCTCCAAACATTATATTTGGCACATGCCCACATTTTGCAGTAGTTAGTAAAATGTATTAAAATACAAACATTCTTATTCTGAAGGTAAAGTCTAAATTTGTCGATTCACGGTTCGCTCCTCTCCAGTCCGTCCAGCTTCGCGTCAGTGGTAAAGCAACCTTATACAGCTTGAATTAGAGATATCAGGATACGTGAACTTCTATTCTTGACATAGTTATATCTATACTTATACTATAAATGCGAAAGTAACTCTGTCTGTCTGTCTGTCTATCTGTTTGTGACGTTATAACGTCGCTCTGGGTCGATTTTATTGGAATTTCATATAGATATATAGTTTAAAGTTTTAGGACGAACATAATTTTTTTTTTCAGGAATTTCAATATTTTTACGATAAAGCCTTCAAAAATCGATTTTCTGAATCTACTCGGGCGAAGTCGCGGGTAAAAGCGAGTTCTTTATAAATAATAAGTAGATATAGCCACGAATATTATATATAGCAGAGTACATTGGTAATATATTTATAAATTAACATCTTCTGTACATGTATTTCAAGCAATAAAGAAACTTTGACTTTGACTTTGACTTTGACTTTGACTTTGACTTTAACTTTGACTTTGGCTATAAAATATCCTCCTTTAACTGTATGATTTCTGAAAACTGACTGAAAACTACGAGTTTTTGTTTCGTTTTGCAAAAGTAATACGAGTATCTACCCAAGTGTTTAATGCATCAAAACTTAATATATTTCGGCCGCGATATTTCATGATACCGCCTCATGACGCGATGGAATCCACCATAAACGTTTTATTACATTATGGCCAATAAATATTGCGAAACTAATTAGATGTCTCGGTTGTTTATCGATAATGTTCACATTAAATTATTTGTGATGGGCTGTTTGGCCATCACCAGAATTTGAGGCGACCATTTTACTTTTATATAGAGTTACTAGCTGTCCTGACGGACGTTGCCCTGTTGAATTTCAATAATCCCATAGGAAAAAGCATTTCCCACGATCTATTCTCATACCTACCAAATACACACAAAAATCATACAAATCGGTCAAGCTGTTACGGAGAAGTTTGGTTACAATCACTGTGACACGAGAATTTTATATATAGATAAGAATCAACCGACTATGACATTCATCAGTGGTTTATAAAGCTACGGATACACTAAGAGACATTTTGTCCCGCAACATGACGCTGCAACGTTACAAAGTGTCCCGCGACATTTCACGTGACGCGCGGGTGACATTTCTATAAACACCGATAATAATTAACTGGAAGAAATCGCTTTAGCAATAGGACCTCCCATTATAAAGTATAATTATTAATTCCATTTGATTGACAAGCAACATTAAAAGCGAGACTTACAGATGATATAAAATAAAATTAAAATTAAAATACTTACATCTCTTTTCACGAGTAAATTGTGATTAGTAGGTACTTACCTATTTGAATATTATAAAAAATAATTTATTTGGACATTAAGTACCTAACTAGAATTGTCCTATCACTACATAGTATAAAGCAAAGTCACTTTCCGCTTCCCGCGTCTGTATGTATGTAATATGTATGTATGTTTGCTTATATCTTTAAAACTACACAACGGATTTTGATGCGGTTTTTTTTAATAGATAGAGTGATTCAGGAGGAAGGTTTATATGTATAATAACATGCTACCCGTGCGAAGCTGGGGCGGGTCGCTAGTCGGGAATAAAATAAGTCAGCCTATAGCCGCCTTAAAATTTTCAGAATCATTTTTAATTCTTACCTCGTATGCCTTCTTCCCATGTTCTTCATATTTCTCTTCGCGTTCGGAATTATGTTCTCGACCTCCACCTGTCAAAATAAATATAAATAAGTAGGATACAGTCTTTCTAGACATAGCCTTCTCAGCCATAGAGAGAAGAATTTCTAAAGAAAACTTCAAAACCTCGTTTTAATAACTAAAAAAAAAATTAAATTCAAAGAGTTTTTGTATATTACTCTGAAATTATTAAAAATATCTATAAATAAATAATTTTAATAAATATTTATACTAATAGAAAATTCTAGAATCGATAAATAAATAGTTTTTTTTTATGAAGGAACTATTATGCTTACATAGATTAGTTTACCCAATAGAAAAATCTTCGAAATCGGATCACCAATGAAAATCAAGTGGTCAATTAAAAAATACCGGATAAGTGCGAGTCGTACTCGCGCACGAAGGGTTCTGTAGGTTATCTATAAAAACGGCAAAAAATCATGTTTGTTGTATGAGAGCCCCCCTTAAATATTTATTTTATTCGGTTTTTAGTATTCGTTGTTAGAGCAGCAACAAAAATACATAATTTGTGAAAATTTCAACTGTCTAGCCATCACGGTTCATGATACAGATACAGCCCTGTGACAAACGGACGGACAGACAGACAGACAAGACGGACAGCGAAGTCTTAGTAATAGGGTTCCGATTTTACCCTTTGGGTACGGAACCCTCAAAAGGCGTCGAGTTGAAAACCTCCTTGTTTTTCGTCAGCTGAAAATCAATGCGCTGACCTCGCTGGCGTTGCGGGCAAGAAGCCGCTAGAGCCAAGAGGCTAGAGCTAGAGATGGCTAGAGACATAATCTTTCTACAAAAGTGTATACTCCTCCGAAACGACACGACCGATTTTTATGATTTTTATTATTTACTAGCGATCCGCCCCGGCTTCGCACGGGTAGCATGTTATTATACATATAAACCTTCCTCCTGAATCACTCTATCTATAAAAAGAAACCGCATCAAAATCCGTTGTGTAGTTTTAAAGATATAAGCAAACATACATACGCGGGAAGCGGAAAGCGACTTTGCTTTATACTAGTGATGATATTTGGTAGGTATGAGAATAAGTCATAATAATAAATTCATATTTATACTGGCATCACAGCTCAGTTAGTAGTAACTCTGCCTTCTGCGCTGTAGGTCGTGGGTTCGATTCCCACCCAGGATAAACATTTGTGTGATGAACATAGATGTTTGTTCTCTGTCTGTGTGTTATTTATAATAAGTATGTATTTACAACAAAAAAATACGTATATAAGTATTCTATCAGTTATCTGGTTCCCATAGTACAAGCTTTGCTTAGTTTGGGGCTAGATGGCGATTTGTGAAATGTCTACCAATATTTATTATACTTCTTTTTGCAAAATTCAGCGTAAAGTTCGGAAAAAATTTAAAGTGAAAAAAAAATATTGAATTTTAACAGGACAACGTCCTTCCGGACAGCTAGGTACCTCATATATATTTTTCAGGTGTATCTTGATACGTCGAATTCCATTATTACGGCCGGAATAACCAGCTAGATATCAATCTTATTGGCATTTAATTTTCCGGGCATTTGGAACCGAGCTCGGTCAGATACCCGCATAAGCCCAGGGTTAGAAGATGTGGCGACAGTTTTATACGGCTTTAAGACGTACTTAAGGCGCTCCCAGTCGACGATTATTTTTGTTCGAAACGAAAAAAGAAATACTTCTGAGCAAGCCAGAGCCACCTAGATTTCTATTAAGCTGAAAACATAATAGCAGAAACTTTTCACGATAAAGATATTATTTCAAAATGATACGTTTTAGAATTTATGATCAAAATATTTTATATGCCTACTATTAAAATCAACTTGTGATTTATTGTTAAAGATAGGTAGGTAATATGTAGAACTAGATTTCTATTAGAATAGATTTTTGATAAGTAATTATAAAAAATAATTTATATCATTAATTTATTCAAAAAGCTAAGGCGGACCACGCGCCGACGTGTGTTTGTCGTCATTGCAGCGGTCGGTAGGATTATTTATCGAAGTGATTAAAGATGGGTACATCTTTATTCACATATACTATACATTATAAAATAGGAGATGTGGCTTGTTCAGAAGTATTTCTTTTTTCGTTTCGAACAAAAACAATCGTCGACTGGGAGCGCCTTAAGTTATCTTTGTCATAAAAAACAAAACTGTATGTTTTGCGGTTATTGAGAAAAAACGATTCTGCATTCATCAAAAACATTTACTACTCATCTTAATAGGTGACATGTTGCAAGTCCATCGCTGCTAATAACTAATAGATAGATAATTCTTTATTACACAAAAAAAACAAATAAGTAACAACAAACAAAAAAATTACAAATACATACAACTACCATTAACTTTTAAATTGAACAATGGCCACAAAATGTAATTCCATACGCTTTCACTTTTCCCACTTTCATTAAAGAAACGAGACTAATCACGGGTTAGAGAATTACATAAATCTATAGTTAAGTTCAGATTTGGTTAAAAACCACCAAGTAGATATTAAACTGTCGAGGTTGCTAATAAAAAAAAAAACAAATATATTGGTGGATATACACACAATATTATCTAGCCCCAAACTTGTACTATGAGAACCAGATAATCTATCTATCTATCTATCTATCTATCTATCTATCTATCTATCTATCTATCTATCTATCTATCTAAGACTTCGCTGTCCGTCTGTCTGACTGTCCGTCTGTCTGTCCGTCTGTCTGTCCGTCTGTCTGTCTGTCACAGGGCTGTATCTCATGAACCATGATAGCTAGACAGTTGAAATTTTCACAGATTATGTATTTCTATTGTTGCTCTAACAAATACTAAAAACAGCATAAAATAAATATTTAAGTGGGACTCCCGTACAACAAACGTGATTTTTTTGCCGTTTTGATAATAGTACGGAACCCTTCGTGCGCGAGTCCGACTCGCACTTGGCCGTTTTTTTTTTAATACATATGTATGAATTACTTTGCAAAACGATTTCGATATTATCGAAACGATTTGACAGTCCTCCAATATATTATTACCTGATACATGTCAATTGTCAAAAGTAATGTCTGTCGTTTCATCTTACAAAATAAAGTCGGAAACAATGTGACTTGTTTTCCGATATATCGTTGATCAATTATTTTTCAAACTATCATGATTAGTAAACATAACTATAGATTTTGACACGGGTCTTTATCACGTAATCACTACATAGTATAAAACAAAGTTCCTTTCTCTGTCCCTATATCCTTATGTATGCTTAAATCTTTAAAACTACGCAACGGATTTGATGCGGTTTTTTTTAATAGATAGAGTGATTCAAGAGGAAGGTTTATATATATAATACATGCATAATATAGTATTACTGTACACCTTAAAAACGTCTACAAAAAAGTCCGCGATGGAATTAGAAATGTCTTTCGCACAGCGAAGCGGGCACGGGTCAGCTAGTTACCTATAACTTATTTTACCGACGTTTCTATTATGTTACAATAACCATTGTCGTGGGCTGACTGAAACTGTTTGGTTGTTTGATTGGTCGTTTTCAAACGTAGACCCTATGATCGTAAGTACATCCGTTTGGTCGTTTCAGCGTGATTTAGCAATAAACATCCAAACATCTCAACTGCCGGATTTTGTACGGATTTTGATTTCTTATTGTATGTATTTTGTGGAGTGAATACAAATTTGTTCGTTCTAATTCTATGTATAGTCAAGAAACCTGGCAGCTGCATTCAAATTTAATAAGTCTCATTTTATTTAAATCTTATCGTAAGTACAAGGCAATTTGTAGTCGGACGCTCGGCGCCACGACCGTGCTTGTGAGTGACAGCAAAAAAACACATAGTACCTTGAAAGCCAGTAATGCATCCACATATCACGTTTTAAAAACAAAAGAAAACCGACGAAAATATTTCGACCAATCGAAAAGACAAGAGATATTAGTTTATTATTGATTCGAGGTTATAGTAAAAGATGCATAGTAACTTGGAAGGACAGTAATGCATCAAAAACAAAAGAAAACTTTTCGACCAATCGAGAAGTCATCATTATTAGTAAGTTTTTGAAATAACTATTAAAAATAAATAGGATCATGACTGTAATCCCCAAGTACGGTAGGCATCCTCTCAGATCTCCAGACGCTTAGATCCTTTGAAGATTTCTAGTGGGGGTAGTGAGAGGCACGTCCCAACAATATATTTGGCACATGCCCACATTTTGCAGTAGTTAGCATTCCATACATGTTAGGCTGCAAGCCCATCGCCGCTTATAAGAATACTAACTGGTTTCCTCACGATGTTTTCCTTCACCGTTTTGAGGACGTGTTTTTGATGCGCATATACATTTTTGAATCCATTTATGCACGCCGGGATTCGACCGACCTTCAGATTGAAAGTCGAGGTACCTCCCACTCGGCCAACACGGCTTTTTTATGTACCTATTTTATGTATAGAACTGAGAGAGACGAATCTCTGTTACTCCACAATATACAGGTTTGTTAGTAGCTAGATAAAGAGCACAGATGACATAAAACTGTAGGTTTTGTTGCAATCAATTCGTATTTGAAATCGTTATAGAAAATGTCACGTCGTAAATGTTTCTAATTGCAATAAAGCTTTGCTAACAACTGCAGCTAATAGATAATCGCAAAGCCATACGGTTTTTAAATTTAAACTGGTTCAAAATGATTGTAACAAAACTTATGTAATCGAGAGGCTGTTGTTTTGGAAGTATGAGTAAATATTAACTGAAAACTTATTAAAGGTGTCCGAAAATCTTTACAAAAATTAAAATCCAGCGAAACATAAATGTAGTAAGTCGGCTTATTCCATAAAAATCGATCACCGTTTTTCCATTTTTATTACAATTTAGAATTTTTATGAACTCTTATTTTATTAGCTTTGTTTAATCTGTCTTCCCATTTTTAGGGTTCCGTACCCAAAGGGTAAAAACGGGACCCTATTACTAAGACTTCGCTGTCCGTCTGTCTGTCACAGGGCTGTATCTCATGAACCGTGATAGCTAGATAGTTGAAATTTCCACAGATGATGTATTTCTGTTGCCGCTATAGCAACAAATACTAAACAGAATAAAATAAATATTTAAGTGGGGTTTTTTATAAACCGTTCGTGCGCGAGTCTGACACGCACTTGGCCGTTTTTATTTTATAGATTTTTTGGATTATATATTTTTATATATAGATTTTTGGTGCATGTTTGACTGGTATCTTTGGTAGAGCCAGTCATTTTACCATTTAATGTACTGGTATTCTTGTACTATGCCATCGGTCTCGGTACAACTGCAAATCTAATCTGTTTATGAAGTCACTCTCGCAGCAGCGCGGCCCCTGACACTAAACAAAATTCATTTCAAGAAAAGCACTATATCTAGTTACCTATTTGTCTCACAGTTCAGTTGGCTAGTAAAAGCTATGCCTTTTGCGTTGTGGGTTCGATTCCCACCCATTACACACGTTTGTGTGATGATAAAGATTGTTTGTTTTGTATCTCAGTGTTATAATGATATAGAAGTATGTATTTACTAATCTTAGGTAATTTTAGTATAAAATATATTAGTTAGTATCAGTAGCCAGTACCTAAATACTTTTTAGTCACACTTCCTACTTTCGCTAATTAGTCTAGCCGTCTAGCCTCAGTCTTATTTCTGACACACTGATATAAATCTTATTCTTATCTTATCTTATATCTTATTTTGTGTATTCTATTTGTGGTGACACAGTTTATGTAAGCGTACGCGAGCGAACCGCATTTGGCGATTCAGCTTTTTTATTAAATTATCTTCATCATTTAACATGTAATATTCAGGCAGGTACTTAACGTGTAACATACCTTTATGTAATATACAATATTGGAACTTAATTAGTAATATAAAGAAGTATAATCCGCAACTTGGTTTAATTTAGTCAGTTAGTAAGAACACACTAAATATTCTATTCTATTCTACCTGAGATCATATTCAGAAAAAAAAAATAATTATTGTAATAACCAAGTACGATAGACCCTCACAGCCAACACGGCTATAAATATAATTTTTCAAACTATCGTGATTAATAGACATAACTATAAATGTTAACACGGGTGTTTATCACGCAATTACCTTTATGTAAGTGTGGTATGTCGTAATACGAACATCGACATTTCTATTTCTGAAGACCAAGTGAGGATAGTTTCGTCAACTGCCTCCGCTTCTCGACGGTAGCACCGTGTTCTCCAGTCTGCCCGCGACCATGGCTATTGTAACATAGCCGAAACGTCGGGAAAAAAAATTAAAGGTAATTACGTGATAAACACCCGTGTTAAAATCTATAGTTACGGCTATAAATCTCAACTTCCACTAATAATAAAATGAACAAGAGCGATCTTGAAAACTACTAACACAATAAGGAAATTACCACCAATAATCTATTACGTGCCATCATCGAAAGCATAAATTTATTATTATATATTTGTTCATTGCGGTTGAAATAGGAAATAGACAACTTGTAGATAATCATGATCAGAGCAGTATTAAAAAAAATATAATAAATATGATTACGACTGTAAAGTAAGGCCCGATTGTAATCTCAAGGCGCTTAGATCCTTGGAGATGTTTAAAGGGTAGTCAGCGGCACGTCCAAACATTACATTTGGCACAATAGCTACATTTTGCAGTAGTTAGCATTCCATACGTGACAGGTTGCAAGCCCATCGCCGGTTATAAGAATACTACTAACTTAAGCAGTTTTAAAATAAAGATGATTAGGTACTTAGGGCCTGTGCACACTACGTTTTTAGGGTACCGTACCCAAAGGTTAAAAACGAGACCCTATGACTAAGACTTCGCTGTCCGTCTGATTATTTTTGGTAAGGTTTGCCATATAAATATGAGTTTATCAAATTCTATGGAATCCTAATCACTACATAGTATAAAGCAAAGTCGCTTTCCGCTTCCCGCGTATGTATGTATGTTTGCTTATATCTTTAAAACTACTCAACGGATTTTGATGCGGTTTTTTTTAATAGATAGAGTGATTCAGGAGGAAGGTTTATATGTATAATACATGCATAATATAGTAGAGAAACACTGATAATTTTAGAGGTTTCTAATGTGATGTCGTAAATAAACACATTTTTTTGCGCTTACATTGCAAATGCTGGTTGAACCCCACGAGATATATCAAAATAATGTACTACAGTATTGTACACCTTAAAAACGTCTACAAAAAAGTCCACGATGGTATTAGAAATGTCTTACGCACAGCGAAGCGGGCACGGGTCAGCTAGTAATATTATAAATGCAAAAGTTAGTGAGTTTGTATGTATGTTTGTGCCTCAATCAGGATTAAACGATTAAACAGATTAAGATGGAATTTGCTGTAGATGTCGATATTATGCCATAATAAAAGATAGACTACTTTAAAATACTAAAAACATTCCCAAAATGATAAAAAACGCATAAGGGATTTTGGTATAGATGGCGTTGGTGTGCAAAGAATCTGACATCAGTGTTGACATCAGTCGTCATAGCAACGTGCGTTACTCTATGCGATTATTGAAATTTGGACAGGACATCTGTTCTAGTTCTATATAATTCTAATATTATGACTCAATTATCGCTAAGTGTGGAGAATTATCATAAATTGGTCAATTATATTTTAAAGTTCTGTTATCAAACGTAAAATCAACCATTATATTATCATTATCATTATAACACAATATGATTGATATCGAATATCGATACTAAATTCCATAATCTCTTGGGCATTGTCCTAAGGTAGGGTCATACACCCGGTTGTGCCTACTCCGGTTTTGGGCATTTTCGATTGTAACAGTCAATAACTAAGCATAGCAAACAAACTTGTTTGAAGTCTATAGTTAATAAAATTCTTACAATGGCACTTAAACGGACTATAGAAGTCCGTTTAAGTGCCATTTATGGTGCGTTGTACCTCTAGATTGTTTTTAACACAATCAAATATTAACCGTTTTGTCTATTTAAATAAATAAATTAATAAATAAACATCGCCTCTTACAAAACCTTTGCATAACCTAAGAGACAGATAAATATTCTATTCTATGTTGTATAAAAATCATGTTTTTTAAAATAAAACGTTTATTTAAAAAATAAAATGTTATTAAAATGCCCACAACCTATTTTCTATACTTACACCATTAACTTTTCAATTTCTATTTAACCTTTACTGCCTGTCTGTAGCACCTCATAAAAATATCTTTGGCACAGAACTCAACTGAGAGGAATAATATACATTTTAATAGAAACTTAATTGGTATTTGCAACAGTATACTGGCAGATCCTTTATCGGAGGACGCAAAAAAATTGTATAAGTTAGTTTATAGATAGATCTAGTTTTAAGCAATTATATAAATAACTGTAAGTAGGTATACATATATGACTGTTACCAGGGCGTCATAATCGCATCAGCGACAAAGCCCTTTTCGTTAAATAAAAATTGATTTAAAAAAAAAAAAAAAAAAATCTTTGGCGAACTGATCTTAATGTTGAAAGTTGAATCATGCGAGGTTGATCGGCTCTGTGACTATTCGAATCGTTGGTATCGACGAATTTATTGAAAATATGGCAAGAGATCTGGTTGTGGGCACTTTAACAACATTTTATTTTTTAAATAAACGGTGTTTTCGTTTGCGCCTGCCCAGGAATGCTCTTAAGAAGAATTAGGAATTCCATACGTTTCTTTACTACTATTAACTAAATTATTTAGGATTATCATCACACTATCTTATCGCTATAAACTATTTTAAGTAGGTGTTTGTAGGTACTAAAAATGATTATATTTTGAAGAGCAATAGTTTAAAGATTTTGTGGTAATAGATATCCTACAGGGTGTCCCAGAAGTCAACGTCAAGCCGGAAACATTGTCATAATAGTTATAAGAAAAATACAAAAAAAATATTACCTACTAGAGGTCCGCCCCGGCGTCGCGTCGCACGGGTGTGATAATGATTTTATGGGTAATGTTTTTACACCTTGGGTTACATTATTGAAGTTTTCATACGGATCCCTAATAGTTAGACATATGGTATTCTTGACTTTTTTGTAGATATTGATGTTATCTATAAAACTGTAGTAAGTACATTACTTTGCTCTATTGTCAATAATTTCTGTAGCGTAAGCGATATAAGGTTTTTTTATGGTTTTTTTTTCACACGTTGGATTACATTATCGCAGTTTTCATACAGATCCCTAATATTTTTGAAAATATTCTATAACCTATGTTCATCAGGGATAATGTAGAATTCTAATGGTGAAAGAATTTTTCAAATCGGTCCAGTAGTTTCTGAGCCTATTCGATGCAAACAAACAAACAAACAATCAAATCTTTCCTCTTTATAATATTAGTATTAGACTAGCAGTCCGCCCCTGCGTCGCACAGTTGTAATAATACACCTTGGGTTACATTATTAAGGTTTTAGTAGGGATCTCTATTTTTTTTCAGTAATAAATAAAGTATAAGTTACTCAGAGATAATGTAGCATTCTAATGGTGAAATAACTTTTGAAGTCGGTCCAGTAGTTTTTGAGTTTATTCGTTACAAATTTATAAAAATACAAATATTTCCTCTTTATAATATTAGTAAGGATGTGTTTTAAATTAAAGGCTTAAGATTCAGTTTGAGTGAGATGGAGAGAGTCATTTTACAAAGTGTAAGGAATACAGATAGTGAGGCTACTTTCAAAAATACTTATTTAACTTATTTTTTTTACAAGATTTTATTTAACTTGCAATGTATATTAGTAACTATGTTTGTTAAGAGGCTGCCAGTCGCTGATTGCTCTTTTTCGAAACGAAAAAAGAAATACTTCTGAACAAGCCACATCTCCTATTTTTATAAGTATATTACTTCAGGTTCCTACCTAGATTTCTATTAAGCTGAAAACATAATAGCAGAAACTTTTCACGATAAAGATATTATTTCAAAATGATACGTTTTAGAATTTATGATCGAAATATTTTATATACCTACTATTAAAATCAACTTGTGATTTATTGTTAAAGATAGGTAATATGTAGATCTAGATTTCTATTAGGATAGATTTTTGATAAGTAATTATACATAATTTATATCATTAATTTATTCGAAAAGCTAAGGCGGACCACGCGCGGACGTGTGTTTGTCATCATTGCAGCGGTCGGTAGGATTATTTATCGAAGTGATTAAAGATCGGTACATCTTTATTCACATATACTATACATTATAAAATAGGAGATGTGGCTTGTTCACAAGTATTTCTTTTTTCGTTTCGAACAAAAATAATCGTCGACTGGCAGCGTCTTAAGGTGGCGATAAACATGCTACTCAATTTTGAAAAAGTTATCCCGACCGATTTTCGCTGAAATCCTTATGTAACTCGGGTGACAATGCAATAATATGGCGACAGTGAGCTGATCTGATGATGGAGTCAGGAGCTGTTCAACAGACACTCACAATGTAACTCCTTAGTAAATACTTCGATTGAGTAAAAACTTTGCATACTTGTCAGGTTCCGATGACAATATTATAATGATGTGACAGGTGATAGCGCGCTTGTGTTCGAAAGATTGTCTTTTAAAAATATTTTTTAACAGAAAACTTATTTATATTTTTCCTTAAAAAAGCTAGCTAGGAGACAGAGCTCAAATACAGTAAAGAGCAAAATGTATGTGGATAACGTTGACTTCTGGGACACCCTGTCAGATACAAACCAGCATACGACGTCTATGAGAAACCGCAAAATCACCGACATGCCTTCATTCTTGAAATTAAAAGCCATTTTGGCACATTTCAGCTGCTTTTACGTAATAAACTGAATACCACATTCAAGCCGCCGAATGTTACATAAATCCTAATTTCACGATTTGTACACGACTTCAGAAGCCAGAAATGTAATTTAAAATCAATGTGTTACGTACCCACCTACTTTCCAATGAATGTTATGTTTGGTTATTGTGTAAAAATTAGGCAACATTTTGATTTAATTCAAATTCAAATTGCTTATTGTACTTTAAGTTACAATGGTAGGTAAAGTAGGTAGTTTAAAACTTAAACCCTGTAAGGGCACAACAATATTTTAGGTATTTTAGGTACCTGCTGTTTTTTGATTACAAAAGAACTAATACTACTACAAAAGAAGAACTACTTCTTCTAATGTTACTCGTAATTCAGAAGTGTAGTAATCCTCTCCAAAAATATATCAAAAAGTGTCTCTAGTTGGAAAAGTCTAGTGATTTTCATTAAGTAATGAAAACAGTACTAATAAAGAAAACTATCTATCTACGAGTATACCCTATAATAATTACGTTTAGAAAACTAAAAAAAAAAACCGGCCAAGTGCGAGTCGGACTCGCGCACGAAGGGTTCCGTACTATTATCAAAACGGCAAAAAAATCACGTTTGTTGTACGGGAGTCTCACTTAAATATTTATTTTATGCTGATTTTAGAGAAATACATCATCTGTGAAAATTTCAACTGTCTAGCTATCACGGTTCACGAGATACAGCCTGGTAACAGACAGACGGACAGCGGTGTCTTAGTAGTCCCGTTTTTTACCCTTTAGATACGGAACCCTAGAAACATAAAAAATAATTCATAATATCTCGTAACCTACCTATTTACCTAACTACGTAGTTAGCATTCCACACGTGACAGGTTGCAATCCCGTCGCCGCTTTCAAGAATACTAACAGGTTTCCTCACGATGTTTTCCTTCACTGTTATAAACACGTGTAACGCGCATATAGGTACATTTTTCGAACAGAAATATCCATTGATGCACGGCCAGGATTCGAACTCGAAATTAATTGGAAATTAATAATATCTACCTAGGTACCTATTTACCTAACTACATGAATTCAATAATTCAATTTCAAACTTTTTATTCGATCATATGAAGTACCACCTATTTACCGACTTACTTTACCGATAGTGGTAAAATAGCGCCACCTGCCAGCGGAATCGCAAACCTCTTTCATCTTACCTCTCAAACCCCGAGCGGTCGCATGAGACCGCGAAAAGTACCTATAATACGTAGTAACATCAAATGAAACTAGATGGCGCTAGAATGCAAAAATCAAGTTTGTTGTATGGGAGCCCCCCTTAAATATTTATTTTATTCTGTTTTTAGTATTTGTTGTTCGAGCAGCAATAGAAATACATAATCTGTGAAAATTTCAACTGTCTAGCTATCATGGTTCATGAGATACAGCCCTGTGACAGACAGACAGACGGACAGACGGACAGACGGACAGCGAAGTCTTAGTAATAGGGTTCCGATTTTACCCTTTGGGTACGGAACCCTAAAAAACGACGAAAATGTATCGACCAATCGCAAAGTCAAGGGACGATATTCGTTTTTAAGTTTTTGAAGGAACTATCAGTCCTACATAAATATAATTTAAATGGGACCAACTTGGGACTATTCTCTACATAATAAAAGAAATCATCGAAATCGGATCACCAGAGAAAAAGATATGTTCATTCATGAAAAAAAAACGTGTCGACTTGAAAACCTCCTCCGTTTTTTCTCGGTTAAAATGAATCCCTGTTTCCCGTAGTCACGGCTTCACGCGTGAATGGCTGGACCGATTTCAAATTATTATTTTGTTGTATACGTTAGTGTACTAAGGTTCTTGGAAAAGGAAAAAATATAGCGTGAAATTGTAAAATTCTAGAAAAACGTAAAGTGCAAATCTAGGACAACGCCTGTCGCTGTCGTGACAGCTAGTTATTTATATTAGTATGGAAATACTTCAAGCCCTACTAACTTTCTTAACTAAGGGCCTGTTTCACCATCTTCAAGTAAAGTCCTAAGTAAGCTACTCGGCGATCACCAAAAACGAACATACCATTTGACATATTATAGTTTTGACATGTTCATACATTATTTAGCGCTAACTGGAGAGTAACTAATCAACACTTTACTTGAAGATGATGAAACAGGCCCTTACAGTGGTGGTCATTTTAACTCTCTTTAAAAGTTCAGTAACTTTTATCTTCTCACGGATACGTTATTATAACTTTATACAATGTATCAATATGAATTGATAGAATTCGAGTTTGCCTAACTTTAACATGATATTCCTTTTTATTCCATCGAAGTTTTTGAAAAACATATTGAATGGGAAATCGGGTTTTCCTGATATATATATTGTACCGATTGTTGCTTAAGACGAGTAATAAATGTTTTTGATGAATGCAGAATCGTTTTTTCTCAACAATCGCAAAACATACAGTTATGTTTGTTATGACAAAGATAACTTATGGATATAATCTAGATAAATTCTAGACAGAAACACGATTGGTGAAACTTTTCTCGATAGATTAATTTTCCAATGTTGGCTCTCAAAACACTAGTTTCATTTTTAATCAAAACTATGAATAGCTGAACAGCAGTAATAGCTGAACAGCAGTTTATTTGTATATAATTCGTTAGATAATCATACTAGCTAAGTAAATTATAGAAAGTTTCTTTTTAAGTTCAATTGTTTTTTAAGATAATGCAGTTTTATCATATTTTCCGTCTTATCCGGGTATACTCAGCCCATAAAAAAAACCAAACATTTCACATATACCTTAATTGAAATATTTTTAATATTTTCTTGTACGATAATGATTGGAATAACTGCCGTGTTTGTTGCCTGATCCTTCTTGGCCGAGTCGCGAGGAACAGGTGTGCGCCTAGCTCCTAAGACGTTTCAAAGTGATCCTTGTAATTTAATTGAAATAAATGACTTTTGAACTTGCATTTGAATTTGAGTACCTATTAGTCATGAGTGTTATCATTAGTCATTTATCTGGTTTCCATAGTACAAGCTTTGCTTAGTTTTATTATTATTTATTTATTTATCTTACTCTTTGTACGAATAAATACATCTATCTATCCTTGAGGCGAAACAGTTTCTCTTCAAATTGGTTTTCCGCTTTTTGCCGTAAACTCTTGTTTGTAAAGACTTCACAAATAGCATTCGTTCAGGTTAAATATTATTAAAGTTTTTTATACACTTTCTGTCGAACTTAGGCGAACGGTCCACCGAAGCAGCCGCGTGCTGTAATCTAAATTTTGTAAACTGGGGTACCTACTTTAATAAATATGCTGGCTTCAAATACCTTGATATATGAAATTTTTGGTTTTCCGGCTGAGTCTACCCGGATAAAACGGAAAAAGTGATAATACCGCAAAAGCTTGAAAATCAATCTTAAAAAGAAACTGTCTTTCATTGATGTAGCTGGTATGATTATCTGACGACATAATTATATAATAAATATATAAGAATTAACTGTTTAGTTATTCATAGTTTTGATAAAAACTTAATATTTTGAAGGAGTTAACTTTGGAAAATATTGTATTCTGTTTATGTGAACTTCGTTATAGAATTAAAACTATCGTGGTTGTTAACGTCAGCAATACAAGAAAAAACGTGGTAATTAGCCGTATTTCTGAATACCATAGTATGTATTTACAAAAAAAAAAGTATATAAATATTCTATCAGTTATCTGGTTCCCATAGTACAAGCTTTGCTTAGTTTGGGACTAGATAGTGTTGTGTGTAAGGTCCGCCAATATTATTATTATTATTCTATTTAAGTGAACTTCGTTCTTTGAGAAAAGTTTCACCAATCGTGCTTCTGTGTTTAACTTATCTTATCTGTGTCATAATACAAATAAACAAAACTATGTTTTGCGATTTAAAAAAAAAACTATTCTGCATTTACCAAAAAAAATATTACTCGTCTTCAACGTACTGAGTTAGTAGACTAGCTGCTTTAATGTTACCGTGTTAATGCATCTTTACAGTCAGTCAGGCTTGTCTATCAATTTACGAAATACTTATTGGTATAGTGCTAGATAATTAAATTAAGTCGAAGTTGAAGTATGACAATAGGTTTTGTAAATCGGTGAAGAAAAACATTATTGGTAGCTTACTTAATACCATCTGATGCAACTATGGTAGCATCAATTGTGTTGGTTTATGAATTGATTTAATTTTATTACTGTCACTATATTTCAAACTAGGGTCAAAGACCCGGAATTTATCAACTGAAGGTTTCAGTTAATAGGCCTAATAAATAAAAAAAAACATTTATTTCAGACAACTAAAGATATTACGAAGACTTCGCTGTCCGTCTGTCCGTCACAGGGCTGTATCTTATGAACCGTGTTAGCTAGACAGTTGAAATTTTCACTTAAAAATTTCCATACAACAAACGTGATTTTTTGCCGTGTTTTATAGATAATGCTACGGAACCCTTCGTGCGCGAGTCCGACTCGCACTTGGCTGGTTTTTTTATTTCTGGTGTACAATAAAGTATTATCTATCTATCTATCTAACCATAGGGTCATATAGTCGTGAATATCAGAAACTAATTAGGAGTAGGTATCACAGCATCCAGACTTGGAGTAACGAAAACTAAATTTCCTAGTGCATTTAATGAAATAAACGCCTTTGAACTTTAAAAAAGAAAGAATATAAGTTTATTTGCCACCAAATGCACAAAACAATTAGGTAATAACTGAGTACAAAAAGCAGAAAACACAGTAAAGCAGATTGTGTCATGTGGGGGCAAATACGTCCCCGTCTCAGCATTGAGCCGCACAACACCGAACCTAGGGAGTAGGTGAAGTGCAGTTGCTGGTTTACTTAAACATGGAGGTTGAACCCGCACCCTAGTCTCAGCCGGGCATTCGCAAGTCCCCAATACGGCCTAAAGTATCGCCATCTCGTCGTTTCGAAATGACGTCTTTACCACAAACAAAGAAAGAAAACGACGTCTTGGGGTGTCATTTTTAACGTCACAAAAACGTCATGAAAAAATATTACACATATTGAAGTCCTAAGCCGAAGCCTCACCTTGTTAACGACATGTCTTGAGGCTATAACACATTTATGACAAATTAGGTTTTTTAAGGTCCTCCCGACGTTATATTATGACGTCATTTACGTCACCGATTAGTACGTATGGAAAATTGCAGACGCGCGTAGGAGCTATGCTAGTATATGAAAAAACCGGCCAAGTACGAGTCGGACTCGCGCACGAAGGGTTCCGTACCATTATCTATAAAAACGCCAAAAAAATCATGTTTATTGTATGGGAGCCCCCCTTAAATATTTATTTTATTCTGTTTTTAGTATTTGTTGTTATAGCAGCAACAGAAATACATAATCTGTGAAAATTTCAACTGTCTAGCTATCACGGTTCATGAGATACAGCCCTGTGATAGACAGACGGACGGACGGACAGACAGACAGACGGACAGCGAAGTCTTAGTAATAGGGTTCCGATTTCACCCTTTGGGTACGGAACCCTAAAAACGACTTACCCTTTTCATTGTGGTAGTCCGCGCTTTTCTCTTCTTTCTTGTGATCAGAAGACGATGGGACGGCATCAATCACGGCATCAGTGTTCGTTGAAGTAGCATCAGCTTCAGAACCAGTTACATAATCAGTAGCCGTCGCATCGTTGCCAGAGCCTGTCACATCATCGCCAGAACCTGTCACATCGTTTCCAGAACCTGTCACACCATCGCCAGTAGCTGATGGAGCTGTGTCTACAGTAGTGTCAGTTCGTGTATCAGACGCTGTTGCGTCTATAGTAGGTATATGCTTTAAGTTCTCTGTAACGGTTTCGTCGTGATATGAATCGGTGGGTGGTGTGGTTTTGGTTTTACGTCTTCTGCTCTTTCTCTTCTTAGGGAAGAACAAGGTAGGCTCTCCTTCTTTCGAGTCTTCGGGGATTAGTGATATTCTTTCATTATCCTTGTCTATTGGACGTGTATTGTATCGGGATGAGAACTTCTGGTTGCCTCGTGTAGGCTGGACTGTGGTCTCTTCGGCATCGTCGTATACCATGTAGAGTTGAGGGTTTTTAAAGACTGACAGTTTGCCTGACTCTGTATTCTTGTTTTTTTCTCTACGCGGCGTTGATCTTCTGGGGTATTGTGATGTCGTTTCTATTCTGATTTGCTGTACTTTGTATTTGTCTTCTAAAGAACCGTTTTTGTCATCGTATTCATCATAATCAGGTGTATATTTTTTAGATTTCTTACGGTTACCGTATTTATCGCGCACTTCTACTGGATGGAATCTATTTCTTTCAAATTCTTCTTTGTACATTTCCTCTTCTACTTTCTGAGAAATAGCTTTTGATTCTTCAGCGTGACGCTCTTTCAGTTCGTCAACAGCGTCTAATATTTTAGCTTTTTTGGCTTCGCTTTCACTCACATCTTCTACCGGATCTGTTTTTTGTTTTTCTGAGCTGCCTTCATCGTAGTCAACATCTTCCTCACTACTTTTCGCTTTGTCGGCTATTGCTTGTGTTTTTTCTGTTGTAGGAATTTGAGTAGTTCTTTCTTCCTCTTCTTCTTCGTCAGGTTCGTCTGTTACCAACTCAGCATTGATCTTACGAGCATTATTGATTGCGTCAGCGATAGAATTAGCTGGTTTTCTTGTCAAAATATCAACGACGCCATCTATATCTGATATTTCAGTATGATTAACCTGTTTATTGTTATCAACAGCTTCTGCAGGTCTATGCAAATCCGACCAGTCCTTGTTCTCGTAGTTATCTTCACTGTCACCACCTCCCTGTCCTTTATCGTAATAGTCGTCGCCTTCTGGCTCGGCCACGGCTTTCAGAATAAAGTTCATAGGTTCCGCCAACCTCTTTTTTACTTTATTTTTGGTAACTGGAATGAACTGTCCTAATTCGTCTCCATGTTTGTTTTTGAAAGGGACCCAATCTGGGAAGAGATCTCCGATGCTTGTTTCACTTTGGTTCACATTTTGTTCACTCACAGTTCCTATGCTGAGTCCGTCACAGCATATCAGTAAGGCGCTTAGAATCGCGAATTTTGTGCTCATTTTGGAAGCATTTAGTAATGTATAGGTAGGCACACCGCGGCGGTACGATCCAAACTGTCGCCCATAGTTTAGATTACTATTATTTATATTGTTTAGTAAACTATTCTCTCCGGTGTCGATTATTGTGGCGGTTAAAGAGTTGTGTGGACCTGCCTTCGGAGACTTGTCCATTGGTTTTTGTTTTAAATAAATAAATAAATATTGGCGGACTTTACACACAACGCCATCTAGCCCCAAACTAAGCAAAGCTTGTACTATGGGAACCAGATAACTGATAGAATACTTATATACTTTTTTTTTTTTTTTGTAAATACATACTTATTATACATAGTAACACCCAGACACAGAACAAACATCTATGTTCATCACACAAATATTTGCCCTGGGTGGGGATCGAACCCACAACCTACAGCGCAGAAGGCAGTGTTACTACCAACTGAGCTGTGAGGCCTGTTTTATCCTCCTACACTTCCAGGTAAGTTCAGGTATGTCCTGAATTTGATAAGGTAACCTTGAAGAGGGTGGTCTGTATGACAGAAAATGATAGATGAGCCTTTTATTAACATTAATCTGATTACAATTAAGAAATATTTGATCTCGTTATAATATCTAAATGACTTCGCATACTTGACATAGACCAGCAAGGCTTTAGATAAAAATTATTAATTGAAAACTCAATTAAAGGTTACCATAAGAACATAAACTTTACTTAACAAGGTTTGTCCACAATTGTATTATGGCCTCTCCCTAGCCTCAAAGGTTTGCTGGTAGAAAACTCTTTTAAGGTTAAGCTCGCCTTTGTACATGTTATTTGTAATGTCATAATTGTTAATGTTTTCTGTGTACAATAAAGTATTTGACAATACCTAAACTTATAGATTGATGATAGAACTTGAAAGATCAGACAAAACTTCAGATCAATCGCACTTGGCGCATCCACAATGTTATTTCGTAACCTAAACAGCGGTAGCATGAAATTCTCGATTTACAGTGCAACGTCCCTTGCAAACGAACGTTTAAATTGGATATTTACGATTGTTGTAACACAGCGAAAACGTCGGTCTATATAAAAAGGTATTACACGATAAATATATTTTTTTAAGACGCTGCCAGTCGACGATTATTTTTGTTCGAAACGAAAAAAGAAATACTTGTGAACAAGCCACATCTCCTATTTTATAATGTATACTATATGTGAATAAAGATGTACCCATCTTTAATCACTTCGATAAATAATCCTACCGACCGCTGCAATGATTACAAACACACGTCCGCGCGTGGTCCGCCTTAGCTTTTCAAATAAATTAATGATATAAATTATGTATAATTACTTATCAAAAATCTATCCTAATAGAAATCTAGATCTACATATTACCTATCTTTAACAATAAATCACAAGTTGATTTTAATAGTAGGTATATAAAATATTTCGATCATAAATTCTAAAACGTATCATTTTGAAATAATATTTTTATCGTGAAAAGTTTCTGCTATTATGTTTTCAGCTTAATAGAAATCTAGGTAGGAACCTGAAGTAATATACTTATAAAAATAGGAGATGTGGCTTGTTCAGAAGTATTTCTTTTTTCGTTTCGAAAAAGAGCAATCAGCGACTGGCAGCCTCTTAATATTGATATGTAAAAATACGTATGATTTGGATGAAACTTGGAATATACATAGATTATGTGAATAGCATATAGGCTATTTTTATTCAGGTAACAACACAAACGAAGCCGCAAGGGGACGCAAGTCTACAATACTATGGCATATATTTGTGTTTAAGTATTTTTGTTCGTATCGGATAAATAAATAAAACCGGCCAAGTGCGAGTCGGACTCGCGCACGAAGGGTTCCGTCCCATTATCTATGACAAAACGGCAAAAAAAAACACGTTTGTTGTACATCGGAGCCCCACTTAAATATTTATTTTATTCTGTTTTTTGTATTTGTTGTTATAGCGGCAACAGAAATACATCATCCGTGAAAATATCAACTGTATAGCTATCACGGTTCATTAGATACAGCCCTGTGACAAAAAGACGGGCAACGAAGTCTTAACTATAGATTTTAACACGGGTGTTTATCACGTAATTACCTTTAATTTATTTTCCCGTACGTTTCGGCTATGTTACAATAGTGAAGTCTTAGTAATAGGGTCCCTTTTTTACCATTTGGGTACGGAACCCTAAAAAACAACAAAAAAATATACATGTTCAAGTGAGAACCTCTTCATTCGTTTGTTAAAAATACAAGTCGCTAACTATGACGTTTCTACCGTCCGTTTGCAATGCTCCAAGGCCGGATGACAAAATCGTCTCGTGTGACGATCTTCGGTTCCACTCGACCAGCTTCTGTAATTCAATCGGTAAACCGGAGCCAATGAACCCTGTGGTCAGCCAGAAGCAGTTTTCAATTTCTTTGTTGACAAAAATAATGTAACTGTCATCTGTCAATGAAATGAAATAGGATCACGACTAATCCCAAAGTACGGTCGTCATCCTTACAGATCATGCGCTCGATCGAAAATGTCTAAAGAGAGTAGACAGAGGCATGTTCAAACATTACTTCTAAACATTATATCCAGGTAAAAAAAGTTTTTTTTTCTGTTATAGATAAACTAAATACCAAAATTAAAAATTATTTCATCATCAGTAAGTAACATTTTTATAAATAGAGATCCCTACTAAAATTGCAATAATGATATTGGCAATGGGCTTGACAAGATTTTGAAAATCATTCTAGATTATTCAGTAGTGACTGTGGAACCCATAAAAAATATTATTTTCAAGTCTGTTAAGTATTGGCTCTGAAAATGAAAATTATAATTTAAATAACCCGCAAAAACGCTTCTTTATGCAAATGGCGTCGCACTAGTTTCTGTAACGTTACATGCTTGTCAACAAATATACAAATGTCAAGTTTTTTAAGGCAGGCGATGACATATTGACAAGCATGTTACGTCATCGTCGATTCGACCAATCCTGACCGTTTTGTGTCACGTAACTGGCGTTTAAAAAATTGATAATTGTAATTATGGGTTTTTAATAAATTATTATTATACTTATACTTCATAACGCTTTATGAAGGCATAATTTACATAGATTAGAACACTTTATTTTTCATACTGTCAAATAGCCTATTCTTTTCAACTTCAGTTGTAGACTGTACCTGTGTGGCTTAGGTGATAAATAGCGATTCTCAGATACGATATATAAACGTATGTATGTTAAAACATTCAATAGTGACTTTCAAATAAATTGAAATCAACCAACCTTGGAATCGAATCCCTAAACCCGCTTGCCCAACCGAATCAAACAAAGTGGACTTAATGAGGTACCAATCCATACAAAATCGACATTAACTTCGTGATTTGGCACCGGCAGCTTTATTGCGTAAGCTTGAAGTAATCGTAGTCGGCTGCAACTGTCAAATTCTCATTGATTGCCTTTTGACAATGAAATTTTTGAGACGACAAATGTGAGTCACAAACCCTGGGTGGTTTTTAAAGTACAATAAAAAGGTTTTAAATTTTAAATGCTATATAAAAAAATCACAAGGATCACTTTGAGACGTCTAAGAGCTAGGTGAAGCAACGCCTGTTCCTCGCGACCAAGCCTAGAAGAATCAGGCAACAAACACGGCTTGGGGCCTATAATTTTTTTCAATTATCATTTCTGTTTTCGACGTTGAGAATTTACCTAATGATTAACATAAATTGGGCACACTTTCATTTCGAGTAGATAAAATACCCTCAATAGGTACTTTTAAATTGCCATGGTAGGTATTTAGATAGTGGTCTAACTTCATAAATATGCAAATATGCAAGGTCTCGATAGGGCTTACATGCTTGAGCCTATTGGGGACCGGGGGAAATGGGGCAAACCGAGTTTTCAAAATTATATTATATTATTAGGACGTCAGGTCGAAGCGACGCGTCATCAAGCGCGGATCCACCGTTGTGGGCACTATAGGCGTGCCCACAACCCTAACAGACTTGTGACGACGACGTGTTTGCAATTTTAATATAGTGTCCTTTTTAGGATCCCGTACCCAAAGGGTAAAAACGGGGGCTATTGCATCCGTAGGTATCTATCAGTACCTACTCTAAGCTTGTACTATGGGATAGTACATGGTGCTGTTTAATGTGCACCGTTATTTATTAACTGCAGTAATGTATTTCGGTTCATGATTAATTATATGTTTCATTTTGCACGCATACTTTTAGTTACCCAAGCTTTTTAGATATGCAATTCAAAGCAACCTTGGTGCTTTGAACTAGATTTTGTTGGCTGTCACAACCTATTCAATAAGATGGAACAAAATAGAATCAATTTGCAGCTCGGAAACTGGCCATGACCAACAATAAAATAACTAAGTCTGCGAAGATATCGCAGTGACTTGGCTAGCTAACAAGGTAATATAATTTTAAGTAATTTATTTATATACTAAATCACATTTACACATTTATTTTGATTTGTTTTTTGGGTTCCGTACCTCAAGAGAAAAAACGGTAGGTAGGTAAGTACCGTACCATTAATTATCACTTTATAGAATTAAAACTATCGTGGTTGTTATTCATATTAACTATAAATACGGCTAATTACCACGTTTCTTGTTGTATTGCTGACGTTTTGAGACAATTCAGATGTTCGCGGTCGCGGGCGATGCTCATGATGAAGAGCATCTGAATTGTCTCGTCAGCAATACAACAAGAAACGTGGTAATTAGCCGTATTTATAGTTAAAATTATCACTTTATTCGTTGTTCGTCTGTCTATCATCAAAAATATGACCATTTAGGTATGTTGCATATTTTGTTCACAGTAGGTAAATTAATATTTACTGGCTATTTCCCCGTACTTTCGGCTATTTCCACCTAGAATCATTTTTGGCAAGATTCAATTCATTAAGTACAACACAAGTAAATAAAAGTAAGTTTTCTGTTAAAAATATTTTTCAATGACAAGCTTTTGTAAAATCATTTAAAACCATCGAGCACTAGCGCCTTATCACCTGTCACATCATATAACATTGTCATAGGAACTTGACAAAATTGCAAAGTTTTTACTCAATCGAAGTATTTACTAAGGAGTTCCATTGTGTCTGTTGAATAATTATCGACTCCATCATCAGATCGGCTTACTGTCACCATATTATTGCACTGTCAGAACTTGCTAAATCTGTTTAGGGGCCGTACTAAATTCTCTAAAGTAAACTAAAGCATTATTACTTCAAGAGCGAAAGTGACAACGCTATACGAACATGTATAGAAATAGAAATAGTTTATTTTTCAAATAAAGTGGTACAAATTATAAATAACTTAACTACAAAAAAAAATATCACTAAATAGGTAGTAGGCATATTGAAGTTTAATTTCATTAGTAGGTAGTTACATGTCCGTATCCCCCGTGCTAGATTTAACTGTGTATGGCGTTGTCACTTTCGCACCGCTGATATTTTATTACCAGCGCGCTGGTAATAAATATATCGATGATTAAAAAAACGTTTATCAACAGTTTATTCAGATGAAATAGTATTTTACATTTACAAGTATTGATTGTATGATAAGATAAACTATAAATAAAAAATAGGCTAGTTATATTGATTTGTAAACTCAGGTGTTCTAGTTCTGGATTCGGAGATTTCAACGTGACGTTACTACACATTATCTGACAGGGTGTCAGATAAACAGATAAAACGTAATTATTTACAACTTTATCGCACTATTTATGAGTATGATAGTATAAGAGCTTTTGTTTATTAATATTTTATAACTATTGGCAGATTAGAAATCTCTTACTAAGCAGGTAGATAGGTACCTGTGGTAGGTACGTACCTACCTACCTTCGGTATATCGTTATTTTTCTACGAGGCCTTACACTAATATTAATATAATTATTTTGATTTCGTTGTCCTTTCCATTTTGTTTTCCTTTCCGCACCCAAATGGTAAAAACGGGACCCTATTACTAAAGCTTCGCTGTCTGTCTGTCTTTCTGTCCGTCTGTCTGTAACAGGGCTGTATCTCATGAACCGTGAACGCTAGACTTGAAATTTTCACAGATGATGTATTTCTGTTGCTGCTACAAAATCAAATACTAAAAACAGAATAATATAAAATATTTAAGTGGGACTCAAATACAACAAAAGTGGTTTTTTTTATAGATAATGGTTCGGCACCCTTCGTGCGCGAGTCTGACTCGCACTTGGCCGGTTTTTTTTGTGTTACTCTTTCATTATATATGTAGACTAGCGACCCGCCCCGGCTTCGCACGGGTAGCATGTTATTATACATATAAACCTTCCTCCTGAATCACTCTATCTATTAAAAAAAACCGCATCAAAATCCGTTGTGTAGTTTTAAAGATATAAGCAAACATACATACGCGGGAAGCGGAAAGCGACTTTGCTTTATACTATGTAGTGAAGTCAGCCTTCTTTCATAACCTGAAACTTGTGTCTTATTTATGTTAACCTTTACGTAATAACTTACGACAATAGAACCCTTAAAGTAGGCACTGAATAAATTAAGCGGCTTGGTATTACATGGATCTCATAACTTTTTATGGCAGAATCACTGAGTTGCGTTGCAAGACTTGGCTTTTTTTACAAGTTATGTTTTATATAGCATCGCGTTTTTACAAAATACTTAAATGTCATGCCCAAAGTGCAAAATGTCTCGAGATTCAGACTGTCTCTAGTAAAAGTGGTCTCAACTAGGTTTAAATTCAGGTGAAGGTTTTGACCCAAATCTACTAAGTAACAGATGAAGTTCAAATAAAGCTTCTAATATGAAGCAGTTCTTAAGATGTCTCACAAACAATTTGGGACACAATCTAACCTTTCGGTACACAAAACACAAACTTCACTTATTGCGCGTGTAGGGGAGAGGCGTGCAAAGTGCACTATTTGTAGTTTCTATTAAACCTGGCTGTTTAATCGAAACTACAAAATAGTGTAGTCCCTGAGACAATCGCTGATAATAGGTAGAATTCTTTCAGCGCCAAATGGCGTCCGCACAACGGCTCAACAAGGTTTTAAATCAGTAATTCAGTGAACTTAAGACGCTGCCAGTCGACGATTATTTTTGTTCGAAACGAAAAAATAAATACTTGTGAACAAGCCACATCTCCTATTTTATAATGTGAATAATAATGTGTTTTAGAATGTTTATAATAAAGTATATGTGAATAAAGATGTACCCATCTTTAATCACTTCGATAAATAATCCTACCGACCGCTGCAATGATGACAAACACACGTCCGCGCGTGGTCCGCCTTAGCTTTTCGAATAAATTAATGATATAAATTATGTATAATTACTTATTAAAAATCTATCCTAATAGAAATCTAGATCTACATATTACCTATCTTTGACAATAAATCACAAGTTGATTTTAATAGTAGGTATATAAAATATTTCGATCATAAATTCTAAAACGTATCATTTTGAAATAATATTTTTATCGTGAAAAGTTTCTGCTATTATGTTTTCAGCTTAATAGAAATCTAGGTAGGAACCTGAAGTAATATACTTATAAAAATAGGAGATGTGGCTTGTTCAGAAGTATTTCTTTTTTCGTTTCGAAAAACAGCAATCAGCGACTGGCAGCCTCTTAAGATTTCCTTTAGTCGATTTTGTATAATGTTGAGTAATATTTAACTTTTCAATAGCTTTTATAGCGTTGGTTTGTTGAAACTAAATAACAGGAATAGACTTTAATCTCTAACGAGAAAATGACATAGCATATCAAACCCATGGGATTATAGGACTTTGTTTTATGTTCATATGTCGTTTTGTCCACATACCATAATTATTATGTCATATTACCCACCTAGGATGGACAAAACTGTTTTTGAATTTTAGATTTTTTTACTATACATAGACATGTATAGTAAGTGTGATTGTATTTCAAAATTGTAAAGTTAATGAATATACAAAGACTGATTTAACGGAAGGTATGTCATTTTGCACGCCTTTCCTCTACGTATATAACCGGAAGTGAGCTCTTTGCGGAGTCTGTCCCAACAGGACGTCATTTCCGGTGACCGCAACCTTTTTACTTTGTTTGAGTGGGTTTGTAGTTAGGATGAATGAAAGTGAATTGTGCTTACGACTAACATCAGTGCACTCATTCGAGATGGGCAGAGTAGTTATTCATTAATTATCTGAGCGCCTGAAGATCTGAGAGGATGTCTACCATACAAAGAGATTATAGTCGCGATTATATCTATATATATAAAAGAAAGTCGTGATAGTTACACTATTCATAACTCAAGAACGGCTGAAGCGATTTGACTGATAATTGGTGGGGAGGTAGCTTAGAACCAGGAGACGGACATAGGATACTTTTTATAACGGGAACGGGAACGGGAAATGAACACAATATTTGTTAATAACTAACGCGATACGAATTTCGCCGGGTTAGCTTGTTTAATTAAAAAAAACCGGCCAAGTGCGAGTCGGACTCGCGCACGAAGGGTTCCGTACCATTTTGTAAAAAAAACTACAAAAAAACATGTTTGTTGTATGGGAGCCCCATTTAGATATTTATTTTATTCTGTTATTAGTATTTGTTGTTATAGCAGAAATAGAAATACATAATCTGTGAAAATTTCAACTGTCTACCTGTCTAGCTATCACGGTTTATGAGAAACAGCCCTGTGACAGACAGACGGACAGACGGACAGCGAAGTCTTAGTAATAGGGTCCCGTTTTTACCCATTGGGTACGGAACCCTAAAAAGAATGTGATTTGTCGCGGAACGTCTGACAGATGTAAAACTTCGAAATTACTTTTTACAGGTAATATGGATAAAAGGATAGTTTACGACATTAAATAAATTATGCCAAATGAAAATTTTGTAAAAAAAAAGCATGACAGCATATCGCAAACAGGATCGGACGCGGTCAGCACATCTTCGGCAGCAACTCATCTAGTTCGCGTACCCGCGTGTATTTCGCTAGAAGACCTTCGCCACGGCATGCGTCGTGAAGCCAACAACCAGTCTCATTTGCCGCTATAGATGTTTCACATCAAAAACGTACTACGTTAGTAGTGTGCTACTTGTATACGACCATCAAATATTATAATAAGTACCTACTTTGTCTGAGGGCGCGCTGCAGATCTATACAAACGTATTCACCTGTTTTCTCTCTGGATAATGACACTAGAGCTAAGTTCGAAGTTTTTATTTCTATGTAAGTAAGTATAGGTAAGTAAGGTAAGTATGTAAATCATAATAATACTTATACATTGTGTTTACCACTACATAGTATAAAGCAAAGTCGCTTTCCGCTTCCCGCGTCTGTATGTATGTATGTATGTATGTTTGCTTATATCTTTAAAACTACACAACAACATGCTACCCGTGCGAAGCCGGGGCGGGTCGCTAGTTTAATATAAAATTCAATCACATCACTTAAAAAAGTTTAGACAGGATTGGTATTTTTTTTAAGAAAATAAATATTTGTAAAATTGCTCGGTACATTGTTAAATTCAGGAAAAACTAGTAAACGGAAAAGTAGAGTAAAGGAAAAAGTAGTAAAACTAGCGATATTATTGAAATTTGACAGGACAACGTCTGTCGGGACAGCTAGACTTTTATCAGACTTAAGCTATGGAGGAGTCATCGACCACGAGGTCCTCGGTGTAATCGCAGGTCGTCCTCCATGTGTCCTCATCTAGCAGGTTATCTTTTACTGCCTCATAAAACTGCTCCAGGTCGCAGAGGAGCTCATCGCAGCCTTCTACGTTAAGGTAAACCAGGTCTTCGCTAGGATCGGGTTTGTAAACCACCTGTAAAAATTTTAAGTTTAAAAATTAAAAAAACGCTTGTTGGGCGAGTGGGAGATACCACGACTTTCAAGTATAAGTATTCTAGTTTTCATAGTATAAAAGTAAAAGTTCCACCAATATTTATTTATTTACTAGCTGACCCGGCGAACTTCGTAGCGCCTAACAGTCGATTCTTTATTTTTTTTTAATACTTATTCTGCTATTTTTAAATTTTCTCTACTTAAGAACCATCCTTGTACTTCAAGGAATATTATAAAAAAAGAATTAGCGAAATCGGTTTAGCTGCTCTCGAGATTTGCGCTTAGCAACACATTCAGCGATTCATTTTTATATTATACTTACATAGATTTAAAAAAAATGTATTTACATAAAAAATATAAGTATTCTATCATTTATCTAGATCCCATAGTACAAGCTTTGCTTAGTTGGAGGCTAAATGGTGATGTGTAAAAAGTCTACCGATATTTATTTATTATTTAGGCGCAGCCTGTAGGATTAACCAAAAACATTTAATTGGCGCAGTTGATACATACCAACACGACATATTTTCCAGTTTTATCCACCTTCCTCAGCTCAATAGTGGCGCTCGAAGCGTACTTCGGCACTCCTTGACGTGGAGTGATCTTCGCAGCCGCCAGAAAAGAGAACACATTGAAGTCGTGAGCCGAGTAGATCCTGACGCGAGGTGTATCGTTTCCGGCGATCAAGCTTGAAGAGTACTCGAAGAATTCATTGAGGAGGACACCTGGTAACCAAAGTCAAAGTCAAGAATCACAAGGATCACTTTAAAAATCTTAGGTGAAGCTACGACTGTTCCTCATGACCAAGTTTAGAAGATTCGCTATGTCCGTCCGCAGCTTAGCTCAGAGAGTTTAGGTGCTAGAAAGCTGTAATTTGGCATGTATAAACATATTAGTAATGTTAATAAACTGTGAGGAAGTGTAGAAAAAATCACGGTAGTAGTACATTATAACGAATTTAAAAGGAAAACTATCACGGCTAAGTAGGCTTTACAAGTTTACGAGTAATCATCGACCAACTAAGAAAATGAATTTTCTTAGTTGTTTGTTAAAGTTGCTTGACGATTACTCGTAAACCAGAAGTAAACTTTTTCGTACAAATATCGTTGAAAATTACTTAAATAACGTTGTTAGCTGTGTAAACAACGAAACCCTACATTGCGCGTGGCTCGGCACACACCAGTTTTTATATGATCCTTTTCGTAAATAGTGTAGCTACAGTGTGTTTCCGAACGACATCATCGACGACAGTGACAGTGCTGCACCATTTTCGACCAAACTGCACTCTTAGAAATCGTCGCCTATCATGATATCAATTTTCAAAAGTAATATCGGTCGTACCATCTTTCAAAACATAGACGGAAACGATGTGACGATTGACACGATATATCTTTGAACGTTTTCAAGAGAAGACCCGTCAGTTTGCGTCTAACATCTTTCCATAATTCATCGTTTTAGGAGATATCGCAGAACCTACTCAATAAACAGCCGAATAAAAACCTTCCACCATCTTCTGAAGTCGGTCGGAATCATAGACCACACAGCCTAGACTCCTCGTGCAAGGTGAACACTGTCAGACAACACATATGGGCTACATCTGTGTCCACCGACCGAGGTCCACGTCGCAAACCGGCCAATCAGAATGCATTTTTTACCCGCACACCTCAACGTTTTGATAGAATTATTTGTTTGAAGAAATGAAGCCATTAAGGCGGAAACACATTTATGTGTCGTGGCGTGACGCGACACGCCAGAAGCTAATCGGTTTCATACATTTAATATGGTTAGAGACATATTTGCATGTCGTGTCGTGTCGCAACGCGTTCTGTCGTGACGCCGACTGCTCGCCACCGATTGCGCCAGAGCGGTGGTGGGGGTTATGACGCGACACGACACAAGAGGCAAATGTGTTTCTATACCGGCGCGTGCCTCGTGGCGCGAACACCTAGCGGATATTTGTTAATTTAATTTGCAGCAAAATTCCTGACGACCTTATTGAACTTGTATGTCAACGAAAATTTTTTTTGCTCACTCACCGTCACCACAGTAAGCCTCACGACACGCCACGACATGTAAATGTGTTTCCGCCTTTAGACGTCTGTTGGGCTATATTGTCGATGGTAAGAATGTCAACTTACCAGCCATCTGCTTGACGTTGGTTTCGTTTCCCAAGAGTACGTCCATGGCTGCACCAGCGGCTTCCTTGAGGCGAGGCATGACTGCTTCAATTTCCTCACTCAAAGGTATTCCTAAGCTTACCTAAAAGAAAGTTCCGATATTACAACCCTTCACTTTCATACACTTAACATGTGCACGAAACAGTGAAGGAAAACATCGCGAGGAAACCTGTTAGTATTCTTATAATTGTCCTGCAATTGTCGTGTTTGAACGTGCCTCTGACTAACCCAATCATACATATTCAGGGAACGCCTGATGAACGCCATATGAGATTATAGGAATCAATGGCAGTACGGAGTCGAACAGGCGAGGTGGAGGTGAAAAAGCGCCATTTGCGCGCCCGCGTTCCAACGCTAGCTCATGTATTTTTCAAATAGTGTTTCTAAGGCTTCTGAACCCAAAGGGTAAAAACGGGACCTTATTACTAAGACTTCGCTGTCCGTCTGTCTGTCTGTCTGTCTGTCCGTCCGTCTGTCTGTCACAGGGCTGTATCTTATGAACCGTATAGCTAGATAGTTGAAATTTTCACAGAATATGTATTTCTGTTGCTGCTATAACAACAAATACTAAAAACAGAATAAAATCAATATTTCAGGAGGGCTCCCATACAACAAACGTGATTTTTTTGCCCGTTTTATATATAAGTACGGAACCCTCCGTGCGCGAGTCCGACTTGCACTTGGTCGGTTTTTTAAATATGTACTCGTACTGTGGTTCCGAAAATTACTCTCTGCATAGAAACTCAAAAAATTCTCACTAATCTATACTGATATTATTATGAGGAAACATTTGTATTTTTGTATGTTTGTAACGAACAAACTCAAAAACTACTGGACTGATTTCAAAAATCTGTATCGCTACAAACGCATCAAAACACGTCCTCAAAACGGTGACGGAAAACATCGTGAGGAAACTAGTTAGTATTCTTATAAGCGGCGATGGGCTTGCAACCTGTTACGTATGAAATGCTAACTACTGCAAAATGTGGGCATGTGCCAAATATAATGTTTGGACGTGCCTCTGACTACTCCCACTAGACATCTTCAAAGGATCAAAGCTCCTGGAGATCTGAGAGAATTTCTACCGTACTTGGGGATTACAGTCGTGACCCCTATTTATTCTATTTTTTTTTTTTTTTACAAACGCGTATCGACGGCGCGTATGGTATATGTTCTCACTTGACTGGTATAAGCATCGTATAATCCATAGGAGATCATTGGGTAATCGATGAGCACAGTGTATCCGCTGGCGTTAGCAACGACTTCCAAGACATCAGCGTACTGGGCCATACTTTCCGGGTTCGTATACATTGCATTGTTAAAATATGTCATGAATGTGGGGCAGTTGAAGTAAGCTTGGTTCTGTAACAAAATGTTTAAGTCAAGCGCGAATCGGGCTCTGGATCATAACAATTACTGTATATACTTTAAAAAAAAACGGAGGTACTTTATTATTTCTGTTCATGTAGCTCATGTACAGTAAATTCAGATCAGCATGTTACTACCAATGCTGATCCGATATTTAATCTAGAGCTGACAAAACATCCTCTAAGCTCGTTAGTATCTGACGAGGCGCGGAATGGCCGGAAATTGGTGGCGATTCTGTTGTGTCCACGCTTAAGTTAAAATTCCTAAAAACTATCGATCTTATTTCTTTTAAGTTAAAGTTTAAAATAGCGTAACCTTAAAGTGACAGTTCTAAAACATAGAATAGTTTTGAATAAATTTACCGACGCGTATCGACGGCTGCAGTTGTCTCTGTCGTTGGTATCGTGTGTGTAAGAGCTCTTGAGCTTAAGGGGCTACCAGTCGACGATTGCTCTTTTTCGAAACGAAAAAAGAAATACTTCTGAACAAGCCACATCTCCTATTTTTATAAGTATATTACTTCAGGTTCCTACCTAGATTTCTGTTAAGCTGAAAACATAATAGCAGAAACTTTTCACGATAAAGATATTATTTCAAAATGATACGTTTTAGAATTTATGATCGAAATATTTTATATACCTACTATTAAAATCAACTTGTGATTTATTGTAAAAGATAGGTAATATGTAGATCTAGATTTCTATTAGAATAGATTTTTGATAAGTAATTATACATAATTTATATCATTAATTTATTCGAAAAGCAAAGGCGAACCACGCGTTGACGTGCGTTTGTCGTCATTGCAGCGGTCGGTAGGATTATTTATCGAAGTGATTAAAGATGGGTACATCTTTATTCACATATACTATACATTATAAAACAGGAGATGTGGCTTGTTCAGAAGTATTTCTTTTTTCGTTTCGAACAAAAACAATCGTCGACTGGGAGCGCCTTAAAATTCTTAGATGAACTAGTCTACGTACATAGTCGTATCTGATAGGCACGGTAGTGTAAGGTACCGGAACCCAATCGATAACGTCACTCCAGCTGCCGGGGTATGATGGGTAGACGGCCGCCATTGCTGTTAGCACTGTCATCTTGGTGCGAGTAGAGTCCGTAGAACGGATATATATCTCTGATCTGTTGAATTTTGGAGAGAGGAGGGGGGAGAAGCGGTCGCGCATGTCCAGTCCTAGACTGTACGCGCGTCTTATGCCAACCTGGAAAGAAATTGTGATTATAATCCCCAAGGTACACGTAGACATAACTACCAACTAAGTTAACCAACCAAAAATAAAAATAAAACACGGCTGCAATTCACAAGTTCGGTAGATATACTCTCAGATCTCCAGGCTTTCAGATCCTTGAAGATATCTAAAGGGTTAGTCACGGGCATGTCCAAACATTACATTTGGCACATGCCCACATTTTACAGTAGTTAGCATTCCACACGTGACAGGTTACAAGCCCGTCGCCCGTCGTTAACCAACCAACAACCATTTAAATGTAGATTTCTGATCCTTAAAAGTATGAACAAAAGTATTGGGAATTCAAGCTATTTCGGATGATAAATATCTAGAAAAGTTTAATCAGTAGTGTTTCTGTCTTTTATTTGTCTAAGTAAAACGCTAAAGTTAACTATTATTTTTAATATAATTTGAAGGCAAACAGTAGGTTACCTCGATAAAAAGTAGCATATTTGCTATTCCAGGGCATAGGCTATTTATATTCCAAGTTTCATCTAAATCCATTTGCTCGTGATTGAGGCACGAACATCCAAACATCCACAAAATATTTCAGATTTATAATATTATTAGGTAAGATAGTGCAATTTCAGGAAGGTCAATGCAGGTCTCTAATGCCCACAAGATATCCTTGAGATATTGACTTACATCTGTAAGTTGTCCATTGCCGTACTTCGCAGAGGCAGCTTCCACGGCTTCAGGGTCGGTGGTGAGGGCGGCTGTTTGACTCGTAGGGGTTCTGTCTCCATGCCGGTGAACCTGACATAGGAACGAAAGAAATAATATGTTTATTTTATGTAAACCTATCTCTGGCTTTAAGGGCCAGGAGGAGAGGAATTCTACCGTACTTGGGGATTACAGTCGTGATCCTAATTTTTCTTTGTATTTGTTCTCATAAGCAAGGTACTAATCAGTTTAGTCACAGGGTATTTTATTTAGATACCTCACAGCTCAGTTGGTAGTAACTCTGCTTTCTATACTGTAGGTTATGAGTTCGATCCACGTCTGTGTGCCCGGAGCGAGCCGCTCAGCAGTAAATCTGGAGTTATGATCTGCCTTGTGCCCCCATTTTCAAACAGCTTATCTTTCAGCTAGCAAATATTTTATTTTGGTGCTCCCCAAGACGCGCCCTAAGCAATTGCTTAAAATATGGGTTACGGCATTGCCCGCACCCCTTGTACCCCCGGTAGAGACTGTCCTGACTTATAGATACAACAGATAATAAACTTACCAAAAAAGCCTGCATAAGCGTGGTCCCATCAGTGATGCTGTCTCCAGCCCCTAGCGCCACGATCGTCAGAAATACGCAAGCCAACTTCAACATCTTGTAGTATTTAGTTAAACTTGCGATTGAAGACAATTACTAGCAAAAAATGCGTAGATATTTATAGTTTTTTGCAAGCAGATAAGTAATGATAAAGGTTGATTAGGACGTTTTGGGGTTCTGTTAGACAAGACCACCTTGAGATTGTGAGATTAATAGGATAGAATATATAATGCGATATGTAGTGTTTGGGCTGACCTATCCTATGACTACTCCCTTTGACATTTTCAAGGATCAGGGTGGGTAAAACGAATCACTATCGTATCGACAAAGTCGAAAAAATATGTAAGTAAACTGATACTTAGTGTCAAACACATCATTTTCTTTCTCCTATTTCCACTTAATACCGGGTCCGTACGTATTGAGGTGAGGATTTGGCTCATGTTTTACAGCCGGCCGTTGCCTGACGTCAAGCTTCTTTGGGAATACTTATAGGTGCACTTCTTCGTTGTCGGCGGCGGACGCAGGACATGGAGATACTGACATGCCTGGCCGACGGTCGTCCTCCTCGCATAGATGTTTTCGCTGAACTTCAGCCGCGTAATTTAGGCAGAGTGTGTTTAGACACATATTGTATGGTAATATAAGTGTTCGTTTTGACAATTGGTATCGACGTTGTCGATACGATGACCACCCTGAGTGCCTGTAGATACGTGAGGGTCTATATTAATTATGATTAGTGAGACAGTTGCCTCTGTCGTTGATATCGTGTCGTTTGTGTGTTAGAGCTCTACAAGTAGGTAGGTACTTAATAAAACGTTATTTTTAGATGCTAAGTATGTTTACGGAACCCATCGGTCATTTATTTTAGGTATTACTAATTTTTACCCGCGACTTCGTCCGCGTAGATACAAAAAATCGATTTTTGATGATTTAATTGTAAAACTTTGATATTGTAATATTGTAATCTTGTTAATCACTACATAGTATAAAGCAAAGTCGCTTTCCGCTTCCCGCGTCTGTATGTAATATGTATGTAATATGTATGTATGTTTGCTTATATCTTTAAAACTACACAACGGATTTTGATGCGGTTTTTTTTAATAGATAAGAGTGATTCAGGAGGAAGGTTTATATGTATAATAACATGCTACCCGTGCGAAGCCGGGGCGGGTCGCTAGTATTGTATAAAGTCAATATTGTATTATAATGAATGTCAAAAAATTCACAAGACTTGTAATCTTTAAATATGAAATTTCATAACAATTTGCTCAGCTGTGTGGCCGCGATAACGTCACAAACAGACAGTAAGAGTTACTTTCGCATTTATAATATTAAGTATAGTATAGTATAGATTAAGCGCATACAGCTATTACGGCACAAATAACGGTACGTACGGTACCTACAAGTTTGTAGGTACCGTTTATGGGAGCCCCACTTAAATCTTAATTAACACGCTTATTTTTATTCTGTTTTTAGTATTTGTTGTTATAGCGACAACATAAATACATAATCAGTAAAAATTTCAACTGTCTAGCTATCACGGTTCATGAGATACAGCTCTGTGCAGACAGAAAGACAGCGAAGTCTTAGTAATAGGGTCCCGTTTTTACCCTTTGGGTACGGAACCCTAAAAAACTATTCAAAACTGTGCTGCGCTACAGTTGTACATACATAGTTGTGAGTTTTTATTCGTGTATAGAACAGTAAAAATATAGACCGACGTTATCAAATAAACCCACACAGCTAAAGTGCATCGCGTGTCCTTTATTAAATTTTGACACATCCCTATTACATGCATATCGCATTCTTAAGCCGGAAACACACTTACGTGTCGTGTCGTGGCGCGACACGCCACTAGCTAATCGCTTTCATACATTTAGTATGGTTAGAGACATATATTTGGGTGTCGTGTCGTGTCGCAAACGCTATCTTGCGATTGGCTAGTGGCGCGACACGCCACGCCACGACACGCAAGTGTGTTTCCGGCATTACACGCATGTCAATATTACACCATCATGTTTAAGAGGCCAAAGTTTATGCTACGGCTTCGTTTTATCAGATTACCGATAATATAATATTTTATTAGGTCATTCAATATTTTTTTTATCACGATTAAGGCTTAATGTTTTTTATGATCTAAAGTGTGTAAGGCACTATTAGTGTAGGGTTCCTCGGTTTAGAAGCAGTTTTACAGATTGTCAGGTGTATGTAAATGGTGTCAAGCGGAGTCCAAAGGTAGAGGTCAGGACAGGACCCTAAGGTTTTACGAGGAACTTAAGGACTTTTTAGTGATTTATAAAATTTGAATATTTTTTATAATGTTTGGACGTGCCTCTGATTAGACACACTCCACTAGACTTCAAAGGATCTATGCGTCTGGAGATCTGAGATGATGTCTACCGTACTTGGGGATTACGGTCGTGATCCTATTTAATTTTTATATTAAAAAAGTTTTTTTTTTCAAATAATATTTTATTTCCTTACCCTTACTTTAAAACGTCGTAACATGCATTCACGTTAGTCTAACACGTAAAATAAGCGTATTTAATGCTACAAACAATGTTCGACAAAAAAAATTTAATATCAAAACCAGAAAAGGCGCAACAGTTCAGTGCGCACGATATAACTAAACATTTTATTTTATTAAAAATTTGTTTAAAAAGTTCCTTCATAAAACAGAGTAGACAATGAAATTCTACACTTGCTTGCAATTTTTTTAGAGATAATGTTTTTATGTGGCCACACAAGAAGCAGTCTTGGCCCCTTTTCAGATAAAAGTTAAGTGATTTTTTTTAACAAACAAAGCAAGACATTATGAATAGTTTTCAACACCATTAACTTTTTTTTTTTTAGAAAAATATTTAACACTTTTGGCAAAGAAACCATTCGTTTTGGTCAAGATAAAAAAATAGTTTTTCACGTTTAGTTTTTTATAACAAAATGTATTATAAAATTAAGTGATTTCAATCAATCTGATTTAGGTGATTTAAAGTACTTAAAACCGGAAAATAAATTATGGCACAATTAGTAAAACTATAAAATCTTAGAACTATAAGTGTGAAAATTCTGTAATATCAAAGAATTATATAATTTAAGCCTCGATTAATATTATTGTAATTGTAAGCATAAAGATATACGAGATGACAACAAAAATGTAAAACGCGCATAGAAAATTAATTCTTATATTTTTGGAAAAGCAAACTACGTTATTAAATATGAATTTATTTGTAATAATTTGATATGAAACAATAAAAAAAATCCTTACAATCTTTCTTTTCATGACATTTTGTAATAATGAACCAATTCCAATCAGTTAACTTGGACTCTTTTTATTATTATTAAAGTGCGCATTTTTTGTGCCAGCATGTACACACCCGTCAATAACATTATAAAATATTGCACTTATTTTTATAGGCCATAATACTAATAAATTATAATAATTATAACTACCCAATGTAATTATATTAACAAATAAATATGGCAAGATAATGTAATCACTCTAGATTTTTATAAATTAATTATAAATAACGAGTATTAATGGAATGAAACTATATTTAAAATCAATCGTGTCTTAGTTATCAATGTCTTACACGTAATTACAGTTCAATTATAAGTTACAAGCGAAATAATATAACTACCATTGGAAGATAAGCGTACTTGAAAAGTAAAACTTAATTTAATTTAGTTCTGAACGAAAAATTAAATAAAAAGCATACATAGCCGAACTTTAAGATGAAAAATTCAAAATAAATATTTTTTTTTCTCGAAAATACATGAAATAATATAAAAAATATCAGTGAAATTACATTATTATGTATAAATGATTTCGGAGATTCCCATAATACCTAAAATATTGCAGAAGAAAACATAATAAAATTAATTTTAATGATTATGATTTCAAAATTGTATGTCAATTTACATGATTTTTATTATAATTATATAATATCTAACTCGCTAATTATAAACGTGACTTACAATTACTTTTTCTGTCAAAAAATAACACTATGTGCACGCTAACCGCATTATTTCATCACACAGGCTTTTTTGAACTGGACACCATCTTGAAAAAGACTACACATTTTGTAAAACAAAACGAGTACCCTTTTCCTGGCCAGCAGTGTATAGCGTACGAATCTAAACGAGTATTTTAGTGTTGTAGAAAAAATATTAACAACTAATTTTAAGTGTTTATTATTATCAATTATTAGAAGAGATCTAATTAAAATTATTTTCACAAACACCAAATATTAATAGTTGTCGACAAAAGCAAAATGTAACCTTAGGATATGTAGTGAAAATAATTTTACATTTTTTGCAAGTCTTTATTTCCTAATATCTATGCTAAACGCGTATTTTTTGTAATTTTCATGTAACTAATGATTTTCTCAAGCGTTCTATCGTATTAATAATTATTAATAACGGCTTATTATAAGCCTTGAAGGCAGTATTTACGATATCATAAGTTAGGGCAAAGTTCACCAAAGCATTGGGTTAACGGACCGTTATGTAAACGGCCACAAGATCTAAAGTAATATTAAAACAATATTAGTCGCGGTGCGAAAGTGACTATCCTAATAATATTATAAATGTGAAAGTTTGTGAGTTTGTATGTATGTTTGTTCCTCAATCAAGCCTAAAAGACAAAACGGATTAAGTTTAAATTTTCTGTAGATATAGATATAATGCCCGAATAAATAATAGACTACTTTAAAATATGAAAAACATCCCCATAACGTAAAAAAACGCAAAAGGGATGATTTCTGTATAGATGGCGCTGGTGTGCAACAAATCTGACATCACAGACTGAAAACATTCAGTCTTTTTTATTCGATTATTGAAATTTGACAGGACAACGTCTGTGACGGGTCGGCTAGTATACTATATTGCTTTAACACTAAAGAGCTTGTGGTACGGCTCCAGGTCATGTTAAATATTTGCATTGGTGAACATTAGTCTTAAAAAGTCCCAAGACGATTGAAATTGGCAATTGATCGTGTACGGAGGCATTGTCAATTTCAGCAGCATGGATATAAAACCTAACTGATAGTTATTGCATGCAACCTTGTGATTGACAATCGATCCGTCAATCGCTTGCAGAAACAAAGAAGAAATTGTTAGTGATGATACGGCATTAAGCCACCGTAACCATTAATTGTCAATTGAGTCAATGTGTCAATTGAGAGACAATTTATTCGTATTCGTGTTTCACTGGGAATTTTCAATCTGCCTTTATATAGATAAGGCGTAAAAGGTAGATTTTGTTAATTATTTTCCATTAATTGTATTTTGTTTAAATCCTCTACCCTCCCGTCCGCCAGTGTATGCAGGCCCTTTTTATCTATTTTAAGATATCCACCAAAATTGAAAACGATTATCATTAGACTCTATATATGTCACGCAAGCCCGGCAATCGAACATCGATTATTCGTTGGATAATTGCACTTTTTCCAGTTTCATAGAGAATATCTAATTGATATGAAGTAGGTACTTAGGATAGTAATCAAAATGTGTTATCATAATGACTGCACATGTTTTTCACGTGTTAGGAAAAGTGGATAAAATTATATTTATCATCTATATATATAAAAATCAATTGCTGTTCGTTAGTCTCGCTAAAACTCGAGAAAGGCTGAACGGATTTATCTTATCTTGGTCTTGAAATATTCGTGGAGGTCTAGGGAAGGTTTAAAGGGTGAGAAAAATTCGAATAATTGCCGGGAAAACACTAAAAACAGCCCTTTTTTTTCTCCCATACAAAAGATTTCTAAGTAAAACGTAGAGTCAATTTGAGCTTTATTAGGTTTGATAATACGGTAACGGGAACGGGAACTTAAGACAACATTTGTTAATTCTAAAGCGATACGAAGTTCGCGGGGTCAGCTTGTAACTGATAAAAGCCAGTTGGGAAAGTTGAAACAGTGGCTGTAGGTACCACAAGGTCCTAAAGTGATATCAAAACAATATTACTTACAACGCAACACTAACTCGTATAAATAAATAAATATTGGATTTACCAAAAATGTTCTTCCCCACAAAACTTGTAAACCAATTTTCAAAATGGTCGAGCCGTTCTCAGGTGATGATCTACTGATTATCAGAAAAATAATAATTAAAAATTAAAATATAGGCTCTTGTTTGAGTTAGACAGAGAGTGCGATTCATTTTACAAAATATGTGAGCGAGAAAGATAGCGACACAACTTTTAAAAAAAAATTGATCACTATTATTATTGTTTCTGGCTTGACATCGACTTTTAAGACAACCTGTGATAGATTTCGGATTTGACATAACATTCCCAGCGTACTGTAACTTGAAATGTCCGGCTTTGCGTGAGTTTCCATTTTGGGTCAACTATTTCGAGCACTGTGATTGGTCAGCTCTGCACAGTTCCACTTCAGTGGAAACCCACCCTTACCCTCGTATTCAAGAACGACACTATGAGAACACGCACCAAAAGTGGACGAAATCTTTTTTCATAAAAAAAACACTGTGTTGTGCGACACTGCATAGTGTGACTAGAGGCACATTGTCGTGTGCCTCTAGCCAAAGTTGAGCTCTAGAGGCACACGGTAGTGTGCGCCATAGTGTCGCACAACACATAAAGTGAAAAATGATTTCGTCCACTGTGGGTGCGTGTTCTCATAGTGTCGTTCTTGAATACGAGGGTGAGTCTATGCCAGCTGTGGTCACACTTGTCTGGACAAGGGCCACATATGACACTAAGGGCGTTTATCCACTCTTAGGTTTAGGTTCGTATTTTTTAAGTCATATTTATTAGTTTTGTTTGGTCGTCGACCACAACTAACCAACTACAACAAAAATAATAAATGTAAAGTAAAAATACAATAGGCTATTTGACAGTATGAAAAAGAAAGTGTTGTTGATAGTAATCTATGTAAATTATGCCTTCGAAAAGCGCTATGAAGTAAAATAACTTTAAAATAATCAATAATTTATTCAAAAACCCATTATTAAAATTATCAATTTTTCAACGCCAGTCACGTGACACAAAACGGTCAGGATGGTGGTGAATGGTGGTCGAATCGACGATGACGTAGCACGCTTGTCAATATGTCTTCGCCTGCCTTGAAAAACTAGACGTTCATTTACTTGTTGACAAACATGTGACGTCACAGAAACTAGTGCAACGCCATTTGCATAAAGAAGCGTTTTTGCGGGTTATTTAAATTGACGATATTTAATTTCAATTTCTAGGGCCAATACATATCAGAATTTCAAATAATATTGTTTTATGGGTTCCATAGTCATTACTGAATAATCTAAAATGGTTTTTAAAATCTTGTCAAATAGCCCATTACGAACGGAATACGTTGGATATTAAACACGTATACTTTTTTAGTTATTTTCGTACGCAATTTTTTTTTTGTATACAAATTGTTTGTTTTGTCGCGTGTCGCGCAAATACATGCTCCGGGCCGCAGTTTGACCACCACTGTTCAATGTGATTGCCTGTGGCGCGTGTAGAGTGGTGGCCATGTTTTACGTATTCAAATCGTTTGTTTTGTCGCGGGCCGCACAAATGCATGTTGCGGGCCGCAGTTTGACCACCGCTCTAGGTGATAAGCCGTGGCGCGTGCAGTGCGTGTAAAGTGGTAGCCAGAGGTGGTTGGTGCCTTGGGGCGTCGGATCCTGGCGCCCAATCTTGGAGACGAGCGCCTCCTGCTAATCTGTGAGTGAGACGATGGGCTATGCTGAAGCCACCGCTGCCTTCCAGCTGCGTCAGCACGATTATCACTTGCCTGGAAAGTTAAAGTTTATTATCCTAATATAATATTATAAATGTGAAAGTTTGTGAGTTTGTATGTATGTTTGTTCCTCAATCAGGCCTAAACGACAAAACGGATTAAGTTGAAATTTGCTGTAGATGTAGATATACTGCCCGAATAAATAATAGACTACTTTAAAATTATGAAAAACATCCCCAAAATTATAAAGTTCGCAAAAGGAATGATTTCTGTATAGATGGCGCTGGTGTGCAACAAATCTGACAACACAGACTAAAAACATTCAGTCTTTTCTATTCGATTATTGAAATTTGACATTGCAACGTCAGTCACGGGTCGGCTAGTTATATATATTTATTTAAAATCACAGGCATTGAAACGTTTTATGATCTAGGTGAAGCTACGTCTGTTCATTTGGCGTCGTCGAACGCCCGGCTAGGACGCGAAATGAAATGAAATAGGAACACGACTGTAATCTTCAAGTTCGGTAGACATACTGTCAGATCTCAAGGCACTTAGATCCTTGAAGATCTCTGAAGGTGATACTCGAGAGGCAAATCCAAACTTTATGTTTGTCACAATACAAACATTTTACAGTAGCATTCCATACGTGACAGGTATTTATTTCAAAACTAGCTGTCTGCCTTGACTTCGAAAATGTGATGGTAGTTTTTCTGCTATTCGGGGTGAAGACAAATCCTATATCTAGACACCACGCAAGCGAAGCCGCGGGCGGAAGCTAGTTTCACAAAAAACTCACCTATGCAAAGGAGGAACTGAATCTATAGTTTTCAATTCGCCCCTCGTAGAGACTACGTTATAGCTTTCTTGACAGTCGCACTTCACGTGTATCCATTTATCAGTGTGCCTGTTTTCCACCATCACAACTAGGCCTGCCCAGCCCTAGAAAAATAAAAAAAAACATTTCACACAGCGCCGTCTAACCCTAAACTAAGCAAAGCTTGCACTATGGGAACCAGATAACTGATAGAATACTTCAATAATAAATACATACACAAATTACATTACCTAGACACAGAAAAAACATCTATGTTCATCACACGAATATTTGTCCTGGGTGGGGATCGAACCCACAACCTATAGTGCAGAAGGCAGAGCTCCTACTAACAGCTGTAAAGACAGACAGTTCAGTGAGAAAGAAGATTCGGTAATGAAAGCATGCGGCAAATGTGGGAGAGGTGAAAGATCATGTTTAGAGAGAGAGAGAGAAAGAGAGAGAATAAGAGATAAAAGAACGACATTCATCGACATCAAGAGGTGACAAGAGAGTTTACAAATGCAAAAATACCTAAGATAATAAAAAGGTTAATAATAGTACATAAGCTCTATCAATAATATTCTTTTTGAATGAAACCATTATATACAAAATCACATATATAATTAAACTAAATTTTACGACGATAAGTAATTGAGATGAGTAATTTTACTTGAATTTTGTAATCAATGGAGTTAACATAATACAAAGATTCAAAAGGGGGGCGAAAAAGGTCGGAGGTATCAGAGGTCGGTATGGTCGAAATATTTGTCTAGTTTTTTTATTTCTGATTATCTATTTTATTTAAATATTGTATCTATTTTTAAGTATATATTATAAGCAGCACCAACAAGCCCCTTTTCTTTTCAGTCCATTCCATCCTCAGGCTGCCTGGCAGAGATCGCTTTTAGCTTTAGGCCGCCTATTGTATTACCAATAAGTGTCAAATTGATTTGTATGTATTGTATGCATGTGGATGTAATAATAATGTTTTATTTGTTTCTTAAGACGAGTAATAAATGTTTTTGATGAATGCAGAATCGTTTTTTCTCAATAACCGCAAAACATACAGTTTTGTTTGACTTAAGGATATAATCTAGATAAATTACAGACAGAAACACGATTGGTGAAACTTTTCTTGATAGATTTATTTTCCAAAGTTGGCTCTTCAAAAACACTAGTTTCGTTTTTAATCAAAACTATGAATAGCTAAACAGTTCATTTTTATATAAATCGTTAGATAATCATACTAGCTAAGTAAATTACAGACAGTTTCTTTTTAAATTTGATGGTTTTCAAGATAATGCAGTTTTATCACTTTTTCCGTCTTATCCGGGTAGACTCAGCCTATACAAAATGTCAAAAATTTCACTTATCACCTTAAACACAGTAAATATAGCAGTGTTTAAGACCTCGCTCTACCGTATCAAATACTTAAATTAAGTTTGTAGAAGATTTTTAAAGAAAATAATACAACGCTAGGTAACTAACAAACAATAAATAGTAAAAAAGGGATGTATAAAAAATTGTGCGCGTCTGTGTAAGTATGTGTGAGTGTATGGATGTGTGGTAATAAATTAGGTAAAAATGTATAATGATTGAAAAGCACCAACCTTGGTCAAATAATAAGCCGTCATTCCCTGCCTACCCTCATGCCGTTGTCCTCTCGCCAACGTGAGTCCGATGATAGCGTCCGCCAATATATGCGCGTGTAATGGCGGTCTGGCCACAGCTAGTGGCTTTGACGAATGTGCGGCTAACACGTGTCTTGGCCAGGCGCCACTCGCCGCCAGTTCCAATCCTGTGTGCCAATGGTTGAACGCGAGACACACCACCAGGTAGAAGCCTTTCTCTAACATCTTGTGGCAGCCGACGAAGCCTCTCACCTGAGTTGATTACGAGTAATAATAAAGGTAAGCGGCGATGGGCTTGCAACCTGTCACGTATGGAATGCTAGCTACTGCAGAATGTGGGCATGTGCCAAATATAATGTTTGGACGTGCCTCTGATTACCCCCACTAGACATCTTTAAAGGATCTAAGCGTCTGGAGATCTGAGAGGATGTCTATCGTACTTGGGGATTACAGTCATGATCTGTTTTATTTATTTTTATTTTATCTATATACTTAAGGTACTTCGACTTTCATTTCGAAGGTCGTGGGTTGGAATCTAGGCGTGCATCAATGGATTTTTCTGTTAGAAAAATTTATATGCGCCTCAAAAACACGTGCTCAATACGGTGAAGAAAAAACATCGTGAGGAAACCAGTTAGTATTCTTATAAGCGGCGATGGGTTTGCAACCTGTCACGTATGGAATGCTAACTACTGCAAAATGTAATGTTTGGACGCGCCTCTGACTAACCTCACCCACCCCCACTAGTCATCCTCGAAGGATCTAAGCGTCTGGAGATCTGAGAGGATGTCTACCGTACTTGGGGATTACAGTCGTGACATAGGACATGTTCTAAGCTACTTCCCCATCAATTTTCAGCCAAATCGGTTAAGCCGTTCTTGAGTTGTAAATAATGTAACTAACACGACTTTCTTTTATATATATAGATTTAAATCATGGAACGTGATATAAAACTTACTTGTCTTTTACTGTGCGCAACAAGTTTACCAATCTGCGCATTCGGACCCGATTTAGTTCTGAACACAACCACGCATAGATCTAGTTGTGAACGCTGACTTTTCGCTGAATTCCTGAAAAACAAAACCGTCAATTAAGTCAGATCAAAGGGCGATGGGCCATGGGATGAATGGAAAATGTGGGCATGTGCCAAAGGATCTAAGCGCCTGGAGATCTAAGAGGATGTCTACCGTACTTGGGGATTACAGTCGTGATCCTATATAATATATATATATACAAAAGGTATTTATTTCAATAAAATCACAAGGATCACTTTGAAACGTGTTTGGGAGTTATGTGAAGTTACGGCAGATAAAGTGCACCGCTTGGTGCCTATATATTTATTAACTAGAAGGATGTGGGTTCAAATCCGGGTCGTACATCAATGGATTTACTGTTCTTAAATGTAAATGGGCATGTACGTGCTCAAAACGAGGAACACATTGTGAGGAAACCAGTTAGTATTCTTATGAGCGGCGACGAGCTTGCAACCTGTCACGTATAAAATGCTAACTAATGCTTATTATAAGACAAAGAGTGCGTTATTATCGGGACAATGTTTATAGGGAAAAAAGAATACAACTTATCTCTTGTCTTATTAGCTAGTATTTAATTCTATTTTTCTACCTTTGCCCTTCTTGAAAAAGCGTAAAATCAACTTCTGTCGGCTGCGTGGCGGTGAGCAGCAAACACGTCAGATGTCTGGTGGAAGAGAGAGGCGGCAATATACCCGCTAACCGGACCTCGTGCCATCCCACTCGCACCTTACATATATCTATGCAGTCGAAATATCTGAAAACAACAAAAAATTGGTTTTTAGGGTACCGTACCCAAAGGGTAAAAACGGGACCCTATAACTAAGACTTCGCTGTCCGTATGTCACAAGGCTGTATCTCATGAACCGTGATAGCTAGATAGTTGAAATTCACAGAAAGTTTCACAGATTAGGTATTTCTGTTGCTGCTTTAACAACAAATAGTAAAAACAGACTAATATAAATATTTAAGGGGGGCTCCCATACAACAAACATGATTTTTTTGTCGTTTTTATAAATAATGGTACGGAACCCTTCGTGCACGAGTCCGACTCGCACTTGGCAGATTTTTTATTTCTTCCCTCCTCATGACACGTCCACACCACGCTAACCTATCTTTTCAGTCACAGTCATACTTTAACGGGCTTGTCAATCTGTCATTGTTAAAATATAAACATGTGCCTCTAGACCGCCCTTCATAGATATGGATACTAACTTGAGTACATCATCGAACTGGATCCAGAAGACGCCATGATCCGTACTCCTCGCGTGATGAAGCTCCCTCCTGACCTCGTCCGTCCACCTGGGGCAGCCATGGGCCCAAGCACCTCTCCAGGTGTAATGGCCCCAAGGGTTGCGAAGGCGTAGAAGGCGAGTGGGGGTGGGGGTTGGGGGGGTGGAGAGCTCCACCACATCTAGGACGGAATAGGCGTGGCGGGGGCGAAGGCCTAGGCGCTGGTACTCCTCTTCGTCCACCTACGATATTACAATAACGATGATGAGTGTGTTAAAATATGTCAAGAGCGTTGCTGGGCAGGCGTTAGTCCATAAAACGTACTGCCCTGTTTCCTCCCTGAATAATAATTCTTAATTCTTTATTGCACAATACAAGAACACATACATAGCCAATATCTACAGCGCAGAACGCAGACTATCAACTCAGCTGTGAGACCAGTCGAACTGAAAGTCAAAATTACAAGGATCTCTTTAAAACGTCTTAGGAGCTAGGTGAAGCTACGCCTGTTCCTCGCGACCAAGCCTGGAAGAATCAGGCAACAAACGGCTTGGGGCCTATCATTTTTTTTCAATGATCTTGTCCTTAATGCTATGTAGAACTCCAGTGTGGTCCCGATCGACATAACCAACCTTCATATTTCCACCCCCACAGCTCGCCCCCATAAGAAAGCTGGCCTGCCGCGAAGAGAGCAACTGCGCCCACACCAGATCCCGATCCAACTGCTCCAAGGGGGCACCGCCCCCCGTGCCCCCGCCAGTGCCCCCCGCTTGTAGGGACACAGACTCGCAGGGTGCCCCTGTTAGGGTACACAGACCTGGAAGTATAATAAAGTGTGATAATCAAGATTGTGGTGTAGCAATAGTGTTTACTTTAGTGCCATAGACAAGAATTCTTTCACCTTTTTGTTAACCGAAGAAAATAGTAGAATTTTCAATTCTATTGTGCAGAAAATAGTCCAAAGTTGGTCCAATTTAAAATTTATTTATGTAGGACTAATAGTTCCGTCATAAAACTTAAATAAAAACCGGCCAAGTGCGAGTCGAACTCACGCACGAAGTGTTCCGTATCATTATCTATAAATAACGGCAAAAAATCACGTTTGTTGTATGGGAGCCCCCCTTAAATATTGATTTTATTCTGTTTTTAGTATTCGTTGTTATAGCAGCACCAGAAATACATAAACTGTGAAAATTTCAACTATCTAGCTATCACGGTTCATGAGATACAGCCCTGTGTCAGACAGACGGACGGACAGATATACAGACAGACAGACGGACAGCGAAGTCTTAGTAATAGGGTCCCGTTTTTACCCTTTGGGTACGGAACCCTAAAAACGGCCAAGTTAGTGTCGGGCCACGCGCAATGTAAGGTTCCGTAGTTTACACAGCGATCAACATTATTTAAAAAGGTTTTTAATAGATTATCAAGACTAACCTTCAATAGCTCTCCCCGAGACTAAAGCTTCATAGCATCCGTGTAGTTTAGCGACCGCTTTCTCTATCAAAGGCACCCATAGCTGTTTTCTTTTAGCCTGCAAACAAAAATAAACATCATACACGTTGAACCTAAAGATAAATGAAAAATCATTAGTTTTTGCCAGCAGCTGCGTTTGAGTGGTACATGGATAAAAAGATAGCCTATATGCTATTTCAGAACAGGATATTTATATCAAGTTTTATCAATGCGAGTCGGACTCGTGCACGAATGGTTCCGTACCACTCTCTATAAAAAACGGCAATAAAAACAAGTTTGTTGTATGAGAGCCCCACTTAAATATTTATTTTAATCTGTTTTTAGTATTTGTTGTTATAGCGACAACAGAAATACATCATCTGTGAAAATTTCAACTGTCTAGCTATCACGGTTCATGAGATATAGCCCTGTGACAGACAGACGGACAGCGAAGTCTTAGTTATAGGGTCCCGTTTTTAACCTTTGGGTAAGGAACCGTAAAAATCACTAGTTTTTGCCAGCGGCTGCATTCGAGTGGTACCTGCTATTCCAGAACAGGCTATTTAAATCAAGTTTTATCCAAAAATTAAATCAGTTTCTATTTGAAACCGGTAAACTATTGATTCACGACTGTAATCCCCAAGTACAGGAAACATACTCTCAGATGTCCATGCGGTTAGATCCTTAAATGTTTAAAGGTGTTAGTGAGAGACACGTCTAAACAGTAAATTGAGCACATATCCATTTTGCAGTATGTACCAAGCATTTGTAGCAAGACCATCGCTTCCCGCAGTCAATAGTACATTTGACCTCTCATATATTTTTATATGGTGATCCGATTAGAATGTTTTTATAATATTGTGTACAAAATAGTACAAAGTTGGTTCCTTATAAATTGTATTTGTGTACAAATATCGTCTCTTGACTTTTTGATTGGTCGAAACATTTTCTTCGATCTTTTTAAGTTATGGAATTAAAACTATCGTGGTTGTTACACGTTTTAACTATAAATACGGCTAATTATTACGTTCTAGTATTGCTGAAGTTTTGACACAATTCAGATGCTCTTCATCATGAGCATCGCCCGCGACCACGATCAACGGCAGATCGGCGAATATTGATTTTTTTAGTTGTTAAAGATAGATATTTATGAGTAATTAATAAGAGTTTTATAGTACCTGAGAATAAACAAGATGTCCTTTCTTATTAGCGGGTAAGAGATCATCAACGGTAACGGTAAGCCAGCGACCATCTTTGCATAATCGAAGCTGGTATGCGCCGACGCGAGGCTCACTTCGCACCACTACGCCGCGAACGAGCGAGGAGCGTTCCGCTAATACTGCCAGAGCTGATAAAAGCCAACAGTTCCCGAGTACACCTGCAATAAGATAAGATAATATTAAATATTAGCAGTTCCCGCGTTTAGTCTAATTCTCGAAAAAATTAAATAGCATCGCGACTGTAATGCCCAAGTACGGTAGACATCTAAAGAGGGGAGTATAATGTTAGTATAATAGTATTTTTTTTGTAATAAATATAATAAATACATAATTTCAATACATCTATATATATAAAAATTAATTGCTGTTATATAAAAATCAATTGTTCTCGCTAAAACTCGAGAACGGCTGAACGGATTTATCTTATCTTGGTCTTGAAATGTTCGTGGAGGTCTAGGGAAGGTTTAAAGGGTGAGAAAAATTCGAATAATTGCCGGGAAAACCCTATAAACAGCCCGTTTCTTTTTCCCATACAAAAGTTTTCTAACTAAAACGTAGAGTCAATTTGAGCTTTTTTAGGTTTGATAATACGGTAACGGGAACGTTTGTATCGCTTTAGAATTAACAACATTTGTTAATTCTAAAGCGATACGAATTTCTCGGGGTCAGCTTGTACATTATAAATAACACCCAGACATGGAAGAAATACCCATGTACATCGAACACATGTTTGTTCTGGATGAGGATCGAATCCACGGCCTACAGCGCAGAAGGAGAGACAAGTTAAATAAAATATTTCACTTTCAAAACTTTCGTGAGTTGTACTACACATTATTACAACAACGGGAAATTACTCACGTAAATGATAAATTGCTGTAAATGATAATTGCTCGAGACGGCAATGCGAGCAGGGTAGCGCGCGCGTTATGGTCCACTCACCCTGAAGAAGATTCTCTAGATGAATCGAAACATTGTCGGTGTCCTCATTGACAATTTATCATTTACGTGAGTAATTTCCCTTTGTTGTAATAATGTTAAATAAAATAATTAGAAATAGTCAAAGTGTTAATCAAAAGGTATTCAATTCAATCAAATCACAAGGATTAGTTCAATCATTTTCAAATTTTTAAGTGTTCATTTATGGTGTTACTAAAATAAACGTTTATTTATCTTTATCAATCTAGACACGCGGTAGCGTGTCCAGCCAAGTTCAAACATAAGGAACTGACGACGCAGCTCCGTGTGTAATATTACACGAACCATTTCGAGCTACTTTTGACCCCTACATTTTACGACGATACTTTAAACTGTTCACAACCTACAGCGCAGAAGGCAGAGTTACTACCAACACTGTGAGGCCATTCAACCAGTAACTGTAATGAGTGACAGGGTTATATCGTTCACCTTGCGAGATATCAGCTGGCCGTGGATCCCGGCAAAGTGCCCAAGGCAGTCGAGGGTCTGCATCCACATTGATGTGATGAGGCCGAAGCCACCGGGTCGCGGCGCCTGCCCCGCCCGCCCCGCCCGTCCCGCCCGCCCCGCTTGCCCCGCTTGCCCCGCTGTAGTACAGCGAACGGGCGGACGCGGGGAAGGAATCGTCCACGTATTGTTCACCCGTCTGGAATTCATAAATAAATATTGGTGGACATTTCACGCAGCGCCATCTGAAGGCGGTTGTCAGAGGCACGTCCAAACTCTCTTGCTAACTCAGTCAACTTAATTGACAAAGTAAGATCTGACAATGAAATTGTTGATTGTAGTTGACTGCAACTTTGAACGAATATTTCCTACTATTTAAGGTACCTGTTAAGGAGACCTACCGCGGCACATTGCGCCAAAACCTCCTGCCATTGTGTCCACGCGTGGCTTTCCTCGCTTAGTCGCAATATCTCCATCGGCATACTGTCCTGTCTTTCGCCGTCTGAGCCGTCCGCTGCAAAATATTTATTCAATAAGCATCATTCGTAATAGATTTTTAAGAACTATGTGTAATTAAAATTACTACAAATAAATAAATAGAATAGCTAAGTCCATGAAAAGAAAAATAAACATAGTTCAACTATGTAACAATAGATGGCGTTGTATTAAATCTATGTTCCGAATGAAGAAACCGCACTGAAACTTTATAAAATGCGGCGATTTTACTGGCGGCAATAATATTCGGGTGATGTTTTTGAACGCACCCCAGCTTTTCCATCTAGTCCTAAACTAAGCAAAGCTTGTACCATGTGAACTAGATAACTGATTTAATATTTTTTTTGTAAATACATACACAAGATACATTTAACACTCAGACACAGAACAAACAAATATGTTTATTACGCAAATATTTGTCCTGGGTGCGGATCGAACTCACAACCTACAGCGCAGAAAGCAGAGTTACTACTAACTGAGCTGTGAAGCTTTGTCCGTCTATTTAAGACTTAAACTCTCTATATTACATTTCATCACAATCGGCACAGCGTTTTGGCCGTTATAACGTCACAGACAGACGGACAGAGTTACTTTCGCATTTATAATATTAGTAAATAAAAAAAATAGTATTAATTACGTAATCGGTGCTTATATAACTTTGTTTTTGTAATATATAATTCAAAATTATTGTTACTCTTACTTTGGCATAATTTAGAAATAACAGAATGTACTGGGATGGGAGAAGCTACTGGCTCCTGAAACACAGTTTTATACTAGTTCGGGAGCCTATGGATTCAAAATAAATTGTGTAACATTTCTTTATGTCAAATAAATAAATAAATTTAAATGTATTTAATCATTACCAATTTTAAATCGTGTCTGAAATATTAACTAGAGTTTACACTGGTACTCACGTTCATCCTCCACATCCTTGGGATGGCGCTGAGCTGGCAGCCAACTGGCCCTCGCCGACTGACACATGTCACATGAGACAGCGGCCGCCGCGTTTACGAACGTGCATTCCGAGCACGACCATTCGTTCGCGCTCGCGTTCGAGTTGCTCGTGCGAGCTTCTGGTCTAGAAATTAAAAAAAAACGTTACAAATTGTATTCTAAGTGGCGAGTCTAATGAGTTTGCTAAGGACGGATCCAGCTTTGGCGCCAGGGGGGGGAGGTGTCACGTGACCATTACTAGGGCCAAATGTTGGCTTTAATCGGGATTTGAAGTATGCAGTAATGTAGACTATGGATTCGTGTGATTGTAACCGATTTTAAAATTCGAGTGTCCAAGGACAAAAAAGATACATAATTAAATAATTTGTATTTAAGATACATAATTAAATACACATTCAGCTGCGGTAAGCCAAAAATTTAAATCTGTGTGTCCAAAGACTCCAGGGATTTTCGGGATTTTGTTAACCGTGGCAAAACTTGAAAGTCATCTTACAAGAGTTTTACATGGACCTGGACCCCCCTACCTGGACCCGCCCTTGGGGTTTGCAACCTGTCGCGTATGGAATGCTAGCTACTGCAAAATGTGCCAAATGTTTTGACTACCCCCTTTAAACACCTCCAAGGATCTAAGCGCCTTGAGATCTGAGAGCGCCTATATGAGATCTGAGAGTATGTCTACCGTACTTGGGGATTACAGTCGTCATTCCATTTTTTAAATAAATATATATTGTTGGACTTTTTACACAGCGCCATCTAGCCCCAAATAAACAAATATTACACAATGTGAACCAGATTGCTGATAGAATAGTTAGGTATCTTATTTTGTAAATACTTATAATGTTATAATGTACCATTATGTATATATTTACAAAAAATAAGTATATAAGTATTCTATCAGTTATCTAGTTCCCATAGCAAGCTTTTAGTAGTTTGTAGCTTAGTTTGGGGCTAGATGGCGCTGTGTGATAATGTCCACCAAAATGTAATTTATTTATTTACTTTTTTTATTACAATAAAACACGTACTTGGGCTCTGGTGGAGGTGTTTTGTGCCTCGAGCCGCGCCGCGGCAAGGCCGGAGTGAGTCTTGAACTTCTTCTAGGCGAAGGACTGCGGTTCACTGAAAACAATCACATCACAGTTTAGGGTGAGTGCGCTGGTTGTGGGCATTTTAACAACATTTTAGTTTTCAAATAAATGGTTTATAATAATACTAGCCGACCCGTGACAGACGTCGTCCTGTCAAATTTCAATAATCAAATAGAAAAACTGAATGTTTTTAGTCTGTGATGTCTGATTTGTTGCACAGCAGCGCCATCTATACAGAAATCATACCTTTATCGTTTTGGGGATGTTTTTCATATTTTAAAGTAGTCTATTATTTATTCGGGCATTATAACTACATCTACAGCAAATTTCAACTTAATCCGTTTAGTCGTTTAGGCCTGATTGAGGAACAAACATACATACAAACTCACAAAATTTCACATTTATAATATTATTAGGATTGAAAAATAGATTATAACGACGATTAATTAAATCATTAGTTATCTGATAGTAATAATTTTACTAGTAGAAACATTCGCGACGCTCGTTCCCATGAAGTTATTTTCAAACAGATTTCAACGCCCCTAGCGCCTGAATTATGGAAATAGTAAGCATTCTGGTATGGGTACACTAAGAAAGGAATTCCCATAATTCAACCCCTAAAGGGGTAGAGGGGGGTTGAAATCTGTTTGAAAATAACTTAACGTGAACGAAGGCGCAGGGGTTTCCACTAGTGTTTAGATAAGAGAATGTGACAATGTGAAATAGGTCTTTAGGTTTTATTTCTAAATCAAGTGTAGCGTATGCTGCTTTCTGAATTTATAAATAAATAAATAAATATTGACGGACTTTACACGCAGCGCCATCTAGCCCCAAACTAAGCAAAGCTTGTACTGTGGGAACCAGATAACTGATAGAATACTTATATACTTTTTTTTTTTTTTTAAATACATACTTATTATACATAGTAACACCCAGACACAGAACAAACATCTATGTTCATCACACAAATATTTGCCCTGGGTGGGGATCGAACCCACAACCTACAGCGCAGAAGGCAGAGTTACTACCAACTGAGCTGTGAGGCCTGTCATACCATTTGTGCTGAAGCTCTTCAGTTATTTTTTTTATTGTTGTACGTACTTGAGTAGTACTTTTAACTATTATTCTTGTTTGAGCATTCACCTTGTTTTTACGGCACCACACTGGAGCTCTACATAGCATTAAGGAAAGGATCATTGAAATTTTCATTAGATTCTTCTAGGCTTGGTCGCGAGGAATCGGCGTAGCTTCACCTAGTTCCTAAGACGTTTCAAAGTGATCCTTGTGATTTTATTGAAATAAATGATTTTTGAATTTGAATTTGAGTGTATTACCTGCCACGCTGGCCCCACCATTTCCATCAACTGCGGCCATTCCGTGCTTCGGAACAGGTGGTGTCTTGCAAGCGAGGCAGTTGTTGGCTGATAGGGGGTTCTGCAGCGTACATGATGTACAGGACCTGGAACAAGTGGAATATTATAGAGTATTACAAATCTGATTGTTTGGAAAAAACATTATAATTAAACGACTGTGCATCGTGCATCGTCAAAACTGATACTTTTATAATATAACTAGCGACCCGCCCCGGCTTCGTACGGGTAGCATGTTATTATACATATAAACGTTCCTCCTGAATCACTCTATCTATTAAAAAAAACCGCATCAAAATCCGTTGTGTAGTTTTAAAGATATAAGCAAACATACATACATACAGACGCGGGAAGCGGAAAGTGACTTTGCTTTATACTATGTAGTGATAAGTGTCAGTTTTGAAAATACGATAACGATGCAATAGTGATTCGTGCTAGCCCTGTCGGGATACGCTGTCGGATTGAGGATAATAAATGTTAAGTACAAGTAAGAATGTGGTTTTGTTACTAGTTAAGATCGCGTTGTGGATATGTTACCAGATGAGGTTGTGGTTTATTACCATTTAGTATAATGTTACCAGTAAGAATTGTTGTGGTTTGTTACCATTTAGTATATTATGTATGTTACCAGTGAGGATGTGGTTTATTACCATTTAGTATAATGTTACCAGTAAGAATTGTTGTGGTTTGTTACCATTTAGTATATTATGTATGTTACCAGTGAGGATGTGGTTTATTACCATTTAGTATAATGTTACCAGTAAGAATTGTTGTGGTTTGTTACCATTTAGTATAAATATTATATATGTTACCAGTGAGGATGTGGTTTATTACCATTTAGTATAATGTTACCAGTAAGAATTGTTGTGGTTTGTTACCATTTAGTATATTATGTATGTTACCAGTGAGGATGTGGCTGCGGTTTGGACGCGGCGCACGCCGCACAGACTGCGGCGCTTATTTCATTGACGAGAGTGCAACGTGCGCATGACCAGGTTTCGGGCGCACTCGCGCTTGACGGGGTCGAATCTGAAGCAAAACGAACAATGTCAATTCAATTAGAAAAGATTAGCCGTGTTGGTTTTGGCCGAGTGGGAGGTACTTCGACTTTCAATCTGAAGGTCGTGGGTACGAATTCCGGCGTGCATCAATAGATTTTTCGTTTCGAAAAAGCAAAACAGTAAAGGAAAACGTCGTGAGGAAACCAGTTAGTATTCTTATAAGCGGCGATGGGCTTGCAACCAGTCACGTAAAGAATGCTAACTACTGCAAAATGTGGGCATGCGCCAAATATAATATTAGGACGTGCCTCTGACTACCCCCACTAGAAAACACAAAGGATCTAAGTAGGAGATATGAGAAGATGTCTACCGTACTTGGGGATTACAGTCGTGATCCTATTATGCGTATTAAAACATGTGTTCAAAGCGGTGAAAGAAAACATCGTGAGGAAACCAGTTAGTATTCTTATAAGCGGCAACGGGCATGCAACATGTCACGCATGTGTGGATGTACCTCTGATTACCGTCTCTAGTAATTTTTTCCTGAAGATCTGAGAGTATATCTACCCTAAATGCCATTCCAGGACATAAGCTATATACTATGTATTGTATATTTCAAATTTCATCCAAATCCGTGTGGTAGTTTGTCCGAGATTGAGCTACAAACATTCCCACAAACTTTCGGATTTATAAAATCTACCCTAAATGCCATTCCAGGACATAAGCTATATGATATATGTATATTTCAAATTTCATCCAAATCCGTGTGGTAGTTTATCCGAGATTGAGCTACAAACATTCCCACAAACTTTCGGATTTATAAAATCTACCCTAAATGCCATTCCAGGACGTATGCTATATGCTATGTATTGTATATTTCAAATTTCATCTAAATCCGTGTGGTAGTTTGTCCGAGATTGAGCTACAAACATTCCCACAAACTTTCGGATTTATAAAATCTACCCTAAATGCCATTCCAGGACGTATGCTATATGCTATGTATTGTATATTTCAAATTTCATCCAAATCCGTGTGGTAGTTTGTCCGAGATTGAGCTACTAATATTCCCACAAACTTTCGGATTTATAAAATCAGTAGAATAGTAGATGGACTTACCAACGGCGAATAGCAGTTCGTCGCTATTCAGATCGTGGTCCAATGACGCTATAGGCACTGTTAGCTTTCTTGGCGGCTCGTTCCTGTTCAGCTCTGGAGTTCTACCACATGCTTCCGAGGATTGCCTCGCGCTGAAACACAGTTCCACGTTTAAACATGGATTCTTTTGAAATATAGTATTTTAGGGCAATCAAAGTCAATAATTACACACTAAACTCTATTTGATATATATATTATTAATTCATTATTATTATATATACTAGCGACCCGCCCCGGCTTCGCACGGGTAGCATGTTATTATACATATAAACCTTCCTCCTGAATCACTCTATCTATTATAAAAAACCGCATCAAAATCCGTTGTGTAGTTTTAAAGATATAAGCAAACATACATACATACATACAGACGCGGGAAGCGGAAAGCGACTTTGCTTTAAACAGCAGTATTTCACCGGCAGGCGAGCTTGACAGTGAATAAGGATGACAGATTTTTTTACTTTACGTCAATGAAGTTGACAGTGACATCTTACTGTCAGATTAAAGAGTACCTACCTTACCAGATAAGGACCAACATGGCCTCAGCTCTGTTGGCAGTAGCCTACCTACGCTGTAGGTTGTGGGTTCGATTATCTCCCAGGACAATCATTTGTGGGATGAACATAGATTTTTGTTGTGTGTCTGGGTGTAAAAGTAGTATCATAAGTAGTTCAATTATCTGCAGGCTGTGTAAAAATCTTTACCCGCTGGTACACGCTTTAGAGCTTAACTAATGGTGTTTGGAGCTTAGCTGGTGGATTTTAGAGATATTTATTTAATCGTGTTATGTTATCGAGAATTGAAATCCGAAGATCATTGGTTCGAATCCCGTGGATTTAATGGAAAACTTCCTCCTCACAGCTCAGTTGGTAGTAACTCTGCCTTCTGCGCTGTAGGTTGTGGGTTCGATCCCCACCCAGGGCAAATATTTGTGTGATGAACATAGATGTTTGTTCTGTGTCTGGGTGTTACTATGTATAATAAGTATGTATTTACAAAAAAAAAAGTATATAAGTATTCTATCAGTTATCTGGTTCCCATAGTACAAGCTTTGCTTAGTTTGGGGCTAGATGGCGCTGTGTGTAAAGTCCGCCAATATTTATTATTTATTATTATTATTATTATACCTGTCAATACAATAGCCATGGTCGCGGGCTATTGTAACATATTCGAAACGTCGGGAAAGTAAGTTAAAGGTGAAATAAATTATGTGATAAAGACCCGTGTCAAAATCTATAGTTATGTCTACTAATCACGATAGTTTGAAAAATTATACCTGTCATGGTGAGTGACAGCCGCGTGCGGCATTCTAGCGCCGCGACAAACGCCGCACGCTCGCACCCACCAAGCGTTGTATGCGAACCAGCATTCAGTGCATTGCCACATTCTCGTTTCGAGCCTAGAATTGTCGCAAAATATTTGAAAACTCCAGATTGAAATGAAATGAAAAAAATACTCTATAATGAAAATCCGCCCGAAGGTTTAGCCGTGATAATCGCACAGACAGGCAAGACAGACAGACAGACAGACAGACAGACAGACAGACAGACAGACAGACAGACAGACAGACAGACAGACAGACAGACAGACAGACAGGCTGACAGACAGACAGATAGACATAGTTACTTTTAAATATTAGTATAGATAAATAAAATTATAACTGAAATCCCCAAGCTCGGTAGACATGCTTCAGATCTCCAGGCGCTTATCTTAAAGGAGTTAGTCAGAGACACATCAACATTTGGCACACAAATACTCACCCAGGCTGAGAAGGCACTTTCGACTCCCTAGGATGATTAACTTTTCCAACCGAAGGCAGCATATTATAAACTTTAGTCGCCGGATCTTTGGGAACCGCTCCTATATGAGTTGTTCTCAACACTTCATTCACAGGTGATATACAGTTCTCGGCGCCTAACAACTCATCTATTCTCGCATAATCCCCATCACTCAGATCATTTACATATAAAGCCTCATTCTGCGTGTTACTCATAACTGTTTTAACATCCTGAACCGACACATACGAATACCTAGTTCCGTTGTTATTCACTTGTAATTGAAGATTCCGATCCTTGTACTTTCCCTTGTTGGGTAATGCGTAGATAACACCTTCCGCGTTCGTATCCCAACTGCACTCCTTATCAATCTCAAGATTATTCTCTTCGATCTTCTTATCTTCCTTTCTGTTCAGGGTGCAATAGGTGGCGAGACTTTTCTGGTAGTCGTTGAGGCTACGTCTGCTGGATATGACCTTCCCGACCGGTCGTTCAGCGCTGGTGTGTTCGGAGAATGATCTCCTGTAAGTTGGTCTGATTTCTGGCGAGTTCTGAGCGCTGATGGATCTTCGGAACGATGTGCCTAATGTCGTGCCTGTTTGAGGCCAATCGGGGACAGTTATCATGACTCCCCCTGTGGTGGGGAGGGATGCAGCGCCATCTCTGTTCCCACCCTCGTGCCTGCTCAGGGTTGTAACGCTCAACCCCCTTGCGTTAGGGATTCGGGCCATGGGCAAGATTCTAGGGGTTAAACACGCTTCGCAGTGCGTTCTTATACCCGAGTTTTCTAAAGTACACTTGTAGCAGGCCCACTTTTTAAGATGTAACGCTCTACTCTGTTCCCGCTGGTAATCCTTCACGTAATTCAGTTCCCAGTTGGATTTGCTCTCGTTGCATTTCTTGGGTTTCCGTGTGACAGTGTGCAAACTCCTAAGGAATGATTCTCTAGGGTTTGTTTGGCTGTAGCCGTACCGTTCCGATACGATGAGACTTGACGGTCTGTTTATTGTAGATCTGCGAATAATATTGCAATCATTACTGCTTTATAAGCAACAAGTTTTTTAACATAAAATTTAATTTTTAAAACGAGGTCTTTTAAAATCTTGGAAGAATTCCTATAGCTATCTTCGAGCTCCATCAAACTCAAAACTTAAACGGTATTTATTTCAATAAAATCACAGGGATCACTTTGAAATGTCTTAGGAGCTAGGTAAAACTACATCAAGCTACATCATCAGACCAGCTCGATGTAGCCATATTATACATCCAACTATATGTCATTGAAACTTGACACCGAAGATATACTATATGCATGCAAAATGCATGGGTCAACGAAGTGTGACATCCCCCCTCACCACTCCCACTTGTCCCCACACAATGTCACACTTGATAAATTTCGTGACGTCACATTTCAAAATCTAATACATATTCAAACATGAAATTTAGGTGTAAAATATGTAACGTCACATTAGGGAAGGGGGAGTCTCACAAATGTGACCAGCTGTGACAATTAAAAGGGGGGGGGGGGGGGGTATTATAAAATTAGTAACGTTTATGGATGGATCTCTCTCTATCAATAAGTTACCTGTGCTCATCAATCTTCCACCAGTTATGCTGATTAATCACGGAGCCGTGTGACAGCGACCTGGTGACCCCATGCGCTGTGTCCGCCAACTGAGTGGGGGACAGCCTCAGCGACTGAAGGTCCAGGTTCAGAGGTCTACCGTCAGAGTATTTCGCAGGTTTGTATGAGGGTACTGCCAGGGTGTTGGATCTTATCATAGTGTGATCTGAAATATCAGAAATAGTGCGATTTATGAGACTAGTCGAAACCCTACCGAGAGCTTAGTTCATGTAGTTATTTTCAAACAGACTTCAACTTTGGTTGTACCCTCTTAGGGGTTTACTTCCGGGAATTCTTTTTTAGTGCAACCCTAAAGGAACACCCCCCAAATTTCAAGTTACTAGGACCAGTGGTGTAGGCTGTGCGTTGATATATCAGTCTGTCAGTAATGCAACTTATTTATACAGGGTGTCCAAGAACCTGGCGTCCAACTGGATTCCCACGATGCCCCAAGTTCTAACAGTACTCAGAAAAATATTTTAAAAAATCCACCCCATGTACTTACAGAATTATACTGATTTCAAAAAAAAAGGGGAAATGAGCACCCTGTGACATACTTTTGAATGCTGTGACTGCTAATGCTGATAATTTCGATATTTCTTGGAGGTTTTGTAATCTAGGGTATTGCTGTGTCTAAATAGAATGTAAAAATAAAGTACTTATTGTACCATTTTAAAATAAAATATTATTTTAACTAAAGGTGATATGGAAAATTATTGAATTTCGCAACTTTGACCGACTGTAGTGTAAAAAAAATGTACCAAAATAGTATGGCAAGTGACGTCAAATTTTGACGCGTTTATTCCTCTTTTTAAAAAGGTATAATACTTACACATTAATTTGAAAAAAAAAATTTTGATAATATTTTTACTCAACAACCCAATTTTTACGAAGTGCCTACCTACTAACGGTAACTGTCGGACCCTTTCTTATCTTAGAAACTGTTATGTTACTACTATTATTTACTTCGGTTCCAAGAGTGAGCAAGAAGGAAATACACACAGGTAGATGGGTTCCCAGTAGAATAAAAGCAAAGAATGTTAGTTTAAAGATATTTTATTACAATAAATGTTCAAAATGTTGACCACCCGCGGCAATACAAGCTCTCACTCTCCTTAAAAAGGACCGCTTTATGTTTCGCGAGTAACTTTTTTGACGTATCACCTGCACTGCTTGTGTTATCTTCTCACGAAGGTCAGCGATGTCATTAATGGGCTTCGCATAAACGAGCTCCTTCATAGTTCCCCAGAAAAAAAAATCCAGCGGATTTAAGTCAGGTGTTACTCGCGAAACATAAAGCGGTCCTTTTTAAGGAGAGTGAGAGCTTGTATTGCCGCGGGTGGTCAACATTTTGAACATTTATTGTAATAAAATATCTTTAAACTAACATTCTTTGCTTTTATTCTACTGGGAACCCATCTACCTGTGTGTATTTCCTTCTTGCTCACTCTTGGAACCGAAGTAAATAATAGTAGTAACATAACAGTTTCTAAGATAAGAAAGGGTCCGACAGTTACCGTTAGTAGGTAGGCACTTCGTAAAAATTGGGTTGTTGAGTAAAAATATTATCAAAATTTTTTTTTTCAAATTAATGTGTAAGTATTATACCTTTTTAAAAAGAGGAATAAACGCGTCAAAATTTGACGTCACTTGCCATACTATTTTGGTACATTTTTTTTACACTACAGTCGGTCAAAGTTGCGAAATTCAATAATTTTCCATATCACCTTTAGTTAAAATAATATTTTATTTTAAAATGGTACAATAAGTACTTTATTTTTACATTCTATTTAGACACAGCAATACCCTAGATTACAAAACCTCCAAGAAATATCGAAATTATCAGCATTAGCAGTCACAGCATTCAAAAGTATGTCACAGGGTGCTCATTTCCCCTTTTTTTTTGAAATCAGTATAATTCTGTAAGTACATGGGGTGGATTTTTTAAAATATTTTTCTGAGTACTGTTAGAACTTGGGGCATCGTGGGAATCCAGTTGGACGCCAGGTTCTTGGACACCCTGTATATTTAGATGTCTCAATCCATCTGGTTCAGGATAAAGTTCTACAAAACTACGAAAAAGCCAATAATATTAGGCTGGAACATTCGGCGGAGAATAAGAACATTCGGCTTTGGTTGATTGATCAATACCTCGTACTAACACAATGTTGATCAATTGTTCATTTATATCATACTGAGCTATTGCCTTGTTCAACCCGGTCGAGGTTAATCGAGGATTGTATTTGCTTACCTTGAGCAGATTTGTCTTTGTCCGTCATCCCTGAAGCTTGATCCTCATCATCCGAGAGCCTGAAGAAGACACATTATTATTAGTTTATGCTGTAGTTCTTTCAAATCATTCCCGCGCGCTTCTTAAGGTCTTCTATTCATCAAATGTGTTTTTTCGGTGCTACGATCTACGACGCATATCCCAAATGTGATATTAAGACGAGTCTCTAACTACCCCATCAGGTATTTACAATGATCTGAGCGCCTGGAGATCCGAGATGTATACCGTAGGTAACAGAGGATTAAAGTCGCGTTCCTATTGCATTTAATTTTATTCTACAACCGCCGTAAAGTATGAAGGTTTATAACTTTTCACTTACTACCCAGCCGTAGCAAATACGAATCGTATTTTAAACTGAACCTTTTAATACAAGATATTTTTGACACCAATAGACGTCATGTTTAATCCGTTCGTCGCGCCACTGGTCCACTTTTAATCACACTACATTAAGTCGATCGATTTTGTTTTGTAACAATAAAATTGTTATTGTAAGCAACACTTCTACATTATGTTATGCGTAACTATTGAAGGCTTTAGTAATCAACATTAATATTACCTTTATTGGTATTCAGAACATGAAACATAATAGCAATAACAATGAGCGTAACTACAAATGATAGCGTCGAACCACACTTAGGCATTTTTACAGACTGACATTTGGATGTTATGTTTCACGTAGTTTCAGCAGCGGAAAACTTTGAAAAAATATATATTTATTGTTAGTTTACATTGTTATAATAAATAGCATTCCGACTCGGCTTCGCACGCGTGTGAACATTACAAACAAACATACAAAAATCATTTATTTCTACATAGAGATGTACTTACTCTAATAAGACATATGGCAGGCTAATGAGTTTTACACTATGTCCTAAATTCAGGCGTTTTACTAAACAAAGAATTTGTTCTTAGCGAGCGACAAATGGATTAGAGAGATAAAATTTCTTGCAACATATCTAGCTTATACAAAGGGCACATTTTTTTATACTTCAATGATCTCCTCACGTACATCCGCGGCTTATACTTTACTAGCTGACCCGTGCCCGCTTCGCTGTGCGTAAGACATTTCTAATACCATCGTGGACTTTTTTGTAGACGTTTTTAAGGTGTACAATACTGTAGTACATTATTTTGATATTTCTCCTGGGGTTCAGCCAGCATTTGCAATGTAAGCGCAAAAAAATGTGTTTATTTACGATCATTAGAAACCTCTAAAATTATCAGTGTTTCTCTACTATATTATGCATGTATTATACATATAAACCTTCCTCTTGAATCATTCTATTTATTAAAAAAAACCGCATCAAAATCCGTTGTGTAGTTTTAAAGAAATACGCATACATACATACGCGGGAAGCGGAAAGCGACTTTGCTTTATACTATGTAGTGATACATAATTAATAAGCTATTCAAACGTAAATAATTAAATGTCATTCAATATTAAAAACTATTCAACGTAAGGATTAAATGCGGCTCAACGCTGTCATATGGAATCGAACGCTTACATATAAAGGCCTGTGCAGATTAAGTTTTTTAAACGCGTTTTAATCCTACAGAGCAGTTTCTTGTCGTTGTAAAACGCGCGTCGACGGTGTGTTTTAAAAAACGCGGTGTGCACAAGCACTAAGGTCAGGCAAATTGTTCGTTTGATTATTAGAACTATTTGTAGATAGCAGGTAATGGTGGGTTGTATTACACGGCTAGTATAAGCCCCTTAGACAACGATTTATCTATAGTAGCATAGACACAAAAAATAGTTGTATGTCTATGTATAAAAACGGCAAAAAAAAACATGGTTGTATGGGAGCCCCGCTTAAATATTTATTTTATTTTGTTTTAGTATCTGTTGTTATAGCGGCAACAGAAATACATCATTTCAACTATCTACCTATCACGGTTCATGATACAGCTTAGTGACAGACAGACAGACAGATGGAGATCGGAGTCTTAGTTATAGGGTTTATTTACCGTTTGGGTATGGAACCCTAAAAAAGAAGTTTCTACGCTTCCTTTGATAAAATGCATGTCTACTGCACTACACTTCTTGGCTTAAAATGTTTTTTTAACTCTTGCATAGATAAAGCATTGTATAGAAAGCTTAATATGCTATACCTGCCTGTATAATTATTAGTAAGCGATGAGTCATTTGCTCTTTCTATGAAAGTTCTATACCCTTTAGTATTATAGATTTTCTATGAATCATGTTTCCAGCTTAGAAGCAAGTGAATAAAAAAACTATTACCTTATCTATATATGTAAAAATCAATGGCACTTTTCGTTGTAATTTTATAACTCAAGAACAGGCTCACCTATCCACACCAAATGTTTAGGCTTTGTTCGGACTATATAGTAGATGGTTTATGTGAAGTTTGCACAAAATCGTTAGACTTTTTATCCAGGTACATCCAGGTAAAAGGTTGGTATGTGCATGTCATGCAAAGGGATTTGAGTCTTGTAACAAGAAGAATGTTGGATATTGTATCAGCTCTGACTGGCCTCACAGCTGGTAAGCTCAGATCCTTGAAGATGTCTAAAATGGATAATCAAGGGTACGCCCAAAGATTACATTTGGTACAAGCCCACATTTTGCAGTTGTTAGCATTCCACACATCTCAGCTTACAAGTTTTCTCATGTTTTTCTTCACCGTTTCATGTAGATAGATAGATAGATAGATAGATAGATAGATAGATAGATAGATAGATGACACATTGATTCACGAATAAATGCAACTGTCAGTCATGACTGATGGAATTGAAATAGAGTGTAGCTGATGCCATAATGGATGGAGCCCCATCTTACCGGTAGACAGGCGCGTGAGGCGCGATCGCGTCGCACGCCGCGCATCGCCATGCAGCGGACACGTTGCTGAGGCCGCAAGAGCAGCGCCAAGCGCGCGACGCCTCCGGGGCGGAGCCCACGCACGACCATCCGCTGTGAATGTAAAATCAGGAATATTACTATACGAGTGGTCATATACAAAGTCAAAGGTTATTTATTTCAATAAAATCACAAGCATCACTTTGAATCGTCTGGGCGTTGTGATACAGTGGTAGGTACTCATTATTGCTAGTACCGATAACACACGGAATTCTACTTCAGAGTTAGGACTACATTGTATGCAATTGTTGGTTATTTATCTGTGCTATACATAGAACATAATTAAAACAGCGATATAATCTTGACCTAATTTAGCAACATAAATTAAATTAAATAGAATCACGACTATAATCGCTTAGTACGGTAGACACACTCTCTGATCAGTTAAAATAAATGTGTTTCTAACACAAGACAGTCTTGCAAAAATTGGTCTCGATCTAGCTGTAGGTAAGTAGGTATATCCTATCTTACTTGCCACAATGTAGGTACTATTTTTAATCTGATATTTTTTAATTTAATTAAAATTAGAAGCTTCTCATACCTTCATCTGTTCAGTTGCTAATTAGGTACCTACACATTTAAATGATGAATGATTTTAGGCCTCCTAAGGAACAGTATGCAATAGAACCTAGAAGTTATAGGTACTATTTGGTTTCAATCAATGATAGGAACTTAAACTAATTTCTGCTGTATGTACAGGCTGTCACTTACCAATCATATTGTATGTTGCTACTCAATTAACATTTTTCACACAAAACCTGACACGAACACACACGTAAACACGCGTCGGCATTTAATTTTGATACTGAACTTCTTCGCGGCCACGCGCCAATATACAAAGGAATAAACTAAACTTCGGGTGTCGAAAAATCAATACCACCTACCCAACAACGGTCGGCGGACAATAGACGGATAATACTCACTTAGAGAACGGCTTCTCTGCTGGAATAACTATCGGTTCAGAACCGGGGGTGGTGCCTTTGCTTTTTCCAACAAGTAATGTGTGTTCCTGGGACAATTCTCCGCAATTTTCTCGACAATGCCCGCTGTCATGAGTCGATACCCGTTTTGTTCCACATTTTAGACACTTCACACTCTCTGTAGGATTGATTTGGGCGCACGTCTGACAATGCCATTGCAGCACCGATGCGATTGAGCCCATTTTAATTCACACATGGCTATGAAACCATTACAATTCTTCTTTTTACGAAACAAATTAGGTACACCTTGGGAAAAATGAAAACAGCTGATCCACCATGTTGTTTGTGTATAACTTTTTTTTTAATAGGGTTGTACTTGTAGATATTTAGCCTTTTGATTATTACCGGTTTATCAAGTTTACATTTTTACGGTTCTTTTTAATAATTTTTATTTTTATTTTTACAAATTATTTCTAACCTTTATAATAATTGTAAGTAATACAAAAATACTTTGCTAGTGACATCTGAAAACAATAAATGGCAACAATGGTATGCGTTTATATTGCGAATATCTGTCAATAGATGGCGATACGGTTAAAAATAGAAGTACAAAAAACTATCAATAGATGGCTCGGTAGGTCTCGTTCCTAAATCTAAATTAAAAAACTTCAATGAATCAAACAAGTGAGAAAAGCTCTCGCACAGGTTTTGGACCCTACAATACCTAAATATCTACTACATAGCAGGTAGGAGACACATTAACCCTCAGAAAATGAAGTACCCACCTTCATTTTCTGAGGGTTAATGTGTTAATGTGTTAATGTGTCTAATGGTTAATGGCAATGAGGCATGTAGTAGGCGACATAAGCATAAGGTCAGGTATGTATTATTTACCAGAATTCTAGCTGGTGCTTATCAAATAGGTAAGTATTATAATGTTGATTTCCAACAATAAAATGCCCATGTCCAGCAAACCTACCATTGAGAGCAATAATTACTCACCAAGTGGTCGCGAGTGGCTATTTGGTACAGACGCGCTGAGTTACAGCTTGTCAGTTGCATCGAACTGTCAATGACATTTACGAGCTGCACTCGAGTGTAATAGCTTGTGTAGGTACCTACCTAGGTACTTACAGTGGAGTGCAAATTTTATTGGGATGAGCTGGCTTTCGAGTGAATCGGTAGGCTATAGCAATAACCCTCCTCTGCCACAGTCGGGAAATTAACTTAGGTAGGTAAAAGTACCTGACTTGGAGCTCAGCCATAAATTTACGGGTGCCAGCCCCAGGTACGAGATTGATCCCAGAAAAGGAAAAAAGAAGGAAGATGGATTTCATGAAATCGTTTTATCGGATAGGAAGATTTTTTAATTGAATTTCAGTAAGAGCAGTTAGAAAATTAAATTGAAATGTGTTTTTCTAGCGGCTTTCGTAAGAAAAACACAGAAAAAGTGGTTCTTTACGAGAATGTTTAAGTTTGAACACTTCCTGAAAAACCAAGGTTTTATTAAATATTAGCTGTCCGCTCCGGAGATAACATAAGTTAAATTATTGCAAATGTAATGGGGATTTATGTTTTAAAAAAATTAAAAAAAATAATAAATAGGATCACGACACGTGTAATCCCCAAGTACGGTAGACATCATCTCAGATCTCCAGACACTTAGATCCTTCGAAGATGTCTAGTGGGGGTAGTCAGAAGCACGTCCAAACATCATATTTGGCACATCACATTTTGCAGTAGTTAGCATTCCATTTTTATTTGATGGAGGTGGTATTTATTAGACCTGGTACGTCAAAACACAAGTACGACCCACCTCTACACGCCAGGATTTGAACCCACGACCTTCAGATTGAAAGTCGAGGTGCCTCCCACTTGGCCAACACGGCTTGTATGATTTTTTGAAAATAAAATACAGGTAGCCTATCTATGTTACTCGTTGAAAATATAGCTTTTGATACGTAAGTATTTTTTGAATTGGTCTTAGTTTTTTAGTTAATTACAAACAAAAATACAAATTTTATCTCTTTATAATGCCTTCAGCATTTAATTCACGTATTTTTGAATCTTTTTTGTGTGTTTTCGGTTTTCAACGGTTTCAGTATTTATTTTGACCTTATCTTATCATTATTCCGATCGTGTAGACGGTCTACGGCGTAGCGCCGTAGCGTACTCGTAGCCAACCTATCGAATTTAATACGAAATCGGCTCTTACAAGAATTAGATAGGCTATTTATTTGGTTGGGTTTATAAATCAAAAAGATGACGGTAAGTTCTCAAAGGACCAGATATATCTGATTCAGTATTACTTTAATATACTTACTCAGCATTATCCTACTTATTTTAGTATTTCATTGCCTGAAAACACGGCTAAAACGACGTTTTCTAAAAATTAAACCTAGCTAGATCGATTTATCGCCCTCGAAACCACCTGTAATACTAAAATAATAAATAAATAGGATCACGACTGTAATCCCCTAGTACGATACACATCCTCTCAGATCTCCAGACTCTTAGATCCTTTGAAGATGTCTAGTGGGGGTAGTCAGAGGCTCGTCCAAACATTTTATTTGACACATGCCCACATTTTGCAGTAGTTAGCATTCCATACGTGACAGGCTGCAAGCCCGTCGCCGCTTATAAGAACACTAACTGGTTTCCTCACGATGTTTTCCTTCACCGTTTTGAGCTCGTGTTTTTGATGCGCATATAAATTTTCGAACAGTAAAATCCACTGATGCACGCCGAGATTCGAACCCACGACCTTCAGATTGAAAGTCGAGGTACCTTCCACTCGGCCAACACTGCTATATGATTTTTTTATTGGGGTTATTGAAATTGTACAGGATAACGTCTATCGGGACAGCTAGGATCATTTTGTGACATATTTGACATTAATATGTATCAAACAAAATCATTTTCCCAGCCTCTTCAAACCAACAAAAGAGATAGTACCTTCGCTGGTTTGTATTCGCACGATCTCAAAGGTTATTGTAGGGCCCGGACTTTATCAAAAGGTACGCAAAGATCATATTTTATCATATAATGAATATATAAATGGTTACAACTTTCCAATATTTGCACTCCTAAGTGCTTTTACGCCTACACTTTATTGACAAGCTTTTATTGAGTATGTGTTTGTGCGATTACCTGTGCGGTTGAAATGTGTATTTGTCAATTATTTTAAATGACACATACTCGTATGTATGTTGTCTATTGTTTATAATGTATTATGTCATTTAAGGTTTAACTTAAGGCCCTGTATGTCGACGATTGCTCTTTTTCGAAACGAAAAAAGAAATACTTCTGAACAAGCCACATCTCCTATTTATTATTGTGTATGCATAATAAATAAATAAAATAAAGACGCATAAAAAAACGGGGTGAGCGGAGATAAGCAAAACTACGTGTAGATGACTTTATGGCATACTAGCTCCCGCCTGCAGCTTCACTCGCATGGTACCTGAATAAAAGTATCAATTATTTGTTATTACAACATATAACTAAGTATATTCTAAGTTTCATCAAAATCTGACCGTTACCTACTGCGTAATTGCAACGCAAACTTTCGCATTTCTTATGATTTTAGTAGAAACGATATTTTATTTACTGTTAATACATAACATGAAACGCAAGTTAAATAAACACTTGTAAAAATAATATATATCAATTGTATTTGCCAGGTCGTCGTTACAGGAACAAACACCGAAATACGTTTGTGCTAACAATGAGATCGGAACAATTCAAACGAGGGTTTCCACTAGCATAGAGCGAAACCGGCTGCAGGTCAGGTCAAAGCCAAAAGGTATTTATTACAATAAAATCACAAGGATCACTTCGAAACGTCTTAGGAGCTAGGCAGCCCCGGATCTAGGGGGGGCAAGCCGAGGCAAGGGGAGGCAAATTCATACTTTACAGACGAATGGACGACTCATAATTTACTTTAATTTGACCTACACTGGGCACGAACATTATCATTTATTTTATGGGGGGCCAAAAACTGTCAAATGCCGCCCCTTCCACTTATATTTATTTTTATCATCTTTATGATTTCAGCAATCAGATGTCCACTAATTGATTGACATTTGGATATTAGCCTTCCGGAAGGCTAAAAGTCTAAAGGTAAAAATAAATACAAGTAGGCAGGAGCGGCATTTTCAGTTCATGCCCCCCCTAAAAAAAATTGAAGATCCGGGGCTGGAGCTAGGTGAAGCTACGTTTGTTCTTCGCGACCAAGCCCAGAAGAATCAGGCGACAAATCTGGCTTGGGGCCTATCATTTTTCAATGATCTTTTCCATCATGAGCTCCAGTGTGGTGCTGATCGATCAAGGTAAGGCTGACTGTATTCTTTGGCACGGTAACCTCCTTCAGATCCTTGAAGGGGATAGTTAGAGGCACACAACACAAGTAGATTTGGCACAAGGCCGCTTGGCAGAAGTCGTAGCCTAGGAAGAAAGCCGGACAGGATCTATGGTTTCCTTTACGTTTTGTAAAATGCCGGAGTAGATAAGATAGCCGGACGGATGTCCGAAGCCCTAGACGTAGAAAATACGATTTCCTACAGAGAAATATTTCCATTGTTCGAAAAGTGTTTCCAATAGTAATTTTATTTTTCAGTTGATTTAAGTTTTCACCTGGTTTTATTGAAGAAGGTTAAAACTTATTGGTATTATGCCAAGCATCTTTGAAGAACTGAACTTTGCCATTTTAAAAGTTTAATGCCTTGTTGGTTGATCGGCTGTTTGTTGCCGGCGATAGGCTTGCTACCTGTCACGTCATCATCATCATCAATCTACGCGGAGGGCGTCCCAATCATCGCTTGCCTAAACGCGGTCTCCAATCCAGCACGCGTTTACTCCAACGGTTATCCGGTCCGGCCCACCTGTCACATATAAAATGCTAACTACTGCAAAATGTGGGTATTAAGCCAAACGTAAGGTTTGACTACCATCTTTAGATAATCTTAAAGGATCTAAACACCTTGAGATCTGAGAGTATGTCTACCGTTATTGGGGATTACAGTCGTGATCCTATTTTTTTTATTATTAAGACTTCGCTGTCCGTCTGTCCGTCTGGCTGTCACAGGGCTGTATCTAATGAACCGTGTTAGCTACACAGAATAAAATAAATATTTAAGTGGGGCTCTCATACAACAAACGTGTTTTTCTTGCTGTTTTTTATAGATAATTGAACGGAAGCCTTTTTTATATAATTCGTTAGATAATCATACTAGCTAAAGAAACACGACGTACGTTCTTTCTTATTTTCTTTTATGACTCAAACATGTAGAATTTACCATAAACTAGTAAACCCATAGAGAAAACTGAGGTCACTGACCGCAGCAGTCACTTGGCATAGTGTTCAATCTACAATATAGCCCGAATAAAATATGAAACGTGCCGATACAGGGAGGGGGTATTGGCATAGGGGGAGGCCACTGGGGAAATGCTGTAATGCAGTTTTGTGAGGAGATGCACCGAATTTATTGCACCATAAATGTCTACCGTAATCCTCTTAAATTGCCTGCCAGTACACCTTTTCGTAAACAAGCTTAATTCAACACAATAAGAGCCATTTTCGCTTGGAGTTTTGTTAGGATAAGTGGGGATGAGAGGGCTGGTTCGATGCACGCTCGTATACTTTGATAAGGGATTTGGATAAAGGGACTTTGTGGATGGTGTTTGTTTTTAATTGGCTTAATTTAAATCTATACTTAATTTAATAAATGCAAAAGTAATCCTATCTGTCTGTTTGTGACGGTATCGCGGCCAAACCGCTAGACCGATTGTAATGAAATTTTATATAGAGATTTTTTTTTGCTTTTGTTACTTGTATAAAGGCCCCTAGGAGTATTTTTTTAGTTTTTATTCAATGTACAGAATTGAAATCTTCTACAGTTTTATTATATGTATAGATTAATAGGCAATCGAATCAGTAAATACACTCTGAATCTACGTGGTCGAAGTCGCAGGTAAAAGATAGTTATTAATATATTTAATACTTGTTTTTGCCTGCGATTTCGCTCATCTGGTAAAGAGAGCTCGGATCGAGAGTTGATTTTTTTTCATATAACTAAATACCTATTTTAAATTAATTCAACAAGCATCCGAATAAAAAAGACGACGTTTTATATATTTCCAATTACGGCCAATTTATCTAAAGTTTAATCCTAATAATATTATAAATTCGAAAGTTTGTCAGTTTGTATGTATGTTTGTTCCTCAAACAGGCCTAAACGACAAAATGGATTAAGTTGAAATTTGCTGTACATGTAGATATAATGCCCGAATATATAATAGACTACTTTAAAAAATGAAAAACATCCTCAAAACAATAAAAAAACGCAAAACGGATGATTTCTGCAACAAATCTGACATCACAGACTAAAAGCATTCAGTCTCTTCTATTCGATTATTGAAATTTGACAGAACAACGTCTGTCATGGGTCGGTATGTAATATTTAAAGCTCAGTTCTTAGAATGAAAACAATGGCACAGGTAAAGGACTACGACACTCTACCGAAGTATATAAGTATGTCAGCATTATATGTATTTATTATCCTCGGGGTGAAATAATAAAATGAAAGCATTAAATATGTATTAGTAAATCGATTTATGGAGATTTTTATCACCTGCAGCGGCATCTTATTAAAATGAGACAAGAACAAGATACATACATACATAAAATCACGCCTGTTTCCCAGAGTGGTAGGCAGAGACCACGGCTCCAATTGCTCCGATCCTGACCTAATTATTTTGCTTCATTCACTCTCATTACATTCCTCATGCATGCTTGTCGGTTTAGAGTACTCTTGACCTGGCCTTTTGAGGGTTCCGTACCCAAAGGGTAAAAACGGGACCTTATTACTAAGACATCGCTGTCCGCGTGTCCGTCTGTTTATTATGTTTATTCTGTTTTTAGTATTTGTTGTTATAGCGGCAAAAGAAATACATCATCTGTGAAAATTTCAACAGTTTTTAGCTATCACGGTTCATGAGATACAGCCCTGTGACAGACAGATGGACAGATGGACAGACGGACAGCGAAGTCTTAGTAATAGGGTCCCGCTTTTACTCTTTAGGTACGTCTCTTAAAAATGGTCATAAAATTCATAATTTTAAGAATGAAATTTCCACAGCTTGATTTTTTTCCTGTGCTTTTGCGGGTAAAGTTTTACACAAGTTCCAATGGAGAAGTTAAAAAGGCACGGCAAAGTTAAAGTGAAAAGAAAGTGCTTCAATAATAAAGAATTCAAACGCTACATATTGTACGACTGCAAAGAAATAAAGCAGTAATTAATTATGTTTAACAAACTAAAAACAAACCGACTTCATGTTTGTGGAGGTTTGTTTGTGAAATTTTTATTTATAACTAGCTGACCCGTGCCTGCTTCGCTGGGCGATAGATAGTTTCACATCTGGTATTCTAATCTTCAAAATAAATTATAGTCTATATGTTGCCGCGGACTAATAGCTATACAACAAAAAAAAATCATCAAAATCCGTCCAGTAGTTTTTGCGTGAAAGCCGGACAACAGACAGACAGACAGACAAAAATTTCAAAATGTTTTTTTTTTTGGCTTGTGTTACTTGTATAAAGGCCCCTAGGAGTATTTTTTTAGTTTTTATTCAATGTACAGAATTGAACTCTTCTACAGTTTTATTATATGTATAGATAGAAATGTAATGGTTAATGTAGAAAAGTAGGAATGGACAGACATGATCAGACCATACACTTGTCATAATCACCAAGTATGACCTAGATGTACAATTACTTGTTCTATGACAGTCACGTGTCAGCACCAAATACATGTAAAATGCGTTTACCTAATGAGGTGTCCGTTATCGATCACTCAACCGTGGGTGCCTAGCTAGATCCCCTCAATAAACGTGTTATTTCCTCTTGTTGGGCTTTCCGAGGGTCTAAGTCCTGCCTACTTTCTTGCCATCCTAATAATATAATAAATGCGAAAGTTTGTGAGTTTGTATGTATGTTTGTTCCTCAATCAGGCCTAAACGACAAAACGGATACAGTTGAAATTTTTCAAACTATCGTGATTAGTAGACATAACTATAGATTTTGACACGGGTCTTTATCACGTAATTACCTTTAATAACCATAACAATAACCATGGTTATTGTAACATAGGCTGTGGCCCCATGTCTGTGGTGCGGCGCTTTCCACCATACTTTTCACAACTTTTCATGGTGAAAGGCGCCGCACCACAGACATGGGGACACGGCCATAGCCGAAACGTCGGGAAAGTAAATTAAAGGTTATTACGTGATAAAGACCCGTGTCAAAATCTATAGTTAAGTTGAAATTTGCTGTAGATGTAGATATAATGCCCGAATAAATAATAGACTACTTTATAAATATGAAAAGCTATAAAAAAACGCAAAAAGGATGATTTCTGTATAGATGGCGCTGGTGAGCAACAAATCTGACATCACAGACTAAAAACATTCAGTCTTTTCTATTCGATTATTGAAATTTGACAGGACAACGTCTGTCACGAGTCGGCTAGTATGCTATATAAAATACGGAACCCTAAAAAGGTGGCTGAAGTGACCTGAATGTTTAACTGCTATCTTAAGATGAATTAGTAAGTATCTATATTGTTATAAAGCCGTGATGGCCGAGTGGGAGGTACCTCGACGTTCAATTTGAAGGTCGTGGGTTCGAATCCCGGCGAGCATCAATGGATTTTTCTGTTCTAAAAATGCGCATCAAAACACGCGCTCAGAACGGTGAAGAAAAACATCGTGAAGAAACCTGTTAGTATTCTTATAAGCGGCGATGGGCTTGCAACCTGTTACGTATGGAATGCTAATAGTAGTTAAAATGTGGTCATGTGCCAAATATAATGTTTGGACGTGCCTCTGACTTCCCCCACTAGACATCTTCAAAGGATCTATGTCTGGAGATCTGAGAGGATGTCTACCGTACTTGGGGATTACAGTGGTGATCTTATTATTTATATTCCTCATATAAACACTTTTCAATTATACCTAACTCCAATACAATATTTTTCATCCCACATTTTTTCTAGTACCCACTTGTATATATACAAATATATACAAATATACTTATATACAAATATATCCTTCAAAAATAATTTTCCAAATCGCTTAACAAATGACGGAGTTCTGAAATAACATACATAAAAATACAACCTCCTTTATTGAAGTCGGTTAAAAAGAAGATAAAAACGGATACCTAAAAAGTTAAAAAGCAGCTTCGCCCAAATTTCACACGTCCAATTGCATTCGTTCAGCGCCAAAAAAGCTGAAACCAAAACTGGCGCCCAACATGGGGCACGATTAGAAACAGCTGGCTTAGATTTATCCCACTCAACCTTTGATGGATCGCGTTAAGAGGAGTAATAAATGTTTTTGAAGAATGTCGAATCGTTTTTTCTCAATAACCGCAAAACATACAGTTTTGTTTTTTTACGACAAAGATAACTTAGGGATTTAATCTAGATAAATTACAGACAGAAACACGATATGTGACACTTTTCTTGATAGATTTATTTTCCAAAGTTGGCTCTTCAAAAACACTAATTTAGTTTTTAATCAAAATTATGAATAGCTAAACAGTTCATTTTTAGGGTTCCGTACCCAAAGGGTAAAAACGGAACCCTATTACTAAGACTTCGCTGTCCGTCTGTCTGTCTGTCTGTCCGTCTGTCTGTCACAGGGCTGTATCTCATGAACCGTGATAGCTAGACAGTTGAAATTTTCACAGATTATGTATTTCTGTGGCTGCTCTAACAACAAATACTAAAAACAGAATAAAATAAATATTTAAGGGGGCTCCCATACAACAAACATGTTTTTTTGCCTTTTTTATAGATAATGGTACGGAACCCTTCGTGCGCGAGTCCGACTCGCACTTGGCCGGTTTTTTTATATTATTCGTTAGAAAATCATACTAGCTAAGTTAATTACAGACAGTTTCTTTTTAAATTTGATGGTTTTCGAGATAATGCAGTTTTATCACTTTTTCCGTCTTATCCGGCTAGAATCAGCCAAATCATACAAAAAGTCAAAAATGTCAAGTATCGCCTTAAGCCCATCTCTACGGTAATAAAGGACCTTATCCCATTGTAATAAGGAACATCGAACATCACGTTCAACAGCAGTTTGTTGAGCAATAAGTTCAAGCGACTTATCGACGGGATTGGGTTTACGGAATTCGGATACAATCGTCTCTTATTACATTTGATGTATTCTGTTTACAAATAGCAGTTTTATTGCATACTAGCTTTCGCCCGCAGCTTCGCTCGCTTGATACCAAGATAAAAAGATTAAACGTTAAATCATAGACTATGTACATAATCATATACATATACGAACATCATAGAAATTGATTTAGCAATTACGACGTGATTAAGTATCAAACTATTATCCAAACTTTAGCAGTTTTATTTCACTACCATCTTTCGTCCGCGCCTTCGAACGCGTGATACCGGGTTAATAAGTTTTGTACATTTAAATCCTGATCATAATCTACGTATATACTGAACTTCATCGAAATAGGTTCAGACATTACGACGTGATTGACTATCAAACAATAATCCAAACTTTCGCATCACTACATAGTATAAAGCAAAGTCGCTTCCCGCTTCCTGCGTCTGTATGTATGCTTATATCTTTAAAACTACACAACGGATTTTGATGCGGTTTTTTTTAATAGATAGAGTGATTCAGAAGGATGGTTTATATATATTAAACCCGTGCGAAGCCGGGGCGGGTCGCTAGTTTATAATATTCGTGTGGCTAGCTTCCACCCATGGCTTCGCATAGTATCGAAAAAAAAAAGAATTATACGTCTTCTTGAACTATCTTTTTGAATATCTAATTTTATCAAAATCGGTCCCATTTTTACCCTATGGGTACGGAACCCTAAAAACCGTCGATTTTTTTAGACTAATCAAAAAGTCAAGAGATTAGAGCTATTTATTACTCATACATGAATATAATTTAAATGGGACCAACTTAGGACTAATTCTCTGCGCAATAGAAAAAACCATTCAAATCAAATCACCAGGTACAAATATATATTTTGATGTACCATACACATACCCGTCGAATTGAGTACAACTTTTTAAATCATAACAAACAAACGCGAACGTTTTACTTAATATTTATGTAGAAATAACTGTGAGATGTATCCAAATATGATGGAGATCATATTGAAAACATTGAAATTTTCGCAATGTTCTCATTCTTCAAAATATATTTCATCTGTCAAAAACAATATCGTAGAGTGCGTGTAGAGGTACACACATATTTGTATGTACGAGTGCTTCATACAATTTAGAATAATAATGTTGGGTGGATTCTTAATAAACTTTCAATTTATTCTCGATATTGTTAAGATTCTACCTAAAGGGTAATAAAGAGATCCTATTATTAGGGTTCCGTACCCAAAGGGTAAAACAGGACCCTATTACTAAGACTTCGCTCTCCGTCTGTCTGTCACAGGGCTGTATCTCATGAACCGTGATAGCAGAGCAGTTATGAGCAGTTTGTATGGAGCCCTCGGTGCGCGAATCCGACTCGCACTTGTCAGTTTTTTTCGCGTTGTTATTCAGCCTAGAGGAGGTAGTCAGAGACACGTTCAAACATTATATTTGGCACATGCCCACAATACATTTTAGACATCTTCAAGTGTCTAAGCGTCTGGCGATCTGAGAGGATGTCTACCGTACTTACAGTCGTGATCCTATTATAGGCATTGATAGTGGTTTTCAACTATAGACCTTGCCCTTCTTTCATTGAAATACACCGAGTAGAGGGCTAGCCAGGGTAGGGGCCCCTCGATCTCGTGGAGGGGGGAGCCCCACTACAATTTTTATTTATAAACATAAAGTCGGTTTTGTTAAAAACATAAAACGTTTTTTAAACGTAATTATTTTTTAAATTTTTTCAGCTCATTGGCCACAGGAAAGCACTCACAAATATCAAGCGTCCCGATTAAGTATCAAAATGGGTTTTATAGGATATTTAATTCCACTTAAAATTGCACGTAATTAATTTTGATTTCGCAATAATCCTCAGACTTACCAGGTAATAAACTGTTTGGCTCACTGCCAATAGCACAGCACTACTATATCTGCATTAATTCATGCTAGAATTTAATTAGGCCCATTTGACTGGCCTCATAGCTCTGTTGGTAGTAACTCTGCCTTCTGCGCTGTAGGTCGTGGGTTCCATTCCCACCCAGGATAAACATTTGTGTGATGGACATAGATGTTTGTTGTGTCTGGGTGTTATAATTTATTCATCATCATCATCTCAGTTTTCAAACTTTGTGGCCCCATCGGTCATCAGTTCTCCGAGGTATGTGCTCCAGTGCCTACTACCAACTACTGTCAGGCCTGTCAACATAAACGCAAGATATGTTTTCTGACCGGCCCTTATTCCGGTAACGATCGACAGATAGCATTATATCTCGAGAAATAACTCGTACCGTCTCATTAATATGACTTACCATCTCTCTCTAACTATAGCGGTCGAAAAGATCCTACACGTCGAAAAGTACCTACTTAAAAGCTTTATGGGCTTACTGCAGACCCGCAACAGACGTTGTCTTGTCCAAATTGCAATAATCGTATAGAGAAATACACATTGCTATGAAGACTGATGTCAGATTTTTTTCACACCAGCTCCATCTATACCCAAATCATCCATTTTGCTTATTTTTATCATTTAGGAATGTTTTTCGGATTATAGACACCCCTATTTTTTAATTCAGGTAACATTTTACATTTACAGTAAATTTCATCTTAAGCCGTTTGGTCGTTTAGGCCTGATTAACTATCAAATATACAAACATCCTAACAAACTTTCGCATTTTTGACTGGCCTCACACCTTAGTTGGTAGTAACTCTGCCTTCTACGCTGTAGGTTGTGGGTTCGATCCCCACCCAGGGCAAACATTTGTGTGATGAACATAGATGTTTGTTCTGTGTCTGGGTGTTACTATGTATATTATGTATGTATTTACAAAAATAGTAAATAAGTATTCTATCAGTTATCTGGTTCCCATAGTACAAGCTTTGCTTAGTTTGGGGCTAGATGGTGTTGTGTGTAAAGTCCGCCAATATTTATTTATTTATTTTATTTCTAATACTATTTCGATTCATAATCTAATTTAACTTATCAAAGACCCGTAGCAGTCCGCCTCGGGCGTCGCACGGGTGAACTAATGATTTTATGGCTATTTTTTTTCACCTTAGGTAACATTATTGCAGTTTTAGTAGGGATCCCTATTTTTTATAGTAATAAATATTACATAAGTTACTCAGAGATGATGTAGCAATCATGTGGTGAAAGAATTTTTGAAATCGGTCCAGTAGTTGAATTTATTCGTTCCAAACATACTAAAATATAAATCTTTCCTCTTTATAATATTAGCTTACTAGCGACCCGCCCCGGCTTCGCACGGGTGCAAAGCTGATACCAAAATATATTACAGAATGTCTTTGTATACTCGTTAACAGCATTTAAAATTTAAAAAAAAGTCGCGCTGATTTGAAATCTTAAAATTATCAGTGGTTCTCTAATATATTAAGCATGTTATTATACATATAAACCTTCCTCCTGAATCACTCTATCTATTAAAAAAAACCGCATCAAAATCCGTTGTGTAGTTTTAAAGATATAAGCAAACATACATACAGACGCGGGAAGCGGAAAGCGACTTTGCTTTATACTATGTAGTGATGAGACTATTAATATAAAACCCTTACTGTTTTGTCTTTATCACTTTCATGTCAAAGAAAAGAGATGTCAACATCATTATATATCTTTTCAATTATAATAATATTTTGCTATTTGGGCGGAAACAAATCCAATAAATCAAAAATAATGAAAATAGGTCCAGCAGTTTTCAAGTTATAAGTGTTGTAACAAACCTTTATTTTATATAGTGGAGATATTTATAGATAAATGAGGGGGTTAGACATAAAGCTCAGTCTGGGCTCATCTCATCTTGGCATTATCTGGGACTTATCCGTTTTCAAATCTTGTGTCTTTTCTGTGAAGGTAAGCTCAGATTACCTGTGTAATACGGTATTAAACATGATTATGTTGTTGTTGAAATGTATTTAGATAATCTTGTTTACTCATCGAGAATTTGAGGATGTTTGCATAAAGAATTTAAAGCCGCAATGGGCTATTTGACAAGATTTTGAAAACCTAGGCTATGGAACCCATAAAAAAATATTATTGTCTATTCTGTTAAGTATTGGTCCTAAAAATGTAAATTAAAAATTGACAATAACCCGCAAAAACGCTTCTTTATGCAAATGGCGTCGCACTAATTTCTGTGACGTTACGTCGAGTTTTTCAAGGCAGGCGATGACATATTGACAAGCATGTTACGTCATCGTCGATTCGACCAATCCTGATCGTTTTGTGTCACGTGACTGGCGTTTAAAAATAGATAATTTTAATTATGGGTTTTTTAATAAATCATTGATTATTTTCAAGTTATTTTACTCCATAACGCTTTATGAAGGCATAATTTATATAGATTACTATCAACAACACTTTATCTTTCATACTGTCATAATAGCCTATTTCACAAGGGGTTTTTCCTCATATTGGGTGAGAGCGCTGGTTGTGGCCATTTTAACATTTTAATTTAAAAAAAAAAAATTGACAGTATTGCATGTGAGTGTCAGCATCAAAAACACGTGCTCAAAACGGTGAAGAAAAACGTCGTGAGGAAACCAGTTACTTCTTAAAGCGACGATGGGCTTGCAACCTGTCACGTACGTGTACGTGTACACACACGTGGAATGCTCACTACTGCAAAATGTGGGCAAGTGCCAAATATAATGTTTGGACGGGCCTCTGACCCCCTCTAGACATCATCAAGGATCTAAGCCCCCCCCCCCCCCCCTCGTGAGATACGAAGAAATCATGAACACCTCGAGTTGACGTCACGAATTTGAACCACCTATAAGGCACAGATAACAGGGTCCCTAGGTTTTTCATTATGTATTTTAAATCACTACAATTTTTATTTATTAACATGAAGTTGGTTTTGTTTTTAGTTTTTTAAACGTAATTATTTTTATTTGTACTACAAATTTTTATACAAATATTCGAAAGAGAGGCATTTTTAAAAAAAATTGTAAGTATGTTCAGAACGAAGTCTTTTGAGTTAGTGTAGTGTACATTATCAGTGTTATGTAGTGTAAGTAATTGGTACTACGTATAGAGAACACAAGAACAAAGTGTCTTCCCCTTAGATAGAGACTGTATGAAAAGTAGGACACATTCATACTTTAGTAGTACTATGGAGTAAACATTGTCAAAGCTAAGTACAACAAATAAACGCAATACTGGAAATGGCGAGTGAATCGAGAGTGTATTAAAAAAAATAGTACTTTAATCCTTATTTACGGTAGGTACGTCTACATCGGTTCTTGTGTATTTTGTATAATATATTCTTTAATATATTAGGTATGTATTTGTTCTGTAAAGGTTGTTTAAAAAGTCAAAAATATACTTCTAAATTATACAGGAATCGCGTTACCTAATATTAAAAATATTTGTGTGATGAACAAAGATTTTTGTTCTGTGTCTAAAAAAGTATAGGTTTATGTACTCTATCAGTAATCTGGTTCCCATAGTGCACGCTATGCTTAGTTTGGGGCTAGATGCCGCTGTGTGAAATGTCCACCAATATTTATTTTATTTATAGAATAGCTCCAAGGCCTCGTATATAATTTTTCAACTGATCCAGATAACAGATTCCAGAATCTGTTTTTCAAAAGCAGACAATTTGAAAACGATTCTCGAAAATCAACACAAAAAGATCAATAAAGCATCTTCAAAGGTTAAGGAACTTATACACGCGGCTATTTTCCAACCCTTAAAATGTTTCACAAAAAGATAAATATCGTCGCAAAACTCCAATTCCGCCACGCTGTTTGTTCCGAGCATGTTAGGGTGTGGTCCTACTTACCGAGTGAGCTTCTAATAAGCAACGAATTACTACACTACACTACGAATTGTTATAAATATATGCATGAAAAAATTTATTGATAAAGCTAAAGAAACTCGTGCCTTCATTATTATTATTATTTTTTGTGTGTATGTTACGCGATTACTCCGGCCTTTGTGGACGGATTTACAAAATTATTTTTTTTATCGAAAGCTTATACTTCCGAGGTGGTTCCATTACCATCAAGTCAGCATCTGATGATGGAAACCCAGGAAAATCGAGAGAAATCTTAAAAATTTATGGGCATTGATAGTGGTTTTTAACTATACCCTTCTTTCATTGGCATACACCGAGTGGAGGGCTAGCCAGGGTAGGGCTTCTAGATCTCGCGGAGGGGGAAGCTCCCCCCCTCAATACAATTTTTATTTATAAACATGAAGTCGGTTTTGTTTTTAGTTTTTTAAACGTAATTATCTGGGGGCACAGCAGTGCCCCCGCCAAGTCAAGCAATGAAGCGGCACGGCTGTACCATCCTTTTGTCGAAGCAGTTCAGGCCATTTTCGACTAAAGAGATAAAACTAGAAGCCTGAATTTTCAGTAACCAAGCAGTCACTATATAAACACGGTATATTTCAGTCCCTACTTTAAGGGTCCTTCTGACTTATGTTATTACGTAATTAGCTAACATTTACGTAATAACTTAAGACAGAAGGACCCTTAAAGTAGGGACTGAATAAATTAACCGACTTGGTATTACATGGATCTCACTACTTTTTACGGTAGAAGAACTGAGTTGCGTTGCGAGACTTGGCTTTTTTTTACAAGTTATGTTTTTGATGGCATTAGTATTTGTTGTTATAACGGCAACAGAATCAATCATCAGCGAAAATTTAGATACAGCCAGTGACAGACAGACGGACAGACAGCCGGGCAGCGAAGTCTTTGTAATAGTGTCTCGTTTTTACCCGTTGGGTACGGAACCCTAAAAAATAAACGAACTGCTTAATCAGATCTTCAATTTCTCGCTACAACTCAAACCTCAACCTTACAGCCAAAATGTATATTTTCCGCTCAATTATACCACGAGGGTCGTCACGCGAAATCATTAATTCTGGGGTTGGGTCGACGAAAAATTTGTCAAATGCAAATCTGTCTCAATGGATTGGGCGGCGCGCCCGCCCTACTGTTGAGTTGTTAGCTTATGTGACACAATATTAAATTAATTTCGTGTGATGAAATTGAATAATACTAGGTGTTAGTGTTGAAATTGTTTTAGTAAATTGCGTGTCGGAATTATAGTTACTGGAATTCGAACAAAGCTTTGAAACAATACCTTACAATTAAATTCAGCACGTTTTCTAAATATAAAGTGTAATCCTAATAATATAAATGCGAAAGTTTGTGAGTTCGTTTGAATGTTTGTACCTCAATCAGGCCTGACAAGACGGAATAATATGTGCTGTAGATTAATGATAAAAAAACGCAAATGGGATGATTTTGGTATAGACGGCGCTGGTGTGCAAAAAATCTGACATCAGTCGTCATAGCAACGTGTGTTACTCTATGCGATTATTGAAGTTTGGACAGGACAGCGTCTGACGCGGGTCTGTTAGTACTTAAAAAAGTGTACATTTTCTTAATACAGGGTATATTAAGTCCACTTTCGAAAACTGGATGTTCAGACTTGTTGCCGGTTCGATTCCAACCTAGGAAAAACATTTGTGTGATAAAAAATGTTTGCTCAGTGTATTTATGAATTTTTTTTTTACGTATGCCCTCGTATTTATAAAAATAAATTATATAATTATTCTATCAGTTATCAATTACCCTTAGTACAAGCTTTGCTTAGTTCAAGGCTAGATGACGCTGTGTGAAATATCCCCCAATATTATATATATTTAATATATCACTACATAGTATAAAGCAAAGTCGCTTTCCGCTTCCCGCGTATGTATGTATGTATGTATGTTTGCTTATATCTTTAAAACTACACAACGGATTTTGATGCGGTTTTTTTTAATAAATAGAGTGATTCAAGAGGAAGGTTTATTTTATGGTGGGTCCGATACCCACCCGGGACAAACTTTGTGTGATGATAATGGATATTAGTTCTGTGTCTGGGTGTTATAATGTATCACGATATAAGTATTCTATTTAGTAATCTAGTTCCCATAATACAAGATTGGCTTAGTTTTGGGCTAGAGGACGATGTCTGCAAAGTCCAACAAAAATAAAAAAAAATACGATCACGACTATGATCCCCAAGTACGGTAGACATCCTCTCAGATCTCCTCATCCTTTGAAGATGTCTAGTGGGGGTAGTCATAGGCACGCAAAAAACATTATATTTGGCACATGCCCACATTTTGCAGTAGTTAACATTCCATACGTGACAGGTTGCAAGCCCATCGCCGCTTATAAGAATACTAACTGGTTTCCTCACGATGTTTTCCTTCACCATTTTAAGGACGTGTTTTTGATGCGCATATACATTTTTCGAACAGAAAAATCCATTGGTGCACGAACATTCGAACTCACAACCTTCAGATTGAAAGTCGAGGTACCTCCCACTCGGCCAACACTTCTTTCAACAATTTATGTATTATTTATTTATAATGTTATGCCATAACTAGCTCGATTGCCAAAGTCTATTTTTGATACTGACGTAAGAATGCTAACTGACATCTAGGATTGATTGATACAGACTTCATTTTTGTATTTGACTTTTTTTAATTTGACTCTGCCTGTTAATTTTCTAATATAAAACTCAACTGCCAATTTTAGAGTCGACTAGCGTCGACATAACTATAGATTTTGACACGGGTCTTTATTGTAACATAGCTTAAACGTCGGGAAAGTAAATTAAAGGTAATTACGTCAAAAAGACCCGTGTAAAAATCTATAGTTATGTCTACTAATCACGATAGTTTGAAAAATAAGACTAGCGTCGAATCGAAAAGTTGTTTTTACAAACCCGTGACCAATATGTATGTATATTCATGGCAAATTACAGCTTCCTAGCACTTAGCTAAGCTGCGGACGGACATGGCGAAACTATAAGGGCTACTTCTAGACAAAACCCTAAAGAGCTCCAACTCGTGCTACGGGATAAAATTCAACGATTCGGGATATCGTAAGTATTGCGAACTTTAGACACATCATTATGCTTTTTTTAACTCAAAATAGGGCAAAGTTGGAGTTTGCGGTTGTTTTCCAGTTTGTTGCTTTTAAAAGTACTTCGGCCGCTAACAAAAATAAAAACCCTGCTTTTTTTGGAGCCGCGTCCGTTTCTATGACTGCCATAGTTTGCTTGCTTGTTGTCTCATTGGTTCTTTTTTTAGTCGTTTTGCTTTAAGACGAGTAATAAATGTTTTTGATGAATGCAGAATCGTTTTTTCTCAATACCTGCAAAATATACAGTTTTGTTTTTTTATCACAAAGATAACTTATGGATATAATCTAGATAAATTATAGACAGAAGTACGATTGGTGAAACTTTTCTTGATAGATTTATTTTCCAAAGTTGGATCTTCAAAAACACTAGTTTCGTTTTTAATCAAAACTATAAATAGCGAAACAGTTAATGTTTATATAATTCGTTATATAATCGTACGCTAGTAGATTATAGACAGTTTATTTTTAAGTTTGATGGTTTTCAAAATAATCAGTTTTATCATTTTTCCGTCTATTCCGGTAGACTCAGCCCATACAAAAAACCAAACATTTCACATTTATCACCTTAATCAATGTACGGCATACTAAAATATGCAAGTAAAGTACTTATTCAGTGGTACGCTTATCGTAGGTAGAATACACGTTTGGTTCCATGCTTGGTTTTAGAGCAAAGTCAACTGTCACTTTGACAGGTATTCTGACAGAGAGGTTTTTGGAGGGAACTGAATTGGATGTTTAGCGATAATAATGTATTATGAAATATGAATAAAACATGGATAAAAGTATGAAAACTAAATGTAATTTGATTAATTATTGACCCTGAAGAGACGACTTACAATATTTACAGTAATAAGAAGGGAAGAAAGTCATATACAGAGTAGAATGTTAGGAATGAAGGTGGATAGGAGGTAGGCTAAAGAAAAGGATAGACTGTGTGAAAGATGACATGGGTAAGAAAGGAGTGAGTGATGAGATGACGGCTGATAGAGGGAAATGGAAGAACAACACATGTTGTGCCGACCCCACTTAAGTGGGAAAAGGACAGGAAGATGGTGACAATGTTTACTGTATATAAGAGGAAACTTGAGGAAATATCATCACTGATTTTATAAGACAAATATTCATGGATTTTAATAATGCATGATTTAGGTAGGTACGTATTTAGATGAGACAGCTCTGAAAAAGATGGCCAGTGTGTATTGTAGATGCTCTTCGAGCTTTTATACATCACATGTTTTGTTTCTTTCAAGCGACGATGGGCTTGCAACCTGTCACGTATGGAATGCTAACTACAGCAAAATATGGGAGTGTGCCAAATAAAATGCTTGAACTTACCTCGGACTAGCCCTTTTAGGCATTTATTGGGGTCTAAGCAACTGGAGATCTGAGAGGATGTCTCTTGTAAATACATGGGAATTACATCCTATCTTTTTATGATTTTTATTTTCGTTGCATGATTTAGGTAGGTATTTAGATATGACACCCCTAAAAATAGAAGGTCAATGTCATTTTTAGGGTTCCGTACCCAAAGGGTAAAAACGGGACCCTTTTACTAAGACTTCGCTGTCCGTCTGTCTGTCACAGGGATGTATCTCATGAACAGTGATAGCTAGACAGTTGAATTTTTTTACAGATTATGTATTTCTGTTGACGCTATAACAACAAATACTAAAAACAGAATAAAATAAATATTTAAGTGGGGCTCCCATACAACACGTGTTTTTTTTGAATATTATATATTCGTTTTTATAGATAATAGTACGGAACCCTTGTGCGCGAATTCGACTCGCACTTGGCCGGTTTTTTTGCTTTTATTTATCACAACATGTTTTTCGATTTCTATGACACTCCGATTTCCGCACAATGTTATTTTCATGCCTTCCTGTTTCCGTATCTACGCTATTTTCAGTGAAATTCCCTTAATCAGTGCCCAATCGGAGTTTGAACCCACGACCTAGATTCGAACTCACAATGACCGCTACTGGTTTTACAAGTCGATTAAATTCCTATTTATTCCACAAAGATACGAAAGTTCGTACACATAAAAAAGTCAAAAGTTCGCAAGATCAGTGCTTGTAACAAAGCGATCTGCCGTTGATTGCGGTCGCGGGTGATTCATGATGAATAGCATCTGAACTGTCTCGAAACGTCAGCAAAACAAGAAAAAAACCGGCCAAGTGCGAGCCGGACTCGCGCACGAAAGATTCCGTACCATTATCTATAAAAAACGCCAAAAAAAAAACTCTTTTTATCTTTTGTTATAGCGTCAACAGAATCGGTAAAAAAAATTACTGTCTATCTATTACGGTTTATGTGATACAGCCCTGTGACAGACAGACGGACAGACGGACAGCGAAGTCTTAGTAATAGGGTCCCGTTTTTATTTTCGGATACGGAACCCTAAAAACGTGGTAATTAGTCGTATTTATAGTTAAAATACTACTTCCGCCAATATTATAAATACACCGACCGTAATGTAAGATTATTGACGTTTGTATCACCGCTTACGGTCTTCATATGACGTCCGTCGCATTGTAGAAAGCCAGAGCATTAAACTTTTTACCAAGTGTTCTGGCTACCATCAAAAATGATCAAAGTGGATTCTTTTGAGTTTATAACCACTGGAGAGCGTCTATGAGACGATATCAAACGTAAGAAATTAAAATAACATAGAGTGCGAACAATTCAGAACAAGAATTGTTTTTGATATTATTGTTTATGTAGATATATACATATATATAGGGTGAGAGCGCTGGTTGTGACCATTTTCCGTCTGTCTGTCACAGGGCTGTATCTAAATTTTCACAGATGATGTATTCTGTTGCCGTTACAACAACAAATACTAAAACAGAATAAAATAAATATTTAAATAGGCCTCCCATACAAGAAACGTGTTTTTTTGGCGTTTTTTAAGATAATGGTACGGAACCCTTCGTGCGCGGTCCGACTTGCACTTGGCCGGTTTTTTTAAGATATATTTATTTAACCCTTAATTACTCGCGTGGGGTATATTTAACCCCAGTGATGTTTTGAAGTGTTGTAACTCCGCCATTTTTAAATTTAACGGAACGGCGTTCCGAGTACCTGCCTAAATATCTCCCCCGCCCCGGATCAGTCGCGTTCGCCGCTCCAGACCGTGTGGTTGTGTCCAGAGATCGCGTCTGGGGTATATATTGCCCCACGCGAGTGTTAGTGCGACTTTTTTTGACTGGTAAGTATTTACAAATTTTAGTTTTTTAATGAGTTATGAAGGTTCAGTAGGGTGTATTTGTAACATATCCTTAATTTTATGTTTATTTTTAGGGTAGTAAGCTTGAAATGGCACATCAGCGGCTTTCTGACCACCTAATTGGTCAATGTTTATTAGATGAGGAGGAAGAAAACATAATCGACAGTTCCGATGAAGATGAAGTTGAGGCAGAAATTATTCAAATTGACATTGAACAAAATTGACCACAAACTGACCAGAAGAGAGTTTCTCAAACACCTAGCAGTTGATTTGACAAAAGCTCACCAACAAAATCGATCTACAATACCACAACTACCCCGGGTCATACAAAAACGTCTGAGGAGAAATGATGAACTTCAAGATGCTGGCTCCACGTCCAGAGGCGGTCCATCAACAAATTATAAAAGATGCCATCTTTGCCCAAGGTCGAAAGACAAAAAAATAAGGTTTGTGTGTGCGAAATGCCAAGGGCATGTTTGTCATGACCACTTCACCATGACATGTGATGAATGTACCAACTAAATAGTTCCTACATTATATTGATTGATCTCTTAATTACTTTATTAAAATGTTGATTATTGATACTGTTATCCCAAAGTGAAAAGTTGATTATTTCTAAATTTTATAATAAATATAATACAAATGAATCAAAAGTGTTTTTATTTCACCTTTAAGATTGGGGTTAAATATACCCCCCGCGAGCGTTAATGTAACTTTTTTGACGCGAGTAATTAAGGGTTAAAACTAGCCGACCCGTGACAGACGTTGTCCTGTAAAATTTAAATAATCGATAGATTAGACTAAATGTTTTTAGTCTGTGATGTCATATTTGTTGAACACCAGCGCCATCTATACAGAAATCATCCTTTATGCGTTTTTTTATCATGTTGGGGATTTTCATGTTTTAATGTAGTCTATGTTTTATTCTGGCGTTGTATCTACATCTACAGCAAATTTCATCTTAATCCGTTTTGTCATTTAGGCCTGATTGAGGAGCAAACATACATACTAACTCACAAATTTTCACATTTATAATATTACTAGCAGTCCGCCCCGGCGTCGCACGGTACACCCGTAATGTGATTTTATGGGTATTTTTTTTACACTTTGGGTTATATTATCGAAGTTTTCATACGGATCCCTAATAGTTAGACAAATGATATTATGGACTTTTTTGTAGATATTGATGTTATCTATAAAACTGTAGTAAGTACATTACTTTGCTCTATTGTCAATAATTTCCGCAGCGTAAGCGATATAAAGGATTTTTTTGGTTTTTTTTTACACGCTGGGTTACATTATGGAAGTTTTCATACGGATCCCTAACATTTTTGAAAATATTCTATAGCCTATGTTCATCAGGGATAATGTAGGATTCTAATGGTAAAAGAATTTTTTGAATCGGTTCAGTAGTTTCGGAGCCTATTCGAGACAAACAAACAAACAAACAAACAAACAATCAAATCTTTCCTCTTTATAATATTATTATTATATAAAATATAAATATATATAGTATAGATTAGGATCTAAAGAACTAAACTTGTATTCATTACTCTGTTAGCTATGGCATTCTCTTCACCAAACTCATCTATGTAACTCTATAAATACCTTAACTTGCCCACATTAAAGCAGATCATTACACTCAAGTTTAAACAACTGCTGATGTTTTAAATAACAGTTTTAATTACACACAGTCTCATTTCCGTGCACGAAAATAATCCACGGAAGCTGATAGATAGAATATATATATATATCTCTATATATAATAAAGCCAGTTTAACTTATAAGCAAACTAGGTGACCCGTGCCCGCTTCGCTGTGCGTAAGACATTTCTAATACCATCGTGGACTTTTTTGAAAACGTTTTTAAAACTACGAGGATGAGGTGAGGATGTTCTGACACAATCACGCCCAAACGACTAAACGGATTTGCATGAAATTTGGAATATACATAGCCTATGTCCTGATAAATAAATAAATATTGAACATTTTACAAAGCACAATAAAATAAGCCGTGTTGGCCGAGTGGGAGGTACCTTGACTTTCATTTCGAAGGTCGTGGGTTCGAATCCCGGCGTGAATCAATGGATTTTTCTGTTCGAAAAATTTATATGCGCATCAAAAACAGGAAACCAGTTAGTATTCTTATAAGCGGCAAAGGGCTTGCAACCTGTCACGTATGGAATGCTAACTAATGCAAAATGTGGGCATGTGCCAAATACAATGTTTGGACGTGCCCCTGAATACCCTCATTAGACATTTTCGAAGGATCTAAACGCCTGGAGATCTGAGTGAATGTGTACCGTACTTGGGGGTGAAAGTCGTGATCCTATTTATTTTATTTTTTACACGCACCATAAACTAAACCTACAATGGATAATTTGAACGATGAAGAAGTCGCGCAGATTCCCTAACTTTTCTAATTAATGTCAAGTAAAAGTTAAAGTTACTTCTGTATCCTTCTCAATCCCCTGAGTATAGGTATCTTGGCTTCCTTGAAGTTAGCCGTTTGGTTGTGCGGCAGACAATTTTCGACCTTATGCAGTGACACAAACCATTTTTGTGTTCCCACGACTACTACCACGTAAGCCAAGATCCGCCGACCGTGGTACCCATCGACCACATAGCCCAATCCTATAATATTATAAATGTGAAAGTTTGTGAGTTTGTATGTATGTTTGTTCCACAATCAGGCCTAAACGACAAAACGGATTAAGTTGAAATTTGCTGTAGATGTAGATATAATGCCCGAATAAATAAAAAACTACTTCAAAATATGAAATATACCCCCAAAACGATAGAAAAACGCAAAAGGGATGATGACTATATAGATGGCGCTGGTGTACAACAAATCTGACATCACAGACTAAAAACATCCAGTCTTTTCTATTCGATTATTGAACTACTAGCAGTCTACTAGCAGTAGTAGACGCATAAAAGCTTAATTTCTTTATACAACCAATTCTGTCAAAACGTTGAGGTGTTCGGGTCTGGGTCACGGTAAAAAATGCATTCTGATTGGCCGTTTCAATGTCAATGTCGTTTCAATGTCGTGAACCGCGCTCGGTGGTTTATACAGGATCTGTAGCCCATATGTGTATTCTGACAGTGTTCGCCTTGCATGAGAAGTCTAGGCTGTGTGGTCGATTGTAGTACCTAATGCGTTTCTACAGAACCCATGAGCAGACATTGTGACAGATCTGCCCGAACAGGCAGCCTGATCATGCCCGCTTTAGTGTGCTGCTCCATGAGATTTCCAAACTATAGTCTACTGCGCAGTTCTTTAGATAAAAAAAAACTAATTTACGCTAACAACTTAATCGAAAGAACAGTTATATTAATTATCGTTTATAGCACAAAACTAATTGTAACTTACAATTTTCGAGGAAAAAACATAATATTATCGTCTTATCAATACCTCAGTTTTTAGGGTTCCGTACCCAAAGGGTAAAAACGGGACCCTATTACTAAGACTTCGCTGTCCGTCTGTCTGTCACAGGGCTGTATCTCATGAACCATGATAGCTAGACAGTTGAAATTTTCACAGATTATGTATTTCTGTTGCTGCTAGAACAACAAATAGGTACTAAAAACAAAATAAAATAAATATTTAAGGGGGGCTCCCATACAACAAACGTGATTTTTTTGCCGTTTTTATAGATAATGGTACGGAACCCTTCGTGCGCGAGTCCGACTCGCACTTGGCCGGTTTTTTATAGATAATGGTACGAAACCCTTCGTGCGCGAGTCCGACTCACACTTGGCCGATTTTTTAACTTCCCGTTAAAGATAAGGAGTAAAAAATATTAGGTATAAGCAAGTAGTTTTAGATAGCGATATCAAAAAAGTAAAGGCATTCGTCGTTAAGGGGCTCCCAGTCGCTGATTGCTCTTTTTCGAAACGAAAAAAGAAATACTTCTGAACAAGCCACATCTCCTATTTTTATAAGTATATTACTTCAGGTTCCTACCTAGATTTCTATTAAGCTGAAAACATAATAGCAGAAACTTTTCACGATAAAGATATTATTAAAAAAAAAAAAAAAAAAAAAAAAAAAAAAAAAAAATTATAAAAGCTAAGGCGGACTACGCGCCGACGTGTGTTTGTCGTCATTGCAGCGGTCGGTAGGATTATTTATCGAAGTGACTAAAGATGGGTACATCTTTATTCACATATACTATACATTATAAAATAGGAGCTGTGGCTTGTTCACAAGTATTTATTTTTTCGTTTCGAACAAAAACAATCGTCCACTGGGAGCCCCTTAAAGAGACGACATTTTTTTTGTCAGCTGGATATAAATCGGAAAGGCATAAAAGACATACTGAAAGGCAAGAACATACTGGAAAAAGATGGAGGTCTATATGTAACAACTAGCAGACTCACGACAGACGTTGTCCAGTCCAAATTTAAGTAATCGCATAGACACACGTTGCTATGACGACCGATGTCAACACGAATGTCAGATTTTTGCATATGCTTTGCTGATATCTATACCAAAATTATCAATTTTACGTTTTTTTATCACTTGGGGATGTTTTAGTCTATGTTATATTCGAGCATTATATCTACATCTATAGCAAATTTCATCTTAATCCGTTTTCTCGTTTAGGCCTGATTGAGGCACAAACATACAAACAAACTCACAAACTTTTGAATTTATAATACTATTACGATCAAATCTGAGAGTTCCTCGAAAATGTCTAATCAGAGACACGTCCAAACTTTATACATGGAAATCGTTATTTACTGAATCTTCGCTTCGACAGACGTCTTAAAAATAAAAAATAAAACCGGCCAAGTGCGAGTCGGACTCACGCACGAAGGGTTCCGTACCATTATCTATAAAAACGGCAGCAAAAAAATCATGTTTGTTGTATGGGAGCCCCCCTTAAGCCCCCTTTTTAGTATTTGTTGTTAGAGCAGCCACATAAATACATAATCTGTGAAAATTTCAACTGTCTAGCTATCACGGTTCATGAGATACAGCCCTGTGACAGACAGACAGACGGACAGCGAAGTCTTAGTAATAGGGTTCTGATTTTTCCCTATGGGTACGGAACCCTAAAAAACATACAGACGACTCGAGAACCTCCTCCTTTTTGAAGTAGGTTAAAAATAAGGAAAAAAGAGAATACATTAGAGTAATCAAAAAGGTCGCAGGTTGTCAACAAATTAAAGTAATTTTCCATTCTCGTTTAGTTGAAGCTGAAAGTATTGCAGATAAATTAGGCTCTCTCGGGTACCGTCAGCACAGTAATTAGCAGCTTGACAACGAATTTGTCACGGCGAAAACCTTGGGACTAGTGGTGGGGAAGGTCTTGATAAATTCCGGGAATATTAATAAAAAAAACAAAAACGATATTTTTCAAAGTAAGTTAATAGTAAGTTATAAGTAGACAAAACTATAAAATTTTACACGGGTATTTATCACATAATGACTGATTCTGTCTGTCTGCCCGCGACCATGGCTATTGTAATTATGTCGAAAAACGTCGGGAAAATAAATTAAAGGTATTTACGTGATAAAGACCCGTGTAAAAATCAATTTTTATGTTTAAAATGTATTTTTTTGGGAAATTCCGGTTACTAGATTTGTTACGTTATAAATGTTTCCCACATAAAAACCCAATGTTACTGTGAGTAAATGTAAAAAAATAAATAGGATAACGACTGTAATCCCCAAGCATGGTAGACATCCTCTCAGATCTTCAGACGCTTAGATCCTTGGAAGATGTCTAGTGAGGGTAATCAGAGGCACGTCTAAATCATTATATTTGGCACATGTCCACATTTTGCAGTAGTTTGCATTCCATACGTATAAACGATACCTTACATGTGTGTGGTGCATATGTCATAGATGTTTAAGAAATGCTTCATATTTTCGTGTAAAGGTGAGTTTTTACCTACGAAGAGCTGCACGAAGATGCTCGGAGCTGACCAATGACAACGCTCAAATATTCGAGTTTGAAAATGTGTAGCGCTGTTATTGGTCCGCTCCACACAGCTATGCACAGCTTCACGTAGATGGAAACTCACCCTTAGTAGCCACCCAATTGTGTTAATGGTAGGTACTGTTATAATAATCCTATAGTAAATCAATGATAATAGCTCTAGGCTCTTGTAACTTAAACTAAAGAACTAGTGTGGTGTAATAAAACAAGTCTGACAGAAGAAAGGACTATTATTCCAAGCTGTCCCATCCCTAACTTCATACGTGCCTAGACTAAAGCTGAGGTCTGGAACTCTAATTAGTTTTCGAAAACGCAGAACCAATAATCTATCGGAAATTGAGCGCTTTTAGGGGGAAAATAATAGAAAATAAGCGGTTTCTCTCCTTTGTAAATGTCTTGTTTGTTTTATCAAACGGCCTTTTCGAAGATTGTTGTGTTTGAGATATTACTTAGTGATCGTCCACACTGCCGAGTTTAGCGCAGTCGTGACGAAACGCGCTTTTGCATAGTGTAATGTAGTGATGGCGCGTTTCATATGTTTTAAATTCAAATTCAAATTCAAAAATCATTTATTTCATTAAAATCACGAGGATCACTTTGAAACGTCTTAGGAACTGCGTGTGTCCACACTGCGAGCCTAGCACGGTGGCGGTGACGGACACGATGTGTCAAAGCCTTCACCTTGTTCGATTGGCACCACACTGGAGCTCTACATAGCATTTAGGAAAGCATCATTAAAAAAAAGGTAGACCCCAAGCCGTGTTTGTTGCCTGATTCTTCTAGGCTTGGTCGCGTGGAATCGGCGTAGCTTCACCTACTAGGACGCGTATCACAGTGACTAAAAGCTTAATTATTTCAGGTACCAGAATTTAAGAATTGATCCAAATGTACATGTGGAAACAATGAAATAGAATTACGACAGTGCAGCAATAGACATCCTCTCAGATCTCCAGGCGGTCAGATTCTTGAACATGTCTAAAGGGGGTAATGAGAAGTCCAAACATTTGACATATTTTGCAGTAGTTAGCAAAAATTGCAAAATATTGGTATTTACATAAATTATCACTTCAGCACCTCTATTGTTCACAATTTGTGAAGTCTGTCCCGAAGTCACTTATATGAGAACTTTCGCCCGAAGATTCTCCAAAGACATAGGGCAAATTTCGGGACAAAAGCTTTACAAGAATATATTAAACCAAAATTGAAATATGCATGAATTATTCCCATAAATTGCATTTATTACTTTATCGTTGTACACAGTGCTAAAGTTTAAGTAAAACATCTCTCTCAAAGCGAGCTCTACTCAAAATCAAAGTCAAAATGTATTTATTGCAATAAAATCACAAGGATCACTTTGAAACGTCTTGGAGCTAGGTGATCTACGCCTGTTCCTCGCGACCAAGCCTAGTAGAATCAGGCAGCAAACACGGCTTGGGGCTTATCATTTTTAGGGTTCCGTTCCCAAAGGGTAATAACGGAACCTTATTACTAAGAATTCGCTGTCCGTCTATCCGTCTGTCTAGCACAGGCCTGTATCTCATGAACCGTGTTAGCTAGACAGTTAAAATTTTCACAGATTATGTATTTCTGTTGCTGCTATAACAACAAACACTAAAAACAGAATAAAATAAATATTTAAGGGCTCCCATACAACAAACGTGTTTTTTTTGCCGTTTTTTATAGATAATGGAACGGAACCCTTCGTGTGCGAGTCCGACTCGCACTTGGCCGGTTTTTTGATGATCCTTTCCTTTGCTATGTAGAGTGTGGTGCCATTCGAACAAGGTGAAGGCTCAAACAAGAATAATAATTTAAAGTGAAATTAATAGGTAAAATTAGATGTCATGTCAACGAAACAGTTTTAGTAGTTTCCTTTAGCTTGATAGCCGTGTTGGCCGAGTGGGAGGTTCCTCGACTTTCAATCTGAAGGTCCTTGTTTGTAATCCCGGCGTGCATCAATGGATTTTTCTGTTCGAATAATTTATATGCGCATCAAAAACACGTGCTCAAAACGGTGAAGGAAAACATCGTGAGGAAACCAGTTAGTGTTCTTATAAGCGGCTATGGGCTTGCAACCTGTCACGTATGGAATGTTAACTACTGCAAAATGTGGGCATGCGCCAAATATAATGTTTGGACGTGCCTCTGACTACCCCCACTAGACATCTTTAAAGGATCTAAGCGTCTGGAGATCTGAGAGGATGTCTACCCTACTTCGGGATTATAGTCGTGATCCTATTTTATTTATATTCTATAACTTGCGCTTATAGCATTTAGCAGCTGTTTGGGTACAATAGGCAGATCAACAAATGCGACAGATTGAGGGTATGCATTCACAGCGTGTAACAGTCTCCTCGTTAAAGCCCCATTTGCTCATATTAAGCCTGCAGCGGCCCTTTTACATTCGTAGTTCATCGAGTGACTTCGAACCGATCCAAGGCTATTTACATAATGAAGCTCTTCAACAGCTCCTTCCAGAACATTAGTTCGGGAGTTTTTCAAGTGTCTCTCTAGAGAAAATCTCTTCGCTGTGTCGTGATTTGAAGCGAACAACGACGAAGACCCTCTGAAAAATAAAAAACGGCCAAATGACGAAGAGTTCTGTATATCTATATAACGACAAAAAAATCACGTTTGTTGTGATGCCCACTTAAATATTTATTTTATTCTGTTTTTAGTAGCTGTTGCAATAGCGGCAACAGAAATACATAATCTGCGAAAATTTCAACTGTCTAGCTTTGTGACAAACAGACGGATGGAAAGACGGACAGCGAAGTCTTAGTAATAGGGTCCCGTTTTTACCCTTTGGGTACGGAACCCCAAAAAACTGATTTATAGTCCTTAGTATCACTAATCTGAATGGTGAATTTATAATCCTTCAATGAACTATGACTAGTGTACCAATAAACATTTTAGGATAAATTTTAAAGATCTGCAAAAATTACTTGCGCCTTAAAAGTATGTAGACATCCTCCAAGATCTCAAAACTTTTAGGTCCTTTGAAGATGTCTAGTGGGGTAGTCAGAGGCACGTCCAAACATTATAATTGGCACATGCTTACATTTTTCTTTAGTTAGCATTCCACACGTAACAGGATGCAAACCCATTGCCGAAAAAGTTCTTGAAAAAACCCTTTTTGTAATACCTTAGCGTTCTGTGACGCACACTGTGGTCACGGTAGGACAGCACTCGGAGCACCAAAGTTTTAATTGCCCCTTTGTCGTCAACTTAGTTTTATTATCGCACCATATTTAGCGTATTTCATTTGGGAAGCTAAATATTCACTTTCACTGATGGGTAAATTGCTTTTAGTAAATTGCTTGAAAAGATGAGGGAAATTACGAAGGTTTTAACTGAACAACAAAGTGTTTAAACACCATCAAAGTCAAAATTAAGGGGTATTTATTTCAATGAGATCACAAGAATATAACGTTTTAGGAGTGGTTCTGGATACAGTGATCAATGGGTCGAAATTATACCACAATATAAAAAAAACCAGCTAAGTGCTAGTCGGACTCGCACTCGAAGGGTTTCGTACCATTAACAATAAAAAAACTGGCTAAGTGCGAGTCGGACAAGCGCACGAAAGGTTCAGTACCATTATCTATGAAAAGCGGCAAAAAAAACGCGATTGTGTTATAGAAGCCCCACTTAAATATTTATTGGATTCTGTTTTTAGTTTTTGTTGTTATAGCGGCAATAGAAATACATTTCAACTGTCTAGATATCACAGTTCATGAGATTCAGCCTTGTGACAGACAGGTAGACAGATAAACGGACAGCGAAGTCTTAGTAATAGAGTATGAAACCTTTGGGTATGAAACCCTAAAAATTAGTGTCATATAGCTGATCCGGCCACGCGTTGCTGTGTCAACAGTTCGCAATAATTATAATAAAACTAGCTAACCCGTGCCCGCTTCGCTGTGCGTAAGACATTTCTAATACCATCGTGGACTTTTTTGTAGACGTTTTAAGGTGTACAATACTGTAGTACATTATTTTGATATATCTCGTGGGGTTCAGCCAGCATTTGCAATGTAAGCGCAAAAAAATGTGTTTATTTACGACATCACATTAGAAACCTCTAAAATTATCAGTGTTTCTCTACTATATTATGCATGTATTATACATATAAACCTTCCTCTTGAATCACACTATATATAAAAAAAAACCGCATCAAAATGCGTTGTGTAGTTTTAAAGATATAAGCAAACATACATACATACGCGGGAAGCGGAAAGCGACTTTGCTTTATACTATGTAATGATGATTGACTATAATAATTGAGATGTAAGCTATCCTATCTTTCAAGTTGGATCAAACTGCACACTGTGCAAAGTTTGATTGAAATCGGTAGTTTAGGAGTCCATCGCGGACACACAACGTGACGCGTAATTTATATATTAAGATTGGTCTCTCATTTGTATTTTTCAACATTAGACTATGCACGCATGCTATTCGTATAAAATGTTGGTTCCCAGATAAAATATAGTCACTCCCCGACCTACGAACTATCTCTACGCAATAAATCATGTCGACCCTTTGCTGCGTAAAATAAAACCGGCCAAGTGAGTCGTACTCGCGCACGAAGGGTTCCCTACCCTTATTTATAAAAATCAGCAAAAATACGTTTTTGTATTTGCCCCACTTAAATATTTATTTTATTCTGTTTTTAGTTTGTTTATAGCGGCAACAGAAATACATCATCTGTGAAAGTTTTCTGTCTTGCTATCACGGTTCATGAGATACAGCCCTATGACAGCGAATAGGGTCCCGTTTTTATCCTTTTGGGTACGGAACTCTATAAAAAGATATTTTGATAGTTATTTTTAGAAATAAACAACATCTAATACTAACATACATATATTACAGAAAAATTATAAAATACTCAAGAAGCAAGCTCAACTGAGATATATTTAAAGTATTTTAAAGCGACCTGTTTATAATATTTTAGTATGCATACCGTTCTCGGAATATTTTGTAGGAAACACAATATTTCTGCATAATGTTATTCGTTACGCCCACTAGAAGATGTAATTTAGGAGAAAATTCGACGGTCCCTGTCCGGCAGGATTTAATCCGCAGCTATAGTCATCTTGGGCCAGGGAAACAGCGTAGAATCAACACTTACCCTCGTATTCAAGAACGACACTATGAGAACACGCACCCACAGTGGACGAAATCTTTTTTCATAAACATCACTTTATGTGTTAAGCGGCACTATGGCGCACGCTACCGTGTGCCGATAGAGCTCAACTTTGGCTAGAGGCACACGACAATGTGCCTCTAGTCACAATATGCAGTGTCGCTCAACACATAAAGTGATTTTTATTAAAAAAGATTTCGTCCACTGTGGGTGCGTGTTCTCATAGTGTCGTTTTTGAATACGAGGGTATGACCGGCTTGCACAACTATTCCTAAATGTGTTTAGTACGCTAAATATTTTTAGAAAGTTGTCAAGTCATACAAATACGTCAAATTTAAACAAAATTTGCGGCTAAACACATTTAGCGATTGTTGTGCAAGCCAGTCTTATATATTATAATACTAGCTGACCCGTGCCCGCTTCGCTGGGGGACAGATAGTTTCACATCTGGTATTAGGTATTCCAATCTTCAAAATAAATTATAACCTATATGTTGCCGAGGACTAATAGCTACATAACAAAAAAAGTTTCATCAAAATCCGTCCAGTTGTTTTTGCGTGAAAGCCGGACAACAGACAGACAGACAGACAAAAATTTCAAAATGTTTTTTTTGGCTTGTGTTACTTGTTTAAAGGCCAAAGGAGTATTATTTTAAGTTTTTATTAAATGTACAGAATTGAAGAAGACTACAGTTTTACTATATGTATAGATAATGTTATATTATAAATACGAAGTAAGTAAGAAAAATTTTATGACTGGCCTCACAGCTCAGTTGGTAGTAGCTCTGCCTTCTGCGCTGTAGGTTGTGGGTTCGATCCCCACCCGGGATAAACATTTGTGTGATGAACATAGATGTTTGTTCTGTGTCTGGGTGTTTATGTATAATAAGTATGTATTTACAACAAAAACGTATATATATGTATTCTATCAGTTATCTGGTTCCTATAGTACAAATTATGCTAAAAAACCAAACTCCTCCGAAACGGCTTGACTTATAACTTTTTTGATTTTTATGTTTTTTTGTGTATATTTTGTAGGAATAGGTCGTAGGGTATTGTTTATACCCATAAGTGTTATGGATGGCGTAAAGATCGGGGAAAACTAAAAGTACTTTTTTCTGAGATTATTGAAATTAGACAGGACGTCTGTCGGGACAGCTAGTAAGAATTATGTAAATTCTAACTGGCTTCCTCACGTTTTCCTTCGCCGTTGTAAGCACGTGTTAATTCGCAAACTTCCGTACTTGGGAATTACAGTCGTGATCCTATTAAATTTATTTTTTTTCTACAGAATTCAGACAGTTTTTTCCAAATCGCTTCCTGCCTAGCCTCTTAGCAAGGGCAACACCAACCGCAGTTAATTGGTACGCGTAATGACTCTCCACCTGAACTGAAATGTGGCAACACTGTCCACTATAATGTAATTTCGCTTTAATTATGGCGTGATGATGGAATGTCATAAAGGGCAACACTGGAGTGCCATTTTAAATAATGGCAAGGCTTTCATTGTACCAAATGATAGCAATTTTAGGTATGTCTAAGATTTGCTTTTATACGAAGACGTGGAAGTCTTATTGCGGACGTAATATAGCAGAGTAACGGAAATCATGGAAGCACAAATCCTAATAATAGTTTTTTGAAACATAGTGAGAAAACAAGTTAGTATACTTATATTAAGCGGCGCACACATAAAATACGTATTAAATGCTAACTACTGGAAAAAATAGTTTCTCAAATGCAATGTATGGACATGCCTCTAACTACCCCTACTACAGGTACTACAGATACTCTAACTACCTTCTAAAGGTTGTCTGGTAGAGATCGCTGATTAGCGATAAGACCGCCCATCGTTTAGCATAGTTTTTTGTTTTGTATGCTTATTATTTCTATGTTTTTTATGGTGTGCAATAAAGTATTTTCTATCTTCTATCTATCTATCTATCTACCCCTATAGAGCGCTTGGAGATCTGAGAGAATTTCTACCATACTTGGGAATTACTATCGTAATTTTATGTCTTTATAGGTTATGTTGACAGTTTGACCAAAATCAAGGCTTAAAAGGTATCAGCCTTTGTATCGAAACGACACAAAGCAGAACAACACTTACGAAAAACGACACAAAAGGGTATAAACACGCGTTTTAGGGCAAAGGTAATGATCGAAATAATTGAAACACTGTGCGGTTTTATCTTGGACAAAAATCTGTTTATCTCTTTCTTTCTTTCGAGTAAAGTTCTGTCAACCTGGGCACTCTTGAAGTTAGTGGTTGAGCGGCACACAATTTTCGAATTATTAAGTGACATAAAACCATTTTGCGCTACAAGTGCCTAGATCCGACAAAAACAAAAAAAAAATAAGCAATATCACCTTAAGACGAGTAATAATAAATGTTTTTGATGAATGCAGAATCGTTTTTTTCTCAATAACCGCAAAATATACAGTTTTGATTTTTATAACAAAGATAACTTAAGGATATAATCTAGGTAAATTATAGACAGAAACACGATTGATGAAACTTTTCTTGATAGATTTATTTTCCAAAGTTGGCTCTTCATAACTACTAGTTTCGTTTTTAATCAAAACTATGAATAGCTAAACAGTTAATTTTTATATAATTCGTTTTATAATCATACTAGCTAAATAAATTATAGACAGTTTATTTTTAAGTTTGATGATTTTCAAGATAATACAGTTTTATCACTTTTTCCGTCTTAGCCGGGTAGACTCAGCCCATACAAAAAATAAATTATTTCACATATCACCGAAATTAAATTGCTTTGAAACGTCTTAGGAGCTAGATACTCGTATTATGATGGTAGTCAATTTACAAGGAGCTGTACAAGACACCATGTGGTTCTGGGAATATGTACTATTCGGAATTCTCCATGCGAATAGTGACATACATTCCACTACTGGATATTCAATAATGGTATTGAATATCCAGACTGCATGTTAACCCTGGGGATGTATCCAGTCTAGGTCGGGGTCTGTAAGGTAATCCGTTATGGTTGCCTTAGATTCAACAATATGGGAGATATGGTAAAACCTAGATACATTACAGATTATAAGAGCAATGTGTAAGCGCCTGGAGATCTGAGAAAATGTTTACTGTATACTCTTTCTTAATTTTTAGGGTTCCGTACCCAAAGGGTAAAAACGGGACCCTAATACTAAGACTCCGCTGTACATCCGTTTGTCTGTCCGTCACCAGGCTGTATCTCAACAACCGTGATAGCTAGACAGTTGATATTTTCACAGATGATGTATTTTTGTTGCCGCTGTAACAACAAATACTAAGAACAGAATAAAATAAATATTTAATTGGGGCTCCCATACAACAATCGTGATTTTTTTTGCCATTTTTATAGGTAATGGTACGGAACCCATTGTGCTCGAGTCCGACTCGCACTTGGCCGGTTGTTTTACAAATTGAAGAGGATTAGATTTGATTTGTCGTGACTATATTTTTTATTTCTCTATCTGATGGCATTCCTTTGGTACAACTACTATTTTGTTCAACACTTATGTAATTAATAACGAAATAGAAAGTATTTAAAGACAATAAATGTTGTGCCGACCCCACTTAAGTGGGATAAAGGCAGGAAGATGATGATAGTTAGACACGCAAAAAACGAAGTCACACATGGTCAAAATTAAGCCTAGGTGGTGGGTATTTAGTAACAGGTCCAATGGACCTATCTTAAGGTAAGGTTATTCCTACAGAGTGACTTATCTTCTCACTGTTTGTACGCATAACATCTGCCGTATTTGCGGAACAATGGATAACTGTGCGAGACATTTCAACTGCATAATGACTTTCAATTGCAGTATTAACAGTGTATTTGTATTCTATAGAATAGAATAAACAAAACAGGCGTGGTGTAAATATGCCTCAGATTCGCAGTCTTTTTAGGTAAAGACAGTGATAATTGTCTTATGAGTTACACATTTTTTGCCGTTTTTAGGGTTCCATACCCAAAGGGTAAAACGGAACCCTATTACTAAGACTTCGCTGTCTGTCTGTCTGTCACAGGGCTGTATCTCATGAACCTAGCTAGACAGTTGAAATTTTCACAGATTATGTATTTTGTTTGCTACTATAACAAACAAATACTAAAAACAGAATAAAATAAATATTTAAGGGGGGCCCCCATACAACAAACGTGTTTTTTTTGCCGTTTTTATAGATAATGGTACGGAACCGTTCGTGCGCGAGTTCGACTCGCACTTGGCCGGTTTTTTATAGATAATGGTGAGGAACTTGCATAATTTCCTAACATGATCAGTTTATAAACGTTGTTTACTTTCCAACATGACTTTTAATTTGCACCCTGATCGATTTCCCCCGACTTCCCCGGCGGCGGGAGGTTGGGGTACGTTTACTTCATTAGCCTACGTTTCCGGAGGGTTCTGCGATATTGGATGGGGGTCCAGTTATCGGATTGGTTAAATGCATGTTAGAAGTGCGAAAATTTATGAGATTTTGATAAGTTGTTTGGGGGAAAACACGGAAATTTAACGGGGTTTTTTTCGGGATCAATGGTTTTTTGTTGGAGAAATGGTCAGTTAAAGGATGACCAAGAAAAATGTATTGCGAAACATTGACAAGTACCTGTCCTGAATTATTCATTTATGTATGGTGACTCTAACAAGAACCTTGTGCCCTAGCCTAAGATAATAGGAGCCATAATTATGTACTAGCTGACCCGACAGACGTTGTCTTGTCAAAATTTCAAAAATTCCATAAAAATTCACTCAGTTTTTCGCGATTTTTCTATTTTTCGGTCAACTTCTAATCTTGTCCTGATAATTACAAACAAACACATTATAAAACATCCATACAGTCAAATCGTTTGAGCTGTATTCGAGATATTATATAGAGGACTAGCTTTACGCCCCAGCTTTGCTCGGGTATATGCCTATACCCTATGTTACTTGTTGATCGTAATCATGTTACTTTTCATAAGTAAGAGAATTTTTCAATTATGTATGTAGTTTTTTCAGAAAAAAACATTATGGTGAATGGCATGGACAATCGTGTACATAAAAAGGGGGTAATCAGAGGCACGTCCAAACACACCAACAGGTTTACATTTATAGCACAATATTCCTTGCCGATGTATTTTTTTCGTTGTTATTTAGTACAACGAAGAAAGTCGTAATATTTTTGTTACGGACCATTCTTCCTTGTTGATTATAGGTAGCATTCAATAAATATTTGCAGGCTGGCAAATAAAACTTTTGTTTTGTTATATGAATGCGTGAAATAATGTATTAGATATGCAACTCATATTACTTATAGTTATAAAATACGAGCCGTTGGCATAATGAGAAGTATCTCAAGGTCATGGCCACGAGGCTCGACTTATAGTCGAAAAATGTATGTGCGCATTTATCTGTGTTCAGGGTCCAGCCCTGGACCCCAGGACTCTGTAAAGTGATTTCAACATTATCGATTTCAGTGACAGTACTCCAATATATTTGGCCAAACCGCATTTTTAGATATCGTAGTATGATGGCAGTTGTCAAAAGTAATGTCGTTCGTTCCTTCAAAATATAGTCTGAAACAATGTGACGTTTGTTTTGAAATATTGTTGATCGTTTTCAAGAGTAGACCCCAGAATAGAGAAGGAAACATTGTAAAGAAACTAGTTAGATTTGAACGCAGATGGCGTGCTTGTAGGTATGCTCACTTCTGCAAAATGTGGGTATGTGCCTAATATAATGTTTGAACGTGCATTTGATCATCTTCAAGAGATATGAGAGAATGCCAACCGTATTTTCAGCTATCACTACTCTTCTCATAGATGAGTGTGGACACACTGGATAGGCCGCTTGCTCCGTTGCTAGGTGACTCTCAAAAACATGCGTGAGTTTCCGTTCTGTAGCACCAGCACCATTATTCTATAATTAAGTTTGTTTCGTTCCAGAGTTTTCCAATTATGTCCGCTTTTTATTATTAACGTCACGTCGTTCGTTGTTTGACTGCTGCTTTGATAGCGGGAATTATTTATGGGGCATTTTGTTGCGAATTGTTCAGATTTACTTAGAAGTGTTGTTACAAAACAAATACGTACCCCTACACAGGGATGTAAAAAAAATCGATTGCTAAGTTGATTATGTAAATTGCACATGTCCCCCCCCCCCCCCACTCGGCGGAGAATGTTTGTATGTAATAATAATAATAATAGTATAATATAGCCTTTTATAGACTTATATAGACTTGACCTAGTGACAATAACTTTGTTTTTATATGATGGAAATCTTAAATAAACTTATCTATACTAATATTATAAAGAGAAAAGTTTTGATTTTTTGTTTTTTTGTTTTTTTGTATATTTGTAATGGATAAACTCTAAAACTACTGAACCGATTTCAAAAATTCTTTCACCATTATTAAGCTACATTATCCCTGAGTAACATCGGCTATTTTTTATTTTGAAAAAGTAATAAATTCTTTATTTTGAAGCAAGGTGTAAAAAATTGCTAAACATTTTGCTTTCTTCGTGTGCGCTACAAATACTATTGAACGGGAATTGTAACGGGAACGGGAATGGGAACGGGAACGGGAACGGGAACGGAAGACAACATTTGTTAATTCTAAAGCGATACGAAGTTCGCGGGGTCAGCTTGTTCTAATATATGTTTCTTAGCAGTTTTTAGGGTTCCGTACCCAATGGGTAAAAACGGGACCCTATTACTTAGACTTTGCTGTCCGTCTGTCTGTCACAGGGCTGCATCTTATGAACCGTAATATCCAGACAGTTGAAATTTTCACAGATTATGTATTTCTGTTGCCGCTATAACGACAAATAATAAAAACTCTGGGGCTCCCATACAACAAACGTGTTTTTTTGGCGTTTTTTATAGACAATGGTACGGAACCCTTCATGCGCGAGTCCGACTCGCACTTGGCTGGTCGTCCCATCTTTTCTGAGTCCTATCTCTCTTTCTTTTACCTTCTCTGGGTATGTAATAATAATGTTTATTTTTATTTTCAAAACTTTCGCGAGCAGGGTAGCACGCGCGTTATGGTCCACTCACCCTGAAGAAGATTCTCTAGATGAATCGAAACATTGTCGGTGTCCTCATTGACAATTTATCATTTACGTGAGTAATTTCCCGTTGTTGTAATAATGTGTTTATTTTTATGTTTATTATTGTGGTCTTTGTACCTTATAATAACATAAAATTCCAAATTGAAAACAGTACCATTAGTTGACTCTGTTCCTCTCACTAGGACTATAAAGCCTGTATAGTAAGGTCACAGGTGAGATGTTGACATGTGAGATTATGTATCGATATTTGTAAACAGAACCTGTAAACACGACGAATGGAAGATGCGAAGTAAGTAGAACGGTGGCCAGCATCATCCCCACCGCAATTTTTTTTTGAGAAAAATATTTTTTTTCCGAATAATCGTTTTTTTTTTTCTAATAAATCGACTACTAATTAATCGACTCTTTTTTACTCAATGTCACATCCCTATCCTTTTCATTGAGAAGATCCTAAATCAGATACAAGAGAAATAGGATCGCGTCAGTACAGATAACGTAATGCTTTTACAATAGCGACAGTAAATCCCCAACAAGATATAAATCCTTTTAGGGGCCGTACTGCAATCTCTAAAGTAAGACTAAATCAGTATCACTTTAAGAGCGAAAGTGACAACGTTATACGAACACGTATGGCGTCACTTTCGCACCGCGAGTAATACTGCTTTAGTCTTTCTTTAGTGATTTTAGTACGACTTCGATCTCGACCACCAGATCTCTCAATCTTATATTATGAAAGCGAAAATTTGTAAGGATTTTTGTGCGTTTCTGACATGGCCTTAAAAAAACTAATTACATACAAAATTGATTTTATCAAAATCGCAAATACCACTTTGTAACGACTTATTAGCTAAATAAAACACACCATTATGGTTATATTTGCTTAGAATAAAGCCACATACAAACAGTCTCTCGACGATAAACTAAAGCCACGTTTAAACAGTCGCCGAAGCAATTCCACTAAGCTCACAGTAAGTAGTTTAAAAACTCCGGCATAGCTAAATATAAACACTTAAGCACATGTAACGATGCAAAGCGCAACTAACTTTTAATTAGACGGTGATGGATCCGACCTATCTGAAGCGTTTATTTCTTAATAAGCGGAGAACGTCACTTTACGGTCGTTGCGTATCGTGTATGTGTACCTATGGATGAAATTGTTTTGTTTCTTAAAAAGACGGCCGTTGCGTCGACGAATTGAAGCGACGATGTGAACCTGTGGATGATGTTGTGTATGTTTAATTATTATTATACCTACCATAGATTTAACGCAAATATTGTAATGTGACCGTTTGTTATCCCAAATAAATAAAATAAAAACATACAAATAGTCTCACAATCAAAAATATCGCAAGGATCCTTGCACCCGTGCTCGCAGAATTTTGTTACTCAATCACGTCGAAAAGTCTGAACCGATTTTTATAAAAGTCGGTATATAGAGAGCCTATGAACTGGTTTCAAATATAAAATACTTTTTATCTAGATACCGTGCGATTAAAGCCGCTGGTGGAAGCTAGTAAAACAATAAAAACCATGTAAATATTATATTCCGTATTTATGTTTTTAATTATAAATTCCTGAAAAATTACTTCAATCTGATGTCTGATGATCAAAAAACAAAAAAATAACTGTCGTCATATTACGGTCAATAAAAAACTGGAAACTAGGATTTCAGTTTTAAAAAGACTTTAACTGAAATACATCTGTTAAAGCGTGTTTAGAAGCACATACATAGCTTCAGGTATGAGTATTTTTGTTTGTCATAGATGAATAGAATGGGGTGTCAAGATTTCCACCCCTAGGGTAAATTAATTATGTCTTCCTCTGTACTTATTACATCGCGGTATTCCGGGTGTATTTAAGGTTAATTGGATTCCTCTCAATTCTTGGGCTTTTGTGGTATTTTAATTGTTTTAGGCGCGATTTATTCATGGTAATAAGATGTATTTATTTAGGACGCTCCAAACCGTGGAATTGCTCCATTTGTTCTAATCGTACGAAATGCCACTGTCTATATTTAAAAATAGTAAATAATGTATTTACAAGTCCATTTATTAACACAACAAACTTTTACCCGACTTCGCGCGCGTAGATTCAGGAAATCGATTTTAATGACATTATCGTAAAACATTGAAATTCCTAAAAATCAAATGAAAATTTTGGGAAAAAAGTTGCTTATGTCTGACCTAAGACTTTGAACTATCTCTATATGAAATTTCATCACAATCGGCCGTGATAATAACACAGACAGACAGAGTTACTTTCGCATTTTTATTAGTTTATAAATATAGATTTATTAACACAATTTATAGACAGCGGTTTACCCAATACCGCATGATTTAATTACAAACAAATACACGTTTCACATTTGATTATGTATAAATAATACAAAAGTATTTTACATACAATTGATAAAGTAAAAATACTACTGGACCAATTTAAAAGGTTTATTCACATATCAAAAGCTATATAATGTCATATTTTGCCTATTTTAATTAAAAAAAGTTAGAGATCATTACGAAAATTGCAATAATGTAACCTAAGGCGCTTCGCCCACACGAGCTAGAGTCGAGGTGGTGTCGACGCGTGCACTCGCGCTGCTTGCTCGCCCTCGCCTCGATTCCTCGCCTGTGCCGCGTCTCCGCACCGTCGAACAAGCGGCGCCGCGCCGCTTGAGCGCCCCTACCTTGACTCTGAGCCGCAACTCTGCCTCGACTCTAGCTCGTGTGGGAAGGTATCAAAATTGACTATAATAAACACGTGCGAAGCGGACAGTTACGAGTAACTACTCGTAGGTAAGACTATTTCCATCTAGTAGAGGGTCGTTTGACATAATAACTAATAGATCCAGAACTTAACCGCTATCCTAACATGACATAAAGGCGCAAACCCACCGCGGCGCGTACTGTGCACGGGCACGCGACGCATTTTATCTGCGTGGATTAATTTTTGATCTACAATTCTACTGTTGCACACGCAACTCACAACTATGTATGACTGTAGCATAGCACAGTTATGAATAATACGTTCATCGTGTTTGCATGTACCGCGTACACAGCGTGCATGGCGTTGACAGCGTTGAGCTACGTGAGCACCATTTTTGAGCAAGCCACGCGTATACTAATGACGTCAATTCATGCGTAGCGTGTCCGCGGGTTGTAGTGGACACAATTACACACATTTTCTTGCAAAGCGAAGCTTGACGTGTGTCACCTCTCCGTGCGCCGCGGTAGGTTTGCGTCTTAAAGTCCGGTATGATTTGAAAGCCAAATATTGGCGTTCGCTATCAACTTGTTGATCTACTATGTTTACGGTTCGATAAACCGTAGATTGTTTAATCTGCGGTTAGTTATAACTTTAGACCAAGTTATTGGCCTTAACTTGATACCAACCAGTTTGGTTTACGGCTCAATCTCGTCTAAAGTCATGGGCATCCAACTTCATCATCACTACATAGTATAAAGCAAAGTCGCTTTCCGCTTCCCGCGTCTGTATGTTTGTCTGTATGTATGTTTGCTTATATCTTTAAAACTACACAACGGATTTTGATGCGGTTTTTTTTATAGATAGAGTGATTCAGGAGGAAGGTTTATATGTATAATAACATGCTTAATATATTAGAGAACCACTGATAATTTTAAGATTTCAAATGAGCGCGACTATTTTTTTAAATTTTAAATGCTGTTAACGATTATACAAAGACATTCTGTAATATATTTTGGTATCAGCTTTGCACCCGTGCGAAGCCGGGGCGGGTCTCTAGTTAGTTATATAGAGTATAAATTCTACTATCCGACTAATATTATAAATGCGAAAGTTTGTGAGTGAGTGAGTGTGTTTGTTACTTTTTCACCCAAAAAATAATGAACGGATGAAAATGAAACTATACAGTAATATAGCTTATACATCAGAATAAATAAGGCTAATTTTTATCCAGATACCAAGCGGGCGAAGCCGGGGCGGTATAAATAATTAATCACTACATAGTATAAAGCAAAGTCGCTTTCCGCTTCCCGCGTATGTATGTATGTTTGCTTATATCTTTAAAACTACACAACGGATTCTGATGCGGTTTTTTTAATAGATAGAGTGATTCAGGAGGAAGGTTTATATGTATAATAACATGCTACCCGTGCGAAGCCGGGGCGGGTCGCTAGTATAAAATAAAATAAGATTACGACTGTAATCCCCAAATACGGTAGACATGCTCTAAGATCTCCAGGCTCTCAGATCCTTGAAGATGTCTGAAGGGGTTAGTCACAGGCACTTCCAAAAATTACATTAGGTACATGCTCACATTTTGCAGTCAGCATTTGACACGTGACAGGTTGCAAGCCCGTCGCCGCATATAAGAATACTAACTGGTTTCCTCACAATGTTTTCCTTATCATTTTTGAACAGAAAAATCCATAAATGCACGCCTGAGTTTGAAACCACGACCTTCGAATTGAAAGTCGAGGTATCACGCACTCGGCCAACACGGCTTTTTTATCTTCTAATATATAAGATTTCCATGTCACAATGTTAGTTACCGTACTCCTCCGAAACGGCTTGACCGATTCTCATGAAATTCTGTGAGCATATTGAGTAGGTCTGAGAATCGACCAACATCTATTTTTCATACCCCTAAGTGATAAGGGTGGCGTAAAGATCGGGAAAAACGGAAAGTGATTTTTTCTGTGGGATTATTGATATTTGACAGGACAACATCTGTCGGGACAGCTAGTAATTAATAAAACTGACTATAAGCTGTGAAAAATGTGGGCACGTGCTTAAAATATTTTTTGGACTTACCTCTGGCTACCCTCATTAAATATGTTCAAGAATCTTCAGCTGGATATCTGGGAGGATGTCTACCGTACTTGAGGATAACAATCGTGATCTATTTATTTATTTTTTGTCTCGATAACTAACGATGTAAAAAAGCTGCAAATTTTACTAAACTCAAATAAAATAAAATTAAAATTGTTCATTCGTCATAACGCTAAGGGCGCATTTCATGTTGTGAAAGAAACTTTACGACAAAAACTAGTGAAAACCCTCGACTTTGTTCACGTGAAGTTATTTTTAAACAGACTTCGAACCCCGCTGCACCCTCTTAGGAGATGTATATATAAATACACACTGAGGAACCAAGGGGGCTGATTTAAAAGCAAAAATGTTATTAGCTTAAACTTCGTTTATTGAAAATAAAAATAAATAAATAGGATCACGACTGTAGACATCATCTCAGATCACAAGGCGCTTAGATCCTTTAAAGATGGCTAAAGGAGGTAGTCATAGTCACGTCCCAACATCATATTTGGCACAAGCTCACATTTTGCAGTAGTTAGCATTCCGTGACAGGTTGCAAGCCCATCGCCGCTTATAAGAATTCTAACTGGTTTCCTCACGATGTTTTCCTTCCCCGTTTTGAGCACGAGTTATGATGCGCATACATTTTTCGAACAGAAAAATCCATTGATGAACGCCGGGATTCGAACCCACGACTTTCTAAACTTTCCGCCATTATTTATTTATTTATTTATTTATTTATACATCCCACTCGGCCAACACGGCTTTTACGCTTCGTATATTGCATTCAAATAAATCGATCGAATCGATGCGCTAGTCATAATAGGCGTGTGTTTTCGTCAGCGCGATCTAACACCTCGATTTAAATAGCGACATCTAGTTATGTTTGCTAGTACTACAATGCTATGCTTATAGTTTAACATGGGTTATTTTGGGGATTCATTTCTTAGCAGTAGTCTTAGTTTCTTTAGGACCAGAGATTTAGACTACGTTGATAGATCAGTCAGTCAGTAACGAAAGAGTTTTATGTATATAAAAGTTTATAAAGTGCCTGAAGTAAATAATATTTTCTTTGAGTAGCTCGAAGTTGTGAAAGAATGATTTAATATTTAATTACTTTCACTACATGATTTATACAGACTTTTTAATAACGCTCCCGTCATGTTGAGACACACGGCCGTTTAATTCGATAACCGACAGACCAGTAGACTCGACATTAAATAAATAATAAATATTGGTAGACATTTCACACATCGCCATCTAGCCCCAAACTAAACAAAGCTTGTACTATGGGAACCAGATAACTGATAGAATACATGTTTTTTTTAATACTTTTATACATAATAGCAGCTCGCCCCGGCTTCTCACGGGTGGTATCTGGATAAAAAGTAGCCTATGTGTTATTTTAATGTATAAGCTATACTGTAAAGTTTTATTTTAATCCTTTCAGTAGTTTTGCGTGAAAGAGTAACAAACACACACAAACACTCACAAACTTTCGTCATCCCGCGGTTTCTCTCACGTAATTACGAGGTAACCAGGAAAAAAACAATAATGTCTTTATAAGCTAAGAACTACATCTGTTCCGCATTACATCTAAATCTATTCAGCTATTAAAACGTGATTAAAGCACAAACATACACAAAATTTCGTTCTTTATATTAACTACTTAGTTTTTTTTTTTAATTAGATAGTTTAGATTTATATCCTAAAATATAGTAAGTACAAAAAAATGGCTGTTTCTTTTGCTATAGTTTATTCTTAAATCTAATTTAGAGAGAAATTACTGTAATTCTTGAAAAGGTATGAATTTTTAGTTTATTTTGATAAAAGTTGGTTATCTAAACCACCAGTGTGTCACACGAAATGCAATGTTCAGTATAAGTTATGAGATCCCATTATTAATTTATGGTTTTAAAATTAAATTTTTATTTTTATTTCTACTAAACATCTTTACTTGCTAGACTGGCAACTACTTATTATTTATGTCATAAATGATTAATTACAAATAAACTATGACATAAACAAACTTTTTTATTGATTTATTTTTATTACTAAACGTATTAAGGTGTGTATACACTAGGTAATTTCTAACTACCGAGGTTATAAAGCGTTGCTCGTACATCGCTCTTTGCGTTATGCAGTCATTTTACGTTTTGCTTTCTTTGTTCTAATTTAATGTATTTCTTGTTGTAACTTTGCTTGTAATAATTTTAATATAAATCAATACTTTTTGTGAATTTATTTTCTTAAAACTTGCCAAGTGCGTGTCGTGCCAATGCAGGGTTTCGTAGTTTACACAGCTAACAACGTTATGTCACTTGACTTTGACAAAATTTTGCACTTTTAAGCTTAATATTTCACAAACGGATAGGATACACAAACCCACAACATAGGGTATGCGAGAAAAAAAAAATAACATCCCCACTTTAGGTGTAGGGGAGGTGCCCTAAAATTGAGTTTCTAGATTTTATTCTACGAATTTGTTAACTAATTGTTTGGCGTGATAACGTCACAGACAGAGTTACTTTCGCATTAAGTGTCATATCTACAAAATATGATCTAACACACCTTCATCTCTCTCTATCACATCATATTTCTATTTATTATATTATTGTTTATGAAATATCTGGATTTAGGCATTTTCCAACCGGTTTTCTCCTTCAACGACCAACACATTATAATCAAATGCTAGGGAACGCTTCTAGATTACATTATAGTGTAGTAAAGAGCACGAACATCGATATCATTGTATAAATAAATAAATGGGAACCAGATAACTAATAGAATACTTAAAATACTCTTATTTTTTTGTAACACCCAGATAAAGAACAAACATCTATGTTCATCACACAAATGTTTGCCCTGGGTGGGAATTGAAATCACAACCTACAGCACAGAAGGCAGAGTTACTACCAACTGAGCTGTGAGGCCAGTCCAATGTCCCATTGTCACCTGGGTTACACGTTTACACCTGAAAAGTTTTTCAAAACGAAGCTTTTGTAAAATCCTCCTTCGATCCAGACAATAGTGCAGCGCGCTATATTCTGTCACATAATATTTACATTATCATTGGAATCTGACAGGTATAAAAAGTTTTTACTCAATCCATCTATTTACTAAGGAGTTCCGTTGTAAATGTCCGTTGAAGTCACAAGCAGAGAAATTATAACTGTGAATAATTATTTCCTTGAAATTAAAACTACATCATGTCCGTAGTGATGTCGAAAAGATCGCTAATAACAAACAAAATAAATGATGATAGCGCAAACGCTAAATTGAATTCGCCAATAACAGGTGACCTGTTTTCAATACAGCCCCATTATTCAAATAACAGTGAAATTGATTGCAGAAAACAGCAATGTGTCATTGGGACAGCTTTAACTGGTCATTTTTGTGCTTTGAATGTAGTGATGAATGCGGTAAAGATTGCTATGAGGTCATAACGTTATGTAGTTATATCCTACCTAAAGTGAAGACTATTGAAAATAAAGACATGACTACGGCAAGCTAACATTAGAAAGGATATAATAGTTATCAAATCGAAATAAGGTGTACTTTAATGGTCGACAAGGCGCACAAAACTGCGCTGCTCTGAGGCACTGCCCTGTGAAACCAGTCTCAATTCAAGCCACATCAATTCAAACTCACGGTGAGAATCACCGAGAAACGTAAGTTTACCACAAACTTATATTTATTGTCAATAGCGAGTTAGCTTTTTCATTTTCAAATTTGATAATAGAAGACACTTTAATATCGATAAACATAGGTATCTATCGACACTGTCACCAAACTATCGACAAACCGCTCAAAACCAGACGTATCACTATCCCGCCTAGCCTGCATTGCGCTCGACAGACAGTACATACCAGACAACTAACTAGCTATTAACTGTAACTTACTCTATTTCACACAGTTTAGAACTGAGAATACAAACTTTGTTTAGAATAATAGATTTGGCTAAGAGATTGAGGTCTTTGGCGCGTGCTTTGTTTCTGTTTGTTAGCGGTTTATAGTGCCCAGGGGGTTGCAATTTAGTTAAATATCTTGTGTACTACTAGGTTTGTAGATTTATACTTTTGACGTCATAATATTTAAATACCGAATATTCCAGGTTCCATACATAAGTACGAGTAATATGTGAAATTTTCATGTCACAGTGTTTGTAACATAACTCCTCCGAAACTAAATAACCGATTTTTATTAAAATAAATGTATATTTGGTAGCTATAAGAAAAGGGTCGTAAAGTATATTTCGTACCGTTTTTGGAAAATCCAGCGCAAAGTTCGGGAATAACTAAAAGTGCTTTTTTCTACGGAATTATTGGAGTTTGATAGGACAACGTCTGTCGGGACAGCTATAATAGTAATGTAATAGAAAACTAAACGAAGATTTTTCTAAAAAATAATCAGCGTTTTTGGAATCTAATCAATAGATATGAATTCAATTATTGATCAGCTAGTTTAGGCTTGTTTGTTAGAATATAAAAAAAAAATATAAAAGAATCCATTATCCTCATTATCCATTATCTTAATAATTGTACATCAAAAATTATAAAAAAATACATTACAAACAGCTCACAAAATTGTACATGTGTTTTATTAACAAGATTGGTAACAAAAATAGTAATTTAAAAAAGTTTGTAATCAAAAAAAATGGCCAAGTGCGAATCGGACTCGCGCACGATGTATTCCGTAACATTATCTATAAAAAACGGCAAAAAATCACGTTTGTTGTATGGGAGCCCTTGTACTTAAATATTTATTTAAATCTGTTTTTAGTATTTGTTGTTATATCGGCAACAGACAGCATTATCTGTGAAAATTACAACTGTCTAGCTATCACGGTTCATGATATACAACCCTGTGACAGACAGACGTTCACAGACGGACAGCGAAGTCTTAGTAATAGGTTCCCGTTTTTACCCTTTGGGTACGGTACCCTAAAAAAGAAAAGATATAACATCTGAAATTTTCTTTATTTCTAAACCTATTCCTACTATCAGAAAAAGATACGTTCGAATAAAGTAATAGTTCAGGAACATGTAATATATATCTATATATAAAGCTCTCTCATCGCTACGCTTTCCTAGAAAACTCAGGTAAATACAAGTGAAGTTGAAAAAGTCATAATATCTTCTTACTCTTCGTACTTATTCAACGATTTCCAAGTAAAATACGAGCATGCTAGTTAAAAGCTTTTCACAGAACAAGAATATAATTGCTTATATCACTGCACACTTCCAAGTGTAGTAGTTTAAACCCGTAAATAATATTCATATTAAAATATCTCTAGCTACAATATACTCGTACCGTTTTTACGAAATACCGATAAAAGCACGGAAATCTCAAATAACGTTTGTTTAGAAGTTACTTACTTCAAACAATACATTTTTACAAGCTTTTATTTAACTTGCAATGTATGTACATAGGTATGTAACTATGTTTGTTCGGGTGGAATCTTGCAACTCAATTTTGAAGTGATTGAGCTGAAATTTTGCATACAAAAGTAACTTCAGTGACAATGCAAGTATGTGACAGCGAGCTGATCTGATGATGGAGTCAGGAGCTGTTCAACAGGCACTCACAACGGAACTTCTTAGTAAATACTTCGACTGACACATACAATACATACTTGTCAAGTTCCGATGACAATGTAATATTATGTGACAGGTGATAGCGCGCTGATGCTCGATAGAATGATTTTACAAAAGCTTGTCATTGAAAAAACAATTTTTACTAGAAAACTTATTTAGTATTATGTCGTTACGTAAACGATATCACATACCGATATATATCAAATAACGTTATATTATACAACAATTTTGATCTGTTGATTGAATAACGATATATCGAGTTTGAAAATATAAATTACCGTCACCCCGTCACCTAGTTTAAGAAAAATCGTTAACTATTGTAAAACCCTTGTGCCAAAAAACTTTACCCATGTTTTTCAAACGTATTTATATATGTATGTCCATTTATTTGGCATGCTCCACAGCCCAAATGAAATGACGGATTGCAACATATGAAGTGTCGTTGGATTCGTCTCAATTGAGGGAGTGACAAAGGATATATTATATTTTTTTAAATTAAAAAGGGACATAACTTTTTTTTAGGTAATATTTTTTAGCAGTCCTGTTTTATCTTATACTAATATTATAAACAGAAAAGTTTAGATTTTTGTTTTTTTGTTTTTTTGAATGTTTGTAATGGATATCAAAAACTACTGAACCGATTTCAAAAATTCTCATTTCACCATTACCAAGCTACATTATCCCTGAGTAACATAGGCTATTTTTTATTTTGAAAAAGTAATAAATTCTTTATAAGAATGACGATAGTTTGAAGCAAGGTGTAAAAAATTGCTAAAAATTTTGCTTTCTTCGTGTGCGCTACAAAAACTATTGAATGGGAATTGTAACGGGAACGGGAATGGGAACGGGAACAGGAACGGGAACGGGAACGGGAACGGAAGACAACATTTGTTAATTCTAAAGCGATACGAAGTTCGCGGGGTCAGCTTGTGTTATTATAAATTTGTTTTATCTTGTTTAGTTCCAGTCTACGAGTATGCACATTACAAAGCTTAGATTGTTTTATTTAATACAACTGCAGGTACTCGTAAGATAAGCCCGAGGCATTCTATTTCACGGCACACCAGACATCATTTAGCTCTCAGTGCCATCTGTCAGACTTGTTCAGGTAAAACTACATAGAATAGAATAATCTTTATTTGTAACAATCAAAAGTACCTACATAGTACATTATTATTAGGTAGGTACACAATAAAAAGTAACAAAAATAATAATAACAAAAAAGTGAGTAGAAACCAAGCAAGTTTTGCTGTTGTAAAATATATTTCAATGAAAAGCTTTTTAATTTTTTTTAAATCAATGATCACCAGCGCGCTATCACCTGTCACATCATATAACATTGTCATCGGTTCGTGACAAGAATTCAAAGTTTTTACTCAGTTGAAGTATTTACTAAGAAGTGCCGTTGTGAGTGTCTGTTGAACAGCTCCTGACTCCATCATCAGATCAGCTCGCTGTTACCATATTATTGTATTGTCACCAGAACTAAAGATTTATGCAATTTCGGCTCAATCGGTTGGGGATAACTGCTTCAAAATTGAGTTGCAAGATTCCACCCGAACAAACATACTCGTAGTTACATACATACATACATTGTAAGTTAAATAAGAGCTTGTAATCACTTTAAGTTTTTAAAACTTAACTATTACTTGTCGGGTCAGCATGAACTTCCAATTATTCCTACAAAATCTCACCGCGTATGAAACTGTAATTTGTAATGCATTGTGATTTGTCACAAAGAGTTAGGCCAGCGCTTTTGTGTATTTATATCCACGTGAAAGCCGCTATTGCTAAAGAGAAAACAAGTTCCGACACAAACTCCAACTTCAGCGAGTTAAAATTTCAGAAGCACGCTTCCACAATGGGGGATTTTCTGAAATGCGGGTAGTTGAGGACACGCGAAGTAGCTTCGGGCTATATCTGAGCTCGGCGGTAGCGTACGAGCTTATGTCACAGATTATATACTAGTTCCATTCCAAATACATCTCCGATTCATCAGTGCCGGATTAAGTTATAGGTAGATACTAGCCGACCCGTGACAGACGTTGTCCTGTCAAATTTCAATAATCGCATAGAGTAACGCACGTTGCTATGACGACTGATGTCAACACGAATGACAGATTTTTTGCACACCAGCGCCATCTATACCAAAATCCCCTATGCGTTTTATATCATTTTGGAGATGTTTTTCGTATTTTAAAGAAGTATTTTACATCTACAGCAAATTTCATCATAATTTGTTTTGCCGTTTAGGCCTGATTGAGGCATAAACATACAAACAAACTCACAAACTTTCGCATTTATAATATTATTAGGATGTCCACAATGTAGGTCACAAACAAGTATACCAAATTATGAAAATAGACCAGGGCAGTGCTCCATTTTTTTTATTTTAATCAAAGTTTTAGTATCATAGTTCCGTCATAAAATCCTTGTTTTTTCCCCTCTACCTTTGTAATTTAGCAGGGGTTAAAATGTTTTAGGGTTCCGTTTCCGAAAAATAAAACTCTGCTACCGCTTTGTGTCAGTCATGCTGTCAGTTCCATCATAACCCATGTCATAGGCGGCTAAAGGTATCAAACCGAAATAATGCTACCAAAGTCTTGATTGTAAGTCAAAATAATAATATAATAGTGATATAGTTGTATAATTATATATAGTAGGTGATAGCCGTGTTGGCATTCAATCTGAAGTGAGTCAATATTTTTTTCAAAAAAATAGATGCACTTTTTTACTTGCATTAAACGGTAAAAGAAAACATCATCAGTTAGTATTGTTATAAGGCTGCGTTGGGTTTGCCACCTGTCACAAATAGAATACTTCTGCAAATGTGTGTTTTGATAATAGTACGGAACCCTTCGTGCGCGAGTCCGACTCGCACTTGGCCGGTTTTTTCCAATCTTTTTAAGTCAGCTTTTGACTTAAATAATATTTAATACAGTTTGCTTAGAATCCCTTCTCATATTAGCATACTAGACGTTGCAAAATGCTAAAATCTGACATGAACAAGAACCGCGGAACCCTCACGACGGTAACATTTGTGACTTAATCATTTTCTTCGGTCCTTATTTCTAACAAGCTGTATCTACCCGTGCGACTTCGTTCGTAAATTGATCGACTGGTCAAAACTCAGTTGGTAAGTAACTCTGCTTTCTACGCTGTAGGTTGTGGCTTCGATTCCTACCAAAGACAAACATTTGTGTGATAAACATGTTTTTCTCGCATAGTGTGGTGTATCGTTGGATAAGTCTTTAAAAAGTATTGTTTTGGCGAAGACAGCTCTTCGATTAAGAGATCCGTTTGTGAAATATTAAGGTTTAAAGTGTAAATTTTTGTTAGAGTCGAGTGTCTCCCCCTCTAAAAGCTAAACTATTGGGTTTGGAGGCGTGAAAAAATTCAAGATAGTAGTAAATTTACTGAAGTTAAAGTCAAAACTACCACAGCCAAGTAGACGTTACACGATTTCGAGTAATATAAGTAATAGTCGACCAACTTATAAAATGTACTTGAGGAACTAATCAATTTGTTAGCTGTGTAAACTACGAAACCCTACATTGCGCGTGACCCGACACGCCCTTAAAAAAAAACGGAACCCTATTAGACTTCGCTGTCCGTCTGTCTGTCACAGGGCTGTATCTCATGAACCGTGATAGCTGGACAGTTGCAATTTTCACAGATTATGTATTTCTGTTGCTGCATAACAAACAATACTAAAAACAGAATAAAATAAATATTTAAGGGGGGCTCCCATACAACAAAAGTTATTTTTTTGCCGTTTTTATAGATAATGATACGGAACCTTTCCTGCGCGAGTCCGACTCGCACTTGGCCGGTTTTTTTTATGTATAAACATAGACAATGGCACGAATCAGTTTCTAGTTCGGTCATATTAAAATAGAGTTACCGTGGAAGTTTGACAACGGTGGAAAAAGTACTATTACAGAGTTTTGTAATTTATTCATAATGGTGTCGGACTCATTCCCTTGTTATTTCATGGGAATTGAAAGCAAAATTATTTTTGAGATGAAAACTTCTGGTCGTAATTTAGAGGGGCTTTGGAGTACAAGTCTTTCGATAAAACAGACACGGTGACAGTTTTGAAAATAAGCAATTTAAAAAAAAAATATATATATTATCACGACTGTAATCCCCAAGTACGGTAGACATCCTCTCATATCTCCAGACACTTAGATTCTTTAAAGATGTCTAGTGGGGGTAGTCAGAGGCACATCCAATCATTACATTTGACACATGCCCATATTTTGCAGTAGTTAGCATTCCATACGTGACAGGTTGCAAGCCCATCGCCGCTTATAAGAATACTAACTAGTTTCCTCACGATGTGCCTGAAAGTGTTTTTTGTATACGATTATTGAAATTTGGGCAGGACAAAGTTTGTCTGTGTAAATATATAATTCGATATACCTAATTACGATTGGAAATTGTACTTTTGGGGAAACATATGGTTTACCCTTTCTACGCTCCAAACTTTTCCGTTTAGTAGCAATTTTTATTATTATTTTATTTTATTCGGAAAACAAACAGTTTTACAATCTAAATAAAAAACACTTAATGAAACTAATAACCAATACAGTATGTTTTCGCCTATAGGAATTAAAAAAGAAAAACATGTTTATGAGAGAGATGAAAATAACATTAGAGAATATGAAAAAAACTTATAAATAACAATATAATCATAATAATCATTTATTTCGTTAATTACATGAATAACATGTCACATATTTTGTTATAATTTCATCCACAACATAACACATTTTTCATACTTATGTAGAACTTATAAGTAGCAATTTTAAATAACATAATTGTCAATAAAAATAATAATAATAATAGTATATTATTGATTAAATTATATAATAAAAATGAAATCAAAACAATAAAAAGTATTAAGAATAATATTAAAAAACTTAAAAAAAAAAATGGCTTATCTACTTAACTAGATAATTACATTTTATGTATAAGAAATTTTAGCATGTTACTTTTTACATGCTATGAATTCCTCATAGCTGTAGAAGCTGTTGTCAGTGAGCCAGTGCTTTAAGGCCCATTTAGACGGGGAGAGTTTCTCGTCTCGAAGATACGATTATCGAAGGAATATAAAACATTTTTTTCGTCTAAACAATCGCTCTCCTCGCTCGTTGCCTTGGGCGACAATTGCCTTGCAATGGAATATTATTATGTCCGTGTAAACAGAATTTCAAAGCAATAATCGTATTTCGAGATTTTATGCCAGTTGCTACCATGAGTGCAGTGCGCGAGGGTGTTTTAATTATAAAGTCTTGCTTTGATAAGGTAGATTACAAAACAATAATACCCAATTCTTTAGCAAAATCATTCAGGGCTGAATTTCTTGCATCACGGTTTTTATAATTTATCATTCTCCGTGTTCCACTAACACTCGTAACTTCTATACAGTTCAATGAACTTAATATTGTCGGCAGAACCGAATTTAAAAGATTTTTGTGTCATTTTTACGAACAATGTACTAGTAGGTAATCACTTAACTCGACTGACAAATCTCGCACTAAAAACGATTCAAACTGATTTGTACGATACTCGTATCAACTTGAAAATATGTCACAGGAGATCGTGTTTATACAAGTCGAGACTCTCATAAGCAAGAATCTGCTTACTATACTTTTGTTGTGTAAACAAACACGTGGTGCGTAGCACGCACCACCAAGCTTTCCGCACACTTTATCCACGTGAGAATCCCACGCGAGACTCCTGTCAAGCTCAAAACCCAAAAACGTGATTTGAGCTACCTGTTCAATTAACATCCCTCCAGCGGCGACCGATAGGGCTCTAGGGAGACGCCCGGACAGGCAGACGTGCATGAAATGTGTCTTTGAGATGTTTAAGACAAGCCCGTTTGCTTTGAACCACTTGGCAAGTGTAGACGCGGTGAGGTTTAGGTTATTCTCCAGGGTATCTATCGTTGTACCAGAGACTACGGCGACCACGTCATCAGCATACATGAATACCTCCGCAGTGTTCACCGCTTCTGGAAGATCATTAAGCAGCATGGAGAACAAGATATTCGAGACCGCGGACCCCTGAGCTACTCCCATGGTCGTTGTTAGAGGACAGGATCGAATGTTCCCATTCTCTCCAACAACTACCTGTGACCTACATCTAAGCATGCTGGATAGTAGTGTGAGCGCAGTACCACGCACTCCGTAGTGATCTAGTTTGGCCGCGAGCACCGCGTGATCGGCCACATCGAATGCCTTCGAGAGGTCGCAACAGATAAGAGCTACCTGCTGTTTCCTCTCCCTAGCCTCTAGGACGTTTTGTATGACCTGTCGCGCCAACGACGTTGTCGATCGGCCCTCACGATACGCGTACTGCCTGTCCGATAGAGCCTCAGTTTCAAAAAGGTATGTTGTTAGTCGCGAGCTTATACCGTTTTCCATAACTTTGGATATTGCAGGTATTATGGACACGGGTCTATACGAGTCCATGCTAGACCTACAACCCTTCCCTTTATAGATCGGTGACACCTTACTTAGCTTAAGGCACGCCGGTATTTCACCAGCGCGCAAGCACTCGTTAAATAGGCAAGCTAAAATCGGCGCCAGTGGACCGGCCGCCATCGCCATTAGCTTCATAGAGATACCGTACGCATCTTTAGAGGGCTTGGAGGGTATCCGTTTCATAATAATATGATGTACCTCACCTGCAGTAAACGGTACAAACCGTAGAGAGCGATCGGCCGGCGGGCGCGCCGCCTGTAAAGCAGCCTGCATGGTAATAAGTCAGCTGCGGGTGCTCCGCACGCCGTGGCTGCCCCTATGAACCTCGCATTCATCGAATCTACAACTTGCTGCTTCGACTGAAAATGTATACCATCGGAATCAGTAATGATGTCCGTGAAATCAACAGTACATGCATTGAATTTTCCCCTTTCGGAATTTACCGCCCGCCACATCGATTTACATTTGTTCTTACTTTTTAGCATTATATGTTCATAGTATTCATGTTTTCTACGTCCAATTAAATTATCATATTTTATATTCATGTCATTTAATAGTAATTGTACGGAATCATTTTTATTAAATTTATTGCAAATGTCAATCAAGTCAAATAGTAGTACCCTAAAATCATTAATTTCATGTGTAACCCACGACGGAGCAGTCAAACAGTTGGCTTTCTTTCTTGGAAAGCAGATGTCATGCTGGATAATTATTCATATCATAACAGATTAAGAATTTGTTATTGCACTTGTTCGTTCTGACATTGGCAATACTTTTGTCACCACAAACTAACTAAACTTGAGTAAAATATGGAAGTTCGGCGCTAATTCAGATATAAATAAATAAATATTGATGAACATTTCACACATCGCCATCTAGCCCCAAACTAAGCAAAACTTGTACTATGGGAACCAGATAACTGAGATAATACTTATATACTATTTTTTTTTGTAAATACATACTTATTATACATATAAACACCCAGACACAGAACAAACATTTATGTTCATCACACAAATGTTTGCTCTGGGTGGGGATCGAACCCACAACCTACAGCGCAGAAGGCAGAGCTACTACCAACTGAGCTTTAAGGCTATGTGACACTGGATCTCTTTTGGATGGGTATTAGGGTGTGTTTCCACGTAAGCAGAAACTGTGCGGAGCGAACCAATGACAGAGCTCAAATATTCGAGTTTGAAAATTTCGAGCACAGGTGGTTGGTCCACTCCGCACAGTTTAGGGGTCCCACGGCGCGTAAATCGACGGGACGCGCCGGATGACGATCCGCCTGTGTGCGTCCGACGCGTCGCGTACAGAGCGTTCCGAGCACGGGCTACCACGTATGCATCGTTCCCATGGCGCGTCCGTCCGCCTTGGCGCGGTCTGGCGCGTGAAAACGCGGGCCGTGGGACCCCGGCATAACGCAGCTCCGCGTAGGTGGAAAATTACATACATACATATACGTCCGGCTACGACATCAATTTATCAATTTGCGAATCGCCTTATTGACTTTTTTTTAAATATGTTGACTTCACAAGAGCAATTGTAGTAAAATATGTTTTAAGTAGTCATAGCGGCGATTCTGTTGTGTCCATTCTAAACCTAAAATTCCTAAAAACGATCGCTCGTATTTCTTTATGTTAAAATCTAAATTAGCGTAACATTAAATGACAGTGACAGTTCTAAAACTTAGCTTATCTTCTTTTTAATCAAAATTAATCCCTATTTCCCTTGGTCATAGCGTTCACGCGTGAACGGCTGGACCGATTTTGATTAACAACGCCAAAAAACACGTTTGTTGTATGAGAACCCCACTTAAATATTTGTTGTATTCTGTTTTTAGTATTTATTGTTATAGCGGCAACAGAAATACTTACATCATCTGTGAAAATTTCAACTGTCTAGCTATCACGGTTCATGAAATACATGTGACAGACAGACGGACAGACGACAGCGAAGTCTTAATAATAGGGTCCTGTTTTTACCCTTTGCGTACGGAACCCTAAAAACGGTGTATCCTGCTCCCATTGTACTAGCTTTGGTTAATTTGGGGCTAGATAGCACTGTGAAAGATCTATCAATATTGATTTCTTTGCTTAATTTTTCGTATAGAATATTTCCTTTCTAAGTAATTTGGATTAAAAGTCGAGAAACCTCCAAGGCCGAAAAAGCTCCAACTAAAATGTTGTGTTTATTAACTTCCTTAATTATCCGAGGCATTTATTCTTGTTTGGTGCATAGTAACAGCTTTTAGAGTAGATACAAACTTTAAGGCAAGTAATAAATGTTTTTGATGAATGCAGAATCGTTTTTTCTCAATAACCGCAAAACATACAGTTTTGTTTTTCATGACAAGGATATAATCAAAGTTGGGTCTTCAAAAACACTAGTTTCGTTTTTAATCAAAGCTATGAATAGCTAAACAGTTAATTTTTATATAATTCGTTAGATAATATTACTAGCTAAGTAAATTACAGACAGTTTCTTTTTAAATTTGATGGTTTTCGAGATAATGCAGTTAGACTCAGCCGGGTAGACTCAGCCCATACAAAACGTCAAAAATCACTTATCACCTTAATAACGTTATCTTAATTACTACCATTTATTCTACCATTTATCTACATTTATATCTACCTACGAGTATTACAGGTTAAAAATATCTAAATAGAAAAAAATAGACTGCGATCCCCAAGTACGGTAGACATCCTCTCAGATCTCCAGTCAGAGGCACGTCCAAACATTATATTTGGCACATGCCCACATTTTGCAGTAGTTAGCATTCCATACGTAACATGTTGCAAGTCCATCGCCGCGTATAAGAATACTAACTGGTTTCCTTCACCGTTTTGAGCACGCGTTTTTGATACACATATAAATATTTCAAACAGAAAAATCCATTGATGCACGCCGGCATTCGAACCCACGACCTTCAGATTGAAAGTCGAGGTACACGGTACTCGGCCAACACGGTCCTAAAAATATCTGCCTATGTTATCGCCTATGTACTCGTATTATTTTAAGTATTCAACATTTGTAAAATTAATTGAAACGACTGTAATCAGATCCAGGCGCTCGAACCCTGAGGCAAATTTAGATATTCTAATGTTAAACATTACATTTGGTACATGGCCTTCAGCGGTAATTAGTATTTCATAGGTTAAGTCCATAAGTAGCCGCTTACAAGAATACTAACTGGTTTCCTCACGATGTTGTCCATCCCTGTTTTGAGCACGTGTTAAGGCGCTCCGAGGGCCTAAAACCACGGCAGAAACGACTAAGAGAGTTAACAACGGCAAGCTCTAGATGGCGTATGCGTATCGTAAATATTATCGACAGTTTTTATGAGATCGCGTTGCTGGTACCTACGTAGGCAGGTAATAGGCTTTACTATATACGCCTTAAGGCGCTCCCAGTCGACGATTGTTTTTGTTCGAAACGAAAAAAGAAATACTTCTGAACAAGCCACATCTCCTATTTTATAATATATAGTTTATGTGAATAAAGATGTACCCATCTTTAATCACTTCGATAAATAATCCTACCGACCGCTGCAATGACGACAAACACACGACGGCGCGTGGTCCGCCTTTGCTTTTCGAATAAATTAATGATATAAATTTTGTATAATTACTTATCAAAAATCTATTCTAATAGAAATCTAGATCTACATATTACCTATCTTTAACAATAAATTACAAGTTGATTTTAATAGTAGGTATATAAAATATTTCGATCATAAATTCTAAAACGTATCATTTTGAAATAATATCTTTATCGTGAAAAGTTTCTGCTATTATGTTTTCAGCTTAATAGAAATCTAGGTAGGAACCTGAAGTAATCTACATAGTATAAAGCAAAGTCGCTTTCCGCTTCCCGCGTCTGTATGTATGTTTGCTTAAATCTTTAAAACTACACAACGGATTTTGATGCGGTTTTTTTTAATAGATAGAGTGATTCAGGAGGAAGGTTTATATGTATTAAACCCGTGCGAAGCCGGGGCGGGTCGCTAGTATACTTATAAAAATAGGAGATGTGGCTTGTTCAGAAGTATTTCTTTTTTCGTTTCGAAAAAGAGCAATCGTCGACTGGTAGCCCCTTAATGCGCACATCAATTTTCGAATAGAAGAATTAATTATGCACGAAACTATAAAGAAAACCGATGAAGATGTTTCGACCAATCGAAAAGTTAAGGGACGATGTCAGTATTTTAAGTTTTATGTAGGAACTATTAGTCCTACATATATATAATTTAAATGGGATCAACTTGGGACTATTCTCTACACCGTGGTTTCTCAAACTGGGGTACGCGTACCACTGGGGGTACGCCATTGAGCCATAAGCTACGCGATAAAAAAATTAAAGTCGCCGTAGCCTTAAACGTCTAATAGGGGTACATGGAATAATAAGTTTGAGAAACCCTGCTCTACACAATAGAAAAAATAGAAACCAATAGAAAACGGCCAAGTGCGAGTCGGACTCGCGCATGAAGGGTTCCGTACCATTAAAAATATCTATAAAAAACGGCAAAAAAAAAAACAGAAAAAAAGCTACAAAATATATATAGGTTAGGAACATGTCGCATTGAGAACCTCTTCTTTTTTCGTCGGTCAGAAATACTCGTTGGAGCCAGGTCTCGGATCACGCGTCGCTTCGACCAAACCTCAAAACTGCCGTGCTAAGGATAAAAGCCAAAACATGACAACTAGTTTTGACAAAATTGCGCCTAAAGTTTTCACATTATTTTCTCGTTTATGTCACGGTATAGAATTCACTGTTTTTTAATTCTGATACATTTGTACGTCCTGTCCAAACTTCCATAGAAAAATGTACTTTTTGTTCAACCATAATTAGTAATTTCTAGTGAATTTTACATTTATTTGTTTGAATACATGCCTTGTTCTGATAATAAATTAACAAAGTCGTTCGAGTCGTTATCAAATAATGATCTTTCAATTGATTTTTATTTGAATAGACAAAATTATATAGTTTGTATCTGTTGAAAAAGAATACCAACTACATTATAATATCCAAAAAATAGTTATGCCTACTATACGTGTGTCCACACTGCGAGCCTAGCGCAATGGCGGCGACGGCCGTGATGTGTCAAACATATGAAACACGCCATCACTGTACCGTGGACGCATACACGTGTGGATGAGCACTGCATAACATACATTCAGCTCGTATATTAGATTCATAGTTACACAAGAACCCATTTGATTGTTGAAAGAAAGAAAGCTCTTTTCTAAGTGCTGTTTTATTTTTACACAAACTTACTCTGGGATTATACGAGTAGGTACTTGTTCGATTTATCGCTTGGTGGTTATGATTGTTATCTATTGTTGGATTCGGAGCTTGCCAAATTTGAGATATTATCAATTTTCTAAGTGCTTTTTGTCAGTATTGGTTATAAATTTCCATAATATATTACTGTACGTATATCTCGTTTTTGTCTAGAGATCTACTCTCTACATAATGTATATATATAAGGTGTAGCTATCTTAGTTTATACGTCATATATTTGTTTTTACATAGCCAAATCCTTTTGCAAAATGTTTTTATACATGTGCCGATCACACATGGAGTGGAATATGGGCAAGAATATCATGACTTGTGTCTTTCTCTGTATGGGATATTTAAAGGAGAAAAATCGGTAAATGAAATACACACACAGCGCTTATTTAAATTTAGCTGACATGCTGCCCCGTGCTGCATGTGTCTAGCTTAAAAATACGTTTTTTTTAAATATATTTTTAAAATCAAGCTTTTCAAATTCTAGGGCTCTAGTACTCGTCTAGGCAAATCCAACGAGCCCAAACACGACGTGGTTATGTTGTGTAGTTAGGCAATTCCTATGGTAACATTCGAGTTCTATCATCAGACCAGCTCGCTAGTACCATAATTTTATATTGTCATTGGAAATTGATAGGTATGCAAAGTTTTATCGCAATCTGACTATTTACTGAGGAGTTCCATTGAATAGCTCCTGACTCCATCATCAGATCAGCTCGCTGTCACCACATAGTTGCATTGTTACCGCAGTTTCATAAGTGTGCCAAATTTCAGCTCAGTCGGTTGAAGATAACTGCTTCAAAATTGAGTTACAAGATTCCACCATAACAAACATAGTTACATATATCTGGGGGCACGGCAGTGCCCCCGCCAAGTCAAGCAATAAAGCGGCACGGCTGTACCATCCTTTTCTCGAAGCAGTTCAGGCCATTTTCGACCCCCTAAACTTCATTGTGGATAAAACTAGAAGCCTGAATTTTCAGTAACCAAGCAGTCCTACTTTAAGGGTCCTTCTGACTTATGTTATTACGTAATTAGCTAACCTTTACGTAATAACTTAAGACAGAAGGACCCTTAAAGTAGGGACTGAATAAATTAACCGACTTGGTATTACATGGATCTCACAACTTTTTACGGTAGAAGAACTGAGTTGCGTTGCGAGACTTGGCTTTTTTTACAAGTTATGTTTTTGATGGCATACATAGTTACATACATACATACATTACCAGTTAAGTAAAAGCTTAAAAGAGAAGATATAAAAATAATTTAAATTCGAAGTGCTAAAATATTCTACACGAGTAATACCTTACCTATATTGCCTAGGAATCTCTGAAGATAAAAGAAGGCTAGATAAACTTTTTCTACAGAGTACCACCTCACTACACTAATGGTAATGACTGCAATTAGGTACCTATGCGTGCAGCAGTGAGTGTTGTGTGGTTTCCATTCAATTCTGTATTTTATTCACAAGTATTTAGTAGGAGTCTGTACAATCGTACACGTAGTACACTCGGGGACATTTTGACCCGCAACTTGACGCGCAACACTGAATCGTTGCCGATTTCCGCAACATTTTGCTAGAGGAAATTTAAGCAACAATTTTCTCGCCTAAATTGTTGCGGGACACTGCATTGGTGCAGCGTGACGTAGATTTTACGTGATGCGGGCGACATTTCTAAAAACAAACAACAAAAATAGTGAGGTCTGTGTTTTTTTAAAACCTTTTCTAAAAGTTAATAGTTAGCTTTAACGGTTAAGGTAGTTAGGTACCACCCTTTCTACCTTGTCTTAATAATTCACCTATGCAAAAGTATTGATGTTTGTTGTTTAATCGCGACGTAACGGCTATACTGATTTAGATAATTAGGTAAGTACTATATATATTACAGATAGGCTAGCTGTCTCGAGAGACGTTGTCAAATTTCAATAATCCCACAGAAAAAAGCACTTTTGTTTATTTCCGACTTTACACAGGATTTTCCAAACGGTCAGCGGTAAGAAATATACTTTACGACCTATTCCTACCAAATATATATATTTTTTTTATCAAAATCGTTCGAGCCTTTTCATAGGAGTTTGTTTATAAACACAGTGACACGAGAATTTTATACATTAGAAGATTATTAACTAGATTTAAACATAAAATACTTTTTTTCTAGGTTCAAATAGACAGATCGACTAGGCAGTTTCAAACCCATGTTTAACATAAAACCCGTTTCATGTTTAGAATTAGGAGATGTAATTTAAAAGGTTGTTCTCTTATTCTTCCATTTTCTTCCGAAGCTGCCGAGTTAGTTCACTTGATCTCACAAAGCCACCAGAATCACTTAAGCCCCTTCCTTGTAGATTGTTTGCACTTTTCCGGCAACATTCTACTACAAGAAAAACCGGGTTGCCAGCTCAACGGGAGTTGCTAGTTCTGGCGGATTTTATTCTAAGACTTGCCACTTTGTCAAAATCGTCAAGACGTCCTGGTCGTTCGTTCTTCATAATTTTGTTGAACTACGCAGAATTCATTTTGAAAAGAAAGAAAAAGAAATAAGACTGTATTCCCCTAGCACGGTAGACACCTAGATACTTAGATCTCCAGGTGCTCAGATCCTTAAACATTTCTAAAGGGGGCAGCACGTCCAAACATTACGTTTTGGCACAATACCCACATTTTGCAGCAGTTATGAGTTAGTATTAAGTTCGTGACAGGTTGCAAGCCCGTCGCCGTTTACAAGAATGCTAACTGGTTACCTCACGATATTTTCTTTCACCATTTACAACGGTGAAGGCGATCAGCACATGTTAAGACGAGTAATAAATGTTTTGATGAATGCAGAATCGTTTTTTTCTCGATAACCGCAAAATATACAGTTTTGTTTTGGAACGAAATTCCTTATCGCGCGTTGTGAAAGGGGGCTAGACGGAAAAAATTCTTACGAAAAGTTGTCACGACACTTTTTTGCTATAGTATATCTATTAATATATATATCTATTAATTGTGTCGAGGTCGAGGTCGAGGTGGAAGTGGAGGTCGAGATGGAGGTGGAGGTCGAGGTCGAGGTCGAGGTCGAGGTCGAGGTCGAGGTCGAGGTGGAGGTCGAGGTCGAGGTCGAGGTCGAGGTCGAGGTCGAGGTCGAGGTCGAGGTCGAGGTCGAGGTCGAGGTGGAGGTGGAGGTGGAGGTGGAGGTCGAGGTCGAGGTCGAGGTCGAGGTCGAGGTCGAGGTCGAGGTCGAGGTCGAGGTCGAGGTCGAGGTCGAGGTCGAGGTCGAGGTCGAGGTCGAGGTCGAGGTCGAGGTCGAGGTCGAGGTCGAGGTCGAGGTCGAGGTCGAGGTCGAGGTAGAGGTCGAGGTCGAGGTCGATGTCGAGGTCGAGGTCGAGGTCGAGGTCGAGGTCGAGGTCGAAGTCGAAGTCGAAGTCGAAGTCGAAGTCGAGGTCGAGGTCGAAGTCGAAGTCGAAGTCGAAGTCAAAGTTGATTCCCCTTCCCTTGTCCCACGTTATTTTGTGAGAACTTCGTTCCATCCGGGTGTCCCTTGACACCTCTCAAGTTTTTTTTATGACAGAGATAACTTAAGGATTTAATCTAGATAAATTAAAGACAGAAACACGATTGGTGAAACTTTTCTCGATAGATTTGTTTTCCAAAGTTGGCTCTTCAAAAACACTAGTTTTGGTTTTTAATCAAAACTATGAATAGCTAAATAGTTCATTTTTATATAATTCGTTAGATAATCATAGCTACCTATTTTTTTTTTTTTTTTATTTGAATATAATGCAATTTTATAACTTTTTCCGTCTCATCCGGGTAGACTCAGCCCATACAAAACGTTAAAAATTTCACTTATCACATTAATGCGTTTTTTTTAAATAAATTATTAAGAGGCTCCCAGTCGCTGATTGCTCTTTTTCGAAACGAAAAAAGAAATACTTCTGAACAAGCCACATCTCCTATTTTTATAAGTATATTACTTCAGGTTCCTACCTAGATTTCTATTAAGCTGAAAACATAATAGCAGAAACTTTTCACGATAAAGATATTATTTCAAAATGATACGTTTTAGAATTTATGATCGAAATATTTTATATACCTACTATTAAAATCAACTTGTGATTTATTGTTAAAGATAGGTAATATGTAGATCTACAATTCTATTAGAATAGATTTTTGATAAGTAATTATACATAATTTATATCATTAATTTATTCGAAAAGCTAAGGCGGACCACGCGCGGACGTGTGTTTGTCATCATTGCAGCGGTCGGTAGGATTATTTATCGAAGTGATTAAAGATGGGTACATCTTTATTCACATATACTATACATTATAAAATAGGAGATGTGGCTTGTTCACAAGTATTTTATTTTCGTTTCGAACAAAAACAATCGTCGACTGGGAGCGCCTTAATATTGACAAAAATCTCTCCAGTTTAAAGAAGACAAAAATCTGGCAGTAGTTGGAAACATTGTCGCGCAATTGAGGGCCAGAGGGGATAGTGGAAGCATCCATTAGACATTAGCCAATGCGGGTCTGTAAATCATGGAGGTTTGTGCAGGTTCTGGACTTAAAAACACTGCACTCGAAATTAATGTCACATTGAACTGCAATAATATATAAATAAATATTAGTGGACATTTCACATAGTGCCATCAAGCCCTAAACTAAGCAAAGCTTGTACTATGGGTACAAAATAACTGAACTGATAGAATACTTATAAATAGACGTTCTAATATAGATCACAATATTATGTGGTCTAAAATACTAGCTAATGTAGCTTTTCATAGGTGAAAGATTTTTAAAATGTGTCCAGTAGTGTTTAGGGTTCCATACCCAAAAACGGGACCCTATTACTAAGACTTCGCTGTCCGACTGTCTCTCCGTCTGTACGTCACGGGCTGTATTTTATGAACCGTGATAGCGCTCGACAAATGATGTATTTCTGTTGCCTTTTGCCTGTTGCTTTTTTGTTTTATATGGATAATGGAACCGTTCGTGCGCGAGTCCGACTCGCACTTGGCCGGTTTTTTTATTTTCATCGTTACAAACTAAAATAAAAAAAAAAATAAGTGTAGGTGTAGATATATAACCAACTATATAGTAACCGATAAGTATATAGTAACATCGGGAATAAAGGTTATATAATTTCACAACAAGAATACAAATTTCAATTTGGTAAAATAATACACAGTAAATGAAAATAACATTGCAAGTAATTCTGGCACAAATGTTTTTCAGGTCAACATAACAAAGCCAGTCTTTTCAAGGGATTTAATACAATACTCCAGCTGTATAAGATTCTAAATTCAACGAGTGTTGGTATATGGTCTTATAAGGTAGTAGGTACAGTACATCACTACATAGTTTAAAGCAAAGTCGCTTTCCGCTTCCCGCGTCTGTATGTATGTTTGCTTATATCTTTAAAACTACACAACGGATTTTGATGCGGTTTTTTTAATAAACAGAGTGATTCAAGAGGAAGGTTTATATGTATAATACATGCATAATATAGTAGAGAAACACTGATAATTTTAGAGGTTTCTAATGTGATGTCGTAAATAAACACATTTTTTTGCGCTTACATTGCAAATGCTGGCTGAACCCCACGAGATATATCAAAATAATGTACTACAGTATTGTACACCTTAAAAACGTCTACAAAAAAGTCAACGATGGTATTAGAAATGTCTTACGCACAGCGAAGCGGGCACGGGTCAGCTAGTACAAAATATTTATGAATGCTGAAGATTCATTTCAGATTTTGAGTTTCAAAGTCTTTAGTGTCCTTTGTGTTCTAGATCTAGATTTTAGGACTATAAAGGCTTTGTAGGACTTTAAGATGCAAAGGAGTATGCTGTTTACATTTTCTTTTCAGGTGATATTAAAATTTATATTTCGCAGACAAAGTCTACTCGGATAAGTCGGAATATGTAAAAAAAAGAATTATCTTTAAAACAACAAAGAAACTATTTATAAAAAATCGGCCTAGTGCAAGTCCGATTCGCGCACTAAGGGTTCCGTACCATTGTCTATAAAAAACGGGAAAAAATCACGTTTGTTGTATGGGAGCCCCACTTAAATATTTGTTTTATTCTGCTTTTAGTATTTGTTGTTAGAGCAGCAACAGAAAATATATAATCTGTGAAAATTTCAACTGTCTAGCTATCATGGTTCATGAGATACAGCCCTGTGACAGACAGACGGACAGCGAAGTCTTAGTAATAGGGTCCCGTTTTTACCCTTTGGGTACGGAACCCTAAAAAACACGGGAATCACTAAGAACCACTCACGAAAGTTTTGAAAGTGAAATAAAAGAAACTGTTTTCTATTTAGGCAGGTTTAGGATTGTCTACTAAATTATGTTTGTTTATAACAAGTTATATTATGTAACCATTGGTGATGATTTAGAAAACTTTTACCAATTAAATGTCTGTCTTTCCAATTAAATGTCTGTCTTTAATTTGGATAAGTAAATAAAATGAAAAAATATTTATTAAAAGTAAAAGAAATATCTGGGGACATGTTAACAATGGTTCCCACACTAGATAAATCTGTATCGTGGGTACCTGCATACGATTTACAAAAGTTTAGAGCCTCGGTTTCATCATTTTATATTAGACATGTTTGTAAGATAAGATCATACTGTTATGTCATACATGTTCACATACCAATGTATGTAAACATGCTAGACATATCACACTTAAATAACACTTAAATAACACCCTTGTTATCTTTGCCATTAAATTGAAGATATAGGTACTTGGAAGCGTTGAGAAAAACATGATCAAAATGACCAAAACACATCAGAAGCATAAAAGGAAAGCTTTGACAACTGTAAAAATAATACTTACCTCTGTAGTAAGAACCTAAGAACCTTTGTTCTTTGTATGATTGACGTATCCTTATGTACTATTATAAAATAGCTGTTTTAGCCGAGTGGGAGGTACGTGAGCTTCAATTCAAAGATCGTGGTTTTAAATACATACTTTGGATTTTTTTTGTTAGTAGATTTAAGTAGTCGTGAAGAAACCATTTAGTATTCTTATAAACGGTGATGGGCTTGCAACCGTATGGAATGCAATTTCTACAAAAATGCGGGCATAAACCAAATATATTAGGTACTTACATTTTGTTTTAGGACGTGCCTCTCACAGCCTCCTTTAGATATCTACTAGGATCTACGCATCTGAGATCTGAGAGGATGTCTACCGTACTTGGGGATAGCAGTCGTGATATATTAGAATACTCCGGAAATCTAAAGACACAAGAAAACTTACCCTTCCAATGCCTCTAGTAAAAACAAAATTGCTTTATCCTGAAGGATGTACAATTTACGACTGTGTCTGTATCGATACGAGACGAAAAGTATTTTTATCTGAAATTGTATGATAACAATTCTACAGAGAATAGAGTTGGGAATCGGGTTTAAAAAAAAATACATATTTTGTAGAACATAAACGTAATTTTATTGGTGATAATTGATCAAGTTCCATGGTGGAAAATTCAGTTTCAGTTTTCAGGAGCAGTATTACACTATAAATACTTTTAAAGGATATCTAGCGAGTGAAACCGGGCGGAAGCAAGTATGTAAGAGACGGCCTCACAGCTCAGTTGGTAGTAACTCTGCCTTCAGTGCTGTAGGTTGTGGGTTTGATCCCCACCCAGGGCAAATAATTGTGTGATGTACATAGATGTTTGTTCTGTGTCTGGGTGTTAGTATTTATCATATGAATATATTTACAAAAAAAAGTACATATATAAGTATTCTATCAGTTATCTAGTTCCCATAGTACAAGCTTTGTTTAGTTTGGGGCTAGATGGCGCTGTGTAAAAATGTCCACTAATATTTATTATTTATTTATGTATTACCCTAAATAAGTCTCCAACGCAGAAATTGCAAAGTGAAGTTAATCCGAAGTGATTTTTGTCGCATTGCGTTTTAACCCAGTTGTTTTCATTTACTAGGGACCTGTTTTTTTCCGTGTCACGCTGTATTACGACAAAAATGTCGGTTTACTAAGAAGCGGATCCTGTTATTTGATTGCCGTAATACAGGTTGTTGCCGAAAACAGAAACTGGATGTTCAGACTATGCATTATAATCGATTATCACCGAAAAAAACGAAGACAAAAGTGAAATATTTTTTGATTTAAAATTTGTTGTTTTTTAGGGTTCCGTACCCAAAGGGTAAAAACGGGACCCTATTACTAAGACTTCGCTGTCCGTCTGTCTGTCACAGGGCTGTATCTCGTGAACTGTGATAGCTAGACAGTTGAAATTTTCACAGATGATGTATTTCTGTTGTCGCTATAACAACAAATACTAAAAACAGAATAAAATAAATATTTAAGTGGGGCTCCCATACAACAAACGTGTCTTTTTGCCGTTTTTGAAAGATAATGGTATGGAACCCTTCGTGCGCGAGTCCGACTCGCACTTGGCTGGTTTTATTTTAAATGCCGATTACTGAACTAGGTAATAATATTACACTTTCGTAAATGGTTACTACACTTTAGAGCAAAACGGGAAATTTTACATCTTGTGCGAGATCAGTGAGCGCGTTTGATAGTCCACTCACCCTGAAGAAGATTCTCTAGCTCTATATCGAAACATTGTCGTTGCCTTCATCGATAAAATTTGGGGACACGGCAGTGCCCCCGCCAAGTCGAGCGCGATATATTTTTACGTGAGTAATTTCCGGTTTTGTTTAAAATGATAAGTAATAATTTTGATTATAGCAAGTTTTCTTTCAAAAATATTTTTCAAACTATCGTGATTAGTAGACATAACTATAGATTTTGACACGGGTCTTTATCACATAATTACCTTTCTTACTTTCCTGACGTTCCGACTATGTTACAATGTGTCAAAATCTATTATTAAGTTTTCTTTCAGCTAAGGCATTGTGGGTACTTTGATTTAAATTTTCAGGAGTGGTAGGTTGTATGAAAAAACCCCCATGATGGAAATTTAATTTTTTATTCAAAGCTTAGTTGTTTCTTTTTTATTCACTAGTTCACCGCTATATTACACCCGTCATAGATCCCGCTGTGTTGTTCCAAAAAAGGGGTCTGATCATATCACAATCGCCGTGACCCAAATTGTACCATCTGTCCCCACAACCACTAGATAGTTGATTGATCACAGCAAATGAAATTTTAAACGTAACGTAGGGGTGTCTCAAAAATTGTATTCGGATATCAAACTACCTACTAGAACAATGGCCTTAATGATCTAAAAACACACAGAGACAATACAAACATCTAAGTTCATCTATGCGTGCGTTGCACTTAATGGGAATGCAAACTAATCCAGAATGTTTTGTGTGCAATAAATAAATAAATAAATATTGGTGGACATTTCACACAGCGCCATCTAGCCCCAAACTAAGCAAAGCTAACTGGGAACCAGATAACTGATAGAATACATATATACGTTTTTTTATTGTAAATACATACTTATTATACATAACACCCAGACACAGAACAAACATCTATGTTCATCATACAAATGTTTATCTCGGGTGGGGATCGAACCCACAACCTACAGCGCAGAAGGCAGAGCTACTACCAACTGAGCTGTGAGGCCAGTCAAATGCTCATGTACCAAATGTAATGTTTAGACATGACTTCCCCTAAAACATTAAAGATATTTCATTATTTGGAATATCTGAGGTTTTGCGTTATTTCAAAGATTATCGAAAACCCTGTCAGCACAAGTTAAACCAAACTTTTTATTCCACCGAATTGATGTTTTCCACTACTCACATAGATATATAAGTGAATTATTTATCTGAAAGCAGGGCTTACAATGATTTAGGTGTGGATAAGTGGGTCACCCCCAACCCCTAGAGGGGTAGCTGGGCGAATAATGCGCGGATTACTTGCACTCTGGCATTATCTGATCAGATCAATTCAGTATGTTTACTAGAAAAAGTATATATCTATCTACAACAAATATATATAATATTACGTTGTCTTATTCTAAAATCCTAATCCTAATACTAGGTGTGCACGACAAAAACCTTTTTAGGGTTCCGTACCCAAAGGGTAAAATCGGAACCCTATTACTAAGACTTCGCTGTCCGTCTGTCTGTCTGTCTGTCCGTCTGTCTGTCACAGGGCTGTATCTCATGAACCATGATAGCTAGGCAGTTGAAATTTTCACAGATTATGTATTTCGGTTGCTGCTATAACAACAAATACTAAAAACAGAATAAAATAAATATTTAAGGGGGGCTCCCATACAACAAACGTGATTTTTTTGCCGCTTTTATAGATAATGGTACGGAACCCTTCGTGCGCGAGTCCGACTCGCACTTGGCCGGTTTTTTTTTAAATTATTTACGAAAACCTCTTTGGAATATAGTTTTGAATATTGTGTATTACCTTCGAAGAATTAGAACCATAGACAGTTGTGTGAAAATAAAAGCGTAAGAAAGTTGTTTGGTATTTTTTTCCTCGTAGAATAGAACCCAAAAATCGAGGCTTCGACAAGGGCTCCTGAAAAAGGTTGAAGTTTGAAAGAAAAGTACCTATCTCTAGTTAGATACAATGCATTGATAGTGGTAACATGACGCTACTGATTGATCATTTACGTAAGCAGTTAAAGCTTCGTGATTGTAGCCAATTGATGTAGAAAAACCGGCCAAGTGCGAGTCAGACTCGCGCAAGAAGGGTTCTGTACCATTATCTATAAAAACGGCAAAAAAAATCATGTTTGTTGTATGGGAGCCCCCATTAAATATTTATTTTATTCTGTTTTTAGTATTTGTTGTTAGAGCAGCAACAGTTGAAATTTTCACAGATTATGTATTTATCTGTGAAAATTTCAACTGTCTAGCTATCACGGTTCATGAGATACAGCCCGTGACAGATAGACGGACAGACAGACGGACAGCGAAGTCTTAGTAATAGGGTCCCGTTTTTACCCTTTGGATACGGAACCCTAAAAAGGATCGTCTCGCTGTGCCATTGACAATAGTTTATAAACATGTCAAAACTGGCGAATAGTAAGAACCAGATATTGATTTGTCGATCGAAGTTCGCACTACATTATCAGTTGATAAAGATCGCATCATGTAAAAGTGAAACCTAGTAAAAAAGTAAGCCACAATTGGTAACTTCGTCGTTTAAAAAGTAAATCCATAGTTATATTAGTATTCCACTTACGTAACATAATATTCTTAACGTTTTTAAATGAAATGTAATAAAGAAAACAATATGGTACTGAAATATAGCTTTAATCAATTTCATAATAATGTTTATTTACACAGCAGCACTTATTACTATAAAAGGTCTCTCGTACACAATAGCAGACATCAAACCGCAAACTGCAGACACAGTCCATGGCATAAAAATTATCATTTAAGACCAGTAATAAATGTTTTTGATAGATGCATAATTGTTTTTTCTCAATAACCGCAAAACATACAGTTTTGTTTTTTATGACAAAGATTACTGAAGGATATAATCTAGATAAATTATAGACAGAAACACGATTGGTGAAACTTTACTTGATAGATTTATTTTCCAAAGTTGGCTCTTCAAAAACAACTCTAAAAAAAACTCTTCAAAAAAGCTCTACAACGTTTCCCTCAACGGATTAAGCAAAAATTTGGCACACTTCTGTAACTTCGATAACTAAGCTATAATGGTGACATTGAGCCGATTTGATGATGGAGCCAGGGAAATAGTCTGATTTGAGTTAAAACTTCGCGTACCTGGTGGTCATGGATTTTTTTAAATTTCACAACACTACCCTTTTATTCGTGGGTTCGTTATGCCTTGATTATTTAGCCTAAGCTTACTTTTAGTTGGTGACACTAAATATATATTTAAAGGCCAATGTAAACGATTTTTCGGACTGCTGGTTATATAAGACAATTTCACTTTTAAAATGTTACTTCGATACTTATTTATTTTCGAAGAATCTTTTTAAAATTTTCTTTGAAGCAGCGCAAGCATGATTCAACACATGAAAAAATAAATATATATTATACAGAGTCAAGCTAAAATATAAATACTGGTTGTATATTTTACTAGTATGTATTTTATTAACCAATTTATTATTAACTAGCCGACCCGACAGACGTTATCTTGTCCAAATTCCAATAATTCAATAAAAAAAAACACTTTTAGTTTTTAGGTACTTAAATTAAGTTTTTTATGCCTTGAGCTATGTGGTTTGCAGTTTGCAAAATACGTTCTGCAATCGTGTACGGAACAGCACCTTAAAACTGGTTCTACAATAAAACTGTAAAAAAAACATATAATGTCACACTTTCAAAGTGAATTTACATGGTAGTTTCAGCGCTATCGAATCAACTGTGAGTGCGTTGCAAATATCGAAGCTAAAATTCAAGCAACGCCTTTTTTCTGAGGTTTTTATACTAAGCGATTATTACATTTTGATCTTATACAAATGTATGTAGGTAGCTATTAATAATTTAAAAGTTGTAACTGGAGACATATCCGCTTTTCCGCTTAATTTGTGGGCACAGAATTTTTCATACCAAATTTTCGACTGAAAATATTCCACAGTTTGAACTCTCAAATCCTATTTAAATTTATGATTCCAAATCATTTATGGATATAAAAACTAATCCATTTTGATTACACTTTACATTTACATAATTGAAGACAATATTATCGATCTATGATACATATAAAATTCATCGAACCTCTCTCATAAATAACTTTAAATTGTCATGTACTTATCACTTAAACATTGATTACATAAAAATAAATAGACACCTAATAATGTTTAAAAATAAGCACCAGTAAACTTAAACAGAATTTAAAAACTTAGTAAAGAATTGCATTAACACGCTTTCGAGCACTGTTTGGGTCACTTAGTAAAGAATGGGTATAATTTTTATGGTTATAGATCATTATTAAACGAATATCTACCTCATTTTTGTTTCAGATTTTTTGCCAATATCACACTAGACACAACTTTTAGAAAATAATGACAATATAACTTATTTTTCAAAATACACGTTGTATTTTGGTTATTTAGATGTTACAGCATAATGAATTGTAAAACATATTCATTATTTTTAGTCTGGTATTCGTGGTCGATGATCCTGATCCTGAAGATCCTCACCTGATTCTGACATTATTTTTAACAAAATTGCGAAGAGTCTTTGATTGTATTTTTCTAAAATTATTTGTTGGCTAATAATACCAGTATTAGTTGAAACTTACTAAGCACTAAAGTTGTATCTTGGGATCTGGATCTGATACGCTAGTTGAATCTTCTATCGAAAATAATTAAAACTGCATTCACAACCGCAGCTAATTATTTATGTAATGTTTCACAATAGGGGAGGTGATTTCCCAATTAACCACATTCATGAATTATAATTGAATAATTTTGTATATATTATTTTGTTCAAATAAAATGTATAGTTATTTTTTTTTATTTGTAAGGCATTTTGTACATCATTTCGAGGACCAATTATATCGTCTATGTATAAAGATCCATAATATAAAAAGATGGACAAGAAACCACATGCTTTACTGAAATGTAAATGCCATCATCTTGTGACACTATTTATTATGATATTTATATTAAAACAACGCAACTGCATCTAGGAACTATTTGTAGGCAATAAAAGATATGCCGTTTTGGAAACCGAAGTAACAACAAGTACTTGAACAAGTAGAAAGGGTATACGCTGAATTGACAAAGTTACTATCATAATATCTATCAAATGATTAAAAAAACAAATGTTAAGAATAATATTTCGACAAATGAAAACATCACTGCAATAACTAATGTATAACATAAAATACAACATGTACTTTTAAGCAACACAGTAAAAAAGCTACACAATCACATGGCTTGTCAAACTATTGACATTATCAATAGTAGAAAAGCCGAAACCGTTCTTCGATCGTTCATTATCTAATTCATTCTAGCAAACCTATTGACGAAGGGCAGTCAAAATGATGAGAATGTACCAAGGAATGTCAAAAAAGGATGTCAATTTAGAATAATCAGTCTTGAAAACGGTCAAAGAGACGCCACTACATGGCAAGCGATACCAAACAATATAGTACCTGGAATAAATACCTTAAATATCATACAATTTAGTATTTCATGATGTAATTCTAATGATAGTAAAACTCTTAAAAATGGTCCATAATTGTACGCAATAGGTAAAAAATCTAGCACGATCATCTATTTACACGAGCACCTCGAAACTAATCATCAACATATATCCATGTCATTCATCACTTCACGGTTCACCCTTCGAGTTATTGGGCAGTGTCTGTTTATCACTATGAGAGTTACACTAAAAGCTCTTGGCACTTTGGTTGGTAACGAGTCTCTACTACACTTCCGTTCCATCCTCCCCTTCATCCTCAAAAAGGGGTTCGGTGGGACTCACTTCCGTAGATGGCTTTTTCTTCGGCTTCGGTGGAGGACGCGGTGGTATCTTCCCACTTCTTCCCAAAGTCCCCGATTGGTTCAGAGATACGTTAAGCTCACGCGTTTCCTTTGAAGGCGAGCTGATCTCATCTTTGTTGTCTCTGGGTATCGGGTTCCGTCTCAGCGATCCAGTTTCAGGTTTGCCTCTTCGACTCAACGTACTGTTGTCAGATACTTGTGATTGAGTGTCGCTTCGGTCACTAAACAGAGCTTTCCGTGGTTCAGGATTAGGTTGGTGTGTAGGAGTCGATGTATTCTTGGCAGTCCAGCTCATTCGGTTCACTGGTTCTTGAGGACCTGGGGTGGAAAGCTGAGCAGACAACTGCGATACAATGCTGTTTCGAGAGTTGAATTGAGGAACCGGGGACGGCGCTGGTTCCTGCTCTTCGATTGGAGCGTAGTAAACCGGATGAGGACTTTGGAAGACGGTGGGAGTCGCTGGTAATGGTCTATTTCTCATCGGGGAAAATTGAGTCTCCAAACCAGCTTTATTTAGGGAAAGCACTGAGCTACCATCGGCTGTAGTCCTCAACCCTAGGTTATCGTATAAGGGTTCTTGAGCCTCGCTGCTTGGAAGAATTTGCGTGCTCGCTGTACTGGACCAGCTCGGTACTCGGGGCCTTCTAGGGATGGTAACGTAGCCTTGTCGCGGCGTGACGACTGGATTGGGAGTGATGGGAGCGGTGAAGGGTGATTGAGAACGGGAGTATGGTAGGGTCCGGAAGAGGTTTTGATTGGTGGTCATGCCATACAAGGGAGAATGAATAGGACTGACGGGGTTCAGTTGTGGTGGGAGTCTTGTAGTGTCGGGAACTGTGGATGCGCTGCTGGCTGCAGGTGATATCTGAGCAGCTCTAGGAGGGAAAGACAAGAGGTCGGGAGGATAGGCCCGTCCGTCTGTACGTCCATATTCCACGTCGAGTGTGTCTTGAGACCGCTTGTTCAAATGATCGAAACCAAGGGATCGTTTTTCATCGTCGTTGTGTGCTGTAACAAAGAAAATAATGCAATCAAATAAATTAATTTGTATAATTTATAATATTATAATATTGTTTATTATGAATTTGGGTTTTCCACATGATGGTTACATGGTGATGATAAAATGGATCTAAGTACGATCTCAGGATAATTCTTCAAGTCTTTTTAGGGTTCCGTTCTCAAAGGGTAAAAACGGGACCCTATTACTAAGACTTCGCTGTCCGTCTGTCTGTCACAGGGCTGTATCTTATGAACCGTGATAGCTAGACAGTTAAAATTTTCACATATTATGTATTTCTGTTGCAGCTATAACAACAAATACTAAAACAGATTACAATAAATATTTAAGTGGCGCCCCAAACTTTAACAAACTTTTTATGCCGTCTTTTATAGATAATGGTACGGAACCCTTCGTTCGCGAGTCCAACTTGCACTTGTTCATTTTCAAAGTTTAACTTACCAAAAACAGAATCATTGTCCAGCAATGTTTTGTTCAGCTCTGACATCTCGGTCGCTCCACTTACGAAGGAAGGCGGAGCGTCGTATCGTCTTGGTGGTTTCGTCACAGGATTCACTGCAGTGATCAGACTCTTCTCCATCTCGGGTATAACAGAACCTTCTATCAATGCTTCTCCGTTCGTATTATCTGCTTTTTTCTTCTCAGAAGAACGCCTTTTGCAGCAGCAGCACCAGCATAGTATGACCAGAATTATTAACAAAATAGCAGCGGTGCACGATACTCCTATCAGAACAGGCAGCATGTTGTTGTCCATGCCACTGGGAGGGACAATTCCTGGAGAGTTTTGTGTTACGACAAGTGTGACTTTCCTCTCTTCGACACCTCCAGCGTTTCTCGCCACGCATAAATACTCTCCGTCGTCCGAGCTACCAGCTTCGAAAATGGTCAGATTGACCCATTTGCTGTTTTCTTCATTGGTCTGTGTAATGTAGTATTTAATTTCTCCTTGAAATCTGTTTGATCCATCGATGATATGGGAATTCAAGACCCAATTGACATCTGGTAAGGGATTCCCATTCACATGACAGCATATAGTGACGTTGGAATCTGAAGTCCGAAGTACTGTATTGATTGATGGATATATAATGCTAGGTCTGCAGGCGAAATCGTTTGAGTCCAACTCTTTCCAGAGTTTTCCGTGGACTTTCGGAGGTTCTGCGCAAGATATGGGTGAAGTGTACAAGTTTTTGCTTATCACCCAATTTCTAAAAGGCTGCAAATAGCAGTCGCATCTCCACGGGTTGTCGTGAACGTCTAAGTTTGAGAGAGAAGTCAGTGCACTCAGCGTGTCGATCTTTAAGTGCTCAAGCTTATTGCCATCTAGTCTGAGAATATTTAGTTTTGGAACGTTCAAAAACGTCTTCAACCCGAGAGTTAAGATATTATTATTGCTCAGATCAACCTTTTGTAGGAACGGCAAGTTGTTGAATAGACCGTCTTCCAATTTCTCAAGTTTATTGTCGTTTAGAAGTATCCATCTTATTTTAACTGTCTCCCTGAATGTATCCGACTGCAGTATCTTTAGATCATTCTTAGACAAATCCAGCTCTATCATGATAGCTAGGCCACTGAGTCCGTTCTTTTGGATGGTTATTAATTTGCATTCCCGTAGCACTAATTTCTTCAGATTAATCAGACCGACGTTGTGGAAGGCGTTTCTGGTTATTTCATAGAGATCATTTCCTGCTAAGTCGAGATTTTGTATTTCTGTGCTGAGGGTTTCGGGTATGTCTCGAATGTGAGCGTTTGAGCAGTCCGCTTGTTTGTTGCCGCTAGCCCAGAGGCAGTTGCATTCTTGCGGGCAGTTGGCTGTGAAATCTGCCAATGTTGATATAGCTAGGCTGAGAAGTAAACACGTCTGGAATGTTCTTCTCCCCATTGTGTACAATCTGAAACAAAAAGAGAATACGTTGTAGTTTTGGTAGCAATAAAAGTAGCGCTTTAAATAGATGGTGTTTGAACACGCACAGTAGTACAAGCTTGAAGTGGTGAATGCAATCATTTTATGTATTTTAACAGTCGTAAAGCTCAGGTTACGGACGGTTAAGAGTCTGGAATCGTCTGAAGTTATATTAAAGCAGTTTTACTACGCGCATGCGACGGCTTAATTAATGTGGGATATTAAATCTTTAAAACGAAGCGAGTATTTGTCGCGGCATTAGTTTTATAGCTTTATAAGATGGATATAGCCGTAAACTTGAGATAAAATTAATTGATCACGTAACAGACATAACACTTCATATAAAAACATAATAATTTTATCTTATATCCCACATTTTCAAGGATTAAGAAGCTGAAATAGATTCTGTTCAACGCATAAAGTAGCATCAAATATACTAAATCCAACGAATATTTTATTCTCAAGGTATTTTAAAATCCCCATAATTATAAGGAATATTCCTATTTAAGGCTGTATTCAGATTTAAGATCCGCATGCCTTTTTTGCCTCTTTGCATAATTATACCATTTTTGTTGTGTTAAACCAGGATTTACTACAAAAACACAATTAGAACCCTCGCAAGGATTTGGGAACTCGTTACCCCGCGCCCGCCCGCCCTTCCCCACTTCCTCGCGATAATTACTGAGTAAGGGTGTGTTCAAATTCAGCAATTTGAAAGTAAGTACGTTTCAATGTGATATATGTCTATGAAATTGTCGCTTTGCCGAAGGGAGCGCTGAAAGCAGTTCTGAACTTACTTTATGACATGGGAATCTTCGCTCGAGGAGTTCAATGGTGCAAATTCCTGGATATAAATTCCTAAGGCCTTCGTATTTTATTCTTTCATCTCGGTGCGTATTTTATTGTACAGTTGAAATATATTTTGTTTGTATATCGTTGTTTTTCTTGTCTTTTTGCGAGTCACTTTGATAGTAAAAACTTCAGTATTGCAACTAACGTAAAATTTCTCACACCTATCAACCCATTATCAACCCTAGTAAAAAGGAGGTTTTCAATTTGACGCGTGTATATATTTTTTGTTCCTTAGGGTTTCATAAAAACGGGACCCTATTACTAAAACTTCGCTGTTCGTCTGTCTGTCACAGGGCTTTATCTCATGAACTGTGATAGCTAGACAGTTGAAATTTTCACAGATTATTTATTTCTGTTGTTGCTATAACAACAAATACTAAAAACAGAATAAAATAAATATTTAAACAGCAAGAAAACACGTTTGTTGTATGGGGCTCCCATTTAGTTTAGTTTTTAATAGATGATGGTACGGAACCCTTCGTGCGCGAGTCCCACTCGCACTTGACCGGTTTTATTTGTTTATGTATGACGGCACATATTTTTGTATCTGGTTCTTTGATTTAGATTATTTATTTTCTATTGTGTAAAGAATAATCCAAAGTCGTTCCATTCTAAATGTTATTGAAATTTAATAAGAATTTATAATCGATCTGTTTATTTATATCATACTGGTAATATGGGTGCCTGCATTATGAATAAACCACTATAAAACTCGGAATTATCAAACAAGCGTGTTTGTTATCGCTACAAAAAAAATTCAATAAACAGTTTGTAAAAACAACCATCAATATCTGCAAGTAATTCATTTTCAACTTTGGCTCCCAGCCTTTTATCTCACAAAGAATTCCATTCAACATCACACAATGCCCGTTATTCCCTGAATATTCCACAAGGAGCTGATGTTCCAGGGGTTCAGACATGTTGACCCCTGTTACTTACTAGATGGGTTCAGTACGGTGGAACAGAGTGGATAAGTTTACATTCCTACTTTAAAACTCTGTCGATATTATTGAATTAATGCAATGTAAGAACAAAATGTATTGTTTTATGTTAATTTCTGTATTGTTTTATACTATCGTAGGGTAGTGTAAATTCAATTGCTGAGTTAGACTAATTTTGTTGTGTTAGCTTTAAAATATGTACACAAAACAAACTAATTATTTCTTTCTTTATTTCTAATCAAATAATCTCAGTAGGTCAGCTCAGTAGGTAATAACTTTGCCTTCTGCGCTGTAGGTTGTGTTCAATTCCCACCAAGGACAAACATTTGTGTGGTGAACAATGTAAGTATGTTCTATGTCTGGGTGTTATAATGTATGTATTTACAAAAAGGTATATAAATATTCTATCAGTAATCTGGTTCACATAGTATAAGCTTTGCATAGTTTGTGGTTAGATGGCGATGAGTGGAATATCCACCAAAATTTATTTATAGAATGTAGAGCCTTGAGAATGTCTTATCTACAATAACCTCATCTCCCACCACCAAACAATTTAACAGCAGCATTGAATCAATTCAAACCAATCGCTGCATAAATTCTTTAATCATCACATTAATAAACCCTTCCATCAATTCTAATCAACGAGTGAATGACCCTTCAAAAGAGGAGAAATTTAATACTTGATCAAACGGTTTCAAATTTTTTTATACCCCAGGCTTCATCAATATTTACCATTCTTTTGGTTTACAAGTTCAAATATCCTGGCTTTTTGAATCAAAGGTTTTTCAAGTTTTTTTTTAATTAACCGACGAAAAAAAACGGAGGAGGTTCTCAATTCGACTATTTTTTTTATGTTAGTCTACGCTTAATTTTTTACAGAGTAGACCAATTTTGATAATTATTTTTTAATGGATAGAGTATACTCGTATCTCTTCCATTTTTTGATTGGTTTTCATCGGTTTTCGTATTAGTTTTCTAAACTTAATTTTTATTTACTTAAAACATGGCGGATAAAAATAAGTGTTTGTATGCATACAAAAAATAACGTGTATAAGTATTAGTAATTATAACAGTTATCTAGTTCCCATAGTACAAGCTTTGTTCAGTTTGGCTAGATGGAGCTGTGTGATAATATCCATCAATATTTATTAATAATGGTATTGCATTTTGTGGTTAGATTAATGCCCTTGCTTAGTGAAAATCATTCAAAAGTTGTGGTTAAGTCAGATATGTAGGGTTGCCATCGCTTAAATTTGGCAACCAGGACAAGACGCGTGAAAACCCCGGATTTTAGAGCCCAAAACCCGGACATGTTAACAGGTTTTTTTAAACATAGTCCCTGTAATAAAAAACGGACCAAGTGCGTTTCGGGTCATGCGAAATGTATGGTTTCGTAGTTTACACAGCTAACAACCTTATAGTACAATATTAAGTAATTTTCAAAATATTGATATAATCTGTTATGAAAACAAAACCTTATCAAAATAGGAGGAAGGGTGAATTTAGCGTGTCGGTTCGTCGGTTGATCGCGGCGTGCGGGCACAGTGCGTGTGTCGCGGGCGGCCATATTTTAAACCCGGACTACAAATGAAACTCCGCCCGGACTCTCCCCGGACGCCCTCTAAACTAGGACAAATCCGGGGAAACCCGGACGGATGGCAGCCCTATGACACAGGACACAGAACTATTCTGCGGTTACGGAAAACCACGTGATTTGAGCTTGAAAAATATATTTTCGTAACAAAAATGAAAGGGGTCTTAGTCACCAACTGAAACTAGTTAGAAGGTTAGTCTCTTTCTTTGAAACGGTTTCTCATCACAAACAGCAAAACACGTCGGTAAAAAAACCGGCCAAGTGAGAGTCGGACTCGCGCACGAAGGGTTCCATACCATTATCTATAAAAAAACGACAAAAACACGTTTGTTGTGTGGGAAACATTATTTATTTTATTCTGTTTTTAGTATTTGTTGTTAAAGCAGCAACAGAAATACATAATCTGTAAAAAAAACAACTATCTAGCTATCACAGTTCAGGAGATACAGCCCTGTGACAGACAGACGGACAGCGATAATAGGGTCCCGTTTTTACCCTTTGGGTACGGAACCCTAAAAAATATTGCAATGATAACTATTTAAGGTTTTTAAAAACCCCATCCTCCATCGAGGTTGTGGTTTCGTAGTCATCCATGCCATCGCCATGTCTGTCTGTCCGGAGCTTAGCTCAGAGACTGTCAGTGCTAGAAAGCTGTAATTTGGCATATATATATTAGTAATATCAACAAAATCGTAGAATAAAATATTAAAAAACAAAAATAACGCAAATTACAAGCTTAGATCTAAGGCATAGAAAACCAATAGATAGTAAAAACATTAAGCTGAATTCCATCCTTTAGTCTCTGATTACATAAGTTGTGCTCAATCTACTGTAAAAGCACCACTTCACGTCGTCACAATACCATTAGCAGTATCGCACCATAAGGTTAGTGGCTGTTGCATTTGCATTCAAATTAGTGCCTTTACACATTGGACTTATTTCTGCCGCTGCAGATTGCAGCTCGTCACATCCATCGCCCACACGAACTAGAGTCGAGGCGCGGGCGCACAAGCGGTGCTTTTTTTTCTATGGAATCATTGCCTCAAAGCATTGCCGAGTCGCGGCACAAAAAAGCGCCGCTTATGCGCCCGCGCCTCGACTCTAGCTCGTGTGAGCGATACGCCTTACTTGTTACATCTCACTTAAGTGGGATGGCAGGAAGATATGATGACGAAAATGTCTACTGAGAGAATATCTCCCGTACTAGGGGATGACAGTCATGATTCTATTTATTTATTTTTAGGGTTCCGTACCCAAACGGGACCTAATTACTAAGACTTCGCTGTCCGTCTGTCCGTCTGTCTATCACAGGGCTGTATCTCATGAATCGTGATAGCTAGACAGTTGAAATCTTCACAGATTATGTATTTCTGTTGCCGCAACAACAAATACTATAAACAGAATAAAATAAATATTTGAGTGAGGTTCCCATACAACAAACGTATTTTTTGCCGTTTTTTATAAATAATGGTACGAAACCCTTTGTGCGCGATTCCGACTCACACTTGACCGGTTTTGTTATTTATGTAACTTAAGGTATTAAAAAACTGCCTATAATACTGCCCTATAAAATTCGAAGCTAAGGGCAGCTTATTCTCTATATTTTATTTTGTTTTCTCATATACGAGTAACGCGAAACAAGTTTTGCGAGTGTTGAAGGTGTCGTCTTCACATCCTAAAACATTATCCGTCTCATTTAATAAACGTAGACTAGCGCAGGATTAAATTTAGTCCAACGCTTACGTTTGGACTAGTCGAATTCAATATTAATAAACAAGGATTAGAAATGGAGTTGCTTACATTAAGCTGGTATTAACAAGTCTTGGTGTAACCTCAGATGATCTTTGGATAAGTAAATTTTTATTAATAGCACCGCATAGGTGAATGATCTTGAACGCGACTAAAAATAGCTGAATGTGTAAAATCATTTAGGAACGGCGCGAACAAGGGCGAAATGGTGTAAACTTATAATTGATGAATGAAATCAAATAGAATGAAAATTTTAGTTCAATTATGAAATATAGGTTCTGTTTAAACTTGTTTTTTAACGGAACGCTAAAGAGGGAAGTTTTAATGAGGCGTTAGTGCATGTATGCTTGTGGCATTGCGAGATCTCTTTAAGGCGATACTTGAAATTTTTGACTTTTTGTATGGGCTGATTCTAGCCGGATAAGATATCTTGAAAACCATCAAATTTAAAAAGAATCCGTCTGTAATTTACTTAGCTAGTATGATTATCTAACGAATTATATAAAAATGAACTGTTTAGCTATTCACAGTTTTGATTTAAAACGAAACTAGTGTTTTTGAAGAGCCAACTTTGGAAAATAAATCTATATAGAAAAGTTTTACCAATCGTGTTTCTGTCTGTAATTTATATCTAGATTAAATCCTTAAGTTATCTTTGTCGTAAAAAACAAAACTGTATGTTTTGCGGCTATTAAGAAAAAACGATTCTGCATTCTTCAAAAACATTTATTACTCCTCTTAATCAAATTATTTTAGACCGGGTTCGCACGGGTCACTCTGTGAAATTTTGCCTCAATTGTGGTCATGTATATTTAATCACTTCATCCTATAGATCTAGGAAAGAACTAAAACTTCTGGGAAGTAACCATAATATTTTTATGTTTAGTTTTGAAATTATTTAGAAACTCGAGAAAACTCCATAGAAATCAAAGAATTGTATTATTTCGCTTGAAATAATCAATTTAGCAATTTTTATAATGGGATCTTATGAAAAGCTGTTAAACTTACTAATTCAGATAAAAAAAGTAAAAAAAAAACGCAAATCAGAACGAAAATAATTATTATAACTATAGATTTTGACACGGGTCTTTATCACGTAATTACCTATAGTTATGTCTACTAATCACGATAGTTTGAAAAAGAAAATAATTATTTTTTCGAAATGTCAATTTTTTTTTTTTTTGGTGAGTCCCATTGATTCCGCATTTTATTTAAACGAGAAAAGTTTAACATTATAGTCCACTATATTATAAAATAAAATCAGGCGTGATTGATGCGGGACTCCAGAGTTATTTAATTTTAAATTTTGAGGTTAGGGTTGTCACTTTTTTACTGTAATATTTCTTAGATAACTTTGACTCCTAATTTACTACTTTTTTCGATGTAAAATTAAATGTTATGATTTTTTTCGACTCCTTTCACGTCAGAGTTAAAAATATAATAGGAAATTCTATTAATCATATATTTTAATCATACATTGCACATCACAATGAATATTAAACAACAACGCCAACAAGGATGTAGAGGGCGCTACATCCTTGTTGGCGTGGGAGGGCGCTACTGTTGTCGCTGTTGGTGGCAGTATCAATTCGTCGGGTAACGGATAAAATAAACGTAATCGCATGTCGCCTTTAATATTCATTATAAATAATACTTACGTGTCGTTTACAAAAAATGCACATCACCTTCGATGTTTTTTCTCATGTATTCATTACAATAATACATTGTATTGTATACTTTCTTCGATGAAGGACAGCAGCTGTTCACTGTACATCACTAAATTTATTTATTGCGATTACAAACTGTCATTTACATTAACTCTGTACGGAACCTTCGGTGCACGAGTTAAACTCGGACTTGTCCAGTTTTTGTATTATATTCATTTAGTAGTTTCAGAGCTTATCCATAATGAACAAAATAGATCTTACTTCTTCATGAAATCGGTATAGAATTATTAAATTTTAACTAAAAAAAATAATTGAAAATAAGTGTTTGAAATTTGACAACCCTATTTCCATAGAAATTCTATGGAAACTTTAGAAATGTAATATCTCCCAAGTCCCACTGTTTACGTATTTGATTTTTTTGTGAGATGTATATAAATGTAATGTGCATGTTTTGCATTTAAATCCAAATGCGGAATCCAAAGGATTATGAAGATAAACAAAATTTAGTGTAAATACAAAAAAATGCTGTTTCTCTTTGTGTATCGTAGATACAACACTTAAACTTCGTATGGAGTTAGGTATTATGTCGTTACAATAGTAAATAATTAAATAGAGTATATAATGTTATTATTTTGGAAAATAGAAATAATATTATTTTTTGCTGACGTCAGCATATTCTTTAATAACTTTAAAACTAAACATAAAAAAGACATGCTTCCTTTACAAATGTTTTATTTCTGATTTGGATCTATACGATGGACGGATAAAATATAGGCGACCGCGATTGAGGTAAAATTCCACACCGTGCGGGTTGGGTTGTACTAATGAAGATTATCGGCAAATTTGTAATGGTTTGCAATGTTCGTGGAGATCTCTAATGTGTTTAAAATAAAACATAGCCTATGTTACTCGCTGATAATGTAGCTTTTGATAGCTGAAAGAATTTTCAAAATTGGTCGTTGTTTTTTAACTTATCCGATACAAATTCAAATAAAAAAATCATTTATTTCAATAAAATCAAGGATCATTTTGAAACGTCTTAGCAGCTAGTTGAAGCTACGCCTGTTTCTCGTGACTAAGTCTAGAAGAATCAGGCAATAAACACGGTTTGGGGCATATCATTGTTTAGCTCAACTGATTCAGATTACTAGCAGGAGGAAGCGGAAGGGGGGGGGGGATTGGTTCGGTAAAAATCACGAAATATCACAAGGAGTGTAGTAAGATATCACGTGTATTTATTTTTTCGTCAAACGCGCGATTTTAAATCCGAAAAACGGCGTGTAGTGATACCTTGACTCGCATTTGTAATTTTTATTATTTATAAAAATTTTGATTCTTTGTAGGTACTGAAAATACAAGTGATTTTGGGGTAGTCTTAGACTTCACCACGTATCACCATGGGGGAGGGGGGGGTTAAAAAACATCGTGGTTAATGGACGGCTCCCAAAATACTGGCGGCATGGTTCTAGCAAATGAATTAAGAGAACCTCGGTGTGCGTAAACTGTCTATCCGGACTGGTAATGCCACAGGCAATGGAGTTGTTATCAGCTATAAAGCAGAGTTGGAGTCCAGAGCATACGCTCACCGCTGTCTTAATCTGAACAGGGGCCGAGGATTAGCTGTAAGCTCCTTTCAGGAACCGTGGCGAGTGAAGTGATTTTAGTTTACCTCACAGCTCAGTTGGCAGTAACTCTGCCTTCTGCGCTGTAGGTTGTGGGTTCGATCCCCACCCAGGGCAAATATTTGTGTGATGAACATAAATGTTTGTTCTGTGTCTGGGTGTTAATATGAATAATAAGTATGTATTTACAAAAAAAAAAAGTATGTAAGTATTCTATCAGTTATCTGGTTCATATAGTACAAGCTTTGCTTAGTTCTATTGTTTCCAGCTGTTACTATTGTTGTGACGACCTCTATTTTTAGAATTAAAAAAAGCCGTGTTGGCCGAGTGGGAGGTACCTCAACTTTCAATGCAAAGATCGGGTTCAAATCCCGGCCGTGCATTAATAGATTTTTTTGTTCTTAAAAACATCGTGAAGAAACCAGTTATTCTTACAAGCGGCGATGAGCTTGCAACCATCGCATGCAACGCGTGGAAAGTTACTGCAAAATGTGGGCATGTGTCAAATGTAATAAGTGGACGTGCCTCTCACTACCCCTTTAGACATCTTTGATGGTCTGAGAGCCTAGAGATCTGAGAGGATGTCTACCGTACTCGGGGATAACAGTCGTGATCCTATTTAATTTTATTTTCATTTATGTTTAGAATCACCATTGTGATTCTAACAAAAACTCCACTAAACATACCCCTTTCATTCCTTTACAGTCAAATCCATAGCGTATCAATAACCTTTTTACCTCCTGTAACTGAAACCTAAGCGGAGTGGGGGGGGGAGGGATGTCACTTCATGAATATCAAATTTGACTCTATAGGGAATCGAGAAGTTTCCTCTTCAACATAGAGATGGGGTAAAGAACAAATCTAAAGAGATCAAAATTGTATTTTTGTTTTTAATGGATAAACTAAAAAAACCGGCCAAATGCGAGTCGGACTCACGCAAGAACGGATCCGTAACGATAAAAAACAGCATAAATCATGTTTGTTGTATGGGAGCCCCACTTAAATATTTATTTTATTCTGTATTTAGTATTTGTTGTTTTAGCGGCAACAGAAATACATAAATGTAAAAATTTCAACTGTCTAGCTGATACAGCCCTGTGACAGACAGAGAGACGGACAGCAGAGTCTTAGTAATAGGGTCCCGTTTTTACCCTTTGGGTACGGAACCCTAAAATCTACTGGACCAATTTCGAAAATTCTCTCACTTATCAAAAGCTACATTATCAGCGTTTATGAAAATAACATATTCTTTGTGTTGGTGAAATCATCTTTTTCCAACCATCAAAAGTCTTCATTAAGGTGATAAGTGACATTTTTGACAATTTGTATGGGCTGAGTCTACCCGGATAACGGAAAAAGTAATAAAACTGCATTATCTTGAAAACTATCAAAATTAAAAAAAAAACTGTTTGTAATTTAAGTAGCTAGTATGATTATCTAACGAGTTATTTAAAAATGAACTGTTTAGCTATTCACAGTTTTGATTAAAAACGAAACTAGTGTTTTTGAACAGCCAACTTTGTAAAATAAATCTATCGAGAAAAGTTTCACCAATCGTGTTTCTGTCTATAATTTATCTAGATTATATCCTTAAGTTATCTTTGTCATAAAAACATAACTGTATGTTTTGCGGTTATTGAGAAAAAACGATTCTGCATTCATCAAAAACATTTATTACTCGTCTTAAGTACTTAACACTTTCACCGATAAAAGTTATTTGATAAATTTATTACGAGAATATTTTTTTATAAATAATTCAATAGCTGTAATTAACTAAATTCCTTTTTCATTTTTATATTTTGTTGTCTTTTTAGGGTTCCGTACCCAAAGGGTAAAAACGGGACCCTATTACTAAGACTTCGCTGTCCGTCCTTCTGTATGTCACAAGGCTGTTATAAACCATGATAGATAGACAGTTGTAATTTTCACAGATGATGTATTTCTGTTGCCGCTATAACAACAAATACCAAAAACGTGTTTAAGTGGGACTCAGATACAAAAAACGTGATTTTTTTGCCTTATTTATAGACAATGGCACGGAACTCTTTGTTCGCCAGCTCGACTCGCCTATTTCTTTTATTTATGTCGTTTATTACATGTCTTATTACCTGGTGATTTTTATTTTTATGATTTTTCTATTGTGTAGAGAAGAGTATTTAGCATTTATGTAGGACTAGCAGACCCGCGACAGACTTTGTCCTGTCCAAATAATAATCGCATTGAGTAACGCACGTTGCTACGACGACTCATGTCAACGCTGTTGTCAGTTTTCTTGCACACCAGCGACATCTATACCAAAACCTTCGCTTTTGCGTTTTTTATCATATTGAGTTTTTTTACGTATTTCAAAGTAGTCTACGATTTATTCGGGCATTATATCTACATCTACTGTAAATTTCATCTTAATCCGTTTTGTCGCTTAGGCCTGATTGAGGCACAAACAACACGATAACAGTTCTTTCAAAAAATGTAGCCTACTATCAAGGTCTGATTTAAGCCGTATTTTTTGCCTGATTCTTCTAGGCTTGGTCGAGAGGAACAGGCGTATCTTCACCTAGCTCCAAAGACGTTTCAAAGTGATCCTTGTGATTTTATTGAAATAAATACCCTTTGTCTTCGACACTGCTAAAGACAAACAAACACACTTTCACATTTAATAGTACGTCATTTGTCATTATTACGTACTTTAGGACCCTACAGCCCTCCCTATGAACTATACAATTTAACGTCGATATTTGAGTCCTCACTTAATTACCTCAAGGAACCCTATTACGCTGAATGATAATAACATTATTTACTTTGCTCAAAGTCGGCTAACAGATCGGAAGGGGTAATGTACCAGTAGCCAATTAGCACGGCGAAATGAGAACAGCTTTGACATTACGAGTGAAGTGACACAAGTACCCCGGGCCGTACCTCCAGCTCCTAAGTAATATCAAAACAATATTACTCGCGGCGAGTAGTTGTTTTAATATTACTTTAGAACTTGGGGTAATGTCAAGTAGCTTTGGATTAAAAAAGCCGTTACGGCCTAGTTGGAGGTGCCTCAGGAGGTACTTATGATATGAAGGTCGCGAGATCGAATCTTGGTCGTGCACGAATGTATTTTAAGTATCTATTTACAAAAAAAAAGTATTTAAGAATTCTGTCTGTGATCTGATTCTTATAGTGCAAGTTTTACATCATTCGAGACTGGATGGCGCCGTATGAAATGTCCACTAATATTTATTATTTAGGTATTTATTTATTTCCTCTTGCTATGTAATACATTTTGTAGCACAACATAAACTATTCTATTTACTCTTCAATCGTAAGTGTTTGTCCACACTGCAGAGCCTAGCGCGGTTGCGGCGACGCGACGGGCGCGATGTGTCAAACTTATGAAACGCGCCATCACTGTAGTGTGGCCGCAAAAGCGCGTAGGCTCGGCAGTGTGGACGAACACCATCGATCTACACTACACGAACGATTTTTCTTTATTTTATTGAAAACACTGGTACCCGTGTAGTAATACAGCTATTCTCATAAGACTGTGTCGTTCGCCAAAGCGCGAATTGTTATCGTTGACTTCTACGTTAAATAGCTATTATTAGTCTCCGTTATTTTAGTGTTATTTATTTATTTGTATTTATCAGTTAAAATTATCAATTAGAAAAATGTATATGCGCATCTAAAACCCGTGCTCAAAACGGTGAAGGAAAACATCCTGAGCAAACCAGTTAGTATTTTTATATGCGGCGATGGGCTTGCATCCTGTCACGTATGGAATGCTGACTACTGCGAAATGTGGGCATGTGCCAAATATAGGTAATGTTTGGACGTGCCTCTGACTACCAACCAGCAATAGACATCATCGAAGGAACTAAGCGTCTGGAGATCTGAGAGGATGTTTACCGTACTTGGGGATTACAGTCGTGATCCTCTCACACTCATTTATAAAAATAAATAATAAAAATAAAAATATGATTAAAGACATTTACATAAGTTAAAACTTGTGCACGAGTCACGTTAACGACAATGGTAGTTATAACTTAATCTATATTACAAATCTTTACTATATAATTAACATATAAATAAAATACGTATATAATTATAATTTTATTCCGCTGGAGCAAGGTAGTAAAAATTTAAAATATGAGGATTATTTTTAAGGTTCCATACCCAGAGGGTAAAAACGGGACCCTATTACTAAGACTTCGCTGTCCGTCTGTCTGTCACAGGGCTTTATCTCATGAACCGTGATAGCTAGACAGTTAAAATTTTCTCAGATGATGTATTTCTGTTACTATAACAACAAATACTAAAACTAGAATAAAATAAATATTTAAGGTGAGCTCCGATACAACAAACGTGTTTTATTGCCGTTTTTTATAGTTAATGGTACGAAACTAACTATCTCTATATGAAATTTCATCACAATCGGCTCAGCGGTTGCCCGTGATAACGTCACAGACAGACAGAGTTACTTTCGCATTTATAATATTAGTTTAGATTATTAAATGCGAAAGTAATTAATTATTAAGTCTGACTGTGACTTTTGTACATAAAAAAATCATGATTAAATTTTTTTTTAATAAAGTCGTCTAAAATCGGTTTTTTTAATAATAAAAGCTACTATTAGTCTGGGTAATAAAATTTAAATAAACTTTATGAGTACTTTATTTATATTTTCTATATATATATATATTTCTATATTTTTATGTGTGTTATGTTATATACTCATAATTATGTATGCTTACCCACCTACTCAGCTATTCTGCTGTTTCGCTACCTACTTTGCACTTCGCAAACATCGTAAATGAGTGGAATACATAATGTAGATTCGAATTGGTTTAAGTACAAATTATAATTTAACATATTAAATTGTAATATTAATGTAATAAGAGCACTGGGAATACTAAATATTAAATAAGTATTTTTTTAAGTGTTTTTGAAATGAAAATATAATAAACTAGAAACCCTTGTGATTAGATACACGTAACGATACACCCTAACACACCAAACTAATAGAAACATGAAATTTGAAGGGTATATTCCTCCCTTCCTTTAGTCCCAAATATAAATTTTCTAGGAACAGTGATTTATACTATATTAATTTTTTTTTTAATCATTTATCTAAACATCAAGTAGCTAGCTAGTAATAATTGCTTTTACTTGCCAAATTATATTAAGTTAGCAGTAAATAATCAACACTTTACTTAAAGATTCTTTTCTCTTCTCTTCTTTCTCACGATCTTTATGTAAACCTAAACGCCCTTAGAATAAACAACAAAAGTTATCTGAAGAATAAAGTCTGCTAAAAATAAGACATTTTGCGCGAGTACCTTGGAGTGTGTAATAGAATGTCGCGTCTCGCAAGAGTAACGAACGTGTTAGCTGCGTTTTTAAAAAACCTTCTACATTCTAACAGAGATAAAAAAACCGGCCAAGTGCGAGTCGGACTCGCGCACGAAGGGTTCCGTACTATTATCTATAATAAACGGCAAAAAATCACGTTTGTTGTATTTTATTCTGTTTTTAGTATTTGTTGTTATAGCGGCAACAGAAATACACCACCTGAGAAGATTTCAACTGTCTAGCTATCACGGTTCATGAGATACAGCCTTGTGACAGATACACTAGTACATCTTCAAAAGGATCTAAGCGTAATTGGGGATGACAGTAGTGATCCAATTTTATTTTTTTTAATATATATTTTAGAAATATAATTTGTTTTATTTATCAAGTGTTATGTAGTTTAAAAATAAATTATGTAGTTAGAAAATCATCTCCACCAGTTTTACGACCGACATAAAACGGCCGCCGTTTTAAAACAACCCAAGGCAACAGGATACCAAGGACTTAGAAGGTAATTCACTTGAAACTCTACCTACATTGTGTGAATAGCGTTGAAAAACGGCAAAGATCACTCACGGTAGCAAACGACGTCGCGTCTACCTCTCATCTTCATAAAGCCTGATGAAAATCTACGCCGAATTTGTGGAAACCAGAGCCGACCGAGATCCGACTTTTTACTGCGTTCTTATCAGTTTTTTTTAGAAATAGAAATATATAAAATATTAATATATGGAGTCACGGCTGTAATCAGTAAGTACGATCTTTGAAGATGAGATCTTTTGTGACTATAATAATAAAGAAATCGCAGTAAGGAACATCAGACTTGGCACGACTTTGTCTAGATTTTATTACTTTTTAGAGATAAACAAGCAGCTCCATCGATAAATATGTCTAAAAAGGACAGTCAGAGGCACGTCAAAACATTACATTTGGCCCACAATTTAAAGAAGATAGCATTTTATTTTTACAGAATACAGTTTTTACAACACGTTATCATTTCCTGCCTCCACTCATGTTTCTATAGTACAAGATTTGCTTAGTTTGGGGCTAGATGGCGCTGTGTGATAATGTCCACCAATGTTTATTATTATTTATTAATTCCAGCCGCATATCATCATCACTTCAAATAATTCAATCCACTTTTAAAACCCATCACAATAATGCATCTGTTATCCGTCTTTTCATGGTATCTTTGGGAATTCGCCGTCTTTTCTCACGCAGAATTCTATTAATGTCTTTCAAGGGGGTTACGACTAAATTACGATTCCGTCATAACTCTCATTGCTTCAGAAAACGAGTATTTCCGCGCGAATGCATTTTAATTCCATATCCGGTTACTAAAGGGAGACTATTCAAAAGAATTATGGCTTCTTTAAACGACACCAGTAACTTGATCAGACGAATTCGCGTACCAACCACCTGTTCCATTTGGTTTAAAATGCGTTCAACCGATGAAGACTATTTCACTTTCAAAACTTTCGTGACTGGTCTACACATTATGACAAAACAGGCAATTACTCATGTAAAAATATAATGTCGACAAGCTGACCTTCGTATCGCTTTAGAATAAGTTCCTGTCCCGTTCCCGTTACCGTACCCGTTCCTGTTCTACGACTCTACGTTTTAGTTAGAAAACTTTTGTATGGGAAAAAGAAAAGGGCTGTTTTTAGGGTTTTCCCGGCAATTATTCGATTTTTTCTCACCTTTTAAACCTTCCCTAGACCTCCACGAACATTTCAAGACCAAGATAAGATAAATCCGTTCAGCCTTTCTCGAGTTTTAGCAATTGATTTTTATATATATAGATGAGGGCACTTACAATGTCTGAGACGCGATCGCGAACGAACTCACCGTGATACCCTGATGACGATTAAATTATTTTAAGTCGCTCTAAACTACCCAGATGCTCGATCACGCCATAATTTTTCAAATTCGATTAGTATTCGATAGTATTATCGATAAAAATGATATGCACCAAGTCGATTCTTCTAGACTTAGTCGCGAGAAACTGGCGTAGTTTCACCTTGCTCCTGACATGTTTCAAAGTGATCCTAGTGATTTTGTTAAAATAAAATTTGACTTTAACTTGATTGGACGTATGAAAAATTTAGGATTGGTGAATAAACGCAAGAAGATCTTGTTCCTGGTCTAGTGGTTGTGGTACGAGTATGGTCATAGTTCTGATATCCACAACACAGGCTATCCTAATGTGGAGTTAGTACTATGTATGTAACTGTAACCTTATTAGAAAATAGTATGTTATTGTGATAGTATTCGTTTGAACTTAAGCGCGATCCAAAAATGACGCACATCTGAAGCAAAACTTTCCCGCTGTCGCAACCGAATTACAAAGTTATCACATTTGGACTAATGGATATAATGGCGCTTTTGCACTTGGGGACATGTCGCGGGACATGTCCCTTAGTAGAATTCACGTCGAGGAACACGTTGATAGCGTCTGTGCCGCGAGCTGTAGATGTTGCGGAATGTTGCGTTATAAATGTCCCCTAGTGCAAATGCATCATAATTAGCGACTGTGAGGGTGAGTTTCCATCTAAGCGGAGCTGCGTTAAGCTGTGCGGAGCGAACCAAACACAGCGCTTGACATTTTCAAACGCGAATATTTGAGCGCTGTCATTGGTCCGTTCCGCACAGCTTAGCGCAGCTCTTCTTACATGGAAACTCATCTTCACAGTCGCTGATGTTTTTATTTTTATAATTAACTAGCGACCCGCCCCGGCTTCGCACGGGTTTAATACATATAAACCTTCCTACTGAATCACTCTATCTATTAAAATAAACCGCATCAAAATACGTTGTGTAGTTTTAAAGATATAAGCATACATACAGACGCGGGAAGCGGGAAGCGACTCTGCTTTATACTATGTAGTGAAGACAAAAAGGCATACTGGCCCATTTTGTTAAAGCGATTACTGACAACCAATTGACATCTGCAACCCCAGAATCATCGCCGCTGCGTGGCCTACCCCGGATGACTCTTTTTCCATTTTAGTTTACATACACGTACATAAAGTCACGCATGTTTCCTAGAGGGGTAGGCAAAGACCACGGCTTTCCACTTGCTACGATCCTGACATACTTATTTTGCTTCATTTTATTAAAAGCGGTTCTTATTATAGTTGCGGAGCAGAAAAGATCTCATAAAGCGATACACACGATAGCAATTTTGTTATGTCCACGATCTAGCAAAAATTTCGTAAACAACGTAACCTGAAAATTCAAGTTTTTAAATTTGATTTTTTTTAGCCATATAATTTTTTTTTTCATTTTGTCACATGTACTACAAACGTCAAAAAACTTACCTAATCTTTTTTACATGCTGACTAAATATACGTAAAAACTAGTAAAATGACTTAAAAGTACACAAGGGGCGTCTTGCACAACAATTGTTTAAATGTGAGCACGTTAAACACATTTACACCCGTATTCATGAACTACACTAAGAGAACGCACAGTAGGCTTCGGGCTCCGACCCACAGTGGACAAAATCTTGTTATATAAACATCACTTGAGTGTTCTGCGACACTATGCGCACACTGCCGTGTGCCTCTAGTCTAGCCTTTAGCTAGAGGCACACGGTAATGTGTTATATTATAAAGTGTAGCACAACATACAAAAACGTCAAATTTAAATAAAATGAACCGCTAAACATTGTTAGCTAAGTTTTAGAACTTTTAGAATTTTAGCTAGGTCATGGACACAACAAACTTGCCAACATTACCCCACAATGCTGCCATAAAATGGTGATTAAAAGCCAGAAGATGCAAGTAACTGCCCTTGACTAAACTACCCTCCAGTCGCAGGTATCGACGTCTTTATTCACGTTGGGAATTCCAGGCGTGAATCGATTTAGTATCGGAACGAGCGCACACTTTGTCCCGATGAGACAGTGTTTCAAGTAATGCCTCTATAAAGCGGTATGTTAAAATGTGGAAAAAGGAAACTAACTAAAAAAACCGGCCAAGTGCGAGTCGGACTCACGCACGGAGGGTTCCGTAGCATTAAATATAAAACGGGCAAAAAAATCACGTTTGTTGTATGGGAGCCCCCCTTAAATATTGATTTTAATCCCTTTTTATTATTTGTTGTTATAGCAGCAACAGAAATACATATTCTGTGAAAATTTCAACTGTCTAGCTATTACGGTTCATGAGATACAGCCCTGTGACAGACAGACGGACAGACGGACAGCGAAGTCTTAGTAATAGGGTTCCGTTTTTACCCTCTGGGTACGAAACCCTAAAAATAATAAATAGGATCACGACTGTAATCCCCAAGTAGACATCAGTAGGTAGACATCCTTTCTGATCTCCAGACTCTTAGATCCTTTGAAGATATCTAGTGGGGGTAGTCAGAGGCACGTCCATACATTATATTTGGACTGTTTGGACGTGCCTCTGAAAACTCCCTTTTAAGGATCTGAGTATGTCTATCGTATCACAGTCATGATTTTCACTCTAACACAGCTGTTCACAAAACCCCGGTAAAAGTCACCAGCAACAGCTAGTCTAATCTCTACGTTTGTCATGGTCTGTCATTTCATTTTACACTTTCATTAGGAAGACAATAACAACTGTCGTTCTTCTTCAAACCGATATAGCGATGGATGGGACAGGACCGGACTCAGGTTACTGTGGGGGCAGTTTTCATAACTTCACAGTCAACCGGTGTCAAATTTATATGGAAAACATTTAAAAATATTATGTTTTATTTTCCAATTTTTTTACACTTAATACTAGAGAGTTAGAATGTTTTATTGTTTGTGGCACAATACCGTCGTAAAAAAATACCAACCAATATTTAATAAGTTGATCCTAGACTGATGACAGTAATTTATTTAGCAATTTATTGCTAACTTATAACTTGTCAGTCCTCTCTCATGTATAAATTTAATCATCGTTCTTCTAAAACACAGTAATGGTGGCAATTTTGCATTACTAACTTCCGTCCGCGGCTTTACTCGCGTGGTACCTGGATAAAAAACAGTCTATTTTCTATTCCAGAGCATAGGTTATAGATATTCCAAGTTGCATTCAAATCTGTTTAGTCGACTGGGTGTGATCGAGACATAAACTTCCAATCATTCTCACAAACATTTTGATTTTTAATATTAATAGAATATCTATAATAATCATCTAGTTTGCTTTATGATAACAATTTTCAGAGCAAACTTCGCCTTACATTTAATTTTTCTTTGCGTGCAACAGAGAATATAATACAACAATAGAATATCGCTCAGACGACTTCCATACTAACATCCTATTCGAATATTTTACAGTATTAATATCTCCAGCGTAATGTGAAAGCCGAGCTCAGTATGAATGAATCTGTCAGATCTCAATACTCTCCGTATTTCCATTATATTAACAAAAACAACCGATATCCTGAACCGATTAAGCTCAATAGATCGAGCGGAACAAAGGTTGGAATCAGGACTTATTGACGGGGGGTAAATGGAGTACTGACAGTACTGACGAATGCTAATTGTAATACAGGCTTGTAGAACTTATCTTATATTGTTCAATAGATTGAGTAGTACAGATTGCTACAGAGTAATTTATGGTACAGGTAAAGGGTAAATTAAAATACATAGATAAAGAAAGTATTGAAAAAAAAAAAAGAAATAGTATCACGACTGTATTCATGATATTGTAACAGTTCTAACCTTAAGCTCACTAAATAGCTAAGTACCGAAAACATATTTTCTTATAAAAATTAAATAAACTATAATCTTTAAAAATAAAATCAAACCTACATGCTAATATTAATTATACTAATTAAATAATATTTAAATACACTATTTTTATAATTCATAGTACTACGCTAACTTCGTAAATGCGCGCACGCAAGTTTTATAAAGTTGTTACCGCTCATTGTGTTGGTAGGATTGTGGCCAGGTAAGGAGACGTAACGGGGGGCGGGGGGCAAAGTGCGTAACCAACGGTTTATCGCTAGCGGTCACCTTCATTGCACCGCAAGCCTACCTTTGCGCGCGCACGTATTACTCTGTGCTACTAAACACCTGTATCGGAAGCTCTTTTACCGCTCAACATTTAAATAGTAATATCCTAGTGTTGTGTACCCCAATTCGGGTGAGTGTTGCAATGCTCCTATCATTCTGTATCCGGTGAGTACCCTTGATATTGTAACGGCAAAGTGACTTAACCGTTGTAGTGTTCGACATTCCATACTTCACTACTGTATGCATAATCTCGAACATTATTACCGCTTATGGCTGCAACCATTAGTAATCACCAGATACGCATTTCATGTCTCTCCACTAAATTTTCATTCACCTGTCACTACTGTACATTAACTGTTTAGCTTGTAAAATATTCTGTATGACTGCCTCATCATCGATCACCACTTCACACTAGTAGCCATTGCGCCTTTTGCATAGTGATGAGATGTTGCAGGCCAACAGAAATATTTGGTCTTTTCTGAAATGCCCGGATGTGGATTTCAGGGTTCTTCTCTCCGGCTTACGCCTCCTGCTATACGCCGTCAAGGCCGTTTTGGTCGACCCTTGTTGAACCGGGCTACACCACTACATCGGGCTACACCACGGTACCGGACTGCACCAGGCTGCCCACTACACCGGTCTACACCGGATTACCCCACTACAACGGACTACCCCACTACACCGGGCTACACCACTACACCTGACTACCGCATCCGGATCACGTCGGCCTCATCTACTCTTTGCTAAGGCCAGTGGCATACTAAGCGGTTACAACGTATTTCGGAAACGGGTGCGACCCACCCCTGAATTCTCCTCTCTAGTTCTTCTTCCCTCTATCTATCATACTTAATATCTTTCTTTTAATATAATCTTTTCATTGACTGGTGTTGTTTCCTTTTCTAGCTTCACTATACCTACTCCTACAACTAGGTAGGCTAGGTAATTAAAGAACAAAGTTACATTGGCGCCCAATAATATAGGTTAAACTCGTTTCCGAATTACGTTGCTTTATTCTCCGCATCTAGTTGGTTTTCTTTGGTGTTGGCTATAAAATATATCTAGATTTAAGATTGATTTTGTGCTATTTTCAACTTATATGTGGTGTTATTCTTCTTTGCTGTTATAGAAACTCATTATATAACTATTCTATATAACTTCTTGCTTCAAGTTTTTGACTATTTCGTATAACCATTTCCACATATAAGTTGATATCTTATTTTTAAGTTACTGGTGGCTGGTAGTTGGGCTTATTTCTATCTAATTGTGTTTTTTTTTTGAATTATTGTCGTTTCTTCTTATCGCAACACACACTCAATATGGCGTACACTATTAAATATTTATCACTTCAAAAAACTGAGCTGGAGTATGAGGTTGAGCTTCGCGGTGGTACAGGAGGGTCTGTTCAGGAGCTACGGAAACAAATCATAAAACTAGCACAACAATTGCCTCCGGAAGACATACTAGAATCGCATCTCGAACCTAATGATGATTTAATAGGTCTTCACGAATGTCTCATAAAATCTAAAAACAACTTAACATCACTTAAACAAAAATTTGATAAGAATCTTTTTGCTCGAGCTGAAACTTTATTACATCATATCTATCACAGAACGAATAGAATTAGTAACATTACAGAGAAGGCCGGAGGTTACAAAAGCTGTATGACTAGCTTTGAATCACAATATAAAGATTTATTGGATCTACGTCCACCAACTCCACAGTCTAATCCTGTTCCTGCTCATATCACTACGGGTACTACCTCTGAATCTAATGCTACCACATTAGCGAGTTCTTGTGAACGCAATTTATTTTCGGAAATTAGTAAACTTAAGTTTTCTGGTAAAACATGCGTGCGCTCATTTATTTTGAAAATTGAAGAATTTGTTTTCTCAAGGGGAATATCACACGATAAAATATTATCATTAGCGTTTGAGATATTTACCGATGACGCTTTGCATTGGTATCGCTGCAATAAGGAACTTGTAAAATCTTGGGAAGATTTATGCGTGCTACTTAAGGCGGACTTCGGTGGTAGCGACTACGACTACAGGCTTTCTGCTGAAATTCGCTCCCGTACACAGGGTGAAAATGAAAATATTACCATGTACATAGCTATCATGCATGGTATGTTTTCTCGTCTCAATAAACCCTTCTCTGAGGACGACAAACTCGAGATTTTACTGCATAATATTCGACCTTGTTACGCAAGTACTCTTTCTGCTTTTGCGGAAATAAAAACAATTGATACTCTTAAATCAATTTGTCGTAATTATGAGAACATTCAGACACGATTCTCTCAGTTTCATGAGCCACCAAAAGTATCTAACAGCACTATTGCCCCTGAGTTTGCATACAAACCTAGCACATCTAATACACCGAACAGTAAGCAATACAGTTATAGGAAAAATTCCTACTATGGGAACAACTGGAATCGTATTGATAGACAAAATGAACCAGACAACTCTCTCTATAAAACTGTTGGGGTTGCAGCTCTGAATGCTGGTTCGCCTCGAACTGTATTTTGTCCAAGATGTAGAACCGAAGATCATTCCTTGAGAAACTGCAAGCAGGACCGGTTTTGTATTTGTTTTAAATGTGGAAAGAAAGATTTTACCTACTTGGAATGTCCTGATTGCAATTCCCCGTCTAAAGTTAATCCAAAAAACTAGTTGTGCGGGATTGGAACAACAGCGTTGATAGATCAAATAGCGTAAATAATAATTTTAATTTAAATGAATGGAATAACTGGTTAAGTTTTCTATCAACATTTTTCACTTACAACGCTGTTTCTTCAATCCGTAATAATGACTCTAACATTGATAAATCTAGACCTTACATCCAAGTTAACATCAATGATCAACATGTTATCGGGTTATTAGACTCCGGCTCCTCCACAACTATTCTGGGTAATGGAAGTCACGAGCATCTACTAAGGGCTGGCTTTAAATTGGAAACTTATGATAAGGTTGAATTCATTGCGGCGGGTGGTGATAAACTCGATTCTATTGGAACTTTAAACCTTCCGATTCAATTTCAAAATCAGAAACACACCCTAAATGTGTATGTAGTTCCTAATGTGAAACATTCTCTCATTTTGGGAATGGATTTTTGGAGAATTTTCGGTCTATTTCCTAAATACTTAGATCGCATTGCCTACTATAGAGATTCAGATGAAATTTTTACTACTGATTTCCAAAAATTACAACCACAGAGTCAAAATTTATGTTCCTATGATCATCTAACAAGTGGAGAAAAAACAAAGGCCGATCAAATAATAACCCAATTTCATTCTATTTCATATGAGGAACGTGGTCTGGGTCGTACTCATTTGATTACACACCCGATTGATACTGGGGATGCTGCCCCCATTCGTCAACGATATTATAGGATGTCCCCAGAGAAACAACGCATCTTAGTTCAACAATTAGATGAGATGTTAAAAGAGGATGTTGTTGAACCGTGTGAGAGCCCGTGGTCTTCGCCGGTTCTTCTGACGCCGAAAAAGAACGGAGAGTTACGATTCTGCCTAGATAGTAGGAAACTTAACTCGGTGACAAAAAAAGACGCATATAGTTTACCTTACATATCCGAGATTCTCGATAACCTACGTGATGCGAGATATCTCTCAAGTTTAGATCTCTCTAAAAGTTTTTGGCAAATACTTATTCAAGAAGAGGACAGGCAGAAAACATCATTCTACATTCCTACACGCGGTACATTCCATTTTAAATCTATGCCTTTCGGTCTCACAAATGCTCCCGCTACCCAGCAAAGACTGGTAGATGCATTATTTTATGGCCCCGAATTCGAACATAGGGTTTTTGTATTCGTAGATGACGTTATCATAGTTTCCAATAATTTCGAACAGCACTTGTCCCTACTCACACGTGTGCTCGAAAAGCTACGGATGGCTAAGCTAACAATAAATTTTAAGAAGAGTCAGTTTTTTAGAACCCAACTAAAATATCTAGGGTACATCGTCGATTCTAATGGGTTGCAGGTCGACCCTGAAAAAGTTGAGTCTATATCAAACTATCCTACACCTACAAACCGAAAGGAAGTCAGGCGATTTCTGGGAACTGCCTCTTGGTATCGCAGGTTTATTCCTAACTTCAGTAACTTGGCGACACCCTTGAACAAACTAACTTCACAAAGGAAAAATTCTCCTCCATTTGTTTGGTCTCCTGAGGCAGATGAAGCCTTTCATAAACTCAAAACTTGTCTACTATCTGCTCCTATTCTCTCATGCCCAGACTACTCAAAACCTTTCGAAGTCCACACTGATGCGAGCGATTACGGTATCGGTGCAGTACTCACTCAAACGCTTGATGGTGACGAAAGAGTCATTGCTTATATGAGCAAATCATTGTCAAAACAAGAGCGCAATTACAGCGCTACGGAACGCGAGGCATTAGCCGTTCTATCTGCAATAGAACATTGGCGATGCTATTTAGAGAATGGCCTCACGTTCACAGTATACACAGACCACTCTTCTCTCAAGTGGTTTCTCAATATCAATAACCCAACAGGAAGACTAGCTCGATGGGGAGTACGACTTTCGGCCTATAACTTTGAAATCAAACACAGGAAAGGTTCCGAGAACGTAGTCCCTGACAGTTTGTCTCGCTCGGTTCCGGTTGCAGCTATTGATCCTGGGCCCAATACACCTACCCTACAAACTAAAGATTTATGGTATCTAAATGTTTTCGATGGTTGCCAAAAGTCTCCAACGTCGTTCCTAAACTATCGGGTCGAGAATGGCAAATTATTCCGCTATATGAAATCCATTAATCCGCTTACTAGAGAATTTGAGTGGAAAGAGGTAATACCATTAGAAAATCGTCTCGATCTAATTTCAAAAAATCACTCTGAACCTACTTCTGGCCACCTTGGCATTTTTAAAACTCATAAGCGTCTAAGCCTTAAGTATTTCTGGCCTAGCATGCATCATGATGTGACGGATTATGTAACAAGTTGTGACATCTGTCTCTCTCATAAACACCCAAACCATTCTACTCTTGGTACTATGGGACGACCTAAAGATTGCAGTCGCCCCTTTCAAATGATAAGTGTTGATCTAGTTGGACCCTTACCAGTCACAAGAAAACAGAATACCTTTCTGTTCGTCGTTACTTGCTGTTTTTCTAAATATTGCTTGATATATCCCATTCGTCGAGCCACAACTGATATAATCTCCCGTATCCTTGAGGAAAACGTTTTTCTGGTTCATGGAATACCAAGCACAGTACTAATGGACAATGGAAAGCAATTTACTAGCAATACTATGCGCAACTTGTTGGCTACTTATAATATTCCTAACATTTACTATACTCCTTTTTATACTCCTCAAGTGAACACAGTTGAGCGATATAACAAAACAATTATAACAGCCGTTTCTACTTTTATCGAAAATGATCATCGTACATGGGATACTAACATCTCTAAAATTCAGTTTGCCCTAAATAGTGCAGTGAACGACGTTACTGGCTACACACCGTCATTTCTAGTTTTCGGACGTGAATTAGTAAGCTGTGGATCACACTATATTGATCCCGATCTGCAAGATAACATCGTATTTGCGCCTCGTGACAGTTATGCCGAAAACTTAGGTGCCCTTCAGAAAATTTTTGATAAAGTTCAACTTGCTCTTATTAAGGCTCACTCCCGTAATAGTACTAACTACAATTTACGCCGTAAAAATGTTGAATTTAACGTAGGAGACGTCATATGGAAGCGTACCTTTTACCAGAGCGATAAAGATAAAAGGTTTTGTAAAAAGCTCGCTCCTAAATTCGTTAAATGTCGTATCCTTGGGAAGAAATCTAAACTTGTGTATGAGCTCGAAGATATGGCAGGTCACAATCTTGGAACTTGGCACGTTAAGGATTTTAAACTAACCTAATCTTATAAGTAAAGTAGATTCAGTGGATTTTTCATAGGTAAAACCCTAACCTTAAAAGGGGGGTATGTAACAGTTCTAACCTTAAGCTCACTAAATAGCTAAGTACCGAAAACATATTTTCTTATAAAAATTAAATAAACTATAATCTTTAAAAATAAAATCAAACCTACATGCTAATATTAATTATACTAATTAAATAATATTTAAATACACTATTTTTATAATTCATAGTACTACGCTAACTTCGTAAATGCGCGCACGCAAGTTTTATAAAGTTGTTACCGCTCATTGTGTTGGTAGGATTGTGGCCAGGTAAGGAGACGTAACGGGGGGCGGGGGGCAAAGTGCGTAACCAACGGTTTATCGCTAGCGGTCACCTTCATTGCACCGCAAGCCTACCTTTGCGCGCGCACGTATTACTCTGTGCTACTAAACACCTGTATCGGAAGCTCTTTTACCGCTCAACATTTAAATAGTAATATCCTAGTGTTGTGTACCCCAATTCGGGTGAGTGTTGCAATGCTCCTATCATTCTGTATCCGGTGAGTACCCTTGATATTGTAACGGCAAAGTGACTTAACCGTTGTAGTGTTCGACATTCCATACTTCACTACTGTATGCATAATCTCGAACATTATTACCGCTTATGGCTGCAACCATTAGTAATCACCAGATACGCATTTCATGTCTCTCCACTAAATTTTCATTCACCTGTCACTACTGTACATTAACTGTTTAGCTTGTAAAATATTCTGTATGACTGCCTCATCATCGATCACCACTTCACACTAGTAGCCATTGCGCCTTTTGCATAGTGATGAGATGTTGCAGGCCAACAGAAATATTTGGTCTTTTCTGAAATGCCCGGATGTGGATTTCAGGGTTCTTCTCTCCGGCTTACGCCTCCTGCTATACGCCGTCAAGGCCGTTTTGGTCGACCCTTGTTGAACCGGGCTACACCACTACATCGGGCTACACCACGGTACCGGACTGCACCAGGCTGCCCACTACACCGGTCTACACCGGATTACCCCACTACAACGGACTACCCCACTACACCGGGCTACACCACTACACCTGACTACCGCATCCGGATCACGTCGGCCTCATCTACTCTTTGCTAAGGCCAGTGGCATACTAAGCGGTTACAACGTATTTCGGAAACGGGTGCGACCCACCCCTGAATTCTCCTCTCTAGTTCTTCTTCCCTCTATCTATCATACTTAATATCTTTCTTTTAATATAATCTTTTCATTGACTGGTGTTGTTTCCTTTTCTAGCTTCACTATACCTACTCCTACAACTAGGTAGGCTAGGTAATTAAAGAACAAAGTTACAATATGACTGTAAGAATGGTAAAACATCTCAGATCTTCAGGCGCTTAGATCCTTGACGATATCTAGAATTAGGAATGTATTGAAATAGAATTAGATGAATGATTGAAAATTAATCAAAATTATTATATAAAATGTAATAAGCTCGCGACAGTAATTCTAAGGTAAACAGACTCTTTGAACTCAAATCACTTGATACCTTGATAAATTCTAAGAAATAGTCGGAGGCACGTCCAAACATTAAATTTATCGCAAGCCACATTTCTAAGTAGGAAGCTTTCCAAAAACAAAGCATTGAAAAGTACGACTTTATTTATCACCTATTTTTCAAAAAATAACTGATTAAAAACATAAAATTTTATCGGAAAAGAATGAGGAGGTCATTGAAGCTTATACAATAAAATGCATTATAATGAATTAGACGTTTGCGAACTGTTATACATTAAGATTTGCATACAATTCAGTCAATAAACCGCAAGGTATTATATCCAGTCGATTGGTTTTATCGACTTTGAATGAAAAGTTATAGCTACGATCTTAATGTAGCCGACCCGTGACAGACGTTATCCTGTCAAATTTCAATAATCTAATAGAAAAGACTCAATGTTTTGTTCTGTGATGTCGGATTTGTTGCACACTTGCGCCATCTATACAAAACAATCCCTTTTGCGTTTTTTAGGCTTATAAAAATACGTACCAGGTATGACGTCACGGCTTTTACGAATATTTTATACTTTAAAGTATTTTAATACTTAAGAGTATTTTAATGCTTGAACAATTTTTTCAAATATTCATACTAAGGAAGGCATGGGAACAGATTATTTATAAGAAGAGGTACTGACGCGTAAATACTTTATTCTTGTAAATACATACATAACAATATATTGTAATACAGAACAAACATGTTGTTTATGACACAATGTTTTCTGCAAATGGAGTACTACAAGTCTAGTTTAACGTGGGCTTCTTTTTTACTAGTTTTTACCAAAAATCAACCCCCTCACTTGAGAGGGGTAGTTATAATTCCACGCGGACGAAGTCACAGCCTTCCATTAATATCACATAAACGTTAAAGAAGGCACTTGTGGAGTTTTATCGTCTTTTTAAACTGCGGAAGAATTTTAGGAGCTATGAATTCTAGATCATGACCTAATTGGAAAGTAGCGGAATAGCTCATAATTTAAATTTTAGTGCCTACACTTAATTTGAAAAAACGGTGAGTCTTCTCTTGGACTTTGTAAGCATTTCTTTGTTGTAATTTCGTTTTAATTTCACTCTACAAACTCTACAACGAGTTTTTAATGAAAAAATATAATTTAAATTTATCATTTTGTGAGGAAATTAAATATATTCCAATCATGCCGTGGATGAACCGATTTGGATGAAACTGAGAATATACAGAGTATTAGTTTAAATATTTTATATCTGGATACTGCACAAGCGAAGAAGTTGGTAAGTTAAAGCAAACTGGAGAAGAGACGCAATTATATGTTTAACCATAGAAAGTTAGTTCGTATCTGGAGCTGGAGCACTACAGCCGTGTTTGTAGTCTGATTCTCCTAGTATGGGTCGTTCACTTAACTTTTATGTTTAAAAGTGATCCTTGTGATTTTATTGAAATAAATACCTTTTACTTTTAAAGAGACTAGTTTCTTTCTATTTTTAATTCTCAAGTTCGGTACGTCGGTATTTTTCGGTGTGTTTCAACTCTTCAGGTAATTACTTCTGTTGAGTCGCTCACATTTGTAACTTTTGCCCCAAAACCTTAGTCCTAGTAACAGCCCTGTGGTTCCACTCGTTAATGTTGAAAGTTCGTTTGCGTAGAGTTAGGGTAGAATGAACGATTCCAGCTTGTTAGTATTGTTCAGTAATTAAATGTAGATAGAATGAACGAAAAAAGATTGAATGAGATGTATATTCCGTTCCGAGTTTCTTTATAATTCGTTTGGTCGTACATACAAATTATATAATAAATCCTCACAAACTTTCGGATTTATTGGATAATATATGGATAAAAAGTAGCCTATGTGTTATTCTGATGTATAGGCTATATTTACTGTAAAGTCTATTTTTTATCCGTTCAAGTTTTTGCGTGAAAGAGTAACAAACAAACACACACATACACACACCCACTCACTCACTCACAAACTTTCGCATTTATTATGATAGTAGGATAGTACTATAGAGTATAGATTACTAGCAGGGGCCGTACTACGATCTCTAAAGTAATACTTAAGATATTGTAGTACGGCTCCTGACCCGCGACAGACGTTGTTATGTCGACTGATGTCAATACTGATGTCAGATTTTCTGCACACCAGCGCTATCTATACCAAGATCATCTCTTATGCGTTTTTATAATTTTGGGGATGTTTTTCGTATCTAAAGTAGTCTTAGTCTATGTTTTATTTGGGCATTATATTTTCATCTACAGCAAGTATTTTAATACGTTTTGTCGTTTAGGTCTGATTGAGGCACAAACAAACAAACAAACTCACAAACTTTCGGATTTACGAGTATAATATTAGTAGGGTGTCAAATAACCGAGACGAGAGTTCCGAAATTTGTCGTATAATCCCTAACATGTTTTGACTAAACGTATTCGCAAACAATCTCGTATTCGAGCGAGTTTTTTCCTTTAACTTGTTCTCACTTTACTCAACGACAGATTGTTTGACGAAGTTCTGATCACAGTCATGAGGGCCAGGTGATCTTTGGCATAAACTCTTTTTTATTTACCGAGGAAAAAATAAGGGAGGTTCTCAATTCGATGCATATTTTTGACAAATTTTTATGTATTTTGTAACTTGCACAGTTCGTAGGTTTGTAATTAAAAAAAATTGCAAACCACTTTTAGACACTTACATACACCTTTAGTTCTGGCGATAATACAGTAATATGGTGATTGCGAGCTGATCTGATGATGAAGTCAGAAGCTTTTCATAATGTAGGTATTTACCTGGTGATCCGATTTTGATGATTTGATGTAAGAACCCGAGAAGGTCCTCCTAGATTTTATTAATTTCCATATTTTTTTTTATAAAACTATATCATCTTTTGACTGTTTCGATTTGTCGAAATATATTTTTAAATTATTTATTTAATAGATATTTTTAGGAATATCAGTGTTATATATAACAAAATACCCTGTTACAGTCTATTTTCGAGGTTCCGTATCCAAATGGTAAAAACGTGACCCTATTACTAAAACTTTGCTGTCCGTCTGTCTGTCTCATGAACCGTGATATCTAGACAGTTGCAATTCTCACAGATTATGTATTTCTGTTGCCGCTATAACAACAAATACTAAAAACAGAATAAAATGAATACATATTTAAGTGGGGCTCCCATAGAAAAAAACGTGATTTTTTTGCCGTCAGACTCGAACTAGGCTGGTTTTTTTTAAAGTTTTTAAAACGAAATTTGTATATTCGAATCACAAATAGGGCATTACAACGATGGTAATATTTGGGGACAAGCTTAATAGCGGATATCGGAAAGTCATCAAAGGCTTGTTTATTTCAGGTTTCAGGGCATGTATCGGGACATTAAAATCAAGTAGGTACAATAATTTCCATTAATTTAAAAAACTAACAAAACCGACTTCATGTTTATTATTAAAAATTGCGATTACGATTCGAAAGTTCCCCTCGATTTCTATGGGGTGCCATCATCAAATCCTGGTTTCCTTGGAATATCTCCTTACCGGTTCACCCAGTCGAAAGTTCTAACTTTCAACTGGGTGAACCGATTTTGATGATTCATTTTTTATTTGAAAGATAGTGCTTCCCGTGTGGTCCCATAAACATGGAGGAAATAATACCACTTTTAAGGGAGAAAAAATAAGGGATGAAATTTTGCATTGGAAGTAAAAAAAAAAATTAAAAAGAAAAAAAAAAATTGGATCGCGACTGTAATCCCCAAGTACGGTACACATCCTCTCAGATCTCCAGACGCTTAGATCCTATGAAGATGTCTAGTGGGGGTAGTCAGAGGCACGTACAAACATTATATTTGGCAGATGCCCACATTTTGCAGTAGTTAGCATTCTATACGTGACAGGTTGCAAGCCCATCGTCGTATTGGAATTATTCAATTCAATTTATAACAACATGCATAAAGTCTGTTAAAAACTCAAAGCTACAATGTAAAGTAAGTAAAGTAAATTACTACGGTTTGGAGTTAGAATAATCGTGCTGAAGGAACAATGAGCCCACATCCGTGCTCCTGAACCGTGTAATGTTTGCTCGAATATGGGTTAAGTTTGATCAAAGAGCAGTCAATACTGGCCATAACTAGAGGCGAAAGTGACGTTGAACTTATGCATGCTAAAAGCACTTCGGCTAACTGATATGCTTTTTTAACTTCTCTGAAAACCTTATAATTTTATAGTGAAAGTTTGCATTTTTGTGTTAATTATTATTATTATTTTTACATAATTAACAACACAGCCTTATTATTTCAAAGTTTTTTTTTACATTTTAATTTAAGTCAGTAATATTACTGTTACTTACTGTTAAACTGTTTACTGTAACAGTTTTAACTTACGGCCAATAAAAGATTAACATTTTATGTAAGAAATATCGATGCCCAAAACTTTCCTGCTTTGTTTTTAAGAATTAACAAATGCCGATTCTGTTGGTCCCAGACTAAACTAAATGGCATTCGTCTCGTTTTGTTTCGTAATGACCAAACGTGACAGCAATAATTCAAAAGATGTTAAAATATTATTTAGTTTAGCTTGTTGCCATTCGAATTATGTAAAATTTATTCATGAAAAAAAAAAAGGAATTAGGATTGCTACTGTAATTCCTAAGTTCAGTAGATATTATCTCAGATGTCCTTGAAGATGTCTAAAGGTGTGTGAAAATGTCCAACCATTACATTTGGCACATGCATTATGCATGATTAAGTCATAAATACATGATTGTTATTATTTCACCTCTACCTGGGGTCCGTAGTTTCCTTGCTCTTTGGACGAGAGGAGCAAAGTTAAAAACTTTGTAATCTTCATGGTTAAGTAAAGACAAATTAATTCTACGTCGCGTACGCTTGATACTGTAAATAAATGTTGTTGGAGTGTTTTTCAGGCACAGGATTTATTCATTCAATTTTATAAACATTTTGAACATCATTTATTTTAATACTAAAAATAAAATAAAAAATATTTTTAGGATTAAAATAAGCCACAAGCCGTGTTGGTCGAGTGGGATGTACCTCGACTTTCAATCTGAACGTCGTGGGTTCGAATCCCGGCGTGCATCAATGGTGATGAAGATATCTAGTGCGGTTAGCCAGAGGCATGTCCAAATTTTGCATTAGTTAGCTTTCCGTGACAGGTTGCAAGCACATCTACGGGTGAGTATTAATATCAGTAATCTGGTTCTCATAATACAAGCTTTGCATAGTTTGATGCTAGATGGCGCTGTGTAAGATGTCCAACAATTTTTATGAATTATTCTATTATAAAGCAAGTCATGTACCAAATGTAATCTATGGACGTGACTCTGGATATCTGAGAGAATGTCTGCCGCTATTAGGGATTGCAATCGTGATCCAATTTATTTTTCTAAAGTAAGTTTTTGAAATTCATATAATTCGGTTCGCTAAAACAAGTACCATGGACGTGCCTCTGACTAACCCATTTAGACATCTTCAATATGAGGATGTCAACCGCCTGTTGTTGTTTTTGAAATTCACGTAATACGGTTCACTATTCAATTCAATTTAATTAAAAAATCATTTATTTCAATAAAATCACAAGGATCACTTTGAAACGTCTTAGGAACTAGGTGAAGCTATGCCGATTCCTCGTGAAAAAAGAAGAATCAGGCAACAAACACGGCTTGGGGTCTACCTTTTTTTTCCATGATCCTTTCCTTAATTCTATGTAGAGCTACAATGTGGTGCCGATAAAACAAGGTGAAGGCTCAAACACGAATAATAATTAAAAGTACTAAAACAAGTACCACCTGGTTCAATTCCCGAAGGTTCAATTCCAAAACAAATAGAAACAAACATTTGCGGACAGTGTTTGTGAACCAAACAAGACCTGCCCTGCCCAGTGCCATCGACGCAATGCAATAGAGAAGGAATTTTACAATCTGTCCGTGTCCTCTGGGTATTGACTATGTATGAATCGATTTTAGACGGCATGGAGAAGGCTGTCTATTCGGAGGCATAAAATCAGAAGGATCACTTAGGTGAAGCTACCTAGCTACAAACCTAGAAGAGTCAGGCGACAAACTTAACCTATTTCGTCCCACTGCTGGGACTCTCTCTTTCGTTCTTTCACTACTATTACACACAGTTAAAATTTGTATTTTTGCTTGTACCGGATAAACTAAAAATCTACGGGACCAATTACAAAAATTCTTTAACATATCAAAACCTACATAATCAAAGATCCTTACGAAAATTGCATCACTAGATATAAAAAAATTGCTTAATAAATTATAAACTTCATTAGTACACCCGTACGAAGTCGGGGCGAACTGCTATTTTAGGATAAGATAAGATAAGGATCATCTATTTTTGACAGTGACTATGCCAAAAATAACCTCAATATATTGAGAAAAAATATATTGAGCAACAACATAAAACACAAGAGCTTCCTTGACTAACAGTAGGTACCATCATTATTTATACCAAACGACCACAGAAGCCGCTCCCAATTCTAAGATCTTCATTGTTTCAGATGACGCGAGCTGGCTGAGCTGCAAATTGGCTCGGCTGAGCTAGAGCCTGGGGAAATCGCGAGCTAATAAGCAAGCGATTTTTCACACGTTCAATTTGCTTTTTCAATTCGCACTTGCGAAGCTATGCGCAGATTGAGTTTATTTTGGTGCTTACTTGGAGTTTATAAGAACCGAAATGGGTTACCCAAAACGGAATGAACGAGACATTTTTGGGAAAAAATCTTCAATCTTTATTTGCTGACTAGCTTGTTTCCAGCAACGTTTCATTCTCTTGGTACTTCTAAAAATACAGTTTAGTTATTTTTTTTGTACTTCATAAAGTCTTAATTGAATTACAACTTAATTACTTAATGATTTACCATGCTGTCCTAAAAATTCAACTAATATTATAAATCCGAAAGTAACTCTATCTGTGACGTTATCACGGCCAAACCGCTGGGCTGATTGTGATTAAATTTCATATAGAGATAGTTTAAAATCTTGGGACGGACATAGGCTACTTTTTTCACAATTTTTTTAGGAATTATAATGTTTTTTTTACGATAAAGTCAATAGTCGATTTCCTGAATCTACGCAGACCGGGAAAAAGCTAGTCCTACTAATATTATAAATACGATAGTTTGTGAAAATGTTTGTTTGCAGATAACTCTCAAGCTTACAACGACGTTTTAGAAATTGTACCTTATTGAACTTCCGTTTAATATTACTTTGCTTCTATAACTTATGTGTGAGACCTTCCCTTAGCAATTTACTTCCAATTAACTTTGATAAGAACGAATCTCTTGTGTGTTATGTATTCTGATAATAATAATATCGACACTATTATTGACGCAACAGCGTAGATAATAGCTATTCTACTTTGTATTCGACCAAACTCCGACATTTTCAGAAAGTCAAAGATAAAAATTAATTACATCCTATCCTAATATACTAATCCTATCCTAATCACTACATAGTATAAAGCAAAGTCGCTTTCCGCTTCCCGCGTCTGTATGTATGTATGTTTGCTTATATCTTTAAAACTACACAACGGATTTTGATGCGGTTTTTTTTAATAGATAGAGTGATTCAGGAGGAAGGTTTATATGTATAATAACATGCTACCCGTGCGAAGCCGGGGCGGGTCGCTAGTAATATTATAAATGCGAAAGTTTGTGAAAAGAAATGTATGTTTGTTCCACAATCAGGCCTAAACGACAACAAAACGATAAGGATGAAATTTGCTGTAGATGTAGATATAATCCCCGAATAAAACATAGACTACTTTAAAATATGAAAAACATCCCCAAAATGATTAAAAAACGCAAAAGGGATGATTTTGGTATAGATAGCGCCGGTGTGCAATAAATCTGACACCACAGATTAAAAACATTCAGTTTTTTCTATTCGATTATTGAAATTTGACAGGACAACGTTTGTCACGGGTCGACTAGTGTATAATAAGTCCGTGCGTTTGTTTCGCAAAAACCTTAAAAATAGCTGGACTGATATAACTTTCTAGGGTTTCGTAGTCTACAAGAAACCCTTATTTTTTCGGTACCTGTGTGTGACAGACAGACGGACAGCGAAATCTTAGTAATAGGGTCCCGTTTTTACCCTTTGGGTACGGAACCCTAAAAGGCAGGTTTAAAAACCAGCCACAATAAAGATTTTAAATCAATTGTGCAGGCTCGGCACAATAACTTTCGAGGCACACGTGCGCGCAAAACAACATAAAAATTGCAGCCATGCGTTCCGCATCCGTTCCGGGCGAGCTTTCTGGGTGACCATGACTTGGTGTTACAAGAGGTTCTTTTGTTAAAACACAGCTAGCAGATTCACCATGTTTTCGCCTTTTACTCGGAAGGGTATTGCTGCATATTAAATTAATAATAATATATTAAATTAATAATAATAAAACTCCTTAGTCACACAGTCTGAACTCCAAGATCACTTTGAAACGCCTTAGCAGCTAGGTGAAGCTACGCCTGTTCTTCGCGACCAAGCCTAGAAGAATCAGGAAACAAACAAGGCTTGGGGCCTATTATTTTTGAACAATGATCCTTTCCTTAATGCTATGTAGAGCTCCAGTGTGGTGCCGATCGAACAATGTGAAGGCTCGAACAAGATAAATATACTAAAACAAGCTGACCCGGCGAACTTCGTATCGCTTTAGAATTAACAAATGCTGTGTTAAGTTCCCGTTCCCGTTCCCGTTCTTTTCTTTGCTATAAACCTCACGGAGCCCGAGACCTTTCCAACGAATGCAAAACCGTGGAAATCGGTTCGTGCGTTCTGGAGTTATAGCGTCAGGAAGGAAACCCGACTTATTTTTATATTATAGATTAATGACTCAACAAGTATAAGTAGGTAGATTCGCTGAGTCGTGAACATTAGAAACTACAAAACCCAGACCAGGTAATAAATTAAAGGTAATAACGTGATAAAAACGTGGTAAAAATCTATAGTTATGTCTACTAGTCAAGTTCGAAAAATAAATCATCATCAATTTCTTCTCTTTTTTCCTCTTACGACGAGTAATAAATGTTTTCTGATGTATGCAGAATAGTTTTTTCTCAATAACCGCAAAACATACAGTTTTGTTTTTTTATGACAAAGATAACTTAAGGATATAATCTAGATAAATTACAGACAGAAACACGATTGGTGAAACTTTTCTTGATAGATTTATTTTCCAAAGTTGGCTCTTCAGAAACACTTGTTTTGTTTTTAATCAAAACTATGAATAGCTAAACAGTAAATTTTTATATAATTTGTTAGATAATCATACTAGCTAAGTAAATTACAGACAGTTTCTTTTTAAATTTGATGGTTTTCGAGATAATGCAGTTTTATCACTTTTTCCGTTATCCGGGTAGACTCAGCCCATACAAAAAGTCAAAAATTTCACTTATCACCTTAATGTGGAGTCAGCACAACGTGTTGCGAAGGAGGATTTGGTTTATGTTTTACAACCGGCCGGCTTCCTGACGTCAGTCAATCCAGTTTAAGAATTAGTACTACTAAAAAACCAGCCAAGTGCGAGTCGGACTCGCTCACGAAGGGTTCGGCAAAAAAACACGTTTGTTGTATGGGAGCCCCACTTAAATATTTAATTTATTATATTTTTAGTATTTAATGTTATAGCGACCACAGAAATACATCATCTGTGAAAATTTCAACTGTCTAGCTATTACGGTTCATGAGATACAGCCTTGTGACAGACAGACGGACAGCGAAGTCTTAGTAATAGGGTCCCGATTTTACCCTTTGGGTACGGAACCCTAAAAATAAAGTACTGGCTTCATCAGTTTAGACGAAACTTAACTGGCAATTTCAGGAGGCGTTGACTTGACTGACACTTGGAATTCCGGTTTCTATCCAGTGTGAATCATATTAATCGTTTTGACAGACAGAATCTTATTAAATTTCCAGTTCCACAAGAGATTAGCAGATCTGAGCAAAATTACCATTCCACTAAATATATAGGTAGATGGTCCCATTTGAATGGTCGAAGGTTAACCCGGATTTCTTACATTAAAATGTAAAAACATAATCCGCAATTTTTATAAATTCCATGAATCCTTAAATCCGTCTCTCGTTTGGACGTGATTGGGACACACGCCTTTTGCGCTGTAGGTTCGATCTCCACCCAGGGCAAATATTTGTGCGATGAACATAGATGTTTGTTCTGTGTTTGGGTGTTAATATAATAAGTAGGTATTTAAAAAAAGATGTATTCTATCAGTTATCTGGTTCTCATAGTACAAGCTTTGCTTAGTTTGGGGTTAGGGGGTGAAAGTTTGTATGGAGCATTCCGTAATTTTCAATGCAGAAAGTTATAACAAACAAACAAACACATTTTCACATTTATAATATTATTATTAAAATTTCTTAGGAAATCGGACTTAAAAATCATGGTTTAACTGAAAATCTTCAAAATACCGAAACATACGTCCGCCGTCCGTCAGTTGTGTGGTCACCATCGCGTCGTGACATTCGCGCTGGCTATTTTGGGACGCGCATTCAGCTTTACTTGCGTTTCACCACGTTCATAACCAAGTTATTTATGTTTGTTTATAGAGTGGCCGATTCGTTTATAACTGAACATTTAAAAGCTTTTCGATTTTGTAAAGGATGATACGATGAACAAAAAATAAAAAAAACCAGCCAAGTGCGAGCAATACTCGCGCACGAAGTGTACCGTACCGCTACCTAACGACAAAAAAAATCACGTTTGTTGTATGGGACATAAATATTTATTTTATTCGGTTTTTAGTATTTGTTGTTATAGCGGCAACAGAAATATATTATATTCTGTGAAATTTTCTACTGTCTAGCTATCATGAATCATGTGACAGACAGACGGATAGACGGACAGCGAAGTCTTAGTAATAGGGTCCCGTTTTTACCCTTTGGGTACGGAACCCTAAAAAAGAATAATGAACAACCTGCCGCGTATGGAATGCAAACTACTGCACGTCCAAACATTATATTTGGCACATGCCCACATTTCGCAGTAGTTAGCATTCCACACGTGACAGGTTGCAAGCCCGGCGCCGCTTACAAGAATAATATAACTGGTTTCCTCACGACGTTTTTAGTATTCTTATAAGCGGCGATGGGCTTGCAACCTGTCACGTTTGGAAAGCTAACTACTGCAAAATGTGGGCATGTGCCAAATATAATGTTTGGACGTGCCTCTGACTACCTCCACTAGATATCTTCAAAGGAACTAAGCGTCTGCAGATCTGAGAGGATGTCTACCGTACTTGGGAATTACAGTCGTGATCCTATTTATTTTTATTTATTTTATACCAAGCAGTTTGTAATAGAAATCAACATCAAACGATCACACGCAGTATTTTTCATAGCTTTGGTAATAATAATAATAATAATAATAATAATATAGCCTTTTATTCAGATAGACTTAACCTAGTGACAATATTTTGTTTATTTTTCATAATAACTTTGTTTTTATATGATGAAAATCTTATTCTATTATATGTTTCTTAGCAATTTTTTGTAAATCTGTTTGCCAGTCGGCAATACCTCCTCCAACCTTTTCCACTCTGACCTTTCTTGGGCCACTTTGTTCCACATCACTCCCGCCACCTGCCTGATATCGTCATAACTTTGGTAACGAAACAAAAATGGCGCTGATCAATAACGGGTTCGAAGCATTGTTCAAAGATATCCTCCTTTCTCACCTTCGGCAGTTTCCCACAGTTCTCAAAATCTAATTCCCTTTCAGGCTTCGGACAATAGAACAGCTTGTCATCTTATCCCACTGATATTATAGATGTGAATGTGTTCGTTTGTCTGTTGGAAGTTTAATCAGTTAGAACCCATAGTTCAGTTGGTAGTATCTCAGCTTTCAGCGCTGTAAGTTGTGGGTTTGATTCACACCCAGTGCAAACATTTGTATGATGAACATAATCATATGTTTCTTTTGTTTTGATTGATTGATTGATAGTTAGTTATTTTATTTAATATTGTATGGGCTGAGTCTACCCGGATAAAACGGAAAAAGTGATAAAACTGCATTATCTTGAAAAAAAACAAACAAACACACACCTACTCAATCACTCACAAACTTTAGCATTTATAATATTAGTAGGAAGGATATTAGGATGCTAAGCGACCGAAGTCGCAGGCAAAAACAAGTGTTGGATGAAGAATCGCCGACGGAAAAATTATACTGAATTCACCGGCTTAATAGGGTTTACGATGAGTCGATTTACTGAAGGATGTACTGAAATGGTGGGAGGAATTCGACTGTCGTTATGGTCGTAATTTTTACACATTTATTTTTTGAAATTTAAGCTTTAAGCCCCTTTTCATTTTATTATTAATATGTATTACCATGTTACCATGTTTCTGTTACAAGCTTTTATTTAACTTGCAATGTATGTGTATGTATGTAACTATGTTTGTTATGGTGGATTCTTGCAACTCAATTTTGAAGCAGTTTTCCCCAACCGATTGAGTTGAAATTTCGCATACTTATGTAACTTTAGTGACAATGCAATAATATGATAACAGCGAGCTGATCTGATAATGGAGCCAGGAGCTGTACCTAAATACTTCGATTGAGTAAAAACTTTGCATTCTTGTCAAGTTCCGATGACAATGTTATATGATGTGACATAGTGCGCCGGTTCTCGGTGGTTCTATATGATTTTACAAAATGATTTTGAAATATATTTTTCAACAGAAAACTTGTCTCGCTTTTTTGTATTTCCGAGTAGAATTTTGTAATTGATTTTTAACTAACTTCCCGATGAGCTAGACATTTAAAATTTGGACCATAGCTCAGAAGTGGATGACAATGCATGAAAATGAAAAAAACATGGTACATCATTTTTTTTATTACTTATTTAACCCCCGACGCAAAAAGAGAGGGGGTTATAAGTTTGACGTGTTGTGTTTGTGTGTCATCGTAATCTAAAATTCAATTCAGGGGTCATACCACAAGATCCGTATTGCGTTTTTTTGCTTATGGTACGGCCCCTGTGCAAGTCAGTTGTCAATGCGGTTGGTGCTGCAGTAGACTTATAAATGAGAATTTTCTCATTAACTCACGTAAAGGCATGTAATTACACGATATGGGTTAGAAATTATCTTTTCCTGCTAAATTACGGACGTTTTATGACGATCATAACTAACCTTTATGGGGATCATAATATCTAAGATCATAATATCTATTAATCATAATATATTTATTTAGGTAAATTAACTTGGGAAACAAATGAGGTAGAAACTTTAGATAGATTTCGAAAACATCAAAATTATTCAATATCCCAAAAAAAAGAAAAAAACCGGGTAAGAAAAAAGTGCGATTCGGACTCGCGCACGAAGGGTTCCGTACTATTATCTATACAAAACGACAAAAAAAACACGTTTGTTGTACGGGAGCCCCACTTTTATGCTTTTTTTAGTATTTGTTGTTATAGCGGCAACAAAAATACATCATCTATGAAAATTTTCAACTGTCTAGCTATAACGGTTCATGAGATACAGCCTAGTAATAGACAGACGGACAGCGGAGTCTTAGTAATAGGGTCCCGTTTTTACCCTTTGGGTACAAAACCCTAAAAAAAATGAAAGAAAAAAAAGATATTACATAATTAACTAACCTTTACGGAATAACTTAAGACAGAAGGACCCTTAAGGTAGGGACTGAATAAATTAACCGACTTGGTATTACATGGATCTCACAACTTTTTACTGTAGAAGAACTGAGTTGCGTTGCGAGACTTGGCTTTTTTATGTTTTTGATGGCATATTCTTTATCACAACATTTATACAGAACAAAAACTAATAAATTAAGTGAGCTATCCATGTGATGACGTCACAAAATAGTATCCGACTCAGCTGGAGCTCTACATCGCATTAAGGAAAGGATCATTGAAAAATAAGATAGACCCCAAGCCGTGTTTGTTGCCTGATTCTACTAGGCTTGGTCGCGAGAAATCGGCGTAGCTTCACCTAGTTCCTAAGACGTTTCAAAGTGATCCTTGTGATTTTATTGAATTAAATGATTTTTGAATTTGAATTTGAGGTTGATGTTGCGTTTGATAACACAATGCTGATAAAATGAAATGAAATACATTTATTTGAAACACACAGATAAATAGGTAAAACACAGACTACATACATGGGTCAAACAGGCCCTATCCCAGTTATATGCTGCTTCACATACATGAACCATGACGTGGAGCAGGGAGCAGTGATCGATTCTTCTTGAAACGGAAGTAAATACATTTTTATTTATTGAAATAGTAAGGATACTGTGTGACTGGCCATAAAGCTTAGTTGGTAGTAGCTCTGCCATCTGCGCTTAGGTTATGGGTTCAATTTCCACCCAGGATAAACATTTGTTTGATGAACATAGATGTTCGTTCTGTGTCTGGGTGTTCTGTATAATATATACATAATATATATATTATATAGTATGTATTATATGTATTTACAAAAAAAAGTAGGTATCTAAGTATTATATCAGTTATCTGGTTCCAATAGTATAAGCTTTGCTTAGTTTGGAGCTAGATGGCGATGTGTGAAATGTCCACCAATATTTATTTATATATTTATACTGTTGCCCGTTAACCTAATTCGAGGTACAAGATCTACTCACCCTGACATTACGCTAAATAAACCCTTTTGCAAAGGCCAGTTACGTACGAGACCTAAAAAAACACGAGAAAAGAACTCAAAAGTTGGCACAATATGCCCAAATTGGTAGTAGTAAGCATTCTATCCCACCAAAAACATTCTGTAAAAAACTAGCCAAGTCTCGATGGAGCTGCTTGTTTATCTCTAAAAAGTAATGAAATCTAGACAAAGTCGTGTCAAGTCTGAGGTTCTTTACTGCGATTTCTTTATTATTATAGAATGTTGTGTGACTTGGCCGTTGAACATTCTTTATACGTTAGTGGGTACAAGTCAATTTTGTTTACACGTAATGTTATATCTGTTGTAACTACCTATGTTTGTTAAGCGAGATAATAGCCAATACAGGACAGGTATTGGTAATTGGACGCTAGTGTCTTATTTTAGGCTGTTGTTGATCGTGCAACACATGCATTCAGCATTGACAATGCTGACTTCTGCTGTCTTCTTTTTGGAGCGTCAAATCGACCACCGATCTAACATAAAATAGACGTATTTTTTATACTGTTTGTTTCAGGCTCGCCTTTACATAAGTGTTATTGAAATACGCAGCTTTATCAAGCCTACAATTGACTGGTTATTGAATCAACGTTTTCTAAGTGGCAATTTTTCATCGTTAATGGGTAGCGGTTCTGGCGACAGATTGGTGCAATGGTGTCATGGAGCACCTGGTTTTATACCCTTGTGTACTCTTCAACGGCCAAGTCACATAACATTCTATAATAATAAAGAAATCGCAGTAAAGAACCTCAGACTTGACACGACTTTGTCTAGATTTCATTACTTTTTAGAGATAAACAAGCAGCTCCATCGAGACTTGGCTAGTTTTTTACAGAATGTTTTTGGTGGGATTTCACTTCTTTTTGTAGAAACGTGGGCTTATTGATTTATTTTATTAGATTTTCTTATTTGACACAGTTTTTTTTCTTTTTATGAGTAGTTTCTTTATTATAAAAACAAATCGTAAGCGCGTTTAAAATACAGTCAGCGCCATCTAGCGACGTGTGCGGGTATCACCGCCACTCTTAGTCCAATGCATTATATTTTGATCAAATTTTGAGCGAAATTAATATTTTAGTTTATTTAATTTGTTTATTCAATTTGTGTAATGTTCGAGTAGAATAAAGTTAATCGTTCGACTATTTCTTCTTGTAAACTTGTAAGTATAAGTTATGTAGGTATAAAAGCCAGTCTAGTCTTATCCAGAGTTTTCCAGAGTTTTCCTTTAATTTTATTGCGTACTAGCAGTCCGCCCCGGCGTCGCACGGATGTAATAATGATATTATAGGTAATTTTTTTACACCTTGGGTTACATTATCGAATTTTTCATAAGGATCTCTAATAAAACATTTAGTATCGCAGACTTTTTTTGTAGATATTGATGTCCTCTTTAAAACTGTAGTACATCACTTTGCTCTATCGTCAACAATTTCCGCAGAGTACGCGATATAAGGATTTTTTTGGATTTTTTTCACACGTTGGGTTACATTATCGAAGTTTTCATACGGATCCCTAATAGTTAGACATATGGTATTACATACTTTTTTGTAGATATTGATGTCCTCTTTAAAACTGTAGTACATTACTTTGCTCTATTGTCAATAATTTCCGCACCAAACGCAATATAAGGATTTATTTTTTATTTTTTTCACACTTTGGATTACATTATCGATGTTTTCATACGGATCCCTAATATTTTTGAAAATATACTATAGCCTATGTTCATCAGGGATAATGTAGGATTCTAATGGTGAAAGAATTGTTCAAATCGGTCCAGTAGTTGAATATTTTTTGTAAAGGCGGTATGTCGATCTCTAATAGTTTGGTTAGGCTCTTGTGTTTTCTTATCAGGGTCACCAGGTACTCCAGATCTTCGATTATCCTAGTTTTTATGGTTTTCCCTTTATGTGGCCATTAAACCCTAACTCTGTACCAAATTTCAGCTCTCTGAGTTTATGGGAAGTACTAGTTCTATTCTGATGATCATGAGTGAGTGAGTGAGTGAGTGAGTGAGTGAGTGAGTGTCTGTCTAAAATGCGAAACTTTGCTTTCGCTTAACTTCGTAACTAAATGACCTACAGACTTCAAATTTTGGATATTAAGTATGTGATTATGGCTTACTGGATGACGACAATTTCAGCGTTCTGGTCTTATCCAGAGGTTCTCAAATAGGGGCCTGAAAATGCGGCGAAATGGTTCCAGTAAAGGATGGTACGGCAGTGTTTGCTTCGCGCTCGACTTGGCGGGGGCACTGCCGTGCCCCCAAATAATTTGACAGGTTGCTTGCCCGCTTCTTTCAAGAATACAAACAGGTTTACTCATGGTTGCTTCATCCACATTCATACCCATCACTCTTCTTGTAACATGGTTTACTTTAACAGTCCCATATCACGCTAATCTATTAGGTACTCCTCGTTCTTAGGGTTCCGTACCCAAAGGGTAAAAACGGGACCCTATTACTAAGACTTCGTCTGTCTGTCACAGGGCTGTATCTCATGAATCGTGATAGCTAGACAGTTGAAATTTTCACAGATGATGTATTTCTGTTGCCGCTATAACAACAAATACTAAAAACAGAATAAAATAAATATTTAAGTGGGGCTCCCATACAACTAACGTGATTTTTTAGATAATGGTACGGAATCCTTAGTGTGCGAGTCGGCGACTTGGCCGGTTTTTTCCTCCAGTTTTGTGTGTATAAAAACAGATTGTGTGCGGAAAATAACTAACGCTTTGAAGTAGGTACTTGATTGGTTGAGAAATCCACTATTGTGCTCCAAGTCGAGTCCAGGGCAGCACGCTCCTCGGCCTCATCTAGAATACAGAGTACGTCGGTCTAATAAAGTCCGACGCAAAAGTGGGTCAATTGGTCCATATCCACTTGATCAAACGATATCTCTCATTCGCCGCTTTTCCTCAATACCCAGTCAGACAGTGTGTTGAGAGGTTAGCACCAGTATGTAGATGTAGACTAGTCACTAGCGATTTATTCGTTTAATAAATAAGTTACTATTGAAATCTTAGCAACAACGAATAATTTAGATGAAAGAGTTACTCGCCCCAAATATATTTTTCAAATTCAAAGAAACTAACACTATTGTAATTGTAACATAATAATCATAAATTGAATTGTTAATAACATAAAACAAGAATTCCTAGTTAGACAACATTGGTACCAAAACTAAGATAAATAAATATTTTTGATGTGAAACATTTTTAGTGGCGAGTCAGGAGTGTTAGGCTTGGCGACGAGTCTCCACGCTAACTACACGCGGCTACGCGAACTAGATGAGTTGCTGCCGAAGAAGTGCCGACCGCGTCTGATCCGGTTCGCGATATACTGTCACGCTCTTATTTACTACAATAATTTTGATGTTTCACATCTGCCGGGCGTCCCGCAACGGTTTACATTTTGTATTTACTAATAGAAATTAACGTATGCAATTACTATGTAATCATGTTTTATTCCATTCCAGTCCATGCCAGTAGCTTTTGACATTTGTGACAGACTCGCTTACTTATCCACGTTGCCTAACTGGTGCTAAAGACACTTGGTAAGCCCACGTAATGTAAATTTGAATATCATTGATACGATGATGGGATCGTTATAAAATTTGGCAGCACAGTAGGTGAATTTTGTGTGAATGAGTTATTTGTACTTTGCCAAGATGAAGGCTCTACATAAAAGCTTATTACAAAACATCTGATTATTTTGATGACTATAAAGAATGGAACTTAACATACTCCAACTCGTCCTATCAATGATAATCCTAATAATATTATATATGTGAAAGTCTGCGAGTTTGTATACATGTTTGTGCCTCAATCAGGCCTAAACGACAAAACGGATTAAGTTGAAATTTTCTGTAGATGTAGATATAATGTCTAAAACATAGACTACTTAAAATATGAAAATATATCCCCAAAATGATAAAAAAATATGATACCCAAAATGATTTTGGTATAGATGGTGCTGGTGTGCAACAAAACTGACATCAAAGACTAAAAACATTCAGTCTTTTCTATTCGATTATTGAAATTTGTCAGGACAACATCTACCTATCACGGCTAGTTATGTATATGTTTTTGTATGAAACAACTATGTACAAGATTGCAAGTAAAATAAGTTTTCTGTTGAAAAATATTTTAACAAGACTAGCTTTTTCAAGAAATCAGAACAAGCGTGCATTATTTTACATTGTCATTGGAATTTGCCTGTTATGAAAAGTTTTTAATCCGTTGTTAGTGTCCGTTGAACAGCTCCTGACTCCATCATTATATCAGCTCGCTGTCACCATATTATTTTATTGTCATCAGAACTAAAGGTGTATGCAAAATTTCAGCTCAATCGGATACCAAAAAATGGTCGAAAAATGTTTTGCAAATTTTGACGGACAACATACAAACAAACAAAGCATACGAACAGTGCGAGATAAATAAAAGCTTGTAAAAACAAACTATCCTAATAATATTATAACGAAAGTTTGTGAGTTTGTTTGTATGTTTGTGCCTCAATCAGGCCAAAACGACAAAACGATTTAAGATGAAATTGCCTGTAAATGTAGATATAATGCCCGAATAAAAGATAGACTACTTTAAAATACGAAAAACCTCCCCATAATGATAAAAAAACGAAACGGGAGGATTTTGGTATAGATGACGCTGGTGTGCAAAAATCTGACATCAGTGTTGACATCAGTCGTCATAGCAACGTGCGTTACCTTATGCGATTATTGAAACTTGGACAGGACAATGTCTTTCACGGGTCTGCTATTTCTAAATAAATTATTCAATTTTTTTTTTCTTTGCCTGCATTGTTTGAACTTGTATTAGAACTTTAAGTCGGAACTTACAAGTTAACACCAACTAAGTGGGCTAACTTAGTCTACATACTTAGGAGCTACTTAGAAAATTTCATTATTATACAGCAACGAATTTGGAACAAAATCAGGTCAACACAGTATGAAGGACTAATGGCAATTAGCTACCGACTTCGATTAATTTCCGGTGAATTGTCTGTTCAATATTTCACAATAAGGCGAAAGAAAACATCGTGACGTAGGAATATCCTGTGTTGTGGGCAGTTATGAGGTATGGAGTTAGTAATGTCACAAGAAAAAAATCAGTTCAAGTTAGATAATTCAGTTTTATCACTTTTTCCGTCTTATCCGGGTAGACTCAGCCCATACAAAACGTCAAAAATGTCACTTATCACCTTAACCCTATACATAATTTACATCCATCAATTCGCTGACATGGAGACCCCTAGAAAGTGCAGTCGAGGTCGCAAGTAATCAGCAATTACGTCGGCTAGGGCTATCGCATAATTGACCCGACCTCAGTCTCATATTGCAGAAACTTAATACCCACTGCACATGTAGGGCGAAATTAGGTATCTACCAACTTAGATACTTAAGCTCTGCGCCGACTGCATCGTACCGTACATAACGACAACCGCACCGGCCGGTAAATACAGAATAAATACTATTTGTATAGATTGCTAAGAGATGTTTAATTTATTTAAGTAATACTAATGTCTCATTTTAAGTGAACTGTATTATGTTCTTATGAGAATAAAGTCTTTAAACCGATGTTCCCGAAGAAGGTTGACGCCAGACAGGCGGCGGCCGATAAAACATAAGCTAGCTCTTCGCAACATGTTTTTAAATATTGCTGTGCCGACCCCACATTAAGGTAATACTTGTTTTTTTTTTGTATGGGCTGAGTACTCGGTAAAGGGAAAAAGTGATAAAACCGCATTATCTTGAAAACCATAAATTTTAAAAAGAAACTGTCCTACATTTAGGTAGCTAGTATGATGATCTACCGAATTATATGAAAATGAACTGTTCAGCTATTCATATTTTTAGTAAAAACGTATAGTCTTTTGGAAGAGCCAACTTTGGAAAATCTATCGAGAAAATTTATACATCATATGTTAAGAGGCTCCCAGTCGCTGATTGCTCTTTTTCGAAACGAAAAAAGAAATACTTCTGAACAAGCCACATCTCCTATTTTTATAAGTATATTACTTCAGGTTCCTACCTAGATTTCTATTAAGCTGAAAACATAATAGCAGAAACTTTTCACGATAAAGATATTATTTCAAAATGATACGTTTTAGAATTTATGATCGAAATATTTTATATACCTACTATTAAAATCAACTTGTGATTTATTGTTAAAGATAGGTAATATGTAGATCTATATTTCTATTAGAATAGATTTTTGATAAGTAATTATACATAATTTATTCGAAAAGCTAAGGCGGACCACGCGCCGACGTGTGTTTGTCGTCGTTGCAGCGGTCGGTAGGATTATTTATCGAAGTGATTAAAGATGGGTACATCTTTAATCACATATACTATACATTATAAAATAGGAGATATGGCTTGTTCACAAGTATTTCTTTTTTCATTTCGAACAAAAACAATCGTCGACTGGGAGCGCCTTAAATAGAAATACATATTTTAGGAGTACGTTTTCTGATTTTGTTGGTAATTGAATCAATTAATATTCATTTTATGTTTATATTAGAATTAATTTTAAAAAATGGTCAAGTACTTTGTTGTTTATTCATTAATACAAACACACAAAAATATGTTTTTTTTTGTTGTATGAGAATAAATATTTTGTTTGTTGTATGAGAATACAACAAACATGATCTTTTGCTTTTTTTTATAGACAAATAGTACGGAACCCTTCGTGTGCAAGTCTGACTCGCACTTAGCCGGTGTTTAGTGTAGATAAGTATAATTATACAAGGTAAGAAAATCTTCCCAACTCCCAAGTTCTTAGTTTTATCAGAATACCAAATGTTTTAAACCCTGTCTAACTAAAATCATACTTTCCAGAGCTTAGTTTGCTTTTGTTACGTGGAACCCGTTTTACTCAATCCACAAAGTAAAATCTTGTGAACTTTCATCCTCAAAGGATTGAAAGTTCACAAAGAAACTTCACTAGATACTTTTACATCAAGATACATCAATTCAACGAATCTATGCATTATTGAAGAGTCTTGTTCTTCATCTGCGGATTGGGCTACAAAAGGGACGGATAAAAGAATGTTGAGATATATGTGTGGAGTGACGAGGATGGGTTAGATAAGGAATTAGTATATCAGAGGAAGAATGAAAGTAGCGTCTGTGATAGAAAAGATTAGGAATAATGTTAGCGTGGTATGGGATGTGATGAGGAGGGAAGAAAGTCATGTAAAGAGAATAATGTTAGGAATTAATATGGATGGATGTAGAGGTACGCCAAAGATCGATGGAATGTGTAAAATATGACATATAAGAAAGGAGTGAGTGATGAGATGACGGCTGGGAATGGAAGGAAAAAATATGTTGTGCCGACCCCACTTAAGTGGGATAAGCGCAGGAAAATGATGATGATGTTCTACGAGACGGTACGATCACGTTACAAGAATAAGTATGTTTTTATGATTCACAAATTACTCTGATAGCCTGATAATCAATCAGGGTTGCTATTAGAAGCCATCGAAGCCATCTGTCAAATATATCGAGTTAGCACCAGTTTTGAAATCGCTTCGTCACAAATTCAACTATCCTGCGATGAATGAAGCAAAAGGTTTGTCAGCAAGTGGAAAGCCGTAGTCTCTGCTTACCCCTCTGGGAAACAGGTGTGGTTTTATGTATGTATGTTTTAATTAAATTAGATATGTAAATGTTTTGATGTTTGTGGTTGACTCCATAACGGCATAATTAATTTGGATTGATTAATATAATCACTTAAACAATAGATTTTAGATAGTGATTGGATATAACCACGAGTTGGTGCTAGAGGCATCAATAACCCCATCTAACCAGTACCCCCTCCACGAGATTAAAATCTAGATTAATATCAACTGAAATTTGAGTCTAATAATTAATATTTCAGTCAAAGTCAAAAGGCATTTATTTCAATAAAATCACAAGGATCACCTTGAAACGTCTTAGAAGGTGGGATATACTACGCCTGTTCCTCGCGACCAAACCTAGAAGAATCAGGCAACAAGGCTTAGGGCCTATCATATTTAGGGTTTCGTACCCGAAGGGTAAAAACGGGACCCTATTACTAAGACTTCGCTGTCCGTCTGTTTGTCACAGGGCTGTATCTGATGAACCGTGATAGCTAGACAGTTATTTTTTTTACAGATGATGTATAATACATGTATAATACATAATGTTGCCGCTATAACAACAAATACTAAAAACAATACAATAAATATTTAAGTGGGGCTCCCATACAACAAACGTGTTTTTTTTTTGCGTTTTTTATAGATAATGGTACGGTACCCTTCGTGCGCGAGTTCGATGCGCACTAGGCTGGTTTTTTTTCAATGATCCTTTCCTTGATGCTATGAAGATCTCCAGTGTGGTGCCGGAAGAACAAGGTTGCAAGCAAGTTAACTTGCAACCAGTTGCTATTAGATTCAACCTTCTCATTAGCAACGAGTGCTAACACAATGTCAAACAGCTCGACTTCGTGAACAGATTAATGAGAAAATGTAAAAGATCAAAATTATAATCTTAAAATCGAATTTTAAAATAAAATTTTAACTAAAAACACTAATCAAAAGTAAATTATTTGTATTATCTTCAGACTCGGTTATTATGACGAGCAACGACCGTATAGAATGTTAATTAAATACGTTTAAAAAACTTAGAAGAAAACCGACGAAAATGTATCGATCAATCGCAAAGTCAAGGGACGATATTCGTTTTTAGGGTTCCGTACCCAAAGGGTAAAAACGGGACCCTATTACTAAGACTTCGCAGTCCGTCTGTCCGTCTGTCTGTCTGTATGTCTGTCCGTCTGTCTGTCACAGGGCTGTATCTCATGAACTATGATAGCTAGACAGTTGAAATTTTCACAGATGATGTATTTCTGCTGCTGCTCTAACAACAAATACTAAAAACAGAATAAAATAAATATTTAAGGGGGGCTCCCATACAAAAAACTTGATTTTTTTGCAGTTTTTATAGATAATGGTACGGAACCCTTCGTGCGCGAGTCCGACTCGCACTTGGCCGGTTTTTTTAGTTTTTGAAGGAACTGTCAGTCCTACATAAATATAATTTAGATGGGACCAACTTGGGACTATTCTCTACCTACACAATAGAAAAAAATCATCGAAATCGGATCACCAGGTAACAAGATATGCAAACATAAAAAAAGAATAAACAAAAATTACGCTTCGACTTGAGAACCTCTTTTTTTTCGTCGGTTTATAAAAATAAATAGGATCACGACTGTAATCCCCAAGCACAGTAAACTCAGATTTCAAAGATCAGATCCTTGTAGATGTCATATATCATTTTTATCATGTTTATTTTCAATTGTTGCAAATGATTTATTACTTACATACACAACAAGATTGGTTTTCACTAGATACCACCTACCTATTGCTTAAATAAAGCAGCAAGGCTATTCAGAGGCCTGAAAGGCACTACTTCAGCAAGCAGCTTTAAGGTATGACCAGACATTTCGCGGCAATCGAGCGCGGCAGCCGCGCGTGGCAAGCCGTGCTATGTTTAGACGACAGCCGCGCGCGGCATCCGCGCGCAAACGGTGTTATTGTTCGTTTGCACGGCAAACTTGTGTTCTGCGAATGCTGCGCTCGAATGCCGCGCAATGTCTGGTCACACCTTTACAGTCGTGCGTAACATAAAGCCCAGATAATAAATCTTCCGACGCGCCATAACGAATCTTGATATATAAGTCCGAGTCAGCCTATGTGATTCCGCGGCAACCATATATCATCTTTTGAAGCACATAACACTATTTCTCCCAAACAAGGCGTTCATTCATTTGTAAGTTTCTTGTTTACTGTAATAAATGTAAATAATTTGTTTGTCGTAGGCAGTTTCAAAACTTGTTCACGAGACGATGCTAATAAACTTATGAGACTACCCTCATAGCTATAAATAAAATAATAAAAATAGGATCACGACTGTAATCCTTAATTACGGTAGACATCCCCTCAGATCTTCAGGCGCTCAAATCCTTGAAGATGTCTAAAAGGGTTAGTGAGGGGCACGTCCAAACATTGAATTTGGTACATGCCCACATTTTGCATTACACACGTGACAGGTTGCAAGCCCGTCGCCGTTTACAAGAACACTTACTGGTTTCCTCACGATATCTTCTTTCATCGTTCGAAAAGAAAAATCCATTGATGCATAGCTGGGATTTGAACCCACAACCTTCGGATTTAAAGTCAAAGTACCTCCCACTTGGCCAACACGGCTATATACTACAACAAATGTAAATAATTTGTTTGTCGAAGGCAGTTTGGAAACTTGTTCACGAAAGACGATGTTAATAAACTTCTGTGACTGCTCTCATAGCTAACAAACTTTTACAATACAAAAAGTATCAGTTTTGTCATTTGGACGATACGATGTCGATACTATAGTGATTCGTGCGTCTTTCGCGATTTAGATTGTGGGTTCATTCCCACCCAGGATAAACATTTTCGTAATGAACAAAGATGGTTGTTCTCGGTATTAATATCCTGTTAATATTTTGCCATCAAAAACATAACTTGTAAAAAAAACCTCGCAACGCAACTCAGTTCTTCTACCGTAAAAAGTTGTGAGATCCACGTCGGTTAATTTATTCAGTCCCTACTTTAAGGGTCCTTCAGTCTTAAGTTATTACGTAAAGGTTAGCTAATAGGTTAGCTTTGTAGATGTCTAGAGGGGTAGTCAGAGGCACGGCTCATTATTTTTTTATTTTACCGTAATCCCCAAGTACGATAGACTTTTCGGATCTCGAGGCGCTCAGATCATCGAAGATGTCTAATGGGAGTCAGAGTCACGTCCAATACTTAGCACATACCCACATTTTGCAGTAGTTAGCATTTCATACGTGACAGGCTCATCGCCGCTAATAAAAACACTCACTTTTTTCCTCACGATATTTTGAGCACGTGTTTATTGAGTGCTGGAAAAATCCATTGTAAAAATCGGTATTCGAAAAAGGTACCATTACCTTGAGATCAAAAGTCGAGCCATCTATCACAAGGCCAACATGATTTAATAAGCTTAAATAAATACAAGACATTTCTTCGAGTGATATTATTCCGTTATATTTTCGAGAAATTCCTTACCGAATTGATTTTTCCACTAAATGGAGACTTTTTACGAACCTTTGTATTTTTTTTTATATAAATTGTATGTTATTATTTTTAGGGTTCCGTACACAAAGGGTAAAAACGGGAACCTATTGCTAAGACTTCGCTGTCCGTCTGTCACAGGGCTGTATCTCATGAACCGTGAAAGCTAGACAGTTAAAATTTCCACAGATTATGTATTTATGTAGCCGCTATAACAACATATACTAAAAACAGAATAAAATGTATATTTAAGTGGGACTCCCATACAACAAACGTAATTTTTTTTGCCGTTTTTATATATATCGGTAAGGAAACCTTCGCGCGCGGGTCCGACTCGCACTTGGCCGGTTTTTTAAATAAGTCTGAGCGACTTCGTTTCAGTGGAGCAAAATACGTTTTCTTTGATATTTGAATTCTAGATTATACTTTATTTTGTGTTATAAAAACAAATTACTTTACCAGAAAATGAATACAGCAAATAGGTATAAATCGTGGCAATAAAATTGATTGTCATTCAGCATTGAGCTTCCTATAGAACGTCTATAATCATGTTTTTACAAAATAGCCCTGCTGAAATGAAATAGAATCACGACTGTAGTCCCCAAGTACCTACGGTAGACATACTCTCAGATCTGAGTCTGAGTAGGTACGAGTATATAAACTAGCTGTCCACCCCGCTTCGTCTGGGTGTACTAATGAAGATTACAGGCACATGTTTGATAACTTAGTCTACATTATTACAATTTTTGTAGCGATCTCTGTTTTTTTTTCAAATAATATATGGCCTATGTTATTCCCTGATAATGTTTCGCTTTAGATAGGTGAAAGTAATTAAATTAGTCCGGTAGTTTTAAGGTTCCGTACCCAAAGGCTAAAAACGGGACCCTATTACTAAGACTTCGCTGTCCGTCTGTCTGTCACAGGGCTGTATCTCATTAACGGTGATAGCTAGACAATTGAATTTTTTACAGATAATGTATTTTTGTTGCCGTTATAATTACAAGTACTAAAAACACAATAAAATAAATATTTAAGGGTGGCTCCCATACAACAAAACGTGTTTACTTGCAGTTTTTTATGGCCGGTTTTTTAAATAGTAGTATACTGTAAGCTGTATAGTACTATACCGCTGGTTTTTAGTGATGCCAGATTGCATTTATTATATTTCATCATACCTTCCCAAAGTTTAGTAGTGGAGTAAAATCCTATTCCTATCCGCATTCCTGACTGGCCTCACAGCTCAGTTGGTAGTAGCTCTGCCTTCTGCGCTGTAGGTTGTGGGTTCGATCCCCACCCGGGATAAACATTTGTGTGATGAACACAGCTGTTTGTTCTGTGTCTGGGTGTTAATATGTATAATAAGTATGTATTTACAACAAAAAAAAAACGTATATAAGTATTCTATCAGTTATCTGGTTCCCATAGTACAAGCTTTGCTTAGTTTGGGGCTAGATGGCGCTGTGTGAAATGTCCACCAATATTTATTATTATTTATTTATTTATATTTATTTATTCACTATTCACAACACCACCATATTGGATCTTGCATTGATTCCGACTGGCTTCTCATATTTCGTCAAAGGCATTTCAGTTTTCAATAAAGTCAGGCTATAACACCAAATCATGTAAAGGTATGACCAGAATGTTAGCGATTTCATTTCAGATCCAAGAATTGTATAAATCTCTTCTGCTTTTCATCTTATTAAAAAAACAAGGATTCTGTCATAATTACGTTTTGAGAATAAAAAGAACAACACCGGCCAAGTGCGAGTCGGACTCTTAAGCCGGGGTCCCACGGCGCGTAAAACGACGGGCCGCGCTGGATGACGCTCCGCCTGTGTGCGTCCGGCGCGTCGCGTACAGAGCGTTCCGAGCACGGGCCACCACGGATGCATCGTTCCCACGGCGCGTCCGCCCGCCTTGGCGCGGTCTGGCGCGTGAAAACGCGGGCCGTGGGACCCCGGCATTAGTGCGACCGGGTCTTTGACAATATGTCACGTTTCACTACAAAATACTTTCCTTCAAGTTATTCCTTCTTACTCTACCTCTCAGTCTTGCTAAACCCCAAGATTTGTTTATCTCCCGCCGCGTCCCGTCTCGTGGATCCGCCAGATCCGTCGAGATCAGCGGATCATCCGACGCATTTACGTGCGGTTTTTTACATTACCATGAAGATAATATGTCTGCATTGAAAATGAAATTGAAAAATACCTTTTTGCTGTAAAAATAGACGCAATACTCCAAAGCTAGAAGTGAGTAGATATAACAGGAAAGAAGATATAGGCCCCGACTGATAACCAGCGTCGCACCGCGCTTTGCCTACTCCACCGAACCTAGATTCGGTGTTGTGCGGCGCAATGCTGAGACGGGGACCTATTTGCCCCACATGGCACAATCTGCTGTTGATTTTTACCTATTATTATTGTTATATTTTAGCAAATAAATGATTTTTCTTCCTTTCTATAAGGTTTATTCTGATAATAATCCTTCCAGCGGTCTTCGCACCAAGCCTTTATTGTGAAGTAAGATTTAATGAATCTTACTAATATTATGAATCCGAAAGTTTGTGGGGATATTTGTGGGTCCATCACGCCAAAACGATCAAATTTGGATGAAACTTGGAACATACTATTATCAGGTAACAGCGTATAGGATACTTTTTATCCAGGTACCTAGCTAGCGAAGCCGCGGGCGGAAGCTAGTATGGCATCATGAGCATAAAATAGTTAGTACAATTTGCGAGTACTTTGTTTACAGCTAGACTTCTCTGCCTGCCACGGGGCGTTATCCCAAGGATTTTAATGTATCAAGACTTTGTCATTTTAATAGGTTTTAATGAAATTGAACTATATAAACCTGTATTGTTTGTATATGATCCATATCAAAGACGCCGGAAACACCTGGTTGCCACAGATAACAGAGCAGTATGTTCGCCACTATGTTCTGAGCACATCGACCCCGTGAATAGTCCTGAGCGAGGCTCGTTCATCACGATCGCTAAACCGGTAAGAAATATGTCAATAACCATATAATACTCGTAAATATGGATGTGGCATAGCTAAATCTGATCTGTGTATTTTGAGCACAGTTTCATCATGAACTGTGGATAATCTGAACGCATCACAGATTTAGACGAAGTAGGTTCCAGAATCAATTCCCTAATTTTGAAAATGAATGAAATGGAATCACGACTGTAATCCCCAAGTGTGCCAGACATCTTCTCAGATCTTCAAGCGCTCAGATCCTTGAAGATGTCTAAGAGGGGTTAGGCAGAGGCACTTCCAAACATTACAACCCAAATTTTAGGGTTGTATTTTTGTGTGTAGGTAATTTTTTACATCATATCACCAAACCACAGCAAGCTTAACCACCATGGAATGCTGTTAGGAATCATTTTGAGCTGGATTTTCTCTCACACGATTTGACAAAACGAATAAAGTCAACAACATAGACGTAATTTCTCAGCCCTTCTTAGTTTGGTACTGTCAAAAAAGTTATTTTGTCAAATAATTACAGTATTTTGTGGTCACAACTCCATGACTGATGACTGATGAGGTAATTTAACAAAACAATGCGTGGTCATATTTAATCATTACGATAAAAACAAGTTAAAAATAAAATAAAAATATGGTATTATGTGACCGCGGTGGTGCCTACGATATAGGCGAATACAAAGTACTCTTACCTATTCTAATAATGAGTTCAACGTCTATTCTGTCTACCAAATAATACCATAACCTGCTTATCCGGATATTCTTAGTTATCACCACGACTCGACCTTGAAACCGTGTTTTAGTAGCTTTAGTTGATAAAATTACCTCGAGTTTGCCTCTAGACAAGGATTCCTCAGTCAACAGAACTGTCAACTTAAGGTACCTCGAGATGTACCTTGACATTCCTCGTTAGCTTCTTCTTCATGCGTTAGCATGCGTGTGATGGTTTGTTTGATGAAAAACTCCTCGGACTGATGACGTAATAACGTAATTGAGGAACCAAAATATCGATTTATGATACCAAACATCAGGTACTTTTCGGGGGAATATTCGAGGGGCTTCGAAAGAGTTTGAGTCAAGGTAGAATCGAGGTTACAAATAAGAATAATGGGGATTAGTCCTTATTCTCCGATATTTTTCTGACTCCCAGTCATTTGGAATGTATCTAAATAGGTATTTGCTTTTTTGATGTAAAAGAAACATCTCTGAAGCGACATAAAAACCTTGTACATGCTTATCCATTTTATTTCCTTACTCATTGAAAATAACGCTATATCTGCGAATATGTGTCGAACATTGTAACGATGCTAATTCATCTTCCTCAAGCGATTTCCGTGCTTATTTATACCTTGTCCCTTCAATATTAAGTTGAAAACTGGCTGGCAGCAAACGTGCACAGACTTTGTAAGGGATCGGGCTAACGATTGGGGATTAGAGGTATTACCGTATGTCAAGGGTCGCTGGAGGCAATCAGCTGTTCCATACCTGTAACAAAGGAAAATATCTTGTTAGTTATAACTAGCTTTTAAAACGAGTAATATTTTTTTTCATAAAAGCAGAATCGTTTGTTCGCAAAACATGCAGATTTGTTTTTTATGACAAAGATAACTTAAGGATTTAATCTAGATAAATTATGGACAGAAACACGATTGGTGAAACTTTTCTCGATAAATTTGTTTTCCAAAGTTGGCTCTTCTAACACACTAATTTCATTTTTACTCAAAACTATGAATAGCTAAACAGTATTCTACAGTCTATTCTCTTCTAATATTCTACAGTAATTTTTATATAATTCGCTAGATAAAATCATACTAGCTAAGTAAGTTATAGACAGTTTTTCTTTTTGGTGGTTTTCAAGATAATGCGGTTTTATCACTTTTTCCGTCTTATCCGTAGCCCATACAAAAAAAACTAAAATTTCAAGTATCACCGGTGGTCCGCGTGGTACCCATAAAAGTCTATGACCATCTGGAATAATGTACCTATCAGATGGTGAAAGAATTTTTCAAATAGGTGCCGTGTGAAAAAAGTTTCAAAAGTTTGTGTTCCTATAAGCGGTGATGGGCATGCAACCTGTCACTTGTGGAATGCTAAATGCAAAATGTGGTTATGTGGCAAATGTAATGTTGGCCGTGCCTCTGACTAACCCATTTAGATATCATCAAGGCACTCAGCCCCTGGAGATCTGAGAAAATGTCTACCGTACTTGGGGAATACAGCCGTGATCCTATTTTTTATAATAATCTAGCTAATCATCAGATCTCTAGAGATAAGAAAATGTCAAAGAGGATATTCACAGGCTTGTACAAATATTGCACACAGAACATGCCTACATTATTTGTAGGTAGTTAACAACCCTGTTAAGTGCTCAGTCTAAGTCGGTAATAAGCGTCGGCTTCGCTCAAGCAGAAAATAGGATTCAAGTATTTCAAAGCCAAATTTAAGACAAACTTAAATATGCCTTCCTATAAAATAAACCATTTTAGCGCAACTTTACCTATAGATACTAAATTAAATGTAAATGAAATATATCTGCCAAGTAGATCTATTTATTTAAAACTAATTTTTTTTAATATTGATTTGGTCACTATAATTTTTTTGTTTGGTTAGCTAATAACGGAAGGTTCTAAGTAGGGACTGAATAAATTAACCGACTTGGTATCACATGGATCACTCAACTTACCGGTACCCTAAAAAGAGCGTACCTATGTATTTTAATTACATAATTTAGAGTTAAAGAGATAAAAATGATTGGACTCAGAGTCAGTTGGTTGTAGCTCTACCTACTGCGCTGTAGGTTGTAGTTTAAATCCCTACCCAGGCCTAACATTTGTGTGATGGATGACATGTTTCGCTAGATGGCGCTGTGTGAAATGCCCACCAATATTTAAGCCGTGTTTCATGCAATACATTCAAACAATGTAAGTTTGTACCAGATCATTGTATATTACAAAATACCTATTATATAGCAGGTTGCTCTTAAGGCCCTGTATGTCGACGATTGCTCTTTTTCGAAACGAAAAAAGAAATACTTCTGAACAAGCCACATCTCCTATTTTTATAAATATATCACTTCAGGTTCCTACCTAGAATAGCAGAATCTTTTCACGATAAAGATATTATTTCAAAATGATACGTTTTAGAATTTATGATCGAAATACTTTGATACCTACTATTAAGATCAACTTGTGATTTATTGTTAAAGATAGGTAATATGTAGATCTAGATTTCTATTACCGCGGACCACGCGCCGCCCATGGATCAGTACCACGTGCAGCGGTCGGTAGGATTATTTATCGAAGTGATTAAAGATGAGTACATCTTTATTCACATATACTATACATTATAAAAATAGAGATGTGGCTTGTCCAGAAGTATTTCATTTTTCGTTTCGAAAAAGAGCAATCGTCGACATACAGGGCCTTAATGCAGTCGTTTGATACAGAATGGCAAAATCATTGTCCACTCTCGTGAATCCAACGTTTGTATGAAATCAACGAGCCATACAGTCTGCACTGCAACCGTGAAACCGCAACCACGATCATTTGTTTCACGAATGCACAGAACAGATTGACTGTACTCAGCTACATCTGTACTAATATTATAAATGCGAAAGTAGCTCCATCTGTCTGTCTGTGACGTTAACACGACCAACCGCTGGGCCGATTGTCATGAAATTTCATATAGAGATAGTTTTAAGTCTTGGGAAGGACATAGGTTACTTTTTATTCAAAAAATTTTTTAGATTTACGAAAATTTCAATGTTTTACGATAAAGTCGTCAAAAATCGATTTCCCGAATCTACGGGTATCTCCAGGTCCGTGTCTCCAGTCCCAACCAAGCAAAGCTCACTGATAGAATACTTACATACTTTTTTATACATATTAACACCCAGACACAGAACAAACATCTATGTTCATCACACATGTTTATCCTGGGTGGGAAGGCAGAGTTACTACCAACTGAGCTGTGGGCCAGTCAACTATATATAAAAGTAGTTAACTGCTGAACTAGACATACTGCTTCCTAATGGACGCCATTGTGTCCAAACTGCCGAATCTTTGGTTCTCGCTCCACATTTCCTGCAAAGCGACCGATCCACTTGGCAGAGACAATTGTATTTTGCACATTTTAAAATAAACGACCTGCGACCTGTCACGTGTGGAATGCTAACTACTGCAAATTATGGACATGGTGTCAAAGGTAATGTTTGGATGCGCCTCTGTCTTTAGTCGTCTTGAAGAGTCAGAGATCCTGGAGATCTAAGAGGAAGTCTACTGTAACTTGGAGATTATAATCGTGGTCATATTTTACAAGTTTTTTTTTAACTTGCAATGTATGTATGTATTATAATATGTATGTAACTATGTTGGTTCGGGTGGAATTTTGAAACATCAAGCTGAAATTATGCATACTTATTTAACTTCGGTGACAATGCAATAATATGGTAAAAGATAGCTGATCTGATCATAGAGTCGAGAGCTGTTCAACGAACACTCACAACGGAACTTCTTAGTAAATACTTCGATTAAGTAAAAACTTTGCATTCTTATCAAGTTCCGACATCGACCTATCGAAGTTCCAATGACAATGTTGTACGATGTGACAGGTGATAGCGCGCTGGTGCTCGATGGTTTGAATCATTTTACAAAAGCTTGACATAAAATATTTTTCTCCAGAAAATTACTAATTGTTATTTTTATTAACTTGGTTGTTCGTACAAACTGTTGGGACAACAGCGAAGTCTTCTGGACATCTGTATATCTCTTACCGAACGATCACCGATAATTAAGATACTTCCTAGCCTGACCCCATTCAAACGTAAATATCTCTCCCCTTCTAGTATAATTCCTGATTTTTGGAGTACAATTTGTACAATTCCATATCTTTGTAACTGCATATAAATGAATCCTTAACCACTATGGGTCAGGCTGGGTAGTATCACACCGAACTATCTACAATGATATACCGGTCTCAGGACAGTCAGTATTTCAACGATTAGATTACCATCATGAGGATAGTTTTAGTGCCATTACAATAATTGTGCCCGAAGCACAATACAAATTACCCAAAGCCAATGTGGCACACCGCGATACAAAGTTTAGTCTGGACCCAATTGTTTTCAGCTATTATTCAGTACCTATTAATTTAATTTGGACTGAAATGATTGCTGCGTTTATTTCATTATTTGTTTCAATAAACAAAGCTATTGTGGTTGTATTCCTAATGGACATGGAGCTCGAAACAGTTACCTAAATTATTCAAAAACAAGTTTTTCATAGATTTTTACACGGGTCTTTATCGCGTAATCTACACTAATTATTATAAATGCGAAAGTAACTATGTCTGTCTGTGACGTTATCACGGCCTAACCGCAGGGCCGATTGTAATGAAATTTCATGTTGAGATAGTTTAAAATCTTGGGATAGGGATAGACTACTTTATTCGCAAAAATTTCTGAAATTACGCGAACGAAAGTAGATATAATTTAATTTCACGATAGTTTGAAAAATAAGTTTTTTATACTTACAAAACATAATGTACAATTTTGTACAATTCATTGTATTATTATATCCCAACAGAATCGACACCAGTGTTCTATAATATTCAACATAACATTACTGAAATTACAGTCATCATCATTGTTCGTTTTACGTGTCACTGGCTCTTATTTAGACCCATTGGCATAGATCAATGACTATTCTAAGTTTTTTTTGCACCAATTTTTTTTTTTTTTTTTTACCTCGCGAAATTTTGCTTGGACGTTCCTGTTTCAATCATGTGCGAACGGGTAAATTACATACATACAATACATAAAATCACGTTTCCCAGAATGGTAGACAGAGACCACGGCTTTCCATTTGCTACGTTCCATACTTCTTTTGCTTCATTCACTCTCATCACATTCCTCATGCAGGCTCGTCGGTTTATAGTACTATTGACCTGGCCTTTTTCAAAACGTCACCTATTTGGTCCAGGAAAATACGCCGAGGTCTTCCTCTTCCAACGCTCCCTTTCACACTCGCCTTATATACCTGTTTTGTCAATCTTTCTTCATTCATTCTCTCTACATGCCCAAACCATAGCATCCCTTTCTTAATCCTCATCAATACGTCTTCTTTCACTCCTCAATGGCGAAATTGTTTTGGATAAAGCTTTCAAAAGATATAAATATAGGATCAAGACTGTAATCCCTAAGTACGGTAGACATCCTCTCAGATCTAAGCTGTCCTTTGAAAATGTCTAGTGGGGGTAGTCAGAGGCATTATATTTGCCACATGCCCACATTTTGCAGTAGTTAGCATTCCATTCGTGACAGGTTGCAAGCCCATCGCCGCTTGTTACTTGGCCGGTAACTCGCGAGCGAATCCGTATGTGGGAGATAGTGACGCATAAAACTTCAATTAGTGGGTAGCAGGTTCGAAATCCAGTTTTAATTTCAAGTACCAGTATAATTGGGACTTCCTATTCGGGAGCGATGGAATGCGATACAATTTTAAGTGTATTCGGTTGCTAGTTCCTCGTCAATTTTGTTGAAAATGTACACTCTAGCTTTTATGTAGAAAAATCAAAAAAATTCAGACCGTCATTATTATTAGACTGGATTATTATGAAAACATAATAGTCCGCGTTGACCGAGTGGGAGATACCTCGACTTTCAATCGGAAGGTCGTGGGTTCGAACTTCGAATCCCGGCGTGCATCAATGGATTTTTCTATTCGAAAAAATTATATGCGCATTAAAACACGTGCTCAAAACGGTGAAGGAAAACATCGTGAGGAAAGCAGTTAGTATTCATATAAACGGCGATGGGCTTGCAAACTGTCACGTATGAAATGCTACCTGCAAAATGTGGGCATGTGCCGAATATAATGTTTGGACGTGCCTCTGACACCCCCTCTAGAAATCAAAGGATCTAAGCGCATGGAGATCTGAGAGGATGTCTACCTTACTTGGGGATTACGTCGTAAAGGAAAATGTGAGCGTCCATTTTAGTTCTAGTTTTCAACATGAAGATGAAACAAGAGAGTACAAGGTTTACACCTACTTAGCTACGTAGATAGTTCTAAATCGTCTTATCAAGTTTAACTTAGCGTAAGATATAAATAACAGAGCAAAACGCTTCGAGAAAGGATTAATTATAGAAATTACAGGCTATGGATAATTACCAACAAACGTTTGATCCCATGAGCACGTCTGAGGATACTAATAGGGTGTATTGAATATCGATGTACAGGGGCCTTACTACAATCTCTAAAGTTCATACTTAGATTAGTCATCTAAAGCGCGAGTAATACTGCTTTAGTCTTACTTAACATAGGGCTGCCATCCGTCCGGGTTTCCTTGATTTGTCCTAGTTTAGAGGGCGTCCGCGCGGGGTTTCATTTGTAGTCCGGGTTTAAAATTTGGCCATCCGCGACACAAGAACTGTGCCGGAATTGTGAAATCAACTTTTCGATTAAGGGAGCCGTTTGGTGAAATATTAAGCTTTAAATTGTGAGTGTAAGCTTTTAATTAAATCTTTAAAATGTCCGGGTTCTGGGTTCTAAAATCCGGGGTTTTCACGTCCGTTCGTGTCTTGTCCTGGTTGCCAAATTTTAGAGATGGCAGCCCTAACTTAACAGATTGTAGTACGGCCGTAGAAGTCATGGACTATTGTACTTCAATAATTGCGGATGTTATTTTTATGCATACCCCATAGTGTGGGTTGTCGTGGATAGGTCTTTTAAAAATATAATGCGTTCGTGAAGACAACTTTTCGATTAAGAGAACCGTTTCTGAAATATTAAGCTTTAAAGTGCTAAATTTTGTCAGTCAAGTGTCGTCGTCCCCCCCTACCAGCTAAAGTATTGGTTTTGGAAGTGGAAAATTCACGGTAGGACATATTAATTAAATACCGTTGTTAGCTGTAACTATAGATTCAAAATGTATAGTTATGTCTACTAATCACGATAGTTTGAAAAATAATGTTTTTAGCTGTGTAAACTACGAAACCCTACATTCGCGTGGTCCGACACGCACTTGGCCAGTTTTTCCTTTCAGGTACGGAACCTTAAAAAGTTTATTGTTTAGATAAATGTTCACGGACGCGGCTTCATATTTATCGCAAAAGACAAGTATATCCAATAAAACCCTTAGAGTAATAAAACACCCCTCAGGTGGTTAATATTCCAATATACGAGTTTTAATACTGCTTTTATGATCAGCAATAAAAACAACATTAGATCGATCGGTTATCTCGAGATGCGAATTTTCTTATCGATAGGTATACGTTGAGGGATCAATGTATGGTGGATGTTAGTTGTATTGTTCAGTAAACCATGGGAAGTGGAGCTGTGTTATAAACCCGGTTTTGAGATTGATATGCTATATAATGGCGACAGGCTAAAGTTACATTATGTTTGGTTGATCGTGTATTATGAATAGAATATAATAAGTTTATTTAAAAAAAAATGTTAGCCGTCGCGGTTCGCCTCGTAGATGTGAAACATCAACATTATTTAAATTACTAGCTTCCGCCAGCGGCTTCGCCTGCGTGGTACCTGGATAAAACGTAGCCTATGTATTATTCTGATGTATAAGCTATATTACTGTAAAGTTTAATCTAAATGTTCAGTAGTTTTTGCGTGAAAGAGTAACAAACACACACAACCACTCACAAACTTTCGCATTTTTAATATTAGTAGGATTATGAAAATTATTTTAGTACAAGTACAAAAAGAGTGTGACAGCATATCGCGGACGCGGTCGGCATTTCTTCGGCAGCAACTCATCTAGTTCGCGGCGGACGCATACCGTGGAGACGCGTTGCCAAGCCAACAGCCGCTCTGACCCGACGCTATAGATGTTTCACATCGAAAACAAATGTAAAAGAACGGTAAGGAGGATAATATACAACTTCTAGGTGATCAAAATTAGGTACTGTTAAATCATCATCATTTTCTTCGTTTTCCCACTTAATGTGGGGTCGGCAGTCGGCACATGTTGCGAAGAGGATTTGGCTTATGGTTTAAAACCGGCCGCCTGCCTGACGTCAACCCTCTATGGGAAAATTTATTAGGCAATGTAAATACTTAGTTATTAAGGAATTGAAAGCATTTGTCCTCGAAGAACTCCTCTAGCATAGTGGTAATTAAAATAGCAATGATAGAGATCGTTTAAATATAGCGATATCCAAAACGAGAAAAAGGAGCTACTTTTCTCAAAATGTTTCGCCTTTTCATGTCCAAAATGTTTATACTTACTAAGCAAAGACTTAAATTATCCCTATCTAGGCCACTAGAGTAATTGCTTCCCAGGTTCAGGTAAAATTGTGTTGCGAGTGGAAACCCACATTGCTGAAACACATCGAAATAAATTCCATCATTGAATTTCGCCTCTATTCTAAGTGCATACAACTTAAAATTCGCCATCACCGTCCCGGCAAATGAATTCAACCAAAATGCCACCTTAAAACGGAGCGACACGGTCCAAAATCGAACTACACGATGATGATATGTCATGTCACACTCGACCACATCTAAAACAAAACGCCTGCGAAACAAAACGTGCCTTATAACAGGGGGGTATGGGTCAAAAACGCTTGACCTGTCACTCGGCGATCTAAAAACCTACCAATCATCAGAACAAATCAGTGTTCCTGTAAACAGTTGGTTCTGTTGGACCAACAGGGTTGATTGATTGAGAGGCAAAGAACAAGGCGCGGATAAGACAGCACTTATCCATATTTGTCTCAATCATCGGATCAGATCGCTGTTACCAGTATTATCGTTAGTGGAACTTGACATGCGAAGACAACTCAAAAAAACATGATTATCATGTTATGATGTTGAATGCAATACCTATTGTTAAAGAATACCTAATTTGTACACTTTTCATAGTAACTATTTACAATACTGTTTATGCACCTATACCTACGCTTCTGCGTAGGTATTGTATTGGAAGCGTAGGTATTATGGCATTCAGTACCAATAAATATTGGTATGAATATCATGATATATATCGTACGGGGAAGTAGCGCCGTACCTATTACTACTAAGCTAGCATTCCATACGTGACTGCTGCTTTTTTAATTTGAGCTGAAGCTCTTTAGTTATTTTTTTGATTGTTGTACGAACTTGAGTAGTACTTTTAATTATTATTCTTGTTTGAGCCTTCACCTTGTTCGATTAGCACCACACTGGAGCTCTACATAGAATTAAGGAAAGAATCATTAAAAAAAAGGTAGACCCCAAGCCGTGTTTGTTGCCTGATTCTTTTAGGCCTGATCGCGAGGAATCGGCGTAGCTTCACCTAGTTCCTAAGACGTTTCAAAGTGATCCTTGTGATTTTATTGAAATAAATGATTTTTGAATTTGAATTTGAATTTTGACAGGTTGCAAGCCAACACTAACTAGTTTCCTCACGTAGTGATATCCATCACCATTTAGAACACGTATATAAAAGTTACTACTCTTTGAAAAGAAATCCAAGTACGGTAAAATCTACTCATATATCTCCAGGCTCTTTGAAGATGACTAAAGGGGATTGTCAGAGGCACGTCCATTACATTTGGCACATGCCCACATTTTGCAGTAATTACTACGCTTTATTAAATAAAACCAGCTAATGAGAATACTGGCTGAAGAGTTCACCGTATGATAGAAAGAAAATCAAGAACCTACTTTAGACGAGTCCTTTGGGAGTTTAAGACAACCGTATGAAGACCGCAATTCAATGAGGGTACCTGTAACGGTCGATCTCTACGTTTAATAGGTCAGCTAGCGTTACTGTCACGTGCCTCCGTCACTGAAAGACGATGACAGTCACGAGTTGCATACGAGCTCAATTTCCGTACATGTCTGGACTTCATTGCTGGCATAGCCAAGCATCTAATTGAATCCTTGGCACTACAACTACATACTGTTGTCTCGACAAACTAGACTGAAGTTTTGTAAAATATGAACTAAGTTTTATAACTGTCACTCTAAAGTTACGCTAATTTAAACTTTAATGTAAAATGAATAAGGTCGTTAGTATTTTGCTCTTTCTTAGTCAGTTTGTGTTAAATTGTCATTATCAACTTATCAAATGCAACCTAATTAGTTTAAGCAATCAAATACTTACTAAAAAAACCGACCAAGTGCAAGTCGGACTCGTGCACGAAGAGTTATAAAAACGGCAAAAAATTACGTTTGTTATATGAGAGCACCGCTTAAATATGTCTTTCAACTGACTAGCTATCATGCTTCATGAGATACAGCCTGGTGAAAGACAGACAGACGGACAGCGGAGTCTTAGTAATAGGTTTCCTGTTTATACCCTTTGGGTACGGAACCCTATAAAAGGCACTGATATTGTCTCTTCTGAAACGTAGCTTTATCTTTGACTTTTCAGAAAATTTGCCTGATTGTTTGCAGTGGCTAGTCACAATTTACGCAGCTCGCACTATTTCATTATTACTAGCTTCTGCCCACGGATTCGGACGCGTGGTTTCCGGATAAAATGCCTTTGTCACTCTCCGGCTTAAACTATCTGTATGCAAAAAAACATCGCAAAAACAAACCAACAAACCTACAATCTTAAAAACTTACACATTTATCGCGTAAGTATGTAGTACCTGGATGACCGTGTTTTTTTGCCGTTTTTATAGAAAATGGTACGGAGCCCTTCATGCGCGAGTCCCGGCCGGTTTTTTTACAAGTAATGTTTGTGATGGCATTACAACTGTCTGTAACTGCTTTAACAAAAACAGCTGATAACGGGCAAAGAAATGACCATTCTGTAACAAAAGCAACTATTCTTTGACAGCGAGTAATTAAGTTGGCTGTTTACGAGTGATTGGTTAAAATGGATGCATCCGCCAATTCATTACATGATGTTATAATGCGAGGCAAATGTTTGACTAGCTTCAACCTGTGGCTTTGCTCGTCGCCAGTATAAAGAGCTACGACTCTAACCCTCGTATTCAAGAACGATACTATGAGAACACGCACCCACAGTGGACGAAATCTTTTTTCATAAACATCACTTTATGTGTTGAGCGGCACTATGGCGCACGCTACCGTGTGCCTTTAGAGCTCAACTTTGGCTAGAGGCACACGACAATGTGCCTCTAGTCACACTATGCAGTGTCGCACAACACATAAAGTGAGTTTTATGAAAAAAGATTTCGTCTACTGTGGGTGCGTGTTCTCATAGTATCGTTCTTGAATACGAGGGTATCTCTTTCTTCTCTATTTCTGTCTGGCTTGCCCCTTAGACAGATCAAAAATCTTGAACTTGGAAATGATTATTATGAATTGTGGCCGATCGCCTGTTTTTTAGGGCTCCGTCAAAAACGGGGCCCCACTGTCTGTCACACTGTCATCTTATGATCCGTGATATCTAGACAGTTGAAATTTTCACAGGATTATGTATTTCTGCTGTCGCTATAACAACAAATACTAAAAACAGAATACAATATTTAAGTGGGTCTCAACAACAAACGTGTTTTTTTTTGGCGGTTTTTATAGATAATAGTACGGAACCCCTCGTGCGTGAGTCCGACTCGCACTTGGCCGGTTTTTTACGTATAATATATATATATGGTAGAATGTGAATATATTACTTGTAGTAAAGTGAATCTTTATAATGTGAATGAATGGTTTAACCGTTCGTTCCTATATTGGCACTCGGATTAATTAATGAATAAACTGCCTGCTTTATCCTATAAAAACGGAGATTAATGATTTCCAAGCTGATGGGGTAAACAGATTGTAAAGTTTTATATTGCGAGATAAAAGCCAGAAGTTGATACTGTCTCATGGTTTTTGGATGGACTTTTCAGTTATAATCCTTATTATTTAGTTGCATCCGGTCGCTTCGCTCGTTTCTTACCTTCATTAAGCGAGATCACAAACAAAAACCGGACAAGTGCGAGTCTGACTCACGTAGCTTTAAGATTTTCCTGTAATCTAATTTCTAAAGATCAATTTTCTGTATTTTTTTTTAATTTTAGTGTCATTAGTTTGGGAGATAAAGGGGGAATGTTATGAGAAGGATGAAAGTCATGTAACGAGAAGAATGTTAAGAATTAATGTGGATGGATGTAGACGTAGAGGTAGGCCAAAGAAAATATGGATGGACTGTGTGAAAGATTACATGGTTAAGGCGCTTCCAGTTCCTAAAACCGCGGCAGAAATGACTAAGACAGTTAACAACGGCAAGCTCTAGATGGCGTATGCGTATCGTAAATATTATCACCAGTTTTTATGAGATCGCGTTGCTGGTACCTACGTAGGCAAGTAATAGGGGTAGCTTTACCCACCCCTCATAACCATTTTCTCTTTGTCCGCCTTTACTTTTCGAATAAATTAATGATATAAATTACTTATCAAAAACCTATTCTAGTAGAAATCTAGATCTACATATTACCTATCTTTAACAATAAATCACAAGTTGATCTTAAAAGTAGGTATCAAAGTATTTCGATCATAAATTCTAAAACGTATCATTTTGAAATAATATCTTTATCGTGAAAAGTTTCTGATGTTATGTTTTCAGCTTAATAGAAATCTAGGTAGAAACCTGAAGTAATATATGTATAAAAATAGGAGGCTTGTTCAGAAGTATTTCTTTTTTCGTTTCGAAAAAGAGCAATCGTCGACATACAGGGCCTTAAGAGTGCTGAGTGATTAGATGACGGCTGATAGAGGTAAATGGAAGAACACATGCTGTGCCGAACCCACATAAGTGGGATAAAGGCAGGAAGATGACGATGCAGGGTAGGGGGGGGGGGGGGATTTCTAGGATCTCAGATCCTGTAGATACGAGTGTATGTCTACCGTACTTGGGGATTATAATCGTGATCATATGTCATTATCATTTTATTTTATAAAAAAAACGGCAGCATAAGCCACCCCTCCAAAGCCATTTCCGTCGATCCCTGAATTATTAATACAGGTTTTATAAGTGTCATATTTCTAATGACGTTATAACCATTAATAATTTACGCTCAAGCAGAGAGCACTTCGAGTTTCTGAACATCTGTGGTGGAAATCCGAAGCACATTTTTATTGGATTAGATGCAACCATTTTATAATTCTGGGTGGATAGAAGTGAAACTTGGAAAATATATTGAGAGAGCTGCATCAATTACACCGACATGAGCACAGCTCATAGTCAAGTTAGAAGAAGTGAAACTAGGCGCTACTTAACTAACCCTGGTTTTTGTAGTGATGTGTATTTTTTGACTTTGACACACTACACAATCTAACTGAATAAAGTTATACAGTTTAGCTTGGTTGCTTTTCTTCACTATTCCATACAGATAGAGCAATGTAGAGTATGCCAGAATGCAGAACCAACATTTGGATTGAAAATCGGAGTACCTCCCACTCGACCAACATCCATGCCATGATGAAGGCTTTAGGATAGTAAGGTCATACACTAATATTTTATTTTTATTCTTTTTATAATTTATATGTAATGTTCTATGAAATTGGTTTTAATTGTTTATAATATTGTAATGGAATTTTGTGTAACCTATGGATATTTTATCTGAAATAAATGAATAATAATAATAATAACTAAGGTTGGTCACAAAATTTAAATGAACCTACGTTTTTTTTATAATTTTTGTATTTATAGTATTCGTAGTAACAGGCGTAACTTTGTCTAGCTCCTAAGACATTTCAAGTTGATCATTATGTAATCATTATGTTGTTTACCTTTTGACTTTAACTTTGGTAAGTTTCGCTTCCTCACGGTTTTATTTTTTAGCCATTAGTCGGATGAACTGATGGGAAGTCTGTTTTTTTTTATTTTTTGACGTAAATCGAAGGAATATCGTGAGAATAATTAAAATGGAAATTAGGAGTTGTTTTTTCAGTTCCGAAATTCGCCAAAGAAGGCTGTTATTCTAAAAATAGTAAATACATAATTTAAGTGGCATTTCATACAGCGCCATCTAGGCTCAAACTAAGCAAAGCTTATTACTATGGGAACTAGATAAATAAAATAGGATCACGACTGTAATCCCCTAGTACGGTAGACATCTTCTCAGATCTCCAGACACTCAGATCCTTTGAAGATGTCTAGTCTAAAAACACGTGCTCAAAACGGTGAAGGAAAATATCGTGAGGAAACCAGTTAGTATTCTTATAAGCGGCGATTGGCTTGCAACCTGTCACGTATGGAATGCTAACTACTGCAAAATGTGGGCATGTGCCAAATACATATAATGTTTGGGCGTGCCTCTGACTACCCCTACTAGACATCTTCAAAGGATCTAAGCGTCTGGAGATCTGAGAGGATGTCTACCGTACTTGGGGATTACAGTCGTGATCCAATTTATTTATTTACTAGCGACTCGCCCGGCTTCGCATGGGTTTAATACATATAAACCTTCCTCCTAAATCACTCTATCTATTAAAAAAAACCGCATCAAAATCCGTTGTGTAGTTTTAAAGATATAAGCATACATACAGACGCGGGAAGCGGAAAGCGACTTTGCTTTATACTATGTAGTGATTATTACATACAAACAAACTAACAAACTTTCGCATTCATAATTCACTAGTGTATGTAATATTATTTTAGCCAATCGAATTTGACGGACGATACGTATTGAACGAAACGTCGCACTTTCGAGATGTGTTTGTATTTGGATAACACATCATCGTACATGGCTGGTGTGGTACAAGTTAAAGGTGTGTGGGTTCGATTCCCACCCAGGCAGGACAAACATTTTTGTGATGAACATAGCTTTATTAAAAAAAGTATATTAGGTATAAGTATTCTATCAGTAATCTAGGTCTCATCTAGATTTGACAAGTTTGGGGCTAGAAGGAGCTTAGTGATAATGTCCTCCAATTTAAAAAAAACCGGCCAAGTGCGAGTCGGACTAGCGCACGAAGGGTTCCGTACCATTATCTATAAAAACGGCAAGAAAACACGTTTGTTGTATGGGAGCCGAACTTAAACATTTATTTTATTCTGTTTTTAGTATTTGTTGTTATAGCAGCAACAGAAATACATAATCTGTGAAAATTTCAACTGTCTAGCTAACACGGTTCATGAGATACAGCCCTGTGACCTGTGACCTGGGTGAATGCGTGTGCTACTTTTTGAATTTGTGCTGAAGATCTTTAGTTATTTTTTTTATTGTTGTATGTACCTGAGTAGTAGGTACTTTTAATTATTATTCTTGTTTGAGCCTTCACCTTGTTCGATTGGCACCACTCTTGAGCTCTACATAGCATTAAGGAAAGGATCATTAAAATCATTAAAAAATAGATTGACCCCAAGCCGTGTTTGTTGCCTGATTCTTCTAGGCTTGGTCGTGGAATTCACCTAGTTCCTAAGACATTTTAAAGAGATAAAATCACAAGGATCACCTTGTGATTTTATCGAAATAAATGATTTTTGAATTTGAATCGAAACCACAACCTACAGCGCAGAAGGCAGATGTACTACCAACTGAGCTGAGGCCAGTCAATTTAAATTCATCGAATTCATCGTTTCTTGTGTCTTGGAACACCGGGTACCATGTGCAGCAGTTGTTAGAGTAAACATTGGAAGCGGAACCCAAAAAGCACATGTGGTTATCGAGACTGTGTTTGCATTCCATGGCAAAAATGTACAACAATTGTTGACTTGCTTTGATAATACGTTTAAAAAAACGGGCCAAGTGCGAGTCGGACTCGAGCACGAAGGGTTTCGTACCATTATCTATATCAATGGCAATAAAAACACGTTTGTTTTATAGGAGACCCACTTAAATATTTAGTATTTGTTGTTATAGCGGCAACAGAAATACATCATCTGTGAAAATTTCAACTGTCTAGCTATCACGGTTTATGAGATGCAGCCTGGTGACAGACAAATCGACATACAGACGGACAGCGGAGTCTTAGTAGTAGGTAATAGGTTTTTTTTCCTTAAATTTAAATGAGACCTAACGGGAAATATATCCTCACAACTAATAAAATATTTTTTTAAATAGTTTAATAATGACGGAGTTTTGAGGTAACAAACTTTTTAAAATTAATAATTTGCCTCAAGTTAGACGTGGTTGTAAAAACTTATTTTCAATATTAATAAAAATGAAATAGCTACATATACCTACCCTACTTTACTTATCCTACCTACTTACTTTATTTTTATTCATAAAAATAATCTCAAGTCCAAACGAAATTACAACGCGGGCTTCACACGCAGCTATAATGTAAAGATGTACATTATAGCACGATACATCTCATAAAATCTTTCCATAGAAATCTTCAGACCACACACGACAGCTATAATATATATTTATACATCTTCGATCTTAAGATACAAAGCGATATGAAAATATATTTTTTTTCGATACATCTCAATACATTTCCGTATATCTCTGTTCGAAAAGGATGTCAAAATTTTCAAAAAGATACATTACATTCCCTGTTGTGTGTGTGATACATGTGGGATAGCAAAAGCAATAATGAAAATAATAAAAATAACAATATTAGCGTTCGTCGTTTGTCGTCAAATAAATAAAATAAATAGGACCACGACTGTAATCCCCAAGTATGGTAGACATCCTCTCAGATCTCCAGACGCTTAGATCCTTTAAAGATGTTTAGTGGGGGTAGTCAGAGGCACGTCTAAACATAACATTTGGCACATGCCCACATTTTGCAGTAGTTAGCATTCCATACGTGACAGGTAGCAAACCCGTCGCCGCTTAAAATAATACTTACTGGTTTCCTCACGATGCGCATATAAATTTTTCGCACAGAAAGATTCATTGATGCACGCCGGGATTTGAACTCACGACCAACACGGCTTTTTTACATACCTGCATTCATACCCTACATACATTAAGAAGCTATACATCCCGGGATGTAATATACATTAATATAAATAATAGATGCCGTGGGTGAAGCCCTTAAACGAGAATATGTCTAAAATCAGGTCAAACAACACAAATAAAAGCTACAGAATAATTTAAGAATATTAAGGTATTTCTTTAATTAATTAGTATAATTACAAAGGCCTGCTAATTAAACCGCTGCTTACTTTTATTTGTGCCCTTATTACTTACCTACTAGGGCAAGAGCGCTGGTTGTGGGCACTTTAACAACATTTTAATTTTATAATAAATAAATATTGGCGGAAACAATATGAGATTAACAATTTTATATTAATATTATTGGCGGAAACAATATTAGATCAACAATTTTATATTAATATTATTGGCGGAAACAATATTAGATCAACAATTTTATATTAATAATCGGTTTATATTGAAAAAAATATTAAAACGACGATTTTTAAACAATATTAGAGTATGTAGTATTTATCTCTTAAGTTAAACAAAGGCTTTGTAACAGGCGATATCTATTTATTAATTATTCATATTTAAACAGACAAAACGGGAAATCGTTGGTTGTGGTGCAAAACAATCTAGAGATACAACGCACCACAGATGTCACAAAAAAAAAAAAAAAAATAGGATCACTACTGTAATCCCAAGTAGATACGGTAGACATCCTATCAGATCTCCAGACGCTTAGATCAAAACGGACCATAAACAAAGAATTGTAATAATTGACTATTTTATAGACTTTAAACAAGTTTGTTTGCTAGGCTTAGTTATTGACTGCCAAATTTGAAAATGCCCAAAGCCAGGGTAGGCACCACAACCAGGTCTATTGCCCTATAAGGTATTTGTTTTGTGTCCGGGATAGAACTTTGTAAAGAACCGACCGAAATAGCTGTTACGGTATTAACAGGAAAAGTTCGTCGTTTTCAGTAAATTGAAAAAAAATATCCCCAGGCGCTCGGATCCTTGAAATCATCTAAGTGGTAGTCAGAGGCACAAGCCACGAAGCATTTTACACGAGTCCAACTACTCGACCAATCGAAAAGTCAAGAGACTATTTTTGGATTATTCTCTACAAAATAGAAAAAAATCATTCGAATCGAATCAACAGGTAAAAAGATTTATATATAATAATAAATAATGAATATTGGCGGACTTTAGACACAACGCCATCTAGCCCCAAACTAAGCAAAGCTTGTACTATGGGAACCAGATAACTAATAGAATACTTATATACTTTTTTATATATGTATATACTTTTTTATATATATACTTATTATACATAGTAACACCCAGACACAGAACAAACATCTATGTTCATCACACAAATGCTTGCCCAGGGTGGGAATTGAACCCACAACCTACAGCACAGAAGGCAGAGTTACTACCAACTGAGCTGTGAGGCCAGTCATATGCGCGGTTACATAAAAAATATCCGCGTCGAATTGAGAACCTCATTTTTTCCTCCTTTTTTAGGGTTCCGTACCCAAAGGGTTAAATCGGAACCCTATTACTAAAACTTCGCTGTCCGTCTGTCTGTCTGTCTGTCTGTCTGTCTGTCTGTCCGTCCGTCCGTCCGTCTGTCTGTCACAGGGCTGTATCTCATGAACTGTGATAGCTAGACAGTTGAAATTTTCACAGATTATGTATTTCGGTTGCTGCTATAACAACAGAATAAAATAAATATTTAAGGGGGGCTCCCATACAACAAACGTGATTTTTTTGCCGTTTTTATAGATAATGGTACGGAACCCTTCGTGCGCGAGTCCGACTCGCACTTGGCCGGTTTTTGTATTAAATGGCAAACACGTAGTTAGATACTATGTTCTAGGTTACAAAATAATTAAAGCTAGACTGTATAAGTATATTATTCGTAACAAAGGTCAAACACCTTGAAAATCCTTTCACGCTTTGAGTAATAACTTAAAACCTTGGGTAGGTGGACAATTTACCTAATAAAGGAAAATAATGACAAAACTAAACAAGAGAGACCTATAAATTTAAGCATTTCTTTTGTGAGCACCAGTGAGGTGAAAATTAAGTTGATTGTATAGAAAACTAGCTTTTACTGCGACTTCGTCCTCGTAGATACAGAATTTAAAAAAAAAAAAACGTATAACGAAAATCAAAAGAAAATTTTGGGAAAAAAGTAACCTATGTCAGTCCTAAGACTTTAAACTATCCTATTAATATTATAAATGTGAAAGTTTGTGAGTTTGTATGTATGTTTGTGCCTCAATCAGGCTTAAACGACAAAAAGGATTAAGTTGAAATTTGCTGTAAATGTAGATATAATGCACGAATAAAACATAGACTTTGAAATATGAAAAACATCCCCAAATATATAAAAAAACGCAAAAGGGATGATTTCGGTATAGATGGCGCTGGTGTGCAACAAATCTGACATCACAGACTAAAAACATTCAGTCTTTTCTATTCGATTATTGAAATTTGACAGGAAAACGTCTGGCACGGGTCGGCAAAAATGACATCACATTAAAACACACAGATAGAGTTATTTTTGATAAAAAGGTTTTACATTAAATTTTAACCTTTATGTATGTGTTAATGTTATACTCGTTTCATTCAAATAAAAATCATAAAAAAAATTATACTTTTGCTTCAAAAGAAATTGTAGCTGTTTAAATAAATCTTTAATTAGAACCAACTAAAATGAGGAGGTTCTCAATTCGACATGAATATTTTCTTTGTCGCTTTTTAGGGTTCCGGTTCATGAGATACAGCCCTGTGACAGACAGACGGACAGACGGACAGCGAAGTCTTAGTAATAGAGTCCCGTTTTTACCCTTTGGGTACGGAACCCTAAAAACGAATACCTTGACTTTTCGTTTGGTCGAGGAATTTTAATGGGTTTTCTTTTTTTTTTTAATCGTAATAATTTTCTATCAAAATACCGAAGAAGAGAAAAACCTCAAAACGATCGAAGCCCTCTCCAAATTAAACTTTGTTTTTGATTATCAAAACACCAAAGAAATCTTTAGAAATTCAATAGCATTCAGCACCAGCTTTGACCTGGTTCTCTCCAGAATCTAAAATTTCTTTACATTTCGGCTCTCAAAAGGCCCATAACTCACTTCACTCAAAACAAGCGGTGGCCTCAATCGATCAAATTAATAGGTCTTTCAAACAATAGTCTATTTGCGGGACTCATAATGGGTGGATCGTTTAATAAGTGGGGAAGCAGGTTAAGCGAGTTTCGGTATTGCATCCTTCATCGGGTGGAAAATGTAGATGAGGGGGAAATTAATAATTATGAGCTTCCTATGCATTCTTTATTATTTTTTATTTCTTACTTAAGGGGCTCCCAGTCGACGATTGCTCTTTTTCGAAGCGAAAAATGAAATACTTCTGAACAAGCCACATCTCCTATTTTTATAAGTATATTACTTCAGGTTCCTACCTAGATTTCTATTAAGCTGAAAACATGATAGCAGAAACTTTTCACGATAAAGATATTATTTCAAAATGATACGTTTTAGAATTTATGATCGAAATATTTTATATACCTACTATTAAAATCAACTTGTGATTTATGGTTAAAGATAGGTAATATGTAGATCTAGATTTCTATTAGAATAGATTTTTGATAATTATACATAATTTATATCATTAATTTATTCGAAAAGCTAAGGCGGACCACGCGCCGACGTGTGTTTGTCGTCATTGCAGCGGTCGGTAGGATTATTTATCAAAGTGATTAAAGATGGGTACATCTTTATTCACATATATACTATACATTATAAAATAGGAGATGTGGCTTGTTCACAAGTATTTCTTTTTTCGTTTCGAACAAAAATAATCGTCGACTGGGAGCGCCTTAAAAAGCAATGTGATGAGAGTGAATGAGCAAAAAAGTATGCCAGGATGTACCCCTCTGGAAAATAGTCGTGATTTTATGTATGAAAGTTACTATTTAAACTTATAGTATTTCAAAACGATGATATTCCCCCTTACAAGGGGGTTTACTACATAACATACTACACAAGCTTATAATTATTATTTATGTGTGATCCTTGTACGGGAAATATACATTTTTCACCGACGAAAAATGAGGAGTTTCTCTATTCGACGTGGAGTATATTTTTTTGTTGATCTTTTCATCTGGTGATCTTATTTCGATAATTTTTTTGCTATTGTGTAGAGAATAGTCCCAAATTTGTCCCATTTAAATAATATTCCTGTAGTGCCTTTATAAAACTTAAAAAAAAACGATATAACTATCGTCCCTTGGCTTGTCGGTATAAAATGATATCTACCTATATACTAATATTATAACGATGAAAGATTTGATTGTTTGTTTGTTTGCATTGAATAGGCTTCGAAACTACTGGACTTGATTTTAATAATCATTTTACCATCCTACATTATCCCTGATGAACATAGGCTTTTATTCATTACTAAAAAATATCAGGGATCTCTATTTAAACTTCAATAATGTAACCCAAGGTGTAAAATTACCATAAAATCATTAGTACAACCGTGCGACGATGGACTGCTAGTGCAAAATAAATTAGTAATGCTGAAGAACGACCTCTTCATTCATATTTTATGAATAGAATACTTATTTTGATAGTCCCAAAAACAAACAGAAAAGATATTACCATACCATGAAGAAACTGCCCGTGACTGCTTCAAAGGAACAAATATCACCATTACACCTAACCCCCTATATTTTTATGGGTATTTATAGCCATAGATTCGTCGCCACTGTAAATCTTACTTTAGCTATAAAACTATGGAGTTATATTAATATAGAGTAGTGTAAGTTATTTTTTTTATTGTTGAGTGTACTTGAGTAGTACTTTTAATTATTATTCTTGTTTGAGCCTTCACCTTATTCGATCAGCACCACACTGGAGCTCTACATAGCATTAAGGAAAGGATCATTGAAAAAAAAGGTAGACCCCAAGCCGTGTTTGTTGCCTGATTTTTCTAGGCTTGGTCTCGAGGAATCGGCGGCGGCGTAGCTTCACCTAGTTCCTAAGACGTTTCAAAGTGATCCTTGTGATTATATTGAAATAAATGATTTTTGAATTTGAATTTGAAAACCTTCGCGACTTTGTTCACGTCAAGTTATTTTCAAACAGACTACAACCCCCGCTGCACCCCCTTAGGGGTTAAATTTCGGTGATTCCTTTCTTAGTGCACCCCTACACACTAAAAGAAATACACACTCCAATATCCTACTATCCTTCTAATATTATAAATGCGAAAGTTTGTGAGTGGTTGTGTGTGTTTGTTACTCTTTCATGCAAAAACGATTGAACGGATTAAAAATATTAAAATGAAACTTTACAGCAATATAGCTTATACATCAGAATAACACATAGACTACTTTTTATCTAGGTACCACCCGTGCGAAGCCGGGGCGAGCAGCTAGTAATATTATAAATGCGAGTAACTCTGTCTGTCTGTGACGTTATCAGGGCCAAGCTAGTCCATTATATATTAAAAATGGGTATATCCCTATAGGTTCTGATATAAGTCTTGGTAATAAACTATACTCGAATTTGTTACAGTCGAATGAACTCGGAAATAAATTCAACATTCTGCGAATATTAATATTTATTGTTTTTGTGAAAGAAACAAGGAATACTTTTTTAGCGTAATACAATACCCGCGCAAATTGCGCGTCTATACTATAGCGTTGTTTTCTTTGATCAAGAATACCATTGCCATGCCATAAGGCTTGCAACCTGTCTCACATGTGGAATGCTAACTACTAAAAAATGTGGGCATGTAATGTTTGGACGTGCCTCAGACTAACCCCTTTAGACATCTTCAAGGATCTAAACGCCTGGAGATCTGAGAGGATGTCTGCCGTACTTACTTGGGGATTACAGTCGTAATACTATTAAATTAGTTGTTTTACTACTCATGCAAAATTATGGTTTTGATATTACTTTAAGAGCTTGTGGTATGGTTTCTGTTGAAAGGAATACTTTCCGAGGATCGGGACATTTGATACACAAGAACAAAGTGTTTTAAAACCACTGTTTGTAGTCTGTTTTAGATCTGTGGATGGTGAAAAATGAAAAATAAATAGAAATAGGATCACTCCTGTAATTTCCCAGTACGGTAGACAATACTCTCCGATCTCAAAGAAAGAAAGAAGAAAGAAAAAACATTTATTTGCTTCAGAACAAGCACAACACAATAAATGAGAACTATAACAATAGGTAACAATCAACAACAGATTGTGCCATGTGGAGGCAAATAGGTCCCGTCTCAGCATTGAGCCGCACAGCACCGAGCCTACGGAGTAGGCGAAGTTTTCGCTGTTTGCTCAAGGCGCTTTGATCTATAAAAATGTCTAAAGGCGGTAGTCAGAGACACGTCCAAACTTGGTAAATTAGTCTAGTAAAATTAAGCAAGTAAACAATCTATAGATCTAAAAAAAACATGCGCTCAAAACGGCGAAGGAAAAATCGTGAGGGTACCAGTTAGTATTCTAATAAGCGGTAATGGGCTTGCAACCTGTCACGTATGGAATGCTAACTACTACAAAACGTGGGCATGTGCCAAATGCAATGTTTGGACGTGCCTCGTACTACCCTCTTAGACATCTTCAAGGAACTAAGCATCTGAAGATCTGAGAGGATGTTTACCGTACTTGGGGATTACAGTCGTGATCCTATTAATTTAATTATTTTGATGAGCACGCATACTTAAGCAAAATGCCTGCTACTTGTAAATTGATCCGAAATCAAAACATTTTGCAAAATAAGTAGAGTTTCGACATTCAAAATACAGGTGGTTAGAGGTGGGTCGTACTTGTGTTATCAAGTACCAGGTCTCACAAATACCACCATCAATAAAAACCAGGTTTTAAATACCTTAAATTATTCGAGATTTAAAGAGATTGCTATAAAAATACCAGCACCAAAAAAAAAAAAAATTAGGTAGGATCACGACTGTAATCTCCAAGTACGGTAGACTTTCTCTCAGATCTCCAGATACTTAGATCCTTTGAAGATGTATGGGGTAGTCAGAGGCACGTCCAAACATTATATTTGGCACATGCCCACACTTTGCAGTAGTTAGCATTCCTTACGTGACAGGTTGCAAGCCCATCGCCACTAGTAAAAAAATACTGATGTCCTGGTTCGTTTTTTTAAGCCCATATAAACCTGGTTTTGAAACCTAGTTGAATAGATACGCACATGGTAATATTTGTACTTTAAAGTGATACTTCAAGGCAATAAAATGAATATAAAATACACACCAGCTGCACTTTTGTCACAAAGGTCGTAAATGTCGACTCTGTAAAAGCTATCATAGAATAATAGCATTGCATGAAGTCGAGCTCCATATTCTCATGGTAGCTATTGTATATAAAATCTTTACAAAGTTGCACATTCCATATAAGTACATCGTCTTCTGCAGCCAAGAAAACGCGCGAATAGAGAACGAAATATCGTCACAATAAATTGAAAAAAAAAAACCGGCCAAGTGCGAGTCGGACACACGCACGAAGGGTTCCGTACCATTATCTATCAAAAACGGGGAAATAATCACGTTGGTTGTATGGGAGCCCCCCCAAATATTTATATTAATAAGTTTTTATTTGTTGTTATAGCGGCAACACTAATAATACATCATCTGTGAAAATTTCAACGGTCTAGCTATCACGGTTCATGAGATACAGCCCTGTGACAGACAGACAGACAGACAGAAAAACAAACAGACAGACAGACAGACAGACAGACGGACAGCGAAGACTTAGTAATAGGGTCCCGTTTTTATCCTTTGGGTACGGAACCCTAAAAAAGAGGTAGATCCCAAGCCGTTTTTGTTGCCTGATTCTTCAAGGCTTGGTCGCGAGGAACAGGCGTAGCTTCACCTTTCTCCTAAGACGTTTCAAAGTCATCCTTGTGATTTTATTGAAATAAATGATATATGTTTTTTTTTCTCTTTAATATTTGTATTAATGATACATCGTTTCAACTATAGTTCGAAACATCGATTATTGTCAAACCGAGTTTTTAGTAGCCGCCTTATTAGACACAATGAAGAGCGCACAAGTGGCTAATTTTAATTAAATTTGAAGTATTTGTATGACTTGACAACTTCCTAGCACGCTAAACACATTAAGAAATTGTTGGGATTGTTGTGTAGTAGGGGATGCATCAATGGGGATTTCTGTACTTTTTTTTAGAAAAAGTCCAGTTATCCCCATTACACACTCAATGCGCTGCCAATGGGGATAGTCAATGGGGATATCTGGACTAACCCAAAAGTAACTACGCTTTCAAATAGTTGAAGCTGATTGCGATTATCAGTGTGCTTCCGTATCAGGGGTCTACTCGCGAACCGAAAACGAAATATCGTAACAATATTCGTATCATTAAAACGATGTTACGTTGATACGAATATTGTTACGATATTTCGTTTTTAGGGTTCCGTACCCAAAGGGTAAAATCGGAACCCTATTACTAAGACTTCGCTGTCCGTCTGTCTGTCCGTCTGTCCGTCTGTCCGTCGGTCCGTCTGTCCGTCTGTCCGTCTGTCCGTCTGTCTGTCTGTCACAGGGCTGTATCTCATGAACCATGATAGCTAGACAGTTGAAATTTTCACAGATTATGTATTTCTATTGCTGCTCGAACAACAAATACTAAAAACAGAATAAAATAAATATTTAAGTGAGACTCCCGTACAACAAACGTGATTTTTTTGCCGTTTTGATAATAGTACGGAACCCTTCGTGCGCGAGTCCGACTCGCACTTGGCCGGTTTTTATTTTAGTAGGCAAATTTCAACCCATTCTTTTGACACGAATTGTGGTACAACCACAGACGCCAAAACAAAAAGAAGAAGAAGAATGTAACTGTCATATTTACTTATAAACTGCAGTCAAGTTCTTACTTCTATTTAATTTAGAAGGAAACTTTGAAGGGAACTTTTTTATGGAAATCGATATTGACATTATCGACGTCTGTGACAGTGCTCAGATATATTCAGACAAACCACACTTAGAAATCATGTCGTAGTAGAATGTATGATGTCAATTATCAAAGGTAATGTCGAACGTTTCATCTTCACTACATAGTATAAAACAAAGTCGCTTTCCGCTTCCCGCGTCTGTATGTAATATGTATGTATGTATGTTTGCTTATATCTTTAAAACTACACAACGGATTTTGATGCGGTTTTTTTTTATAGATATAGTGATTCAGGAGGAAGGTTTATATGTATAATAACATGCTACCCGTGCGAAGCCGGGGCGGGTCGCTAGTTAAAAATAAAGTCGGAAACGATGACGTTTGTCCCGATACATCGTTGATCGTTTTTTAGAGTAGACCCCCTGATCGCACTCATTCAATCTACGAGAAAATGGTTTTTTTATTTATTTAACAAAATCCACCGCCTTTCATATAATACACAATTTACATGCGAAGTTTAACTTACGACCAATAATTGCCAATACATTGTATCCTATTCTATAAATAAACAAACAGCTTGTGTAAATAACTTGAAATTATTTCAGTAAATTTGAAAATATCGTCTGTCTGAAGCAGAAGACCCGTTATCAAAGTAGATGAATAAACTTTGCGAGAAATTCCTTCAAAGTTTTTAGATCGCATTTTGATTTGGTTTCAAAGAAACACAAACATATGAAAATATTACGAGTATAAGACTTTATTTTTTGATCTAGGTTTATAATCAGGCCAATAATTACAAACATACATAGAACCAATCATTTCCTAAATCTTTCCACTTGCTACACTTCTTATGTATTTTTAAAATATTCTGTAATTGAATAGTATTCGATATTATTTATGTGGGCCTGCTTAGAGCTTAATATCTAAATTAATTAATCCTGATGTGTTTCAAATAACAATTTAAATATTTAGAGCGCAGACAATTCACTGGATAAACAATGAACAGAGACGTTCAAACAAGGTTTCCAAGTGGTATAATGTACAAGTGAAGTCGTTTGTGCTACTGATTGTAAAAGCGACTTCAAATCAGTTTTTTGTTGAAAAATATTTTTCAATGACCACCTATTTTAAACCATCGAACACAAGCGCGCTATGACCTGTCACATCATAAAATATTGTCATCGGAACTTGACAAGTATGCAAAGTTTTTGCACAATCGAAGTATTTACTAAGGAGTACCATTGTGAGTGTCTGTTGAACAGCTTCTGACTCCATCATCAGATCAACTCACTGTCACCTTAATATTGCATTGTCACCTTAGTGATTGAACTGAAATTTCGCATACTTATGTAGTATGCGAAATTTCAGTTCAATCGGTAGGGGATAACTGCTTCAAAATTGAATTGCAAGATTCCACCTTACAAACATAGTTACATACATACATACATAGCAAGTTAAATAAGAGCTTGTAAAAAAGAAGGTTCTCAGTTCAGCTGTATTTAGGTAAAATGCTAACTAAAATTAAGTTCGCCTTGTAAATGTTCTTGTATTGTGCAATAAATCATTTTCTCCTTTTTTTCTCCATTTTTACCTCATAACTTCTTTTATCGATAGGTATATAACCAAATCGGTTACATTTAGAAAAATATTTTTTTGGTTGGGAGAATATACTTTCCTTTTCAACCCATATTTGAGGAAAAATAACACATTTATGGATGAAATAATAGGGAATTAAATTTTGTATTGAACTTATAAAGTAGGTTTGGTTTTTATTCGTTTTTTAAACGTTATTATTCTTTCAAAGTCAATAGATATTTTAAATCACAAGGTTCACTTTGAAACATCAACATCTACTTCAGAAAGTAATTAATCGACGTAATGGGAAACTAGGTCAACGGAACTCCTTAGAAAATAGTTCGATTGAGTAAAAACTTTAGGTACTTCTTAAGGTGATAAGTGACATTTTTGACGTTTTGTATGGGCTGAGGCTCGTATTCAAGAACGACACTAAGAGAACGCACAGTAGGCTCCGACCCACAGTGGGCAATATCTTGTTTCATAAACATCACTTGAGTGTTGTGCGACACTATGCGTACACTTCAGTGTTCCTCTAGCCAAAGTACCTCAACAGCTACTTTAACGAACGCATAGTGTTGGTTGTATTGTCATACGTATAACCTCAAGTAAATTTAACTTAAAAATTAGTACAAATGAGGATGATTTTGATGATTATTTTATTCGGCCGACGAAAAAACGAATAGTATCATATATTTACTACATACAAGAAAATTTTATTGTAATTTATCAATCCAACAGATATCAGGGGTCATACCACAAGGTCCTAAAGTAATATCAGAACAGTTGCGTTGTCACTTTTGCACCGTAATTAATATTGTTTTGATATTTCTTTTTAACTTGTGGTACGGCCACAGCTGATGAGCCGACATGACATTTGTTTGTTTACACAAAATACTCTGTGGTTTGTTTCTTTGATTGATTGATATTAATGACGTTTACCATTGCTTGAAGTTAGGTCCAAAACCAACCACCAATCACAACGCCGAATCCACCCCCATGCGTTCACTGAGCTAAGGAATACTTAAGTGTTGTTCATGAAACGAATGTATGGACATATTCGACACTGTGAGAAATCGGAAACTTTGCAGTGAGAAATCCTACACTTAGCTTAGTGTCGTTCATGAATACGAGCCTGAGTCTACCCGGATAAGACGGAAAAAGTGATAAAACTGCATTATCTCGAAAACTGTCAAATTTAAAAAGATACTGTCTGTAATTTATTTAGCTAGTATGATTATCTTACGAATTATATAAAAATAAACTGTTAAGCTATTCATAGCTTTGATTAAAAACGAAACTCGTGTTTTTGAAGAGCCATCTTTGGAAAATAAATCTATCGAGAAAAGTTTCACCAATCGTGTTTCTGTCTGTAATTTATCTAGATTATATCCTTAAGTTATCTTTGTCATGAAAAACAAAACTGTATGTTTAGCGGTTATTGAAAAAAAGCGATTCTGCATTCATCAAAAACATTCAGTACTCGCCTTAAGTTCCGATGACAATGTTATATATTATGTGACAGGTGCCAGCGCGCAGGTGCTCGATGGTTTGAATGATATTACAAAAATGTACTCTAAAAAAGAAAAAAAAACTGAAAACTTATTTATAACTTTAATTTTTTTTTTAATATAGGCAAACTTGCAATTAGAAACCGGCCAAGTGCGAGACGGACTCACGCACGAAGGGTTCCAAATCAATATCTATAAGAAATGGCAAAAAAATCACGTTTGTTGTGTGGGAGCCCCTCGTAAATATTTATTTTATTCTATTTTTAGTATTTCCGTTGTTATAGCGGCAACAGAAATACATAATCTGTGAAAATTTCAACTGTATAGCTATCACGCTTCATGAGATACAGCCCTGTGACAGACAGACGGACAGCGAAGTCTTAGTGATAGGGTCTCGTTTTTACCCTTTGGGTACGGAACCCTAAAAAGGATCACGACTGTTATCTCCGAGTACGGTAAACATCCTCTCACATCTTCAGGCGCTCAGAACCTTGTAGATGTCTAAAGGGGTACGTCACATGCCCAAATTTTGCAGTAGTTAGCATTGACGTGACAGGTTGCAAGTTAGTTTTCCCACGATGTTTTCCTTCCCCGTTCTTCAACTCGCTAGTTCTTATAACTTAGTCCATACCCCACAAAGCATTCATCACAAACCGCTGGCTGGCGTTACCAAGACTAATTACTTTGAGTGATTTACTAACTGCACAACACTTTCATTCACTTTACATGATTTATTTATTTTTTCTTAACGGTGAAGGAGAAGCTGGTAATAAAAAATATGTACTTTATATGGAAAACAAATATTTTTTTGTGTGTATGAAAAAAAACGGACCAAGTGCGAGTAGGACTCGCGCATGAAGGGTTCCGTACCATTATCTATAAAAAACGGCAAGACACGTTTGTTGTATGGGAGCCCCACTTAAATATTTATTTGAATCTGTTTTTAGTATTTGTTGTTATAGCAGCAACAGAAATACATAGTCTGTGAAAATGTCAACTGTCTAGCTATCACGGTTCATGAGATACAGCCCTGTGACAGACAGACGGACCGACGGACAGCGAAGTCTTAGTAATAGGGTCCCGTTTTTACCCTTTGGGTACGGAACCCTAAAAAACTAACCACTTAAAAACCCAAATAATATACGTTTTTGCATATAGAAACTAAGATTCATTTCCATTCAAAGGTTGTTTGGAAAAGATCGCTTTTAGCGATAAGGCCGCCCATTATTCCCATTGTAAAGTAAAGTAAAGTTTTAAAGCATTTATGCTTGTTGTTACCTACTATTTGTTTTCTTTATGTGCAATAAAGAGTTTATCTATCTATCTATCTTATTTAACAGAATTGGAAAATTACCAAGTTTTTTCTTGTATTGCTGACGTTTCGAGACGATTCAGATGCTCTTCATCATGAGCATCGTCCACGACCGATATAACGTTTACCACGTTGCCACTTACCACGTTAGCCGTATCAGGGGGCACGGTAGTGCCCCTGCCAAGTCAAGCTTTCTATTTAAAATGATTAACAACCACGATAGTATTAATTCTAGAATTAAAAACTGACAAGTCTAATTTAAAAATGTACACTATTTTATAAACGATTGAATATAAGAATAATATAAGTAGGAAAAACACACAAATAATTTCTTTCTGAAACTAATTCATGCCAAATTACAGTTTTCTAACACTGGCGAAGCTATAAGGGTTTCTTGTAGACTACGAAACCCTAAAAAAGCGACTTAGGTGGGGGATTTCGTTCTTGGATTCTCTGATTTTTTTAAGCAAAATTATTCAACTAAAATAAACACTAAAAGTTACCAGAATAGTTTAGAAAAATAATGATAATAATGATAGTGAAGTGAAGATGTATTGTAAGTTTTGACAGCAATTGTTGAAAATAACATAAGTGTTGATGTGAGTAAGATTTCTATTACGAGAAGCGATCAAAGATTCTGAGAAAAATATTAAACAGTCTTTTGAAGGCTGTATTATATAATGTTGTAGCTAAATGGTATTAATATCCTTTTGTAATTTGAAAGGATGGGTACGGTTCGGCGGATAAATGTTTGCTCACTATCAAACGCCCCCGGGTATACTCGTAAATAGGTCATGCATGTAGGGTCATAGACCCGGTTGTGGTGCCTAACCCGGTGCTGGACATTTTCAATTTTAACAGTCAATAACTAGCAAACACACTGGTTTAAAATCTATAGATAATACATTTCGATGTTTATTGTCCGTTTTGATTAGTGACAGTTGTGATGCGTTATACCTCAAGCTTTGATTAACCGTACACAACTAAATATTTCCTGTTTTGTCTATTTAAAGTTTGCTTAACCTTAGAGATAGATAAATACTCTATTCTATTTTGTTTAAAAATGTCGTTTTAATCATTTTTTTTTTCAATATAAACCGTTTATTTGTAAATTAAAATGTTGCTAAAGTGCCCACAACCAGCGCTCTTACCCTATCACCTAGGCGGAATTTCAAATTGTTTGGCCAAGAACCCGCTGTTTTACATCATAAAGGGTATTCGGAGCTATATTAACGCTGGAAATAAGCTGTTCTGGAGCTGAGCTGGTTATATGCTGGGCTGGATCATGTTCTTGTCCATTAAATTTAATGAATTAACAACCTAAAACAAGACCGACATCACGTGTTTCTATACATAAGTCTATTTTTCCACGCTTAGAAGTGGAATTTATAGACTATATATATAACTATAGATTTAAAACTATCGTGGTTGTTAATCATTTTAAATAGAAATACGTGGTAATTAGCCGTATTTCTATTTAAAATAACTATAGATGTTTATACGGGTCTTTATCACGTAATTACCTTATTTTCCCGACGTTTCGACTAATGTTACAATAGCCATGGCCGCGGGCAGACTGGTATTTTTTCGTCAAATTTTAAAGCGAAATTTTAAGATTCAACAAAATAAAAAACCGGCCATTTTCGAGTCGTACTCGCGCACTAAGGGTTCCGTACCATTACCTATAAAAAACGGCAAAAGAACACGTTTGTTGTATGGGAGCCCCACTTAAATATTCATTTTATTCTGTTTTTAGTATTTGTTGTTATAACGTCAACAGAAATACATAATCTGTGAAAATTTCAACTTTCTAGCTAACTCGGTTCATGAGATACAGCCCTGTGACAGACAGTCGGACAGCGAAGTCTTAGTAATAGGGTCCCGTTTTTACCCTATGGGTACGGAACCTTAAAAAATATAATACCGACTTGACTAGGAGTTTCTCCTTCTTTTTTTGAAGTCGGTTAGAAACAGACGATGGAGTAAAACCGCAATCATATTGTAAGTATATCGTATACATTTTGTATGATTAGAATTATATAACTAAGGCGTAGCGTGTCGGGTCGCTTAACAAAATTGAAATAATTGTAGGTTAAAGAAGCGAAAGTGCGACAACACTCGCAGAGCAGCTTGTTCTAAGAGCACTCGAGTATCCATCAACTCACGGGACTTGAAGAAGTTCTATAAGATTCCGTGGGTCACGTCATGACCCATTTACAAGCGACAAACGCGACAAAGCGTAGGCGTCGCATCAAATATCAAATTATACGCGAGGATTGCGTTGTCGCGTAAATTAATTTGAGTCGAGAAACGACGTGTCATACGTTGTGTTGCGTTGTGTCGCGTCGCGTCGCGGCTTGTTGCTTGTTTGCTTGGACAACGGAGCATAGGTCGCGACACATCAATTTTTAGGGCTAGTGGGTAAAAACGGGACCCTATTACTAAGACTTCGCTGTCTGTCTGTCTGTCACCAGGCTGTACCTCATGAACCGTGAAAGTTAGACACTTGGCCGGTTTTTAATCACTACATAGTATAAAGCAAAGTCGCTTCCTGCGTCTGTATGTATGCTTATATCTTTAAAACTAACGGATTTTGATGCGGTTTTTTTTAAGGAAGGTTTATATGTATTTATATGTATGTTTATACATGCTTAATATATTAGAGAACCACTGATAATATTAAGATTTCTAATATGAAGTCGTAAATAAACACATTTTTTTGCGCTTATATTGCAAACGCTGGCTGAACTCTACGAGATTGATCAAAATAATGTACTGAATATTGTATACCTTAAAAAGGTCTACAAAAAAGTCCGTGATGGTATATGTTTATCTCTTAGGGATAACCCACAATAATCAATTTCTATTCTATACATTTTACCGCGACTTTTTTTCTAAATTTAAAATGCTGTTAACGTGTATACAAAGACATTCTGTAATATATTTTGGTATCAGCTTTGCACCCGTGCGAAGCCGGGGCGGGTCGCTAGTGTTACATATATGAAAGTTGAAAACGGACTTTATAAAGATAAAATTAGTTGACGAAACGGCCCTAACCGTGTTTAGATTGTCATTGGCGATAGAAAAAACGGGCGTTCGAATCGGACTCGCGCACTTAGTGTTTCGTACCATTACCTATAAAAACACGTATGTTGTATAGGAGCCCCACTTAAATATTAATTTTATTCTGTTATTATTATTTGCTGCAACAGAAATACATCATCTGTGAAAATGTCAACTGTCTAACTATCACGGTTCATGAGCTACAGCCTGGTGACAGACGGACGGACAGCAGTCTTAGTAATAGGGTCCCGTTTTGGGTACAGAACTCTAACAAGGCAAAAATGTACCCTATCTATAACGGTTCTGAACCTACTTGACTCAAACTATCTATTTAAAGAACATTTGAAGAACCTATAGACGTGTGACCGTGGAGGTAACTTAAGTGCACCATAAGTGTAAGCACCTACTTTTTTGCCCTTTCAAAGAGTGAGGGAGGATCTCTCTGTTTTTTTATGCTTTTCAGGTATTTGGGTTCCGATAAGGGCTGGAAACGTTTAACTTTATTACTAGCGTCCGCAAGCGGCTTCGCCCGCGTGGCACCTGGATAAAAAGTAGCCTATGTGTTATTCTGATGTATAAGCTATATTACTGTAAAGTTTCATCTATAGTTTTTGCGTGAAAGAATAACAAATACACACAAGGAACACTGTCGTGTGCCTCTAGCCAAAGTTGAGCTCTAGAGGCACACGGTAGTGTGCGCCATAGTATAGCTCAACACATAAAGTGATGTTCATGAAAAAAGATTTCGTCCACTGTGGGTGCGTGTTCTCATAGTGTCGTTCCTGAATACGGGGGTTAGTAATCGAGTTCCGTTTTTACCCTCTGGGTACGGAATACTAAAAAATACATAAGTAATTGTACGTTGTATAAAATATACAAAAAAGTGAAAATGAAACAAGGCGAATATTCTTTAGCAAGTTTCTTTGCCAGTTTTCTGGCAGTAAAAACATTACTTAAAACAATTAGAAGAAACCCTTTGGTTAAAATTTCCGGGTCCGGTGCTGAATACTTAATTCAGATTCTTACCTTATTATCTTCGGATTAAAAACAGTATCCTTCAGGCAGTTCACATCTGAAAATGAAAAAATCATCATTAAAACTTATTCTTTTCTAATAATACTACTACCCGCGGCTTCGTCCGCGTAGATTCGGGAAATCGATTTTTGACAAAACAAAACATGAAAAATTTAAAAATCCTAAATCAAAAGATTTTTTTGAAAGTAGCCCATGTCCATTTTTTCCCCATCTTTATGTGAAATTTCATCACAATCGGCTTAGCGGTTTGGTCGTGATCACGTCACAAACAGTCAAACACACAGACAGACAGAGTTACTTTCGCATTTATAATATTACTATAGATAGTATAGATAATAATTAACGTGATTCGAACCTAAAACCTTCGTATAAAAGTCGAGGTATCTTCCACTAAACCAAGTAAGGACATGGAGTATTTAGACCAGTAATCCTGTAACCCAGTAAAATCACGTATTTACAAACGCGCAGGGGCCATACCACAAGCCCATAAAGTAATATTAAAAAACCGTGTTGGCCGAGTGCGAGGTACTTCGACTTTCATTTCGAAGGTTGTGTGAATCGAATCCTGGCGTGTATCAACGGATTTTTCTGTTCGAAAAATTTATATGCACATCAAAACGGTGAAGGAAAACATAGTGAGGAAACTAGTTAGTATTCTTATAAGCGGCGATGGGCTTACAACCTGTCAAGTATGGAATGCTCACTACGGCAAAATGTAGGCATGTGCTAAATATAATGTTTGGACGTGCCTCTGACTACCACCACTAGACATCTTCAAAAGATCTAAGCGCCTGGAGATCTGAGAGGATGTCTACCGTACTTGATCATTGGGATTAAAGTCGTGATCCTATTTATTTTTGTTACTGTGAAAGTGACAACGCTATACGAGTTCGTATTGCTGTCACTTTCGCACCGTAGTATTGTTTTAATATTAATTTTGAGCTTGTGGTGCGGCCCCAGGGCAAATGACGGACATCAAAGTAGGACATCATGTAAAATTCATGTGCTCATAACAAGGGCATCACATCAAAGGTTGCCTGGAAGAGATCGCTATTAGCGAAAATGCCGCCCATTGTTTACACTGTTTTATGTCATTTTTTGTTGTGTATTTTTGTTATGGTGAACAATAAAGTTATAATCTATCTATCTATCTAATCTATATATCTATCATCACATCCCTTGGATGGATAACAAGGCACGGATAACAAGCTTATATCCTACGGTCGGATATAGAATTAAGGAGTTTTAAAGCAGGATATCCTATAGGATATTTGTACAGACAACAGCGGAAGTCGATGATTTTTTTTTAATTCAGAAATTATGTAAAAAAACTTGAGAGGTGTCAAGGGACACCCGGATGGAACGAAGTTCTTTTCGATTAATTAGTGAAGGAATTGTAATAACATTTTATTTCTTTTAAGTTAAAATAATATGTTTTTTATTATTATCAAATATAATGTAATATAAACTTAATCAGTAGGCTCAATTTTTGTCAATCTAGCTAGTTAGATGAGAAACAAACGCAAAGCAAATAAATAGGTAAGTACTCTACCTTCCTAAGTAGATACCACCTACCAACTAATGATGTTTTGGTAATCTCCTACTTGCACAATAAGTCGTTTATTAGTTCACAGTTATGTTGTACTGAACACAAAATAACGTGGGACAAGGGAAGGGGAATCAACTTTGACCTCGACCTCGACCTCGACCCGACCTCGACCCGACCTCGACCCAACCTCGACCCGACCTCGACCCGACCTCGACCCGACCTCGACCCGACCTCGACCCGACCTCGACCCGACCTCGACCCCACCTCAACCCCACCTCGACCCCACCTCGACCCCACCTCGACCCCACCTCGACCCCACCTCGACCCCAACTCGACCCCACCTCGACCCCAACTCGACCCCACTCGACCCCACCTCGACCCCACCTCGACCCCACCTCGACCCCACACCCCACCTCGACCCCATTTCGACCCAACCTCGACCCCTCCTCGACCCCACCTCGACCCCACCTCGACCCCACCTCGACCCCACACCCCACCTCGACCCCACCTCGACCCCACCTCGACCCCAACTCGACCCCACCTCGACCCCAACTCGACCCCACCTCGACCCCACCTCGACCCCACCTCGACCCCACCTCGACCCCACCTCGACCCCACCTCGACCCCACCTCGACCCTTTCACAACGCGCGATAAGGAACTTCGTTCCAAAAAGTATTTAAGTATTCTATCAGTTATCTAGTTCCCATAGTACAAGCTTTGCTTAGTTTGGGGCTAGATGGCGATGTGTAAAATGTCCACCAATATTTATTATTTATTATTTATTATTATTATTTATGTATTAATAGATATACTATAGCAAAAAAGTGTCGTGACAACTTTTCGTGACAACTTTTCGTGACAACTTTTTGTGACAACTTTTCGTGACAACTTTTCGTGACAACTTTTTGTGACAACTTTTCGTGACAACTTTTCGTAAGAATTTTTTCCGTCTAGCCCCCTTTCACAACGCGCGATAAGGAACTTCGTTCCAAAAATTAAACCATTATTTTCATTAAAAAAACACTTTTGAAAGCTGATTTTTAGGGTTCCGTACCCAAAGGGTAAAAACGGGACCCTATTACTAAGACTTCGCTGTCCGTCTGTCTGTCACATGGTAGCTAGACTGTTGAAATTTTCACAGATTATGTATTTCTGTTCCCGCTATAACAACAAATACTAAATATTTATGTAGGGCTCTCTCCCTACAACAAACTACTATTACTCCCGTACAACAAACGTTTTTTGTCGTTATGTATAGTAGTACTAGTACGGATATCTTCGTGCGAAAGTCCCGACTCGCACTTGGCCGGATTTTTCATTTAAAACACACTTAAGGCCCTGTATGGCGACGATTGCTCTTTTTCGAAACGAAAAAAGAAATACTTCTGAACAAGCCACATCTCCTATTTTTTAAATATACTAGCGACCCGCCCCGGCTTCGCACGGGTGCAAAGCTGATACCAAAATATATTACAGAATGTCTTTGTATACTCGTTAACAGCATTTAATTTTTTTTTAAAAGTCGCGGTAAAAAGTTAAGGATAGAAATTGATTATTGTGGGTTATCCCTAAGAGATAAACATTAAACATATACCATCGCGGACTTTTTTGTAGACCTTTTTAAGGTATACAAATACTTCAGGTTCCTACATAGATTTCTATTAAGCTGAAAACATAATAGCAGAAACTTTTCACGATAAAGATATTATTTCAAAATGATACGTTTTAGAATTTATGATCGAAATACTTTGGTACCTACTATTATGATCAACTTGTGATTTATTGTAAAAGATAGGAGTAAATAGTAATTATTCATAATTTATATCATTCATTTATTCGAAAAGCAAAGGCGGACCACGCGCCGCCCATGGTGCCCCGTGTGTTTGTCGTCATTGCAGCGGTCGGTAGGATTATTTATCGAAGTGATTAAAGATGGGTACATCTTACCCATCATCTACATCTTTTATTCACATATACTATACATTATAAAATAGGAGATGTGGCTTGTTCAGAAGTATTTCTTTTTTCGTTTCGTAAAAGAGCAATCGTCGACATACAGGGCCTTAAACTTTGTTCAGTTATCTGATACATTCGATTGATATTTTTTTATAGTACCTATTTAATGCCAGTGTTTGACATTGACATATATCAAGCTCTTGACGTTTCTGCTTGAAAACTGTCAATTTGATGTTACGCTAATTTAGACTTTAACGTAAACGGAATAAGATTGATCGTATTTCACAAAATTTTATTTAGTTGTTCAACAGAATTGCCACCATTGTCGCGTCTAAGAATTTAATATTATTAGGATTACCTTCTACATCTAAACTTATAAATCCACTAAGACACAAACTTCACATCTTTTTATTATTCATAGTTGTAAAAGTACATTTTCTCGGGAGCACTTTAGAGATACTGAAATGAAAATGCTAGATTTTGTGATGCTCAAGATTTTTCTTTGAAAACATGGCATGATGGCTACCATGATACCGGAAAAATATTGTCAAGAAAATAATAAATTATTTTATTAAATTAAAAACCGGGGCACACCGGGTTTATAAAATTTGATTAATAATTTTTGAATTTGAATTTGACTCCCATATTCTGTGACTAGATTATTCTGTGACAAAGCAATAACATTGTCACAGAATAATCTATATATAAAAAAGTCATGTTAGTTACACTATTTATAACTCGAGAACGGCTGAACCGATTTGGCTGAAAATTGGTGGGGAGGTAGCTTAGAGTCAGGAGAAGGACATAGGATACTTTGTATAACGGGAACGGGAACTTAACACAGCATTTGTTAATTCTAAAGCGATACGAAGTTCGCCGGGTCAGCTTGTAGTTAAATAAAATAAAAATAAAAAAACCTTTATTTCTATTGCCAATTACAATCTTTTAAACATTAATTTGAATAACTAATAACAGAATAATAGGTAGGTATGCTAATTTATGCCACACTGCTAACTAGCAAGTGTAAAAGTTTGTAAAAGAGCATTTTCGTAAGCACTTATACAAAGTTTCAAAATGAATACTGTTTTTCGTGTAAAACCACTTAATGTTTATTTAAACCCCTTAAATCCCTTAATCCTTGGAGATTTGAAGTTTCCCGTAATGCTTATAAAAGCAACCGTGGTCTGTGAAAAACCAATGCAAATCCAGAATAAGGAAAACCTGATTTAGTTTTAAAGAGCTGTGTTGGGGGTACCTCGGCATTTCATATAAGGTCGTGGGCTCTGATCATTGATCAAGGGTTGTGAATTGTGAACAAGCGACGAAAAACGAGGCGGTTCTCAATTAGACATGTAATATATCCGAAGTCCTATTTAAATTATATTCATACCAGCCGATCCATGACAGAATTTGTCCTGCTCAAACTTCAGTAATCGCATAGAAAAAATCACTTTCAGGAAACTTTACATTTTTCCCTATAAACCTTGTCCTGACAAAATAAATTACGAATTTTTGTAGAATGCGTATCACAGTAGTCAAATTTATGTCAGATTTTTTTGACAAAATGAAATTCCAATACCGATCTTGGTGGGATTCAACCTTTTTGGTGGAATGCGTTGCTATGACAACTCAATGTTATCGGTCTAAGACATCTAGTTTTTTGCACATCAGCGCCATCTATATAAAATCATCCTTTTTGCGTTTTTTTATCTTAAAGTTGTTGTTTTTCGGATTATAAGTACCTCCTTTATTTATTTTGATATTTTATCTACATACTACAGCAAATTTCATCAAAATCCGTTTTGTCGTTTATTTTGATCATGGAACAAACATAGCAGTCTTATCACAAACTTTCGCACTTATAATATTATTAGGATATCGTGCCTAGAAATCTCGATTGGTTTTTTTCATGTATTCTACATGTTTTGCAGACCACATGAAGTGGGATAAGAGCAAGGAGGTGATGATGATAATCTATATAAACAACAATGAACAATTATTTAAGTTAGTTTTTATAGTAACCTATTAGTATTAGTAGTAAACTATATTTAAGTTCTGTACCCAAAGGGTAAAAACGGGATCCTATTACTAAGACTTCGCTGTCCGTCTGTCTGGCACAAGGCTGTATCTCATGAACAGTCAGACTCGCACTTGGCCGGTTTTTATTATTCTTTATCGCATAAAATTAACTTTTTCATGCGAATTTAAACTGCATTCGGAACTCTTCTTAAAGCTGCCCACCATGTTTCGGATTTAAAATAAGCCATAAATTTGAACACGAGTATTAACATCAATGGCTTTATAAAAACAAAGGAATAATACATCACCAAGCACTAACAAAGGGGACATTTCAATGCTGTCATCCTATGGCTTATAAATACATCGTCAAAGATTGACAACACATTCATTTCAATGGTTACGAATCCTTCACCGGCCCCATTCACTGGTGGTGAAAGGTATCAGTGTTATAATTACACAAGTATGGCTTTGAATTTATTATGTATAGCTAGAGATGCTGAAGGATGGATAAAATTGCCGGAAATACGAGTAATTTTAATTAAAAAAAAAATTCAATGACAAGCTTTTTGTAAAATAAGAAAGAAAGAAAGAATAAATTTATTTTGTGTCAAAATAATCTCTTAAAACTAAACAGACAAAGGACATAAATAATGGCAACATTGACAACAAAATTGATGCAGCGCTGATTTTCAGTGGTGCCATAGTGCGTGTGGGGCAAATCATTCAAATCATCGAGCACCTGTCACATAATATAATATTGTCATTGGAACTTGACAAGAATGCAAAGTTTTTCTCATTAGTAATATTTACCCTCGTATTCAAGAACGACACTATGAGAACACGCACCCACAGTGGACGAAATCTTTTTTCATAAACATCACTTTATGTGTTGAGCGGCACTATGGCGCACGCTACCGTGTGCCTTTAAGCTCAACTTTGGCTAGAGGCACACGACAATGTGCCTCTAGTTCTAGTCACACTATGCAGTGTCGCACAACACATAAAGTTATTTTTATGAAAAAAGATTTCGTCCACCGTGTGTGCGTGTTCTCTTAGTGTCGTTCTTGAATACGAGGGTTAGGCTACTTTTTATCCAGGTATCACGGGAGCATAAAATAAAAAAATAGGATCACGACTGTAATCTCCAAGTACGGTAGACATCCCGTCAGATCTTCAGGCGCTCAGATCCTTTTGAAGATGTCTAGTGGGGGTGTAGTCAGAGGCACGTCCAAACATTATATTTGGCATATACCCACATTTTTTTGCATTAGTTAGCACTCCATACGTGACAGGTTGCAAGCCCATCGCCGCTTATAAGAATACTAACTGGTTTCCTCGCGATGTTTTCCTTTACCGTTTTGAGCACGTGTTTTGATACCCATATACATTTTTAGAACAGAAAAATCCATTAACACACGATGAGATTCGGACCCACAAACTTCGAAATTAAAGTTAAAAAAAATGTGGGTATGTGCCAAATATACTGCCAAAAATAATGTTTAGACGTGCCTCTGACTACCCCCACTAGACACCTTCAAAGCATATACCTAAGCGTCTGAAGATCTGAGAGGATGTCTAACGTACTTGGGGATTACAGTCGTGATCCTATTTTTTATTTATTTAAAAACAATTCATATTAAGGTGATAAGTGAAATTTTTGACGTTTTGTATGGGCTGAGTCTACCCGGATAAGACGGAAAAAGTGATAAAACTGCATTATCTCGAAAACCATCAAATTTAAAAAGAAACTGTCTGTAATTTATTTAGCTAGTATGATTATCTTACGAATTATATAAAAATAAACTGTTTAGCTATTCATAGCTTTGATTAAAAACGAAACTCGTGTTTTTGAAGAGCCATCTTTGGAAAATAAATCTATCGAGAAAAGTTTCACCAATCGTGATTCTGTCTGTAATTTATCTAGATTAAATCCTTAAGTTATCTTTATCGTTAAAAACAAAACTTTTTGCGGTTATTGAGAAAAAACGATTCTGCATTCTTCAAAAACATTTATTACTCCTATTAAGCCGGAAGCCCGGGCAAAAGCAGAGTGAGCTCTAGTGGATAGCTGTGTTGGTATATCCGTATGGACTGTTCAATTCTCACGGGTAACCGGGTTGGTAGTTAGTACAGGTAGATGGGCCGTACCACAAGCTCCAAAGTAATATTAAAACTATACTGCTCACAGCGTGAAAGTGACACCGCAATACATACTCGTAGCGTTGTCACTTTCGCACCACGAGTAAAATTGTTTTGATATTACTTTAGGATCTTGTGGTATGGCATCAGGTAGATGGAGTGGAACAATATTACTGTTGAAACTATGTAGCTTGACGCTTGGAATTGCTGGCAAGTGTTGCAAATGTAAAATATTGACAAACTACTTCCAACCGTGGCTTTACTCGCGTGGTGAATAGATAGAGAATAGAGATAGATATAACATATTTATTGCACACCACAAATTGGACAAAGAAATATAAATGCATAACACAAAAACAAAAAATATGCTGAACAATCGGCGGTCTTATCGTTAATCAGCGATCTCTACCAAACAATCTATGGATGGAGATGGAGTAAATAAAAATTACATGGAGCATTAATGATGCACTTAAAAGCAAATTAATAATATAATGTGACTTACATAAACATAAACAAAATAAAATAGACGTCTAATGGCTTCATTTCTTCAAACAAACAATTCTATCGAACTGAGGTTGTGAGTTGAGGTGTGCGGGTGAGGGGGAGCGGTAAAAAATGCATTCTGATTGGCCGGTTCAATGTCACAGCCCGCCTCGGGTCGCGAAACGAATCGCGCACGGTGTGTTATATCAGCAGTATAAGCCTTATGTGTTGTTTTAAAGTGTTCGCCTTGCGTGAGGAGTCTATAGGCTGTGTGGTCGACGCATCAAAGGTACCTAGTAATTAAGTGACGGACTACGTAGATCGAACGACAACGTCACAGCAATTCGATAGAAAGACAGGTCTATTCGATGCACTAACACCAGGGTTTCTCAAACTTATTGTTCCATACATACAAACATAAAATCAGGCCTGTTTCCCAGAGGCAGAGATCGCGGCATTCCACTTGCTACGATCCTGACATACATCTTTTGCTTCATACACTCTCATTCCTCATGCATTGCATGCGTCACTAATTTGGTCCAGGAAAATACGCCAAGGTCTTCCTCTTCCAATGGTCCCATTCACACTCGCCTTAAATACCTTATTGTTCTACGTACCTCTATTAAACTATAAAGACCACGGCGAAACCCTTTAAAAAATAATATAGCACAGAATATAGATAGGCATTTAAAAAATAAAGATATATTATGTTTATTGCTCTTATGTATTTATTTTTTAATAAAAAAAAATAATAATTTGGCGAACCAGTCAGCTAAAACGTTATTACGTAAATTTTATCGCGTACCTATGACTTTATGGCGTACCCCAGTGGTACGCGTACCCCACTTTGACAAACGCTGCACTACACTTTAGGTGGTTTGTTTTCAGCTGTAACGGCTTTTATCTGCCTGACGAACTGCAAAACAACATGTGAAGTTTGAAGTAAGACCTGAAATAACATTTCAGTAGTTTCAGTTAGTTTTAGGAGTCGTTCGGTCGTGTTTGGTATTCAGCGAATATTAGATAAATAGCTACGCGGATTCACAAGCAAAAGCTAGCTAACTACAACCCGGTCAGAATATCTGTGCACCTCGCTGGAATGCGGCGCCTCTCCCGCTCTCTCTCTCTCCCGCCTCGCCCGTGATATGACGTCACGAGGTCAGGTGCACAGATATTGTGACCGGGTTGTAATTAACTACATTGAATAGTTTATAAAACTAAAAAAAAACCGGCCAATACGATTCGGACTCACGCACGAAGGGTTCCATACCATTCTCTACAAAAAACGGTTTGCTGTATGGGAGCCCCACTTAAATATTTATTTTATTCTGTTTTTAGTATTTGTTGTTATAGCGGCAACAGAAATACATCATCACAGATCAATAATAAAATACATCATCAACATATGTTATTACGTAATTAGCTACCTTTACGTAATAACTTAGGACAGAAGGACCCTTAAAGTAGGGACTGAATAAATTAACCGACTTGGTATTACATGGATCTCACGACTTTTTACGGTAGAAGAACTGAGTTGCGTGGCGAGACTTGGCTTTTTTTACAAGTTATGTTTTTGATAGCATCTCATTTATTTTTGTAGATAGTCCTAGTTACGGAACTTATTGCCCATTGGGTACGGAACTCTTAAGTTCAGTACCCAATGGGTAAAAACGGGACCCTATTACTAAAACTCCGCTGTCCGTCTGTCTGTCTGTCTATCTGTCACAGGGCTGGATGAACCGTGATAGCTAGACAGTTGAAATTTTCACAGATGATGCATTTATGTTGCTGCTCTAACAACAAATACTAAAATCAGAATAAAATAAATATTTAAGTGGGGCTCTCATACAACAAACGTGATTTGTTTCCCGTTTTTTATAGATAATGGTACGGAACCTTTCATGCGCGAGTCTGACTCGCACATGGCCGGTTTTTTTTTCCTTTCTGGTACCTTCTACTATCATTCCGTTGACCATTTTACAAGTTACCTTCCAACATAATCATATCTAGGCGCCTAACTGCAATAGTAACTTTGTAATCCTATATATTTATATGGGGTTACAAAGTTATTTATGCAGTCGGTGTATCTAGAAAACTGGATCGAAATTGCAAAATATTTAGGTTTTTCCTTGATTTATACACTAACCACTAATTGTATTCAAAATTTGAAGCTTCTATGTCTGCGAGAAGTGGCTTAAACTTTTGATGATCGGTCAGTCAGTGAGTGAGTGAGTGAGTGACAAAATAGGAAACTTTGACTAGTTATAATTCTTAATCTACTGGTTCAAATTGAATGAAATTTGAAATATACCGTGTTTATATAGTGACTGCTTGGTTACTGAAAATTCAGGCTTCTAGTTTTATCCACAACGAAGTTATAGGGGGTCGAAAATGGCCTGAACTGCTTCGAGAAAAGGATGGTACAGCCGTGCCGCTTTATTGCTTGACTTGGCGGGGGCACTGCCGTGCCCCCAGATCTGTGAAAATTTCAACTGTCTAGCTATCGCGGCTCATGAGATACAAGAGAATTTTTGTAATAGGGTCCCGTTTCTATCCCTTGGGTACGGAACCCTAAAAACACGCTTTTAAAGTACTGAACTAAAAAGCAATTGAATATGTATACAAAGCTTGGTGTCTGTGCTATTAGCCTTTGAGGAGTTCGTTTGTGAAGAGCTGATTCTTTATCAGCAGTTTGTTCTTATCATATTATTGTTATATCAGCAGAAATTAACACAACTGCCAAATTTGATAATGATCCAACAATTAGAAGTTAATGAAACTCGAATCTCAGCTAAAAGTGTCTCAATATCACTTAGGGATGATGTCCCTATGAATGAAAGAATATTCTGACTCAGATAAGCGGCTCCAGAGATTATCTCCCACATGAAAACTTACAAAGTCACAAACAAACTTTACCTCTTTATAATAAACCAAGTTCCGCGAAAACTACCTTCTATCAGAACAAAAAACAACCTACAATAAATAAATAAATAAATAATGTAGACTTTACCTCTTTCTAATCTTAATCTTAATAAATATAAAAATCAATTCCCGTGGGTTGGTCTCGCAAAAACTCTAAAAAGCAGTTTTTGCGAGTTTTTTTTGTGTTCGTTATTATTAAGAAAGGTTTTAAGAAAATGGTAGACTTTGTTCGTTTATTATTTTTAAAACTTATTTTTCTAAAACCGATTTCATGTTTTGCAAGTCCAAAAAAAAATATTAAAAATTTGATCTCCTTTTTTTTTCATCTTAAAAATTTTTCTTTTACCTTTTTCCTCAAATTTAAACCAAACGAAGATTTTTCCAAATCGGTTAATCTGAGATAACAAACATAAAAAGAGAACCTCCTTCTTTTGAAGTCATCGGTTTAAACAACAGAAATGTTCGATCAGAATCGGGAGCTTTCAGATCCTTACACATATTTTAAGATGGATTTCAATTTCAAAGACAATATTGAAAACAGTGATGCAGTTATCGTGGACAAAGCAAAGAAACAATGCTTGCCATTAGACAAGAACAAAGTACGTACTCAAAACAAAAAGCCACCTATTCTCTGCCTCTCGCTTCGCAAAAGTTTAAAGTAAAATTTTAATATCACCCCGAAGAAAATATAAAATGAAAAGCATTGAACCTTACCCGCACGTAAACGTTGTAAATATTGAAAAACTTGCAGAGGTGTTGAGAAACTAAAGTTTGTGTCCATTTCGTGGATAAACGGGCTATTGGGATTTGCGCGAAACTAGCTCGATAGTGTTAGTAGTATTCTTATAAGCGGCGATGGGCTTGCAACCTGTCACGTATAGAATATTAACTACTACAAAAATCTTACTTAATCTTAGCGCCTCTCCAGGCGTCTCTATCTCTCTCTCTCTGAGAGTATGTCTACCGTACTTGGGGATTACAGTAGTGATTCTATTGTTTATTCTGTCGCCTGTTTTAAACCATATTAGATTGTTGCCACATTTAACATCATTTGTTCTAGGTTTGATCACGAAAAACAAGCGTAGCTTCACCTGGCTCCTAAGACGTTTCAAAGTGATCCTTGTGACTTTATTGAAATAAAACCTTTTGACATTGACTATTTACCGAAGAAAGTGACCCTTTCTGACATATTAGTAGGCGTTAAACAACACCTATCGCGATAAAGTTACATCATATTGACATATCTGTCGTACATTTACCCTATTAGGGTGAATTTCCACCTTAACGGAGCTGTGCTAAATTCTGCGGAGCGAACCTTGAATTGACTAATCACAGTGCTCAAAAACCCCACTCTAGGTAAGTGGAAACAGTTAAGTGGAGCAAAGCAGAGCTGAGTGGAGCTAAGCACGGCGGAGCTGTGCAAAGCTGTGCTAAGCTATACTTGGTGAAACTAAGCTATACTTGGTGGAGCTCTGCGAAACTAAGCTATGCTTGGTGGAGCTGTGCGGAGCGGACCAATGACAGCGCTCAAATTCGCACAGCTTAGCGCAGTTCCGCGTAGTTGAAAACGTACCCTTAAGCAACTTTCTTTTAAAATCGAAAGGCTTTCTATCATAAACACGGCCTTGCCAAAACTATCGACACCACAACATGCCAGGCGCTTAAACCTAAAATATCGAAATGTCCGAAAAGTTTTTTACTATCGCTATAAACCCTCGTCCGTAAATTGATATCTTTCTGGAAAGTTCCAAGTGCCGCCGCAGACCTTACCTGGGACTAGGGATTTCTCATAGTAAGAATAAAAGAAAAAACCGGACAAAAAATATTATATGGATGAGATTGGCAACTTGGTCAATGTCATGTGACGAGAAGAACTTTCGGTATGAATGTGGATGGATGCAGAATTAAAAATAGGTCAAAGGAAAGATGGATGGACTGTGTGAAAGATGACATAGGTAAGAAAGGAGTGAGTGATGAGGCAAATAGAAGAAGACAGATAAGGATAGGAAGATGATGAGTGACCACTCGTACGTAAGGAATTGTTTCAGTTTTAGGAAGATGATAAACTACAAACTGTGTTTAGTTATTATCATCAGAAATATGTAACTTATAATTTATGTTTTTACTTATTAAAAATTATTCAATTAAATAAATAAATAAATATTAGCCCCAAACTAAGCAAAGCTTGTACTATGGGAACCAGATAACTGATAGAATACTTATATACTTTTTTTTTGTAAATACATACTTATTATACATAATTAACACCCAGACACAGAACAAACATCTATGTTCATCACACAAATATTTGCCCTGGGTGGGGATCGAACCCACAACCTACAGCGCAGAAGGCAGAGTTACTACCAACTGAGCTGTGAGGCCGGTGAACTTACTTTCTTGGTTCAAACGAAGAAAAAAGCCGGACTAGCTTTAGCCGGACTAGCTTTAGCCGGACTGGCAAGTCCTAGCAACAGACCCTACCTGCCTTAGGCTTAGTTTTATGGATGTATTCCCAATAATTCGCGCGAAACGTTGAGACATAGTTTGGTCATCTGGGCCTTTTGTCGCTTATTGTATTTATCCCGCCTTTTTGTTCTTTATGTATTGGATAATAAATTCTAGTGATATAAGTCAAAAGTACTTTATTTTTATCTCGACCCTCTGCCACCAAATTGTAACGTTTTTTCCGGTAACATCTAAATTGTTAAAAATTAATTTCATCTCGACTCTAAAACCATCTCGGCCTCCAAAATTAGTGGACATAACAATTTCACTAGGTTTAACCTGTAGTGTATGCCTCAAAGGCGTGCAAGTTGAAGCAATTCAATCGTCTACGTTGAAGCATCGTCACAAAGTAGTTATATATCACCCGCCGTTTCATAAAAAACCAAAACTTTACCCGTTTACCCACAAAAAGTGCTTCTGCAAGTTACTAAGTCATCCAGGTAGGTAAGTTGGTATAACCACAAGTTATGGGACAACTTAGTTCTTGACTGGCTTTGGCTACTGGATTCACTTGTTTGCACTGTAAAATAACATCGAGATGACTTTAAATCTGGGTCATTTACTTCAAAGATTAAGGTTTTATCATCATCATTGTTACTTTAGATACTTGAATGGGAATAGGCTATTAAATGGCCACGCTTCGTCGGAAGGGCTCAAGCCTCTTCTATCCGTGAATGATTTCTGTTCTTTGTAGCCATTTAATATTTTTTTCTTAACAATCGTTAACTTCTAGAGAACAAACAAACAATCTTCTTCTCAATAAATGTTACTCTCCACTCTCGCAACTCTTTTAGAAACTCGCCAACAAACTATGGAGTTCACAATAGCGCAAGTAAGGTCTTGTAAGAGTTATTCGATCTTGATTTTATTTATGGTCCTTCGGGCCGGATTATCTGATCCTGTTACGGGTGATAGTCACGTTCTGGAGCGTTGAATTATATAACTTGTTGTGCGCTATCGCAGATTTGGCATTATTTGACGGTTTATAGGAATGGCCTCTCAGCTCAGTTGGTGGTGACTCTGCCTTCTGCGCTGTAGGTTGTGGGTTCAATTCCCACCCGGGACAAACATTTGTGTGATGAACATAAATATTTGTTCTGTAATATGAATCATAAGTATGTATTTACATAAAAGATATTATATCCGGTTCCCATAGTACAAGCGTTGCTTAGTTTAGGGCTAGATGGCGCTGTGTCAAATGTCCACCATGTTATTTGTACATTTTAAGATCCACGAAACACCTATGATAATGTCGTACCTATTCATGGCTAATAAATGCCCTAATTTTTTGCGCAAACATACTTCTGAGAACTGCTTTTACAAAAAGATTAAAGACCTTTTTTTAAGTAATTAAACGCGATGCACTCGTGTAGGTACGAGTTGGTACTCGTATCGTACGCACGAGCAAAAACTTGCGCGTACGCTCCGAAAACGTGCAATCTGTAATGTCAATTATACAACCGGTTTATTGGTCCCTGGCGTGTTATCTGGTTTGCGGGGTCAGGTTTTAGTATCCAGGTAACGAATTAGATGTCAAATTTAGGAACGAACAATGTGAAAATTATGTTTTTTATTCTGATTGTGTTTTTTTAGGGTTCCGTACCCAAAGAGTAAAAACGGGACCCTATTACTAAGACTTCGCTGTCCGTCTGTCTGTCACAGGCCTGTATCTCATGATCCGTGATAGCTAGACAGTTGAAATTTTCACAGATTATGTATTTCTGTTGCCGCTATAACAACAAATAACTAAAAACAGAATAAAATAAATATTTAAGTGGAGCTCCCATACAACAAACGTGATTTATAGATAATGGTACGGAACACGACGTGCGCGAGTCCGACTCGCACTTGGCAGGTTTTTTTTAGGATTTTTATATAAAACACTAATTGTGTTTCAAATTTGAAGCTTCTATGTCTGCTAGAAGTGCCTTAAAAAAAGTTAAGTCTCGCAACGCAACTCAGTTCTTCTGCGTTGCGAGACTTGGCTTTTTTTACAAGTTATGTTTTTGATGGCATTATTTGTTCTGTAACAAATATTTTTTTTTATTCCGTTAGTTCTCAACTTCTGTTAGTAGGAACTTAATTAACTTTGTTGTAGAAATATGCTCAAAGCCAACGTCCTTTTTAAACTTAGTTTCTGTTAAACAAGGAAAGATAACTTCGGTTAATTAGAACCCACGGGTTCTGAATTATTTAGTATCGAACCAGTCCCATTTTGTGAGTTCGAAAGTTAAGCCTAGCTTTTGCCACGGGCCCCTTTTATCTAACGTTCATTCGATTCAAAAAGGAAAAAATGTAATTTAAAAAGTAAGAACTGGGGCCTATTTGACTGGCCTCATAGCTCAGTTGGTAGTAACTCTGCCTTCTGCACTTTGTGTTGTGATTCCCACTCGGGACAAACATTCATGTGATGAAAATGAATGTTTGTTCCAATTTGTTTTGTGTCTGGGTGCTATATTTTATCATAAGTATGTATTTTAATACATTTATTTTAAAAAAAGTGTATAAGTATTCTTTCAGTTATCTTGTTTCCATAGTACTTACAAGCTTTGCTTAGTTTAGGACTAGATGGCGATGTGTAAAATATCCAATAATATAAAAACAGTATTTCACGTGGTGCGACATTGACAACGTTATTCCAACACGCACGTAGTACTGTTTTAATATTACTTTAGAGCTTGTTGTAAGGGGGCTGAACAAGTCTTTGGTTCAGATTCGCGAGACGTGATAATGACAGGTGTAGGTGTAGTTACGGAACTGTCACTTCATTTTAACATTTGTTTATGGTTATTCTCAACTCGGCCCTATTCCTATCTCGATCTGTTCAACAGATATTTCGAAAGTCATATGATGAAAGGACTAGCAGACCCGCGACAGACATTGCCTTGTCAAAATTTCAATAATCGCATAGAGTAACGCAATTTGCTATGATGACTGATGATGTCTAATTTTTTGCACACCAGCGCCATCTATACCAAAATTATTCCTTATGCGTTTATTTTATCATGTTTCTCGTATTTTAAAGTAGACAATGTTTTATTCGGGCTTTATATCTACATCTACAGCAAATTTCATAGTCGTTTAGGCCTGATTGAGGCACAGACATACAAACATACTTACAAACTTGCGCATTTATAATATCACTAGCAGTCCGCCCCGGCGTCGCACGGGTGTAATAATGATATTATAGGTAATATTTTTACACCATGGGTTACATTATCGAATTTTTCATAAGGATCCCTAATGAAACATTTAGTATCACAGACTTTTTGTAGATATTGATGTCCTCTTTAAAACTGTATTACATCACTTTGCTCTATTGTCTATAATTTCCGCAGCAAACGCAATATAAGGATTTTTTTTTATTTTTTTTTCACACTTTGGATTACATTATCGAAGTTTTCATACGGATCCCTAATATTTTTGAAAATATTCTATAGCCTATGTTCACCGGGATAATGGAGAAAGAATTTTTCAAATCGATCCAGTAGTTTCGGAGCCTATTCGATACAAACAAACAAACAAACAAACAAATCTTTCCTCTTTATAATATTAGTATAGAAGTATAGATTAGGATTTTAGTTAAGAGTTATTTAGTATAGTAGGTACAATGTATTCTGTGTTGCAAAGTCCGAAGATAATCTGGGCTAGGGTCAGCAACGTGAACTTATGTCGCTTTGAACTTTACAAACTAACTAGGACTGAGACTAGCTCAGTAATCACTCTTCAATATGGCGGCTAAATTTAAACTTTACGCCTTTCCGCAAGAGAACAAGAGCTCGTTACAGAACGCATTAAAAATAAGTTTCCTGTTGAAAAATATTTTTCAATTACAATCTTTTGTAAAATAAGTGAAATTTTTGACTTTTTGTATGGTCAGCCCGGATAAGACGGAAAAAGTGATAAAACTGCATTTTGCATCTTGAAAACCATCAAATTTAAAAAGAAACTGTCTGTAATTTACTTAGCTAGTATGATTATCTAACGAATTATATAAAAATGAACTCATTATTACAACAACGGGAAATTACTCACGTAAATGATAAATTGTCAATGAGGACACCGACAATGTTTCGATTCATCTAGAGAATCTTCTTCAGGGTGAGTGGACCATAACGCGCGCGTACAACTCACGAAAGTTTTGAAAGTAAAAATCAACTGTTTAGATTCATAGTTTTGATTAAAAACGAAACTAGTGTTTTTGAAGAGCCAACTTTGGAAAACAAATCTATCGAGAAAAGTTTCACCAATTGTGTTTCTGTCTGTAAATTAAGATAGATAGATAATCTAGATTATATCCTTAGGTTATCTTTGTCATAAAAAAACAAAACAGTATGTTTTGCGGTTATTGAGAAAAAACGATTCTGCATTCATCAAAAACATTTATTACTCACATCACCATCTAAACTAGACAGGTATGCAAAGTTTATCCTCAATCGAACTATATAATGAGTTGCATTGTGTCTGTTAAACAGCGCCTGACTCCATCATCAGATCAGCTCTCTGTCATGAAATTAAAACTAATCGGCCATCTATACTATCTAAACCTACTAACATTATAAATGCGAAAGTAACTCTGTCTGTCTGTCTGTGACGTTATTACGGCCAAACAACAGAGTCGATTGTGATGAAATGTCATATATAGGTAGCTTAATTGGGACGGATATAGGCCCAAACTTCCATATATTATGATAAAGTCGTCAAAAAACAATTTTCTGAATCTACGCAGACGTGATGCTTTTGATATTTTTTCATCTTTTTTGCTCATACTTCAAACATTTTGGAAAATAAAATACTTTTAGATTTTGTTCCATTGAAAATTAGAATCAAAGAATTTCACTTTGTTATCAAGGCCAAACGTCACGCAAGCCTTCACGCGGCCTAAGAACTCCCAAGAGATGAGCACTCATGCGTAAACCCATCGAACTTACATAACAGTCTTAACATATTAGGAACAGTCGTCAGATAAACTTTCAAGGTAGTAAAAATCTTTTCGGACATAAATATTATCCACTGGACTGAGATTCCGTTGAAACGTTTTATTCGCTAACATGAATGACATCTTTCAATTTTTGGGTTCCGTACCCAAAGGGTAAAATCGGAACCCTATTACTAAGAATTCGCTGTCCGTCTGTTTGTCTGTTTGTCTGTTTGTCTGTTTGTCTGTCCGTCTGTCTGTCCGTCTGTTTGTCCGTCTGTCTGTCCGTCTGTCTGTCCGTCTGTCAGTCACAGGGCTGTATCTCATGAACCATGATAGCTAGACAGTTGAAATATTCACAGATTATGTATTTATTAATAAAATAAATATTTATGGCTTCCATACAACAAACGTGATTTTATTGCCATTTTATAGATAATGGTAAGGGACCCTTCGTGCGCGAGTCCGACTGGCACTTGGCCGGTTTTTTATCACCCATAACTGTCCCACTGCTGGGCAAAGGCCTTCCCCGTGGTTTCCATTACGGTCACGTGCCGTCACCAATCTTGATGGAAGATGTCTAGGCTTCTTTGGCCTGCCTCTGCGTCGCTTCCAATCCTCAGAGCGCAACCAGTTACGACATCGGCCCACCTATCCGGGTGCATACGAACAATACATACATTTTACATATCAAATTTAATTTAACAAATTTATAACTGTATTGCTAGGATAATATTTACTTTGAATGCTCTCAACATGATAATTATTTGAGTTTGGAATTATTTATAAATTACCAGGTTTGGCCAGCTGCTTCGCTGGCGCGGTAACAGGATGAAAAGTAGCCTATAAGCTAATCTAGGACATAGCCTATGTATATTCCAAGTTTCATCAAAATCATCCTTTTTGTCGTTAGGGTGTGATTGAGCCATAAACATCCACACATTTTTAATACCACCCATGACAGACGTCGAGTAACAAACGTTGCTATGACGACTGATATCAACACTGATGTCAGATTGTTTGCACACCAGCGCCATCTATACCAAAATTTATTTTGCGTATTTCTATCATTTTGGGGATGTTATACGCATTTAAAAGTAGTCTATTATTTATTCGGGTATAATATCTACAACTACAGCAAATTTCATCTTAATCCGTTTTGTCGTTTAGTTCTGATTGAGGCACAAACATCCAAACATTCTCACAAACTTTCTGATTAGTGATATTAGTAGGAAATAAAATATTGACCTTTTATGACTATGATTACGACTTCATTTAGCAAGATAAGCCTACGCTTTACGGTACATGAAAGCATTGGCCTATCTCACTAAAAGATGGAAGCCATTCATCTTTTATAAATATTTCAAAAGTCACCATGGACTTTGCTTTTCGTGTTTTTTGTATCATGGATGACAGGCGTGTCAGATAAATATGCGTAGATGGTTCACGATGGCAGGTTATGTATTAATAAGCTTTTTTTTTAAACAAGCTAACCCGGCGAACTTCTTATCGCTTTAGAAATAACTCCGTTAAAAAGTATTCTATGTTCGTCTCCTGGTTCTATGCTACCTCGCCACTAATTTTCAGCCAAATCGGTTCAGCCGTTCTTGAGTCATAAGTGTTGTAACAAACCCAACTTTCTTTTATATTTTTAAAATCAAGCTTTTATAAATTCTAGGTCTTTAGTACTCGTCAAGAAAAATCTAACGAGTTCAAATACGACGTAGTTAAGGTGTGTAGTTGAAGAGTTTATCATCAGACCAGCTCGCTATCACCATAAAACCATTCTAGATTATTCAGTTAATAGTTATTTTCAATTCTAATAATAGTTCAAATATTATTTTCAATTCTGTTAAGTATTAAAAATGTAAATTAAATATCGACAATTTGAATAACCCGCAAAACGACGTTACATGCTTGTCAACAAATAAACAAACGTCAAATTTTTCAAGGCAGGCGATGACATATTGACAAGCATGTTACGTCATCGTCGATTCGACCAATCCCGACCGTTTTGTGTCACGTGACAGGCGTTTAAAAATAGATAATTTTAATTATGGGCTTTTGATTAAATCATTGTTTATTTTCAAGTTATTTTACTCCATAACGCTTTATGAAGGCATAATTTACATAGATTACTATCATTACATTTATTTTTAACATACTGTCAAATAGCCTATGCCTAGCCTATGATTCAGACTAAATGCTACCACATAAATAAATAAAATAATAAAATAAAATAGATACAGTATGCCTCGACGCCATTCAATGTGAGTGCCATCACCTAGAAACTCTCCCGCAGTACTCCTCACTGCCATTAAAGACGAGTGCCATCACCTAGATAATTCTCCTGATGGAATTGCCAATTCTCCTGACATACGAAGCGATCACGTCCACGAATACATTGAATACGATCGCGAAAGTTATTATTGCTGTGATGCGGCTGTTGTTTGTTTTATAGGTGCTACGTGTTGTGTAAAGTAAGGGGAAGGTCGCATGATGGCATCATTTTATGGGTGTTTTATTCTGGATGTTTTCTATGGTTCTAACTATGCGAAAATTACGAAGGACGTAGGTGTGCAATAAAGGACACAGGCAATAAAACGCAATTAATCCAGTGCATCAATGATTTTATGATTTTTCTGTTCAAAAAATTTATATGCGCATCAAAAACACGTGCTTAAAACGGTGAAGAAAAACATCGTGAGGAAACCAGTTAGTATTCTTATAAGCGGCGATGGGCTTGCAACCTGTCACGTATGGAATGCTAACTACTGCAAAATGTGGGCATGTGCCAAATATAATGTTTGGACGTTCCTCTGACTACCCCTACTTGACATCTTTAAAGGATCTAAGCGTCTGGAGATCTGAGAGAATGTCTACCGTACTTGGGGATTACAGTCGTGATCCTATATTTTTTTTATATCTACCGAAATGCCTTTTTCAGGGCGACCATACCTTAACCAGGTTAATCAAAGCTGATTAAATAACTGGGGGGCTATTTAAAAACTATGATCAGTGCAGCTGTTTTGCAGCTTCAAGGAACCGCAGACCTCATTTGATATTAATTTCAATTGATATCTTCACGCGTTCCTGAGAAAAAGGACTTTGACAGATAGACAGACGCACAACGAAGCGATTCTATTAAGGATTCCGTTTTATCTTTTGAGCAACGAAACCCTAAAAGAAACACGTAAAAAGGATAGGCGTGGAATTTTTATGAGTTTGAAAATCACCTTCGCTGCTCGAACGCAATTCAAAGTTATTTTTACATAATACGGAAACCTTTACCTTACACTAACATGTCTTGTGTGTTCGTGCTCCACAAAGATTTAAGGTGGAAACCTGTGAATTTCTTTAGCTATTAGTAATCCAGCACAACGCCTCTAGCGGTAACTGCACTGAAATAAAATCTACAGAGGTTACTCGACAGCGACTGTAGTTTGGAAATCTCATAATAGGACTACAGGCAGTGAGAACGGCTTTGTTGCCACATGCTTTTGTCCGTGGCTCTGTATGGTCGACCACCGCAACGAACCCCGGCCATCCATCTTGCTTGACCCCTCTTTAATAAGCGTGATCCTTTTGAGAGGTCAAACCGCTTCCTTCGGACTCACTGCGCAACGATTTTTAGGCAGCACGCACAATTTTACTCTCTTATTTCACTTTCAAAACTTTCGTGAGTTGTACTACACATTATTACAACAACGGGAAATTACTCACGTAAATGATAAATTGTCAATGAGGACACCGACAATGTTTCGATTCATCTAGAGAATCTTCTTCAGGGTGAGTGGACCATAACGCGCGCGCTACCCTGCTCGCATTGCCGTCTCGCACGTCTTTACTCTCTTATTTATAGAAACTAGCTTCCGCCGGTGGCTTTACTTTGTGCTGAATCTCAATATGATCAAAAACTATGGCGTAGTTGAACAGAGAATTATTGCTATGACTTAGATCTTGTTAAAGCTGTCTCTCATCTATTTAATTGATCGAAAGACAAAGAAAGCAGCAGGGTTGTTTAGTCATTAGTTATTTCTAAGTCGTTCTGCATTAGGACAGTGACTAGTGGGTATACCATACCTTAGTATTATAAAACAAAAACTAAAACATCCTCCGCGTTGAATTGAGAATCTCCTCTTTTCGTCGGTTGATAAAAGTGACAACTGACATCGTGTCAGGGATAGCATGTTATACAAATGGTGTTAGATTTGTACTAATAAAATGTAACATATACCTGGCCCAGACATCTCCAACTAGGTTTGAATTTAAATAATTGGCATTTGTAAAACTGTTTATATAAGCGGTACGTGCCCTCCAGACGATGCAAATACTTATCGCCTGCGTACATTGGTGGACGGGACTGCAGAGGATTTCAAATGTATCAATTGAATTCAATAGTTAGGTATCCAATCGAAATATGGTATATATTTCAATGCTCAGTGATCGGCTTCAGAGCATCACAGCGCAGTTTTACGATGCATAACTATTAAATTCATTTTAACTGTGAATACTGAATACTGATAGTATTCGCCGATCTGCTGTTGAATACGGTCGTGGGCGATGCTCATGATGAAGAGCATCTCTCGAAACGTCAGCAATATAAGAAATAACGTGGTAATCAGCCGTATTTATAGTTAAAACTAATAAACTCAACTGATAAATTAGTGTTCTTATAAGCGGCGATGGGCTTGCAACCTGCCACGTATGGAATGCTAACTACTGCAAAATGTGGGCATGTGATAAATATAATGATTGGACGTGCCTCTGACTACCCCCACTAGACATCTTCAAAGGATTTAAGCGTCTGGAGATCTGAGAGGATGTCTGTCTATCGTACTAGGGGATTACAGTCGTGATCCTATTTATATATACAAGCTAACCCGGCGAACTTCGTATCGCTTTAGAATTAACAAATGTTGTGTTATGTGCCCGATCCCGTTCCCGTACCAGTTAAAAAGTATCGTATGAACGTCTCCTGGTTCTAAGCTACTTCCCCACCAATTTTCAGGCAAATCAGTTCAGCCGTTCTTGAGTTGTAAATAGTGTAACTAACACGACATTCTTTTATATATGTATATATATATTTTTACAAATGTTAAATCCCTTGCGCTTCAGCCAATGTGCGCAGGCTCATACGTTGATGAAACGATATCTATGATAATCTTGGCCACATTTATGCGATTCAAATTGTCGTACGTGCTAGACGCATAGGACACAAGCACCACTCAAATGGTATGGCGACGTGTTAGATTCTCAGATAATGTGCATAGCTGCATACTCGGTACACTGGGGTGCATATTAATTGGATAAACAACGACGATATGGTAATGCAGCACTTTGATATGATATAAGGCAGTTGACATAGTCTAAATATATTGTTGCTAACTTTTACCCGCGACTATCGTAGATCGCCCACGTAGATTCAGAAAATCAATTTTTGAAGACTGTGACATAACATTGAAATTCATGAAGAACAATAGAAAGTTTTGGGGAAAAAACTAGCCTATGTCCATCCCAAGACTTTAAACTATCTCTATGTGAAATTCCAGCACAATCGGCCCAGCGGTTTGGCTGTGACAGACAAACAGGCAGAGAGAAAGATAGAGTTACTTTCGCATTCTTCTTCTTATACATACAATTCTCGTGACACACAGTGTGTGTAACCAAACTCCTCCGAAACGGCTAAACCGATTTTTATGAATTTTTTTGTGTATATTTTGTTGGTATGAGAATAGTTCGTAGGGTATTTTTTATACCTCTAAGTGAAAAGGGTGGCATAAAGTTCGGGAAAAACTGAAACTGATTTTTTCTGTGAAATTATTCATATTTGACAGGATAACGTCTGTCGGGAAAGCTAGTATTAGTTTAGATATGCTTTGCAATAAAATTGAGACAACATTTCTGGAAGTCGATTCGGGAAAAAGGCTCATACAAAGCTTGATATTACTACTGAAATTAAGGATTTGTTTTTAGAATACCCGAGAAAGAAATAGAAAACAATAAATATTTATTCTTGCCAGAAATTCGATTAGGAAAATCTCTTGGCTTTTTTATGTGTCTGTGTTTGACAGCATCAGAAATTATACCGTTATCGACGTAGATTGTAAAGGTTACCGTGATCCGGGGATTACAAAAGTACTGAAGATGTGTAGCCTTGAATTCTACTTCGTCAAAAGTGCCTATCAATCTGTGGATGGGTTCGAAAGGCAATAAAGGAACTTTTTCTTACCGATTGGTAAAACTCCAGCATTACAAAGTAAGACGGGTTAATTTTACAGTATATAAACTATTGAAAAAAAGTTATTTTTATTCTAACTATAAATACGGCTAATTCTACGTTTTTTCTTGTATTGCCGACGTTTTGAGACAATTCAGATGCTCTTCATCATTAGCATCACCCGCGACAAGAACAAATGAGGTAATTTTCCGTATTTATAGTTAGAATGAGTAACAACCACGATAGTTTTCATTCTAAGTTATTTTTTAATCAATTAAATTGTTTTAGTCTTAAAACCTTTTCATGGTAGAGAGATACCAAAACCAGTGCCAGAGAAAAAAACTGAGGCAAATTAAAAAATATTAACATGTCCCTAACAAGTATGGTAGAAATATCTTTGAACTCCAAGCATTTCGCCCCATCAAAATATCTAACTAGGTAGTTAGAGACGTCCAAACATTGTAGAATGCATTTAATGTGGGAATGATAAAGCTAAGCTTGATATGAATACCGAAAGTGTAAAGACTGGTAGAAAGACGACCTGTGTACAACCAGCTTTACCGGTTTGTGTAGTTTCGTCATAAAATCTAAGTTTGTCGTTACCGATTTAGGGCTCGGAACTTTCGCTTTTATGTACCAGACAGTTTAGAACTTAAGAACTTATTAACTTTGAAACTATGGTTCAAGTTTTGCCATTTCTTTGATTTTGGTACGGAAATATTGGTAGTTATGGTATAAGTTATGGTAATCTATGTTTAAGGACAAATTGGAACCTGTGGAGCTATTTTGTAAAAGCTATGATTATCATGTTATGATATTCATACCAATATTATTGGTACTGAATAACATAATAACGCTTTTTATGCAGTTTAGACACCTACTGGCATTGGAAGCGTAGGTATTATGGCATTCAGTACAAATAATATAGGTATGCACAGCACATCATAGTTTTTACAAAATAGCCCTCCTCCTTTTCGGTTTTTTTGTAAATTAAATAGAATGGCAGGGGCACTGCCGTGCCTCCCGATTACGACTGTAATCCCTAAGTACGGTAGACATCCTCTTAGATCTCCAGTCGCTTAGATCCTTGGTATATCTGAAGGAGTTAGTCAGAGGCACGTTTAAATATTACATTTTGGAGCATGCCTACATTTTGCGGTACCTACCTATAGTTAGTATTCCGTGTTTTTATCAATATTTTCAAAAGAATTTACTTTGATTTTATTGTTATTCAATTTCATCCAAATTACCGACGAAACAAAATTGGTACAATATTTTCAGATAGATTTTATCATTATGGAATTTATTTGGAGAAATATAAATGAAGTTCAAAATCCACTTTTTATCGATTTAGCTCCAAATCCATATTTTTTTACATAATTTAGTAGACAATCATAGAACATAATACATAAGTACCTACCTACCTAAATTAAAAACAGTTTCTCTTTATATTTGATAGTGTTAAGGTAATAGGTACGTTTTTATCACACATTTTCTATCTTATCCGGGTAGACTCTGCCCATACAAAAACCGACAAATTAAATCTCTAAATCAAAAAGTTTCAGGTTCAAACCTGAAACTTTTTATATTTGGAGCTTGAATTACGAGCAAAAAGTAGGTTGGATGAGCCAACATTGAAATTAAATCTATCGAGAAGAGTTTCCATATTACCCTCGACTTTTAATCTGAAGGTCGTCGTGGGTTCGAATCCCGGCGTGCATCAATGGATCACGGTTCGTGAGATACAGCCCTGTGACAGACAGACGGACAGCGAAGTCTTAGTAATAGGGTCCCGCTTTTACCCTTTGGGTACGGAACGCTAAAAACAGCTATATTGGCCTTGTGGAAGGTACCTTTTATTTCGTGGGTTTTTCGAAAAAGTATAAAGAGCGGTGTACTTGTACTAGGAACTACTAGAAACTGATAAAATACTTATAACGGTACTTTTTCTTTGTAAATACATACTTATAAAAAATTATAACACCCAGAAACAGAACAAACATCTATGTTTGACACACAAATGTTTATACTGGTGAGTATCGAACCCACAACCTACAAAGCAGATGGCAGAGTTACTATCAACTGAGCTGCTGTGAGTAGGGCTGCCATCCGTCCGGGTTTCCCCGGATTTGTCCTAGTTTAGAGGGCGTCCGGGGAGCGTCCGGGCGGAGTTTCATTTGTAGTCCGGGTTTAAAATTTGGCAGCCCGCGACACACGCACTGTGCCCGCACGCCACGCGATCAACCGACGAACCGACTCGCTAAATTCATCCTTCCTCCTATTTTAATAAGGTTTTGTTTTCATAACAGAGTATATCAATAATTTGAAAATTACTTAATATTGTACTTTATGGTTGTTAACTGTGTAAACTATGAAACCCTACATTTCGCACTTGGCCCGTTTTTTATTACAGGGACTATGTTTAAAAAAAACCTGTTAACATGTCCGGGTTTTGGGCTCTAAAATCCGGGGTTTTCACGTCTTGTCCTGGTTGCCAAATTTAAAAAATGGCAACCCTAGCTGTGAGGTCACATTAAAAACAAAGAATTGTGTCGAATTCGGAACATCCTTTTTTCGTCGTTAAAAACCACCCTCTTAAATTATTTCCACCTCCCTAAAGAAGAAATATTTCTGACCTATTGCTTATGACGCGTGACGCGCAAAGGGATGAGTCTCATTTGCCTCCTTCAACGTAAGGGATGCTTTGAAACTCTCATACGAGTCGAAGCCACTTTTTAAGAACACATACGAATATTACTTTAACTACCAGTCGGCTAAATTGACTGATCATCATCATCATCAGCCCATCAAGCAGTTGCAAGCCAATCGCCGCTTATAAGAATACAAACTGGTTTCCTCGCTATAGTTTCCATAACTGTTTGCTCATAGAAATTCTGGGATTAAAAGTCAAAGTACCTCAAATATAATAAAGTGGTTTTATTAGGACCTCACGAATTGTCTCTCTGTGAAGAAAGAGAAAGAAGAGAGAGAGGTGTATTTCTGTCTCAAATCATGGACAACACTTCTATTTACCAGCTCAGTAGGTACATATTTGTAGCTCAAAAGACTAACAGTATTAGCTCAAGTTTAAATCAATAACAATGACCGATAAGCCCATTATCTTGTACTAATATATCAGATCAGACACGTACACTCTGCGCAAAAAGGTTATTACGTACAGAAAAAAAATAAAAATAGAAAAAACTTTATTTGTGGTAAGCATTTTGCAAATAGAAACTTAGTCATTGGTGGTAATTCTGTTGTCTCGACAAACGGACTAAAATTTCGTAAAATACGATCTTATTCCTTCTAAGTTATAGTCTAAATTAGCGTAACTTCAAAATGGCAGTTCTAAAATTCCGAGAATAATTGATAGAATAATAGATCAGTCATTCAGACAAACAAAAAATATTATTCAAGGGTGGCAATTCTGTTGTTTCGACAAACTTAACTTCGAAATATACGATCGATCTTATTCGTTTTAAGTCTAAATTAGCATATCCAATGAGTTGCGTTTTTAAAATGACTGCTCTAAAATCTTAAAAACACGTTTTTAAGTATTAACTGACGAAAAAAAAAGATTCTTGAATCAGCACATCCGATTTTTTTAATTTAAGACTGTGCGTTGATAGATAAGTAAGTCAGTCAATGAGTCAGTCATTCAGTCAGTCAGTCTGTCAATCAGTCATTCAGTCAGTCAGTCTGTCAATCAGCCAGTCAGTCAGTGACGCAAGAGATATTATCTAAAAAATCTAGATAATATAAAAATCTAGATTCAAGATTAATCTACGCCACAGACGCTTCGAATCACATACGTGTGTTTGTAACACTTAACCTTAAAAGTGTCGTGGGAGGTCACTTTGACCTTGCAAGCTTCATATGGCTCTATTATGAAATAATTATGTTTTAGCCATAAAACGTATAACTTTATGGTTAGCCGAGGTCGTTCATGTTGGTTTTAATCTTTTCGTAATTGAATAATGGCTTTGTAATTTATGCGGCATTGTGGTGGATAGTGTATTGTTATTTGAATTATACGTATGTTTATTTTCAGTCGCAAGGTTTTTTAGGGTCTCATACTCAAAGGGTAAAAACGGGATCCTATTACTAAGACTTCGCAGTCCGTATGTCGTACCTGAGAAGAGTGTGTGAGTGCGGATTTGATTCCCGAGGTGGGAAAAAATGTTTGCAAACATATGTTCCGGATTTAGTTGTTGTTGTACTATGGTACTGGAGTTTCTGAGGTCAACAACACAGGGAATCCAAATTATTACTAAATTCCCAAATTTAATATAACACACTAGCTTTTACCCGCGACTTCGTCCGCGTAGATTCAGAAAACTGATATTATTAATCAACTGTATCGTAAAAAAATCCTGAAAATCAAAAGAGAAAAAGTAGCATTTGTCCGTCTCAAGACTAAACTATTAGATAGTAGTATATATGAAACTTCATAACAATCGGCTCAGCGGTTTGGCCGTGATAACGTCACAAATAGACCGAGTTACTTTCGCATTTATTAGCATAACTATATATTTTTGCACGGGTCTTTATCACGTTATTACGGGTTGCTGACGATTCGGACACAATAAATTCGGACACTGTCCGAATTGTCACTTTTCAATTTTAATATTTTCTTCACTGACGATTCGGACACCAATGTTTTGTACAGTCTGATATAAAAACTTAAACTGCTAAGAGGAATATAAATCAGCATAGCCGTTTGGATGATACGAGATATTAAAGTATATTAATTTATTTCCCCTACGTTTCGAATAAGTTACAATAGCCATGGTCGCGGGCAGACTAGGGAGGTAATTTAATTTAATATTAGTAGGTGTATAGATATTTTATTTGATCCAGATCACCAGAATCACTCATACCTAATCAAAATTCCATCGTTTAGTTTAAACGCTTCAAAGTGTAAACGTATCTGTATCGTACAACATTCTCTTTGACCCTATATAACACATAATGTGGACTAGTTTATTGCAAATCCCAAAAGGGACACTTTAATCTAATCAGCGAGGCTTGAAATTGCACTAATAAACATTATTTCGACCTCAAAAGTTGAATTAAACAGTTGTGTCAACTTTATGGCTTGCGCACGGCGGACGGAGCGGCAGAGGATTTTAAATCTATATTAATCTATACTAATATTATAAAGCGAAAACTTTTGATTTTTTGTTTTTTTTTATTTTTTTGTTTTTTTGTATGTTTGTCACTTCACTACATATTATAAAGCAAAGTCGCTTTCCGCTTCCCGCGTCTGTATGTAATATGTATGTATGTATGTTTGCTTATATCTTTAACACTACACAACGGATTTTGATGCGGTTTTTTTTAATAGATAGAGTAATTCAGGAGGAAGGTTTATATGTATAATACATGCATAATATAGGAGAGAAACACTGATAATTTTAGAGGTTTCTAATGTGATGTCGTAAATAAACACATTTTTTTGCGCTTACATTGCAAATGCTGGCTGAACCCCACGAGATATATCAAAATAATGTACTACAGTATTGTACACCTTAAAAACGTCTACAAAAAAGTCCACGATCGTATTAGAAATGTCTTACGCACAGCGAAGCGGGCACGGGTCAGCTAGTAATGGATAAACTCAAAAACTACTGAACCGAACTTTTTTTTTTTTTTTTTTACTGTAATCCCCAAGTATCAATCCTCTCAGATCTTCAGACGCTTAGATCCTATGACGATGTCTAGTGGGGTTAGTCAGAGGCACGTCCAAACATTATATTTACACATGCTCACATTTTGCAGTAGTTAGCATTCTATACGTGACAGGTTGCAAGCCCATCGCCGCCTTTAAGAACACTAACTGGTTTCCTCACGATGTTTTCCTTCACCGTTGTAAGCACGTGTTTTTGATGCGCATATAAATTTTCGAACAGAAAAATCCATTGATGCACGCCGGGATTCAACTTCAGATTGAAAGTCGAGGTACATCCCACTCGGCCAACACGGCTTTTTTCCACTCGCATTGAAATATATAATTTTAAATACTCCTAATTTTAAGTCCGCCAATGTGCGCAGGCCCAAAGTTGACATAATGGCGGAACTATGTCAATCCGACATTCAAACATGACCTGTTAAAGTATAATGACATGAAAGTGAGAGTTTAACCATAAATGTTGCAAACACATTAAACTTTTACGATTATTCCAAAACTTTCACGCGCATTTGTAATCCTGTGAAGTAAAGGTTTTACTCTTAAAAAGATACCAAAACATTACCATATATCTATATAAATGAATCCCTATTTCCCTTGGTCATAGCATCACGCGTAAACGGCTGGACTGATTTTGCTAATTATTTTTTTGTTGTATTCGTTATTGTATAAAATATTTTTTTGACAGGTCAACGTCTGTCGGGACAGATAGTGTAATATAAATTTTGGTGGAAATTATCTAGCCCCAAACTAAGCTAAGCTTGTACTATAGAAACTAGATAACTGATATAATACTTTTTTTTATTTGTAAATATATACACAATGATGCATTATAACACCCAATCACAGAACAAACATCCATGTTCATCACACAAATGATTACCCTGGGTGGGGATCGAACCCACAACCTACAGCGCAGAAGGCAGAGTTACTACCAACTGAGCTGTGAGGCCAGTCAAGTGTACATGTGGTAAGTTCATCACCAACATGCCTGCTCTTATCCCACTCAGGAGGGGTCGACTCAATATGTTTTAGGGTTCCGTACCCAAAGGGTAAAAACGGGACCCTATTACTAAAAATTCGCTGTCCGTCTGTCTGTCACAAAGCTTCATCTCATGACCATGATGGCTAGACAGTTGAAATTTTCACAGATTATATATTTCTATTGTCTAAATATTTACTAAAACAGAAAAAAAAAGCCGTTTTTAATAGATAATGGTATGGAAGCTTCGTGCGCGAGTGCGACTCGCACTTGGCCGGTTTTTATTTTTTAATTTCTAACTAACGTTCGTTGGGGTCTTTTATACCCCAGAGCATTGAAGGGTTATGCACGTGTACGAGTCAAACACCTCAGAGATAAACACTAATTAGTACATTCGGACCCGATAACACGGCCGCTTTCTTATTTTCTAAAAAGCGGTGACTGTCATATGTTTGCCTATACTTAGAAGTAATTTTTTTGTAAAAGTGCTTATGCTATTTAAATTGTTCCGCAACTGGCTAGAAAATTATAATAGAGATTGGTAAGGTTTTTTCTTAAATAAAATAAAATTACTAGCTTCCGCACACGACTGTACCCGATTTAGGTTTTTAGGGTTCCGTACCCACAGGGTAAATTCTAAGACTCTATTGCTAAGACTTCGCTGTCCGTCTCTGTCATAAGGCTGTCACATGAACCGTGATTAGCTACACAGTTAAGTTACTTGGCCGGTTTTATAGAAAATTGCCATATTCTATTCCAGGTCACGAACCACACTTGTTCTAAGTTTCATTTGAATCGGTTCAGCCGATATTGAAACATACAGCCAAACTCACAAACTTCAGCATTTATTATATCTTATCGCTATATTACGTCAGTCTTACGATTGCTTATTTTTAAGAAACCAAGCTTAACTTAAAACTATTTGCTAAACCGAGTTAAGATAACCATTGGCCTACATGTTAATTGCTTCTTTTATCTGAGAAAGTAAGTAGCGGTTTTAAGCTTCCCCTTTTGCTGGTCGTTATTTCATCGTTTTAAACCGACGCAAAAAAAGAGGTTGTTAAAAACTAATATCGCCTCTTGATTATTCAATTGGTTGAACATTTTCGTATCTTTTCTTTATATTAAACTAGCCGACCCTTGACAGACGTTGTACTGTCAAATTTCAATAATCGAATAGAAAAGACTCAATGTTTTTAGCCTGTGATGTCGGATTTGTTGCACACCAGCGCCTTCTATACCAAAATCATCCCTTTTGCGTTTTTTATCATTTTGGGGATTTTTTTTATGTTTTAAAGTAGTCTATGTTTTTTTCGGGCATTATATCTACATCTACAGCAAATGTCAACTTAGTCCGTGATTGAGGCACAAACATACATACAAACTCACAAACTTTCACATTTATAATATTCTGATACGTTCAGTAGTTTTTGCGTGAAAGAGTTACAAACACAAAAACACACACCCACTCACTCACTCACAAACTTTCGCATTTATAATATTAGTAGTATTAGGATAGAAATTGTATTCCTTCTGTCTTCTTTCTAATAAACTCATTCATAATCTCTTATATATTTGCGATATAAATAACACTTCAAGGATCTGAGCGGAAGCCTACCGTACGTAAATAGTTCTATTCGTCCAGCGGAAAATTTCACTATATTGCCTGTCAGAAATGAAATTAAATGCGATCACGACTGTGATCCCCAAGTACGGTAGACATTCTCTCAGATCTTCAAGGGTTCATTATTTGAAAATGTCTAAAGGACCAGTCAAAGGCACGCTCATTCAAAATTGGCACGGGTTAGAATGTTTATGACTACATTGCCATTTAAATAATATTTAAAAAAATTGGTGGACGCGGCCATACACGTAAAAAAACCGGCCAAGTGCGAATCGGACTCGAGCACAAAGGGTCCGCACCATTATAAACGGCAAAATTAAATATTTATTTTATTCTGTTTTTAGTATTTGTTGTTAGAACGGCAACAGATAATCTGTGAAAATTACAACTGTCTAGCTATCACGGTTCATGAGATACAGCCCTGTGACAGACAGACGGACAGACGGACAGCGAAGTCTTAGTAATAGCGTCCCATTTTTAACCCTTCGTGCGCAATTCCAACTCGCTCTTGGCCGGTTTTTATTGTCGTTTAAAAACACTATCATAGGTTACGAAAACTCAAATGGTTGCTTCCATAAAAGTAAAATCGTAAAAAGATGAATACTTACGAGACAGCGGAGATATTGAAAGATAAAGCTTGTCTTGAACATAGATGAGATAGAATTGCTCGTCAATTACCTGAAATAAGAAAAAAAAAACAATAAATAATGCTTCTAATATTATAAATTAGAAAGTTTATGGTATAGTGAGTTTGTTTATGCCTCAATCACGGCCAAACTAATTTGGATGAAACTTGGAATAAATAATAATAATAGATAGATAGATAGTCAAACTCTTTATTGCACAATCTTCATATTTATTAAATTCTCGGTCACAGTGTTCGTAACCGATTTTTTCGTGTATATGGTAGTGTATGTGTATATGGTAGGTATGAGAATTGGTCGTAGGGTATTTATTATACCCCTAAGTGATAAGGGTGGCATAAAGTTCGGGAAAAACTGTAAGTGCTTTTTTCTTTTGGGTTATTTAAATTTGACAGGACAACGTCTGTCGAGACAGCTACTTTCTATTCAAATTATTAACCACATTCGTTTTAAATCTTAGATAAGAAAAATAAAAAATATAGGATCATGACTGTAATCCCCAAGTACGGTTGACATACTCCCAGATCTCAAAGCGCTTAGATCCTTGAAAATGTCTAAAGATAGTCAGAGGCACGTCCAAACATTACGTTCGGCACATTACCCACATTTTGCAGTAGTTAGCATTCCATGATAGGTCGCAAGCCCATCGCCGCTTATAAAAATACTAACTTGTAAGGTACCTCTATTATACAAAGGTTATCAACCCAGATAAGCGAACTTTATTGCGCGTCTACGTTTCATAAATTTTCCAAATTGTATTTTTCCACGTAAAGAAAATACTAAAAACATCAAATAATCTGATGGCGTGGAGAACGGCATAATGTTGCCATCGGGGGGTGAAGACTGCAGTTTCGGGGGTGGGTTTGATGGGGCGGTATTCAATGGACAAATTCGTCGAAACGACTTGACATTGGACTGCGTTACACAGAATTGTAACGTGATATTAAAGTCTGGTATTTGTTTTTGTACAGATAGATATCATCAGATAGGTATAAATTCAAATTCAAATTCAAAAATCATTTAGTTCAATAAAATCACATGGATCACTTTGAAACGTCTTATGAGCTAGGTGAAGCTACGCCTGTTCCTCGCGACCAAGCCTAGAAGGATCAGGCAACAAACACGGCTTGGGGTTAATTATTTTTTTCAATGCTATGTAGAGCTCCAGTGTGGTGCCGATCGAACAAGGTGAAGGCTCAAACAAGATTAATAATTAAAAGTACTAACCATGTACGTACAACAAAAAATGAACTAAAGAGCTTTAGCAATAGTCTAAAGGCAGATCCTTGAAGATGTCTAAAGGGGGTAGTCAGAGGTCAGTCAAATAAACTGTGGCAAATTTGATGTAGCTTTCCAAGAAAAGACGCGTAAAGCTTAAATTAGAATATAAAAAGAAGAATGAAAAGAAGTTAGAATATAAAAGTAATATTGAATATATTGTGTTTATTTATCAAGACATACACATCAGTGTAATGTTAAAACCATCCCTTACAAAGGGCTGCCGGATAAATGCAGGGGGTTGCACGAAGGGGCGGCTAAATAAAGGGGATTACGTCACCATGGCAACCGAATGAAGAAACCTACCTTCTTGCATAGAAGTTACGATTTACGAAGTCAATCTAGCCTCACAACTCAGTTGGTAGTAGCTCTGCCTTCTGCGCTGTAGGTTGTGGGTTCGATTCCCACCCGGGATAAACATTTGTGTGATGAACATAGATGTTTGTTCTGTGTCTGGGTGTTAATATGTATAATAACTATGTATTTACAACAAAAAAGAATCGTATATAAGTATTCTATCAGTGATTTGGTTCCCATAGTACAAGCTTTGCTTAGTTTGGAGCTAGATGGCTCTGTGTGAAATGTCCACCAATATTTATTTATTTATTATTTTAATCTTGGCCCAAAAAAAAACTGTTACGAAGTTCAGAATTGGAAATGACTTATTAGGGATTTAAGGTTTTTGGGGGTTTATTAAAAAAAGCCGTGTTGGCCAAGTGGGAGGTAACTCGACTTTTAATCTGAAGGTCGTGGGTTCGAATCCCTACCGCGCATCATTAGATTTTTCTTTTCGAAAAATGTATACGCGCATCAAAACACGTGCGCAAAACAGTGAAGAAAAACATTGTTATAAGCGGCGATGGGCTTACAACATTTCAAATGTGGGTATTGTGCCATAATGTTTGAACGTGACTCTGACTATCCCCTTTAAACATCTTCAAAGGATCTAAACACCTTGAGATCTGGGAGTATGTCTACCATACTTGGGGATTACAGTCGTGATGTAAATGGGATGGTAGACTTTCTATATTATTTTTTCAAATAGAAAAATCCATTGATACACGCCCTTAAGGTGATAAGTGAAATATATGACTTTTTGTATGGGCTGCTGAGTCTACCCGGATAAGACAGAAAAAGTGATAAAACTGCATTATCTTGAAAACCCTCAAATTTAAAAATAAACTGTCTGTAATTTACTTAGCTAGTTTGATTATCTATCGAATTATATGAAAATAAACGGTTTAGCTATTCACAGTTTTGATTAAAAACGAAACTGGTGTGATAAATCTATCGAGAAAAGTTTTACCAATCGTGTTTCTGTCTGTAATTTTATCTAGATTATATCCTTAAGTTATCTATGTCATAAAAACAATGTCATAATGCGGTTATTGCAAAAAAAATCGATTCTGCATTCATCAAAAACATGTATTACTCTCGTCTTTGAATTAATCCTTCGAATTGAAAGTTAAGGCACCTCCTACTTGGCCGTCACGACTACCTATCTACACTTACTAATATTATAAATGCGAAAGTAACTCTGTCTGTAACGTTATCACGGCCAAACCGCTAAAATAAATAAATAAATAAATATTGGTGGACATTTTACAATCGCCATCTAGCCCCAAACTAAGCAAAGCTTGTACTATGGGAACTAGATAACTGATATAATACTTAAATACTTTTTGTAAATACATATACATATGATACATACTAACACCCAGACACAGAACAAACATCTATGTTCATCACACAAATATTTGCTCTGGGTGGGGATCGAACCCACAACCTACAGCGCTTAAGGCAGAGTTACTACCAACTGAGCTGTGGGCCGATTGTGATGAAATGTTTTAAAAGATAGCTTAAGGAAGGCTAAGTCCTTCCTTAAGCTACATTTTACAGCTACATTTTTTTTTTCAAAATTTTCTCTTGTTATTTTGTAACTTCAATGTTTTCAGATAGTCGCCAAATATCAATTCAAATTCGACCCTGAATCTACGCGGACGAAGCTGCGGGTAAAAGTTAGCTACCCAGAAGTGCTATCTGCTTTTCAGACAATGCACTTGCAGCACCTAGAAAATTACCTACGTGATTCTGCATCTGGTAGGTTGTACGTGACTAACCTTATCCCAGGTGTAGGGCATGGAAGTATCTTCGATCGTAACTCGGGTAATAAAATACACTAGCTCACATTGCATTTTAAAGGTTAAATTGAACTATGTGAAAATGAAATGAAATGAAATTAGGATTTCAAATCAGATCTCTGAGTCTCGGTATGTTATAAAGATGTATTTCAAAAGTATTTTCTCAGTAATCTGGTTCCCATAGTACCAGCTTCGCTTAGTTTGGGGCTAGATGGCGATGTGTGATATTATGTCCACAAATATTTATTTATTTATTACACACGCAATCAAAAAAAGATTTTTCCAATTCGGTTAATAAATGAATTTTACGGTAACAATTATAATAAAAAAAGTTACTTCCTCATTTAGAATCTCCTCCTTCTTTTAAGTTAGTTAAAAATAGTGCTTTATTACCAATCGGTATAGGAAACACAAAATATGACGAAAAAGTTAAGTTGAACTTTAGTTCCAAATTCACAACTAGATGTCGCGACAAAATCTGTCCGGTTTCTAGAACGCGCTATCGTTGCGTTTTGCCTCGATATAGTGGTCGGCAAGGTTCGCTGCATAACGGTACAAACATACCCTAAAAACCTACTAGCTTTGCTCGCGACTCGGCTTCGCGATTTGTTTTTGAAGTGTCCATCATAAGCAGATGACACATAATTACACAATTATTAATATAAAAAAAAAATAAGAAAAATATAAATATTGGTGGCCATTTTGTACCGTCGACAAACTGACTTCAATTTCGTAAAATACGATCGATCTTATTCCTTTCACATTAAAGTCTAAATTAGCGTAACCTCAAAATAACAGTCTTAAAACTTAGATGTCTATTAAATTATATACATGTAAAAATTATATTATCTATTATTACTTTATTAAATTTGGAGCTAATAACTTATTCAATTGTATTAGGAGCCATTTTCGCATGATAAATTTGTCAAAAAAACCCAATTGTGTTAAATTTGGATTACAATCCAAAGAACAAAACAAAAAATATTATGTATTCCAATAAAATCACTTTGAAATATCTTAGGAGCTAGGTGAAGCTCCCTACCTGTTCCTCGCGACCGATTATAAAAGACAAATACTTTTTACACCAACAAAAAAAAAATGTCACCTATTTTCACGTTACGTGAATGCACGGCTCTTTAGTCAACTGGGCCCGCTCGAACTAGCCCCGCGGGCCCAGTTGACCTAATGCATATTTTGAATTGGTCAACTGGTCCCGCTTACAAAATTTGGTATTAGAATAGACAAGAAGAAAAGTGTTTCAACTATTGTCGAATATTTTAATGGAATACATAAATCCAATATCAACATCGCTCTACTTTTAGAAGGGCTATGTAGTGATAAGGCTTACTTCTTGATTGCGTTGAAAAACCCTACAGATCTCAAAATTTCAAAGAGGTTGCCTGAAACCATAAGAGAAAAAAAAAATGACTTTGCAATAAACGAACTACTTAGCGGCAATATTACTGGTAAGCCATTGTTTCGAGAAATTGAGGTTTTAATTTTTTGTGATCATTAATGAATTAACTGTGATTTTTAAGTAGCTATTTTTATTTATGATTGATGTAATAGTAAATTATAAATAAATAATAGGATTACGACTGTAATCTCCAAGAACGGTAGACATCTTCTTAGATCTCCAGACGCTTAGATCATTTTAAGATGTCTAGTGGAGGTAGTCAGAGGCACGTCCAAACATTATATCTGGCCATGCCCATATTTTGCAGTAGTCAGCATTCCATACGTGACAGGTGACATGCCCATCGCCGCTTATAAGAATACTAACTGGTTTCCTCACGATGTTTTTCTTTACTGTTTTGAACACTTGTTTTTGATGCGCATATACATTTTTCGAATAGAAAAATCCTCATTGATGCACGCCGGGATTTGAACCCACGACCTTCACATTGAAAGTCGAGGTACCTCCCTTTCAGCCAACACGGCTTATGTCATAGTATATTGTCGATTTTGAATAGTTTTAAGCAAGTATCAAGAATTAATCAAACAACTGTGATTTTATGTATCTTTTTAAATTTTGAATTATTGTATAATGTTGTTTTTGAATAATTCAAAGTAAGCATTAGTCAAAAGACTCATTTTCAAATATTTTAATTTTATATTGTTGAATAGAATATATCTGATAAAGCATTCTGACAAGCTTTCAAATTCTTTCAGTTTATATTTTTGTATATTATGAATTTTGACTAGTTCTAAGTGAGCCCGAACAGTAGCAAAAGAGCCCGATAAACATTAGTATCATATTATAATCATGTGAAGGTGTTTTATTTTTGTTTATCTCTAATACGTTTTGTACACATCTGTACACGGATTTGAAATCAGACAATAGATTTTTTGTTCAAATTAGTAATGGGTCCAGTCGACTAAAGAAAACTAATAAATTAAATGCATTAGGTCAACTGGGCCCGCGGGACTAGTTCGAGCGGGCCCAGTCGACTAAAGAGCCGAATGCACTTAGTACTTTTAATTATTATTCTTTTTTGAGCCTTCGCCTTGTTCTTACGGCACCACACTGGAGCCCTACATAGCATTAAGGAAAGGATCATTGATAAAAATGATAGGCCCCAAGCCGTATTTGTTGCCTGATTCTCCTAGGCTTGGTCACGAGGAACAGGCGTAGCTTCTAACTCCTTAGACGTTTCAGAGTGATGCTTGTGATTTTATTGCAATAAATGCCTTTTGAGTTCGAGTTTACATGTCAAGTCACTCAGTTTCACACTTAGTCAAGGAAATATCGTGGTTTTACAGCAATTAAAATAAATTGTGTCACCTATTTTCACATTACGTTTATGGAGGTAACGTGGAAATGCGGGGTTAGCTAGAGATATAGGGATTTCGACAACATGTCGCTTCATTAGGTACGTTTTTCGAGAGTTACTCACATTATGAGAAGCACGGGAATTACTCAAGAAAAAAACTTGAGAGGTGTCAAGGGACACCCGGATGGAACGAAGTTCTCACAAAATAACGTGGGACAAGAGAAGGGGAATCAACTTTGACTTCGACTTCGACTTCGACCTCGACCTCGACCTCGACTTCGACTTCGACTTCGACCTCGACCTCGACCTCGACCTCGACCTCGACCTCGACCTCGACCTCGACCTCAACCTCGACCTCGACCTCGACCTCCACCTCGACCTCGACTTCGACCTCGACCTCCACCTCCATCTCGACCTCCACTTCCACCTCGACCTCGACCTCGACACAATTAATAGATATATATATTAATAGATATACTATAGTGTCGTGACAACTTTTCGTGACAACTTTTCGTAAGAATTTTTTCCGTCTAGCCCCCTTTCACAACGCGCGATAAGGAACTTCGTTCCAATTACACAGTTCCTACATCATACATACTTAGATACTTACATACTAATAATATAAATGCGAAAGTAACTGTTAACTGTCTATCTGTCTGATGTGACGTTTTACGGCCAAACGGCACGGTCTCTTATAGAGATAGTTTAAAGTTTTGAGATGGACATCTAAACTTCCTACTAATATTATGGGTGGCCGTGTGTGTGTGTGTGTATTTGCTTGTTACTCTTTCACGCAAAACTTAAATGAAAGTTTATAGTAATATAGCTTATACATCAAAATAACACATAGGCTACTTTTTATCCAGGTACCACCCGTGCGAAGCCAGGGCGATTGGCTAGTATTATTATAGATGCGATAGTAACTCTGTCTGAGTGTCCGTATGTATGTCTGTGACGACTTCACGGCAAATCGCTGGGTCTCATAAAGAGATTGTTTAAAGTTTTAAGACGGGCATAGGCTAGTTTTTTTTTACCAAGAATGTCTTTTGATTTTTAGGACATTCAATGATTTACGATAAAGTCGTCTAAAAATCGATTTCTGTCTTTCTGTTTGTCCTGGCTAACGGAACGGCTGAACCGATTTTAATGGGGCTTTTACTGGAATTAGAGTATGTTATAGGGCAACATATATAGACTATTTTTTATTCCAGAATTCCCATGGGATTTACACGGGAAAAAGACTACACGGTAATATGTATTATACAAATATATAATTATACTAATATGTAGTATACAAAAAAAAGTATATTAAGTATTCTATCAGTTGTATAGTTCCCATAAGCTTGTACAAGCTTTGCTTAGCTTGGGGCTAGATGGCGCTGTGTAAAAAATGTTCACCAATATTTATATCGACTCCCACGCGAACGAAGTCGCGGGCACAGCTTGTCAACAATGATATGCGAGTGTTTCTTACAATCGACAATATTATTATCTATGTAAATTATGCTTTATCTCTGTATTTGTATAATTATTCCGATGAAAACATGTAATTGGAACGAAGTTCCTTATCGCGCGTTGTGAAAGGGGGCTAGACGGAAAAAAATCTTACGAAAAGTTGTCACGACACTTTTTTGCTATAGTATATCTATTAATATATATATCTATTAATTGTGTCGAGGTCGAGGTGGAAGTGGAGGTCGAGGTCGAGGTGGAGGTGGAGGTCGAGGTGGAGGTGGAGGTCGAGGTCGAGGTCGAGGTCGAGGTCGAGGTCGAGGTCTCTCAAGTTTTTATTCTTATCTGGGTTTCTTGTTAATATATGATATTCTTTATAATAGTACTAGCTTTTACCCGTGACTTCGTTCGCGTAGATTCAGGATCGTAACATATTAAAATTCCTTTAAATATTTTTTTTTTGCAAAATATAGTAGCCTATTTCCATCCCTAGACTTGTATGAAATTTTATAACAATTAGCCCAGCAGTTTTACCGTGATAACGTAACAGACAGACAGAGGGAGTTACTTTCACATTTATAATATAGAAGTATAAATAGTATATAGATCAAAATCTTGATCTAAAGTTTCGTATTAAGACTCGATCCCTAATCTAATCCCTAAGTAATGAGATTAGAGATTACAGCGCGGCAGAGGCAAGCAGAGCTACTACCAACTTGATTTTTGCATTCCAGCGCCATCTAGTTTCATTTGATGTTACTACGTATTATAGGTACTTTTCGCGGTCTCATGCGACCGCTCGGGGTTTGAGAGGTACCTATATGCGCGTTACACGTGTTTATAACAGTGAAGGAAAACATCGTGAGGAAACCTGTTAGTATTCTTGAAAGCGGCGACGGGCTTGCAACCTGTCACGTGTGGAATGCTAACTACGTAGTTAGGTAAATAGGTAGGTTACGAGATATTATGAATTATTTTTTATGTTTCTAGGGTTCCGTATCTAAAGGGTAAAAAACGGGACTACTAAGACACCACTGTCCGTCTGTCTGTTACCAGGCTGTATCTCGTGAACCGTGATAGCTAGACAGTTGAAATTTTCACAGATGATGTATTTCTCTAAAATCAGCATAAAATAAATATTTAAGTGAGACTCCCGTACAACAAACGTGATTTTTTTGCCGTTTTGATAATAGTACGGAACCCTTCGTGCGCGAGTCCGACTCGCACTTGGCCGGTCTTCTTCCACTATTTCTTAATAAAAACTAAACCTATTACAAAAGTCTTAAAACATTCCCCCAAAACATATATCCAAATCAAGAATGCACCCCCAAACTAAAATGAGGGTAGGCAGGCAGTAAAGCCGAATTACACATTAACCCCTGTTAGGTACGTTAGTAATTCCTGATTACGAACTGAATAATGGAACTGCTTTTCTAAAAAAAACGGTGACCATAATGACGGCGTCGTTTAAGGCGCTCCCAGTCGACGATTGTTTTTGTTCGAAACGAAAAAAGAAATACTTCTGAACAAGCCACATCTCCTATTTTATAATGTATAGTTTAAGTGAATAAAGATGTACCCATCTTTAATTACTTCGATAAATAATCCTACCGACCGCTGCAATGACGACAAACACACGTCGGCGCGTGGTCCGCCTTTGCTTTTCGAATAAATTAATGATATAAATTATGTATAATTACTTATCAAAAATCTATTCTAATAGAAATCTAGATCTACATATTACCTATCTTTAACAATAAATCACAAGTTGATTATAATAGTAGGTATATAAAATATTTCGATCATAAATTCTAAAACGTATCATTTTGAAATAATATCTTTATCGTGAAAAGTTTCTGCTATTATGTTTTCAGCTTAATAGAAATCTAGGTAGGAACCTGAAGTAATATACTTATAAAAATAGGAGATGTGGCTTGTTCAGAAGTATTTCTTTTTTCGTTTCGAAAAAGAGCAATCGTCGACTGGGAGCCCCTTAAGTCAAATAAATTTTGAAAAATATTTTTTCAAAACAAGCTTTTGGAACAAGCTTGGTCGCAAAATATATTCATTTCAAAATATATTGAAATGAATATATTTTGACTTTGACTTTGTCTTTGACTTTGAGCTTTAACAAAAGATCTGCGCGTTGTCACCTGCCACATAATATAACACTGTCATCGGGATGGAACTTGACATGCAAAGTTTTAACTGAATCGAACTGTTTACGTGGGTTCCATTGAACAGCTCCTGACTCCATAATCAGATCAGTTCGCTCTAACACTACTATTGTATTGTCACTGAAGTTACACATGTATGCTTTTTTTTTAGCCGAAAAAAAAACTGTTGTTTTTATAGATTGTATTTAACAGGTTTTAAATTAAATTGCAAGATTTGATCCACATACTAACATACTAACAAACTAACAAAGAAAGCTAAATAAAAGCTTTTAATAAAAATGATTAATTCTAAAGGACACAACCAATCGTTCCGGCTATAGCAACAATATTTCAGGATATTCGAGTATATTACTTTAAGACTATTTTCCTAGAATGTTCTAGTTTTACGACAGTTATTATACGGACGTCATAATATAACGGAGGCTGCTTAGGAACTCGAGGCATTAGATTACTTATTCAGAGGGTAGGTGGTCATCAAAGATCTCCTTCTTGGACATAATTATGTTAACATGAAGTTTTGTTTTGGTCTTGCAAGAACTTTGAAGTGTTAAGCCGCAAACCCACTGCGGCGCACAGAGAGGCGACGCACGTGCGTAGCTTAGCTATGCAATTAAATGTACTTATGTAATTATTTTGACTGCAACGCACTGACACGCTACTCATGGATTGACGTCATTCTGACACGCGTAAATTGCTTTTATATGGTGGTTCTTACGTAGCTCAACGCTGTGCATGCACGCTGTGTACGCGGTACACGTAAACGTGATGAATATATGATTCAAAATCGTGAGCCACCAGCCACCAACCAGTTAGCATTATTATAAGCGGCGACGAGCTTGCAACCTGTCACGTGTGGAATACTAACTGCTGCAAGATACAGGAGTGTGCCAAACCAAATGTAATGTTTGGACGTACCTCTGACTACCTTTATACATCCTCAGGCCTTGAGCTCTGAGAGGATGCCTACCGTACTTGGGGATTACAGTCATAATCCTATTTAATTTTCATTGAATGATGTTTGGCGTTTTATAGAATAAACAGGTTTATATCCACTTGATTAGAGGTCAATTTGGACTAAAGCTGCTTACTAACCGAAACTGTTAATCCAATTAACACAACAGAATACCTCTCCATTCAAATAGGATTATGTGACATCCGATATTATTGATAATTGGAGTATTTGAGATTGCTTTCACCACATCAGTTCTTTTAATAGCCCTCTTTTACAGGTACATCTTCTATATTATCTTCTAATATATAAAATTTCCATGTCACAATGTTAGTTACCGTACTCCTCCGAAACGGCTTGACCGATTCTCATGAAATTTTGTGAGCATATTGAGTAGGTCTGAGAATCGACCAACATCTATTTTTCATACCCCTAAGTGATAAGGGTGGCGTAAAGATCGGGAAAATCGGAAAGTGCTTTTTCCTGTGGGATTATTGACATTTGACAGGACAACGTCTGTCGGGACAGCTAGTTATAATATAAAAATGAATCGCTGAATGTGTTGCGAGCAGCTGAACTGTATTCGTTAATACTTTTTTTGTTGTAATCGTTATTATCAGTAGAAGGTTCTTATGGAAAAAATATGAATTTGACAGGATAACGTCTGTCGGGACAGATAAATAATAGTAAATAAATATTGATGGACATTTTCACACATCGCCATCTAGCTCCAGCTAAAGGGGTTAGTCAGAGGTACGTCCATAGATTACATTTAGCACATGTCCACATTTTGCACGGTTTCAAGCCCATCGCCGCTTACAAGAATACTAACTGGTTTCCTCACAATGTTTTCCGTCACCGTTTCCGAAGTCTGACCCCCTAGGGACTGTGATGGGCGTGGCGCAGGGATCGTCGGTGTCGAACATCCTCTTCTCGCTCCTGCTGAACGACCTACCCGAACACGTATCGGTAGGAGAGGTGTTCATGTACGCCGATGACGTGGCGGTAGTCGTCTGTGCCCAATCGCTAGAGCTGCTCGAGCAGCGGTTAAATGAGGCTGCCCGCCAGTTCGCACAGTGGTTTCAATGGAACGGGCTTGTCTTGAACCTCAAGAAAACACATTTCATCCATTTTTCCATTTCGGGGCGCAGAACTAGAAACCTATCAGTTTTGATCGACACGACGCCCATTGAGCAAGTCCAGGTGACCAGTTTCTTAGGATTTCAAATAGACCGAGCTCTAACCTGGACTGTGCACATCGACAAACTCTGTGCAAAGCTGGGCAGCGCGTGCTACGCTCTTCATAGGCTATCTCGTGTGGTCTCAGCCGACGTGGTCCGTACTTGTTACTTTGCGACTGTGCACTCGCTGCTCCAGTACGGAGCTGAATTGTGGGGGCGCGCTGCCGATAGACAGCGTGCCTTTCGCATGCAGAAACGTGCTGTGAGAGCGATCGCAGGAGTGACGCGGGAGAAGTCAGCGAGACCCTGCTTCACCTCATTGAGGATAATGACTCTTCCCTCAATTGTTATATATCAGGTTTCAGTGTACGTGAGGCAAAACCTCGATAAATTCAAAACGCGCGGGGAGGGGCACGCCCGAGCTTACAATACTAGAGGTGCTGGTAGACTAACCGCAATAATCCACAGACTCGCAAAATCAGAACAACTAACGCATATTTTAGGTCCTTCTATCTATAACCGCCTGCCGGAGCATATTGTAGGTGCGCCCAGTCTGCCATCTTTTAAATTAAAATTAAAATCATGGCTTGTTGAGATGGCGTTCTATAATGTTGAAGATTTTATATGCAAATTGCAATAATTTAAGCATTTTATTTTTTTTAAGTATATTTATTCAATTATTAAACTATTGCTATATTAAAACAATCGATTGAATTATATTTAATGATATTATAATATGTAATAAGATTTGTGACGTGTAATAGTTTTTACCAATAAATGGATTATTCTGATTATTCTGATTATTATTCTGTTTAGAGCGCGTTTAGTGATGCACGGCCGGGATTTGAACCCATGACCTTCAAACTGAAAGTTAAGGTACCTCCCACTCGGCCAACAAGGCTTTTAGATAATTACTAGCTGTCCCGACAAACGTTGTCCTTTCAAATTTTAATAATCCCACAAAAAAGCACTTTCAGTTTTCCTCGAACTGTACGCCACCCTTTGCAACTTGGGGGTATAAAAATACCCTACGAACTACAGTCAGACCTACTAAATATACACAATTTTTTTTATAAAAATCGGTTGAGCCGTTTCGGAGGTGATTGGTTTCAAACAAAGTGACACGAGAATTTTATATATGTATATGAAAGATTAATTATATCAATGCACATATTTACCAAACTATTGATATTTTCGTAACAAAATCGTTATAAATATCAGTTAATTGTTTACTTAACACAAGGGGACAAAGATAAGCCGATTAAGACAATAGTGACTAATTAAGGCCTTGGTTAGGTTAATAGCCATGTCTGGGATAATCCTTTAGTAGGGTGTTTAATATATGTTGTCTCGCCTTAATAATAAATAGCTCATTAATAGGACCAAATGCTGTAAATAATATATTTGAATTGGACTTTGATGTCCTCTAGAATCTAGATAATTAAATTTTTATATAGGGGAGATTATATCGGAAGGTACTTCCCCGATTTTCAATCTGAAGGTGGTAGGTTCGAATCCCTTACCGTGCATCAATTTTTCAGTTCTAAAAATTTATATGCACATCAAAACACGTTTAAGGCCCTGTATTTCGACGATTGCTCTTTTTCGAAACGAAAAAAGAAATACTTCTGAACAAGCCACATTTCCTATTTTTATAAATATATTATTTCAGGTTCCTACCTAGATTTATATTAAGCTTAAAACATAATAGCTTAAGACGGTGAAGGAAAACATCGTGGGGAAACCAGTTAGTATTATGTAAGCGGCGACGGGCTTGCAACCCGTCACGCGGAATGCTAACTACTGCCAAATGCGAGCATGTGCCAAATGTAATGTTTGGACGTGCCTCTGACTAACCCATTTAGACTACCGTACTTGGAGATTTTATTCGTGAGTCTTATTTCATTTCATAGTCAACGATAAGTGCCAAAAAGTTGCCATAATAATATTCACATTAAATCTGCTTTTTGTTCTTCATCTTTATGAAAGAAATAAAAGCAAAACAACATCTCACTGCTGCTTATGGCAGTCACCTACTTTCCATAAAAACACAATGAAAACAATTCAGCATAAATATTTCGATTTTATTCAGCATCCGTGCCATGTTTCACGTATAAAATGGTAAATACGGCAATATTTAGTTACTTGGCAACATAATAGGATGTCACATTACGAATTGCCATCATTCAATTAATGGCCTGGTACATTGGCGAACGGGAGCGCAGAGGAGAAAATTATGAAAAGAGGATAGAATATATAGAAGACCGACCCGTGAAAAACGTTGTCCTGTCCAATTCTAATAATCGCATAGGAAAAAGCTATTTCAGGCAACCTCAAAATTTTTCCATACATACCTAAAAGATAAAATAAATTATGAATTTTGGTAGAATGCGTATCATTCATCAGTCAAAACTGCGTTGCTATGACGACTTAATGTTTTTAGTCTGCGATGTCAGATTTTTTGCACACCAGCGCCATTTATACCAAAATCATCCTTTTTGCGTTTTTTTATCATTTAAGGGTTGTTTTTCGGATTATAAGTTCTCCCTTTATTTATTCAGATTTTTTATCTACATACTACAGCAAATTTCATCTTAATCTGTTTTGTCGTTTATTTTTGATTAGGGAACTTTCGCATTTATTATATTATTAGTATATCTCTACGAGCGTCTCCTTACCTCAAACTAATCAATAACTCATCAAAAGCAGGATGACCAACACAAATCCAGTGTGCCTAAATCCAGACCAATAAAGAACTCATGAAAAAGTAGAGAGAATTCGGTAACAGGCCTACTGAAAAATATCCAAAACGTAGGCTTCATAAAAATTTAGGGGGCATATTTCTCATCTGATAGCGATGCGATAACTGAACACGTTGTAGGCATTACCCTGGACCACGGCGGATAGAGAACAGCTGGGTCACTTAATTTCCCGTTGCATGTATTCTTCCATTGCCATTTGCTGGAGCATATTCAGTTCAAGGCTTTTTTTTCATCATCTGCTGGCGGACACGAACCCTAAAGCATAATTGTAAAACAGTAAATAAATAGTATCACGACTGTAATCCCCAAGTACGGTAATAAACATCCTCTCAGATCTCCAGACGCTTAGATCCTATGAAAATGTCTTGTGGGGGAGGCACGTCCAAACATTATATTTGGCATATGCCCACAATTTGCAGTAGTTAGCATTCCATAGGTCACAGGTTGCAAGCCCATCGCTGCTTATAAGAATACTACTAGACATCTTCAAATGATCTAAGCATCTGGAGATCTGAGAGGATGTATACCGTACTTGGGGATTACAGTCGTGATCCTATTTATATTTTTTTCTATTTTGACTGGTTTCCTCAAGATGTTTTCCTTCACCGTTTTGAGCACGTGTTTTTAATACGCATAGATTTTATTTCGAATAGAAAAATCAATTGATGCACGCCTCTGACTACCCCCACTAGACATATTCAAAGAATCTAAGCGTTTGAAGATCTGAGAGGATGTCTACCGTACTTGAGGATTACAGTTATTAGTATTACCTATTTATTTATTTTTATTTTTATTTTTAAGATGATGAACTATAGATTTTTACACGGTTTACCTTTAATTTATTTAAATCTCAGAGTAAAGTCAAAAAGTATTTAGGATAAAATCACAAGGATCACTTTGAAACGTCTTGGAGCTAGGTGAAGCTACGCATGTTCCTACACTACGAACTACATCCACCTCCTGTTTTTACACTGCGATTTCACGACATTATTTCTCAAGAATAACATACTTTCATTGCGTGCAGACACCGTGAAGACACGGAACGCCCTATCCGTTTACTGAACAATATAACTTGGGTTTCTTCAATCGGAGTTTTATGAACGAAGAATGAAAATTCATTGTACAGTTTGTACACCAAACAAAACATGGATGGAACATTTTAATTAGTTTATCAGATACAAGGTGATCCTTGTTCGTTTGTTATGTATGTTAACGATTACCTACCCTTTTATTTATTTTAAGAACCTAAATTCCTTTAAATGTCATTTTACTACGTCTTTGCCATTCGATCCCGCTCGGCATTCTTCGGAATACCGAGTGTTGTTGACTGAAAAAGAGAAAGTAACAGTGGGACGTTTTTTTTAAGAAAAGGTTCGGGTATTCGTAAGCTTGACACTGTTCAGTAAGGTTGTGTTCAAAGTATTGGCGAATAAATAAGTCACAAAGTTATGCAACACCTTGTTTTATTTTAAACTGGAAGTACAAGTGCACTAAGTAGGCTTTGTAGAACTGTTAGTTTGTGAAAAGTGACGACGTACGGCAGCGAGCAGGAGCTTTTAGGAAGGGGCCTTACATCTCAGAAGTGGGATCACACTGATTTCGGTCCTATACTATCAGTGAAAACCAAGAGCCCACAACAACAAAAAATAAATAAATAAAATAAAATACGTAAGTACATTTTTTTTTCATGCCACGACGTATAATGCTATGTTATAGGTATTGGGTTTGCTAATTACATGTTGCTATGATGATGATGCTAATATGATACGCTAATAATTCGTATGTAAGGTTAAATTTTTTTTTAAAGGTTTTATTTTTTTCCTTTTATTTCACTTTATTCGTCTACCTATACCTACCCGATATACTTTATTTTAAATAGCAATAATGGTCATTCAAAATTGATAATAAGGTAGTATATTGCTAAATCAAAGTTAATATTTAAATATTCACTCGATTATTCTGATAAAGTATAGCTTTGATTGCTTACTTAGGAATTTAAGTAGGTAATACATAAACACAGATACCATCATGGGTTTTTACTATTTTATTTTACTGATGTAGCTAAACAAACACTTTAATGTTTTTTTTTGTGTTTGTTTGAGGTAACAATGCCGAAGAGAAAGAAGAGAGTGAGGTCGTCTTCGAGCGACTCTACACGCAGCGTCAGCCGAAGTAGATCTCATGACGTGGAGAGCTCGCGTAGTAGCCGTAAGCGGTCCCGTCGGTCTAAACATCGCAGGCGCGGTAGCAAGAAGGGGTCTGGTCAGCAGTCGCCATCGTCACTACTGCCACCGCAGCCACCTCAGCCGCTGCCAATGTCGCAGCAGCACCTGCCACCACCACCGCCGTCGCAGCCATTGACGCCGCTGCCACTTCTGACGCCTCAGCCACTGCCGCAGCCGTCGTCTCCGCTGCTACCGTCGCTGCTGCCGCCGCCAGCACCGGTCCCTGGACAAGTGACTCCTGACGAATTCAATAGAGGCTTGAGGTATGAGGACACACAGCAACTATTCTTTGAAAAGTTTATAAATGTAATGCAAGGTTTAAAAGATAAGAAAACATCACAGCGTGACAGATTTCCTGTAATGAACAATGTTATTCCTGAATTCGATCCGCTTTGCAAGGAACAAACCATTGATTTGTGGATTCATAAGATAGAGGAATGCGCACAGATTTATAGCTGGGACGATAGTCAAATCACTCATTACGCCTTACCTAAACTCACAGGGGTAGCCAAAACATGGTATCAAGGGTTACCATCCCTTTTGTTTACATGGTCTGAATGGAAGGTTAAACTAAAAGAATCTTTTCCCTCTCGAGACAATTACGCCGAACTCCTTACGGAGATGCTAGGAAAAAAAGCGCGGTATGGAGAGTCTCTCGAACTCTACTACTACGCGAAAATTAACCTTCTCAATCGTTGCGAGATATATGGTAAAAGAGCTGTTGACTGCTTAATTTTCGCCATAGAAGATAGAGGTGTTAGGTTAGGGGCGCAAGCCGTTGAATTCAATGAAACTGAACAGGTCCTTAAATTTTTCAAGACCGTCAAAGTAGGGCAGGATAGAAATGCTTCCGTCGACATTAGGAATAAAGAAAAAGATAAACGGGTATACTCACAAATTGGCACCAGTTCTCAGGCTACAAATAATAGGTCTAATCAACAATCAAAGCCCAGTTTTAATGGTGCTTGTTACAATTGCAATGAAACGGGCCACCCCTATTTTCGTTGCCCAAAACAGCGAGTTCAGTGCACTAATTGTAGTTTAAGGGGGCATTTGGCACCTGATTGTCCTAAAAAGTCTGTACATAATTCAACTGAGGTCAAAAAGGTTCTGCGTGTAGAAAGTATAGGGGATACTAGCTTAAAATACAAAATGCCCCTAAAAATTAATGATAAAATGTCTGACTGCCTGATAGATTTGGGGTGTGAAGGCACCTTGATGCGTCTGAGTGATGCTCAACGGTTGCAGATTAAATGGAAACCAGTTACGGGACCTATACTGTCTGGGTTTGGAAACACACGTTTTCAACCTATAGGGTCCGCCTTAGTTACTATAGAAGTTCAAGGGGTTGAAGAAAAAGATGTTGAAATGTTGATAGTAGATGACTCTCATATTAATACACCTGTTATGTTAGGTCATACTTTTACTGAAAGACCCACAGTCAAAATAACAAAAACTGGCACAGATGTAATTTTCCAGAAGGTAAGACAAAATGAAATCCACAAAATGAAATTTCCACTTCACTGTGTAAGCGATATAACTATAACAAGTGGTAAAATAAACGTTGTTCCCATTGCATGTGACGAGTCTTACACTGGCAGGGTATATGTGAACGGGACAGTCAGGGGAAGTATAAATAAAGAACACTATTTGCTTCCGGGTGAATTCGATCTTAACCAGGGTTTAGGTAGTCTACTCGTACAAAATATTAGTCCGCTTGATATTTATCTTAAGTCCGGTGAACTGATAACTCGAGCTGTGAGATTGGAAGAATGTCTTCAAATCAATAAAGTAGAAAGGGTGGTAACGACTCTACCAGATGAATCAACATTAAACATTGGTGATAGTTTGTCATCTGATGAACGAAATGAACTTGAAAATTTAGTTAAAGAGTACAAGTCTTGTTTTTCAAGCTCTTTGAGTGACCTGGGATTCACTACAGAAACTGAGATGGTGATTCATCTGGATGATTCTGAACCCGTAGTATATCGCCCCTATAGGCTTTCCTTTACTGAGAGACAAAACGTTCGTGTCATGGTCAAAGAGATGCTTGATAGCGGAATAGTTCGCGAATCAAGTTCTCCTTACGCTAGTCCGATAGTCCTTGTCAATAAAAAGTCAGGTGAGAAAAGATTATGCGTAGACTATCGTGCACTTAATAAAAAGACAAAGCGTGAACACTATCCGCTCCCGAGAATCGAAGACCAGCTTGATCTTTTGTCTGGTAGTTCCTTATATATAACTTTAGATCTCGCTTCGGGATATTACCAAATACCCATTTCTGAAAACTCCCGCGAAAAGACTGCCTTCGTGACACCGGACGGACAGTACGAATACAACAGAATGCCATTTGGGCTCGTGAATGCACCGTCCGTGTTCCAACGCACTATTAACAAAATTATTCAGAAGTCCTCAGTTCGATCCTATGTGCTCGTGTATATGGATGACATATTAATACCTGCCAGTACATTTAGTGAAGGACTACTTCGTTTGCGTGAGGTCTTTGATCTCCTCAAGGAGAACGGTCTAACTCTAAAGCTAAGTAAGTGTAACTTCTTTTACGACAAAATAGACTACTTAGGCTATGAAGTGAGCTCGTTGGGAGTGCGGCCGGGGTCCCTTAAGACTGATGCCGTGTCCAAATTTTCAACCCCGAAAAATGTCCATGAAGTAAGACGGTTCATCGGATTAGCAAGTTTTTTTAGGCGGTTTGTTAGGGACTTTGCTGTTCTGGCGCGCCCACTCACTTCATTGCTTAAAAAGAATTCCCCTTGGAAATGGGGTAACGAAGAAGTAAAAGCATTCGAGTCTCTTAAAAGATCATTAACCGAACGACCAATATTGACCATCTATAATCCGAACGCAGAGACACAGCTTCACACGGATGCGTGTAAATTTGGGGTAGCGGGAATACTTATGCAAAAAGATGAAACGGGGTTATTTAAGGTAGTGGCATATTATAGCAGACAAACATCCACTGACGAGCAAAGACTTCACTCTTTCGAGTTAGAAACGCTCGCAGTTATCGCTTCGTTAGCAAAATTTAGAGTTTATTTATTGGGTACTAAATTCAAAATTATTACAGACTGTAATGCTCTACGCACTACACTGATAAAACGTGACCTGATTCCTAGGATCGCCCGTTGGTGGTTACAATTTCTCGAATTTGATTGTGAAATTGAGTATAGACCCGGTGAAAAGATGGCGCACGTTGACGCCTTAAGTAGGAGCCCCGTAGACAGTTACACGAATGACAGTCATGTACTCGATGTTCTCAGCGTTAACACGGAAGATTGGCTAGTTACAGTACAGCAAGCTGACGATGAAATTAAAAATATTGCCGATATATTAAATGATCCTAAAACTAAAGACGTAGTGGATATTTTTAATAACTATAAAATTAAAAATGGCCGTGTCTTCCGTATTACTGCTGACAACACCGAGAGATGGGTAGTCCCAAAGGGCGCCAGATGGCAAATCTTAAAAAGTAACCATGACGACATAGGTCACTTTGGCGTTGATAAAACTTTAGCGCGCATTCAGTCGTTGTATTGGTTCCCCAAAATGAGACGCTTTGTAAAAAAGTATGTCACTGCGTGTCTTGAATGTGCACACCATAAAATACCCAGTGGTCCGAAGGCCGGTGAATTACATCCGATACCTAAAGTGGACAAACCTTTCCATACGATCCACGCGGACCACTTGGGCCCGTTCATACGTACAAAACGAGGCAATACCTACATCCTTGTAATAATAGATAGTTTCACAAAATTTATAGACCTAACAGCCGTACGCAACACCAAATCTCTATCCAGTATTAGAGTTTTCCGGGAACATTTTAGCTATTTTGGTACACCAACACGTTTGATTACCGACCAGGGTACTAGTTTCACCAGTAATACGTTTAAGACCTTTATTAAAAACACTGGGATCAAACACATCTACAATGCCGTTGCTACACCTCGTGCAAATGGCCAGGTAGAGCGATACAACCGCACTATACTGGCCGCACTTGGCGCTATGAACCATGACAAACCCAACGGTAAATGGGACGAACACTTACCAGATATTCAGTTAGGAATAAACACTACTATTAACGCTACTACACAAAAAACACCAACTGAACTACTTTTTGGATATAACGTCACAAACCCGTCTCAGGGTATGCTAAATGACGTTATCTCTGATGTAACACTCAATACTTCTACTAATGATTTAGAAAAGACAAGGGCTGATGCTAGTAGCCGTATTGAAATTCAACAAGAAAAATCTAAAAAGAACTTCGACAAGCATAGAAATACTAATAAAGTCTTTAAGGAGGGTGATTTAGTTAGAGTCATTAGGGCCGTGACAGGAATAGAGGGACAATCAAAGAAATTAGAACCGAAGTGCAGGGGTCCCTATAGAGTCAAAAAGGTGCTACCCAACGATAGATATGTCGTTGAAGATACCCCCCTTACAAAAAAAGGAAGGCGTTATGAAGCTGTTGTAGCAATCGACAAGATGTTTCCGTGGCTAACTTTTAATCAACCGATGTCTTCAGATGATGAAGGTCCCTCTGATAATGAATCCGCAATTAATGAAATAGATGATGACGTTTCAGGAAATCTGTCACAATAAAATGTGTTAGCATTATATAGAGTAAGAGTATAGAGTTAATTTATTTGGTAAGTAATGATTTAGATTTTATAACAAGTAGATAATTACAAAATTATGTTTGATGAAATGGTCGTAATGAATTAACAAGTTTATTTTGTAATGATCAAGGTCATGGATCATCCTTATTTATGAATTTAGAATTAATAATGATTTTTCTCAAATGGTCAACGTCATGGATCATTATCTTAAGTTAAATGGCGATACTCAGATCAAGGTCATGGATCTGTGTATCACAGAACTGATCAACGTCATGGATCAGTTCTTCCATAACAAATAGGGTGTAAAGGTGATACTCAGGTCAAAGTCATGGATTTGTTTATCACTTTTAGATGATCAAAGTCATGGATCATCCTTATTTATGTATTATGTTCATAAAGATTTTTCGCAAATGGTCAACGTCATGGATCATTAATATTTTAAGCTAAATGGCGATACTCAGATCAAGGTCATCACTTTTAGATGATCACGGTCATGGATCTGGCAAAGTCTTTCATGCGTTCATTAATACTGCAAATTTTATTATATAAAATAATTTATAGATTGAAATTATGAATCGGCTTTAATAAAGTCAGTGTATAACTGGTAAACGGACCTATATGTAAATATCACTAGTATAAAGATCTATTGATTAAGTTCTATTGTGGAGTTAAAAATTATATATATATTTTTTTTGAGTTATGTTTTACGAGGGACTCGTAAAGCTGACGGATGGCCGAGCTGTTAACGATTACCTACCCTTTTATTTATTTTAAGAACCTAAATTCCTTTAAATGTCATTTTACTACGTCTTTGCCATTCGATCCCGCTCGGCATTCTTCGGAATACCGAGTGTTGTTGACTGAAAAAGAGAAAGTAACAGTGGGACGTTTTTTTTAAGAAAAGGTTCGGGTATTCGTAAGCTTGACACTGTTCAGTAAGGTTGTGTTCAAAGTATTGGCGAATAAATAAGTCACAAAGTTATGCAACACCTTGTTTTATTTTAAACTGGAAGTACAAGTGCACTAAGTAGGCTTTGTAGAACTGTTAGTTTGTGAAAAGTGACGACGTACGGCAGCGAGCAGGAGCTTTTAGGAAGGGGCCTTACATCTAACTGTTTTTTTAGGGTTGCGTACCCAAAGGGTAAAAACGGGACCCTATTACTAAGACTTCGCTGTTCGTCTGCCTGTCACAGGGCTGTACCTTATGAACCGTGATAGCTACACAGTTGAAATTTTCACTTAAATTTTTATGTATTTCTGTTGGTGCTATAACAACAAATACTAAAAACAAAATAAAATAAATATTTAAGAGGTGCTCCCATATAACAAACGTGATTTTTTTGACTTTTTTTAATAGCTAATGGTAACGGAATCAATTCCTGCGCGAGTCCGACTCGCACTTGGCCGGTTTTTTTCATTCAAAATAGCTATTGAATAAGGTGGCCACTTTGCATTATATGTGTCTGATTCTTCAAGGCTTGATCGCGAGGAACAGGCATTCACCTAATTCCTAAGACGTTTCAAAGTGATCCTTGTGATTTAAATAAATAAATAGATTAGACTTTGACTGAAGCGCACCAGCTGTCATCCCTTCCCCGTGACAATACTAACAGCAGCAAATGGCATTTTAACAGGCAATCAGTGGCAAGGCCGAATCGCTTACCATCTATTCGCGTGTCAACTGCAATTAAATAATGCGATACTATTTATCCAAGGTGAGTGAGGACGCTACATTTACTACACACTTAGGCTTTAGGTTATCTATTGTATAACTGTAGCGAGCGGCAATGGGCTTGCAACCTGTCACGTATATTAAAATTTTCACATATGCCATTTGTATGTAACATGAATCAATGGATTGTTCTGTTAGAAAAAAAAATATGCGCATCAAAAACACGTGCTCAATACGGTGAAGGAAAACATCGTGAGGAAACCAGTTAGTATTCTTATAAGCGGCGATGGGCTTGCGACCTGTCACGTATGGAATGCTAACTACTGCAAAATGTAGGCATGTGTCAAATATAATGTTTGGACGTGCCTCTGACTACCCCCACTAGACATATTCAAAGGATCTAAGCGCCTGGAGATCTGAGAGGATTTCTACCGTACTTGGGGATTGCAGTCGTATCCTATTATTATTATTTTTTTTTGTTTGTAATGTTTTGCCTTACCCCTGACTACCATATATTTACTACAGATCTAGGCTATTAGTATGTAGATATTAGAATTGAAATGGGATCAACTTTAGACTATACTTTATACAATAGAAATCGGAACACAAGGAAAAAAATAAGAGCGGTAATACTTAAGGCGCTCCCAGTCGACGATTGTTTTTGTTCGAAACGAAAAAATAAATACTTGTGAACAAGCCACATCTCCTATTTTATAATGTATAGTATATGTGAATAAAGATGTACCCATCTTTAATCACTTCGATAAATAATCCTACCGACCGCTGCAATGACGACAAACACACGTCGGCGCGTGGTCCGCCTTAGCTTTTCGAATAAATTAATGATATAAATTATGTATAATTACTTATCAAAAATCTATTCTAATAGAAATCTAGATCTACATATTACCTATCTTTAACAATAAATCACAAGTTGATTTTAATAGTAGGTATATAAAATATTTCGATCATAAATTCTAAAACGTATCATTTTGAAATAATATCTTTATCGTGAAAAGTTTCTGCTATTATGTTTTCAGCTTAATAGAAATCTAGGTAGGAACCTGAAGTAATATACTTATAAAAATAGGAGATGTGGCTTGTTCAGAAGTATTTCTTTTTCGTTCCGAAAAAGAGCAATCAGCGACTGGGAGCCCCTTAAAGAAAAAATTATGCGTCGAATTGAGAACCTAATTTTTTCGACGGTTGAAAAGCAGTAAACTACTCGTAGTATTCACAGACTCATAGTAAATGCTGGGGTTCCTGAAACCCTAATTAACAAAAACATCTCTAATAGTAACGTATAATGAGTTGTTGTTTGAAATTAGGTTTTGAAAACAGTGGTGTTGTTTTCCAAAACCCGATTCTCAAACTTTTGAATACATACAAACCGAATTTCCTTCACAATCCCGAAAACCACAGGAAGTTTCACCTGAAGCCGGGCGGGTTGGTAGGTTTTTCCTAACCAGCGGCCACCGTTATATGACGAACGTAACATACACAAAATTTGTATTTTATTTGTAGCGGATAAAATAAAAGCAACTAGACCAATTTAAAAAAAATATTTTACATATATCAAAAGCGTCAGTGGTCAACATTATCAGCGAATAACAAAATCAATATTTTATTCAGAAAAAATAAGATCCTTACGAAAATTGCAAAAATGTTTCCAAAGGTATCAAACATTTGCTTAATCTTCATTTAAGCTTAAAAAAAATGAAAAAGGAATGAAGGTCAAAAAGGATGGTGAAAAGAACGTCAGACTTATTTACGGGCGTAATATGACGATCAGCAACTCTTAGGAAACCAAGGCCTAACGAGGGCTGCCTATAAATTTATGTGCCTCTATTTTCTAACTTTGGTCACAGAATAAATACGGGTAAATACTTTTGTACAAAACATTCACTCCGAAACAAAACCAATATAGGGACAAAACTCAAAACCGATTTTTTTTTTATTTAGAATTTGCCTGCGACCGCGCGTTTTTGGTAGACCCCATTTATGGAAAGCCAATAAGATGAGATCCTAAATGTACCTTGGACACAAAATGTTTGCGGAACACTGTCATAGACCCCCATTTTATTTTACACTCCCGTGGCCCCCTTACTAGCGTCGTTGATCAACCAAAACTTTTCATACCTGTCAAGTTCCAATGACAATGTAATATTATGTGACAGTGCGCGCTGCTCTTTACAGATGCTAGTTTTCAAAATATTTTTCAACAGAAAACTTATTGTTAGTGATCTAGGCTAGTTTTTGCCTTTTATAACATACTAGCGACCCGCCCCGGCTTCGCACGGGTAGCATGTTATTATACATATAAACCTACCTCCTGAATCACTCTATCTATTAAAAAAAACCGCATCAAAATCCGTTGTGTAGTTTTAAAGATATAAGCAAACATACATACATACAGACGCGGGAAGCGGAAAGCGACTTTGCTTTATACTATGTAGTGAAGCTAGTAACTGTGATAAATACGAGTGAATGCCAAGTCTAGGAACGTAGAAATAGATCACAGATAGAATTATTTAGTACCTTTGTAGGAAGATTGATCTCTCTGAACCAATAGGTAACTACTGCAGTGTGTTTTTCTATTTCTTCTATTTGTATAACTATTCGCAGAACATAGGTACTTTATATTTATAAAAAAAAACTCGACTGTAATCCTCTCAGATCTCCAGACGCTTAGAACATTTGAAAATGTCTACTGGGGGTAGTCAAGAGGCACGTCCAAACATTATATTTGGCCCAAGCCCACATTTTGCAGTAGTTACATACATACAGGTTGCAGTGCAGCTTATAAGAATACTAACTGGTTTCCTCACGATGTTTTCCTTCACCGTTTTGAGCACGTGTTTTGATGCGCATATAAATTTTTCGAACAGAATAATCCAAAAATATGTCTCGTAAAGCCAACCCCATGTTTTATATTTTTGCGATTACATCACATTTTCATAGCCAAAAAATAATACACGATTTAAAGACTATTCATGAAAAAATGCATTTTTTGTATGACGTAACCCAAAAAGGGCATTACCCAACCTACAGAAAATAAATAATTCAAGAGCTTAAAATTTACCGACGGTGATACGGTTATCACATTTGTCAAAGCAAAAATATGCCACAATATGGAAATGCACGCATCAATTTTATATTACCCTCCTTGCCAGGATCGAAGCCAGGATAATAGATTTTTTTGTTGAATTCATTCGCGAGACTACTGCATAAGCTGGTGATCTGGTGGTACTGGAATTGTGCCAAAGTCAAATTTATAGATATCATGTGCCTCTGACTACCTCTTAAACATTACCAAATTTAATTATAAGTTTGTTGAAATCATTCGCGAGTTAAAACTTTTCTGCATAAGCTTACTGGTGATCGTAATCGAATTGTGCCAAAGTAAAATGTAGTTATCATGTGCCTCTGACTACCTCTTTAACATTTTAATTATAAGATTCTTGAAGATCTAATAATACCTACCTACTATCCATGATACTATCTTTCGTGCTCAAAACGGTGAAGGAAAACATCGTGAGGAAACCAGTTAGTATTCTCATACGCGGCGATGGGCTGGCAACCTGTCACGTATGAAATGCTAACTACGGCAAAATGTGCCATATATAATGTTTGGACGTGTCTCTGACTACTCCCACTAGACATCAGCGCCTGGAGATCTCAGAAGATGGTCTACCGTACTTGGGGATTACAGTCGTGATCCTATATTTTTTTTCTAAACTAAACTTTACAGGAAGGTATGCAAGATATACTCATTTGCACAGCGGCACTGCGTCAAACTGTGCTATTATTTCCTCTTAATCAGTTTTGATTGTTCCGTTGTGTAGAATATCAATCCCGTCTTCCTATTGTGGTTTTTGTTAAACCCCCTTACCCTTGTTTACTCCTGTCCTTGCATCCAGCCGGTACTGCCGCGTCTTGGTAAAATGATGGCGTATTTTTGAAACACGCCCCCTTTTTGGGGGTATTGTTGAACCCCATCGCCCTTGCTACGTCCCACATCGCCCTGGCACTGCCATTTGCATTCACCCCTCGTGGGCTAGTCGAGAGACAGATGGCAAAAACGCACGCAGCCGGCGATAACAAAACGGACAAGATTTTACAAACTTTCAATTGTAGCGTGCTTAAAAAACCGGCCAAGTGCGAGTCGGACTCGCGCACGAAGGGTTCCGTACCATCTTCTATTAAAAACGGAAAAAAACACGTTTGTTGTATGGGAGCCCCACTTAAATATTTATTTTATTCTGTTTTTAGTATTTGTTGTTATAGCGGCAACAGAAATACATCATCTGTGAAAATTTCAACTGTCTAGCTATCACGGTTCATGAGATTAGTCTTAGTAATAGGGTCCCGTTTTTACCCTTTGGGTACGAAACCCTAAAAAGCAATGTGTGTAGGAAAAAAGGGTCCTATTAACAACGATTGAGAACAGAAAAGGGAAGATGGTGGTCACCTTATACAGCACGACAGTTTCATAAAGACAATAATGGAAGAAAAGGTTGAAGGAAAGAGAGGAAGAGGAAGGCCATGAATAAACAACATAAGCCAGATAAAGGAGAAAATAGCTGTCCTCGAAGTTAAGGAGGCGGCGCTGGAGAGAAACAGATGGAGAGAGCTGCATAAAATACACCGAAAAGAGCACAGCTATTAAGTTAGAAGAAGAAGTAATTAAAAACTTGTATAAGTGATTCCAATTCTGCACATGGTGGGTGGACATGCAAAGCCATGTAATTATGTTCTATGGGTGTACTTCTCCAAGCGTACTCTAAACCGACGAGCATACTAAGTAATATGATGAGAGTGAATGAAGCAAAAGAAGTGTCAGGATCATAGCAAGTGGAAAGCCGTGGTCTCTGCCTACTATTATGGGAAACAGGCGTGATTTTATGTATGTATGTATCTACTTCGCCGAACAAATTTAAAAAAAGATGGTTAAATATATACCCATATTTTACCAAGCTCATTACAGCTGTCATGTCAAACCGCACAGAAAACCCGTCAATGCATGAATGTTCCATAAAAAATTGGGCTTATTTTAAATGCTTATTTTTGTTACAATTATAACAGGTGTTGCAGCAATCACAGCATACGCGCCGAAATAACACCCAATATCTATGCAGATATGAACAACGCTCTCTGCCACGAACATCGTCACAACACAGAAAACAAAAGCTTTGTCAGTTGATTTTGACTACCGTTCCGTTAAAAACAGTTACTGACTTCATTATATCTGCTCACCATATCACCATATTGTATTGTCACCAAAGTTACATAGGTATGCTAAATTACAACTTAATTGGTTGTGAAGACGGCTTTAGACTCTCTTCTTCATGAAATCCTGTGGTCACTATGTGAGAGTGTCGCGATAGACCATCTCAGTGCGTGGATACAGTCAGTGTGGTGTGTCGTAATGTGAACATGGACATTTCTATTTCTGAAGACCAAGTGAGGGTAGTTTCTTCAACTGCCTCCGCTTCTCGACGGTAGCTCCGAGTACTCCAGTCTGCCCGCGACTATTGTAACAAAGTCGGAACGTCGGGAAAGTAAATTAAAGGTAATTACGTGAAAATAACCCATGTAAAAATCTATAGTTATGTTGGAAACTGGTTTAAAATTTAGTTACAAAGTTTGATTACGGACACCGAGTCAGATGAAGCTAATTAAAAGCACAAATCGGTCATTGACCAAAAAGAAAAGCCTCACAGCTCAGTTGGTAGTAACTCTGCCTTCTGCGCTGTAGGTTGTGTATTCGATCCCCAACCAGGGCGAACATTTGTGTGATAAACATAGGTGTTTGTTCTGTGTCAAGTATGATAAGTATGTATTTACAAAAAAAAAAGTATATAAGTACTAGCCGACCCGTAACAGACGTTGTCCTGTCGAATTTCAATAATTGAATAGAATGTTTTTAGTCTGCGATGTCAGATTTGTTGCACGCCAGCGCCATCTATACCAAAATCATCCCTTTTGCGTTTTTTTATCATTTTGGGGATGTTATTCATATTTCAAAGTAGTCTATGTTTTATTCTGGTGTTATCTACATTTACAGCAAATTTCAACTTAATCTGGTTTGTCTTTGAGGCCTGATTGAGGCACAAACATACATACAAACTCACAAACTTTCACATTTATAATATTATTAGGATTCTATCAGTTATCTGGTTCAAATAGTACAAGCTTTGCTTGGTTTGAGGCTAGATGGCGTTGTGTGTAAACTCCGCCAATATTTATTTTATTTTTTATTTTTTTACGCCAAGAAAAGATTTTGGAAGCTTTTTCTGGTCCTGTCATTTGCATTCACCCCTTGTTGGCAAGACGTAAGATAGATTGCACGGAAACCAGGGTTCTATACAAAAGGATAATATAGCGATATATTAATTTAGCGGGGTGCGCCCTTAAGATTCCCTAATCTTAGGCTTAAAGTAATTTGGGGATTCTTGGAAGTTTCTTTAGGAAATAGCGCGGGTTTAAACATGTTTTTAGCTGACCCAACTATTTAAATAATTTAATATTATATGGGTATTTTAATTAACGTTTAAAAAACTAAAAAGAAAACCTACGAGAATGTATCGATCGAAAAGTCAAGGAATATTATATCCATATTAGTTTTTTAAGTTTTATAAAGGAAGTATTATTCCTACTTTAATCTATCTAATACATTTAAACGAGCAATTCTTGATATAATCTGAAACTCGGAAACAGCTTTAACGATTTCATGAAATTTAGTATGCAGGAGGTTTCGGGGGTTAGCTAGGTTTAATTTCAGGCAGTAAAATAACGAGCAAAGCTCTGTCATCCAGGTTCAATAATTGAAATGGGACAAATTCGGGATTGTTCACTATTATAATAGAAAAATCATCGATATTGAACCACCAGGTATATGAAAAACCGGCCAAGTGCGAGTCGGACTCGCGCACGAAGGGTTATAATTATCTATAAAAAAAAACGACAAAAAACACGTTTGTTTTATAGGAGCCCCACTTAAATATTTATTTTATTCTGTTTTTAGTATTTCTTGATAATAGCGGGAACAGAAATACATCATCTGTGAAAATTTCAACCGTCTAGCTATTACGGTTCATGACGGACAGCGAAGTCTTAGTAATAGGGTCCCGTTTTTACCCTTTGGGTACGGAACCCGGAATGGTTTTTAACCATTAAAAAATATGTCAAGGTAATAAACTCCTCATTTTTCGTCGGTTAAAAATGAAAAGCTACCCTGATAATCAGCATACCCATTTGTGAGGACAGTAACGATATCACTCCGTTACTTTTCGAGATTAGAGCGTGGACGGAAAGATAGATGAGGCGGGACTTGCTATATACTATGTGATACCAAATGGTTATAGTATACACACGCTATTGCTGTTTTTTAGGGTTCCGTACCCAAAGGGTAAAAACGGGACCCTATTACTAAGACTTCGCTGTCTGTTTGTCACAAGGCTTATATCTCATGAGCCGTGATAGCTAGGCAGTTGAAATTTTGACAGATGATGTATTTCTGTTGCCGCTATAACAACAAATACTAAAAACTCAGTGGGGCTCCTATACAACAAACGTGTTTTTTTGTCGTTTTTTTATAGATAATGGTACGGAACCTTTCGTGTTGGTGATCTGCCACAAGCTTCAAATAATACTCGCGATGTGAAAATGTCAACGCCATAATGACGTCAATTCCGCACCGCGAGTAATAATGTTCTAATATTACTTTAAGAGCTTGTGGTACGGCTCCAGACTCTGTTTTCTAACTGTCGTTGTGTATTTATGGTATAATAACAATCTTAAAAAGTTTTTTATATTTACTGAGTAATAAAGCATTTTCAAGGAGGGTTGACGTCACAAAAGCGGCCGGTCGTAAAACAACTCAAGGCAAATCCAAAAATCAACATGTTGTGCCTACCCCACGAGGAGTGGAAAGGTGAAGAGGAAGAAAAAGAAGATTTACTGAGTAATAAGTGATTTTATTATTTAATTAGTTAGTTATTTTGTTTACTTACCCGATTTAATGTAACTATCGCTTATTTACTTTATGCTATTTACTTCGCGTGTGCCATTTATTTATTAGACCAAATAAATAAGCAAGGTCCAACCCGTTCATTGATAGATTTATTTACACAGTAATTTAACGGAAATATTCTAATTTATTTTAATTGAATACAAATAATGGTATTGTATTCATAACCGAGTTAGCTTTGAATGGTACAGTTCATATTTATAAGGAACTGTTTTATCAGAGAGGATTGAGCAGGCTATAGAGTAAAGAGATAAAAACGTCATCAGATTGCAAGAACTGATCTAAGAGATGTATTTTGTCGTATTACATTGAACTGAAGAAAACAAATGAAAATCCTAGATTTTTATAAAAACGGCCTTTTTAATCACTTTATCGGTTCAGAAATCGGTTATCGAAATCGGTTCAGTGCGACGTAATCGAGTACAACGTTCAGCAATAAACAAACATCTAAGCAAATAAATATTCTATTAACTGGTCCTATAGTACAAGCTTAGTTTCGTTTGGGGCCAGTGGTACTATGTGTAATATCTATGTTTTGTTTTTTTTAAACTTACGCATTTATAATAAGAATGTGATAGTCTGATATCAACAAGCACAAGCAATAAATGCAAGTTCTAAAACTTAGGCAAGTCTTAAGTAATTTTACGATTTGAACATAAAAGGAACACGAGCGATCGTATTACGAAATTTTAGATAATTAGTGGACAAAACAGAATTACCACCATTGTATCGCTTGACCGCCATGGTAACGGTTCATACTGCCTCACTAGCTGGACTATAGCTTGCTATTTATTACACTACGTACTCTCAATTTGTGTCTATTTGTACCTAAGTGTCATAAAAATGTACAGTCAAGCACGAAATTAATTTTCATAAAATGATCAAACGATATTTTTAGAAGGTTCTAGTAGATTATATTATAAAGGTTGGTGACATCTAATTTCAACATTCAAGATAACACTTTTCATTTGAGCTGATGGTTTTTCATGTGAAAGAAAATCTTTTAAAATTAAATTGGCTCTATTTTTGCAATCTTTATTAAGTAAACTTTTCTTAAGGGGCTGCCAGTCGACGATTGCTCTTTTTCAGAACGAAAAAAGTAATACTTCTGAACAAGCCACATCTCCTATTTTTATAAGTATATTACTTCAGGTTCCTACCTAGATTTCTATTAAGCTGAAAACATAATAGCAGAAACTTTTCACGATAAAAATATTATTTCAAAATGATACGTTTTAGAATTTATGATCGAAATATTTTATATACCTACTATTAAAATCAACTTGTGATTTATTGTTAAAGATAGGTAATATGTAGATCTAGATTTCTATTAGGATAGATTTTTGATAAGTAATTATACATAATTTATATCATTAATTTATTCGAAAAGCTAAGGCGGACCACGCGCGGACGTGTGTTTGTCATCATTGCAGCGGTCGGTAGGATTATTTATCGAAGTGATTAAAGATGGGTACATCTTTATTCACATATACTATACATTATAAAATAGGAGATGTGGCTTGTTCACAAGTATTTCTTTTTTCGTTTCGAACAAAAATAATCGTCGACTGGCAGTTTCTTAAGTGGTTATTAATGTTATTCGAAATAATAACCGAATTAATGTTATTATGGAAGTTTTTTTATCTTTTTAAGATACTTACTACGTCCGCTGCAATACCATTAATTAATGTGTTACCTGAAACAAAATAATTATTTATTAAATTATGTTCCATCAAAGTATACATTTTAAGTCATAAACATAGTCCCGATCCTGACCGCTAACTAGGATTCTCTGCTTGGCACAATGCCCACTTTTGTCTCTGACTCTCTCTCATTAGACGTCTTCAAGAATCAAACTGCCGCGAGATCTGAGAGAATGTCTACCGTACTTGGGGAAGTCGTGATCCTATTTTTTTGATTGAATATCGTAAACTAAAAGTACCACAATCTCTAGACCAAAGACAAATATTTGAATTTCAAATCACTACATAGTATAAAGCAAAGTCACTTTCCGCTTCCCGCGTCTGTATGTATGTATGTTTGCTTATATCTTTAAAACTACACAACGGATTTTGATGCGGTTTTTTTTAATAGATAGAGTGATTCAGGAGGAAGGTTTATATGTATAATAACATGCTACCCGTGCGAAGCCGGGGCGGGTCGCTAGTTTTAAATAAAAATAGATATGTAAATATTGGAGGACATTTCTACACAGCGCCCAATTTCTAGCCCTAAACTATGCAAAGCTTGTACTATGAGAACCAGAAATTTGATAGAACTTACATACTTTTATTTGTTAATATATACTAAGGATACATTATAACACCCAGACACAGATTATTACAACAACGGGAAATTACTCTTCAGGGTGAGAAGATTCTCTAGATGAATCGAAACATTGTCGGTGTCCTCATTGACAATTTATCATTTACGTGAGTAATTTCCCGTTGTTGTAATAATGTGTAGTACAACTCACGAAAGTTTTGAAAGTGACCCAGACACAGAACAAACATCTATGTTCATCACACAAATGTTTATCCTCGGTGGGGATCGAACCCACAACCTACAGCGCAGAGTTACAAACTGAGCTGTGTGTCAGTCATTTTTGCGATTATGTAGATACTAGCTGCTCGCCCCGACATCGCACGGGTGGTACTCGGATAAAAAGTAGCCTATGTATTATTCTGATGTATAAGCTATATTATTGTAAAGTTTCATTTTAATCCGTTCGGTAGTTTTTGCGTGAAAGAGTAACAAACACACTCACAAACTTTTAGTAGGATTTTTGTAGGTGTCATTCCTATTTCATTTCTTTAAAAACTAAAACCCTAAAATAATCATGATAAAAGCACAACGTTCATTAGCTCCTTTCAAAGCAGACTAAAATAACTTATACATGCGCGAGACTGTACTCCGCATTTGGCCTCGGGATCAGTGGATATCCATTCACATATTTATTACCACCATATGAATGTATGAATCAGTGATGCATCTCCGCAGGAAATAGCTCATTACCATACATACATACAGACACAAACGCATCTTTAACAGTCAAGAGTTTTTTGGTGTACACGGCACAAAATAGAAAATATTATAAATGCGAAAGTTTGTGAGTTTGTATGTATGTTTGTTCCTCAATCAGGCCTAAACGACAAAACGGATTGAATTGAAATTTGCTGTAGATGTAGATATAATGCCCGAATAAATAATAGACTACTTTATAATATGAAAAACATCCCGAAAACGATAATAAAACGCAAAAGGGATTATTTCTGTATAGATGGCGCTGGTGTGTAACAAATCTGTCATCACAGACTAAAAACATTCAGTCTTTTTTATTCGATTAATTAAATTTGACAGGACAACGTCTGTCACGGGTCGGCTAGTAGAAAATAAATAGAAATAGGATCACGTCTGTAATCCCCAAGTACTGTAGACATTCAGATCTCCAGGCGCTCAGATCCTGGAAGGTGTCTTAAGGGGATAGTCAGAGGGACGTCCAAACATTAAATTTAGCACATGCTTACATTTTGCAGTAGCATTTCATAAGTGACAGGTTACAAATCCGTCGCTTACAAGAACACTAACTGTTTTCCTTCACCATTGTAACTTGTTATACATTTTTTGAACGTAAAAACCATTGATGCACGTCCGGAATTCAAACCCTTCATATTAACAGTCGAGGTACTTCCCACTCGAAATAGTTATCTTCAAGTTAAATTATAACATGGCCATTCTAAGCATATCTATTGCTCCTCATCTTTTCCGTCTCAGGCGGTACTTTCAAACTTTCTCCGTTGTACTCATTCCTTATCTTATCCATCCTCGTCACTCCACTCATCCATCTCGGCATTCGCATATCAACTGTGCACTCTTCTTTCATCCGTCCCTTTGGGAGGCAATTTCTGATCTAAAATACGACAGGTCTCACAATCTATTAGGAAAACAGATAGATTAAACCTTTTTGACGGTGGTGACTTTACTTTAGCCTAACCTTTTTGACTTCACTTTAGCCGATTTATAAGTTGGTTTTGAGGGTAGAAGTAGCTAAGAAATGTGAAGGATTGCTGCAAAGTTAAAAATTTCCAAGTATATCCATTTTACTAAGCAAAGCTTGCACTATGGGAACTATGTAGACAACGAATATATACTTTTTATGTTAATACATAAATAATTAGGTACACAATATACATTATAACACCCAGATACAGAACATACATCGAAATTCATCACAAACATATTTGTCATGGGTGGGGATCGAACCTACAACCTATAGCGCAGAAGGTACAGCTACTGAGCTAGCAACTGAGCTATGAGGGCAATGGGCAATACGACAGGTCTCACAATCTATTAGAATCAAAAGCAGATAGACGAAGTGGCGTCGACTAATGTGAGGTAGATTTTACTTTAGCCGATTTGTAGTGATATTGAGCTTAACTGAGAAACTCGAAGGATTGCTGCTGAAATATATACAAATAAAAAAAATTGGTAGACATTTCAGAAAGCCTCATATTTCCCCAAAATAAGCAAAGCTAGTACGGGAAACAGATCACTGATAGATTATGCTTAGTTACTTTATTTATAACGAAGTTCTCAAAATACATTTAACACCCAGACACAAAACAAACATCTATGTTCAACTCACAAATATTTGTCCTGGGTATCCTAAGGCATAGTTACTACCAACTGAGCTGCAATACCAGTAAATTGAATATAAATTCTTGTAATATAATGAAACAAAAGCCATCCATCTCAATCCCAATACCCACAAAACATACAAACTCTGTCGCAGTGCCCCATAACGTTTTATGCTGGCATAACCAGAAATTCTCGAATATTCCGGAAATTCCCGGATAGGCGGAACATCCAAGATTTGTTTCAACATGCCTTTTACATAATTAAGTAGGATAAATGCTCCACGACACGTTATACGTAGAATGCTTTAAGGTTGTGTACAGAGAAGGGCACGCGGAAAGCAAACTTCAATTTATCAAGATTTAATTTTAACATGGAGGAAGTAATTTTATTTAGGTTTCTGTAATAAGATGATAATATTTGATTTAACAAATGATAATATCCTGTTTATGATAGATGCGATTTTTTGGTTTTAACATAAATCTATATCTAACTAGCTGACCTAGCGAAATGTTGTGTTGAGTTCCCGATGCCATTGTAATTAATTAAACTAACCATAAAATCTTATTTTTTTTTATAGTAATTCTGTTATTCAGGACGTAGACAAATCCAACAAAAATTGTATAAAACAATTGCTACAATGTATAACGGAGCATCACTTGAGAAATTGATACCAGAAAAATTTAAAATTTCGGAAAAAAAAAACTTTTTTCTATGAGATGATGAAAATGTGTACAGGACAATGTCTATCAGGTCAGCGTGTACCCGAATATAAACAAACGCCTAAGATGCACGCACATAGTAGTTCTGACCCCGCACTAGGATTCCCCGTGAAGAGGATATCAGAAACTAAGATAAACTTGGTATCACAACACCCAGACCCGTACAAATATTAGACTAGTAATTCGTCCCCGCGGGGATAGAAACTGCCACCCACTTCAATATTATCTCTTAGATTGAACGTTGCGGTATAAAAATGTGCATCACAAGATTATTCTTAAGAAATAAGACAGTTGAACTTTTGTATATGTTCTTGGCACACACCAAGCTTGAAAAACTTAAGGGGCAGATAGCACAGATCTCGCCAAACCAGATACTCCTTGTAAGGAGTTGCATAACTAAACTGCTTTACAATCTGTGACCCTGATCAGCCAACTGGTACAGGGCGTTGGCTTTTGTGACACACTCGTATGACAGGACAGCACTGAAGATTTGGCAGATCAAGTCGATGAGCAGTGATAGCTTATCCTATCCTAATAATATTATAAATGCTAAAGTTAGTGAGGATGTTTGTATGTTTGAAAATCAATCAGGCCTTAACAAAAAAAACAGATTACAATGAAATTTGCGTTAGATGTAAATATAATGTTCGAATAAAACATAGGGTGGTTTTTAATTCGAAAAACATTCCTAAAATGATTAATAAATGCAAAGGGATGATTTTGGTATAGATGGGGCGCTACTGTGCAAAAAATCTGACATCAGTTTTGACTATACAAGATAGGACTTTGCTGTTTTTTATATACGGAACCCTTTGGTTTTTTTATTTTGCTCCCTCATCTATGTACAATTATATAGACACGACTGGTCTATATACGTGTCGTTCAGGGTTAAAATGTCAAAGTGTACATTAGCAGAGACGAATTAATTCGAGATATCCAATTACGACTAATTAATAATAAAATTAATTAGTGTTGAACACTTTCTAAATATTTTATTGTAGAATTTATAAATTACAATTATGCTTTCAATGTAATTATATGATTATTGTTTAAAACATGGAGCAGAGCCGCTAGATATCGGGAAAAATGGAAGGAGCTGGAGGAGGCTTTTACCGCTGAAAGCGGTCCTTAAATATAATTTTAGTTAACCTATTTAAGTTAACTTTTATATTGTACAAGGAAAATAAAAGCTTTTATTATTATTATTTATTATTATCCAATTACGACTAATTAATAATAAAATTAATTAGTGTTGAACACTTTCTAAATATTTTATTGTAGAATTTATAAATTACAATTATGCTTTCAATGTAATTATATGATTATTGTTTAAGTTCGTTAAACAAATCTTAGTAAGGTTTATTAAAACTTGAATAGACTGACAAAGTATATTTTATTTTACACCGTATTTAGTGTAAGTATAATAAAAATCGGCCAAGTGCAAGTCGGACTCGCGCACGAAGGGTTCCGTACCATTATCTATAAAAACGTCAAAAAAATCATGTTTGTTGTATGGGAGCCCCCCTCTAATATTTATTTTATTCTGTTTTTAGTATTTGTTGTTAGAGCAGCAACAGAAATACATAATCTGTGAAAATTTCAACTGTTTAACTATCACGGTTCATGAGATACAGCCCTGTGACAGACAGACGGACAGCGAAGTCTTAGTAATAGGGTTCCGTTTTTACCCTTTGGGTACGGAACCCTAAAAACGGACGAACAATCGGAACTCCGACGAAAACATGTTTCCGAGTATACAAGGTGGATAAACGGAAAAGCCAAACACAGTATTACAATTACAACATTGTATCCACTTGTCCCGCAAATGCATCAATGCCCCGGGATTCAAAACCAGGACTTTCGGAAGTCGATCACCTCGCTTTAGGCCAACAACTTTATTTACTGTACAATGCGATCTGTGACTATCCTACTTGTTCCCACAAGCCACAAAGCCGAGACGTGTTTCTTAGATGCAAGCTCCTGTAAAGTGGCAAGCGTGATAAGAGGCTTTTGTGAAGATAGTTGACATACGCGTTTTTGCTGTATCAAAAACTAGTGTGCCTGTGTGTGTGTGTAAAACTACATGTGCCAAACATAATGTTTGGACGTGCCTCTGACTACCCCCACTAGACATCTTCAAAGGATCTAAGCGTCTGGAGATCTGATAGGATGTCTACCGTACTTGGGGATTACAGTCGTGATCCAATTTATTTTATTTATTTTTTATAAAAACTAGCAGTCTGCTCCGGCGTCGGTGATTTTATGATTTTATGTTTTTTTTACACCTTGGGTTACATTATTGAAGTTTTAGTAGGGATCCCTAATTTTTTCTAGTAATAAATATAGGTTTTGTTATTCAGTAATAATGTAGCGTTTTAATGTTGAAAGAATTTTTGATATCGGTCCTGTATTTTTAAGTTTATTCGTTACAAACACTAATGTTTCTATCTACCCTACAAATTCTAAAAATGAAATAGGAACACTACTGTTATCCCTAAGTATACCTACATCCTCTCAGACCACCATGACCTACATCCTCTCAGATCCTATAATATGCCTATCAGGAAACACACTGAGCGTATTATGCGCGTACTGCGCAACTTCTAGGGCCTATTACGTGCAGCATAACGACGTATAATACGCGTGAGAGCGCGCAGAATAATTTGTATGTAGCGCGATGTATGCCGTAAGATATGCTTACCCTCGTATTCAGGAATGACACTGAGAACACGCACCCACAGTGGACGATTTTTTTTTTTCATAAACATCACTTTATGTTTTCTGCGACACTTTGGCGCACACTATCGTGTGCCTCTAGAGCTCAACTTTGGTTATAGGCACACGACAGTGTGCCTCTAGTCACACTATGCAGTGTCGCACAACACATAAAGCGATGTTTATGGAAAAAGATTTCGTCCACTGTGGGTGCGTGTTCTCACAGTGTCGTCCCTGAATACGGGGGTTAGTGTGTTTAGGCCTGAAGAGCACGCCTAAACTTTACATTTGGCACATGCCTACATTTTGCAGTAGTTAGCATTCCATACGTGACATCAATTCTATACAATGCACACTTTAATTTAAACCTTTCACCATAGGTCAGTGGCCTTGAGCCACCAAAACACATTTTGTGGGGCTATTGTTCAAATACTATGATTATCATTAGAGATGCGCCGAATAGTGATTTAACGTGATAAAGACCCGTGTCAAAATCTATAGTTACTATTCGTTTAACCTTTACCGTGAAAAAGATGCCGAATACGCCGAATACCAAGCGAATATTCGGCGCATCTCTACTAATTATCATGTTATGATATTCATACCAATATTATTGGTACTGAATTCCATAATAACTAACCTTTTTATGCAGTTTCGGCACCTATACCTACGCAGAAGCGCATAAAAAGCTTAAGTATTATGACATTCAGTACCAATAACATTGGTATGAACATCATAACATGTTAATCATGTCTTTACAAAGTATATTTGACATAACGCAGGACGACCAAAAACGAACCAGTAAACGACAAAAGAGCACAGAAATAAGGGTTTTTTTTTCGTTTAGGGCCGACCGAGGGCGTTTTAGACGACTACTATTAATATAATGAGCTCGTTCGTCGTGACAATGCTTCTTTATTAATGGCCAGATTAAGGTACTGTATCTGTGGTGCCGTACTAAAATCTCTAAAGTAAAGGTGTGTCCAAACACAACGCGCAAGGTAGGCAGCGCAGGACACAAGTTTGCCTCGTGACTAGTTTAGACACAAAAGTATAGTGCGCGCGGCCGTCGTCCAAACTTAGCGCGGATAGCCGCGCTATGTCTGGTCACGCCTTAAGACTAAAGCAGTAATACCCGTGGTGCGAAAGTGACAACGCTATACATGTTCATATAGCGTTGTCACTTTCGCTCTTAATGTAATACTTATTTAGTGTTACATAAGAGACAATAATAGTCAATAATAGTCGTTTATTGGTAAACACCTTTACACGTCATAAAATAACAGTTTTATTACTTACATTCTAAGTAAGTACTTCCTACAGGTACTACATACTAATTGTAGTTACTATAAGATACTACTAATAGTTGTAGTAATAATAAGAATGGGAATTGCATTAAATACATAATAGAGATAGTACGGCACTTGAAAAGACATTGCGATATATCAAAAAATACGGAATCCTAAAAATCAGGCATGTTTTTGTATTTTTCCAAAGCTTGTGTGGAAAATATACCAGAACGGTAATAGAATAGAAAATCTCAAAGCTGAAATAATGTCAAGTCCAGTCAACAACCTGTGAGCCCATAAAATTTCTTTAAAAATTAATTCAAACCCAACGGGCTTTTGCTCATAGGCTTCAGCCCCATATCATAGCATGCTTCAGTTATTGTTTGTTTCAGTTTGTAAAAAAAATTATAAATAGGATCACGACTGTAATCCCCAAGTACGGTAGATATCCTCTCAGATCTCCAAGCGCTCATATTCTTGTAGATGTATCAATGGGTTAGTCAGAGGCACGTCCAAACACTACATTTGGCATAAGCCCACATTATTTGTTTATGTGCATCATCAATGCCCCAGGAACGTGTTGGGAGTGCATGAAGCAAAAGAGGTATGTCAGGATCGTAGCATGTGAAAAGCCGTGGTTTCTGCCTACCCTTCTGGAAAATAGGCGAGATTTTGTACACGTATATATGCAAACATTTGATTTGTATTCTTACGAAAGACAATTTTTTTTCAAAAACAGATGTTTTTAAACAAATTCTGTAAAAACACGTTTTAATTTTTTATAAACGTGTTAGTATGTGTAGTATAACCCTTGTACTTCCACAGTACTTCTGACGGAACACCAAAAAAATACCGTAAAAATCATGTTTTTCAGATGCCATTAAGTATTTCCATAAAAATAAGATGAAAACTGGAGTTTTAGCGCGAATTTTTGAATATTTGAGGAGCTCTTTGTAATGAGTAGCATTATTAACGCGTTTTTAAGATTCTCTGGTTCCTACACAACTGATCAGCATTGCCGTCCAGCATGGCAATACCAGTATCTTGGGTTCGCTTCCGACTGGTAGTGATCTGGATCACTTGAGCTACCATATAGACTGTTTGCAACGGTCTTTAGATGGCTCAACTGGTTCTTATATATTTTGTAAATATTCTGCAATCCTACTATCCTACTATATTAATATTATAAATGCGAAAGTTTGTGAGTGAGTGGGTGTGAGTGTGTTTGTTACTCTTTCACGCAAAAACTACTGAACGGTTTAGAAAGAAACTTTACAGTAATATAGCTTATACATCAGAATAACATTTAGGCTATTTTTGATCCAGGTACCACCCGTGCGAAGCCGCTGGCGGAAGCTAGTATATTATAAGTATTAGATGTTATTCGTGGTAATCACCTGTTATTAGCTTTTGTATCGGAATTGTTCACATACTACATAACCTTAAACATATAAAGATATAAAGGCTGTTGACATTTCATTTTAATAAATTTGTTTTTGAAATAAATTTATTATAAATTTATTATTATTACACATGATGAGCAACATGAAAATTACTCACGTAAAAAACATATTGTCGGTGTAGATATGTTTTGATTCACAACATCATCATCAGTGCCTACATCCCATCCTCCGATGCTAGCTAGCTACACAAATGTGTTCTAGTATGTTTTTTATATAGGATCACGACTGTAATCCCCAAGTACGGTAGACATTTTCTCAGATCTCCAAGCGATCTCTCTACTATGAAGACAAAATAATGTCACGTGTCAGAACAGTCCTTTTCTTAGGACAATTTGTGAGATTCGCAACTGTCTTAGTTTATTTGAAGTCTTTGGTGGATAGAATTCTTAAGGAGTCAGAGAGCATCAGTTAACGTTCATTTAGCTGAAGGGTGGAATTGCGATTCCTTTGAGACTCGTTGCAGCTGCGAGCATAACTGAAGTACTTTGGGCAAGTTACTGTGCTCGGCAGACGAGCAACAACACCTACATACCACATAGACTGACTGGCCTCACAGCTCAGTTGGTAGTAACTCTGCCTTCTACGCTAAGTTCGATCTAAAATAAATAAATAGGATCACGACAGTAATCCCCAAGTACGATAGACATCCTCTCAGATCTGCAGGCGCTTAGATCCTTTAAAGATGTCTAGTGAGGGTAGTCAGAGACACGTCCAAACATTATACATGCCCACATTTTTCAGTAGTTAGCATTCCATACGTGACAGGTTCGTTTATTATAGAATTAAAACTATCGTGGTTGTTAATCATTTTAAATAGAAATACGGCTAATTACCACGTTTTTTCTTGTATTGCTGACGGAGTATTCGCCGATCTGCCGTTGATCGCGGTCGCGGGCGATGCTCATGATGAAGAGCATTCTATTCTATTAAAAAGGTTTGTTTATCGTCGCTAATAAATGTTACAAGTTCATTCTGAAACGTCGGTCTGTCTGTACTCCCTAAGTTATGCAAAGTCGGAAAGCGAATGAGCATGATATAGTTCTGCACGGTTCTGTCATGCATACGTACAGAGTTATCTTCTAAATTACTTTCAGCTCCGTCGCTCAACGCCTACCTTTAGTTCTCTAAGGTGATAAGTGACATTTTTGACTTTTTGTATGGGCTGAGTCTACCCGGATAAGACGGAAAAAGTGATAAACTGCATTATCTTGAAAACCATCAAATTTAAAAAGAAACTGACCACACTGTTCAATGCGAAATAGAAAGACGAAAAGACTAAAAATAACTGGCTTGCTTTCTATGAGAGAGAGAGAGACAGACAGAGAAACACGCGCACGCCGCACGGCTTACAACTATAGCAAAAAGTGTCGTTACAACTTTTAGTCTTAATTTTATCGGTCTAGCCCCCTTTTGCAACGCGCGATAAAGAACTTCGTTCCAATAAATTTATTCTGTGACATTTATTCGAGGTAACACGCGAAGCCGCGCACAATAGTTAGTTTGTATAAAATACCTTTTTTTACGCCGTACTGGCTGGTCTGATTGCAATGGTATTTTTAGGTTTCCGCACCCAAAGGGTAAAAACGGGACCCTATTACTAAAACTTCGCTGTCCGTCTGTCTGTCTGTCTGTCTGTCTGTCTGTCTGTCTGTCTGTCCGTCTGTATGTCTGTCACAGGGCTGTATCTCATGAACCGTTATAGCTAGACAGTTGAAATTTTCACAGAATATGTTTTTCTGTTGCTGCTATAACAAAAAATACTAAAAACAGAATAAAATCAATATTTAAGGGGGGCTCCCATACAACAAACGTGATTTTTTTGCCCGTTTTATATATAATGGAACGGAACCTTCCGTGCGCGAGTCCGACTCGCACTTGGCCGGTTTTTAATTTTATTAGAAACTGAAGAATTTCGTTTACGTGAAATTATTTTCGAACTTTCGGGACTGAGTTTTGGGAATTTCTTTCTTAGTGTTACCTTACCTAAGAAACTTACCCTCGTATTCAAGAACGACACTATGAGAACACGCACCCACAGTGGACGAAATATTTTTTCATAAACATCACTTTATGTGTTGAGCGGCACTATGGCGCACGCTACCGTGTGCCTTTAGAGCTCAACTTTGGCTAGAGGCACACGCCAATGTGCCTCTAGTCACACTATGCAGTGTCGCACAACACATAAAGTGATTTTTATGAAAAAAGATTTCGTCCACTGTGGGTGCGTGTTCTCATAGTGTCGTTCTTGAATACGAGGGTTAGCCCCCAAGTTTCATGCTTCAAGAACTTATGGTTAAGCTGTGCACTAAACTTAGGTATCTCAGAGGTACTCCTGAACAAGTTAGATTTATATCGGATACTAGCAATTCGCCCCGACGTCGCACCGGTGTACTAGCCAGTGTAAGCGGCGATGGGCTTGCAACCTGTCACGTATGGAATGCTAATTACTGCAAAATGTGGGCATGTGCCTTATATAATGTTTGAACGTGGCTCTGAAGCTGAACGATGATCATATTTTTATTTATTTTATTACACCATGGGTTACTTTATTAAAGTTTTAGACGTGCCTCTGACTACCCCCACTAGACATCTTCAAAGGATTACGGTCGTGATCCTATTTTTTTTTTTCATTATATCTATAATATATAAAAATCAATGCCACTTTTCGTTGTAATTTTATAACTCAAGAACCTCACCTATCCAAACCAAATGTTTAGGTTTTGTTCGGACTATTTAGTAGATGGTTTATGTGAAGTTTGCACAAAATCGGTAGACTTTTTATCCAGGTACCACCGTGCGAAGCCGGGGAGAGCAGCTAGTTAAGTATAGATTATAAGAACTTACAACATTTAGGAATGCAAACGCAACTAAGTCAGCCATTACATCGTAATGTTCAGGTGTTAAATTACAAACCTTGTACGGAAATGCGATAACAGCTAATCCGTAAAGCCTTTATTTCTCAAAAACGTCGACCGCAATGTACTGCTATTACGTGAGCTATTGAAATTGCAACATTCCTTGTAATCGCTGAGCGATGCGATTATACATTCCACAGTTGGCTGAGCAGGATTTTTTTGTACCCTAGACATAATAACATCACACTGTCCTCTATTCTACTATTATGAAATTGAGACAATTCAGATGCTCTTCATCATGAGCATCGTCCGCGAGAGCGATCAACGGCGTATTTCTGTTTAAAATGATTATGGAGTTATCCGAGTATGAAATGTGTTTGTATGAGCTAGTGGCCAACTCTGGTGACTGAGTTTTTAGCCTGCCTCTAAATTGACAGTTGCACGGAAACGCTCAGTCGTAAGGAACCTAATTCTGATCTTACACAAATATTGTTGTAAATACATACTTTGTATGCTATTAAATACTTTCTAAAAGTTTGTTTTTAAATATAGAACATTGTATCAAAATTATAATGTAAGTATTCTTCTGAAGTAGTCACTCAATATAAAATATTCTGATCCAACAATATATCTTTTTACTGTTTCTCTAATTTACAACAAATATAAATATAAATCGATACATATAACGCCATCTATTGAGACAAATTTGACCTAGGATTTTTCATTTGAGATGGGACCCCATGGCTATAAGGCGGTCGTAAAATCGCGGTCGCCTCATCCTCGAAACCTTAGATTTAGCCATGATTCAGATGAAGTTTCTCTGAGTCAACGCAGTAGCGGCTATCACTCTTTCTGTGGTAGGTACATAAATAGGTCAATAGACCTGGTTGTGGTGCCTACCCCGGCTTTGGCCATTTTCAACTTTGGCAGTCAATAACTAAGCACAACAAACAAACATGTTTAAAGTCTATAGTTAATACAATTCTTAATTTAAGAGGAGTAATAAATGTTTTTGAAGAATGCAGAATCGTTTTTTCTCAATAACCGCAAAACATAGTTTTGTTTTTTTACGGCAAAGATAACTTAAAGATATAATCTAGATAAATTACAGACAGAAACACGATTGGTGAAACTTTACTCGATAAATTTATTTTCCAAAGGTCTCTTCAAAAACACTAGTTTCGTTTTTAATCAAAACTATGAATAGCTAAACAGTTCATTTTTATATAATTCGTTAGATAATTATACTAGTTAAGTAAATTACAGACAGTTTCTTTTTAAATTTGATGGTTTTCAAGATAATGCAGTTTTATCACTTTTTCCGTCTTATCCGGGTAGATTCAGCCCATACAAAAAGTCAATAATTTCAAGTATCGCCTTAAGGTTCATTTTGATTTGTGACAGTTGTGGTGCGTTATACCTCTAGATTGCTTGACCAATCAATGATTTCCCGCTTTTTCTATTAAAATATGAATTAATAAACAAATATCGCCTGTTACAAAGCACTCTATTTTATGTTGTATAAAGATCGCCGTTTTAATCATTTTTTCAATATAAACCGTTTAATTCAAAATTAAAATGTTGTTAAAGTGTCCACAACCAGCGCTCTTGCCCTAAAACTTGTTTGTATACGGCGATCTGTTAGTCACGACTGGTTATTGGGTAATGTAGATAATAGTACCACTTCTGACTTCGCTTTGTTTAACTTTGAAATTAAATGTTTTGAAACTGTTCAAGTGTTGTAGACTATTTAAGCGGCGACGGGCATGCAACCTGTCATATGTAGAATGCTAACTACTGCAAAATGTAGTCATGTGCCAAATGTAATGTATGGACGTGCCACTGACTAACCTTTTTAGACATCTTCTAGGATCTGAGCGCCTGAAGATTTGTTAGGATGTCTACCGTACTTGTTCTTTCTTTCTTGCTTTAATTTAGACCCTTTTCGATGTGAATTTAAAAATCCGTTTTTTTTAAATTTCAAACTATGAAAATAGGATCACGATAATCCCCAAGTACGGTAGACCTCACAGATCTCAAGGTGCCTAGTTCCTTGAATGTGTCTAAAGAAGGTAGTCAGAGGCGCGTCCTTACTCACTCTTTTGAAATTTCAGGCCATGCAGGTTTCGAGATTTCGTGTTGGAGTCAACTACTCTTCTTTATCGGTATTATTTTCGTCGCTCCCAGGGCATTGCCAAGGCAAAGGGACTCAAGAAATTGGATTTATCACGGTGTAACATTAAAAGAAATGGAAGCCTCTAAAAGGACTTTTTACTTTAAATAATTGCTAGAATCTCGTGATTCAATTGTAATACTCGCAGCTGTAGAAATAAATGGCAGTTCTTTATACTGGATTTTAAAGATATCTTTAAAAATTCAATATGAAACAGAATACATAATTTAATAATTAAATTAAATGAAATAGAATCTCGACTGTAATCTCCAAGTACGGTAGACATCTTCTCAGATCTCCAGGCGCTCAGATATTTAAGGGACTAGACAGATGCACGTCCAAACACCACATTTTAGTTAACTTTCCATACGTGACAGGTTGCAAACCTGTAGCCGCTATTAACATTTGTTATAAGGTAACTTTACTAGTTTTTGTTTTAAATGCAATATTAAGGGGGTAGTCAGAGACACATCCAAACACCATTTTTTTTGTAGTTTACATTCCATACGTGACAGGTTGCAAACCATTCGGCGCTTATAAGATTTATTAATAGGTAAAGTAACTAGTTTCTTTGTGTCAAGTGCAATTCGTTCGGTTCGGTAATGTGGCTGGATTTTTCCTTAGACAATGAGTATAGTGTTTTTGTTCCATTAATTAGCTACCAACGTCTCTTCACTAATTGCCCCAAGAAGCTGTGGTCACTGCAGGAGCCAGACCCTGGCAAATGACATTATGTAGACTAAACCTTGAAGAAATAGTGAGGAAACCAGTTAGTATTCTTGTAAGCGGCGATGGGCTTGCAACCTGTCGCGTATGGAATGCTAACTACAGCAAAATATGAGCATGTGCCAAATGTAATGTTTGGACGTGCCTCTGACGAACCCTTTATATTCAAGGAACTAGACGCCTCGAGATCTGAGAATATGTCTACCGTACTAAACATCGTGAGGAAACCAGTTAGTATTCTTGTAAGCGGCAATAGGCAACCTTTCACGTACGGAATGCTAGATACTGAAAAATGTGGGCATGTGCTAAATGTAGTTTGGACATGCCTCTACCCCCTTTAGACATATTCAAAGGAACCCTTTAACCCCTAGTTACCTAGCTGCACATCTCAAAGGGGCAACATTAATTGTTTACCCATTAATAAACAAAACAAGTTAATTAATTATAAAATAACTTAAACGCGCAAAACGGCCGATTACATACAAACGAAGCGCCCCCGACTTAACACGTAATTAAGCACCAATTAACTAAACACCGCGTAATCGAATGATGTACCAAATTCTAATTGATAGTCTTCACGGAGTTGTCACGTAATTGGAATTCGGCGACAATTGCTGACAAAGTAGGTAAGCAACGTTAGCAAAATCGTATCAAGGTTGTCTGGGAGAGAGCGGTGATACCGTCTATTATAAAATACTAGCCGACCAGTTTTTTTTTAAATTTGACGTTTTCCTTTCAAATTCCATTAATCGAATAAAAAGACTGAATGTTTTTAGTCTGTGATGTCAGATTTGTTGCACACCAGCGCCATCTATACAGAAATTATACCTTTTGCGTTTTCTTATCGTTTTGGGGATGTTTTTCATATTTTAAAGTAGTATATTATTTATTCGGGCATTATATCTACATCTACAGCAAATTTCAACTTAATCCGTTTTGTCGTTTAGGCCTGATTGAGGAACAAACATACATACAAACTCACAAATTTACTCATTTATAATATTATTAGGAAGTACGATAGACATCCTTTCAGATCTCCAAGCGCTTAGATCCTTTGAATGTCTAGTGGGAGTAGTCAGAGGCACGTCCAAACATTATATTTGGCACATGCCCACATTATGCAGTAGTTAGCATTTTATACGTGACAGGTTTACAATTTGACTGACCTCACACCTCAGTTGGTAGTAATTCTGTCTTCTGCGCTGTAGGTTGTGGGTTCGATCCCCACCCAGGGCATATATTTATGTGATGAACATTAGATGTTTGTTCTGTGTCTGGGTGGTATTTATAATAAGTATGTATTTACAACAAAAAAAGTATATTATAAGTATTCTATCAGTTATTTGGTTCCCATACAAGCTTTGCTTAGTTTGGGGCTAGATGGCGTTATGTGAAATGTCCACCAATATTAATTTATTGAAACAGTAAAACAATATACCTAATTTTTTTCTTGTTCGCACCTAAATTTGTTCGTCCGGAAATGTATGAAAACTGACTGATATCCTTTAGGCAATATATTATTCGATTCGGGCAATATCATGGCGTTTTGTACATAACCCAAAAGATAAATAAATCAGATCCTCAATGAATCTATCCACATCGATATCGCACATAACATGGTCCCTTTTAAGGGACCGCAAAACCTCTAGGGCAGAGATTCCTAAACTTTACGTCCCTTCTGGGCTTTGGTAGCCAGTAAATTGAGTAAAAACTGGACGATAGAACACCTTTGTCTTTCGAAAATAAGATAATTACGTTTAATACTATCTAAAAAGATAAAAAAATGTTTTAGCCAAACAAAAAGTCACGGGACGATATTCATTTATTTAGTTTTATGTAGAAACTTTTAGTCCTACATTAATATATTTTGAACGGGACCAACTTGGGATTATTCTCTACAGCTACAGCTTCCGAAAGTAGCCTATTTGTTGTACCAGGACATATAAGTTTTATCCAAATCCGTCAATGGGCTATTTGACAAGATTTTGAAAACCATTCTAGATTATTCAGTAGTCACTGTGGAATCCATAAAAAATATTATTTTCAATTCTGTTAAGTATTGGCCCTAAAAATGTAAATTTAATATCGACAATTTAAATAACCCGCAAAAATGCTTCTTATGCAAATGGCGTCACACAAGATTCTGTGACGTTACATGCTTGTCAACAAATAAACAAACATCAAGTTTTTCAAGGCAGGCGATGACATATTGACAAGCATGGTCCGGCGCACTGTGGATCGAAAATCGACTTTCAAAGACATAGGCGAAAAAAAAAATTTTGGTCGGTTTTTTGCTTGAAACGGCTTCCATTAATCATTAATATGCCTAAATATATCATGATATACAATTTGGTGGGAAAATTGTCGAGTTATAATTATTTTTACGAAAAAAATGTATGAAAAGCATATAAAAAATCCAGATATCTCCGGAAGTGCAAAGATAACCGTTATATCCTTGCATACAGTTATAGTACCAACTATTATTGATTTTTTGGCATACAACATATATCTCGAACTACTGCACATTTTGAAAAAAAAAATATCAAAAAATTTAATTTATTTTTGATCTCTCTCAAGTGAAGACTTAAGGAAATCGGTTAAAAAAGGTCCCCATCGGCAAATTGTATGCTATAAATAATAACAGACACGTGTTTTCTTGTTTGGCTGACGTTGAAATACCAAAAAACAAAGCTCAATAGCAAATTCAATTTAGGAACTATTTTTAATGTTATTTAACTACCTAATTAGGCAAGATTAGGTTTTGTCAGGTCTTTTAGTCATCGTTCCAACTGATGATGACGATGAAGGTTCCGCGGTGGTAAAGTCTTCGGTAATCGATCTTTCTTCACTTGGTCCCTGGGTGAGAAGACTAGTTTGAACTTTGAACGCAGCTTGGCCAATCAACATTTGCTTGAAGCCAATCTTCATAATCTTTTCTGAATGCTCTTGTGTTTCTGCCGCAATTTTTCCATCTCTGTGAAGCAGCTCGTGAAAATCTATCCTTGCAACATCACATAACTGAAGTCAGTAGGAAAATGTATGGTGCTATGCATGCCTTAAAGTGTATGCAAAACTTTCTGCCTTTTTCCGCTAAATCCATCCTTGTCAACTCCATTCTACTCCCCATTCTAGATTACGCTGATGTGTGTTATCCCGACGCCACTGAAGAGCAACTTAACAAGCTGGAACGGTTGTTGAATCTCTGTATTAGGTACATGTACGGTCTGCGTAAGTACGACCACATCTCACACTATCGGACATAACTGAAGTGGCTTAACATCCGCCATCGTCGGAACACCCATATTCTCTGCCTCCTTTACAACATCCTCCATCATCCCCTCTCACCTCACTATCTTAAAGAACGTTTCACTCCCCTCATCCCTCCAGACCGTCCTTCTCGCTCCTCTCAACACCTTCTTCTCATGACGCCTCAACATAACACAAACTTTTACACCGACTCTTTCACGGTTACTGCGATCCGCCTATGGAACTCTCTCCCTGTAGACATACGCAAAGCCTCATCCATGGGAATCTTCAAGTCCAAATTATACCAACATTATCTCTCTCTGCAAAATACTCATCCAATTTGAGCACCTATATATATTTTTTTGTAGATACTAGGTATTATGGTATGGTATATATGTAAGTTTATGTATTTTTTAGTAAGTATGTGTATAAATATAATAAATTCAATGATTTCTCTCTTACAAAGCACTACCATTTCCCTTTCCAAATTACACAAAGGTTAGCTGGAAGAAAATGCTAACTAGCATTAAGTTCGCCTATGTACATGTTCTTGTATTGTGCAATAAAGAATTTTCTATCTATCTATCTATCTATCATCATTAGAAAGGTGATCACCTAGACGAGATAATACTGCCTCGTACAGAACTTCATGATTTTGTAGCGAACCTGCACCTTGAAGAACAACAACCAAATCTAAGTTAGTGCTTAAACTTTCCATTTTAATGATTAAAAAACTGAGAGATGTTCACTAGTAAATAGTTCAGAATAAACTGAAGTAAAAAATATTTCCGGTGCAGTTTTATGCACTTAATTAGGTAATAAATAACCTAAGTAAGGTATTTTTGTTCCTAAGCTACCTGTCTTTTGTTAACTACCGCTCATTGTTAAATATTTCCGGTGCAGGTTTATGCATTTAGGTAGGTAATAAATAATCTAAGTAAGGTATGTTTTTAATTTTGTACATAAGCTACCTGTCTTTTGCTAACTACCGATCATTGTTAATACATTCCTTGAAATTTGAACAATAAGCGGTCTGACAAAACCTAATCTTGCCTAATTAGGTAGTTAAATAACATTAAAAATAGTTCCTAAATTAAATTTGCTATTGAGCTTTGTTTTTTGGTATTTCAACGTCAGCCAAACAAGAAAACACGTGTCTGTTATTATTTATAGCATACAATTTGCCAATGGGGACCTTTTTTTAACCGATTTCCTTAAGTCTTCACTTGAGAGAGATCAAAAATAAATAAAAAATTTTGATAATTTTTTTTTTCAAAATGTGCAGCAGTTCGAGTTATATGTTGTATGCCAAAAAATCAATAATAGTTGGTACTATAACTGTATGCAAGGATATAACGGTTATCTTTGCACTTCCGGAGATATCTGGATTTTTTATATGCTTTTCATACATTTTTTTCGTAAAAATAATTATAACTCGACAATTTTCCCACCAAATTGTATATCATGATATATTTAGGCATATTAATGATTAATGGAAGCCGTTTCAAGCAAAAAACCGACCTAAATTTTTTTTAGTTAAACTAGTCTTCTCACCCAGGGACCAAGTGAAGAAAGATCGATTACCGAAGACTTTACCACCGCGGAACCTTCATCGTCATCATCAGTTGGAACGATGACTAAAAGACCTGACAAAACCTAATCTTGCCTAATTAGGTAGTTAAATAACATTAAAAATAGTTCCTAAATTAAATTTGCTATTGAGCTTTGTTTTTTGGTATTTCAACGTCAGCCAAACAAGAAAACACGTGCCTGTTATTATTTATAGCATACAATTTGCCGATGGGGACCTTTTTTTAACCGATTTCCTTAAGTCTTCACTTGAGAGAGATCAAAAATAAATAAAAAAATTTGATAATTTTTTTTTCAAAATGTGCAGCAGTTCGTGTTATATGTTGTATGCCAAAAAATCAATAATAGTTGGTACTATAACTGTATGCAAGGATATAACGGTTATCTTTGCACTTCCGGAGATATCTGGATTTTTGATATGCTTTTCATACATTTTTTTCGTAAAAAAAATGATAACTCGACAATTTTCCCACCAAATTGTATATCATGATATATTTAGGCATATTAATGATTAATGGAAGCCGTTTCAAGCAAAAAACCGACCAAAATTTTTTTTTTCGCCTATGTCTTTGAAAGTCGATTTTCGATCCACAGTGCGGCGCGGCGTTTAAAATAGATAACATAATTATGGGTTTTTTAATAAATCATTGTTTATTTTCAAGTTATTTTACTCCATAACGCGTTATGAAGGCATAATTTACATAGATTACTAACTATCAACAACACTTTATTTTTCATACTGTCATAATATAGCCTATTCCAATTCAACGTCATGGTTCATGGATGTAGAGCAACATAAAGCTGAGATGGGGCCTATTTGACCCACGCAGTATGTAGTCTGTGTTTTTAGTAACCATCTTTCTTCATCTCGTTATGTGTACCTATTTATCTGTGTGTTTGTCAAATACATGTAATTTAATTTAATTTCAGTATTAAAGTATTTTCTTGTGTTTAGGGTCTCAAGTTTTAGAGCCGCTCTCTCAGATAACTATCAATTCAGCCCTATTCAAGTTCAGTGACTGCAATGAAGTGTTTCTTTTAGGGCGAATATAAAGGAATGTTTTCATTGTAAATGGATTGCATGAGTCGGTTTTTATCGCTACACGATATGGAAGTTTCGCTGACATGGAATGTGGTTTTATAAAAAGCGATTCTCTAGCTGCTGCCTGTGATTTTGCTTACATTCCATTCTATCCTAATAATATCACAAATTTGAAAGTTTGTGAGTTTGTATATATGTTTGTGCCTCAATCAGGCCTAAACGACAAAACGGATTAAGTTGAAATTTGCTGTAGATGTAGATAAAATGCCCGAATGAAACATGGACTACTTTAAAATATGAAAAACATAAACCTGGAAACACCTGGAAAACTAGCCTAGAGACTAGCCTAGCCTAGAGGCTTTTTCAGGGTATGCATATTCCAAGTTTCATCCAAAACCGTTAGGTCGTTTGAGCGTGATTGAGCAACGAATTTTATAATTTTTCATATTTATAATATTAGTATATAATATTATTAGAATACTGTGATAAAAATACGAATTTCAGAGATGCTATTTGAAGTCCAAGGAAGCATAGCGCTGGTCTCATCTGTTTTACAAGTGTCAATAACCCCAAAATTCCATACCCAAGATTATAGACATAGGTGACGATTCTGTTGTGTCCACGCTAAAAGCTAAAATTCCTAAAAAAGATTGCTTTTATTCATTTTAAGTTAAAGTCTAAATTAGCGTAACCTTAAAACGGAAGTTTTTATATTCGAATTTTCATTGTATATTTTAGCTATATCTTTTTTTAATTTAAAATTACGTGAACATCATTATATCACTTAAGTCTACACTTAGTTTTAGAACCTTCATTCTGAGGTTACGCTAATTTAGACTTATACGTAAACTAGCGACCCACCCCGGTTTCGCACGGGTGCAATGCTAATACTAAATAATACAGATACAAATACTACAGAATGTCTTTATATATACAACTTTCACAGCTTTTTTGTCATATAACAATACAAACATGTTTTCTTTTTGTAGACGTTTTAAGGTGTACAATTGTTTTGATATATCTAGTAGGGTTCAGCCAGAGTTTGCAAAGCGCCAAAAAATGTGTTTGTTTACGGCTTCACATTTGAAACCTCAAAATTATCAGTGTGTTTTGCTATATTATGCATGTATTATACATATAAACCTTCCTCTTGAATTAATCTATCTATTAAAAAAAACCGGATCAAAATTCGTTGCGTAGTTTCAAATATCTAAGCATATATAAAGACAGACAGACAGCGGGAAGCAACATTATTTTATACTCTGTAGTGAAGAAATAAGAACGATCGTTTTTTAACAAATTTAGCTTTTAGCGTAGACACAACAGAATCGACACCATTTTCTACATAACGACCCTCAGAAGCATCAATGAGACGCATACCCTTCTTTGCTTAGGACTTGACTTATCGTGCACCCCTAAACAGGGGTTGTTATACAAAACCGAGGGTAGTATGCGAATTTATCGGCAATGCGCGAGTATTTATGCCTCACTTAAGTGTTCGGAGATGAAGGGAAAGTTCGCGGTAAGTGCAGCCTGCTAGAATGTGATTAACTGATTTATTTGTCAGTTTTACTTAGTATATGAAATACTGCGGAAACTCTGCCAAACTAGGGAAAACAATGGAATCATGTACTGGGATTTGAAAACGTTCCAACGATTTATCTTAACTTCAAATCACGCCCAAACGATTAAACGGTTTAGAATGAAACTTGGAATACATAAATATGTCTTGGAATGGCATATAGAGTAGTTTTTAGGGTTCCGTACCCAAGAGTAAAAACGGGACCCTATTACTAAGGCTTCGCTGTCCGTCTGTCTGTCTGTCAAAATGCTTTATCTCATGAACCGTGATAGACAGTTGAAATTTTCACAGATGATGTATTTCTGTCGCCGCTATAACAACAAATAACTACAAACTCAAAACAGAATATTATAAATATTTGAGTGGGGCTACCAATAAAACAAACGTGATTTTTTTGCCGTTTTTGAAGATAATGATACGGAACCCTTCGTGCGCGAGTCCAACTCGCACTTGACCAGTTTTTTTTTATAGTTTAAGTTTTTATAGGTTTCTATAGTTCAAGCTTTGCTTAATTTGTCTCTGTCTGAAATATCTACTAAGTTAGTAGGTAGGTAATGTTGTAGTACTAACATTTATATTTAACTGAGTTGTTTAAAGTTGTTTCACTGTAAATTTCCGAAAACTTCTTTCATAACTAAACTTCTTAATCCAAATCTTGGAGTAACGAAAGTTTAATTTTTAATCCGATTCTTAGTACTACAAATAGAGAATACAAATCCCGGACGTTTTTTGATCCCGAAAATCCCGGGATTATACTTGGTCGACCTCGGGATTTCCGGGATTGCCACAAACAGGTCTATTTTGCATTCTTCTGTTGCGCCTTGACAATGACCATGTTATATTATTAGCATTTATTACATACGACTACAAAACAACTCTTAGATACGAACTATAACACGTACTACACAGGTACAGCCCTAATACACTGGAGCACGACATAGCATTAAGAAAAGGAACATTGAAAAAAATTATAACCACCCCCAAGCCGTGTTTGTTGCCTGATTCTTCTAGGCTTGAACCTAGCTCCTAAGACGTTTCAAAGTGATCCATGTGATTTTATTGAAATACATGATTTTTGAATTTGTCTGGTGGAATCGCCTTTTTTTCGGCGTCGATTGATTGGTCTTAGAACAATTTATATTATTAAGTTTTTATTATTATTATATTTTTTTAGCAATTAATTTAGTTTTTTTATTTGAGCCCAAATAGAAACCATAGTCTGTGAAAGCGTAATCCCGGGATCCCGGGACTATCCCGGGATTACACTTTCACAATCCCGTAATCCCGGAATTGTAAAACAGACTCGGGATTGTATTCCCTAACTAAAAGTAACTTATTTTGTGCTTCGTAAACGTAAAAGACATCGCAACGACTGCTTTATATTACAAGTTCAGCCTTAACCTAAAGTTTTAGAATATGAAAACTTTGCAGACAACGGAGTTTCATTAGTAAGAGATATTACGGCCGTAAAATAACAATCGACTCAGAGGGGTTGGCAGTGACCACGGTTGTCCACTTGCCACGATCCTGATATAATTATTTTGCTTCATTCACTCTCATCACATTCCTCATGCTTGCTCGTCGGTTTAGAGTACTCTTGACCTGGCCTTTTTTACTCTCTCCCATGTATGTATCTTTATTTAGAGAAATCTATACATATAATAAAACTGTAGAAGAGTTCAATTTTGTACATTGAATAAAAACTAAAAAAAATACATCTCAAGGTCTCAAGGTCTTTATACAAGTAACACAAACAAAAAAAAACATTTTGAAATTTTTGTCTGTCTGTCTGTCTGTCTGTCTGTTGTCAGGCTTTCACGCAAAAACTACTGGACAGATTTTTATGAAACTTTTTTTGTTATCTAGCTATTAGTCTTCGGCAACATATAGGCTATAATTTATTTTGAAGATTGTAATACCAGATGTGAAACTATCTGTCCCCCAGCGAAGCGGGCACGGGTCAGCTAGTAAATAATATAGGTATTACAAAATATTTACAAAATACACAAGAAACAGTTGAGTTATCTAAAGACCACGGCAAACAGTCTATAGTTCTATATATTGGGGACATGGATCTAACAACTCTCTATAGACATCTTCAAAGATCTGAGCGCCTGGAGATCTGGAAGGATGTCTACCTATCGTACTAGAGGATTACAGTCGTGATCCAAACTTTTTCCATAAATATAAAATGAAAGCACGAGCTAAATAAAATTTTTGGAAGTGCTTCTGACTACGTCCTTTAGGCACCTTCGATAATCTGAGCACCTGGAGATTATTTTCATTATTATCATTTAATGTAATAAGGCCGCCATATGACGGTACTAGCTTCTTAGAAAAGCGGTGCCATAACCGCCACAAATAAATGCCAAGCAACGAGACGCTAAAAACACTTAACCCGAGAAAAGGCGCGAAATCCTCGAGCCTAAACAATTTAGTCCGAGCCTAAACTCAGCCTATAGACTCCTCATGCAAGGCGAACACTTTCTCACAACACATCAGGCTTGTACTGCTGATATAAGACACCGAACGCGATTTATGACGCGCTCCGCGGCAGGCTGTGTCATAGAACCGGCCAATCATAATGAATTTTTAAAATAAAAATATGAAATGAAATACATTTATTTGACACACACACAGATAACAAAATCACATAACACATAACAAAAAGAAGAAAGATAAGTATATAAAAACCTACTACGTGGGTCAAACAGACCCCATCTCAGCTTTATGCTGCTCCAGAGCCAGTTGAGTGTGGGAAAGTCACGGACGATGTTCAGTGCTGCAGTAACATATATTTTACTACTCCCGCACCTGACCCGCACCCCTCAATGGTTTGACATAATTGTTTGTTTGAAGAAATGAAGCCATCAGGCGTCTTTTGGGCTATATGCTCGATGAGCCCAAGTCAAAACTCGCCTGTTTATACAAAACCAACAGTAATATAAAACTTGGAAGCAAAGTGAGGATTAAAGTTTAAGCCACAAGCATTCTCCGTCGGCTTTGCATGGAAATAGGACCATTAAGGATTTCTTATAAATACTTTTTAAACTTTAAAAGAATGGAAGTGAAAATAAACTAGAACGAAACTGTACAATGAGCGGTTTGAGGGTGAGTTTCGACCAAGCTGTGCGAAGCTGACCAATGACAGCGCTCAAATATTCGAGTTCGATTATGTCGAGCGCAGTCATTGGTCCGTTCCGTACAGCTCCGCGTAGGTCAAACTCACCTTTATCGCTAAAAAGTGGTGCTGCAAACGTTGACACCCCTATTCTCCTTTAGGATGTCAATTTTAAAATATCCTTTCTGAGCTAGCATCATCTTAAAAGTGAACAACGGTGTTTTGATGTTTGCGAGCCAATCACGACGAAACGACCCGGATATTTGGATGAAACTTGGAATATTTTATTATGCTCACAAATAGACTGCTTTTTATCCAGGTATCAAGCAAGCGAAGCCGGGTGCGGAAGCTAGTAAACAAATACGTAATCATCACGAAGTTGATTAAACATACACGAGAAAATGGAAGTCACGACTCTTCACTATTATATGCAAATAAAATAAGTTGTTTTTTATAACTATAAACGGCGACGGCATGTCCGTCTTCCGTATAATAATTCAACACGAGTCATAACTATGTAAAAGATTATTAAAATAAAACCGGCCAAGTGCGAGACGGACTCAGGGTCCGTACCATTATCTATAACACGGCAAATAAACATGTTTGTTGTATTGGAGCCCAACTTCAATATTATTCTGTTTTTAGTGTATTTGTTGTTATAACGGCAATAGAAATACATCATAATCTGTGAAAATTTAAATACCTTCAAATATATTTTTCTTGAACAAAACATGTACCTACCATTAGAATGATCTAATTGGCATAAAATATAATGTTATGTCAGCCTGGTTGAAAACGATTTCTTCCATCATTTCATTTCTAGAATAACATGAAATCTGTATTTGAATTCAAACAATTGTTTATTCATTTGAAACACAACGACTATTTTGAATTGTTATTACATCTAAGTAATAAGTATATATGTACAGAAATATTAATAACTAGGACTATTTTGAATCATCATAACATCTAAGTAGTAGTAGAAGTATGCCTAGAGATCTGAGACGATGTCTACTGCACATGATGATTACTGCTATGATACTATTTCATTTGGGGGCACGGCAGTGCCCCCGCCAAGTCGAGCGCGAAGCAAACACTGCCATACCATCCTTTACTGGAACCATTTCGCCGCATTTTCAGGTCCCTATTTGAGAACCTCTGGATAAGACCAGAACGCAGAAATTTTCGTCATCTAGTAAGCTATATCACATACTTAAAATCCAAAATTTCAAGTCTGTAGGTCATTTAGTTTCGAAGTTAAGCGAAAGCAAAGTTTTGCATTTTAGACACTCACTCACTCATGATCATCAGAATAGAACTAGTACTTCCTATAAACTCAGAGAGCTGAAATTTGGTACAGAGTTAGAGTTTAATGGCTACATAAAGGGAAAACCATAAAAACTAGGATAATCGAAGATCTGGAGTACCTGGTGACCCTGATTAGAAAACACAAGAGCTTAACCAAACTATTAGAGATCGACATACCGCCTTTACAAATAATATTCAACTTGGTGGGCCGCTTCATTTGATGACAAAAATCGAAGGTCTGAAGTATCTGATGAAGAACCCTCAGCTGTTCTCAGCTGTATTAGAGATATGGTAATGCCCCCTTCTAATATTGGTACATAAAAAAATCGACTGTCATTGCAAAAATCCAGCGTAGTGGGACATATCTTCTAATTTAATTCTAATTTAATCTAGCCTTTAGCGTCCCACTGCTGGGCTAATGCCTCCCCTTCTGCTTTTAATACGTATATAAATAAAATTAAAGGAAAACTCTGGATAAGACTAGACTGGCTTTTATACGTCTTAGGGCCGATTTTTCAATCATCAGATAAGGGCCAACTGTTGAATAAATTTGACATATCGTATGGAAAATTGCAATTTTATTCCACAGTTAACACTTATCTGATGATTGAAAAATCGGCCCTTATACTTACAAGTTTACAAGAAGAAATAGTCGAACGATTAACTTTATTCTACTCGAACATTACACAAATTAAATAAACAAATTACACTAAAATATTAATTTCGCTCAAAATTTGGTAAAAATATAATGCATTGGACTAAGAGGGGCGGTGACACACGTCGCTAGATGGCGCTGACTGTATTTTTAAACGCGCTTACGATTTGTTTTTATAATAATGAAACTAAAAAGAAAAAAAAAACTGTGTCAAATAAGAAAATCTAATAAAATAAATCAATAAGCCCACGTTTCTACCAAAAAAAGTGAAATCCAACCAAAACCATTCTCTAAAAAACTAGCCAAGTCTCGATGGAGCTGCTTGTTTATCTCTAAAAAGTAATGAAATCTAGACAAAGTCGTGCCAATTCTGAGGTTCCTTACTGCGATTTTGCGATAATAAAGAAATCGCAGTAAGGAACCTCAGAATTGGCACGACTACTTAAATTACTTCATTACATAACAAGCAGCTCCATCGAGACTTCGCTAGTTTTTTACAGAATGTTTTTGGTGGGATTTCATTTACATAACTTTAATCGTACTGTAGGTATGTTTCAGTTTTTTTTTATTGATATCGATGAAATCAAATGCACTTCCCTGCCGGTACAAGAAAAACATGAGGTGATAACAAGTAATCTTATTTTACTTCATAATGTTTCAGATTTTGAGTGTAAATGTTTTATGTAAATCCTGAAGGAAATGATTATAAACGTATTGTGATAGGTAATTGTGGGATCCCGAATAATTAAATGAGGAATGCTTATTTATATAATGTTTGAAATATCAGGTTGTTTAGTTTTTTTTTTGTTTTACTCGTACCTTAGAGTGTATATTGATGTAATTTGTTTTTGAAATGGTTTTGCGTAGGTTTCTTTCGGGTTTTTTTACACTGCTTAAAAATGTCATGCTCACATAATAGAAAGTAAATGTTATAATCTATTAGTATCTATTTATTATCCATCTCAACATTCGCATTACCACCGAATATTTTTTTTAGTAACATACAGTAATCAGTTCAAATGCTACGACCCCTTGACCCACACTAAGATATTAACCTAGTACCAATATCTCTAGGTCACGATATCCCTAATGAGATCATTGAACTGACTACAAAACATAACAAACGTATTTCGTTATCATCAAATTGGTGGTAATTCCGTTCACAAACTGACTAAAATTTCGTAAAATACGATCACTCTTATTCCTTTTACGTTAAAGTATAAATTCGCAGGATAAAAAAGTGAGGGTAGTTTTAAGTGATATAACATTTTTTTACGTTTTAAAAAAAATTGGTGTTGAGTAAATGATATTATGACTTTTTTTTTAACAGATGTGAAATATGCGAAATAAAAATGACTCAACTATTCTAAAAAGAACTATCATTTGAAGGTTACGCTAATTTAGACTTTAATGTTAAAGAAACAAGAACGATTTTAGCTACTTCGTCGAGACAACAGCATTGTCCAATACGTGATAACAATCATTAGTTGTGTGGTCTACTGATCACGATATTACGAAAAATAATTTAGGACAAAATTATGTTCTAAAAATTGTAATAACGTCTTTTCATCATGAAAATATAAAACTAGCGCCTTCATCCAATTAATCCTTCTAGTCACTCCAGCAATCCACAGAACTGTCTCTTAATTAATTCCAATTAGGCACATCTGTCCAGGCCAGTTTGCATTTAGACGACCCCTTAGCTGCATAGCCGCTGCAAGGTAACCTATAAACCTTATATCTATGAACATAAGAGCTATCTTTGCAACGCAAAGGTAAGAATTTAATTTTGCTCAAAGGAAGTTTAGAGCACCTTGTGCCACTGTCTTACGGGATATTTTCGCAAAGCAGTTATGCTAAAATTTAAAAATGAATTGAACCTTACCCCGAGGACATACAGGCTATTTTTGAAGTTAAAAGGGTTTTGTGTCAATAAATAAAAATTATGGGATAATTGAGGTTCCAATGCAATTTAAATAGAATGAAGACAAAGTAAATGATATCAGCTGGTTTTTATTAATGCATATAAATTTTATTACGCTTTCTAATTTAATAAGAGTAATGTAATATTAATTTGAACGAGAGAGATAAGGAATTTATTTAATAACAACGCTGACTCAATATGTAAGCAATTAGATATTAATTTTGAAATACAAAACAGACCCGATATATTTTTAGGGTTCCGTTGGTCCAAATGAAAAAAACGGATCCCTTAGGACGTGTGTCTGTATGTCCGCCATAGTCACTGCCAATGTTGTGACCTATTTAACGTAAATAAATAAATTACGAATATTTTTAATTTTTTAAGAAAAAGGAAGTGACGCGTAAGTATTTAGCCGTATTGCTATTAACGTATATTTTTTATTATATTTATTACTCGTAAAATAAACATACCATACAACCTGCAAAGCAGTTCCAATTAATTTCGGTCGCGGTAGAGATCTGATCTGATAGAGATCCGATAAGATTATCGGAGATATACGTAGAACTAAATCTTTTATTTAAGTTTGTTTTAATTAAGTTTTTAAACCTACTCGATAAAGTCAAAGTATTGCACATTTTTATTGCATCACATAGCACATTATACTCCGCAGGCATATTCTTTAAAAATCGATTATCGTTTTTCCATTTTCAATACTAAAGAGCTCTGAAAATATACATCATAGAATATTATCAAAAAAATCTGATACGCATTTTACCAAAATTCTTAATTTGTTTTATCAGATGATTTTACGAGAAAAAATTGGAAGTTGACTGAAAGTGCTTTTTTCTATGCGATTATTGAAGTTTGGACAGGACAAAATCACGGATCGGCTAGTATACTATAACATTAGTATTCTCTTAATTCGATCGATGTTCAAACTTATGGTAGTGAAAATGTAAAATCAAAGAACGACTTTTACAGAATAAGCCAGATTGATAAACAAGGATGCAATACAGATACGGCTATCTCCCTCGCACAGAGCAGATGGTCACAGTTGCACCTGGCCATTGTCATTCTGTTGAATCATACCAATCCCAATGCAATGCAATGCGATTGCATTTACTTTTTTTGTTACTCGACAGAAACGAAGAATACAAATAATATTAGAATATCTTAGAAACATGCTCATATTGTATGACTTTCCGTACCTGTGGTAGTCATAGTTAAAGGCTAAAGGTATATCTTATATATAAAATTCTCGTGTCACAATGTTAGTTACCTTCCTTCGAAACGGCTCTACCGATTTTATATGCATATTCAGTAGGTCTGAGAATCGACCAACATCTATTTTTCATACCCCTAAGTGATAAGGATGGCGTAAAGATCGGGAAAAACGGAAAGTGCTTTTTTCTGTGGGATTATTGACGTTACAGGACAACGTCTGTCGGGACAGCTAGTATTTCAATAAAATCACAAGGATCACTTTGAAACGTCGTCGAAGCTAGGTGAAGCTACGCCTGTTCCACTCGACCAAGCCTAGAAGAATCAGGCAACAAACACGGCTTGGTGCCTATCATTTTTTTAATGCTATGTAGAGCTCCAGTGTGGTGACAATCGAACATGGTGAAGGTCTATGTAACCTATTTGGAGAAGTTGTCCTGTCAAATTTCAATAATCCCACAGAAAAAAACACTTTCATTTTTTTCCAAACTTTACGCCACCACTTAGGAGTATAAAAATTCTGACCTATTATCATACCTACCAAATATACACAAAAAAAACATTAAAATCGGTCAAGCCGTTTCGGAGGGGTTTGGTTACGAACACTGTGACACGAGAATTTTATTTATTTATTACATAGTTATTACGAACAAAACACGGGCGGAAACTTGTCTGTCAAAATTTCTGTCATGACTCTCATGGTATCGAATGACGCGCCAACAAGAAACGTTGATTCGATACCATGAGACTCATGTCATTTGTTATGCCAATGTAGGTCGTAACTTAACACCTTGTTTGTTCTTACATCGACATATCCACGATGAAAGTTATCCGCTTCGGCAATGATCGTGTTTCCGAATGAATACGAATGCAACCAATATCCGATCGTCTCCCGTCTCGTCTTTATAACGTACTAGCGTAGTACCTACGTCTGCGTAGATTCAGAAAATTGTTTTTTTCGACTTTATCGTAAAAAGAAAACATTTAAAAAAATGGAAAAAGTGTAGCCTATGTCCGTCCTGGGACCTTAAACTATCCCTATATGAAATTTCATCACAAACATCCCAGCAGTTTGTCGGTTTTGCGGTGTGTTGTTTGTTTCAACGTCACAGACAGACAGGCAGAGTTAATTACGAATTTATAATATTAGTATAGATAGATTTAATTTAATTTAATCGTATTTACGTAAATAAATATTTACTTAAGGATCATTGAAAATAATGATGGACGCCAAGCCGTGTTTCTTGCCTGATTCTTCTAGGCTTGGTTGCGAGGCACAGACGCAGCTTCACCTAGCTCGTAAGACGTTTCAAAGTGATCTTTGTGATTTTATTGAAATAAATAACTTTTGAGTTTGACTTCACTAACTAATATGAAAAGGAGATCAAATTTGTATTTTTATAAATTAAAAACTACTGATTTTTTTTAAATTAGAGTTTTCTACGAAAATTGCAATCTATAACCTAAGGTATTCAAAAAAATGCTTTTAATCTTCATCAGTATACCCGTGCAAAGCCGGAGCGAACTGCTCTTACGTGATAAAGACCCGTAAAAAATGGGGTTTGTTTGAAATGGGTTGCGGCAAAGTCATACCTACATCTTCTATACATACATAAATATATAAATAAAATTGAAGTGTCTGTAAATGACTGTCAGAAATCACAGATTTCTAAATAACTATGTTCTGATGTGCTTATAATTATTCACACGATACAAACACAAAAAAACTTTTTGTCTGTCTATCGGTTTGTCCGAGCTAATCTCTGGAACGGCTTCACCGATTTAAATATTACTTTCACTGGAAGATAGACGAAGTTAAAGGGCAATATAGGCTACTTTTTATCCCGGTTTTTCCACGGAATCGGGATTTTCGCGAGAAATAAACCAGAGGGTAACATCGACTTCCACGCAAACGAAGTCGCGGGGACAGAATGTCTTTTCGTAAAGACGAAACTGCAAAGATAATCTAGGTTCAAGGTAGATTCTAGATCTAGAAAGATTCATGTTGTGCTAATGCTAGGTCCTCGTCGGTAAATCTCTTAAATTTATGGTATTTTTCGGGGAAAAGTCCACAGAGTTGATGTGCAAAAAATATAGTGGCATACCGCTCTGTGAGTTTTCCTGTTATATAAACAGCCATACCTGCAACAAAAAAAATATGTTATATGTAACAAAATTATGACAGATTTATTTCTCGTTCATTTGCGGGATTACACGATCGTTAATCAATGGCATGATGTACCTACAGAGCCTTCGGGGGTAACAGGGCTGGCACTACTGAATCGAATTTAGGGATGAACATTAGTTCGGATGCTATAGAAGAGCTAGCGAGTCAAATCGTATTCAATCTAATACTATCCTACTAATATTATAAATGCGAAAGTTTGTGTGTGAGCGAGTGAGTGGGTGTGTGTTTGTTACTCTTTCACGCAAAAACTACTGAACGGATTAAAATGGAACTTTACAGTAATATAGCTTAAACATCAGAAGAACACATAAGCTATTTTTTATCCAGGTACCACCCGTGCGAAGCCGGGGCGAGCAGCTAGTAATATTATAAAGAGGAAATTTGTGCGTTTGTATGTTTGTAACGAATAAACTCAAAAACTACTGAACCGATTTCAAAAACTCTTTCACCATTAGAATGCTATATTATCTCTGAATAACATATCCTATATTTATTACTAGAAAAAATTAGAGATCCCTACTAAAACTTCAATAATGTAACCCAAGGTGTAAAAAAAATTGCTATAAAATCAGTTCAAGTTTAATATTTTGATATTTGAGGTCTTGCATTGAAACTGGTGCTAGCCCTCATGATCCTCAGAGCTTATGATTGACAGGAGTAACTGGACATACGATATCCGGCCTCGTTTCGCGTTGGGGGAGAAATTAGGCCAGATTTTGCATATTTCTGGCTAAAGATCTCATAAAATGTAGAGAGTCAACTGTAAAGTGTAGATGAAATAAAAGTAAAAAAACCGGCCAAGTGCGAGTCGGACTCGCGCACGAAGGGTTCCGTACCATTATCTATAAAAACGGCAAAAAAATCAAGTTTGTTGTATGGGAGCCCCCCTTAAATATTTATTTTATTCTGTTTTTAGTATTTGTTGTTCGAGCAGCAATAGAAATACATAATCTTTGAAAATTTCAACTGTCTAGCTATCATGGTTCATGAGATACAGCCCTGTGACAGACAGACAGACGGACAGACAGACAGACAGCGAAGTCTTAGTAATAGGGTTCCGATTTTACCCTTTGGGTACGGAACCCTAAAAAGCGCTTATTTATTGAAATCACTAGAAAAAAACAAATGTATTTTGTTTTTTTTTCTAATTATGGTGGACATTATCACACAGCGCCATCTAGCCCCAAACTTGACAAAGCTTGTACTATGGAAACTAGATAACTGATAGAATACTTATATACTTTTTTTTTGTAAATACATACATAGGTATTATAACATATTAACACCCATACACAGAACAAACATCTATGTTCATCACACAAATATTTGCCCTGGGTGGGGATCGTACCCACAACCCACAGCGCAGAAGGCAGAGTTACTACCAACTGAGCTGTAAGGCCAGTCAAATTCAGTTTAGTTTAATTTTATTCATTGTGTTAAAGTTTTTTTTTTAAGTCTGTACTTGATTTTTAATGTACGAGCATATCCAGTAGATATGTCGGTCCTTGTGACTGAGTTCGTAGGCTGCCCGAATACATTAGGTTCGTAGTAAAGTTATAGTCATCGATAGTATAATACTCGTGCTTATAACGGTAGAGAAAAACATTCGTGAAGAAACCAGTTAGTATTCTTGTAAGCGACGACGGGCTTGCAACCTGGCACGTGTGGAATGCTAACTACTGCAAGATGTGGGCATGTGCCAAATGTTACGTTTGGACGTGCCTCTGACTACCCCCACTAGACATCTTCAAAGGAACCAAGCGTCTGGAGATCTGAGAAGTCTACCGTACTTGGGGATTACAGTCGTGATCCTATTTCATTTCATACGTGACAAAACTATCTGGTTTCCTCACGTGTTAAGGTATTGCTTTAGCCAACATGCGGCTTCTAGTGCATTAATTTTCCCTTCAAAACGAAACGCAGCAGCGGTGCTGTGCGGCTCAATGCTGAGACGGGAACCTATTTGCCCCCACATGGCACAATCTGCTGTTCATTGTTACCTATTGTTATTGTTCTCCTTTAATGTGTTGTGCTTATTCTGGAGCAAATAAATGTTTTTTTATTTCTTTCTTTTAATGCTGCTCAGCGGCAGATATAGGCATGGTGGCAATACTTCCCCTTAAAATACGTTAAGCCATGCATGGCTTAATTTGAAATGATTTATCTATCTGGGACACACTTGGCTTAGCAATGTCAATCTGTATGGAAATGCCAATTTACCTGCTAACCCATAGATCACGTGTGTTTTGTATTAGGGTGAGTTTCCGAGCTGTACGGAACACTTCGTGCGCGAGTCTGACTCGCACTTGGACGGTTTTTTATATTCTAAAATTACAACAGTTAGCGTTTTTAGATCCTTCGAAGATGTCTAGTGGGAGTAGTCAGAGGCACGTCCAATCATTATATTTGGCACATGCCCACATTTTGCAGTAGCTAGCATTCCATACGTGACAGGTTGCAAGCCTATCGACTGACACTTTTGCACGATACGATGTCGATACGATAGTTATTCGTGCTAGCTTTCCAGGACTGACATTAATGTCAGACACAGTTAAAGTAGGAATTCAGAAGTATTGAATTATTAGTGATTTTTTAACTAGGGTGGCTCCAAATAAACTAAATTTCCGGTATTTTTATGGGCTTGGATTAAATAGCAACCCTATTGCCATGTCCGTTTACTTATTCAACAGTTCTGGCAGCGCTAGTAACATAAATTCGACATGTCAGCGCGTTGCCAAATACACAGACTTTTTACTGGTCAGACAGACGAACATTATACATTGATAACATATCATAGTTCGATTTTTATAAAAGAAACGATGTTGGTGATTTCTCCATTTAAATAATACCTACTAAGTATACCTATAATTATTATTTAAAAAAAATACCGACCAAAAAATTATCTAAAAAATGTTTTGGCAAACTTTTCAGTCTACAAAAGTACTCGTATCTTTCTAGTTTTTGAAAAGTACCTACTCATATGTCACAAAAAAAATATAACATCAGTTTTGGCAACTGCATGATACTAATTCAACAAAAACTCGTAATTTATTTTATCAGGACAATGGAAAAAAATCGAAGTTGTCAGAAATGCTTTTTCTATGCGATCATTAAATTTGGATGGGCAAAGTATGTCGCGGGTCGGCTAGTCTTGTTTAGTTCTGTAATTTAATTTTCTGCGAAATAAACAATACATTACATTACTTCAAAATAACTACTGCAAAATGTGGGCATGTGCCAAATATAATGTTTGGAAGTGCCTCTGATTACTCTCATTAGACATCTTCATAGGATCTAAGCGCCTGGAGATTTGAGAGGATGTCTACCGTACTTGGGGATTACAGTCGTGATCCTATTTATTTATTTTTATTTTATTGCATTACTCCAGAACAATTCCTAAGAATCACAAAGTAATGTTGAATTCTTACTTGGTCCCGTTATTTTGAACGCAGCTTAAAAAGGGTAAGGGCTAAGGGTAAACAACCCACAATAATCGAGACACGAATATCTACAAACGGGTCACGATCTTCCGAATAAAGTCGCGATAGTTGGAAGAAATTTTTATGTTACGAACTCTTTTAAGGTTTGGGTTCCTTGACTGGCCTCACAGCTTCGTAGTAGATCTGCCTTCTGCGCTGTAGGTTGTGGGTTCGATTCCCACCCAGGATAAACATTTGTGTGATAAACATAGATTTTTTTTCTGTGTCTGGGTGTTAATATGTATAATAAGTATGTATTTACAAAAACAGTACATAAGTATTCTATCAGTTTCAAATAGTACAAGCTTTGCTTAGTTAGGGGCTAGATGGCGATGTCCACCATTTTCTTTTACCCGAGACTTCGCGTTATTCTGAAAATCGTGACTTCGTGACGGCTAAATCATGAAACGTTGAAATTACTGAAAAACAAAAGACAATTTTGGAAAAAGTAGCCTAATGTTCTTCCCAAGACTTTAAACTATCTCTGTATGAAATTTCATCACAATCGGCCGAGCGGTTTTTCCGTGATAACGTGACAGTCAGACAGAGTTACTTCCGCATTTATAATATTAAGTATGGATGTTTCATAAGAAAATGTGAAGCTCTAAGGAGTTATCGCAAAATAAAAACAAACGCGCGAAAATAAATCCACGGGTCGCACACCGATGAAGAGACTCTCAAAGCTGATGCGACCCTACAACCCTACCCGTGCGAAGCCGGAGCGGGTCACTATTCCATATAAAATTAACATCTTTTTCAAATAAAAACCATTAAAATAGGTCGCGTATATTTATGTAACCAGATTTTGCAACCTTCAGTTTTGTTGCTTAACTTCTGATGTTCAATGAGAGTTAAATTCAATCAATTCCAAGCTTAGTCTCTCAAATGGAATTGTACCACGAGTGACTGATTCTCATGTAACTGGAAAAACCGGCCAAGTGCGAGTCGAACTCGCGCACGAAGGGTTCCGTACCATTATTAATAAAAAGACAAAAAACACGTTTGTTGTATGGGAGCCCCACTTAAATGTTAATTTTATTCTGTTTTTAGTGTTTGTTGTTATAGCGGCAACAGAAATACATCATCTGTGAAAATTTCAACTGTCTAGCTATCACGGTTTATGAGATAAAGCCCTGTGACAGACAGACGGACAGAGAAGTCTTAGTAATAGGGTCTCGTTTTTACACTAAAAATATTTTTTTTTTCACCCTCGACTTCGTAAGCGTAAATTCAGGAAATCGATTTTAGGCGACTTATCGTAAAACATTGAAATTCCTAAAAATAATGAAAATTTGGGAAAAAAAGAAGACTATGTCCGTCCCAAGACATTAAACTACCTCTGTATGAAATTTCATCACAATCGGCTCAGCAGTTTGGCCGTGATAACGTCACTGACAGATGACAGCGCTTAAATATTCGAGTTTGAGCTGTTTTTGCTCCGCGTAGATAGAAACGCATCCCTAAGCACGTGTTTTAATGCGCATATAAATTTTCTCGATTTACTAACCGGGTTTTTGTAGCAATTGATACATAGAACTGGTACTCGAAATTGCAAGTACGACCTACTTTAGTACAATCTTCATTTCCACAGAGCAACTTCAAATTCATTACATTTCGGGCATTCATTTCCCACTTCGAGACGCGAACTAGGGTTGCCAGATGGTCGGGATTCGTCGGGATTGTCCCGACATTTCAAATGAATCCCGGCAATATACAAATTGTCTCGACATACATATAGAACACAAATTTAAAATCATGCTTTTAAAGTCACTTCACTCAATCGATTGAACAAAACGGGCTTGGTGAATGTCGCGCGTATTTTGTCTTTAAAAAGCTTAATTTTCATAACTATACTAATATAAATGCGAAAGTAACTCTGTCTGTTTGTCTGTCTGTGACGTTATCACGGCCAAACCGATTGTGATGAAATTTCACATAGAGATAGTTCAAAGTCTTGGTCATTGGCTAGTTTTTCCAATTTTTTTTAGATTTTCAGGAATTGCAATGTTTGACAATAAAGTAGTTAAAAAACGATTCCCCGAAACTACGCGAACGAAGTCACGGTTAAGCTAGGTTTCATAATAGATAATAACTTTTTAATAACGTAATATTTTTATTAGTAAGTACCGAAAATTTACCTAAAATCCCGATATTTAGAAATTTTCCCCAGATATACCTGGTCATCCCATCTGGTAACCCTAGGCAGGACTGAAATAGCCGACGAACTTTGCCCTAACTTCACCGTATTTTATATTCTTCATTATCATTTTGTGCGGAGAACAAACACCGTTATACGCAAATAAAAGTTATGAGTCACTCGGAGATATGGTCCGGTCATATTTGTATCTCTGCTGGAACTTTTGCGATATAAAATATAACAGAAAAACGTGTAAAACCCGCAATCTCATTAATTTGAACTCAACAGCTAGTTATTATCCGTCGTTAAGTTCCGTCTTCCCGTCATCTTTTATTTAAATATAAAAATTATTGATGGACATTTTACACAGCGCCATAAACCCACATTTTTTTTTGATGTGAAACATCTACAGCGGCGGGTGGACTCGGCATGCACCGCCGCGAACTACGCGCTGGTAGGTACGTGAACTAGATGAGTTGCTGACGAAGAAGTGCCGACTCTTGTGAAAAAATTTCATTTTGCCATATTATTTGCTGTCGTAAACTATTTTTATGCATATTACCTGTACAAAATAATATCGATGTATCACATCGGCTCACATTATAACACACTCGTACGTTTGTTCTGACACTAAGTATTACGTTAATTTAGACTTTCGTTAATCCTACTAATATTATAAATGCGAAAGTTTGTGAGTGAGGAGTGTGGGGTGTATGTGTGTTTGTTACTCTTTCACGCAAAAACTACCGAACGGATTAAAATGTAACTATACAGTAATATAGCTTATACATCAGAATAACACAATGGCTACTTTTTATCCAGGTACAACCCGTGGGAAGCCGGGGCGAGCAGCTAGTATACAATATTAGTGAGATAGAAAGCTTGGTCCTCCATATCACAGAATAGCTGGAAGAGAGATAGTGGGGATAGTGACGCTTTTACCCTGCGGTAATGCATAAAATTAGCTAGCATTAATATTCAATACCAACTTGTGGTGTGGCCATGCCTTGAGGCCCTGATCTTGCCTTGATACCCTCAATGGTATATCATTCTACTTGGGGTTACTTCTTTAGAAAACAAATCTGTTACGTCATCGTTAAAAAATACTGTTTATAGAAAAAAAAGAGTGTGCAATTCACACATGGCAGAAATGAAATTTCCGAAAAGTATTCATATTCATATTCATTTATTGCTCCAGTTGGTACAATGGTCTTAACATATTTGTACAGAGTTTAGTAGTATACGAAATAATGAGATATAATAGAGCATCAAAGGTAATTAGGATAATTATAAATTATAAGGTTTATTAATCCTACTAATATTATAAATGCGAAAGTTTAGGAGTGTTTGTGTTTGATTTAGATGAAACTTTACAGTAATATAGCTTAATACATCAGAATAACACATATATGTATATGCTACTTTTTATACAAGTACCACCCGTGCGAAGCCGGGGCGAGCAGCTAGTAAATATTTATAAATTAAAATTGGTGGACATTACAGTGTCATCTAGTCCCAAACTAAGCAAAACTTGTACTATGGGAACGAGATAATTGTTAGAATACATAAATACTTTTTTTTTTTTGGTATTATTAGTGTCCTTATAGTAACATTTTATAAGCAGCAAAAGTCCTAAAAAAGTCTGTAAATTTCTCTAATGACACAAAAAGCGTAGAACATTTTAGTTTCACGAAAGCACGAATATTGGCATATTCATTGGGAAAATTTCGTGTTTACAACCTGCAAATTTCTAGGAGCAGTAATTTGCTTTTCGGCTAAATTTATTAGAATTTTTTATTAAAATTTTATATGGAACCTTGCCAGATGAATGTTTAAAGTAAATTTTTGGTACTTCTTGGCAACACTGGTTTGTGTCACCCGTGGAATGCTAACTACTGCAAAAGTGGGCATGCGCCAAATGTAATATTTGGACGTGCCTCTGACTATCCCCTTTGGACCCCTGAGTACCTGGCGATCTGAGAGGATGTCTACCGCACTTGAGGATTACAGTCGTGATCCTATAATTATTTTTATTTTGACTTCCCAAAATACCAGAGAAAGTAACTTAGTAGAAAGTTTGCAATTTACATTCAATTTCAATATTAAAGTCCTAAGCAATTTCTGTCCGCCTTCCCAAGTAAGGAATTCCGCGCCATGTTGTTTTATTTTTCAACTTTGCCCATCTCGGAGACAAACGGAACTCAGGATGTTTAGAGAGCGGCCTTTCATAAGCAGAGCGACGAGCAGCGCGTTTAAGCAAGTACTGAGCCGTGTGAAGGCAATGTCAATAAATTACTTTTTAAAAACTCGAACAATTGAAACAAAGCGCATTATCTTTTTACCTGGTTATCCGATTATGATGATTTCTTTTTTTATTGTGTAGAGAATAGTCCAAAGTGGGTCCCATTTACATTTATTTGTATAAAACCAACAGCTCGTCCATAAAACTTAAAAAATAAAAAACTAATATCATCTCTTGACTTTTCGATTATCAAAATATTCTCGTCGATTTTCTTTTTGTTATTAAATCGCCGGTGATTTTAAGCTGCAGTCTACAATCGCTTACCGCTCTGTTTATAACAATGTCAGGCCTTAGAAGCTTAGACTGTAACAGACTTATGAAAAGGTAAAATTGTTTAAAGAATTTTATATCGAGCCATCCAAATAGAGTGGAAATAGTTGAATTTTTCCAGAAACTATTTATATGTAATTCTTTATTATAAAGTATTAACTGAGAGCAAAGAGATAAGAATAGAATAAAACAGATTTTGTGTCATGAATTAAATAAATAAATATTGGTGTACTTTACATACAGCGTCATCTACCCCCAAACTAAACAAAGTTTGTAATATGGGAACCAGATAACTATATATTTTTTTTGTTGTTGTAAATACGTCCTTACTATACATAATAACACCCAGACACAGAACAAACATCTATGATCATCACAAATATAATGTCCTGGGTGGGGATCGAACCCACAGCCTATAGCGCAGAAGGCAGAGCTACTACCAACTGAGCTGTGAGACTAGTAAGATGAGAAAATAAAACAGATTTCATATCCTGGAATAGTCTTTTTAATGTTGTTACGCGAGCAATGTCGTAGGAAATGAAAAAACCGGCCAAGTGAGAGTCGGACTCGCGCACGGAGGGTTCCGTACCATTATCTATAAAAAACGGCAAAAAACACGTTTGATGTATAGCCCCACTTAAATATTTATTTTATGTTTCTTTTAGTATTTGTTGTTATAGCAGCAACAGAAATACATCATCTGTGAAAATTTCAAGTGTCTAGCGTACATAAAGACAGAAAAGACAGACATAAAGGCAGACGGACAGACGGACAGACGGACAGACGGACAGCGAAGTCTTAGTAATAGGGTCCCGTTTTTACCCTTTGGGTACGGAACCCTAAAAATGAAATAGGATCACGACTGTAATGCCCAAGTACTGTAGACAGCCTCTCAGATATCTAGGCGCTTAGGTCTTTGAAGACGTTTAAAGGAGATAGTTAGAGGTTAGAGGCATGTCCATTATTGTCCATTACATTTTTTTTTTTTTTTTTGACATTTCTCTATTCATTTATCTAGCCACAAACTAAGCAAATCTTGTACTATGTGAACCAGATAACTGATAGAATACTTATATACGTTTTTTTTTTGTTGTAAATACATACTTATTATACATATTAACACCCAGACACAGAACAAACATCATGTTCATCACACAAATGTTTATCCTGGGTGGGGATCGAACCCACAACCTACAGCGCAGAAGGCAGAGCTACTAGGCCTCACAGCTCAGTTGGTAGTAACTCTGCCTTCAGCGCTGTAGGTTGTGGGTTCGATCCCCATCCAGAGGAAATATTTGTGTGATGAACATAGATCTTTGTTCTGTGTCTGGGTGTGTAGTATGTATCATAAGTATGTATTTTACAAAAAAAAACGTATATAAGTATTCTATCAGTTATCTAGTTCCCATAGTACAAGCTTTGCTTAGTTTGGGGCTGGATGGCGATGTGTAAAATGTCCACCAGTATTTATTTATTTATTATTATTTATTTATTTACTACCAACTGAGCTGTGAGGCCAGTCAATTTGACACATTTTGCAGTAGTTAGCATAAGACAGGTTGCAAGCCCATCGCTGCTTAAAAGAATTCTAACTGGATTCACGATATTTTCCATCATCGATCTGAGCACGTGTTAATGCGCATACAGAATTTTCGAATAAAAATATCCATTGACAAAATTCGAACCCACGACCTTCAGATTAAAAGTCAAAACACTACCCACTTAACCAACAAAGCTTTTTAAATCAAAATAACAGCTAACATTCTAGGTTATAATAAAATAGTGGAAATTAACTCCGGCCGGGATTTCACAGACCCCGAGCACAACTCTACGAGTACATTAAAAAACTTCTAAAACAGATAGTAAACGAGCTCTCTTAATCAGCTCTAGTTTAATTTCCATAATCACTTTATTAATTCTGTTCACAGCGGGATTTCCACTACAAAAGACTACACAAAAACTAAAGCTGGGGCCGTACCACAATCTCAAAAGTATTTTTAAAACAGATGCAAACGTGACAACGCAATACTAACTTATTTTTGAAACTATCGTGATTAGTAGACATGACTTTCGATTGTTACAAGGGTTTTTTATCACGTAATTACCTTTAATTTATTTTCCCGACGTTTCGACTATGTTACAATAGCCATGGTTGCGGACAGATGGAGCGTTTGTACAGCGTTGTCACTTCCGCACCGCGAGTAGTACTGTTTTGATATTACTTTAGGACCTTGTGGTATGGCCCCTGACATTATAAGAACATGCAGTAATTCAACGTCATTTGGAACTAGGAAATACAGATTCAAGGAAAAGTGAGCAAAGAAAGTACTGAAATTTTTAGTTCTTTGTATGGGCTGAGTCTACCCGGATATGACGGAAAAAGGGATAAAATCGCATTATCTTGAAAACAAACAAACATAAAAAAAACTTTAATCCCCAAGTACGGTAGACATCTTCTCAGAGCTCCAGGCGCTTAGATCGTTTGAAGATGTCTAGTGGGGTTTGTCAGAGGTATGTCCAAACATTATATTTGGCACATGGCAACATTTTCAGAAATGAATAGCCTTGAGTAAAAAAGTAAATAGTGTTTTGGATGAGCCAACACACAACACAACACCAACACACTTAAGAGGCTCCCAGTCGCTGATTGCTCTTTTTCGAAACGAAAAAAGAAATACTTCTGAACAAGCCACATCTCCTATTTTTATAAGTATATTACTTCAGGTTCCTACCTAGATTTCTATTAAGCTGAAAACATAATAGCAGAAACTTTTCACGATAAAGATATTATTTCAAAATTATACGTTTTAGAATTTATGATCGAAATATTTTATATACCTACTATTAAAATCAACTTGTGATTTATTGTTAAAGATAGGTAATATGTAGATCTAGAATTCTATTAGAATAGATTTTTGATAAGTAATTATACATAATTTATATCATTAGTTTATTCGAAAAGCTAAGGCGGACCACGCTCCGACGTGTGTTTGTCGTCATTGCAGCGGTCGGTAGGATTATTTATTGAAGTGATTAAAGATGGGTACATCTTTATTCACATATACTCTACATTATAAAATAGGAGATGTGGCTTGTTCACAAGTATTTCTTTTTTCGTTTCGAACAAAAACAATCGTCGACTGGGAGCGCCTTAACTCGACCAAATCACGAAGGTGGACGTAAAAAGAAGGTCACTAAAGCAATTCGGGAAGATTTACTTCGAATTCGATTTAGGAAGACACGATAAAATAATGTGCAGTAAATCTCTCTGAAATGTACTGAATGAACAATATCTTAAGGCCGTACCACAAGCTCAGAAGTAATATCAAAACAATATTACTCGCGGTCTACAATGAAAAGTGTGTAAAGTGACGCGGTGCGAAAGTGACAGCGCTATACGAGTTCATATATTTTGCGTTTTTTTATCACTTTGGGGATGTTTTTCGTATTTTAAAGTAAGTCTATGTTTTATTCGGGCAGTATATCTATATAACTAAACAAAAAACATACATACTGGCAACATTGACAATAAAATTGGTCACCACAAAATTTTGTCGTTTAGGCCTGTTTGAGGCACAAATATATGTCAAACTCACAAACTTTTACATTTATAATATTATTAGGATTACTTTAGGATCGTCTCTTGTGGATCGATCTTGTGGTACGGCCCTTTTACGAGATTCATTTCCAGCTCTGACACAGACAAGCCGAGCAGACACCGGCATGACTTGTTTAATGTTAGACAACATGGTATTGTTTTTCCCGTTTTATTAATATGGTTTTGGTAAGACACTGAAGCTTCAGTGTTCGTAATATTTATAAGGATTTTTGGAGTAGGGTTCTTTGTGAAGGGATTCATATTTCTGTAAGGCCATACCTATTCCTGCCGCCAAGCATCATTGCAGTGTTCCGGGGTTAAAGGGTTGCCGGTGAAGTTATAGGCACATTAACTGCCTCAACTTGGCAGGTTGTGATACCTTATGTTATATTATTGCAATTTTCGTGGGGATCTCTATTTTTTAGGATTCCGTACTCAAAGGGTGAAAACGGGACCCTATTACTAAGACTCTGATGTCCATCTGTCTGTCTATCACAAGGCTAGAAGCTAGACAGTGAAATTATCAGACGATTTATTTCTGTTGCCGCTATAACAACAAATACTAAAAACAGAATAAAATAAATATTCAAGTGAGGCTCCCATACAACAAACGTGATATTTTTGCCGTTTTTACAGATAATGGTTTTTACTTCGTGCGCGAGTTCTACTCGCACTTGGCCGGTTTTTTTAATTTATCCATTACAAACAAAATTACCTCTAGATGTATGTTAGTCACAAGTATATCACGAATATGTTACACCACAATGTTACATTGCTACACTAAGTGGCAAAAGCGAAAAGTGGTTCAGTACATTTTGCCACCTAGAGTCAGTTATTAAAAGTTTTATGGACCGCTTCGAAGCGAAGCATATAATTGAACGCAAAGTGGATATGGTGAAGTTTTAAATTCACTTTTAATTCACGTTATCTTTATTCATAGTTGAAAGCAATAAAAAACAGAGCTTCTGATTTTTGACCGACGAAAAGAGGAGGTTTTCGATTCGAAACGTAAATTATCTATACTTATAATAAATCTGTAGAGAGGTCAATTCTGTACATGAAATATATTTCCAAAATAACTATCAGGGGATGATTAGGGATCGATACTGATGCCAAAAATGCAATCAGTAAAATTTTTGTCTGTCTGTCTGTCTGTCTGTCTGTCTGTCTGTCTGTATAACCGTTATAGAAACAAAAACTACTGGACGGATTTTAATGAAACTTGGTACAATTATTTTTCATACTCCTGAGCTGGTTATAGTATACTTTTCATCACGCTACAATCAATAGGAGCAGAGCAGTGAAGGGAAATGTTGGGAAAACGGGAGTAGTTACTGCATTTCTTAAGCTTCCGTCGCGTGTGCAACCTTAATGGTTAAAGCTACACAGAAATCATGTATGACGGAAATGTTCTCCTTAAAATTATATAAAAAATATCCCACGACAGCATTATGTTTATCTTTTATGGTTGACTCACAATAACACGTGTAACTCCCGATAGCTTAGCAGTTCGAAGCTTTCTGCTTATATTTGACTACTCTTACGTTTATAACACTCTCAGTCATCCCTAATTAAAAAAGTTTACATTATTAACTATTCCATAAAAAAGAATCATAGAAATCGGTATAGAAACACCAAAGTTATACATGAAATACGCTAATAATAAGCCATCGCGCGTGAATACTGAATCATGCTATAAGGATTATTTTTGTATATAAGGTCGCGAACGCACAGGCAGGCGGCTTGCTTAGCGCCTAGAGGCTAGCGAGTCACCTAGCGAGTAGCTTCGTAAAACGAACATTCTCGAACGTTCGCGACCGGCCTAGCAGCTAGGCGTCAAGCGCGCAGTGCGGCCGGTCGCGAACGTTCGAGAATCGGTCGCCGCGCTTGCCGCGTCTCGCGGCCGAAGGTATAAAAAGGCGGGGCGTGTGAGACTGTGTGTGATACTACGCAGCTGGACCCACCGTGGTTAAGGGTTAATTTAAATGCAGTTACAAATTTATGGAATTGTACGAATTGTACTCCAAAAATCAGGAATTGTACTAGAAGGGGTCCCGAGATATTTACGTTTGAAATGGGCCGGCCAGGAAGTAATCTTAATTGTCGAGTGATCGTTCGTCAAGCGATATACCTACGAGGTCAAGAAGACTTCGCTGTAGACCCCAGAGTTTGTACGAAGTGTGATTGCTACAATCAATCCAAAAAACATCGAAAACATATAGTTTTTAGGGTTCCGTACCCAAAGGGTAAAAACGGGACCCTATTACTATGACTTCGCTGTCCGTCTGTCTGTCACAGGGCTGTATCTCATAAACCGTGATAGTTAGACAGTTGAAAATTTCACAGATTATGTATTTTTGTTGTCGCTATAACAACAAATACTAAAAACAGAATAAATTTAATATTTAAGTGGGGCTCCCATACTGTATGGGCCATACATCAAACGTGATTTGATTTGGCCGTTTTTTATAGGTACGGAAGCCTTCGTGCGCGAGTCCGACTCGCACTTTGGCTGGTTTTTCAGGTATATTTTGATCAATACTTTTCCGAAAATACAGTGTCAGTCCGATTTTTCGACCATTTTGTTCCAAATGTCAAATTATTTAATAATTTTTAAGAATATCCTGTACGATATCGAATTACAGAGAGTTAAGCATCTTACCAGAAATAAGTCCGCCCCCACACTAGCGTTTGAACAAAAAAATAAATCATCTAATGTATTGTCTAATGACAAAAAAACTGTGAAAAAAAACGTTTTATATAAAGACATTCTGTAGTATATTTAGTATCAGCATTCTGTGTAGCTTTAACCATTAAGGTTGCACACGCGACGGAAGCTTAAAAATAGAGTAAATTCTCCCGTTTTCCCAACATTTCCCTTCACTGCTCTGCTCCTATTGGTTGTAGAGTGATGAAAAGTATATTATAACCAGCTCAGGAGTATGAAAGATAATTGTACCAAGTTTTGTTAAAATCCGTCGAGTAGTTTTTGTTTTTATAACGGTTATACAGACAGACAGACACAAATTTTCGTGAATATACGACGTACAGAGTATAGACGCTGTATAGACGAATATACGAAAAATACGACTCACTTTACTGACTGTTTACACAGGAGTTACACGCTGACAGAGTCGCGGGCACAGCTATTTACAATAATATTGTGCGATTCCGTATTGCGATATTTTTCAACAGTATTGTAGATTGACATATAATATACATATAATATTTCCCTACTAAAAAACGACGGAAACGCGGACGAAGTCGCGGGCAACAGCTAGTCTATAGTAATATTATAAAGAGAAAAGATTTGATTTGCTGTGTTTTTGTTTTTTTGTTTTTTTATATGTTTGTAATGGATAAACTCAAAAACTACTGAACCGATTTCAAAAATTATTTCACGGTTACCAAGCTACATTATCCCTGAATAACATAGGCTATAGATTATTTTCAAAAACATTAGGGATCCGTATGAAAACTTCGATAATGTAACATAACGTGTGAAAAAAAAGTGTGTGTGTGTCAGCTACGACGCACGATTGGAGTTTACTCCTTACGAACGATAATTATGATATATATCGAATAGAAAAAAAACCGGCCAAGTGCGAGTCGGACTCGCGCACGAAGGGTTCCGTACTATTATCAAAACGGCAAAAAAATCACGTTTGTTGTACGGGAGTCTCACTTAAATATTTATTTTATGCTGATTTTAGAGAAATACATCATCTGTGAAAATTTCAACTGTCTAGCTATCACGGTTCACGAGATACAGCCTGGTAACAGACAGACGGACAGCGGTGTCTTAGTAGTCCCGTTTTTTACCCTTTAGATACGGAACCCTAGAAACATAAAAAATAATTCATAATATCTCGTAACCTACCTATTTACCTAACTACGTAGTTAGCATTCCACACGTGACAGGTTGCAAGCCCGTCGCCGCTTTCAAGAATACTAACAGGTTTCCTCACGATGTTTTCCTTCACTGTTATAAACACGTGTAACGCGCATATAGGTACATTTTTCGAACAGAAATATCCATTGATGCACGGCCAGGATTCGAACTCGAAATTAATTGGAAATTAATAATATCTACCTAGGTACCTATTTACCTAACTACATGAATTCAATAATTCAATTTCAAACTTTTTATTCGATCATGTGAAGTACCACCTATTTACCGACTTACTTTACCGATAGTGGTAAAATAGCGCCACCTGCCAGCGGAATCGCAAACCTCTTTCATCTTACCTCTCAAACCCCGAGCGGTCGCATGAGACCGCGAAAAGTACCTATAATACGTAGTAACATCAAATGAAACTAGATGGCGCTGGAATGCAAAAATCAAGTTTGTTGTATGGGAGCCCCCTTAAATATTTATTTTATTCTGTTTTTAGTATTTGTTGTTCGAGCAGCAATAGAAATACATAATCTGTGAAAATTTCAACTGTCTAGCTATCATGGTTCATGAGATACAGCCCTGTGACAGACAGACAGACGGACAGACGGACAGACGGACAGACGGACAGCGAAGTCTTAGTAATAGGGTTCCGATTTTACCCTTTGGGTACGGAACCCTAAAAAAGGGTAAATGAACGCATCTGCTAAAATGATAAGAGAAACAAACATATATCTGTAATTATTCGGATTATTTATATTACTTCAATAAAGCGTATTACATAAAGTATGTTACAAAAAAATAGTTCTACGTTCTAAAAATAGTTCTTAGTTCATGCATTGAACTATCGTAATTTGCATTCATCTAGTTCAGGTGGTCAACAGAGATGATTTTGTTAGGCGTTCTTTTATCTTTCCAAGTTCATCGAACTAAAATAAATAGGATCGCGACTGTAATCCTCAGGTACGGTAGGCAGGCTCGACATCCTCTCGGATTTCCAGGCGCTCAGATCTTTGAAGATGGGTTAGTCAGAGGCACGTCCAAACAGATAAGTAGTTAGGTAGTTTTGGTATAATCAGTGTTTAATTTAATTTTGGTGGTTTATCGCCACAAATACAGATGTTCCTGCACTAGGCTCACTCAGTGTACCTACTTACTAGGTAGGTACCTACCTACTTACTTAATTTGGTTTGGATTTAAACGGTTAGTAGTACCATACCACACAACCAATGTAACATAATACAATTCTCAAATTGTGTAGACGAAACTCAACCTTATTACTCTAGTTTTAAAGTGTTCGAAACTTGCTTTCATAGGTCAAAGTATAGTGAACGATATTCCAGCTATTCGCTAATAATATCTTAATCTCGCCTATGCGCTTGAAAGTTAGCGCGCTAGAGAGGGATGCCATAATTATTATTAATTATAGGTTTCATTATTTTACGTTTTATTCGCATAAAAGCATGTACAAAGAGATAACAAAGTCAAAATATCATTAACGTTAAAAACGTAATTTTCATTTTGAGATTACGCTAATTTAGACTTTAACATAATAGTAATAAGAGCGATCGTTTATTAATAATGCAACAATTTTTATGAGATACGCTGTGTAATGTATTCTATCTCATTCTTTTACACGTTCAATCCTACAGATATATATGTTTGTCTCTTTCTACGTAACGCCTCAACTTTTCGTGTTACACTTACACTTGATTTTACTCCCCATAAAATTTCCGTACCGGGCCTTATAACTCAAATCGTTTCTTAAGGAGTAAACTCCAAAAAATCCATAAAAAATCCTTATATTGCGTTTGCTGCAGAAATTATTGACAATAGAGCAAAGTGATGTACTACAGTTTTATAGAGGACTGTGGATGTGATATCATATGTCTAACTATTAAGGATGCTTATTAAAACTTCGATAATGTAACTCAAGGTGAAAAAAAATTGCCATAAAATCATTATTACACCCGTGCGACGCCGGGGCGGACTGCTAGTCTCATATATATATACGTTTTGAATATTTAAATAAAATCGTTTTTGATGTCCATGAGATCTGGGGGCATGGCAGTGCCCCCGCCATCTCTTTACCTGGTGATCCGATTTAGATGTTTTTTTTTCTATAGTGTTGTGTAGAGAATAGTTCCAAGTTGGTCCCATTTAAGTTGTATTTATGTATGACTAATAGTTATACTAGACTAATAGAAACGTAGTTGTGATAATACATATCAGAACAGACAGTTATCGTTTCGTTTTAAATCTCCGCAAATCGTAAGATCTTCGCCAAAACGAATAAAACTACGAATATATTTTTTCCAATAACAATTTTAAAATAAACACCAAATCCCACCTACAAAATGTTTCTACAAATTGTGATATCAAGTGACGAAACATTATTTTGAAGTCCGGTCTGTTTTTACGAAATTAAATTAAAACTTGGTTTTCTTTTATCTCAAAAGAAGAATTGTATCCATATTAAATAATATTTTCTTTTGAGAATCCACTGTTCATTTCCGAGCTATAAAAACAGTTCACATCAAAACTTAGGGAGTTGAACCAGTTTCTCATTATTACTTGAAAACTGCTTATTCCGATTGTTCTGTCCTTGGAGTTATGAAAATAGGATATAAAACTAGCTGACACGCGCGACAGACGCTATCCAATCAAAATTTCAAAAACAGCATAGAGAAAACCACATCCAGTTTTTACGAATTTCACAATTTTTTCAGGTAACTTTTAAAATTTATTTCTCTTTTACATTCAAAAATTTTGGTAGAATTATACGAGTCGTCAAAGCTGACTAATGACAGATTTGTTGCACACCAGCCATCACCTAACTATCCATTATGCGTCTCTAGACTGATATATATATAGGTATGTATTATATATTTTGTGTATTTTGTAATTATAATTAAATATTATGACACCCAGACACAGAACAAACCTCTATATTCATCAATGAAACGTTTGTCCAGGTTGCGAATGGAACCCTCGACCTACAGCGCAAAAGGCAGACTTACTACCAACTGAACTGTGAAGCTTCAGAGTTATGAATGTGATTTAGAGCCACAAAGAAAAATACCCACATAAAACGCACATGTAGGTCGTTACCAGAGATGGATCCGAACTAATAACACAAAACTGGCCTCACTACTCAGTTGGTAGTAGCTCTGCCTTCTGCGCTGTAGGTTATAGGTTCGATCCACACCCAGAAAAACTTTTTGTGATGACTGATGAACATAGATGTTTGTTCTGTGTCTGTGATATAATGTAAGTATGTATTACAACAAAACCGGCCAAGTCAGTCGGACTCGCGCACCAAAGGTTCCGTACCATTATCAATAAAAAACGGCAAAAAAACACGTTTGTTGTATGGGAGCCCTTAATACTTGATTATTGATTTATAGTTTTAAATATTTATTACATTTATTAAAAACAAGCTGACCCCGCGAACTTCGTATCGCTTTAGAATTAACAAATGTTGTCTTCCGTTCCCGTTCCCGTTCCTGTTCCCGTTCCCATTCCCGTTCCCGTTACAATTCCCGTTCAATCGTTTTTGTAACGCACACGAAGAAAGCAAAATTTTTAGCAATTTTTTACACCTTGCTTCAAACTATCGTCATTCTTATAAAGAATTTATTACTTTTACAAAATAAAAAAATTGCCTGTTACTCAGGGACAATGTAGCTTGGTAATGGTGAAAGAATTTTTGAAATCGGTTCAGTAGTTTTTGAGTTTATCCATTATAAACATACAAAAAACAAAAAAACAAAAAATCAAAACTTTTCTCTTTATAATATTAGTATAGATGAACGATTTAGCACGGTATATTAATAAGTTTTAAGAGATGTTTGAACATAACAAAATTAAGCCCAGTTTACCTACCAGAAATCTTTTTTCTTTTAAACTAAGATCCAGATTTAAAAAATACCTATTTTAATTAAAACCAGATCTTAAGGCGCGGTAAGCCCTGAAAACCGCGGCCGAAACGACACTGACAGTTGACAACGGCAAGCTCTAGATGGCGTATGCTTATCGTAAATATTATCGACAGTTTTTATGAGATCGCGTTTCTGGTACCTACGTAGGCTGGTAATAGGCTTTACTATCTGGTGGGGGTAGTTAGAGGCACGGCCAAACATTATATTTGGCACATGCCCACATTTTGCAGTAGTTACGCATTCCATACGTGACTACTCAACTCGCTAGGTCACTGACCTCTATTATACAATATCTGTCAAATCGGCATGTTCCTAGCGTACTGACCTCTATTATACAATTAGATTTGACAGATGAACTATAAAAACTTGGAATGTGTTATGTCAATGTCAGTTAATCAGGTGCGCGCCGCGGCAAATCAGGATGTTTTTTTATGGGTTTTCAAAGACAAAAACTTTGTGTACATGCAATCAATGAAATAACCAAATAAATACAGCAAATAAATGTTGTCTGGGCATCTCGTCCAACTCTATTTTCTATTTGCCAAGTCGGAACGGTAAATATGGTAACACTGACTACAGACTCCATAAAAAAAAAGTAGAACAAATGTTTATGTAAACAGAGCCGGCATTTTATATTTACCTATGTCAAAGTCAGTGCAAAACGTAAATCCTTGGCGCGGCGGAGTCAACCAATGCCATACATACAACACCGGTCAGCATAAATAAATGACGCGAATATTGAGACCGTTTCACAAGCCAAGCGAGCAGAAGAAGAGTTACGCGCTGGGTGTCCCGCCAGCCTCAACTGTCTGCCGGTCGAAGGCAGCCCGTGCCTCGCAGAAGGTCGACGAAGGATTCACTGTCGCGGAGAAGAAACTCGTAATCAGCGTGGTACTGCTCCACTGTCTTCTGGGTTCACTTTGCAGGCAGTGGAATTTACTTTATTGCGATTTATAATCATACAAACTTCAAGTCATATTATGTGCTCCGGGTCTATAGAAAGTTTATGGATGTATTCATCGGGCTTTTGAACAAAAATAGTCTACATAGGGAAGCACCAAGAAAAAAGAGCTCTGACTTTTTGTGTTTTTATAATATGTATGATATTGTTATATTATTGTGCTTCTATTATACTCTGAAACATAACTTAGATTGGATAAAAAAAACCCTACAACCTACATTGTCTCAATCCGGTATACCTACCTACTTAGCTGGCTGTAAAAAACCATGAGAAGCGATGATAACTTTATGTGATTAGAAAGGAAATGAAGTAATAAAGTGTTAATAATCAATATTCTGGTTTATTTTCATGTTTACAAACTAATTTCTATTATCCAGCAATCAATGAAAACAAGCCTGGTGGAACAGGCTTGTTTTCATTGAATAGTTTCAGTTTTCCTTATAAGTAACACAGCTTTCTCCGGAGAATCTTTGGGAACATCCCAGAATGAAGTGAATATTGTAGTCACTCCTAAAAATTTTTAATTAATGGTCAGTATTCAATGCTATATTGGTTTTAAATTTATTTTAGATTGTTTCCTAAACAAAACCATATCTTCATGTTTTTACACCGGAACTCAAACAAAAATGAATTGTAAAACATGATAGGCGGTACCTATACTTATAACGACGAGAAGTTGAAGCCCTTTTTTAGGGTTCCGTACCCAAAGGGTAAAAACGGGACCCTATTACTAAGACTTCGCTGTCCGTCTGTCTGTCTGTCACAGGGCTGTATCTCATGAACCGTGATAGCTAGACAGTTGAAATTTTCACAGATTATGTATTTCGGTTGCCGCTATAACAACAAATACTAAAAACAGAATAAAATAAATATCTAAATGGGGCTCCCATACAACAAACGTGTTTTGACACGGGTCTTTATCACGTAATTACCTTTAATTTACTTTCCCGACGTTTCGGCTATGTTACAATAACCATGGTCGCGGGCAGACTGGAGTACTCGGAGCTACCGTCGAGAAGCGGAGGCAGTTATGTCTACTAATCACGATAGTTTGAAAAATAATATAACAAACGTGTTTATTTGCTGTTTTTTATAGATAATGGTACGGAACCCTTCGTGCGCGAGTCCGATTCGCACTTGGCCGGTTTTTGAATTTCTAAGATTAGCGCTTACACTATGACGTCACATCGTCACGACCGCGACCGCGACGCGGGTCTCGGCGCTTAGTTTTGTGTCGATCGTAATATCTTCTGAATGGAATGTCCGATTTGAGTAATTAAAGTTATAGGTATATTGGTATTGAAACAGTTTTCAATATGAAATGATTTATTTGGATAAGGATTTATACGAAGGTATGGTTATCATGTCTGATATTGGTCAGCTTTTTTATTAATCGGACATTCCATTCAGAAGATATTACGATCGAAACAAAACTGAGCGTCGCGATCGCGGTCGTGACGGGGTGTGACGTCATCGGCTAGAGACTGCCCGCCCGCGTTTTTAAAAACCTTCGGTCGGAAATACGCACTTTTATTTACGATCAAAGTGCGATGCACTGTATCTGGGATGCACTGTATCTCCAAATTTTCAGCACGGGATAGCTGCTCCTGTACGCGACGGGTAAGATCGAAGAGAAACTTCTATTATAGACAATTTAGATTGAATGTCTTTGACTTGTGAAGTGAATTTCCTGTCTAGTTCCTCCCTTATAATTTCACGGATAATGTCAGCAGAGAGGCAGTGGCATTGGCTTCGGGGCTTCGCGCGTTGCGTGACGTTATCGTATTCTTGGCCAATGTCCATGCGAAAAGATGCAGGTGCTGAAGGTGCGGCTGTAACTGTCGCAGGCGCAGTGCGGGCGCTCGCAGCCCGGGTAGGCTCTATAGTATATAGTAGTATATATATATATATAGTAAATCTATAGTTAATACAATTCTTTGTATATGGCTTGTTTTGATTAGTGATAGTTGTGATGCGTTATACCTCTAGATTTGATTGATCATAACTAAATATTTCCCGTTTTGTCTATTTACTTAAATATGAATAATTAATAAATAAATATCGCTGTTAAAAAACCCTTGCTATTCTATGTTGTTTAAAAATCGTCGTTATAATCAGTTTTTCAATATAAACCGTTTATTTGAAATTCAAAATGTTGTTATAGTGCCCACAACCATCGCTCTCACCCTACGTTAAAAACTAAAAAAAAAACCGACAAAAATGTATCGACCAATCGAAAAGTCAAGGGAAGTCAATTTTACGAAAATTGCATATATCCAGAAATCCCAATAACTGTCATAAGCTCTCTCCCGCTTGGAGAGCTGGCAACGTCGCCTGTAGCCGCGTGACGCAAAAGCACAGAGCGGCAACGCCGCTTTGAAACATGTAGTCCACCGCTCGTAATAACTATTTTCCAATCTGTGTCGCAGCCCAAGCTCTAGCGTTTGAATAATTTTTAATATGATGGTAAAAATCCACAACTTATTTTTCCCAGAATAAAAACTGTCCTTTTGTACAAGTTTTATTATCGACTAGCACTGTTAGTATAATGTTTGTTTGTTTTTTTGTAACTTTCAATAATTGCAAGTTATTTTTCGACCATTTCCGATTGAGCTGAGATTTTGCATCTTTTAGTTCTGGTCACAATACAATAATATGGTGACAGCGAGCTGTTCTGATGATGAAGTCAGACGTTTTTGTAGACGTTTACAATTACTGTAGTACAGGTCGCTGCTTAAATACTAAAGTGTCACAAATCAAAAAATGTGAAAATCTTTTTTAGTGCAAAAACGTGATCTAAAATGGTCATTTTATATAATAAAAATTTGATCCTTTTAATTAAAGCACTATAAATAACTAAAACATACAAGTGTCTGTTTAGCATTTTTGCACTTTGCAGGCAAACTTCAGAGCTAAACTGCCATTTTATCAATTGCGACTTGATTTTTGACAGAAGCGCGCATAGCTTATATGCAAAAGGGCCACATTTCAAAAAACTACCGGTTTTTTAATTAAAATTTATATTCAAAAGTGCCATTTTTTAGAATGTGTCCGTATCGAGTATAAAATAAACGTATGTATAATACTATTTATTAAACAAAGGTGCCACATTTTAGAATGCGTCGGCTTTGAATATAAAATGTATATTAGTACAATATTGTTTTCTATACACATTTCAAATGCGTTTGTTTTGAATAATAATTTTAGTTCGTTAAAATATTGCTTTTTATACATAAGTACCACATTTCGAAATGCGTTTGCGTAGAATATTATTTTTACGTGAATTCTAATATAATTTATAAGACATAAATGCCATTTCTTGGTTATTATGTCAAAAAAATTAAACATGGCGACATTTTTGACTTGGAATCTCTTACTGTTGGAAATTACTGTACCTACTATTCAAGATAAAACAAATTTGAAATAATCAAAGAACTTATTAAGAAAATATTAACATAATTTAAAGCGATGTAATACGCTAAATTTATAAGCTTATTAATAGAGATAATAATCTATCTAATAATCGGTCGTTATGTTTAGCGTTTGTAGACTACGAAAAATAATTTAATTCAGTGGAAACCTGTGTAAAGCTATGGTTATTCCAGCGGTGCCGTATTGACTACCAATACATTGTAGTGTTGAAATGCTTGTACAACAACGCCACCGTGTCAGTCCGGGTGCAGGAGCAGTGTACGAAAGCGATTTCTTTGAAGAGAAGCGTTAGACGGAGATGTTATTATATCCGTATACGAACTAAAGTCACCGACATACCCAAGAGGAGTAGCTAGTTGACGCGGCTGTGAGCGGGGTAGGTACATGGCTTAAAGAACTGATGGTCGTTGGGTAGAATGAATGGAAAGATGACCTGATAAAGGTTGCTGGGAGGCATTGGGTGCACACTGCACGAAATAGATCATTAGAATTGATTTTACGAAGAAGGCTAATGTTTAGCAATGGAATGTTCTATGGCTGAAATTATAAAGATGACGAAGTGATTAATATGTTTGAGTTAATAACAACTGGGTTGTGATTTAGGTACTCATTGATTTTTAGAAAGACAGATTTAGCAGAAAATATATAGTTTTATTAATTATTAAACACTTATATACTTGTAGTTAAATAGATTTATGAAGCCTTTATAGTGACTTTATTATTATTTTTGTGTAGCTAGTAATAATGTTGAACTCAGTTTAGAGATCAACATTAAATTACCTCTTATTTTGCCCCAATAACTTTGTATAAAAATAGTTTTTGGTTTTTTAAATAAATAGCGAATTATTTTTAGTATTATCAAAAAAAAATATTAGCATGCTTTCGATATTGTATAATATTTGTTTTATTAATAGGTTTTTTACATCAGACGAAGAAGTGAAGGAAAAATCTAAAGAAAACTCTTATTTTTGTATAATATGTGGCCTTTTATCGATAACTTTAATTTACGTTTAAATATTTTTTTATATGCAAAAGGGACACATGTGGTATTTTACGCCAATAGGTTAAAGTTACAGCAAAACGAAAAATATAGATAGATACAGCTTAAAATTACGCTTCTAGTGATCCAAAAATTTCTCAGAAATTAAAAAAATATTTTTTTAAAACTTTGATTGGCTCTCCTGAAAAAACAGAAATTTTGAAATATGACCGTTTAGTATTTAAGCAGCGACTGTGTAGGTACATTATTTTGATATATCTCGCGGGGTTCAGCCAGCGTTTGCAATGTAAGCGCAAAAAATGTGTTTATTTACGACATCACATTAGAAACCTCTAAAATTATCAGTATTTCTCTACTATATTAAGCATGTATTATACATAAAAACCTTCCTCATGAATCACTCTATCAATAAAAAAAACCGCATCAAAATCCTTTGCGTAGTTTTAAAGATTTAAGCATACATAGGGATATAGGGACAGAGAAAGCGACTTTGTTTTATAGGTACTATGTAGTGATGAACTATCCCTACGTAATAAAGCAGGTGGCATTAATACTCCTTGGTAGAATAGGAAGTAAAAACTCTTTGTCTGTCAAAGTAATTTTTTTAAAAAACTTGCGTGTTCGGCGGTTGGCGGGACTCTGCTCTGTGTCACAGAGTGGCGGGTAATAGGTAATATACCTATTAGAACACAATCAGCCACCAAAACGTAGTCTGTTATGTATGCGCCATGTTCTTTGAACATTATGTAACAAAAATGACAGGATCATTGAACCGATTCTTACTAAAATCTTGGGATTTATATAACCCGCTGAATATATTATTATTCATACGTACCTATTTTGTTCAACTGCGGGTTTTGCTATGGTTAGAAGTGTTAGTGATGATGCTGAACTATCATCCATCGAGAAAGTTATACGCAAATCCGACTGGTCGTTCCAGATTTTTTCCAGAATTTTTCCCTACAATTTATCCAAGAAAACGTTGTGAAGTGAAAGAGGATTGAGAAAGGGATGATTAGATGGTTTGGGCATGTGGAGAGAATGAATGAAGAAAGATATTGACAAAACAGGTATATAAGGCGAGTGTGAAAGGGAGCGTTGGAAGAGGAAGACCTCGGCGTATTTTCCTGGACCATATTGGAAACGTTTTGAAAAAAAGCCGGGTCAAGAGTACTCTAAACCGACGAGCATGCATGAGGAATGTGATGAGAGTGAATGCTAAAGAAGTATGTCAGGATCGTAGCAAGTGAAAAGCCGTGATCTCTGCCTACCCCTTTGGGAAACAGGCGTGATTTTATGTATAAATGTATGTATGTATGATAAAGTATGTAGTTATGTAAGTACTTACTGTTTTCTTTGCCTAATATTTTTCACAAGATTATCAAAGATAACATAGATAGGTAAAATTGATAAAATAGGAAGGTTTACTTACTGTTTTATTTCTCTTATATTTTTAGCATGTTTTCTTAGGGTACGTAACCATTATCTCTTTTTGTTTTTTTTTTTTGAAATATTACCCATCTTTTTTCAATTCGTAAATAATCTTTCCGACCGCTGCAATGACGTCAAACACACGTCTGTCTCTGACAGTAGTCACAGGGGTACTGACTACTGACTGAGCCATGGGCGATGCGTGCTCCGCCTTAGCTTTTCGAATAAATTAATGATATAAATTATGTATAATTACTTATCAAAAATCTATTCTAATAGAATTGTAGATCTACATATTACCTACCTTTAACAATAAATCACAAGTTGATTTTAATAGTAGGTATATAAAATATTTCGATCATAAATTCTAAAACGTATCATTTAGAAATAATATTTTTATCGTGAAAAGTTTCTTCTATTATGTTTTCAGCTTAATAGAAATGTAGGTAGGAACCTGAAGTAATATACTTATAAAAATAGGAGATGTGGCTTGTTCAGAAGTATTTTATTTTTCGTTTGGAAAAAGAGCAATCGTCGACTGGGAGCCCCTTAAGAAGGAAATTTTTTAATGGCCGTTTTAATTAAACTTCTGTGGTACAGTTAGGGGTCTTTAACAAGTGTTTAGTGTCTGTTAAAGCGGTATTAGCTTCTTATGAGATCAAAAACCTGTCAAGTGCGAGTCGGCCTCGCGCACCAAGGGTTCCGTACCATTGTCTATAAAAAAACAGCAAGAAAAAAAACACGTTTGTTATAATAGGAGCCCCTCTTAAATATTTATTTCATTCTATTTTTAGTATTTGTTGTTATAGCGGCAATATAAATACATCATCTGTGAAAATTTCAACTGTCCAGCTATCACTGTTAATGAGATACAGCCATGTGATAGACAGACAGACAGACGGACAGCGGAGTCTTAGTAATAGGGTCCCGTTTTTACCCTTTGGGTACGGAACCCTAAAAATAATAAGTCTACACCTATTGCAGTGCGTAATAAAGTTTTTTTATTTTTTCTAAGGAAGGTATATTAACTACCTCAGTAGAATGCCGGCAAGCGAGTGCCGGCTGAGACGTAAGAGGTGTGGGTTTGATCCCTGCGACGGGACAAATATTAACATATAATATTTCAATATAACTATTTATTAACTTACATTAATTATTTTTCATTTTGTTATTAATAAGCACTTGCTTTTATTATGGAGATGCCCAGTCTTGGCAAAAGGCTTCCTCCATCCCTTTCAAATAAAAAAACATATATTTTTGTTGCTTACTATTTGATACACTCGTTTTAGTAACTGTTTATATTTTTGTCCTACCATTTCTATAAAAAAAGGCATTTTTTAATTGCAATGCGCATCGATCGTCTCGTGAGGACATATAAGATCCAAATTGAACGGCTGTTTCGGTCATTCTACGCCGAGATCTTGAAGAACCGTCTAAACTGTTTAGTTACCTTCTATTGATCAGACAATGCAAAATAAATCAGCTTGACCTTTAGAAGCGCAATCAAGATACGACGAATATCTATATGTCAAGATATGTCAAGAGTCAAAAGGTATTTATTTCAATAAAATCAGAAGGATCATTTTGAAACGTCTATCTATACTTATAATAAATCTGTAGAGAGGTCAATTCTGTACATGAAATATATTTCCAAAATAACTATCAGGGGATGATTAGGGATCGATACTGATGCCAAAAATGCAATCAGTAAAATTTTTGTCTGTCTGTCTGTCTGTCTGTCTGTCTGTCTGTCTGTATAACCGTTATAGAAACAAAAACTACTGGACGGATTTTAATGAAACTTGGTACAATTATTTTTCATACTCCTGAGCTGGTTATAGTATACTTTTCATCACGCTACAATCAATAGGAGCAAAGCAGTGAAGTGAAATGTTGGGAAAACGGGAGTAGTTACTGCATTTCTTAAGCTTCCGTCGCGTGTGCAACCTTAATGGTTAAAGCTACACAGAAATCATGTATGACGGAAATGTTCTCCTTAAAATTATATAAAAAATATCCCACGACAGCATATGTTTATCTTTTATGGTTGACTCACAATAACACGTGCGATAGCTTAGCAGTTCGAAGCTTTCTGATTATATTTGTCTACTCTTACGTTTATAACACTCTCAGTCATCCCTAATTAAAAAAGTTTACATTATTAACTATTCCATAAAAATAAATCATAGAAATTGGTAATAGAAACACCAAAGTTATACATGAAATACGCTAATAATAAGCCATCGCGCGTGAATACTGAATCATGCTATAAGGAATATTTTTGTATATAAGGTCGCGAACGCACAGGCTGGCGGCTTGCTTAGCGCCTAGAGGCTAGCGAGTCACCTAGCGAGTAGCTTCGTAAAACGAACATTCTCGAACGTTCGCGACCAGCCTAGCAGCTAGGCGTCAAGCATGCGTCAAGCGCGCAGTGCGGCCGGTCGCGAACGTTCGAGAATCGGTCGCCGCGCTCGACGCGTCTCGCGGCCGAAGGTATAAAAAGGCGGGGCGTCCGAGCGCGAGCGCGAGCTTCATACAATTTTTGTGTGATACTGCGCAGCCGGACCCACCGTGTTTAAGGGTTAAAATGCAGTTACAAATCTATGGAAATGTACAAATTGTACTCCAAAATCTGGAATTGTACTAGAAGGGGTCCCGAGATATTTACGTTTGAAATGGGCCGGCCAGGAAGTAGTCTAAACCCGTTAATCCCCGAGCGAACGCCGGCGTTCGCGGTTTAACGTCACTACGCAAGGAATTTTTGAAAAATGTATTATTTGGTAACCCGAAGAGCTATCGCTTCCGGCTTCGTTCTGTGTAACAAAACCATTACTTCCATTGACTTCGCTGTAGACCTCAGAGTTTGTACGAAGTGTGATTGCTACAATCAATCCAAAAAATATCGTTTTTGGAACGAAGTTCCTTATGGCGCGTTGCGAAGGAGGCTAGACGGAAAAAAATCAGACGAAAAGTTGTCACGAGTCACGACACCGTTTGCTATAGTGTGCGGCGTGCGCATGTTTCTCTGTCTGTCTTTCTCTCTCTCATAGAAAGCAAGCCAATTATTTTCGTTTCGTCTTTCTATTTTGCTTTGAACAGTAATACTGTCGCGACGATTTTTTTTTTGTTAAGTTTATACAGGTTTTTTGTACATAATAAATAATAATACAAAATTCTGCACAAGTTCCGGATATTGTTGATGGAGTAGGTACATTTTTCGAACAGAAATATCCATTGATGCACGGCCGGTATTCGAACTCGAAATTAATTATATATACCTATTTACCTAACTACATGAATTCAATAATTCAATTTTAAACTATTTTTTACTTTTTAGTAAAGTACCTACCACCTATTTACCGACATACTTTACCGATAGTGGTAAAATAGCGCCACCTGCCAGCGGAATTGCAAACATCTTTCATCATTGGTTTACCTCTCAAACCCCGAGCGGTCTCATGAGACCGCGAAAAGTACCTATAATAACGCAGTAACATCAAATGAAACTAGATGGCGCTAGAATGCAAAAATCACGTTTGTTGTATGGGAGCCCCCATAAGGCGCTCTATAAATTATTAAAATTTTGACAGGATTATTTTTTTCTGTCGCGGGTCTGCTATAGGCAATACGCTAAAAAGTTCTTATTTCTTCAAGTTATACGCGAGTGAAACCGCGGGGTACAGCTAGTCTATACTAATATTATAAAGAGGAAAGATTTGATTGTTTTTTTGTTTGTTTGTTTGCATCGAATAGGCTCCGAAACTACTGGACCGATTTGAAAAATTATTTCACCATTAGAATCATACATTATCCCTGATGAACATAGGATATAGAATATTTTCAAAAATGTTAGGGATCCGTATAAATACTTCGATAATGTAACCCAACGTGTGAAAAAAATTCAAAAAACATCCTTATATCGCGTACGCTGCGGAAATTGTTGACAATAGAGCAAAGTGATGTACTACAGTTTTAAAGAGGACATCAATATCTACAAAAAAGACTGTGATACCATATGTGTAACTTTTAGGGATTCCTATTAAAACTTCGATAATGTAACCCAAGGTGTAAAAAAAAATCTCATAAAATCATTATTACCCCGTGCGACGCCGGGCGGACTGCTAGTTTTTATATACGCCTAGAAGAATCAGTAAACACGGCGCGCGTGCCTATCATTTTTTGTCGATGATCGAACTAGAACAGAAGTTATGGAACAAAAGAAACCTCTCATTATAACCAAACAATAGACTAGTAATTTGAACTAGGAGTTACTTTAAGCCAGCGTACAGCGTTCGTAGGAAATTGAGCTTTATCTGATGGATTTTAGATTTAAATTGGAGATGAATGAGGGCAGTTTATTAATCAGGAGCACTCGAGGCTCACATCTCGGCTGGTCATTTTAAAAATATTGCAACACGCACATGCTTTCAAGCAATTATCATGGCATCATATGTTGCTCCATACGGCTATGGTGTCAACATGTATTCGAACAATTTGAATGGATGATGTAGGGTTTGGATAATGGTATTTATAACAAGTACTTCGGAGACTCTCATCATCAGTCATGACGGATTCCTTGGATTTATTGCATTCATACAAACTTATTTCGAAAGCAAGATTTGCATTGGGAATACTGTACATCAATTAGGTAGTATTTCTTCTGTGACTACACTTCAGTTTTTGCTGAACTGGAAATAGATGGCCGCAACAAGACCGGCCTGCGGGCAGCAATCACCATCTTTCAATTCGCCAAGCTAAAACAACACTTACAACCTTACAAGACGATTTATATTCCTATCCACGATCCTCAGCCCCGTTTATCTAACCATTCCAGACTAAAATATGCTTTGAGTTGTAGGGTTTAATGGTGGAATTTGAACGGAGGTTTTGCGGATGTAGGGCTTTTAGTGGTTGGGTCTTGGGAACCGGTGTGACCAGTGTCTGTCCGGTCAGTTACAGAACAATCATAGTAATATTGTAGAGAAGTCTCACTCAGATAAAATGAAATAGCTTATGACTCATGGTCTTGGTTCCGCACTAGGATTCCTTGCTCTGGGTATCCAGGTACCATGGTCCCCAACATCCAGATTTTAATTTCTCATTAATCTACCGAGACCGTTTCTAGAACAAAATTCTTCAACGGTTGTCAGTTTTGAGAACCTGTTCTGAATTAGCCCATGGGCCAGGAATTGTACGGTAGATTTCGTAACCAGTTATCAGATATGGTTGTAAATGTACATGATGCAAATAAATAAATAAATAAATAAATTAGTTCTGCACGAGACCATACTAATCCTCATCGCTCGAGAAAGCGATCGCTCGTTTTGCCACTCTATATTAATCCCAAAACTAGAGTAACAAAGCTCATTTCCCATTGCAGCTGATCTGTAGTGACAGATCTGCTTGAGCTGAAGCAAAAAAATAACAACACTCGGCTATCAGGATAATGCCGGAGTTTTAATGCCGAGTTTGAGCGAGCTTTGTTTTAGTTCACACTTTTTTGCGTGGAAATGTTGCTTGATTTATGAATTACTAGCTTCCGTCGGCGGCTGCGCTCGTACTAGTACTAAGCCTAGTACTATATCTATTCCAAAATTCATGCGAAAAGCTGTAGCCGTTACGTATGATTCATAATCAATCAAACATCTGAATTCAAACTTTGAATGGGCCTTGGTGGCATTTATGAGGACAGCCCGGAATGTCAAACGGGCAGAATGGTCAGTATTTTACACAAGCCCTTTCCCCAAAGTCCCCAAACGCATTTAGATTCACGGTGAAAATAAAACGAAAGCTTTCCCCAGTCAAAGTGGGAAAAACTCGAGTCTCCGGATCAGCACTCGGCTCGCTTTGTGGATTACGGCCAGCATTCTCCCGTTCTTTGCCTACCTACCAAGGTACTAGATAGTAGCTCGCTAAAACTTAAATTCCTTCATCTCAGCGTCCTGCACTCCAACCGAAATTGTCTGCAGGCTTCACAGGCTAAGCTACTCGTAGTTAAACGACCTTGGTACCTAGGAGCCTTATCTAACCATTCTAACTCTTGGTCTTCTTTCTAAATATTGAGGCATCTGCTCTTTCCAACTTCTCATGTAAAATAACCGCACCGACTTAAGCAAAAAAAAATATCCTTTATCTTATTTAAAGAGTATGACTGTAGTCCCCAAGTACGGTACACATTCAGATCTCCAGACGCGTTTAGATCTTTGAAGATGTCTAAAGGGAGTAGTCGGGGGTATGTTCAAACCTTTGTATAGATTCTGTATAGATTAAGAATGAATTACCTAATTATGTAGTCGTTAGTCATTTCAATACCCAATGCCTTTCACTTAGTAAATAAAGTCAAATTGTTTAGAGGAAGTGGTCAAAGCCTTGCGACTCAAAAAGAATCAGTGTGGTGATAGGAATCACCGCACCTTTCATGCACAAGTTGTTCTAAGCCAAGTTTCGAAACCACCCTTTGTTTGCATTTTAATCCCTGTTTTACTCGACTAGGGCTGCCATCTCTAAAATTTGGCAACCAGGCAAGACGCGTGAAAACCCCGGATTTTAGAGCCCAGAACCCGGACATGTTAAAAGGTTTTTTTCGACTCGACTCGACTCAAAAAAAAAATAGGCAATTTAAAGCTTAATATTTCACAAACGCCTCCCATAATCGAAAAGTTGATTTCACAATTCCGGCACAGTTCTTGTGTCGCGGGTGGCCAAATTTTGAACCCGGACTACAAATAAAACCCCGCCCGGACGCTCCCCAGACGCCCTCTAAACTAGGACAAATCCGGGGAAACCCGGACGGATGGCAGCCCTATACTCGACTAGCAATCGGACGGGTACCTGCTTTGTTTCGCACAATGGGCCATAGTTTTGTGCTGAAAGGTCTATATTTCGAGGGGTTTGAAAGCCGATTGGGGCAAACTTGATTATGGCACGGTAAGCTCTAGGGAACCAGCAGCTCAACAACACAATGCGGCCGAATGGGTAAATTCGGGGGCTGTCCGAAATGGGAGCCAGCCAGACTAACCTATCTGACCTACGCTTAGGTGAATGGTCTGTCTTTTAAAACGCTAACCTAGCCTGTCCTTCCTGGCGCTAAGTGTTCGTCCACACTGCCGAGCCTAGCGCGGTGGCGGCAAAGGGCGCGAAGTATCAAACATGAAACACGCCTTTGTGGCCATACTGCAGTGATGGCGTGTCCACCGCACTAGACTCGCAGTGTAGACACACGCTAGATTGCGCGTGCAACTCTTTCTTATAGGCCGTCCACTCTCACGGCAAGAACACCCGAGAACGCCCGAGAAGCGTTAGTGTGGATAGTGGCTAGTCTTCACGTTCTCATACATTTCGTGTGGATGAGAAATGCTCACTTCTGTAACATCCATGCATGGTGTAAATCCCTTCAGGTCCTTGGGATATTATTGGGAATTACTAGATTCCGCCCGTGGTTTAACCTTCAACATTCCTTTCCACATGCATTTATATTCAGAATTCACTGTATAAATAAACTGGAAATAATTCGCTTGCTTTGTCGTTCTCAACAGATAAGCGGAGCCAAGTGCGGTCACTAAGCGGATAGGTATAATAGCGGATATATACGACATGTGTTCATGTTTATGCAGCGGCTTTTAAGCTGAGTCTGCACCTTTTGTGTATGTGTTTGCGGCGAATAAATGTATTTCATTTCATAGGTTAACTGAGCGCTTGAAATTAAATAAATTAAATGAAATAGGGTCAAAGACCCGGTTTTGGTATTTTTTTGTAGTCAATAATTAAGCATAGCAAACAAACTTGTTTAAAATCTATTGGTAATACAATTATTTGTCTATGGTCCGTTTTGATTAGTGACAGTTGTTATGCGTTAGGTCAAGGCTTATTATGCCTTTAGACTTGATTGACCTCAACTAGATCTTTCCCGTTTTGTCTATTTGACTATGAATAATTAATAAATAAATATCGCCTATTACAAAACCTTTGCTTAACCTAAGAGATAGATAAATACTCTAATCTATATTGTTTAAAAATCGTAGTTTTAATCATTTTTTCAATAAAAACCGTTTATTTGAAAATTAAAATGTGGTTAAGATGCCCACAACCAGCGCTCGCACCCTACATTTATTTGACACTTCATCTAACAAGAGCTGTGCTCTTGTCAGTGTAATTGATGCAGCTCTCTCCAACTGTTTCTGTCCAGCGCCGCCTCCTTAACTTCCTTGTACGACACGACAGCTATTTTCTCCTTATTTAACACACACAGATAAAAAGGCACACGTTTCAAGAAGAAGAAAGATAAAGATGAGAGGTACATGGAAAAATGGGTACATGAAAACATAGACTACCTACTGCGTGGGTCAAACAGGCTCTATCTCAGTTTAATGCAGCTCCACATGCATGAACCATGAGACCTCGTTATGTTCTCCGAGGCCTTTAAGCGGCCTAAAGTATCCATCATCAGAGACGGCCAGCTCATACGAACTTACAAACTTAGCCATGGGGTAATGAACCCTCTATATTGCGAGATAAAGTATTGGAAGGAGGTCGAAGGGGTCGAAAGTACTGGGTTACGAAGATTTATTGTTATTGATGAACGTGTTAATAGTTAAGTGAGATAGTTTTATCAAGTTTAGTAAACTTTGGGTTTTGTATGGGTGTTTTGGACGCTAATGGAAAGCTAAATGGAGGGTATGAGATTCACTAATGGTCAGAAGGGCCTAATTGCGAACAGGTGAAAGCTACGCATTGGGGCATAAACACGATGAAATTGGAGGCCATCTTCATTTAAGGCGGATTAATAAAAAAAATATAAAATAAATATTGGTGGAAACATTTCACACATCGTCATCTAGCCCCACACTAAGCAAAGCTTGTACTATGGAAACCAGATTACTGATAGAATACTTACATACTTTTTATTTTGTGAATACAAAAATGTATGTCCCGGGTGGGAATCCAACCCACAACCTTCAGCGCACAGGGCAGAGTTACTACCAACTGAGCTGTGAAGAACACGTCTTTAATTCTCTAGTACGGTAGACATCCTCCCAGATCTTCAGGCGCTCAGATCTTTTAAGATGGGTTAGTCAGAGGCACGTCCAAACATTACATTTGACACACGTTCACATTTTGAAGTAGTTAATTTTCCGAATAACTGTTATATTACAAACATTTTTCGATAGAAAATCATTGATGCACGGCCAGTATCGAACCCAGGACCTTCGGATTGAAAGTCGAGGTATCTCCCACTCGACCAACAGACCTACAGCTCTCTTTTTCAGATACTACGAACCAAGCTGCGTGCGGAAGCTAGTAACTTATGTTTGAGAACATTCTAATTAATTGGGTGTAAATATGTATAATATACAAGCTGACCCGGCGAACTTCGTATCGCTTTAGAATTAACAAATGCTGTGTTAAGTTCCCGTTCCCGTTCCTGTTTTCCTGCTTTTCTCTAGAATTTTTTCCTGAATTTTCTTTGCCATAAACCTCACGGAGCCCGAGACCTTTGCAACGAATGCAAAACCGTGGAAATCGGTGCGTGCGTTCTGGAGTTATAGCGTCAAGAAGGAAAACCCGACTTATTTTTATATTATAGATGTATGTATATACAAAAAAAGTATATATATATATATAAGTATTCTATCAGTTATCTAGTTCCCATAGTACAAGCTTTGCTTAGTTTAGGGCTAGATGGCGCTGTGTGTAAAGTCCACTAATATTTATTATTATTATTATATTATTAATTAAAACGGTACAAACGGAATGTCATGTTGGTAATAAAAATAATATTACAAGTAAATAGGTATACATTAAAATCCCGTCCAGTACATACTGCGCTTTAGAGGTATTCATTCAACTGAATGCAAAAACCATGTTATTGCTCTGTAAAACAGAAATATATATATATTTTACGTACCTACGTCAAATTATATGACCATAAACTAGAAGTGTAATGCTAGCTTAATAAATATAAAATTTTATTAACAGAGATAAATTAAAAACTAGCAGTATAAATACAGTGTTCAGGCACGGCAATCAAACTCACGAGCTTCGGATTGAAAGTCGAGGTACCTTCCACTCGGCCAAAATTCCCTTAAGATTCCCAAAAACAAATTATAAAACCAGACTGCAAAATATAAAAAAAAATTATGTCCCCCTTTTTTCGCCATAAAAAATAAATACAGATTGCAAAAAAAAATTATGCCCCTTTTTTGGGTAGGGGAGTGCCATATTTATGTTACTCCCACAATTGAGACGAATCTAACGACACTTCGTAATTTGTAATGTTGTAATCCGACAAGTCGTTTGGGCTGTGGAGCGAGTCAAAGAAATGGACATCATACATACCTACCCTCGAAAAACATTCCCTTCTGACGCAGTTGGGTAAAAACTATTAAGTAAGTCGCTTAAAAAGAAAACACGCGTCGTGGCCACACAACTTTTTATTTATTAAATCAGAACTGAGACAACTTATTGAGAAACAGGCTGGCTTCCGAAAGTCAACTCGTGTTAAGCTAAACAACCGAAACTCCCTCAAATTCGGTCCACGGTTGTCAACAAATCCTCTGGAGAGCTTGCAAAATTGTTTTCTATCATTTTGCGATAGATATTTCCACGTGTTCTGTTGAAAGCACAAATATAAACTACAAAAAAATTTTGAAGATTCCGGGAATAATTCAAAACTTTAGTTCATTTTTGTTGTTGATTCTTACCCACAAACACGCTACGCACGAATACGTGGTGAGTTATATCGACACATGCGTGGCCTGTTTAGATATGATGCCCACGAAGCTAAACGCTATGCACGTACTTGGCTCTTGAAGGCGTTGCTCTATTGCGTCAGCTGTCAATACCGTGCTACAGCTGAACAAAGCCACGGGTTAGTTTCTCTGTTTAGGTATGTCGCATACGTAGCCAAACGCTACGCACGTACATGGCTCTTAAAAGCGTTGCTCAATACCGTGCTACAGCTGCACTGTACATAGCCACGGGATAATATCCGTGCGCAGCGTGTGTTGCAATCGAAAGGTCACACGCAACCTCACTAATGAGCCTACGCAACTAACGTGCGTAATATCTCCGTGCACATCCTACTGCGCATTGGAGTAACGTTTTTAGCGGATCCTTGAAAAACAGCGGGGCAAATAGGTCTACCCAATTACGAAAATCTTTGTTTTACGATATTAAAAAAAAGAGAAAATGTTTACTTGTTTTAAAAATCAGGTTCGACTAATTTCGGCTCGTAAATTTATATCGAAATTTCCCTTTAGGAATGAATTGAAATATACATAAGAGATGGAAATAAGATTCGTAAAAGTATTGGATCTCTCAAGGTCTATGCTACTCGTACTGGGGATGGGACAGATAATAAATGTCAGACGAATTTATGGCATTTTAAAACAAATAGCCTATCTGTGTTGCTTACAAAAATAGTACCTGAGTCAGGGGGGGGCTAGCACGAATTACTATCGTATCGTCAAAACTGACACTTAAACAATACATTAACTTTCAGTTTGTGCTAGCCCCACAGGAAAGGAAATTCAATACTTTTAAAATATGCTTCGCCGGTTCTTCTTAATTTGATCCGTCTTTTACTAATATCAATATAATAAATACCGACGTTTTAATAATATATTTGATCAATGAATATTTGTAATTATGAGATTTCTACTGAATTTAAAGAATTCGCTGGCGTCTTATACCAAAATGATAGGAAGAGAATTCAGTTACACATCATATCCCTATGTATTAGAAAAGTCAAGGCTCGAAAAACATAGAACTAGTGCTGAAGCTCGTTAGTTCATTTTTTAATGTTGTATGTACTTGGATAGTACTTTTAATTAATATTCTTGTTTGAACCTTCACCTTGTTCGATCGACACCACACTGGAGCTCTCCTAGCATTAAGGAAAGGATCATTGAAAAAAAAATAGGCCTCAAGCCGCGTTTGTTGCCTGATTCTTGTAGGCTTGGTCGCGAGGAATAGGCTTCACCTAGCTGCTAAGACGTTTTATGATCTTGTGATTTTATTGAATTGCTTCACCTAGCTCTTAAGACGTTTCAAAGTGATCTTTCTGATTTTATTGAAGTTAATGTGCCTTTTGACTTTGACATAGAACTTGCAGAGTCGGAATCGTCCTGAATTTCTCCCAACTCTACTTGACGCCAAATGCAAATAGCCAAGTTTTCAATGCAAATTACGAAACCCAAATAAGCATCACGCAAATAACTTGGAGAATGTGGGTTTTCGCACCTGATACCCCGTGGATTGAATACTGAAGTGGGAACTGAATAAGAAATTGGAGAAGTTAAGCGAAAGTGCCACTTGCACTGTGGTCACATATTGTTTTTATAAGCGTCGACGGGCTTGCAAACTGTCACGTATGGAATGCTAACTACCGCAAATTAGTGGATTCGCCCCCGGTCGGCATTAATTAAATTTTTGTTCGCATACTTATAACGGTAAAAGAAAACATCGTGAAAGACCAGTTAGTATTCTTGTAAGCGGCAACGGGCTTGCAACTTGTCACGTGTGGAATGCTAACTTCTGCAAAATGCAGGCATGTGCCAAATGTAATGTTTGGGAGTGCCTCTGACAAACCCCTTTGGATCGTCAAAGATCTAAATGCCTGAAGATATGAGATGTCTACCGTGCTTGGGAATACAGTCGCGATACCATTTTTTTTTATAGTTACTATGAAAAGTGTACAGATTAGGTATTCTCTAACATTAGGTATTGCATTCAACATCATAACATGATATTCATGTTTTTTACAAAATAGCCCTACTGATGTCCCAAGTTGGAAATTTACTGTGGGTCGCAAAGTTCGGAACACAGGACCCTCTGGCACTCACAACTATAGCAGCTCCGACGTAAGTGGGGTAATTAGCTTATTTATGGGAGGTAAAAATGTTCGGCAGAGAGGCTGAGGATTTTGCGGTAGTCATTCTGGGCCTATTTGGGATAACGGCGTGTTTGGTTTGAAAGTCAAAAAAACTACAATAAATCTAAAAATCTTTGGCAAGCGAATTTAGTAACGCTATCTGTTAATCTTGTTCCGTAAACGGTTACAAAATTGACAATGTTTGATGACAGACAGAGATAGATAGATGACAGACTGAGACGGAGAGAAGACAGACTGAACTGCAGCAAAATGTCGGCCAACACGTAGAATTCGGGTCGGGCGACTGTCGAGGGACACGTTGATAGCGTCTGTGCCGCGTGCTGCCGTGCTGTAGATATCGCCTGCGATGTCGCTGTCGACGTCGCCGGAGACGTAAAATGTCGCGGGACAAATGTCGTATGACAAATGAAGTGTAGTTTCGGCCTTGAAGTTTGTTTGTCGGTATTGCTTTTGTGTGTAATTTGGTAAATTTTGCCTTAACCCGCGTTATTGTTCAGAAAACGCTGAGCTGAGCTACAGTTTTGTATTTTCGCTAAAACAGCATAAGAATGAGGAATGAAGAATCTATTTACGAAGACTTTTGCAAAAGGACGATAAATGAAAATTGTGCGCGACAAGACGCTTTTAGGAAGATGACGTCGCGCGACGTTGAGTTAGATAGTGTTTACATTTTATCAATCATGCCATCAAACTGTATTTGGTATTACAAAAACAAGTAAATAAAATGAAATTTTGATTAAATAATAAAATAAATAAATATTGGTGGACATTTTACACATCGCCATCTAGCCCCAAACTAAGCAAAGCTTGTACTATGGGAACTAAATAACTGATAGAATACTTATATATGTATATATGTATATATATTTTTTTTATAAATACTTACATATGATACATACTAACACCCAGACACAGAGCAAACATCTATGTTCATCACACAAATGTTTGCTCTGGGTGGGGATCGAACCCACAACCTACAGCGCTGAAGGCAGAATTACTACCAATACCATGAGCTGTGAGGCCAGTCAACAATAAGGTTGAATCACAACAGACTCCAAAACGAACAGCGATCTGATGATAGTTTAGTACTAATCCTACAGCCATGTAAGATCAGTACAGACTATACTGTTTCTTCAGCTCATCTTGATGAATACAGAATTTGAATAATAAGGTAACTGGGCCAACTTTAGGGTACTTGTATTCAAGTGCCCCTGTTTAGCGCGTCGGTTTTAGCACGTTCCTATTTGCAGTAAACCTAATAAGGTCTCCAGCAGTTTATTCTCTTATCAAAGACTTTCCAGGGACTCGGTTTACTGTTATCTCTATCTAGAGGTTGCCGTAACAAAAGCTTAGCTAGAAACAGCTGGTGCAAGACTAGTAGTTTTTGCTCATACCTCTAACACAAAACATACCAAAATTACGCCTACTTTAAGAGCGAAAGTGACAACGCTATACTAACACGTATGGCGTTCTCACTTTCGCACCGCGAGTCATACTGCTTTAGTGATTGTAGTACGGCCTCTGTCTTCCAGAGGAGTAGGCAAAGACCACAGTTTTCTACTACGATCCTGACATCTTTTGCTTCATTCACTCTCATCACATTCCTCATGCATACTCGTCGATTTAGAGTACTCTTACATACTATTATAAAGGACAATAAAAGAGACCACCTGTCCTATGGTTGGTCAGACGTGTTGAATGTTGACAATTGACAATTGATGAGGCTAGAACTGGACCAGGTGGTGGTGAAGTAGCGGCCTAAGATCCTCAAAAGAGATAGATCCTACTAATATTATAAATGCGAAAGTTTATGAGAGAGTGGGTGTGTGTTACTCTTTCACGCAAAAACTACTGCACGGATTAAAATGAAATATACATGAAATTTACAGTAATATAGCTTATATACATCAGAATAACACATAGGCTACTTTTTATCCAGGTACCACCCGCACGAAGCCGGGGCGAGCAGATAATAATAAATATCATATTTTACATATCTACTAACAATCTTTATCAACATAAAACACTCACCCATGTAATGTCTTGCTCTGAACATTCTGTAATACTAGCCCGCAAGTCAGTTTTGATAAAAGTCAGTAGAATACAGTCTAGCACTTTACGTAAGTTAAGAACCGCCTTTCTCAATTTCTAAAATCGAATCGCTCCGACAAATTGCTGAGTCGTGAGATAAGACAGTCGCCCTTTAAGTGACCTAGTTATTATTCCCTCAGCTGCACAGTAACTTAGAGAGCAATAAAAAATAAAATATGCCATAGCGTTTACCGCTTCTCAGATATTTTTCCATAGAAATATCTTTTTGGATTACTCCAGAGGTCTTTATAAATTCACCAAGAGGCAGTCCCGAATTAACGTATTATATTTTATGCAGAGCGAAAAAGCACAATAAACTCTACATTTTGTAAAGAAAGGGGGAATGTTGGCTCCATTTGGCATTGTCACAAAAAAAAACCGGCCAAGTGCGAGTCCGACACGCGCACGAAGTGTTCCGTACCAATATCTATAAAAATCGGCAAAAACACGTTTGTTGTTTGGGAGCCCCACTTAAATATTGTTTTATTCTGTTTTGAGTATTTGTTGTTATAGCGGCAACAGAAATACATCATCTTTGAAAATTTCAACTGTCTAGCTATCACGGTTCACGAGATACAGTCTTGGGACAGACAGACGGACAGCGAAGTCTTAGTAATAGGGTCTCGTTTTTACCCCTTGAGTACGGAACCCTAAAAAATAACGAATTTAAACATTCTATAACCTTTGGTCGAACCCCTATATATTTAGTCAAGTCAACAACGTTGAGATAAAGGACCATATATTTTTATTCTTTGTTGAATTTTAAATGATCCCGATAATATACAGCGGTATCCGTATTAATTTCTATTAAAAATTAATCATTTGTCTTCTTTATTGAAACAAGATCTTGTATACATGCTGTAGTGTACGCAATAAACATAACAAGTATCTACCTAAAGTAGATTACATTTGCTGTCTCATGAGTACAAGAAGTAAGCCGGTTAAGCATCTGCTAGTGTCAATGACAAGCAGCTGTCAATGTCAGTCAACTGTCAATGTCGACCGGACGGGCCGGACCACGGTACTTGGGAAGCTTGGCTCCGGGCATTGGACGAGGGACGCGGACGTAAGACAGAGGCACTGAGAGAGGTTCAAGCTAAAAGCTGAAGGCAGATAAAGTATAATAATATTCTTGTGCTGTGGTGAGCCAGTTATTCAATTATAGGTTATACACATGCTATAAAATAATATGCTCGTACACGCAACGTCTTCCAAGCAGACTTTATAAACTGAATCTTCTATAGAAGGCCATGCCAAAACGCCGCAAGCAAATACCCAGTAGATATTACAAGACATAAACGTGTCCAATCGCGATACAGAGCTTATAAAAGCGGAAAGGGGGTGATTCAGACGCCATTTTCCGAACTCTGAGCTTTCAATACATTTTTATACTTTCGCGATGGGGCGTGCGAGTTTTTAGGTGAAATATAATCTTCTTATGAATGTGATTGTTAAATGAAACGGATTTTAAGTGCCTATATCGTGTTATCATTTTGCATCTGTTCGTTTCGAGTTGGTATTCTTAAAAACAGCGATGGGCTTTTTTTTTTATTGTTTAAGTACTTGAGTAGTACTTTTAATTATTATTCTTGTTTGAGCCTTAACCTTGTTCGATTGGAATCACACTGGAGCTCTACATAGCATTATGGAAAGGAACATTAAAAATAGGTAGACCCCAAGCCGTGTTTGTTGCCTGATTCTTCTAGGCTTAGTCGCGTGGAATCGGCGTAGCTTCACCTAGTTCCTAAGACATTTCAAAGTTATCCTTGTGATTTTATTGAAATAAATGATTTTTGAATTTGAATTTGAATTTAGCTTGCAACCTGTCACGTACGGAATGCTAACTACTGCAAAATGTGGGTATGTGTCAAATATAATGTTAGGACGTACCTAACCGTGCGAGGATTAGAATCGTGACCAATAGGGTCATCACGATATTTTATTTATTCGTTTTTGCGCAAAATGTGGGCATTGTGCCAAATATAATGTTTAGACGTGCCTCTGACTACCTTAGGTAATTTTTAAGGACCGCCTGGAGATTAGAGATACCGTACTTATGGATTAATCGTTATAATATTTTATTTTTATAGTGAAATTTAAATGATGTAAACGTAATAATACATTTCAAATTTTCAAGTAAAGTTGAAAATCGCGGGACTGCTAATTACAGATTTAAATGCGGAAAGAATTCTAATAAATTTGGGAATGTTTTAAGAAATTCGTTTGATCAAAGCCAGCACCTATTTGCATAAGCCGTGAGGATTTTCAGGAATCAAGGCTTAATTATAAGCGGGAAATTACCTAATAATTTCCATCTCCGATTAACAGAAACCACTAGAGGCGAAGTCCTACCGTAAGCGTATGGACGTAGTTGGAGAACAAAGTCAAAATCAATAAAATCACATGGATCACTTTGAGACGTTTTAGGAGCTATGTGAAACTCGCGATGTCGGTCGGTCCATCTTTTAAAATATAGTCGGAAACGACATTTGACATTTGCCCCGATGTATCATTTATCGTTTTCAAGAGTAGACCCCAATGTTAAATATTTGTGCGATGAACATAGAACTTACTAGCCGACCCGTGACAGACGTTGTCCTGTCAAATTTTAATAGTTGCATAGGAAAAATCAATTTCAGGCAACTTCAAATTTTTCCCTACAAACCTTGTACTGATAAAATAAATTACGAATTTTGGTGGAATGGGTATCAATCATTAGTCAAAACTGCGTTGCTATGGCGACTAAATGTTTTTAGTCTGTGATGTCAGATTTGATGCACACCAACGCCATCTATACCAAAATCATCTTTTTTTGGGGGTTGTTTTTCGGATTATAAATTCCCCCTTTATTTATTATGATTTTTAGGGTTCCGTACCCAAAGGGTAAAATCGGAACCCTATTACTAAGACTTCGCTGTCCGTCTGTCTGTCCGTCTATCCGTCTGTCCGTCTGTCCGTCTGTCCGTCTGTCTGTCTGTCACAGGGCTGTATCTCATGAACCATGATAGCTAGACAGTTGAAATTTTCACAGATTATGTATTTCTATTGCTGCTCGAACAACAAATACTAAAAACAGAATAAAATAAATATTTAAGGGGGGCTCCCGTACAACAAACGTGATTTTTTTGCCGTTTTGATAATAGTACGGAACCCTTCGTGCGCGAGTCCGACTCGCACTTGGCCGGTTTTTTATCTACATACACCTACAGCAAATTTCATCTTTATCTGTTTTGTCGTTTATTTGATTAGGGAACAAACATAGCAGCTTTACCACAAACTTTCGCATTTATAATATTATTAGGATTTACTTAATTCTTTGTTAATGTTATTTCTACAACTGTTTAGAGATACTAAAGCCCCAGGCATCTAAACTACGTCTTACAATAGCAATGTTTGCCTTAGACAATTTACTAACAATCTTATGTTATTCTTTTTAATTTCAAGGCATTTCTCTGCCCCACATTCCATAAAATTCATAACTGTTACGAGTATTGTAGGCGCTGTACAATAACAAAAATTAGTGGTGCGTATTTACACGACCAGGTTTGGAAACCTGGTATCAAACAATAAAAAAAAATAGGATCGTGACTGTAATGTACATTTTTATACCTTACCTTTAATTTATTTTCCCGACGTTTCGGCTATGTTACAATAACCATGGTCGCGGGCAGACTGTACAAAATGTAAACCTCAAGTACGGTAGACATCAAAAATAATTAATAATAATAATACATATTTTTTGTAAACCTGGTATAGGCGTACAAAAAAACGTACCAAGTAGACGTTATGGTTCTGACGCGTATTTAATACTTTAAAAAAAATTGTTCTTGATAGTATTTTCGTACTTCGAAATATTTTGTCTAGGGTGTTGCTGGCCTCCAAGCCAGCAAAACCCTTTTCAATCTTTTCAATTCTTGAATATTCTTAATTATTTATTAAAAACCTGGTTTACCAACCTGGTATTTCTTCGACTTGAAAACACGAGTACGACCCACCTCTAACAAAAATATTTCCCCCATTCCTTTTTCCCACTGTTTATTATCTATTGTGGACCACAGTCCACATTACAATAGTGCGGGGCTATGTGGGTCTTTGTTGTAATATTGGTCCTATAACTTAGTTCCGGGCTTAATATCTTTTGTCTAGTGCCCGGAGGTATTTGCCGCATGATAATGTTAAACAATAATGTGTGCCAAGTTTTAGAAAAATTAGGATCACGACTGTAGTCCCCAAGGTAGACAGATATACTATCAAGGGGGTTAGCATGAACCACTATTGCACACTGTCAGTTTTGACATTTGGATGATACGATAGTGGTTCATGCTCAGGCCACAGATATCGAGGCGCTTAAATCTTTGAAGATGTCCAAAGGGGTTAGTAAGGGGCTAGATGTTATGGTACTAAATTTTATCGTAGTTTCTGATATCATTTCAGATTCTGTTCTGACCCAGGGAATATAGTGTGAGGTCAGGACTTTGTATTTACTGTTGGGTTCTTATTTATTTTCTTAATAACTCAGCTCCAATATTTCGTGATCGTCAAGGTTTTATCGGCCCCAAACTGGACAAGACAGCCAATTATTATCGGTGCAGTACGCGCCGTATCATCCAAATAGTTTTAATAACACCGCAATCGTTTAATAAGCGTTAACAATCTGTCACTTATCTGTAAAATGTTGACATAGTCAAATGTAGTGTTTGGACGTGCTGAATACCCCTCTCAAACATCTTCCATCTTTCGCTGAATCGACGATAAATAAAAGCTTCAAGACGAACCGGTTTTTTGTAAATATTTTTTTAAAGGACATCCTCTAGGACAGGTACGGACAGGCTAGACGGTCTTAGAAATGTCACCGAAAAGGGATGGATGAGAAGAGCCAAAGACTGGGCTTATCGGTGCGTCTTGGGGGATACCTATGTCCAGCAGTGGACTACTATAGGTTGATGATGATCCTAAAGAGCAACCTGGTCCTAAAGAGGCTATAACGCCACAATCGTTCGAAGCTGATTCTAATGCGATCAAACTTTACCAAGATATGCTGCAAGAAGCACCGCGCACTGCAAAGCTCGCGGACCGAGACGGAAAGAGACAAAAAATAAATTGGTAAAGTGCTGGTTTAATAAGATTACAAATTACAATCTCGGGGGGATGGCGGTCGAGCACCTGATCTGATTAAACTTAGAGATAATGAGAACGGTGCAAGCACCAGTTGGAGCGTCAAGCGATTCTGCCAAATTACCAGTCAAATTACAGGTAATTTATGCTCAACCCGAAATCTCTTGGAAACTTGGCAAAATTTCGGATTTTCAGTAGACTATCGAAATCCGAATGTTGTGTAAAAAATATCCTTCGAATTATTTTTCAAATTATCGTGATTAGTAGACATAACTAGATTTTTACATGGGTCTTTATCACGTCATAATAACACGTTTCGACTATGATATAATAGCAATGATCGCGGGCAGACTGTCTGCCCATCATAGTTACGAAACGTCGGGAAAATAAATTAAAGGTGATAAAGACCCGCGTGTATGAATCTCAAGTAAATATCTCTCGAATGCCAACTGTCGAATAAGCACAATCTATGACGAAACTTCAGTGGTTTTGAAGCACCCACAAGTAACATTTATATATATCTCAGATTATATAGAGTCAAGAGGTAAAACGTAACTTTATCAATGGTTTTTCGAGGAGAATTTAGTTCCTTCCGACTACGCGGCTCTGTTTTAGGCGTGGACTTTGTTTTAGAAATGTGGTCGAACTGATGCTAACGCCTACGTTCATCGATTCGACGTAAGTTTTGGCCAAACAACCTTTTAGATTTTCATTGATTTTCAAAAGGTTTGCATAAGCTGTTTATGTTATTATGGGAGTTTTAGGTTCAGAGACATAGTTCTTGTAACTTTAAATAGGTACCACAAGAAATGTTAGAGTGTGGTCCGGGTTTTCCTTCACCGTTGTAAGCACGTGTTAATGCGCATATTAATTTTTGAATAGAAAAAACCATTGATGCACAGCCGGGATTCAACAAACAATCAAATCTTTCCTCTTTATAATATTAGTAAATCAAATTCTCGTGTCACAGTGTTAGTGTTAGAAACGGCTTGACCGATTTTTAAGTTTTTTTTTTTTATTTGGTAGGTAATAGATCGTAGGGTATTTTTTATACTTCTAAGAGATAAGAGTGCTTTTTTTCTTTCTGATTATTGAAATTTGTCAGGACAACGTCTGACAGGGATAGCTATTATTATTATAGATATAATGCCGTAGCTGTAATAGTTACAACGATAAGTACCGCATTGCGTACTCGTGCCATGTACCTGCAACAAAGAAATAACACAATTTAACAATGTTACTACTAAAGTCAAAACAATACAATCTCTTTTAGCGATGCTAAACAGGCTAGTCAATTAAATAAATATTGATGGACATTTGTACATATTGCCATCTAGTTCGGTAGACATCCTCTCAGATCTCCAGTCACTTAGATCCTTTGAATATGTCTAATGGGGGTAGTCAGAGGAACGTTCGAACATTAAATTTGGCACATGCCCACATTTTGCAGTAGTTAGTATTCCATACGTGACAGATTGCAAGCCCATCGCTGCTATAAGAATGCTAACTTGTTTCTTCATCGTGTTTTCCTGCACTATCTATGGAGTATTACATACATAATTAAATACATTGCACAGCCGGGTTTTGAACCCACGACCTTATGACTGACCCGATGCTATTAACAAAATGATTAACATGATCAATACTCCGAATTAAGCAAGTAAAGTTTTATTAAACCTAATGAAACGATGGACGAATTAAAACTTCAAGCGAAATACGAAACTTAATGAACGATCAAAGTTGGAGATCAACCGTCTCAATTTAAGTTTATTTCGACAACTTTATCTAGCAATTTGCTGTTAAAATATGTTAATTTTTAGGGTTCCGTAGGGGTAAAAACGGGACCCTATTACTAAGATTTCGCTGTCCGTCTGTCTGACACAAGGCTATATGAACTGTGATAGCTAGACAGTTGAAATTTTCACAGATGATGTATTTCTGCTACCGCTATAACATCAAATACTAAAAACAGAATAAAATAAATATTTAAGTGGGGCTCTCGTACAACAAACGTGTTTTTTGCCGTTTTCATAGCAAATGGTGCGGAACTCTTCGTGCGCGAGTCCGACTCGCACTTGGCCAGTTTTTTATTTCAATGCTTTGAATAAGAGACGGATTTTCATTAAGTAAAGCCTTCGCGAAAGCAGCAATTACTCTTAAACATTCACATTGCGTGCCGTGTTGGCCGAGAGGGAGGTACCTTGACTTTCAATCTGGATTTTGGATTGATTTAGATGGATTTTTCTGTTCGAAAAATTTATATGCGCATCAAAAACACGTGCTCGAAATGGTGAAGGAAAACATCGTGAGGAAACCAGTTTGAATTCTTACGTATGGAATGCTAACTACTGCAAAATGTGGGCATGTGCTAAATATAATGTTTGGACGTGCCTCTGACTACCAACACTAGATATCTTCAAAGGATCTAAGCGTCTGGAGATCTGAGAGGATGTCTACCTTACTTGGGGATTACAGTCGTGATCCTCATTTTTTATTTATATTTGTAATCATAATTTTTATTTATATATACATTATAATTATAACACTCAGACACAGAACAAATAATATTTAGGCAAATGTATTGAGCTGTGAAGTTTTAAAAGGCGAAATAGACTAATTCGAAAATTGGCAACTCTGCCACTCCTATACGATAGACAGGCATTTTGTTTTGCGATCATTTAAAAAAATAACAGTTATTTTTTTAAACTTTTACACATCGTATGTATCTAGGGTTGTCAGATGTTCGGGATTCGTTGAAAATACGAAACAATGAAGGACATTTAAAATTACGCGGTTTAAAAACCCCTTACTTAAACTCATTGCTAATGTAAATTTGGCAAAAAAGTTTTGTTGTAATAACATTATTATAATAATCAAAATAACATTTTAATTTGTTATATTTATTTGTCCCGACAATAATCCTAAAATCCCGATTTTTTGATATTTTGGTCATCCCATCTGGTAACCCTAAATTTACCACAGAACGTACAAATAGAGTGAGTTTATTTTAACACTTTCGAATCTATTGTAAACTTTCATTCAACTGTACGTAATGGTTAACGCATATGAAAATAAACATTCGAATTTGGGTACCAGTTCCCGTAATACAAGGTTTGCTTAGTTTAGGGCTAGATGACGCTGTGTGATAATGTGATCACGACTGTAATCCCCAAGTACAGTAGACATCCTCTCAGATCTCCAGGCGCTTAGATCCTTTGAAGATGTCTAGTGGGGATAGACAGAGGCACGTCCAAAAATTATATTTAGCACATGCCCACATTTTGCAGTAGTTAGCATCCCAATACTTATTTATTATTGGTGTATACGGTCGGGGTTTAAACCCGCAACCCCTGGATCGAAAGATAAGTTACCTGCGACAAGGTGTTCAAGTTCATGGCTAATTTAAGTCGTTCATTAGGAACTTTAGCGTATAATACCCGACTTATTTGATTAAGCCCCTCATCAAATTAATTTAGTAGCTTTTAATCCCAATTTCGCTTTGAAACTCAAACGTTTGAAATTCAAAGTTCGCTCTGATAAAGCGATCTACAGTTTTGTCTAATTATCTTGTTTATTTTTTGGATATTATAACTTTTAAATCTTATTGCGGAGAGAAAAATAAATAGAGGAAGTTATGCTTTTCATATAAAATAATTGTTAATTAGAGTTTTCAAACATTCAGTCTTTTCTATCGATTTTTGAAATTTGATAGGACAACATTTGTCACGGGTCAGTCCTTATATTATAGTAACAACTTGTCAATTTCAAACACGAAGTAGGTATTAAGTTACTCGTATTTATGTTACTGGTGCCGTACCACAAGCTAAAAAGCAATATTGTTTTGATATTACTTTAGGGTCTTGTGGTATGGCCCGTGAACATGTCAGAATAAACCATAATAACAAAGTTAATATCGTAAGTGATACACGTTACTCTGATCACATTCTGTCACATTTTTGCTGCAACATTTTTTTATTCCGACTTGTCATATCTATCGATACTGATAAAATAAACAGAAGATATTGACACAGCTGGTACACTCCACAGCTCACTAAAGTATTTCACCATTTTCTGTTTTTGAATAGACTGTCTAGAAGGATAGGACGAAAATGGAATATAAACGTACTTTTAGGGTTCCGTACTCAAAAGGTAAAAACGGGACCCTATTACTAAGACTTCGTTGTCCGTCTGTCCGTCTGCTTGTCACAGGGCTATATCTCATGGATCGTGATAGCTAGACAGTTGAAATTTTCACATATAATGTATTTCTGTTGCCGCTATATAATAATAATAATATAGCCTTTTATTCAGATTTCTTAAATCTATTGACAACATATAGATAGATAGATAGATAGAAAACTCTTTATTGCACACCACATAACAATAACATGAAAAAAAGAAGCAACACAAACCAACATTGGAGTACAATGGGCGGTCTTATCGCTGGGAGCGATCTCTTCCAGACAACCTTTGGATGGACTGGACATAGAGTTTACGATATACGACGGTGGTGCAGTCAAAAGCGTGTACCTACATACATTTAATACAAAATAAACCTAAAAATATCTTTAAAAACAAATAAAATTCAAATAAAATTAAAATACCTAATCTATACTACTCAGAGGTATTTAAAAAGTGACTGAGTAATAGCCTTTTGAAAATGTCAATAGATTTAGCGGCTCTGACATCAAGAGGGAGAGCATTCCACAGACGGCATTCAACATATATAGCACAAATTAAAGTTAAACTAAATCTAGCATCTGTTGCTTGCTTGTTTTTTGCAAATCTGTTTGCCAATCGGCAAAGGCTTCCTCCAAGTATAACAACAAATATAAAAACAGAATAAAATAAATATCCTATACAACAAACGTGTTTTTTTTTTTGCCGTTTTTTTGTTAATGGTACGGAACCCTGCGACTACTATAACAGGTGACTATATTAATGACAGATCCACGTGACCTGATGTCGCTCTACCCCCTGACAGCTAACTTTTTAATTAACAATGTCCGCACTGTTTTTTTCTGTTTGCTTTAATTAATTTTAAGTAGTAATAAGTTTTAAATACCTATTTCTTAACCAAGTGTAGCGTGTGCTGGTTTAAGAACTTTAGCCGAAGATTTTCATATTTTTTTTATTATTATGTTTTAAGCCTCTTTATTCGATGCTATGCATAGTCATCATTTTATTCTCCTTTTCCTACATAGTGTGGCACAACATGTTGCGAAGATAATTTGGCTTATGTTTTACAACCGCCGCCTGCCTGACAACCCTCTTTGGGAATACTTGTACTGGAGATATCTTTCGCACAAGTAAAAAAAGCTTCAACAACTTTTAGAAGTAAGAAAATTATCGAAAAATATAATTTTTCAGGCACTTTGCTTTTTTTTGCGCACTTTGCTCGGTTGCGTGGAACAGGCGTAGCTTCACCTAGCTCATAAGACGTTTCAAAGTGGTCCTTGTGATAGTGTGATGGGTTGCTAGTGACCACTAGTTTACGAACTTACCCAGCTGCATACAATCTGTGTCTGTGACTGACTGATAAATGTGTTTACCGTGAATGATAGTAGTATCATAGGGTGTGGTTATCAAACATTGCAAAATCTTCCTACAAGCGCAGTTTTATTAAATGTATTATTATAATCCATGCAGGTATAACATCGGCTTGCAAAAGGGTTTTGCATGATGAATACCATACTACTGGATAAATCATGATACATATGTAAATACATATATACATATTGGCGGACTTTACACACAACACTATCTAGCCCCAAACTAAGCAAAGCTTGTACTATGGGAATCAGATAACTGATAGAATACTTATATACTTTTTTTTTGTAAATACATACTTATTATACATAGTAACACCCAGACACAGAACAAACATCTATGTTCATCACACAAATGTTTGCCCTGGGTGGGGATCGAACCCACAACCTACAGCGTAGAAGGCAGAGTTACTACAAACTAAGCTGTGAGGCTATGATAACAAAATAAGATCCCTACTGAAATCCAAGTACGGTACACATCCTCTTAGATCTCCAGGCATTCAGATCCTTTATAGATGTCTGGTTTAGTCAGAGGCACGTCCGATTATTACATTTGGGACAACAACATTTTGTATAGTTAGTATTCCACACGTGACAGGTTGCAAGCCCGTCGCCGCAAGAATACTAACTGGTTTCCTTACGATGCTTTCCTTCACCGTTGCAAGCACGTGTTAATACGTATCCTAATAATATTAAATGTGAAAGTTTGTGAGTTTGTATGTATGTTTGTACCTCAATCAGGCCTAAACGACAAAACGGATTAAGTTGAAATCCGCTGTATTTGTAGATATAATGCCCAAATAAAACATAGACTACTTTAAAATATGAAAAACATCTCCGAAATGATAAAAAAAACGCAAAAGGAATGATTTTGACTAAAAACATTGTCTTTTCTATTCGATTATTGAAATTTGACAGGACACGTCTGTCACGGGTCGGCTAGTATGCAATAATCGTTAGCTTTGCCATATTTTTTTATCGCGCTGAAATCCATGAACGAGAAATGCAATTGCAAATTTTTAAAATACATTGAAAAAATAACTATTTGTTTGCCATTTCCGCAACGCTAGATGTTGATATTATTAAACTAAAATCAACAAACCCATCTATTTCATTTCATGATTCGTATTTGCCTCGGATGGTATCAAAAATAACCTGACGTAAGCTAAATAATATTGATGCACATTTCAAACAGCGCCATCTAGCCTCAAACTAAGTAAAGCTTGTATTATTGAAGTCAGATTACCGAACAAATATTTATGTAAGTTTTTTTACATGACGGCGATGGGCTTGCAGGTTGCAATGTCATGTATGGAATGCTAACTACTGCAAAATGTGGGCATGTGGCAAATATATTTTTGGACGTGCCTCTGACTACCCCCACTAGACATCTTCAATGGATCTAAGCGTCTGGAGATCTGAAAGCATGTCTACCGTACTTGGGGATTACAGTCGTAATCCTTTTTAGGGTTCCGTACCCAAAGGGTAAAAACGGGACCCTATTGCTGAGACTTCGCTGTCCGTCTGTCACAGGGCTGTATCTCAAGAACCGTGATAGGAAGACAGTAGAAATTTTCACAGATTATGTATTTCTATTGCTGCTATAATAACAAATACTAAAAACAGAATAAAATAAATACAAAAAACGTGATTTTTGCGCTTGCGGGGAAGCTAGTATAAAAAAATGTGTAAAATGTCAACTAACATTTTCTATTTTATATTACACTAGCGACCCGCCCCGCGAGCGATATAAACCTTCCTCCTGAATCACTCTATCTATTAAAAAAAACCGCATCAAAATCCGTTGTGTAGTTTTAAAGATATAATCAAACATACATACAGACGCGGGAAGCGGAAAGCGACTTTGCTTTATACTATGTAGTGATTTATAGTTCAACTAGCGACCCGCCCCGGCTTCGCACGGGTAGCATGTTATTATACATATAAACCTTCCTCCTGAATCACTCTATCTATTAAAAAAAACCGCATCAGAATCCGTTGTGTAGTTTTAAAGATATAAGCAAACATACATACATACAGACGCGGGAAGCGGAAAGCGACTTTGCTTTATACTATGTAGTGATAGTGATTTATATCTGTCTTAAGCCTGTAAAATGCCAAACACGAACTGGTGGCATTTTAAAGAGGTCAACGACCTCTCTTAGGTACTTAGGTCGCTGGCTCGGAACTGTATGCCTGCTCTCACTAAAACTAAGCAAAATACTCGTAATTCAACCACTTTGCTTCGTGATCATAAAATATCTTGACCTTATTTTGCTGTATCTTCGCCCCCTTTTGGCATAAAGTCGAGTATACATAAGTTACATAATAAGGAAATGTAACATGCCAATATCTCCTTACATAATATACTAGCCGACCCGTGACAAACGTTGTTCTGTCAATATTTTTTTGTTAATCATATAGGAAACAGCTTCCAATTTTTTCCCTGCAAACCTTGTACTGATAAAATAAATTCCGTATTTTGGTAGAATGCGTTACATTAATTACTCAAAACTGCGTTGCTATGACGACTAAATGTTTTTAGTCTGTGATGTCAGATTTGTTGCACACCAGCGCCATCTTTACCAAAATCATCCTTTTTGCGTTTTTTATCATTTAGGGGTGGTTTTTCGGATAATAAGTTCCCCATTATTTATTCTGATTTTGTATCTACTACAGCAAATTTCATCTTAATCCGTTTTGTCGTTTATTTTTGATTAGGGAACAAACATAGCAGCGCTATCACAAACTTTCGCATTTATAATATACATAATATATTTACACAAACTCAGGGAGCTTTGATATAATACGAGGAAGCTTTTAAAACTAGACAGTAACTAATTCAAACTAAAATTCGTGTGCAGTAGGGGCTACGAAATTTAGTTTGAATTTTCGGTAAAAATAAACAGATTTTATCAACACTATCTAACTATGCAAAACTCTTGCAAATACGACTGACAGATTGTATAAATCCAAAAACGTGAGGATGTTTGTATATTTGTGGCTCAAGCACGTCCAAACGACTGCACGGACTTGAATGAAGTTTGGAATAGTAATAGGCTACTTTTGGAACGAAGTTCCTTATCGGTTATCGCGCGTTGTGAAAGGGGGCTAGACGGAAAAAATTCTTACGAAAAGTTGTCACGACACTTTTTTGCTATAGTATATCTATTAATATATATATCTATTAATTGTGTCGAGGTCGAGGTCGAGGTGGAAGTGGAGGTCGAGATGGAGGTGGAGGTCGAGGTCGAGGTCGAGGTCGAGGTCGAGGTCGAGGTCGAGGTCGAGGTCGAGGTCGAGGTCGAGGTCGAAGTCGAAGTCGAAGTCGAAGTCAAAGTTGATTCCCCTTCCCTTGTCCCACGTTATTTTGTGAGAACTTCGTTCCATCCGGGTGTCCCTTGACACCTCTCAAGTTTTTTTTATCCAGTTACCTCCTAGTGTTTAGAGAGTATTTAGAGGTACTTTTGTTTTTAGATATGACATAAAAAGAAAGAAAGAATAAATAAATTTTGTGTCAACATAATCTCTTAAAACTAAACAAGAAATTAGATACACAATGACAACATTGACAAAATTGGTCCGAGAATTGATGCAGCGCTGATTTCCAGTGGTTCCTTCGAACTAAACTGGCTCAATCTTTACTTTCAAGAAGATATAAGTATCTGCTATAAGTTTAGGAAAGCCCACTACATACCATAATACTGCCATCCCAAGACTCAGTGGGGCGCCGTGATACGGTCCATCTCAAAAACACAAGCACCACTTTAAATAGACGTGCCTAAGTGGCGATGAGGCGCTCCCCTCCGAAACTTTAGATTTTGCATCGAATCAACCCCAATTTGTGATATCAACTACTTGCGATCTATAGTCAAATAATGAACCGGGGGATAGAGTGGCGCAAAAAAATGACAAGATCAGCATTTTGAATATACAGCGCCAATTTGTTCACCCCTGCTCGTCAGTGAACAAGGTAATTTATAGATGCTCAAAAATAATGAAATGAAAGAAAGGAAGGAAAGGAAGAATAAGTTAATTTTGAGTCAATACAACATACACAACATTGACAGCAAAATTGGTACAGCAGTTATAAGCTAATTGGTGACCAAGTTGATAAAAAAATATTCTAGAAGTTTCTGGTGGAGCATTTTTAAAAAACCAGCCAAGTGCGAGTCGTACTCGCGCACGAATGGTTCCGCACTATTATTTAAAAAAACGTTTTTTGTACATACTCACTTACATATTTATTTTATTCTGTTTTTAGTATTTGCTGTTATAGCCGCAACAGAAATACATCATCTGTCAAATTTTCAACTGTCTTGCTATCACGGTTCATGAGATACAGCCCTGTGACAGACAGACGGACAGCGAAGTCTTAGTAATATAGTCCCGTTATTACCCTTTGGGTACGGAACCCTAAAAATGAAATAGGATCACGACTGTAACTTCCAAGCATAAACATTCATTCTGATCTTTCGGTGCTTAAATAATCCTTAAAGATGTCCAAGGAGGAACACGTCCAAATATTATATGTCCACATTTTTAAGTAGTTAATCCTACTCGTATTGTCAGCTACTATATTATTTTATTAGGGAATGTAGGTACAATTAATCTACTTCGTAGTTATTGTCGGCGCTATAGTGCAGCCTCCTTGTATGAGGTAGAATAAAACTCCTTAGTAGACAGAGAGTTCGAATTTTAAAAAGGTTGTGAGTTGGCGGGAATTGTAAAACAGTATGGTTGATGACGAATTATTGTCAAGGAGAATAATTATATTTTAAACAAAAACATGGTGTGAGTATATTTGTGATTTTAATTAGGTATATTAGAATGTGATTGTTTTGTGATGTTTTTGTATGTTTGTGGCTCAAGCATGCCCAAGTGACCGAACGGATTTGGATGAAGTTACGAATACACATTGTCCTGGAATAGCATACACTTTTTATCCAGGTACCACGTTAGTTATTATTGCAGACAGGTTATTGCAAGCCCATCGCCGCTATTACCTGGTACTTACTACTCGTAACTTGAGACCCGTAAAGTCTCCTCGCAACTGGATCTCATCACAAAATGTTCTATCGTTTTGAGTAAGTGCAGAAATATTATTCCCGAGGGGTTTTTCATTTGAAGGTCGAGGTACTAAGCTTACAAGGCTTGTTTTGATGACGTTAAACATAATTAAGATGTCATAATCATCTAGTGGCGTCCATCTATCGGTGATCTTAGTTGACATAAATAACTAAATTCATCATTTTAGCCGTGGGAGATCCACAGATGTTCAAATGCTGTTCTTCATGAGCATCGCCCGTGACCGGCTATTCGCCGATCTACCGTTGATCGCAAAACGGAAAAAAAATTGTCTCGTGGTCGGGGAATCCTCGCGCATTCTTAAGTTCAATTTAGTTTGTATGTTATACAATTGACGGAAAGTTAATTATGCTATGTACACTTTAGTCGCTTCCATTCAATTCCGCGGCAATGTAAACTAAGCATTATCAACTCGTCTTTCCAAGTGAGAAGCCGTCCTACGCTGCGCTTTCCAGTGCGTCGTCTCCACTAACCAAATTACCAATCCATAACCCGATAATTCATCATCATTCTACCCTATCCCACTTAAGTGGGGTCGACACAACATTATTCGTCTATTTCCTTCTATCAGCCGTCATCTAACTCACTCATTTCTTACCCATGTCTTTCACACAGTCTATCCTACCTTCATTCCTAACCTTATTCTTGTTAAATGACATTCTTCCCTCCTCATACATGCCCACACCACGCTAACCTATTGCTCTTCATCTTTTCCGTCATAGGCGCTACTTTCAAACCTCTGATACAGTCATTCCTTATCTTATCCATCCTTGTCACTCCACTCATCCATCTCAACATTCACATCTCTGCCGCATGCAATCTTTTTTCACCCTTTAGCAACTCAACACTCTGATCCATTTACAATACGACGGGTTACAATACAAGGTCTAACGATAGTTGTATATATTATTTTCCCCTTAAGTTTAAGTACGCACGTTGCAAGCGCGGTTCCAACGTTCTGGGCACTATGGGCATGCCCACAACTTTAGACTTGTGACGTCACAAATTTGTTTTTGCAATTTTAATAGTGTAATTTTTACAGATGATGTATTTTTATAGCCGCTATAAGAAAAAATACTAAAAACAGAATAAAATAAATATTTAAATGGGGCTCCTATACGTCATACGGAACCAACCGTGCGAGAGTCCGTCTCGCACTTGGACGGTTTTTTCATTTTACGTGTTCGCCCATTTTATTTTTGCCCACGTGGATCTACTTAAATACAGACACTGTCATTTCATGACAATAGACATCAAAATCAAAAGGGCCCCCCCCTTTTGACTGGGTTGACTCGGTTGACTGTGACCACAACCTTTTTTCGAGGCTGGATCGCGCCTGGAGGGCTTCGTAACCACTAACCAAATTACCAATCCATAACCCGATAATGGTGACATTAAAAAAAAACCCCGTTTATTTGATTCGCCAGCCATTTGATTAAAGTCGAACCCGATGGGATTCTGGAGACGGAGATAATTGGAACGGGATTAAATGAAGTTGAAACGCTCCATTTTATTTTCACACATTTCATTCCCGGGGTTAAATGGAAGCCGCAATTTATTTTGTAACGATTTACAAACAAACAATGTGTGGACAATACTCGTATTAACGATGACTAGCTTCCGCAAACGGCTTCCCTTGCGTTCCCTGTATACACAGGTTAATTATGTTTAAAAAACTAAAAACGACTTCAAGTTGTTTTAGGACCAAGTATTTTATTCACCCTATTTTTTCCTGAAATTTAAATGGTACCAAACGAGAAGTATATTCAAATACTTATAAATATCCTCCCCACCAAAATAGGGAATTCCATATCGGTTAATAAAAGAAGGAGTAGTAACATAAAATACAATCGAATCGAGAATCTCCTTTTTTTGAAAGCGGCTAAAAGGTATCCAATTTCTATCTACATACCAATTTTTGTACCCAGTAACTATCGTTAAAGAATAAAAGAAAAAAAATAGAAAGAAAGAAAGAAAGAAAGAAAGAAAAAACATTTATTTGCTCCAAAAGCACAACACAATTAATGACTAAAGAGAACAAAAAAACAATCAACAGCAAATTGTGCCATGTGGGGGCAAATAGGTCCCCGCCTCAGCATTGAGCCGCACAGCACCGAACCTAAGGAGTAGGCGAAGCGCGGTGCGACGCTGGTTTTCAGTCGGGGCCTGGACGCGATGAGGCGACACAACAAGTCGATAAACTAAATAAGAAATACAGAATTTACGTACAATATGTAGACTAAACAATAAAATAAATAATAAATATCAAAGTAGTATGCTAGTGTGCATGGTAAATATAAATATTTATAATATATATATATATATATATATATTTATAATATCTATATATAAAGGTAAGCGAAAATAAATAAATATAAAGAAAAACAAAAAAATAAAATGAAATAAAATACACGTAGTAATCCATCTTTAGCGATAGGTGTTCTGTGGTCTCGCTCGGTCTGTCTGTCTTGTCTGTGGTAAAAGTAACACATGTTTTTTATTTCATGTAACTTTTACAAATTTACTGATTTATATTGTCTTGATTTTAATTGAATAAATAATTTGAAAGGATGGGAGATGGTTATGTAGAAATTGATTAAAAATTGGTACATGATGGCGGGATGAGAAGGAGAGATCGACGCAAATGCTTGACGCGCATAAAACGACGGTAAGTTGAGGTTATTTTTGGTCGTGAGGATGTGGCATGTTAGTAGGTAGAAAGGAAAGTTAGTAGGTTATGTTGACTCTGATTGCTCTCGCAGAAACTGGACCTTTAATGACCTTCTAAAAATACTGACTGTTTTCAGGGCGCGCACAGGCGGAGGCAGGTCATTCCAACACCGTGAAGCGGCGAATTTAAAGGAACCTCTGAATGCCATGGACTTGTGCTTCGGAGTAACAAACACGAAGGTACACGCTCTGCTGGGGTACCTATTAGTGGCATGTGCCCATACAAATTTATCAAATAAATACCTTGGGTACTGCTTACCTATCACCCCAAAAAGGAGTACCGCAAGATGTAATCTTCTGCGTGCTGCCATTTTCAGAAGATTGGATGAGTTTAGGAAAGGTGTGATATGGGAGCGAGGAGGAACATGAAAACAGAAACGAGCACATGCGTTTTGGACACGCTGAATGAGTCGCTCAGTCCTACTAAGCAGGCACGGTCCATACACAACATCACAATAATTTAGCCGTGACAGGATCAGAGATTCACATAGACTTATTCTTACCGCCTCACTTAAGTATGGTCTGATCTTATAAAGTAACTTCAAACGGTAGAAACAATTGCGCACACTCTCAGCGATGTGCTTTTCAAAATGCAAGTAGCTGTCCATAGTAAGCCCAAGGTTTTTAGCCTCATCCACACGCTCCACGGCCTCTCCATCAACCAAGATATGAATGGGGGCTAGCTCAAGTTCCTGCACTTTCTGTCTAGAGCCAATAATCATATACTTCGACTTTTTAGGGTTAATTACCAAGCAGTTATGTTTGGACCAGTTACATATTTCCTTCAAATCTGAATTAATCCTAGTGACCGCATCATTAAGGTTAGAAGGCAGGAATGACAGGTACAGCTGCAGATCGTCAGCATAGAGATGATACCTACAGTGAGCAATTGTATGAATAATGTCAGCGCAATAGAGGACAAAAAGTATTGGTCCCAAAATAGAACCCTGGGGGACACCCCTAGGTACTGACTGAAGAGAAGATTTAGGTTTAGACCCATTTGGCATAGTTAGCTCCACAAACTGATGCCTGCGATCCAGGTAGCTGTGGAACCAACTAACAGTCCGAGAATCAAACCCATAGAAAGAAAGCTTGGAAAGAAGGAGATTAATATTGATAGAGTCAAATGCACGTGAGTAGTCGAGTAGCACTAGGATGTTAACCATACCCTGATCCTGCGCACAAAGTAGATTGTCAACAACGTCGAGAAGAGCAGTTGTAGTACTGTGCCCCTTGCGGAACCCAGACTGAACTTGTGGAAGGATGCTGTTGTCTTCAAGATACTTTGTGAGCTGCAGGCTTACTGCCTTTTCAAGTACCTTAGATAAACAGGGTAGCAGGCTAATAGGTCTAAGATCTTGGCAGGAAGCAGGATTTAAAGTTTTCGGGATCGGTTTTACCATGGCTACCTTCCAGCTCTCAGGAAATATACCACTATTAATGGAAGAATTGATTATTGAGGTGATTGCCTCCAAAGATTCTGGTAGGGTCATAAGGACCATATCTAATGCGATTCCATCAACACCTTGTGCACCTGATTTGAGGCTGCGTATGATTGACAGCACTGAGTTTTCATTTACAGGGCTCAGCGAGAAGGTCCCAGAATTGAATCTGTGGTGTTCATAGAAAGTGAGCTGTGAGATGGAGACATGATCTTCACCAGGGACATTTAGAAAGTGGAAGTTAATGAGATCTGGATTATCAAATTGTGGTGGAAGGTCTGAATTTTGTTCTTTATTAGGTAAAATAGTGCTCTTTAAATTTTTCCAGAGTTTCTTAGAATTTTTAATGTTGTTATTAATATGCTGTGTAAAGTAGGCCTTTTTCTCACTTACAATGGCTGCAATCACTAGGTGTTTCATCTCTATATAACTAGTTTTAAGGGCTAATGTCTGATGAGATCTGTACCTATTATGATAATCATCACGAATTCTCATCATTGATCTAACCGTGTCTGTGATCCATGGATGGGGGGGCTCCTTGAACCGTGTAGTTTTTAGTGGTGCGTGTAGGTCAAATAGAGTCACCAATAGCTTAGTGAAATTGGTAACAAGCTCATTGACATCTGTTGTTGCCACAAAATACTCCCAGCGAACATTGTTAAGGTCGTTATTGAAAAGGTCCAGTATAATATTTTTAAAAGGTCTGTAAGTTATTAAGCGTGGGCAAGGCTTTTCCTTTTTTATGTCCAATTCCACCATGAGCATTGCATGATGTCCTAAGTCTGGGGAATACTTGACAGTCACATTCCTGACGCGGGCATCAGTGCATGCAATGTCAATTAGTGTTTGACTATGATCTGTAAAATGAGTTGGTTCAGAGATTACCTGGTTTAAGTTGAGGCTGTGTATAAACTCGTTTAACAGAATAGTTTTCCAAAAATTGGGTGTCATTAAGTCCATATTGAAATCTCCTACCAATATTAGCCGATCATAGCCTGAAAAAGAGGAGACTGAATCGGTTAGCGCTTCAAGAAATTGATGGGGATCTTGTCGGGGTGGCCTGTATGCAGTCCCTATAATTATTTCCTGTCCATTCACTTTCACACGTATCCATGATTGTTCAACGGACAGAGCGAGTGGGCAGGGGCAGGATCGAGCATAGATGCCCTTACGGAGGTAAAAACCTATTCCTCCTCCCCGCCCCTGTCTAATATTGATAGGTCTTGGAGTGTGACGAAAATGGTAACCTGCCACCTTTGGTGCCTTTTCATCTTCATCCTTTCCCACCCAAGTCTCATTAATCGCCATAATGTCTGGCTTCAGCTCCTCTATGGCCACAATAAATTCCTCATGCCCCGTGTTTAAAGAACCCGCGTTAAATAGTCCAACTTTCAAGTGTCTAGATTCAATCATTAAAGAAATCATAATAATTCAAAGTTAGCCAGTAATTCCATCTCAAAATAATTGCTTGCATTAGATAAATTGATTTGTGGATATTAATTATAATATGATTTCTATAAATGTATTGTGATATGTTTATATTAACAATAATATATTGAATTAAATTATGTTTGATGGTAGGGATAATAATATTGTGTGTATATAAGTGAATAGTATATGGTAAATAAATATTATGTATATAAGTAGTTTTAGGTGTATGATTGTCATTATGATTAATACAAATAAATAGATATAATTTTATGGAAGTGCATGAGTTATTAATGAGTTTAGAAAATATAATAAATAATCGACCTAAACTTATAAATATGTTTATAATACAAGTGTTATATGTGTGATACTTATTTGAGTGATAAATAGGATCACTCAACGACTGTAATCCTCAAGTACGGTTGGCATCCTCTCAGATCTCCAGACGCCGAGATCCTTGAAGATTTCTAAGGGTAGTCAGAGGCACGTCTAAACATGAAATTTAACATTCCCACATCGTTTAAGTTAGTTACCGCACTACCTACCACCACGTTCTCAAGTAGGAAAAGCCCCGGGCATTTCCCGTCTTGCCGCTACCTACCTACCGCTACCATTACCTCCCACACGCGACGCTAAGTAACTTCCCAACTTCTGTTCAAAACTACGCTTCTTAGAGAAGCGTCCACCGCCATGACAACTTATATTTTCATCCGACGAAAAGAGGAGGTTCTCAATTCAACGCGTAAATATATGTATGCCATCAAAAACATAACTTGTAAAAAAAGCAAAGTCTCGCAACGCAACTCAGTTCTTCTACCGTAAAAAGTTGTGAGATCCATGTAATACCAAGTCGGTTAATTTATTCAGTCCCTACATTAAGGGTCCTTCTGTCTTAAGTTATTATGTAAAGGTTAGCTAATTACGTAATAATAGATGATGTATTCTGTTGCCGCTATAACAACAAATACTAAAATGGCCTGAACTGCTTCGAGAAAAGGATGGTACAGCCGTGCCGCTTTATTGCTTGACTTAGCGGGGGCACTACGCATTTTCACCTGGCGGTCCGATTTGGGTATTTTTTTTTTCTATTTTATTGGGAATATGACTGCGCTGTAGGTTGTGGGTTCAAATCCCACACAGGATAAACATTTGTGCCATAAACATAGATAGATGTTTGTTCTGTGTCTGGGTGTTATAATGTATTATAAAAATAAGTACCTACTTAAGTATTATTATCAGTTATTTGGTCATCATAGTCAAGCTTTGCTGTGTATGAAAAGTCCACCAATAGTTATTTATATTTTTTATTTAATGTATTTTCTACGCAATATTAAATGGAACCAACTTTAGTATACCAAAGTGACAATTATGTAAAAAATAAATGATATTGCGTCTCCGCAATAACGCGACCGTCATAGCTACATTTACGCAACAATTCTACCCAATCTCGAGGACATTCCTAACTTGGATGTTACTTAGCTATTAGTTATGACTTAGTTACTTTTATCGGATATAGAACGTTTGTCTGTATGTTGTATTATTATTACAAGAAAAGTTAGGATTGTTTATTGATAGAGGTAAAATTATCTTATTTTTCTCTTCTAAGGGTATTCACTATAAAAAAAACAAGTATTCCCAAAGAGGGCTGACGTCAGGCCGGCGGCCGGTTGTAAAACATAAGCCAAATCCTCTTTGGGACATGTGCTGACCCCACATTACGTAGGAAAAGGAGACAAGAATGATTATAAAAAAAATCTTTTTTCTATATATTGCAAAATTAAAGTAAAAGTACAAAAAAATCGTCACCATATTGACAAATTTCATAGCCTACTTTTTATCTTTAAAATCGGTTAACATGATAAAAAATAAAAATCATCAACTGCTATAATAGCAATTTACGAATCATACTAATAATACTCATTCATAAATTATGGACGAAACGCGAATTTCCATTCATAAATGACTAACTTTTGTCAGCGGCTTCGTTCGCGTGGTATCTGAACAAAAGTAGCCTATTTACTATTCCAAGGCATAAGCTATGTTTATTCCAAGTTTCATCCAAATCCGTTTAGTCGTGATTGAGCCACAAATATCCTCACTAACATTCGGATTTATAATATAGCTGACCCGCGACAGACGTCGTTCTGTACAAATCTCAATAATCGCATGGAAAAAAGCACTATCAGTCTTGCGAATTTTAGCTATTTCAGACATGGTAGTATGCGTATTAAGCATTTGTCAAAACTGATGCCAGTTTTTTTTTATACCCTAAGCCCTAACCAATAACCATCCATTTTGCGTCGGATTTTCATTTTGGAGATGTTTTCTAAATTTCATCCTTATCCGTTCTGTCGTTTAGACCTGATGGAGGCACAAACATATAAACATCCTCAGAAACTTTCGGATTTGTAGTATAAATAGGATGTTCGCGTGCGTGTGACTCACGCGTCTCAAGATCCCTTTTAGAGTTTCATTGAACGTCGTGAGTCACGTTTGATTGTATGTATGGCTTCATTCATTCGTCGCGTCACTAGTTCTTTTTTAGACGCTAATTTGTTAGAAAAACAATAAATAAGTATTACTGTTGAAAAATATTTTTCAATGATAAGCTTTTGTAAAATCATATACCATCGAGAACCAGCGCGCTATCACCTGTCACATAATATAACATTGTCATCGGACACACAAACGAAGTATTTACTAAGGAGTTCCGTTGTGAGTGACTGTTGAACAGCTTCTAACACCATCATCAGATCAGCTCGATAGCTCATAGAAGATCAGCTCATAGAATTACACAGACATGTGTAAAAGTATGCAAAGTTTCAGCTCAAATGGTTGAAGATAACTGCTTCAAAATTGAGTTGGAAAACTTCACCCGAACAAACATAGTTACACACATACATACATTGCAAGTTAAATAAAAGCTTGTAAAAATAGTTGACGTCACTTAAAGCGCAGTTGGACGATATAGGCTAAAATCTATACGAATGCTAGCTGTCCCGACAGACGTTGTCCTGTCAAATTTCAATAATCCAACCGAAAAAAGGCATTTTCTGTTTTCCCCGAACTTAACGCTAAATTAAAAAACGCTACAAAATATACTTTACGACCTATTCTCATACCTACCGAATGTACACAAAAAATTTCATAAAAAACGGTCAAGCCGTTTCGGAGGAGTTTGGTTATAAACACTGACACGGCAATTTTATATTATATATATAAGATTATAAATGCGAAAGTAACTCTGTCTGTCGTTAAAAAGCCAAACTGCTTTGGGCCGATTGAGATGAAATTTCATACAGAGATAGTTTAAAGTCTTGGGACGGACATAGGCTACTTTTTTCCCCAATATTTTCTTTTGATTTCCCCGAGATATTCCCAAATCGGTTACTTAATAATAATGATTGGTGTTCTAAGGTAACAATCGTATTTTATAAAAAAAAATACAACCAAGTTGAGAACCTCCTTTTTGAAGTCGGTAAAAATAATATTTTCTGCATTCTAACCGCCTGAAGTAGATTTTTCATAAAATATCACCCTCAGTTATGGAAGTTATTAATTTCGTGTGTTATATCAAACATCACCGGGACATGGGTTCCCCGGGGTGAAAGGCCACTGTAATTAAAAAGTTACCCCTTTTCAGGGGTTTAGAATGCAAACAGGGACAATATTATTATGTGTTGAAAAAATAAGAAATGTATTGTAGTAGCCGTTTTGACCGTTTTTACCTCGACTTTCAATCTCAACTTTTTTCTGTTCGAAAAAATTATATGCGCATCAAAAACACGTGCTCAAAACGGTGAAGGAAAACATCGTGAGGAAACCAGTTAGTAGTATTCTTAAAGCGGCGATGGGCTTGCAATCTGTCATGTATGGAATGCTAACTACTGCAAAATGTGGGCATGTGATATAATGTTTGGACGTGCCTCTGACCCCCACTACATAGACATATTCATAGGATTAATTGCCTGGAGATCTGAGAGAATGTCTACCGTACTTGGGGATTACAGTCGTGATCCTATTTATTTTTGCAAGTTAGTTACGTATGTATGGTGTAAAGTTCTCACATTTTATCATTAAGCATTCAGGTACTAAATTCAACTGAACACAATATCGCACTCACAAAATCGTTCTATCTTACTCGTATTAGCAACGTAGCTAGTATATTAAAGAGAAAACTTAGCTACATTTGTTAAACTTAAATGTATACTATACTAGCACTAGCAGTCAGCGCAACAGACGTCCTGACCAAATTTCAATAATCGCACAAAGTAACGCACGTTGCCATAACGACTGAAGACAACACTGATGTCAGATTTTTTGCACACCAGCGCCATCTATACCAAAATCATCCCTTTTGCATTTTTTTATCATTTTGGAGATGTTTTCATATTTTTAAAGTAGTATATGTTTTATTCTGGCATTATATCTACATCTATATAGCAAATGTCAACTTAATCCGTTTTGTCGAATTGAGGCCTGATTGAGGAACAAACATACATCCAAACTCAAACTTTCGCATTTATAATATTATATTAGGATTGGAATTTCTTTAGACGTAGGGGGTAAACATAATTAGTACCAGTACCACTAGCTTTTCTACTTCGTCTGCGTAGAATCTGAAAAACGATTTTTGACAACTTTATCGTAAAACATTGAAATTCCTGAAAATCGAAAAAAATATAGGCTATGTCCGTCCCAAGACTTTAAACTATCTCCATATTAAATTTTATCACAATCGGCCTAGCGGTTTGGCCGTGATAACGTCACAGACGGACAGACATGGTTACTTTCGTATTTAAATTATTAGTTTAGATTTTCTAGAAGTTTATCATTAGACATTAGTACCTCTTCACATGACTCGGCCGCCCAACCCTTATAAATAAACAAAGTGGGGGTGTCCATTCAGCTACAACTCACCCTTTCAGACTGCATTACTTTCCAAAGCTTTCTATTTTAAAGTTAAATCAATCAAAAGTTTTCGGGTAGTTATAACAAAATATTTTAGTAAATCCAAACACTCGTGATCGACGGTATCATAAATCATCAGTTTGCTAATGTTGGGCATGTTCGATAAGGATTTATCGATAGTTCTAGCCATACCTCAAGTTCTTAAAGTAATACTCATCAATAATAATACACTCGCGGTGCCAAAGTGACAATGCCATGCGAGTTTGTATTGCATTGTCCCTTTCGCACAGTGAGTAATATCGTTTTGATATTACTTTTGAGCTTGTGGTACAGTCTTAGGTAGCCGATTTATCGACAAACAACTGCTAAGTTTGTTTTTGATGTTGTTATTGTGATATGAGGTCATGTTCTAGGCTTGGTAGCTTCTCCTAGCTCCTAAGGCGATTTATTTTTCAAAGTGATTTATATTATTTTATTACCTTTTTATTTATATATCCTTTAGATTTTAGTTATTATTACATATTTAATTGCTTGTCACTCTTAATATCATACTGGTACAAGATGGAAGATTTTTTTTTTAATAATATTCCTTGTGTCGAAAATAATATGGGAACATATTATTTTATTATCAAAACCAGTGCGCATTGTTATCAAAAATTGTGTTGTTCTTTATTGAATTAAATCTGTTATTTGAAATCTTATTAATTGAAGCGTTCGCAGCGTAGCTTGCCCAGTCCTTCCAATCAGATCGTTTGAGATAAGCAACCTTCAGCTCGGTAACAAAATGGGTGACCGCTACTGGCATTAACAGCTAACGCTTCTGTGCATCGGAAAACATGTTAAGACAAAACAAAGAAAAACAGACTCAGTTGGACTTTGAAAACATTAGAGTTGGTCACTAGCTCATACAAACTCACTTTCACTGATTAAATTAAAATAATAATTTTATCGACCCTTTCATCGAAACGAGCATGGACCAACACTATAGGCGTTATTACGAGTGCAAGCGAGATAGATATTTTCCGCACTACTCACACGTCTTATTGCTCTATCGGCCAGGAGTTTTTGAACGGACTATAAATACTAGAGATCTCAATTATATAGATTGAGCTAAGGTAAACAAGATCAAGTAATTTGTTAACATAGACGAAATTTACAGTCAAAGTCAATAGTATTTATTTCAGTACTAACTTTTACCTGCGATTTAGCACACGTAGACTCAGATAAAATCGGTTTTTGACGACTTTATCTTATAAATTGAAATACGTTATATTCAAACGAATATTTGGAAAAAAATAATCACACAGTCGTAGACAGACAGACTGAGTTACTTTCGCATTTATAATAATGTATCTGTCTGTCTGTCACGTTATCACGGCCAAACCGCTGGACTGATTGTGATGATATTCCATACAGAGATAGTTTAAAGTATTGGGATGGACATAGGCTATTTTTTTCCCCAAAATTTTCTTTTGATCGGCAATTTCTATGTTTCACGATAAAATCGTTAAAAATCAATTTCTTAAATCTAAGCGGACGAAGTGCGGGTAAAAACTACTATTAGTATTAGATAAAATCACAAGGATCACTCTGAAACTTAGGAGCTAGGTGCTAAGCCAATGTCATATATATACAGTCGTGGTCAACTAATTAGGGACACTCTTTGGTTAAACCGAATTGTGAATTTATTTTTTATTTTCCAACGAGTCTAAACCATATTCCATATCTCTTACATGTAAGTATAATTAGTCATTTATGTGCCCGATTATACAAACAATAACAACTTCTTAAACATTAAACCTCTTTACAGTATAGCTGATAGATTATCGTAGTGCTATTTGTTCAAATAATGCTGGCTGGCCATTTAATTAGGGACACTGAAATATTGCGTTCTATTTTCAAAATTTTAATCTCAATACTTTTTTACTTCTTCTCTTATTGTTTCGTGGTAGTTTTGGCGGCAATCCCGATATTTATTTTAAGTTTTGAAAAATATTTTGAAGAAAAATGGGTAAAAATAAAAGTTGCGATCCAACACTACGAAAAATTATCATGAAGTTTGTTGTCGAGCATGGTTGGCCATACCGAAGGATAGCAGAACATTTAAATTGTTCAAAAACTATGGTATACAATGCAGTGCAACATGTCAGACGCAATAACACAGATTTAAATGTGCCCACAACCAAAAGATCAAGAAAAACAACTCCGCAAGAAGATAGAATGATAACCAGGTTAGTTAAGAAAGATCCGTTTCTAGGCTCTATTTTAATTAAACACGAAGTGTTTGGGACAGACGAAAGAGCTGGTGTCTCAGCGAGGACCGTTCGACGACGTCTGGTAGAAGCAGGGTCGTTCGGAAGAGTGGTTCGCAAAGTACCGTTGTTGAAGAAAGAACATAGAAATGCTCGTTTGGCGTTTGCACGTAAATATGGACATTGGACCTACGCCCAATGGTAACATGTATTATTCTCTGACGAGACCAAGGTTAATTTGATTTCTTCAGATGGAAGGCAATACGTACGGCGTCCAGTAAAAGCGGAAATGAATCCAAGATTCACAAAAAAGCAGGTGAAACATGGCGGTGGAAACATTAAAATGTGGGGTTCATTTTCTGGACGTGGAGTGGGACCTGTGAGGAAAGTTCAGGGTAACTTAGACCAACATCAATACAAGGTAATATTGGAGGAAACGATGCTTCCCTATGCTGAGGAGCATCTCCCTATTATATGGACGTTTCAGCATGATAACGACCCGAAACATACCGCCCGTTCAGTCAAGTCGTTTCTTACCAGTCAGTCAGTATCGGTGCTAGATTGGCCAGCAAATAGCCCGGACCTTAACCCAATCGAGCACCTTTGGCACGAAATCAAGAAAAAAGTAGCCACTTATCGTACCACAACTTTAGATGAACTTAATGAAGCTTTTTGTGAGGCATGGGCAAACATTCCTGTCGAAACATGCCAGAAACTGATAATGTCTATGCCACATCGGTGTCAAGCGGTAATTACTAACAAAGGTTTTGCTACTGGGTACTGATTTTACACGTAATAAAATGGAGCTGTTAAAGATATTATAATACTGCAGATTATTAGTTTTGTTTAACTCTATTTTTCATTATAGTTTACTGTCCTTAATTAAATGTCCAGCTACAGAATTATACCTTAAAATTGAATACATGTTCAACCTTTGATATTAAATACTTTTTTCTATTTATTTATTCTTTTATTTACAGCCATTTAAAGCATAATAATCAGACCAAATTATGCAAATAATAGTTACTGAGAAATCAATAGGGTTTTATATTTTTATGTACATAACCGGTTATTGTTCTTCACTATCTTGCATGTCCCTAATTAGTTGACCACGACTGTATATAAGTCAAAGTCAAAGTATATTTATTGCTGAATCACATGTACAAAGATGTTAATAATTATAATTTTGTGGTATCAATGTATTCTACCCTATTAAGGGTGTGCAATATTTTTGTTTACAATGGGTGATAAGGTAGTCGGTACTTATTACAAAATAAAATAATATAATATAATACAAATAATAAATATAGGTACTAGGTTAGTTTCGTTTGTAAGTAAAACCCAGTAGGTAGGTAGGTACTATGTATTTTTTCTAAAAACCGGTCTCAGTGTATAGTTCGCAAGTTCATTCAACTCAAATAACGTCAGGTTTTCTAACAAAAAAATCCTGACAATTTAGAATTTGTATTCCGACAGTCTACCACTTGGTATTTTATTTTATTACTTAGGATCTTACTTAAGATCTAACTTAGATCTAAGGTACTGTTCAGCTGGCTTATGATATATAGCTGGATGAATAAAACAATGATTATCATTATCATTATTATGGCTTTCAAAGCAGTTTAGATGTACTTATAAGATTCTAGAGATTCTTTCTAGAGATTCTAGATTCTATAACAGTTAAGTATGAAATTGGTATTTTCTAAAATCTATGTACCTAATCTATTCTCATAAGAATAGATTAGGTACATAGATGAAAATGGTATTCTCTAAATTCGACTGATATTCATAGCTGTCTATGAAAAATATCATAGGTCCATTAATCATGTCAAAATTAACATTTTGTTGGAAAAATTCTTCTTCTTCATATAACTAAACTAGCGACCCGCCCCGACTTCGCACGGGTTTAATACATATAAACCTTCCTCCTGAATCACTCTATCTATTAAAAAAAACCGCATCAAAATCCGTTGTGTAGTTTTAAAGATATAAGCAAACATACCTACATACATACAGACGCGGGAAGCGGAAAGCGACTTTGCTTTATACTATGTAGTGATTCGTCATATTTAAGTACACACCGACCATTCTTCTATTTATCTCTATAATATATTATATTCATTCTATCTCATGGTTGTCTGGAAGGATCGCTTTTTAACGATAAGACAGCTGATTGTAGTTTTGTTCTTGTTTAAGTTTCTGTATTTTTTTTTGGTGCACAATAAATCATTTTCATTCATTAATTCTTTTGTCATCTAAAATGGAATTTGAAAACTCACAATAAAACTTGAAACTACATTTCACTTTAATTTTACAATCTTTTAAATTTAAGGTACCTATAAAATATTTTTTGGTGTTTTATTTAATTATAAAAATAATTGAATGAATACAAATGCAGTGTAGTTTCAATCAACGAAGATTAACAGATTTAATTAAATTATTAATTAGATTCACAAGCAATAATTATCTTGCCGAAACCGATATCAATTTTAATCGTTTGTTTTCTAAGTGAGAGACAGAGAGTACATAATACCTAATCCGTTGTAGATTAAAGAAGTATTTGCATAAAATTCAATCAAGCTTTGATTATAAGATCGCGGTGATAAATGCTACCACAAATTAATATGTTATATTGATCGATGAAGAAAGATGAAGAAGATTGACAAAACAGGTATAAAAGGCGATTGTGAATGGGAACGTTGGAAAAGGAAGACCTCGGCGTATTTTCCTGGACCAAATTGGTAATGTTTTGAAAAAAGGCCAGGTCAAGAGTACTCTAAACCGACGAGAATGCATGAGGAATGTGATGAGAGTGATTGAAGCTAAAGAATTAAAACAATTGTATTTGTTAATCATTTTAAATAGAAATACGGCTAATTACCACGTTTTTTCTTGTATTGCTGACGTTTCGAGACAATTCAGATGCTCTTCATCATGAGCATCGCCCGCGACCGCGATCAACGGCAGATCGGCGAATACAGTAAATCAGTCAGTCAAACGTCAGCAATACAAGAAAAAACGTGGTAATTAGCCGTATTTCTATTTAAGAAGCGAAAGTATTGTCAGGATCGTAGCAAGTGGAAAGCCGTGGTCTCTGCCTAGCACTTGACCTTGGTTCATGCATGTGAAGCAGCATAAAACTGAGATGGGGCGCCTGTTTGACCCACGCAGTAGTTAGTCTGTGTTTTATGTACCTATCTTCCTTCTTATTTTTATGTGTCTACACACATGTGTGTGTACACATCTGTGTGTACGTTACGAAATGGCAGTTATTTTGTGGTAAAAACAGAATTGCTACTATTGTAAACTTTCGTACACTAAAACCTTATCTTCTTTACGTCTAAAGAAAAGCCACGAAATCCTCCGACGAGAAGCTGGAACAGTCAACACAGAACGGTTGCCAAAGGGTAGTCAAAGGCGCAAATCGAGTTTAAAGCGAAAAGGAGCGCCAACTTTCCAGTAAAATACTACAAGACACTTCGTAAGAAGTAGCGGTCAACTTATGACGGCCGTTAAACTAGTACGCTGTGTATAAACCAAAAATAATGATATCTTCCAACAGTTAATTGTATACAAATGTGGGCATGTGTCAAATATAATATTTGGATGTGCCTGACTACCCCTTTCAGGCACACAAAGATCTGAAAGAATGTACCAATAGGATTCCCTGGGTCTTGGGTTTCATGTAATCATTTGTCCCGCCGCGGGTATCAAACCAGCACCTCTCGTCACGGCCAGGCAATTATTCTTGAAACAAAGAGGCATCTTTAGAAAACCAGAATTTAAAACGACGGTACCGCTACACCGCTACCGCTATGTAGAGAACCATGCTGGGTAGGATCACTAGCTAGAGAGATTTGCCCGGAAATAAGGGTGGACACTTCGACATAGCAGTTGCTTTAAGGCGGGTTTGAAGCAGCGCGACAGACGCGACTTTTTACAAACCTGCTGAGTTTTAAGTGCCAAAGTCAAAGTTAAAGGATCACTTTAAAACGTCTTAGGAGCTAGGTGAAACTACGCCTATTCACAGCAGCCTAGTCACTAATGAAAGTCGCGGGTACACGGTGAAAGCGGCTCTAGATCGTTCTGGAAACTTCTGAGGGAAGCTATGAGACATATTCTCGAAATGGCTATGACTGATGATGATAAATGAACAAAACGATTCATACAAAAAAAAAATATATTTCTATTTGACACACACACAGAGCTACACATAACAATAAGAAAGATAGGTACATATAAAAATACAGACTACTGCGTGGGTCGAACAGGCCTTATCTCAGCTTCATGCTGCTCCACATGCTTGAACCATGACGTGGAGCAGCGCTACTACTACGGTTCCGTACGTGTGAGAAGAGTATGATGAAGAAAGAAGCAGTAACGCCTAACAACATTAACTGTATTGTCTAACTGAAGGCTTCAGTCTGAAGCCATAGAGCGTAAACGGTAAACCTGTGGTTTGTCGGACAAGGGTAAGATATGCAAATTAAAATTTATATGCGCATTAACACGTACTTAAACGGCGAAGGAAAACATCGTAAGGAAACCAGTTAATATTCTTGTAAGCGGTGACAATCTCAAGTGTGGAACTGCAAAATGAGGGTATGTGTCAAATGTTTGGACGTGCCTCTGACATCTTCAAGGATTTGAGCGCTTGGAGATCTGAGAGGATGTCTACCGTACTTGGGGATTACTGTATTGATCCTATTTTTCTTTTTATTACATAAGTATCTCAGGTCGTCAATATCAAGACCCCGCCTTAAGTCTCAAGATTGGATTGGCGAGTTTTAACTTCAAAAAGGCTACGAAAAGAGCGAAATAGTGAAGAGGCACCCATTGGCTGACGCAAACTTTCCAATTATTGCCGGCGCACAGTGGCGGACGGGAGCGCAGAGGATTTTAAATTCATCAATTGAATATAATAGATATTCAATCGAAATAAGATAATATATTTCAATGCTCGGCAATCTTGCCAAACTGAGCTATACTAATATTATAAATGCGAAAGTAACTCTTGTCTGTCTGTGACGTTATCACGGCCAAATCACTAGGCCGATTGTGATAAAATTTCACATACAGATAGTTTAAAGTCTTGAGACGGATATAGGCTACATTTTTCCCAATTATTTTTATATTTTTGGAATTTCAATGTTACATAAGTAGTCGTTAAAATCAATTTCTGAATTCAATATGGACGAAGTCAATAGTAAAAGCTAGTCAATTGATAAATTTTAAATCCTCAGCGATCCCGTCCGCCACTGTGCGCCGGCCCTTATTCTGACAGGCTCTTTTGGGAACGCTCCTAATTGAACGGATCGTTTTACGCATCTTGTAAATGATAAATCTTGCTATACTAATAATATTATAAATGCGAAAGTTTGTGAAGATGTATAAATGTATGGATGTATATATATTTATATATTTAATATTATAAATAATTATAATTATTATTTTTACTAATACTACTTATCCTATTCATAGTATGTATTGTACACATGATGCAAATAAATAAATAAATAAATATTTGTTACTCTTTCATGCAAAAACTACTGAAAGGCTTTAGATGAAACTTTACAATAATATAGCTTAAACATCAGAACACACATAGGCTACTTTTTATCGAGACACTACGCAGGTGAAGCCGCGGGCGATAGATAGTCTCATAATATTTCGCTGTAAAACTTCTCCTTTCAATTTTGGAGTAATTTAAGGTGATAAGTGAAATTTTTGACGTTTTGTATGGGCTGAGTCTACCCGGATAAGACGGAAAAAGTGATAAAACTGCATTATCTCGAAAACCATCAAATTTGAAAAGAAACTGTCTGTAATTTATTTAGCTAGTATGATTATCTTACGAATTATATAAAAATAAACTGTTTAGCTCTTCAAAGCTTTGATTAAAAACGAAACTCGTGTTTTTGAAGAGCCTACTTTGGAAAATAAATCTATCGAGAAAAGTTTCACCAATCGTGTTTCTGTCTGTAATTTATCTAGATTATATCCTTAAGTTAACTTTGTCATGAAAAACAAAACTGTATGTTTTGCGGTTATTGAGAAAAAACGATTCTGCATTCATCAAAAACATTTATTACTCGCCTTAAGGCTGAAATAATGGGAGCTTCGGTCTAGCAGTTTTGAATGATTGCTAAGATATTATGCTGGCATAGTGGGGGCGGGGGGGGGGGGAGGTTTTCAAAGGGTAGGTATTTAATTTACTTGTTTCAATAATATAGTGAGAATCGCTTTAAAGGTATTGAAGGCGGAGCTTTCGATCCGAAGGTTGTCAGTTCGAATCCATGGAAAATAGTTAGTCTTCTTACAAACGGCAATGGGTGCGAGCTGCCAACCCAGTGAGTGAGTTTGTGAGTGTGTGTGTTTGTTACTATTTCACGCAAAAACTACTGAATACTAAACGGATTAAAAGGAAACTTTACAGTAATATAGCTAATTATACATCAGAATAACACATTGGCTACTTTTTATCCAGGTACCACCTATGATCCATATAGATCCATATAAATATTCACTGGTTTCCTCAATTTCCAATACTAAAATTATCATCATCTTCCTACCCTTATCCCACTTAAATGGGATCGACAGTTGGTAGCAAAACTCTGCCTTCTGCGCAGTAGGTTGTGTCTTGAGTATTCGATTCTAACCCAGGACAAACTTGGTGTGATGAATTGTCATTTCCCTCTATCAGCCGTCATCTCATCACTCACTCTATCTTACCCATGTCATCTTTCACACAGTCCATCCATCTTTTCATTGGCCTAACTCTTCTTCTACATCCATTCACATTTATTCATACAACATTCTTCTCTAAAAAAAGAATGAAATAAATATTTAAGTATAAATATTTTTTTGCCCTTGTTAGGATTCCGTACCCAAAGGGTAAAAACAGGACCCTATTACTAAGGCTTCGCTGTCCGTCTGTCTGTCCGTCCGTCCGTCTGTCTGTCACAGGGCTGTACCTATCTCATGAACCGTGATAGCTAGACAGTTGAAATTTTCATAGATTATGTATTTCTGTTGCCGCTATAACAACAAATACTAAAAACAGAATTAAATGATATTTATGTGGGGCTCCCATACAAAAAACGTGTTTTTTTATTATAGATCAGATATAGGTACAGAACCCTTCGTGCGCGAGTCCGACTCGCACTGGGCCGGTTTATTTTCAATCATTTTCTAAATTATATCCTTCCTGGCTTCAAAAACTAGCCAGTGTATCTCGGGCCAACCATTTCCGACACGAATAATGGAGTTAAAAAAACTCGGCAGAACATAATGACCTTCATCGTCGGTATCTCCTTTCTCCCTTCCCAGAATAGCTCCCCCAGGTAATTCGACGCCCCGTAACTAAGTTACCTACGGACAATAATACCAGCCACTTACGGATCTATCGGATTAGCGGCGACTGTATCGTTTTAGTAGCAGCATTGAACTGTTATAACTAGATTATAAAAGGATCATCGAAGAAGAAATAAGGACACATTTCAAATAAAAAATAAAATAGGTTCACGACTGTAATCCCCAAGTACGGTAGACATACTCCCAGATCTCAAGGCGCTTAGATCCCTGTGGATGTCTAAAGGTAGTCAGAGGTACGTCCAAACATTACAATAGAGGTTTTTTTTTATGACTGCGCAAATTTTTCATCTGGTGATCCGATTTGAACCTTTAGAATGAAAAGTAATATTGTTGGTCTAACTAACTAGTTAACTACCTAGTTACTTAGGACTAACCAGAAAATAAGACATGATCTAGGTAGGTAGGTAGGTAGGTACCTACCTACCTACTTACTCTCTACAACATTATCAGTTATCACTAACTTTTGTGATGACTGATGTGATGATGCATGAACATAGACCTTGTGTGTGATGAGTTGCCTTTGTGAGTAAGTAGGTAGGTACCTATTACAGATAGGTAGTTATGTAGGTACCTAGTTATAGTTACCTACGTAATATTCAACTTAAACAAAGAATTTATAACTAGTTAACTACATCAAACTTAATCTAGGTAAGTAGGTACAGGGGTTAATACCTAGGTTAATTTAGCTACTTAGGGAATTCGGAATATTTAGAATGAAACGCACCACTGCGTCAATCAAATGAAGAATTTTAGTAGGTAGTACTTATCTATCCATGATATTATACACTTGGTTCTAGATATGTAGGTACAAAATACGTCTAGATAACTGCTAAGATAAGCAAGCACACTCACCTTTTGCTAGACTGTCCTGTTCTTGTCCATTGTAGTAAGAAATCCAAAAAAAAAACACTTCACTCAAACCACATTATTATTTTAAAAGCAACACAGCGCGACAACAATTTCTTGTTACAGCGGCTAAGAGATGAATCACTAAAGAATGCACCAAGAAGCACTCGATATACTGCATAAATCCACTTAAGCACAAAAAATCACCTTTTCCACCCACAATAACACCGATTTTCGGGACGATTCCGGCAACTTTACACGTTAGATTTCGATTTAGTTTAAAAGTTTTCGATGAACAGAAATACCGAGACGCGGAGACGCCGTGGGACTCAACGCGTGACTGGCCAACTGACGTACAAGTATAAGCTGACGGAATGAAATAAAACCCACGTCGCGAGGCCGCGAAACAAACTGTTGCGCTTCCAAACTTAGCCAGGTTGTAGTACACTCACCACTCGAAACAAAGTCAAATAACTTTAGCTTGGACTTGTAAATACATTTGTTTGGGTTACTGTTGTTTATATTAAGGTTCTGTGCGTGTTTAAAGTTAGTTTTAAACATCAATAAAAGTTTCTGTTTAGTTAAAAGTCACGGTGTTATGCTTTGGGTTTGTTACGCGCGTGAAGTCAGGTGAGAAGGGTTTATGGTGGAAAGGTGTATGGCAGAAAGTGCGACTAACTTCACAGAACGAATGACACGAGGGGCACTACCTGCGTAGCTAGTTTTTTATGAATCGTTTTTTGTCCAAGTTATTTTGTACAATAAACTCGAGCCGACAGCTGACAAGGTTCATAAATGGATAGTTCGGATTTGGAAAGTGAACAGTGTTTTATTTTTGTTCTTGTAGGCTCCTAGGGAATTGGCGCTTAAATTGAACCAATCTGAACACTGTTATATAGGTACCTATCTAGTATCTACTATTTTATCTACACTAGATACTACTATAGATTCTATAGTATTGTTGAAGGTACAATCAGGGAATTAGGTCGTGGGTGGCACCTTATTTTTTTAGATTTTTACGACGAAATAAATCTGATTTTCTTCTAGAATTTGTCTAGTCTACCTAGGTTTATTGGTACCTACCTTAGTAGTCAATAAATTCCTACAAAATCTTATCACCAAGATCATTATAACTTTTGAACATTGAGGGATTTTCAAAAGGCGATTCATTTAGAAAACATTTTATCTTTTCTTCAAATCTGTAACCGCAAAGGTTGGTAAGTAAGAATTGAATGTCGGTCTTATCGCTAAGCTTATCGTATTTCTTAAAATATCTGACACGAGATACGAGTTAGTCTTGGTAATATTGGTAGGGTAGGGAATTTATTGTGTTATAGGTATTTTCTAGACCTGATCCGTTAATGAATCTAGAGATATAACAATATTCCCTGAGCTGGTTAGTGACTGACAAGGCGCTAAGCAAACACGAAATATCATAGATTTTCGTAATATGTAGAGGGGGTTATCATGAACCACTATAGTTTCGACAACGTATCGTCCAAATGCACAAACTGACATTTTTACTATACAAAAAGTGTCAGTTTTGACAATTGGACGATATGATCGGTCGTGCTTAGGCCACTGTATGGTTAATGTAAATAACAGATAACCACTTGCTGTGATAACTTTATCAGGCACTTATTTAATAAACAAAGTAAAATAAATAAATAACACTGATAGTTTATGTGAGTTCTAAGAATATATTAAGAAGTAGTGACTTTAGGTATCATAATGGCAATGGCATACCACAGAACCAAGTGTCTACAGCTAAGGCGAATGCTTAAGGGGGTCTCAGTCGACTATTGCTCTTTTTCGAAACGAAAAAAGAAATACTTCTGAACAAGCCACATCTCCTATTTTTATAAGTATATTACTTCAGGTTCCTACCTAGATTTCTATTAAGCTGAAAACATAATAGCAGAAACTTTTCACGATAAAAATATTATTTCAAAATGATACGTTTTAGAATTTATGATCGAAATATTTTATATACCTACTATTAAAATCAACTTGTGATTTATTGTTAAAGATAGGTAATATGTAGATCTAGATTTCTATTAGAATAGATTTTTGATAAGTAATTATACATAATTTATATCATTAATTTATTCGAAAAGCTAAGGCGGACCACGCGCCAACGTGTGTTTGTCGTCATTGCAGCGGTCGGTAGGATTATTTATCGAAGTGATTAAAGATGGGTACATCTTTATTCACATATACTATACATTATAAAATAGGAGATGTGGCTTGTTCAGAAGTATTTCTTTTTTCGTTTCGAACAAAAACAATCGTCGACTGGGAGCGCCTTGAGGTGATGCTTGAAATTTTGTTTTTGTTGCTTTTATAATTATCTAAAAAATTATATAAAAATAAACTGTTTAGCTATTCATAGTTTTGAGTAAAATTGAAATTAGTGTTTTGGAAGAGCAAACTTTGGAAAATAAATCTATCTAGAAAAGTTTCACTAATCGTGTTTCTGCCGATAATTTATCTAGATTAAATCCTTAAGTTATCTTTGTCACCAAAAACAAAACTGTATGTTTTGCGGTTATTGAGAAAAAACGATTCTGCGTTCATCAAAAAAATGTATTACTCGTCTTAAGATAATCGCTGCGTTCGTATTCAAAACCTCTACCTAATAAGGGCTCACACCCAACTACCCAAGGGACTCGTCGGACCGTAATTTAACCGCTCCCAAAATGTGGATTTTTGCGTAATTTATGCTTCTATCTCACTAAATCGGATCGCTTCGAAATAGCGAGGGTTCCCCACCCATAGATTGCAATATCTTTTCATTTCATGTCCTAAAATAGGAAAGTGTTTGGGTGATAGTCCTGTATTTAATTCACACCACACTTGATTATTATGAGAAAAACCGACCAAGTGCGAGTCGGACGCGTACGAAGGGTTCCGTAACAATCTATAAAAAACAGCAAAAAAATCACGTTTGTTGTATGCCCTACTTAAATATGTACATATTTGAGGGAGAATATTTTGCTAACTAGTATTCATTATCACTACTATTTGGGGGCACGGCAGTGCCCCCGCCAAGTCGAGCGCGAAGCAAACAAACACTGCCGTACCATCCTTTACAGGAACCATTTCGCCGCATTTTCAGGTCCCTATTTGAGAACCTCTGGATAATACCAGAACGCAGAAATTTTCGTCATCCAGTAAGCTATAATCACATACTTAAAATCCAAAATTTCAAGTCTGTAGCTCATTTAGTTCCGAAGTTAAGCGAAGGCAAAGTTTCGCATTTTAGACACTCACTCACTCACTCATGATCATCAGAATAGAACTAGTACTTCCCATAAACTCAGAGAGCTGAAATTTGGTACAGAGTTAGGGTTTAATTGCCACATTAAGGGAAAACCATAAAAACCGGCCAAGTGCGAGTCAGACCATTATCTATAAAAACGGCAAACAAATCACGTTTGTTGTATGGGAGCCCCCCTTAAATATTTATTTTATTCTGTTTTTAGTATTTGTTGTTATAGCAGCAACCGAAATACATAATCTGTGAAAATTTCAACTGTCTAGCTATCACGGTTCATGAGATACAGCCCTGTGACAGACAGACGGACGGACGGACGGACGGACAGACATACAAACAGACGGACAGCGAAGTCTTAGTAATAGGGTTCCGATTTTACCCCTTGGGTACGGAACCCTAAAAACTAGGATAATCGAAGATCTGGAGTACCTGGTGACCCTGATTAGAAAACACAAGAGCTTAACCAAACTATTAGAGATCGACATACCGCCTTTACAAATAATATTCAACTTGATGGGCCGCTTCATTTGATGTCCGCTTCAGCTGTATTAGAGATATGGTAATGCCCCCTTCTACTATTGGTACATAAAAATATCGACTGTCATTGCAAAAAACTATGTCAAAAAAACTGTGTCAAATAAGAAATCTATTAAAATAAATCAATAAGCCCACGTTTCTACAAAAAGAAGTGAAATCCCACCAAAAACATTTTGTAAAAAACTAGCCAAGTCTCGATGGAGGTGCTTGTTTATCTCTAAAAAGTAATGAAATCTAGACAAAGTCGTACCAAGTCTCAATAGGATCAAAACCTTTAATCCCCATGTATGGTGGGCATACTCTCAGATCTTCAAGCGCTTAGATCCTTGAAGATTACAGCTTATAAGAATACTAACTGAATGTCAGAAAACATTATCGTGAAATCTTTGCAGACTAGCTTATATTTGTTTGTTCTTAATAAAACTAAATAAAAACCTTTGTGTAACCTTTTTTATTCAAAATGAAACGAAATAAAGACTTTTTTGTTTACCAACCTTTTTGTGTCCAAGTAGATTTTTTTTCTCCATTTCAAAAATTCAAAAATTCAAAAATCATTTATTTCAATAAAATCACAAGGATCACTTTGAAACGCCTTAGGAACTAGGTGAAGCTACGCCGATTCCACGCGACCAAGCCTAGACCCGTATTATTTGACCCGTAGGTACCTATTACCTACTTACCAAAATAGTTTTGGGCTAGGCAATCTCTCAACGCTCGTATAATATGAGGGTTATAAATTATGGCTCCCAACCATACGGTATAAAAAATATTAAGTACCTAAAGATAAAGATAATTTATCCTGAATGATCATGGTAACATTTTTGTTGGGATTTATACCTAAATAGATCTGCAGGCTTATTTGACTCTTAACATCGATTTTAGAGAACAGCAATGAATTTAGTTATTAATATAGAATCATTCAGTCTATTCTAAGATTCTAAGAATTGTATTCTCTAATTTCGAAACCTGTGGCAACGAAAATCAGCGGATGAAGATCGATTTAAAAAAAAAATAAGCCTACAACTGATTCTAGTAATAAATGACAAACCGTCAAACTTTCCTGCAGCCGACTGTCCTTTTCATAATACAGATAGGGTGACAGCGCTGGTTGTGGGCATTTTAACTACCTTTGAATTTTCAAATAAACGGTTTATATTGAAATAATGATTAAAACGACGATTTTATAACAACATAGAATATATTATTTATATATCTCATATGTTAAACAAATGTTTTGTAACAGGCGATATTTATTTAGTAATTATTCACATCAAAACGGGAAATCGTTGGTTGTGGGCAAAACAATCTAAAGGTACAACACACCACAAACCACAAATGAGACTAATCAAAACGGACCATAGACAATGTATTAACCATAGACTGTAAACAAGTTTCTTTGATAAACTTTGTTATTGACTGTCAAAATGAAATACACCCAAAGCCGATCTATGACTCTGGATAATTCTAGTGTAGGTACATATAGGTACATGGCAGGTAGGTACCTACTTACTTATAATTAATTTTTAAATTCGATAACCTATAAAACGGTTTAACGTCTTTGAATTATCGGAAAACGATTCCGTTTTTCATCGAGTGGTAGGTAAAAATCTAACTCTTGATAACCGTAAAGTTTATAAAAGGCCTTATTTTTACGAAGTTTTTAGTGTTATTGGGAGTAAAATACATAATGTTAAACCACCTCGTAAAGTCAGGTATAAATGCGTAGGTATCTGTAGGTATCTAGGTTGGTAGGTACCAATACGTGAAACAGAAACAGGTACCAATACCTACCTAGATAGGTAAGGTACTAGGTAGGTATAATAATGTGTAGGTTCCTAGACCACACTAACAAATTAGCGCCTAGATTTTATTGAATTTTGAATTGTAAGTAGATAGATACTTAAGGCGCTCCCAGTCGACGATTGTTTTTGTTCGAAACGAAAAAATAAATACTTGTGAACAAGCCACATCTCCTATTTTATAATGTATAGTATATGTGAATAAAGATGTACCCATCTTTAATCACTTCGATAAATAATCCTACCGACCGCTGCAATGACGACAAACACACGTCGGAGCGTAGACCGCCTTAGCTTTTCGAATAAATTAATGATATAAATTATGTATAATTACTTATCAAAAATCGATTCTAATAGAAATCTAGATCTACATATTACCTATCTTTAACAATAAATCACAAGTTGATTTTAATAGTAGGTATATAAAATATTTCGATCATAAATTCTAAAACGTATCATTTTGAAATAATATCTTTATCGTGAAAAGTTTCTGCTATTATGTTTTCAGCTTAATAGAAATCTAGGTAGGAACCTGAAGTAATATACTTATAAAAATAGGAGATGTGGCTTGTTCAGAAGTATTTCTTTTTTCGTATCGAAAAAGAGCAATCGTCGACTGGGAGCCCCGTAACTAAACTTACTAAACTACTTACTAAAAATCGATCTTCAACCGTCGCTTCTTATAAAATCATCAAAATCGGATCACCAGGTAAAAGGATAGGGTTTTCTAGGTTTTTGAGTAGCTGGTATTAAATGGTAGGCAAAGTAAATACCTACCTAACCTAACCTATACCAAGGCTAAAGAGTTTGTTATGATTTAATTTTCATAGAATATATTTTTAAATACTTACCTATTTAGATACTGGATTTTAAATATTAATAAATAAAATAGTACCTATAGCTTACTAGTAACTTTAATATAATACATTTAAAATGTTAAGTTTACTTGAAAATTTAATACATACAATTCAAAGGAAACAAAAGGTGCCTTGACTTTTTGTTGCCTAACACAGATTCTGCAGTTGCTATTGCAATTTTAAAAGGCGCGGAGATAAGTGCGACGCTGAGAGGTGATAAACATTCCTCATACAATGGTGGTTAAGGTATTAATATTATACTATGTTGTAGGAATAGGTAAATATTACGTATTATATCTTTCACATATCGAACGAGTCGTAGTAGTAGTACTAGAAGTAGCTACCTACTTTATTTAAAAGAAAAAATCGAATTCTCATGAAAATTACAATAATGTAACCTAAGGTATCAAACATTTAACTATAATCTTCATAAGTATAGTCGTGCGAAGCCGGGGCGGCCTGTTAACTAGTAAAATATAATATTCTTCCCTAAAAGTAAGGTAGGTACCTAAGCTCCAGTTTAAACTTTTCATTTTTGAAGCATTCTTTTCAAACCTTTACGCTGTTGTCGGGTAAAAAGTAAATACGATTCGTATTATGTCATTTAGCTAATTTTGACAAGGGTGTGAGGGCCCATTGCATTTGTTATAATCGTCTGTCATACATACCTGCGTACCTAAGGACCCTCATCAAGGAAGGTTTTAATGTGTTGAAATTTAGACTTGTTAACATAATATGTATTTATCTGTACCTACCATCGACCACATAGCCCAATAGGCGCCCAATGGCTTCATTTCTTCAAACAAACAATTTGACGGCCCAGCAGTTTGGCCGTGATAAAGTCACAGACAGACGGACAAAGTTACTTTCGCATTTATAATATTAGTATAGATAGATGGTTAATGTTTAGCAGCATAGTCATCTTCTTCTTCTACTTATAAGGGGTATCAAATCCTCCCCTTATCCTAGTAATATTATAAATGCGAAAGTATTAAATTGAATTAAAATGAAACTTTATAGTAATATAGCTTATACTATACATCAGAATAACACATAGGTTACTTTTTATCTAGGTACCACGCGAGCGAAGCTAGTAAAGAATAAATAAATAACGGCCGATAGAAGTACCTACAGAAAAGACAAAAGAAATACATCATCTGTGAAATTTCAACTGTCTAGCTATCACGGTTCAAGAGACACTGCTTTGCGACAGACAGACAGACGGACAGCGAAGTCTTAGTAATAGGGTCCCGTTTTTACACTTTAGGTACGGAACCCTAAAAAGAAAAAAACACGTGGTAATCCTGCATGACGAAGAAAGGCAAGTAGACAAAATAATAAACAGTAATTTACATTATAAATTTAATTTCTGTAAGCATAGCACTGTAAGTAAATTTTCTACAGTATCACAGACAGCTTTGTTCTTAGTAACTTAAGTATTCATTAAATTACACTCAACATTATTATATACTAGCTTTAATCCGCGACTTCGACCGCGTAGATTCAGGATGATTTTTGACGAATTTATCGTAAAACATTAAAATTCGTGAAAATCCACGAAATATTGGAAAACAAATTTGCCGACCCCACTTAAGTGGGGTAAGGGCGAGAAGATGATGCCCATCCCAAGACCTTAAACTTTAATGTAGAGCTAACATGAAATTTCAACACATTCGGCGCAGCGCCAGCGGTTTGGGTGTGATAACGTCACAGACAGACAGACAGAGTTACTTTCGCATTTATAATAATAATAATATGTAATAAAGATGTAAAACTATTGGCAACATTTCTCATGTTTTTCCATCATCCATAATCACAACACTAAACTTTGATCATTTAATATTACTAGGTAATACTTTTATCACATAGAGCTTTCACACAAATTAAATTAATATTATAGATATTGTAATGTTTTATTGAACAATATCAAACTTGCTTGCTAGGTAGCTGATGAGAAGAAAATGTATAGTGAGACCTCCGATTCAGATAATTATAATATTTATAACATCTATCATCTATATCTTCTTTTACTAAGTATAGAAAAGAAAGTCGGGTTTGTTACAACACTTATAACTCGAGAACGGCTGAACCGATTTGGCTGAAAATTAGTGGGGATACCTCCCCACTAGAACCAGGAGACGGACATAGAATACTTTTTATAACGAGAACGGGAACGGGAACTTAACACATTGTTAATTATAAAGCGATACGAAGTTCGCCGGGTTAGCTTCTAATTACATACATTACTAACTGCCTACAGACGTTATCCTGTTAAATTACAATAATCCCATAGATATAAGTACTTTCTGTTATTCCTGACTTTCACATTTTTACGCCGGTTTTTCTTTTATAAAACCTTGTCCTGATAATAACAAAAAAAGAATTATCCAATTTGATGCAGTCGTTCTCGAGCTATGGCGTAAATGGAAATAGGGATTCATTTTATAAATAGATGTCTATCAAAGCTGTCAACTGAGGTCAATATAAATCAACATTATCCTGTCAACCGTATCCGTATCCGTAACCGTATTAATTACTAGCTGACCCGTGCCCGCTTCGCTGGAGGACAGATAGTTTCACATCTGGTATTCTAATCTTCAAAATAAATTATAGCCTATATGTTGCCGAGGACTAATAGCTACATAACAAAAAAAGTTTCATCAAAATCCGTCCAGTAGTTTTTGCGTGAAAGCCAGACAACAGACAGACATACAGACAGACAAAAATTTAAAAATGTTTTTTTTTTGGCTTCTGTGTCTTATATGAAGACCTCTAGGAGTATTTTTTTTTGTTTTTATTCAATGTACAGAATTGAACTCTTCTACAGTTTTATTATATGTATAGATAGATAGTATAGATTTGCAATAGTTCCTTGGACCGTTTGCAGAAATAATAAGAGAACGAAAATTCTTAAACCAGTTGCACATAGCAAATTATGTTACTACTTATGTTATTTGTCTCATCGAAAGCCGTAGTAAACACGCGTTATTTTATGTATGTATGTATGTTTTCTCATCATCAGCAACACTATTAGCACAGTAAGATCACAACTCAGTTCTAATATTGCACGTCTTATAAAAGTCTTTCTCGGCTAGTCGTAACTCCTTGGTGAGGTCCCGGAACTGAGCATAGTCGCATGGGGACCGCTCGCAGCCGATGATCTGCATCTCATGAGGTAAGGAGCGGCCTGCTCCTTGGAGGTAGACCGGCTGTCGAAGAAATCATTGTGTCAAAACTATTGTGATTGGTAATCATTTTAACTAGAAATACGGCTAATTCTACCGTTGATCGCGGTTGCGGGCGATGCTCATGATGAAGAGCATCTGAATTTATGATTGCGTTGACTAAGAAACTTTATTTATTTACAGCCACAAGGAAAGGTAGACAGTAACTTTATACCGCCCCGCGTTCTTAAGAAAAAGGTGAAGTAGTTCTATAAAGATTCCGTCTGTTCTTTTGAGGTACGGAACTCTATAAATGGGTTTGAAGCCAAGAGTAGTCTTGTACCCAAAGAAAAACCTGGTTTGGCGAAAAAATGCAGTGCCAGTTCCGACGTACCTGCACAGTGTACTCTCCACTCCTGGACTTGTAGAGCTCCAGCGCAAATACGGAGCCATACTCTGGGATGCTGTGGTTACTCCTCGCACGAGAGACCATCATCAGAGCACCCACGTTGAAGTCATGCGCGGAGTACAACCGAAGTCGCTGGGAGACTGGTTTTCCCAATATGAAGTCGTCTGCTGCTTCGATGAACGTGTTTAGCAGGACTCCTGGGAAAAGAACAAGATATAGATAGAAGATCTATATGGCCTGGTGGGAGATGCTGAGTCTTTGGATCTAAAGGTCACGTGTTCGAAATGCTATTCATGGATTATTTTATTCGAAAAGGTATGTGCGAGTTAATACGTTCTCAAAACGGTATAAAACTGTATATATGTTACGTTTGGACGCGCTTCTGACTTCTGACGCATCTTCAAAGATCAGAGGATCACGAGGACATCTAAATTATCAGAGGGTTACAGTCGTGAGTCTCTAATTTATACATATAAATAATAATGAACAGTATTATTTTTAAAATTTTTAATTATGAGGTTTGCACGTAGCTGCCATGGAAAACAGGAACCTAAGCGTTACCTCCACCAATCTTCTTCATCTCATCGTTCCTGAAGTAAAGCAGGTATGCCATTCTTGCAGCCTCGTTCAGCCGCGGCAGCAGTGGCTTGGACCAGTCTGGTATCTCCAGGCCAAGACTCAACTGAAAAGAAAATGCACAAGTTTTTATGTCAGTGGTAGATTAGCACTAGAAGTGTAAAAACATCATGGTACATAGAATAGAGTTGTAGTGTAATGTTCTGGCCAGAAATATCTGTATATGGTTTGAAAAACTGTCTGTTAGCAATGGTGTTGTAGCAGTCGGATGTTTGGCTGAGAAGCAGAAGGTCGCGTGTGCAGTCTGACATTGAAATGAAAAATAAATTTTAATAACATGGCTTTCAAAACTTTTTTTTAAATTCGAAGAGCATTTACTTCAAGAATAAGTTTTTGCTATAAAACATTTACATATTCTAGTACAGCACAAAAACTGCTCGTTGATGGACTTTTGAAAGTCATGAAGTCAAGGAGGTCTGGAGGTGCCATGTCAAATTTAGATATTATTATCCACTGATAAATAAATACTGAGAAGTATTTTGTTGGAAACTATTTAATAGTGAGAACGGCAAATACATTCTAATATGCCTTTGAGCTACCATTTGCAAGGGAAAAGCCTTTACGAGCTCTCATTCTTCGGGAAACCCATTATGTCCCCAAAATTGCGTCAAGCGGAAGACCATAGAGCACCCTAAATGTACCCGAATTTCCTCATAAATGTTTCACTATTTTATGTAGTTTATAATTTTGACACAATTATAAGTATGGAAAAACCGTGACGAGTTCCTAGGCTTGCAATTCAAATGTTGTGGGTTCAATTCAAATCCCGAAAGTTTTAAGCACCGGAGTGACAAAGTTTGTATAGAAATTAATTGATCAACTCTACTGACGATGTTTTTTTGGGCTATCCCAAAGACCGAATTAGCTAATGGTCATTGTAAAGATGGAGATGGCCACTAAAGATATGAGATACTCACCGTGCTTTTTAAGAGATCAAATAACGTCTGATACAGCAGCGGGTTCTCTGTGAAGTTCCGTCCCGTCTTCTGCATCAGGATGGGAATGAGATCATCATACGGCTTGAACTCCTCGTTAAGTGCAGCTGCTTTCTCCACCTCCATGAGGGAGTTGAACTTCTCGCAGTTGGAGTGGAAACGGAGCTGGAATGTAAGATGAATTTGGTGTTATTTTTGACTAAAATAGCAAAGTAATTCTGTATGTCTATCTGTGACTTTATCACGTCTAAACCGACAGGCCGATTGTGATGAAATTTCATATAGAGATAGTTTAAATTCTTGGGACATCATTTTATTCTTTAAGAATGTTTAACTGCTGAATGTTGTAAATGCTAGTGTTGTTTTAAGTCCATCCCTTATATTTTCACCCTTAAAGTCAGTATTATTTTTAATACATCTAAATAAAAAACCTCCTTCTTTTTTAGAAGTCAGTTAAAAATGATAGCCAAATGTTATTCACGAGCAATAAGTACCAAATAGGTTTGTTTTCGTCCGAGAAAAAGCTATTGACCCAATATTTTCGCAATATCCCATTAGTGCTTGATAATTAATAATGAACTGAAATAATAATTATTAATTATCAATTGTTTTTAATGAAGTATAATAATCTCGGAATTTCAATATCATCATCCTTTTTAACATTCTTTCATCCCACTCTTTGCCCAATTATGCAATGCAAAATACATTTTTTTTCACACAGCGCTTCGCTATCTAGCTCCAAACTAAGCAAAGATTGTTCTATCGAACTAAATAACTGATAGAATACAATACTCATTTTTTTTAAACATAACACCCAGACCCAGAACAAACATCTATGTTCATCACACAAATATTTGTCCTGGGTGGGGATCGAACCCACAACAAGCGCAGAAGGTAGAGCTACTACCAACTGAGCTGTGAGGCTAGTCATTGGTTCGAGTTCGAACCCACCCGGCTCCAGTGTACTAACTTACTTGATGGCAAAACTATTCTAATCTACTCTAGACAATCTAGACATGCCTACGGGTACGAGGGTTTTATTTATTTTCAGGAAACAAACAGATACATAAATATATTATAGTGTTAATTCTTTTGTACTTTTGGAAACGCAATAAAAACATTTATTATTTACTTCGTCCGCACTGATTTAGTAAAACATTAAAATTCTTGAAAAACAAATGAAAATTTTGGGAAAATGTAGCCTATGTTCGTCCCAAGACTTTAAACTATCTCTATTAAAATGTTTTACGATTGGCTCAGCGGTTTGGCCGAGACAACGTCACAGACAAATAGACAGACAGACAGAGCTACTTTCGCATTTATAATATTGTTGTATATTAATTATAGTGTCGAAACCAAACTAACTAACTGTTGGAACCAAACGAAACCAAAAACGATTTAGACGTCTCTTTTACTCTATACGAAATAGAAGGAGATGTACGCCGTTTAGTTTAGTTTTAGTTTACCAACAGAATCGGTACCAATATCTGAAAAATCGAATGTATGCTATCTAAATTAGAAATTAAATATACTGTGGTTCAACGATCAGTTGATAAATAATTGACTAAGAATAAATTATATGAATAAGAATACATATGTATTGAACTGATAAAAGTATAAAATAATAACCCGTTCTCTAGATAACAACATCTGTCATTTGACGGACGTTCTGCCTGCCCCTTTACCACAAGCTCTGAAGGAATATTGTGCGAAAGTGACAACGCCATACGAGTTTGTATTCGTTCGTATACGAGTCGATTTTGTTTTCATTTTTTAATACTATTTTAATACTACATTAAGAGCTCGTGTTACGGCACCTGAATTGCAAAGACTTCATCAATCTGATGGACCTTATTCTACTAAACCATAGATTTGGCATAAACATAGACATATATATTTATACAAACACATAACTTAACAAGCATACATGTATAATCATAGCAAGGATACAAAAAAACAGAGTTGAAAGAATACGCTAATAACAGGTAACAACCTTTTTCTTTGTTATTTTTAGGGTTCCGTACCCAAAGGGTACAAACAGGACCCTATTACTAAGACTTCGCCGTCCGTCTGTCCGTCTGTCTGTCACAGGGCTGTATCTCATGAACCGTGATAGCTAGACAGTTGAAATTTTCACAGATTATGTATTTCTGTTGCTGCTATAACAATAAATACAAAAAAGAGAATAAAATAAAAAAAATTGGTGGGGCTCCCATACAACAAACGTGTTTTTTTGCCGTTTTTTATAAATAATAGTGCGAAACCCTCGTGCGCGAGTCCGACTCGCACTTTGCCGGTTTTTTGGGTACATGACTCCTCAATTTTTTTGCAAAGAATTTTGCAAGAGTTATTATGCTTAAAGTTTATTTAACTAAACATTACGTCCAATCAAAATAAATGTTCAAGATTATTAAAATCTTCCGCTCGTAAAGCTATTTTATAATGGCCGAAGTTCTTTCAACTTTACTAGCATCTTTGCCACGGCTTAGTCTGGGTAATATTCTTTTCAAATGGTAAAATAATTTTACAAATAGGTGCCGTGAATTTTCCTCCGTGAGGCCTGAAAATGCTTCCTAAAAACCACTTCTCGCTTTTAACAGTTTTAGTTCAAAATCAATAAAACGTTTATAGATAATTGTTATGTACTCGTAATTTTCGAGTATTAGACAACCATTATTAAACCTAAATTACAGACATTTTCAAAGTTACGAAAATTGATAGATGTTTGTTGTTTTATTTTTCTAGGCTTTGTCACGAGGAACAACGAGGTTGTTTTTAACCGACTTCAAAAAAAGGAGGAGGTTCTCAATTCGCCTGTTTTTTTATGTTTTTCCATTTCTATGGCGTTTGTGGACAGATTTCCAAAAATTTTTTTATTAAAAGCCAATATTTCCGATGTTTTCCCATTACCATCAAGTCAGCATCTGAGGATGGGATCCCAGGGAAATCGAGAGAAACCTTCAAAATTTATGGGCATTGATAGTCATTTTCAACTACAACAATAGACCTTGCCCTTCTTTCATTGGCATACACCGAGTGAGGGGGGAGCCCTCTGCCCTCCCCCCAATGAGATACGTTCGAAATAGAAATCATGAATACCTCGAGTTGACGTCACTAATTTGCACCACCTATAAGGCACAGATAACAGGGCCCCTGGGTTTATTCATTATGTATTTGAAAGCACTACAATTTTTATTTATTAACTAGCTGACCCGTGCCCGCTTTGCTGGGGGACAGATAGTTTCACATCTGGTAATACAATCTTCAAAATAAACTATAGAATATATATAACTATAGACTACATAACACAAAAAGTTTCATCAAAATCCGTCCAGTAGTTTTTGCGTGAAAGACAGACAGACAGACAAAAATTTCTAAATGTTTTTTTTTTGTTTGTTTTACTTGTATAAAGGCCCCTAGGAGTATTTATTTTTGGTTTTTATTCAATGTACAGAATTGAACTCTTCTACAGTTTTATTATATGTATAGATATAGATATGAAGTCGGTTTTGTTTTTAGTTTTTGAAACGTAATAATTATTATTAAAATAAATGCATCTAGACTTTGACTCTATTGTCAGCAGGTCGTCAAATAAAATGATGATCATGGAAGTTGTCTGATGAAAAGGTACTCACATAATCCTCACTCAATGGTACTGCTGTGTATGGAACTGGCTGCCACACTTTTCCCAGATTCTCGTCCCACTGCTGCTCTGGTTCCGGGGGGTAGGCAGCTGACATCGCCACCTGAATGAAGAAAGAATGTATGTGGTTGTGGCCAATTCCATTAGATGATAAAAAGTCTACTTAAAGAGTAATGTTTTAAAGAAAGCGTATAGCCGTGTTGACCGAGTGGGAGGTACCTCGGATTGAGAGTCAATCTGAAGGTCGTGGGTTCGAATCCCGGCGTGCATCAATGGATTTTTCAGTTCGAAAAAAATATATGCGCATCAAAACACATGCTTAAAACAGTGAAGGAAAACATCGTGAGAAAACCAGTTAGTATTCTTTTAGCGGCGATGGACTTGGAACCTATCACGTATGGAATGATAACTACTGCAAAATGTGGGCATGTGCCAAATATAATTTTTGGACGTGCCTCTGACCCCCACTAGACATCTTCGAAGGATCTAAGCATCTGGAGATCTGAGAGGATGTCTACCGTACTTGGGGATTACAGTCGTGATATTTTTAATTAATAAGGCTACCTGGATAGTCATCTTAGTCCGTTCCTTGTCCGTACTCCGGATGGCCACCTCATCCCGAAAGTATATGTCGGAGACCAGCTTCAAACCCTGGGTTCCGTACCTCTGTTTGTAGAACTTGCCCATCTGGTATGCTGTCCGTTTGCCCATCTGTGAGAATAAAGATATATCTGTTAATAGGAATGTGTACAGTGGCACAGGGGTGAAATTTTAATCCCCATATTCTTAGTACCTCGACTCTATCTCGACTCAAACTATTTCGAGGCCCTTCGAACTTTCCCTTGCAAAGTACCTCATGTTTGGTATCTTAAGTCAATATTTTGGAGGTTTCTCAATTACGTCATCAGTCCGAGGAGATTCGAGGTAATTTTAAACTAAAGCTAACAAAGCACGGTATTGAGGTCGAGTCGAGGTGGAGATATTTCGAGGAAGACCAGTCACTAGGTATACAAGTTTCCGCCAACGGCTTTGCTCGTGTGGTACCTGGAGAAAAATAAGCCTATATTCTATTCTAGGGCATAGGCTATGTTTATTCCAAGTTTTATCCAAATTAGGCGTTGTTCAGCCACAAATATACAAATATACTCAAAAAATAATAATATTGGTAAGATAGTTGGGCCTCTAGTGGAAAATGACATCATAGATTGTTACCAAACACGGTGGATTTTTTGTATAAATATAATAAATTGAGTTTTTTTAGTTATGATTGCTTTTCTGCAAAAATTTGAATAGGGTGTTAAAATGTATAGATTGTATTTACAACAAAAAAACGTTTTATAGGTATTCTATCAGTTATCTGGTTTCTAAGCTTTGATTAGTATGGGGCTAGATGGCGCTGTGTGAAATGTCCACCAATATTTAATATTTAGGTATATATAATTATTTACCTAGTTGTCTGGAAAATATTGCTGTAGATTTCTTTTAAATATAACTAGTATTTTGTGCAAAAATTTAAATTAATTTTAAATTTCCGTTTAAGACGAGTAATGAATGTTTTTGAGTAATGCAGAATCGTTTTTTCTCAATAATCGCAAAACATACAGTTTAGTTTTTTATGATAAAAATAACTTAAGGATTTAATCTAGATAAATTAAAGACATAAACACGATTGGTGAAACTTTTCTCGATAGATTTATTTTCCAAAGTTGGCTCTTCAAAAACACTAGTTTCGTTTTTAATCAAAACTATGAATACCTAAACAGTTCATTTTTATATAATTCGTTAGATAATCATACTAGCTAAATTAAAGACAATTTTTAATTTGACGGTTTTAAAGATAATGCTGTTTTATCACTTTTTTCATCTTATCCGGGTAGACTCAGCCCATACAAAACGTCAAAAATGTCACTTATCCACCTTAAGTACCGTGGCGTGACTGCGGTAAATTTTTTATCTGAACTAAAAAAGTAAGAGTGATTACTTAGTGTGGTTTTAAAGAAGTACTTTTTCCTGTTTCTAACTCTAACCTTGGCCTTGCACGATTTTACTTACTAATGTTAGGCCTTCCGAACCCTCGTCATATTCTTGATCTTGTCCTGCTGGTCTGACAGGGACAGCTCATCAGCATCTGGTGACCGCTCCCCATGTCTGTTCACCTGGAAATTAAAGTTCTTATGATTGTGGCTAAAGCTTATAAAAACTCCTGGGTATATGCTTTTTAGGGTTCCGTACCCAAAGGGTCAAAACGGGACCCTATTACTAAGACTTCGTTGTCCGTCTGTCTGTCACAGGGCAGCAACAGAAATACATAATCTGTGAAAATTTTAACTGTCTAGCTATCACGGTTCATGAGATACAGCCCTGTGACAGACGTCTTAGTCTTAGTCGAAGTATTAGTAACTGGTGATTGGACACGCATCAAATGCTCTGTAAAATATGATGCAATTTGCATTGTATTTCTTTACCAAGGTCGTTCTTTGTTTATCTACTAGTAGTCGGCACCGGCGTAGTAGGTACGGGTGTAATGATTTTATGACTATTTTTTTACAACTTGGGTTGCATGAAGTTTTAGTAGGGATCCCTATTTTTTCTAGTAATAATAGTAGCATGTTACTAAGAGATAATGTAGCATTGTAGCGGTGAAAGAATTTTGGAAATCGGTCCATAGTTTCGGAGCCTATTCAATGCAAAAAAACAATCAAATCTCTCTCTTTATAATATTAGTATAGATATACTAGTGGAAACTCCCGCGACTTCATTTGCGTGCACGTGTGTCGTAACGTTACAACGTAAATGTATTTATTTCTGTTAAACAACGTCGCTCCTCTAATTTTCATTGAAAGTTTCAGGAAAAGCCGAAACACGTAGGTAATCTATTTATTTTGGTAGTAGAATTTGCGCGTGAAGTTTCAGTTAGGTAGCATGAATGGTTTTCAAAATATAGAGTATATATTTTACTAGGACTTTTACTTAGGACTGGCCTCACAGCTCAGTTGGTAGTAGCTCTGCCTTCTGCGTTGTAGCTTGTATTGTAGGCTCGATCCCCACACAGTGGCCTGAGCACGAACCACTATCGTGTCGACAACCTATCGTCCAAATGTCAAAACTGACACTTTTTGTATAGTAAAGGTGTCAGTTTTGGCATTTGGACGATACGTTGTCGATACGATACTGGTTCATGCTAACCCCCCAGGATAAATATTTGTGTGATGAACAAAATCACTATCACTACATAGTATAAAGCAAAGTCGCTTTCCGCTTCCCGCGTCTGTATGTATGTTTGCTTATTTCTTTAAAACTACACAACGGATTTTGATGCGGTTTTTTTTAATAGATAGAGTGATTCAGGAGGAAGGTTTATATGTATAATAACATGCTACCGAAGCCGGGGGGGGGGTCGCTAGTATTTGATAAATGTTTGTTCTGTGTCTGGGTGTGATTATGTATCATTATGTATGTACTATTTACAAAAAAAAAGTATGTAAGTATTCTATCAGTTATCTAGTTCCCATAGTACAAGCTTTGCTTAGTTTGGGGCTAGATGGCGCTGTGTGATAATGTCCACCAATATTTATTTATTTATTTTACTAAACCATAATATCCGCTAGGCAACTATCCAAATTTAAAATCTCTCAAACTGTTTATGCTGTTATTTGTCTAATAAGTCAGTCAGTCCGGACTTTGGATTCATAGAACTAGATAGGTTATGTGAATGACTAAATCAAGATATATAGATAGCTAGTACGTCTGAATGTTTTTTAACGTATAGTATTCAGAAGACCACCTATAAAAACTCTTTATATATAAAAATATATTTTCAAACTGACACTATGTTTGTTTTACTGTTATTGCGACCGTAATTTACTCGAAAACTACTGAACATTTTGATGAGGCTTATAACGTCTAAGGGTTTTAGAAGTGATCTGATTTATTATTTGTTTATGTAGATAAATAGATAGAAGATAGAAAATACTTTATTGCACACCATAAAAAAACAAAGTTAATAAGCATACAAAACACAAAACTATGCTGAACAATGGGCGGTCTTATCGCTAATCAGCGGTCTCTACCAGACAACCTTTGGGTGGAGATGTATCAAGAAATGATGTATGTTATCAAGAAATAAAGTTATAACAAAAAACGTATTTCTACTCGAACGAGTACAGTTTGTAGTAGGTATATCATTATAATCTCTTTGTACATTTTCCTTATCTTATACCTACATAATATTATTATATTTGCGCATTATCCTTATAATTATGTTTGTTACTTTATTTTACGAATTTGTGTCTTTATTTGTTACTAGCTGACCCGTGCCCGCTTCGCTGGGGGACATTTTCACATCTGGTATTCTAATCTTCAAAATAAATTATAGCCTATATGTTGCCGAGGACTAATAGCTACTTAACAAAAAAGTTTTATCAAAATCCGTCTAGTAGTTTTTGCGTGAAAGGCAGACAACAGACAGACAGACAAAAATTTTAAAATGTTTTTTTTTGGCTTGTGTTACTTATATGAAGACCCCTAGGAGTATTTTTTTTAGTTTTTATTCAATGCACAGAATTGAACTCTTCTACAGTTTTATTATATGTATAGATTTTGACATCAACAATAGTTTTGGTACAACTTTTCAATAAATACAAACGTCAAACGGGCGTCAAACTACACCGCAATGCTACATTATGGCCGTAAAATTACGGTTACAGCTTCTTAGATAACCAAAGCTTGACCGATTGTAAAATCTTATCGAAGGTTGACCTACGATAAAGAGCGCAAGGAAGTCAGATTATTATTTCAATGAAATTTTAGCAATATAGAAGATACGTTTCTTCTTGGACAGACGTTGTTCTGTCAAATTTCAATAATCCCATCCAAAAAAGCAATTTTAGTTTTTCCCAAATTTTACATTCAAGTGATGTATATAGAATAGAACAATAATTGAGCCTAATGTGCGTTCTCTTAGTGTCGTTCGTGAATACGGGTGTTTTTGTTAGAATAGACCTTTTGAATATGAAGTCATGCTTCATATATTTTAAATAAGTTTTGTACACCTCCTGGCCCCGTTGCATTGTAGGTATATTAGTTTCTGCTTCGATAATATATTCATGGTAACGATTGTGAGGTAGTTCATTAATTTATTTGCATCATGTACTCAACAATAGGGTAAGTAGGTAGATACATGAGTCCTGTTATGACATAGCAATATAGGGTCATAGACCCGGTTGTGGTGTTTACCCCGGCTTTGGTCATTTTCAATTTTGGCAGTCAATAAACATAGTAAACAAACTGGCCTAGCAGCACAGTTGGTAGTGATTCTGCCTTCTGCGCTGTAGGTGGTGGGTTCGATTGCCACCCAGGATAAACAATTGTGTGATGAACATAGATGATTGTTCTGTGTCTGGGTGTTAATATGTATTTACAAAATACATATAAGTATTCTATCAGTTATATAGTTCCCATCATCGACTACACAGCCCAAAAAGACACCGCATGCAAGGCGAACATTGACATCCAAAAGGTCAGTCTTATACGGCCGATAAAAAATACCGCGCGTCAAACCTGCAGTAGTACCGACCACTTCCTTGACCTAAGGTTTATGCTAAAAAACCATTACCACAAGCTCAAGTTAGACTGGTTATTTTCCTTGTCGAAAGTCAATAGTGTTGTATCACTACTCAATAATTGATGATCGATAAACCTACATAGTAGTAACAACAACAGTTGGACCTAACTAGTAAAACTACTTATTGCCAACTAGCTTCCGTCCGCGGCTTCGCTCGCGTTGTACCGACATGGATATGAAGTAACCTATTTGCTATTCGCATTTATCATATTATCGCTTTAGAATTAGTTCGCGTTCGCGTTCGCGTTCGCGTTCGCGTTCGCGTTCGCGTTCGCGTTCGCGTTCGCGTTCGCGTTCGCGTTCGCGTTCGCGTTCGCGTTCGCGTTCGCGTTCGCGTTCGCGTTCGCGTTCGCGTTCCCGTTCCCGTTCCCGTTCGCGTTCCCGTTCCCGTTCCCGTTCGCGTTCCCGTTCCCGTTCCCGTTCCCGTTCCCGTTCCCGTTCCCGTTCCCGTTCCCGATCCCGATCCCGATCCCGATCCCGATCCCGATCCCGTTCCCGTTCCCGTACTATCAAACCTAATTTTTTTCACCTTTTAAACCTTCATAGACCCCCACGAATATTTAAAGACCAAGATAAAATAAAATAAAGTTTTAGCGAGACTAACGAACAGCAATTGATATTTATACATTCACCATTTTAAACACGTGTTTAATAAAATGGTGAAGGAAAACATCGCATCGTGAGGAAACCAGTACCTAGTAAGTATTTTTATAAGCGGCGATGGGCTTGCAACCTGTCACGTATGGACTGCTAACTACTGCAAAATGTGGGTATGTGCCAAATATAATATTTGGACGTGCCTCTGACTGCTATCGACAACTCATGTCAACACTTCCCATCCCTAGTGAATCACGTCATTTTGAAATTAGAATGCTTTTTCCGGCTCCCCCCGTACCTCATACCTCACTGACTTGACAGAGTTGTTTGTTTGAAGAAATGAAGCCATTAGGCGTCTATTAGGCTATGTAGTCGATGGTTCCCATAGTACAAGCTTTGCTTAGTTGGGGCTAGATGGCGCTGTGTAAAAAAAAAATCCGGTACAATATAAACTTGTTTAAAATCTATAGTGAATACAATAATTCTTTGTCTATGGTCCGTTTTGATTAGTGACAGTTGTGATGAGTTAATACCTCTAGATTTGATTGACATAAATTTGAATAATTAATAAATAAATATCGCCTGTTACATAACCTTTGCTTAACCTAAGAGATAGATAAATACTCTATTTTATGTAATCGTTTTAATCATTATTTTAATAAAAAACGTTTATTTGAAAATTTAAATGTTGTTAAAATGGCCACAATTAGCTCTCTTGCACTACATACGTTAAGTATCTAGGATAAGATAAATTATTTGACTACATAATGATGACTGCACTTACCACCATAGCAAATACTAGTTCTTGATCGCAAAAAACTTCATTTGTGATTGGATTTGCCTCTAAAGAGATCACCTTAATTAGTATTGTAAGTATACAGGCTGCGCCGATTTGTCTAGACATTCTGAAAATAAAAAAAAAACAAAAAATGTTAAATGAACCAACAGACTGAACATTTTATAAATAAGTATGTGTGGGGGAGGAACCCTAAAAAAATGTTTTCAAGACTTTATTGTACTTTTATTACAGCTTTCTAGCACTCTCTGAAACAAAGGTTTCTTGTAAACAACGAAACCCTAAAAAAATAATAAAACCAACAACTTTTCAATTTTTTTGTGTAACTAAGTATAAACGCTTGCGCTGATTGACTAACTGATCTTAGTTATCTTACATCCTATCAACTATACAAATCTGAAAGTTTGTGATAATGTATAGTATAGATATTTAAGCCTCAATCACACCCAAAATGCCAAACGGATTTGGATAAAACTTGAAATACATAGTCCTAGACTACTAAAGTAGTCCTAGTCCTAAAGCTACTTTTTATACAGGTACCATGCGAGAAAAACCGCGGGCGGAAACTAGCACACTGTATTAATGGTTGTTTATAAGCTGATAATACTTTTCTGCAATTATCTGCTATGATTGGACATACTTACTGAATTGTATATAATAACACAAATAATAATATTTAAGTGTCTATTTATAAGATAAGACTGTTTTAACCTCGAATAAGTTGGATAATACTTGCTAATTGGTATATTTCAGGGGGTTTACTCTTAAAAACGATCAACGATATAATCAGATCAACGAGACAAACGTCACATCGTTTCCGACTATTCCGTATTTTGAAAGATATAATAATAAATAATAATAATAATAAATATTGGCGGACTTTACACACAACACCATCTAGCCCCAAACTAAGCAAAGCTTGTACTATGGGAACCAGATAACTGATAGAATACTTATTTACTTTTTTTTTGTGTAAATACATACATAATATACATGGTAACACCCAGACACAGAACAAACATCTATGTTCATCACACAAATGTTTGCCCTGGGTGGGGATCGAACCCACAACCTACAGCGTAGAAGGCAGAGTTACTACCAACTAAGCTGTGAGGCCAGTCTTCGGAACGACTGACATTACTTTTGACAATTGACTACGACAGATGACGATTTCTATTGGCCGAATATATCGGAGCACTGTCATTGACGTCGATAATGTCAAAATCGTTTTGCAGAGTAAATGTCCAGGTTATCCTTTCTTTAAGGTAACAAATGACCGGCGCGGACGACTTTCAAACTGTCAATCATGTTTTGTGTGATTGACACTCGACACACGAGATCATAGAATTTGATTAGATACTAGTGGTTAGATATGTAGTACCATTAGGAAATGTTAATAGATCAGTTATGAGCGATAATTTCGCAGCTATTTAAATACCATATCACATGTAAATTAATAATGAAATTGTAAGACAATGTTCAAATATTTCAGTAACACAGATAATAATAATTAATTTTGATAATTTAATGTCATGTGCCAATGTAATGTGTGGACTTGCCTCTTTCTGCCTTGTGCCTTTGGAACATCTTCAAGGATATGGGTGTCTACATACTTGGGGATTACAGAAAATAAAATAAATAAATATTGGTAGATATTTTACATAGCGTCATCTAGCCCCAAACAAAGTAAAGTTTTTTGGTTTCTATAGTTCACTATGGGAACTTGTGAACTGAATAATATTAATAGAATTTAATATTGTGAATCACTACATAGTATAAAGTAAAGTCGCTTTCCGCTTCCCGCGTCTGTATGTATGTCTGTATGTATGTTTGCTTATATCTTTAAAACTACACAACGGATTTTAATGCGGTTTTTTTTAATAGATAGAGTGATTCAGGAGGAAGGTTTATATCACTACATAGTATAAAGCAAAGTCGCTTTCCGCTTCCCGCGTCTGTATGTATGTCTGTATGTATGTTTGCTTATATCTTTAAAACTACACAACGGATTTTGATGCGGTTTTTTTTAATAGATAGAGTGATTCAGGAGGACGGTTTATATCACTACATAGTATAAAGCAAAGTCGCTTTCCGCTTCCCGCGTCTGTATGTAATATGTAATATGTATGTATGTATGTTTGCTTATATCTTTAAAACTACACAACGGATTTTGATGCGGTTTTTTTATAAATAAAGTGATTCAAGAGGAAGGTTTATATGTATAATACATGCATAATATAGTAGATAAACACTGATAATTTTAGAGGTTTCTAATGTGATGTCGTAAATAAACACATTTTTTTGCGCTTACATTGCAAATGCTGGCTGAACCCCACGAGATATATCAAAATAATGTACTACAGTATTGTATACCTTAAAAACGTCTACAAAAAAGTCCACGATGGTATTAGAAATGTCTTACGCACAGCGAAGCGGGCACGGGTCAGCTAGTGTATAATAACATGCTTAATATATTAGAGAACCACTGATAATTTTTAAGATTTCAAATCAGCGCGACTTTTTTTTAAAATTTTAAATGCTGTTAACGAGTATACAAAGACATTCTGTAATATATTTTGGTATCAACTTTGCACCCGTGCGAAGCCGGGGCGGGTCGCTAGTAGAATACATAAATGCTTTTGTTTTTGAAAGGCGACTTGATCGAGCAACTTCTACTGGTCTGATCGATTCAAAATTTAGTATGTCAATTCAGAGTCGGGGGTTTTTTTAGGGTTCCGTACCCAAAGGTTAAAAACGGGACTAGACTTCGCTGTCCGTCTGTCCGTCTGTCTGTCACAGGGCTGTATCTCATGAACCGTGATAGCTAGACAGTTGAGATTTTTACAGATGATGTATTTCTATTGCTGCTATAACAAAAAATACAAAAAACAGAATAAAATAAATATTTAACTGGGGCTCCCATTCAACAAACGTGTTTTTTGCCGTTTCTTATAGATAATGGTACGGAACCCTTCGAGCGTGAGTCCTACACGTACTTGGCTGGTTTTTTTATATAATGTTATATGTACTTGTTACTTATTTTATTGTGTTGACTTGACAAACTATGGTTTGTGCAGTTCGTTCTTACACTTGCTGCAATAAAAAACCGATAAGAGCCCTTAAGAATTACTTTTTAAACTCACAAGTTAAGGTTTAAGTTAATTTTTAAGTCGTTCTAGACCTTATATTATATTATTATTGTATATTATTTTGTTTTGCTGTATCTATATACAGCTATACATTATTTAGTTTTTTTCATTTTTCAGTTCATATATTTAAAATAGGATGTTATATAGTAGGTATTTTAGAATTTTGGTAATAATAATAAATATATGCACTGTGTGATGTGCATGCAGTATGCTACCCCACACGCACGCACTATGGCACCACTGAAAATCAACTCAACATCAAGTCTCGCTGTTGCAGCATATAGCAGAGTGGTGACCAATTTTGTTGTCAATGTTGCTATTATTTATGTCATATTTGTCTGATAGTTTTTAGAGATTATTTTGACACAAAATAAATTTATTCTTTCTTTCAATAGTTGCCCGAGCTGGAGCAATTAATCTCCCGACTACCAGCACATGCTATATGGCCAATGCCTCTACCACTGTATAAAGTTACCAAGTTATAACATCCAATTACATAATAATTATCTTGTGAATGACGACCTCATTGGCTTTAAAACGTCGCCTTCCTAAAAACCGGCAGCCGTTACTTCACCGTTATGACGAATGTAAACCTGGGGGTCTACTCTCGAAAACGATATCAGGACAAACGTAACATCGTTTCCGATTATATTTTGAAAAATGAAACGACTGAGATTACTTTTGACAATTTATATCATACATGGAATGCTAACTACTGCAAAATGTGGGCACGTGCCAAATATAATGTTTGGACGTGCCTCTGACTACCCCCACTAGACATCTTTAAAGGATCTAAGCGTCTGGAGATCTGAGAGGATATCTACCGTATTTGGGGATTACAGTCGTGACGTGATACTATTTTTTTTTTGTACGTCATACATTCTACTATGACAGACGATTTATAAGAGTGCAGAATTTGACTTTGACTTAGATTCCCACCTAGGGCAAATTTTTGTGATGAACATAGATGTTTCTTCTTTATTTGGATGTTATAATGTATTATATTATCGTATTTAACGAAATAACACAAAATAATGCTATATTTTATTGTAACAGTTATGAAATACCGTTAAGGCGCTCCCTGTCGACGATTGTTTTTGTTCGAAACGAAAAAAGAAATACTTCTGAACAAGCCACATCTCCTATTTTATAATGTATAGTATAAGTGAATAAAGATGTACCCATCTTTAATCACTTCGATAAATAATCCTACCGACCGCTGCAATGACGACAAACACACGTCGGCGCGTGGTCCGCCTTTGCTTTTAGAATAAATTAATGATATAAATTATGTATAATTACTTATCAAAAATCTATTCTAATAGAAATCTAGATCTACATATTACCTATCTTTAACAATAAATCACAAGTTGATTTTAATAGTAGGTATCAAAATATTTCGATCATAAATTCTAAAACGTATCATTTTGAAATAATATTTTTATCGTGAAAAGTTTCTGCTATTATGTTTTCAGCTTAATAGAAATCTAGGTAGGAACCTGAAGTAATATACTTATAAAAATAGGAGATGTGGCTTGTTCAGAAGTATTTCTTTTTTCGTTTCAAAAAAAGCAATCATCGACATACAGCCCCTTAAGCCTGAAAAAAACGTTACGTAATTTGTAAGCAGATAACGATATCGTCTTTTTACCGGTATTTCGGTTCCTAGTGATGAGGTCACTTCCGCGATCGACTTATCACTGAAGGAAAAACAAAGCTGAGTTGACCGAGTAGGAGGTACCTCGAATTTCATCCGAAGTTCGCAGGTTCGAATCCTGGCTTACACAACCAGTTATTGGATTTTTCTGTTTGAAAAATTAATATGCGCATTAAGAGGCTGCCAGTCGCTGATTGCTCTTTTTCGAAACGAAAAAAGAAATACTTCTGAACAAGCCACATCTCCTATTTTTATAAGTATATTACTTCAGGTTCCTACCTAGATTTCTGTTAAGCTGAAAACATAATAGCAGAAACTTTTCACGATAAAAATATTATTTCAAAATGATACGTTTTAGAATTTATGATCGAAATATTTTATATACCTACTATTAAAATCAACTTGTGATTTATTGTTAAAGGTAGGTAATATGTAGATCTAGATTTCTATTAGAATAGATTTTTGATAAGTAATTATACATAATTTATATCATTAATTTATTCGAAAAGCTAAGGCGGACCACGCGCGGACGTGTGTTTGTCATCATTGCAGCGGTCGGTAGGATTATTTATCGAAGTGATTAAAGATGGGTACATCTTTATTCACATATACTATACATTATAAAATAGGAGATGTGGCTTGTTCACAAGTATTTATTTTTTCGTTTCGAACAAAAATAATCGTCGACTGGCAGCGTCTTAACACGTGTTCAATCGTTGAACGCCAACATCGTGAGGACCAGTTAGTAATCCTAAGTTTGAACGTGGCTCCGACTACTACTACTACTACTACTACTACCTGGACTGCACCACGAGGATCGGAGCACCTTAAGATCTGAAAGAATATCTACCGTATTTGGGGATAAAACAGTCTTTATATTATTTATTTTTCTTTTTAAAGGTTTTACAACGCAACGACTTTGGAACTAAAGTATGGTTACCTAATTATTTGTTGAGGAATCCGGTTTTTGCGAAAATTATTAAAACCGGTAGTGCGGTGTCGATAATTAGGGATGCATTCACGAAGACTTAGAATATAGCAAGGCTTATCTTTATATATACAACTTATTTTTGTTCATACTGGATAAACTAAAAAACTACTGGATCAATTTTAAAAATTCTCTCATCTATCTAAAGGTGCATTATCAGCGAGTAACATAGGTTTTAATTTATTTAAAAAAAAGTTGTGATCTTCCATAAAATTACAATAATGTAACTTAGGGTATCAAAACTTGCCAATAATCTTAACAACTTTTATAATTTTATTCTGCGTTTAGCAGAATAAGATTTTTGAATTTGAAGAAGATACTATTTTGAGTTCCTAAGAATGAAAACTTCCTTTCTACTTTCGCTACTCTCAAATCCTTCTCATGACGCCTCAACATAACACAAACTTCTACACTAACTCTTTCACGGTTATTGCGATCCGCTAGTGGAACTCTCTCCCTCAAGACATACGCAAAGCGTCATCCATGGGAATCTTCAAGTCCAAATTATACCAACAATACCTCTTACTGCAAAATACTGATCTAATTTGAGCACGGTCTATGTACAATTTTTTCTAACTATTATGGTATTTATATAAATTTATGTATACATATAATAATTAAATGATCTCTCTAACAAAGCACTACCATTCCCTTTCCAAATGACACAAAGGTTAGCTGGAAGGAAATGCTAACTAGCATTAAGTTCGCCTATATGTTCTTGTATTGTACAATACAGAATTTTCTATCTATCTATCTATCTAAAGCTGGTCATAATAAAATAGATCTATTATACCTACTACATCATTATTTTTCATCATCTATTTTATTATGACCAGTTTTAGATTTAGATTAGCATTTCCTTCCAGCTAACCTTTGTGTAATTTGGAAAGATGATAAAATATTGATGTAGTAGGTAAATAATATTATGTGCGTCATATAACGGTTTCCGTTTTGGAAAAAAGTGTTTTAGAACAGACACGTGCTAGACTCGTGTTCCCATATCTATAAGACGTAGGTTAATTGAACTTTAGACTGAACTCCATTCTAGGTTTGCAATTTTTTAGCTCGACACCGATAAAACTGGTTATTATCGGTTAACTTAAATTGTTCCAGATTAAAGTTAGGCAAGGATTAATTTGATGTCTTTGCAGCTGAGGGGGACGCGTCAGACGTTGGTTCTGTCCAAATTTTAATAATCTCATAGAAAATCCGAATTTTACAATTTTTGTGGATCTTTCAATTTTTCTTTCATTATACCTGATAAAATAAATGTTGAATGCTGACCTTAGTACATTCAACCTTTTTGGTAGAATGCGTTGCTATTACACACGTTTGCACACCAGCGCCATCTATACCCAAATCATTTCTTTTGCATCTTTTATCATTTTAGGGATGATTTTCAAATTATAAGTACCCGTTTTTATTCAGATTTTTTTTATCTACATCTACAAATGTCATCTTAATCCGGCACGAACCACTATAAAAATAAGGATGCCAAAAAAATGGTATAAAACTTAAATTACAACATGTGTCCATTTGTCCCCCTTGTGTTACGGACACCTTTCCGACTTCCAGAAAGAAGGTTAGATGCAGTTTTGCAAAGTGCCTTCCGTGTTTACGATTCCGCTGACTTACTTTGTCCTACTTCACATACATTGACATCGTTCAGTCGCGAATGTTTACAAATATAGCGTTTTCATTTTAGTAATAGTTTGCGTAAAAGGCATTAGTTACTTATTTAACAGTGCTCTGATATATTTTGCCAAACCGCGCTCTTAGAAATCGCCATCAGTCGTAGCTCATTCAACCCCGCGGGATCGATATGCGGGATTACTTAATCCCGCGCGGGATAACGCGGAATCCCGCATCTTTGAAATGATGTTATAAAATCAAATAAATTACAGATTTTGTGTAAAAATCCTCATTTATTAATCATTGCATATATTAAGCAACCCTTACTCCTAACAACAGTTTTATATATTTGATTCAGTCTTCACTACATAGTATAAAGCAAAGTCGCTTTCCGCTTCCCGCGTCTGTATGTCTGTATGTATGTTTGCTTATATCTTTAAAACTACACAACGGATTTTGATGCAGTTTTTTTTAATAGATAGAGTGATTCAGGAGGAAGGTTTATATGTATAATAACATGCTACCCGTGCGAAGCCGGGGCGGGTCGCTAGTATCTAATAATCAAATCACAACTTTCTCTGAGATAGCTATTACTACAACTATATAGTGATAACTTTGAAAACACGTTCCTAAGAAGCAAATGCCATTTATTGTATCATCTCCGAGCCTGCTTCTGAGTGAAATGCAAATATATCCTGATGCTGGAAACGCTCTTTCGGCTTCTATGCTTCGTTTAAGCGCCAAAATTTAAATTTGCGGTATCCGCAGATCCACGCTTTGAAGTTGCGGGGAGAGATTAATAAAAGCAGCGGGATCCCGCGGGAATGTGTGATCCCGTTTTGCGGGATTGCAATTCCTAGAGGTCAATTGTCAAAAGTAATGTCGGTCGTTACATCTTTCAAAATAGTCGGAAACGATGTGACGTTTGTCCCGGATATATCGTGTATCGTTTTCAAGAGTAGGTAGACTATCTGTACATTGCCTTTAGTCGTGACTTATCATGGTTATCTATGTATTTTTTTTGTTTATACTCTGAGATTTGCTAATCGAATTGGTTGTAGTCATTAATATAATTGGCGCATTTTTCGATACGAATTTTAGTATGAGGATTTGGCTTAGGACAGGAAAATATATTTCATTGTCTTTAAATAAAAACCGGCCACGAAGGGTTCCGTACTTTAAAATCACGTTTGTTGTATGGGAGCCTAATCCCAAGTAACACAAATTGCTGGTTAGTTATTCACATTTGGTAACATTGTGAACTTCAAGCATTATTATGCACTTATTAAGGTTCACTCGTGATCTTACAGCTGAATAAACAGCTATAGTCTGTACAGTGGCAGTTTAATAGTAGAAAGATATCGTATTGGAACACTGCTATGCAGCTATTATTTTCTGGCACCATTTAAGCATTTAAGTAGAGTAAAGTAACGTTTATTGCTGTATTAAGGAATTCGTTTACACCACTATACGGTTACATTTCAAGAGAGTCGCTGTGAACATCTTTAACGGTTAAAGCTGTACATTGGTGTCTGTTTAGAGTGTTGTAATGCGTAAAGATGCGTATAGGTACGCACTAATCTGCTATAACTTTCCTACTCATTGCTGTCTAACGGATCACGTGTGGCACTCTGTACAGCTAATAGAGTTAAATGGCATCAGTGTGTACTATATTAGCACTATTTGTGAACTAATATAGTTATAAAAGTGTAAATGGGTCTCCTTTTACAGCTTTTGTCTGTTTAACAGGTAACAACTACCTTCTTAAACTGCTTGCATGGTCTCTTGTAACGCTTAATTACCCTTATAACTCTATTTTAACGTTATACTAATACCATTCAACAGGTTATGTGAGCTAAAGGTTCACAAATTTATGCCCATTTAAGCAGCTTAACAGCTGAACAGCCAGTTATAACTCTATTAAAGAGCAGGCTTGTACAGACTATAGTATCAACTAGCTGACCCGTGCCCGCTTCGCTGTGCGTAAGACATTTCTAATACCATCGTGGACTTTTTTGTAGACGTTTTTAAGGTGTACAATACTGTAGTACATTATTTTGATATATCTCGTGGGGTTCAGCCAGCATTTGCAATGTAAGCGCAAAAAATGTGTTTATTTACGACATCACATTAGAAACCTCTAAAATTATCAGTGTTTCTCTACTATATTATGCATGTATTATACATATAAACCATCCTCCTGAATCACTCTATCTATTAAAAAAAACCGCATCAAAATCCGTTGTGTAGTTTTAAATATATAAGCAAACATACATACATACATACGCGGGAAGCGGAAAGCGACTTTGCTTTATATTATGTAGTGATAACATGCTACCCGTGCGAAGCCGGGGCGGGTCGCTAGTATATATAATAATAATGAATTAATAATATATATATCAAATAGAGTTTAGTGTGTAATTATTGACTTTGATTGCCCTAAAATACTATATTTCAAAAGAATCCATGTTTAAACGTGAAACTGTTTCAGCGCGAGGCAATCCTCGGAAGCATGTGGTAGAACTCCAGAGCTGAACGTTGTGTAGTTTTAAAGATATAAGCAAACATACATACATACATATTACATATTACATACAGACGCGGGAAGCGGAAAGCGACTTTGCTTTATACTATGTAGTGATGTGAACCGCGAGGCAGCTGTTAAACAGCAATTTTGTATTACTTAGGAACTTAAATAGTTATTTTATTCTGTTTTTAGTATTTGTTGTTATAGCAGCAACAGAAATACATTATCTGTGAAAATTTTAACTATCTTGCTACCACGGTTCATGAGATACAGCCCTGTGACATACAGACGGACAGCAAAGTCACCGTGATTACCCTTTGGGTACGCAACCCTAAAAACCAAAAAGATTTGAGGTAAAATTAGATACCTAGTTTAAAGTGAGTTTACTTAAGAAGTAATTTACTTCCAATTTGTGATTCCTTCCTAAATAACCTAATTTGAAATAAACGAGTCTACATATTAATTTTAATCGATATAGTCACTTTTCCTCTTCTTCTTTTTAAAATAAATAATGATTGAAAACTAAAAAGAAAATCCGACGAAAATTTTATTTTTTAGTTATTTCTACCTTCCGAAAAGTCAAGGGACGATATTTACTTTTTTATTTTATAAAGGAAATTTTAGTCTAACTTGTGTTTGATTTAAATGGGACCAATTTGGGTTTATTCTCCACACAATAGAGGAAAAACATCGAAATCGGATCATCAGTTACAAAGGTCATACATAAAAAAGCAACAAAAAAATATGTATGAGTCAAATTGAAAACCTCCTCTTTGAAAAAAATAATAATACTCACATAACTAAAATAATCACTTAACTAATAATAAATTAATAACAAAATACAAGTGTTCTGTGAGAGAATGCCTCACGTACTGATCTTTACTACAGCGCCACAGAGTATAACATAGTCAATATTGCCATTCGCCACAGAATAATGCAGAGTCACTACCAACATTCGTCACAGAATATTAACATAGATGCACTTAATCTGTGTCAACAGACGACCTTTGTTAAATTAATCTTTATATCAACAGATTTTAGGGTTCCGTTGCGGAAGGTAAAAACATTTTTTTTTTTATATAAAAAAATCACGACTGTAATCCCCAAGTACGGTAGACTTCCTCTCAGATCTCAAGGCGCATAAATCCTTTGAAGATGTCTAGAGGGAGTAGACAGAGGCACGTCCTACATGATATTTTTCACACGCTATTCAATACGCGACAGGTTGCAAGCCCATCGTCGCTTATAAGAATACCAAATGGTTTCCTCACGATGTTTTCCTTCACCGTTTTGATTTTGAACACGAGTTTTGATGTCTTCATATACATTTTTCGAACAGAAAAATCCATTTATGCACGCCTGTATTCAAACTCACGACCTTCTTCATGAAAATCAAGGCATCTTCCTAGTTATACTTATGTGGTTAGTTAGAGGTTATTTTAAGATGATAAGATTTTTGTATGGGCTGAGTTTACCCGGATATGACGAAAAAAGTGATAAAACCGCATTACCTTAAAACTAGCAAACTTAAAAAGAAACTATCTTTTATTTATGTAGCTAGTATGATTGTCTAACGAATTATATAAAAATGAACTGATTAGCTATTCATAGTTTTGATTAAAAACGAAACTAGTGTTTTTGAAGAGCCAACTTTGGAAAATAAATCTATCGAGAAAAGTTTCACCAATCGTGTTTCTGTCTATAATTTATCTAGAATAAATCCTTATGTTATCTTTGTCATAACAAAGGAAACTTTACGTTTTGCGGTTAATGAGAAAAAACGATAATGCAAATGCATTCATCAAAAAAAATATAAAGAGACTATAACGGACAAGATACGATTAAGATATTAAAAGATTTATTATCTTCAAGGCAGACAAGTTCCGACTTAGCTGCAACTGCGTAATAGTGACCTTGAGTAAATGCAATTGCATATTACGTGATCGATGCAACGATTAATTGCAATTCACCAAGGGTGAGTCGTTCTCATCCGCCGATAGGTTGGGAATATCTCAGGTATCCTTATTTAATATATAGGGTGAATTAAGAACACTCTCGAAAACTGAAACTGGATGTTCAGACCATGCATATTAATCGAAATAAATAAATAAATATTTGTGGACATTTCACACAGCGCCATCTAGCCCCAAACTAAGCAAAGCTTGTACTATGGGAACCAGATAACTAAATGAAGATAGTATTTTTTATTTTGGATTATTTTCATTAGCGACCATTATAACCTTTTCTATTGCTTGTAAATTCTTTTATCCGATTAAGGGTCGATTTTTCAATCATCAGATAAGGGCCAACTGTTGAATAAATTTGACATATCTTATGGAAAATAATTTTATTCCACAGTTAACACTTATCTGATGATTGAAAAATCGGCCCTCAAACTTTTTTTTAATTCTTTTCGAAATTGATTTTGAAAAAGTGTTAGTAGTAAGAGAAATTTCCGCCACTTTTGTTTATTTATTTTTTTGATTAATTATCGGTCAAGATGGTGAACATCCAGTTTCAGTATGTGTAGTTCTATTGCACGCGGTATAGTGGCAGTACGGGTTTAGGGAAATTTTACCCTATTTCGTCATATTTCGTCACGTTCGGGAAACCCAAGCGGTTTCCTCAAGTTTTCCTCAAGACTACGAAAGTTTTTAATGGTGATTCCATACCTGCATGTTATGTGTTAACCGATTGACATTAATAGACTATTTGAACTAGATTATGTTTGTACTTGGTTCGTAATTATTATAAAATTCGGTAAAACCCAGTTTAATTAATTAATTAATTACGCCTTTTCAACAAACAAAGAAAGTAGAAATTCTCAATTCAACACATACAGGACAGACGGACAGACGGACAGCGAAGTCTTAGTAATAGGATCCCGTTTTTACCCTTTGAGTACGGAACCATAAATTCTGTTCTGTTTTGTTATTTTTTTGTCCCTAAAAATTACATTTGGTATAATTGATATGCCCACATGTTGCAGTAGTTAGCATTCCACACGTGACAGGTTGGCAGTCCGTAATCGTAATCGTTAATCGTGTCGTAACACGTGTTAAAGGAGGTTTCGGAAAAAAATATATCGATGCATGGATCGAACGCGCGATCTTCGGATTGAAAGTCAAGGAAAGAAAGAAACAGTTTTCTATTCACTAGGTGCCTGTGATTGCAATAAGATTTACGCCGCAACAAAACAATCCTTCCTAAACACTGCACAGGAAAATCAGCTCTATTGCTAATTCAATTAAGCTGAGAATTCTATACGCTGCCTATCCCTGCACCCCCCTAAATGTTTACTTAAAAGTTGCTAACTCGGTTTGGGGTTCAGTACAAATTGAAAAACAAAGTAGTTCACTTGTACTGGGTAAAGCGATGGGTATGTTGGTAAAAGAAGCAAGTTTTTTTTTATTATTCTTACATTTTACACAGGGCCACCTAGCCCCAAACTAAGCAAAGCTTGTACTATTGGAACCAGATAACTGATAGAATACTTATATAATTTTATTGTAAATATGTTAGATAGATACAATACAGAACAAACATCAATGTTCATCACACAAATGTTTTCCTTGGTGGGAATCGAACCCACGTGGCTCTATGATACTCTATGAGGCTCTATGATGTATTGGCCGAGTGGGAGGTAATACGAATATCTGCCTGAAGGTCGTGGGTTGTAAATAAAATGTAGCTACAGAAGGGCGAAGGGAAACATTGTTACGAAACTACACTATAAGAAAAAGTTGTTTGTTTTTAAAAGCTTTTATTTAACTTGCAAATAACGTATGTAACTACTAACCGACCCGTGACAGACGTTGTCCTGTCAAATTTCAATAATCGAAAAGAAATCAACAAAAATTTTGATGCTAGAATTTTATCAATTAGTTTGGGTACCTATGTTGTTCCATTTGAAATTTAATTTAAATAAAAAAAAAATCTCTGTTTATCTTTGCATTTATAAACGTTTGTTGAGAAATAAACATCTTATCTTAAGAGGCTGCCAGTCGCTGATTGCTCTTTTTCGAAACGAAAAAAGAAATACTTCTGAACAAGCCACATCTCCTATTTTTATAAGTATATTACTTCAGGTTCCTACCTAGATTTCTATTAAGCTGAAAACATAATAGCAGAAACTTTTCACGATAAAAATATTATTTCAAAATGATACGTTTTAGAATTTATGATCGAAATATTTTATATACCTACTATTAAAATCAACTTGTGATTTATTGTTAAAGATAGGTAATATGTAGATCTAGATTTCTATTAGGATAGATTTTTGATAAGTAATTATACATAATTTATATCATTAATTTATTCGAAAAGCTAAGGCGGACCACGCGCGTACGTGTGTTTGTCATCATTGCAGCGGTCGGAAGGATTATTTATCGAAGTGATTAAAGATGGGTACATCTTTATTCACATATACTATACATTATAAAATAGGAGATGTGGCTTGTTCACAAGTATTTCTTTTTTCGTTTCGAACAAAAATAATCGTCGACTGGCAGCGTCTTAATTGTAAAAACTCGCTACGCTCATGAATGTACAATTATCTAAACTAATTAAAGTTGTTCTGTGTTCCGTAGCAGGTTCTGCAAATATACGGAACCATGCTTTAAGATTCTGCAGCTGGAACTTGTGAACACGTTTCTTTTGCCAAATACCTATTTTATAACAGCGATAGGCTTGCAACCCGTCACGGAATATTACTCCAAAATGTGGGCATGTGCTAAATATATTATTTGGACGTGTATCTGACTTACCCCTTTAGTCATCATCAAGGATCTGAGCGCTTGGAGATCTGAGTGGATGTCTACCGTACTTGGGGAAGCAAATTCTGTTTCTGGTTTCCATACTTGACTAACCTCACTGCATAGTTGGTAGTAACGCTACATTTAGCGCTGTAAATATTGGGTTCGATTTTCTCCTACGACAAACATTATGCGATAAACGTAGATTTTCAAAACTTTCGTGAGTTGTACTACACATTATTACAACAACGGGAAATTACTCACGTAAATGATAAATTGTCAATGAGGACACCGACAATGTTTCGATTCATCTAGAGAATCTTCTTCAGGGTGAGTGGACCATTAAACGCGCGCGCTACCCTGCTCGCATTGTCGTCTCGCACTGCGGGCCGCAAATATCAATTACGTGAGTAATTTCCCGTTGTTGTAATAATAAAAACGTAGATGTTTCTTCTGTGCCTATGTGTTATAAGTATCATAAGTACTTAAGTATGTACAAAAAATAAAAAGTACCGAAGTATTTCATCAATAGAGAATCTGGTGTCATAGTACCTACAAGCTATGCTTAGTTTGGAGCTACATGGCGCTGAGTGAAGTGTCTAAACAATATTTATTTATTATTTATTTCTATATATTAGTAACTTGTATAATATAGCTTATTATTAATGATATATCAGGATAGAACCTAGAATAATAGGACGAACTTAAATTTTATAATAAGTCCCACCCTTATCCCTATATTCTTAGTTGTAACTTCGACTCTACCTTGAGTACCTTGAGTTGTCATTTATATTGGCTGAGGAATCCTCGACCAGTGGCAAACTCGAGTGCATTTTATCAACTTAAGGTACCAAAACACGTTTTCGAGGTTGATTCGTGGTGGAGATATTTCGAGGACACAACTAAGAATATGGGGATAAGTCTCGAACTGACTACTCAACCAATTTACAAAAGTATCAAAACTTTGAAGCTCACACATCAAATTCAAATTTTGTGAGCGTTCATACCCGCCGGAAGACGTTCATACAATCAAAGAAACCTCTTTACGCTTAGATGGATACAATCAAACTTTGCCGCACTTTTTAGAACTTGCTGGAAAGAAATTGACGTTTTCAAAGGGTGATTCTGAGAGTGGTATGAAGTAAGTTACGGACTTGGAAGCACTGATGGTATAAGGTCAAAAAGCCCAGTTAAATTAGAACATTAATGGTCGTTTAATTATTATTCTTGTTTGAGCCTTCACCTTGAAATTCAAATTCAATTTCAAAAATCATTTATTTCAATAAAATCACAAGGATCACTTTGAAACGTCTTAGGAACTAGGTGAAGCTACGCCGATTCCACGCGACCAAGCCTGGAATCAGGCAACCTTTTTTAGGGTTCCGTAAAATCGGAACCCTATTACTAAGACTTCGCTGTCCGTCTGTCTGTCCGTCTGTCCGTCTGTCCGTCTGTCCGTCTGTCCGTCTGTCCGTCTGTCTGTCTGTCACAGGGCTGTATCTCATGAACCATGATAGCTAGACAGTTGAAATTTTCACAGATTATGTATTTCTATTGCTGCTCGAACAACAAATACTAAAAACAGAATAAAATAAATATTTAAGGGGGGCTCCCATACAACAAACTTGATTTTTGCATTCCAGCGCCATCTAGTTTCATTTGATGTTACTACGTATTATAGGTACTTTTAGGTAAGATGAAAGAGGTTTGCGATTCCGCTGGCAGGTGGCGCTATTTTACCACTATCGGTAAAGTAAGTCGGTAAATAGGTGGTACTTCACATGATCGAATAAAAAGTTTGAAATTGAATTATTGAATTCATGTAGTTAGGTAAATAGGTACCTAGGTAGATATTATTAATTTCCAATTAATTTCGAGTTCGAATCCTGGCCGTGCATCAATGGATATTTCTGTTCGAAAAATGTACCTATATGCGCGTTACACGTGTTTATAACAGTGAAGGAAAACATCGTGAGGAAACCTGTTAGTATTCTTGAAAGCGGCGACGGGATTGCAACCTGTCACGTGTGGAATGCTAACTACGTAGTTAGGTAAATAGGTAGGTTACGAGATATTATGAATTATTTTTTATGTTTCTAGGGTTCCGTATCTAAAGGGTAAAAAACGGGACTACTAAGACACCGCTGTCCGTCTGTCTGTTACCAGGCTGTATCTCGTGAACCGTGATAGCTAGACAGTTGAAATTTTCACAGATGATGTATTTCTCTAAAATCAGCATAAAATAAATATTTAAGTGAGACTCCCGTACAAAAAACGTGATTTTTTTTGCCGTTTTGATAATAGTACGGAACCCTTCGTGCGCGAGTCCGACTCGCACTTGGCCGGTTTTTTTAAAGAAACCTCTTGTTCGATTGGCACTACACTGGAGCTCAACATAGCATTAAGAAAAGGATCATTAAAAAAAAGGTAGACCCCAAGCCGTGTTTGTTGCCTGATTTTTCTAGGCTTGGTCGCGTGGAGTCTGCTTAGCTTCACTTAGTTCCTGATAAGTTTAAAAGTGATGCTAGTGATTTTATTGCAACACGCTTTTGAACAACTTTTACTATAATAATAATACTGAATTTTGTCCGCAATGGACTCCTAAACTACTTAACCGATTTCAGTTAAACTTTGCACACCGTATGCAGTTTGATCCAACATGAAAGATAGGATAGCTTACATCTCAAATTATAGTCGCAATATTATTTTATTGCAAATTGTTGACTTTTGGATCTGCTAGTCTATACCTACTATCTATACTAATATTATAAAGAGGAAAGATTTGATTGTTTGTTTGTTTGTTTGTTTGTTTGTTTGTTTGTTTGTTTGTTTGTTTGCATCGAATAGGCTCCGAAACTACTAGACCGATTTGAAAAATTCTTTCACCATTAGAATCCTACATTATTCCTGATGAACATAGGCTATAGAATATTTTCAAAAATATTAGGGATCCGTATGAAAACTTCGATAATGTAACCCAACGTGTGAAAAACAAAACAAAAAAAAAGACGTGTGGCACTTGGAGACTGCCGCGGTAAAGCTATTGCATAACATTTTTTATCAACTTATGTATTTATAATTATTTATTTATTTATTTTATTTATCCTTTTTTCCTTTGTTTTTCTTTGATATTCAACTTTTTGAGCGTGGTGACCGATAAGAAAAGAAAATTTTTTTTACATCCCTAGATTGCGGGGGAAGAGGGGGATTAGGCATGCGCAGTAACGCCGATACAACCAATGCCACCTATTGGCGAGTTGCTAAACTAAAGAGACAAGCGTGATATTTCAAAAAGTCATTAAAAGTTCTGCTATTCATCGATAGATGTCAAAATCTGTAACCTACCTATTTACCTAACTACGTAGTTAGCATTCCACACGTAACAGGTTGCAAGCCCGTCGTCGCTTTCAAGAATACTAACAGGTTTCCTCACGATGTTTTCCTTCACCGTTATAAGCACGTGTAACGCGCATATACATTTTTCGAACAGAAATATCCATTGATGCACGGCCAGGATTCGATATTTACCTAACTACATGAATTCAATAATTCAATTTCAAACTTTTTAGTCGATCATGTCTGTGAAGTACCACCTATTTACCGATAGTGGTAAAATAGCGCCACCTGCCAGCGGAATTGCGAACCTCTCAAACCCCGAGCTTTCGCATGAGACCGCGAAAAGCACCTATAATAACGTAGTATCATCAAATGAAACTAGATGGCGCTGGAATGCGAAAATCACTCTAAGCAGGCATGACATGAGTCATAGGGATGTAATATTGATTGAAAAAAATCTATTAATTAATAATCGATTTTTTGTCCCTACAAATAAATCGATTTTCCAAAAAATCGAATTATATGGTTCGGATCGCTTTCGGAGAGACGATCGATGGGTCGGTTCCCGTTTGTGAAGCGACTATTGGTCGGATCACGTTCGGAAAAACGATCAATGGTTCGGTTTGCGTTCGGAGACAAGACCGATGAGTCGGTTTCCATTTGGGAGGCGACTATATGTAGGTTCACGTCCGGGAAAATGGCCAACGAACGATTCGGTTCGCGTTCGGAAAACTTAGTTTACAAAAATCGATTTATATGTGTAATTTACATAATCGATTTTTTAAAAATCGATTTTTTGAAATCCAAAAAGAGAAATCTCTAACACTCACACTCACGCATATTGCGTGAGTGTGAGTGTCTCGTAAAATTTTCGTTACGAAATTTCTGGATTCGGTCTCCACGCTCAAGGCCCGCGATAGAAGCTATGCAATAGCTTAAAACCTTATATCGCTTACGCTGCGGAAATTATTGACAATAGAGCAAAGTAATGTACCACAGTTTTATAGATAACATCAATATCTACAAAAAAGTCCATAATTCCATATGTCTAACTATTAAGGATCCGTATGAAAACTTCGATAATGTAACCCAAGGTGTAAAAAAAATATTCATAAAATCATTAGTATACCCGTGCGACGCCGGGGCGGACTGCTAGTACTCTTATAAAATAATAGTTACATTTCAGTTATCTGTCAAAATCATAACTTTCGTGGTTCACCTAAAAAATCATAGTACTATCGGGCTAAAGGAATTTACAATCACTATGGCTGGGTGTTGTGGGTACCATGGTACTTGTTTAATATCTACGACGCCTAGAAATCCCATAGCAGGCCTATGTATGTGACTGTTGGGCTATTTTTAGGTGTAATGTAGATGATTGTGTCAACTTAAAGCGCAGTCTAGGACGGCCCCACATGAAAGAAAGACGATGAAGGCCGGAAGCCGTTGGGTGCAGGCCGCATAAGATCATACTATGCGCTCTATAGTTGATTCTCATCACTCTGACCGTAGAATAATGTAACAGAATCGTCTGCCGCCTTCAAATGGTGATTGTTCCCAAGTTTCAAGGAGACGCGACGTGACAGCAGAAGCGTGTCAGGCCTTTTGACTTGTCTAAATGCGAAAAACAATTTACTTACAGGCCACATGTTGAGCTTTGAATAATTACGTTTAAAAAATAATAAAAGAAAACCGATGACAATGTTTTGACCGCGTTGGCCGAGTAAGAGGTACCTCGACTTTTAATCTGAAGGTCGTGGGTTCGAATCCCAATGGTTTTTTCTGTTCGAAAAATGTATATGCGCATCAAAACACGTGCTCAAACGTGCGGCTTTGAGCTCTGCAACCTGTCACGTATGGAATACTAACTACTGCAAAATGTAGGCATATGCCAAATATAATGTTTGAATGGGGTTATTCGCATTTCGTACACCTTCGACCTTTTAAAACGACATAAAAAATAATTTTGAAATCCCATACAACGAATCTCACTTCGTACATTAGCATAGAAAAATTGAGAGTTAAGGACAGTGAATGATAAAAGTTTTAGCAATTTTTATAACATACCATACTACCAATCAAGAACGTATCGGCGTAGTTAGTATAGTACTTTTATTATTAGCTCGCAACCTGTAACGTATGGAATACTAACTATTGCAAAATGTGGGTATTGTACCAAACGTAATGTTAGGACTTGCCTCTGACTACCCTCTTTAGACACTCTTCAAGGATGTATACTCCTTGAGATCTGAGAGTATGTCTACCGTTCTTGGGAATTACAGTCGTGATCCTAGTTATTCTTGGGTGGTTGGCGGCGATGGGCTTGCAACCTGTCCCTTATGGAATGCTAACTACTGAAAAATGTGAGCATGCGCTAAATATAATGTTTAGACATGCCTCTGACTACCCCCTCTAGACATTATTAAGGATCTAAAGCCCCTGGAGATCTGAGAGGATGTGTACCGTACTTGGGGATTAAAGTCGTGATCCTATTTTTTTTTAAATATATATTCTTCTTTAATTTTATCAAAAATTGTACGAGTTATGCAAAACAAGAGTGATGACAGAAAAGACAGCTTCCTACTTTGTCATACAAGTACTTAGTTGATTATACTATTTTATCAATCATGAGTTAAAACACTTTTTAACTTGACTGTCTTGAAAGCCGGTGTACTAACTGCGGTAAAATTGCAAAAATTTGCATAACAATAGAGTGTACGAAGTGCGAATAACCCTTTGAATGTGCCTCTGACTACCCCCACTAGACATCTTCAAAGGATCTAAGCGTCTGAAGATCTAAGAGGATGTCTATTGTCTACCGTATTTGAGGATAACTATAACACAGAAGATAATGTTACCTAAGCCCTCTAACAACCCTTCTTCAAGTATTTTATATAAAAGGTTCGAAGTTTTTCAGTGTTTAGATTAAAGGTTCTTGTAAAAAGGTAACATTTTCATAGTTTGTTTTGTAGGTTGCCATATTTCATTGAGGTTCGGTTTCATTCTGCTAGATGGCGCTAGGGGTAATGAAATACGCGTTTAGTTATAATTCGTCGCTTAGCTGTATTTGACCTATAAAAAGTTGTAACTCCCAAAAACTGAAATAACATAACTGAAAAAAAAACAAAAACGAAAGTGGCGAGTTTTCAACTTCATACGTTTGAGACTTTTCAAAATGAGATGTAAGTACCTATATTTTTAATATTTCTGCCTCGGCTTCGCAAGGGTGTACCTACCAATAACTTTTTTCCTTAATTATTCAAATGTTATAGTGGTTATTTTGATATTCGGGGCGGAGATAAAATCATGAAAATCGGTCCAGCCGTTCTCGAGTTTAAATGGTGTAACCAACACTTTGGTACTTAGGGAGGTACCTAGACACAAATATGTAATACATATTATATTTAATTAAATAAATAATAAATAAATATTGATAAATAATATATGGCCGTGTTGGCTGAGTGGGAGGTACCTCGACTTTCATTTCGAAGGTCGTGGGCTCAAATCCCAGCGTGCATCAATGGATTTTTCTGTTCGAAAATTTATATGCGCATCAAAACACGTGTTCAAAACGGTGAAGGAAAATATCGCGAGGAAACCAGTTAGAATTCTTATAAGCGGCGATGGGCTTGCAACCTGTCACGTATGGAATGCTAGCTACTGCAAAATGTGGGCATGTGCCAAATATAATGTTTGGACGTGCCTCTGAATACCCCCACTAGACATCTTCAAAGGATCTAAGCGTCTGGAGATCTGAGAAGATGTCTACCGTACTTGGGGATTACAGTCGTGATCCTATTTATTTTATTAATTTATTTTGAATATTGATGGACTTTACACACAACACCAACTAAGCAACTAATAACTGATTGATTACTTATATACTTTTTTTTGTAAATACTTACTTATTAAACATATTAACCAGACACAGAACAAACATCTATGTTCATCACACAAATATTTGCCCTGGGTGGGGATCGAACCCACAACCTACAGCGCAGAAGGCAGAGTTACTACCAACTGAGTTGTGAGGCTAGTTAGATTAAACTAGCCGACCCGTGACAGGCGTTGTCCTGTCATATTTCAATAATCGAATAGAAAAGACTGAATGTTTTTAGTCTGTGATGTCAGATTTGATGCACACCAGCGCCATCAGCGAAATCATCCTTTTTGCTTTTTTTTCGTTTTGGGGATGTTATTCATATTTTAAAGTAGTCTATTATTTATTCGGGCAGTATATCTAAATCTACAGCAAATTTCAACTTAATCCGTTTTGTCGTTTAGGCCTGATTGTGGCACAAACATACATACAAACTCACAAACTTTCGCATTTATAATATTACTAGCGACCCGCCCCGGCTTCGCACGGGTTTAATACGTATAAACCTTCCTCCTGAATCACTCTATCTATTAAAAAAAACCGCATCAAAATCCGTTGTGTAGTTTTAAAGATATAAGCATACATACATACATACATACATACATACATATTACATACAGACGCTGGAAGCGGAAAGCGACTTTGCTTTATACTATGTAGTGATTAAGATAAGATTGTTAGTATCGTAAATTTCCTACATGTAACTTTATTTACCTTTACTTTGCGATATAGAATAACCTACATTAGCAAGATATTCCACTCTTCATATTGCAACAAAACCTTCCTCATCCAGGCTCTTACGATACGATATATTTTGCTCCGATACCTGCATTACTCGATTCCCCGGAGCTGAAATAGTGATGCGACGTGAATATCGATATTCTCGATGCCAGAATGTATTGATAAATATTTTATGTTACATTTTAGGTAGGACTTTATCTTGAGATAACTTATACTAAAAATATGTTAGTGTCATCACGTGGATGGCTAAACCTTTAGATTATTCGTTTTGCGGTAGTGTAAGGTAGCTTCTGCAAAATATGGGCATGTGCCAACCATAATGTTTGGACGTGCCTCTGACTACCCCCTTTAGACATCTTCAAAGGATCTGCAAAGATTTGCGGTAGCGTGGACTAAACCCGCATCTGGCATCACATCCGTTCAAGCCACCGAGGTCCTCGAACTACTAAAAAAAATATCGAACATGTTACATAAATACATCCCTATATTAACCCTACCTGAGTTTCTGAATAATATATTTTGGAAAATGGCTTCTTTACGTCGCATGAATTAGTATCGATAATCCGTAGTACATCACTAATAGCATAGCTAAAGTAGACCAGTGTTTGGTAAAAGCTTGATAAAGTGTTCTTGAGTAAGTACTTTGTAAGGGAATTTTTGAGCTATATATAATTTATGCTTCAGCATAGCATCGCTAAAAGCCGATCTTGTATTACTTCAGAGCGCGTTCAGTAATAGCTAGCGAGTCAGAAATGTTACTATTTTTACATTACATTATTTAATCATTTTATACTAATACTAGCTGTCCCGACAGACGTTGTCCTGACAAATTTTAATAATACCACAAAAATAAGCACTTTTAGTTTTTCCCGAACTTTACGTTTGATTAATCGCTATTTAAATGTACTACGACTTAAATCAGTAATTACACATTTATTAAAAATTACATTTGGTAGTCCACATTTTGAAGTAATTGGTTACTGAATACTGGAAAATAACACTTTTAATATTCACTTTGAAAACTTTCGTGAGAGGTACTGCATTAAATTGTATTACACATTTATCGGTGCGTCAATATATTACGTAAGTAATTTCCATTTGTGTATATATATATTTTTTTATATTATTATATTTTTGGAGTTTACTCCTTAAGAATCGGTTTTTGATATAAGGCGCCCGGTATGAAAACAATGTGAGTAGTAAAATCTACTGAACGCATGACCTCGTTACGTTTTTGGTGCGCAACTTTCTAATTTGGTGTGAGCAGTGCAGCTAGATCGTGGGTAGTGTGTACCCTTACTTTGCCTATATTTATAATGCTTTCTCTCACTCTTACTGATGGCAAAACATCTTATAGTGGGGGTACGCTCTACGCACGATCTGGTAAACTCCAGTCGTGCGTCGGAGCTGACACACACAATTTTTTGATGAATGCAGAATGTTTTTAATCAAATACCGCAAAAATATTTTTTTTTATGACAAAGATAACTTAAGGATTTAATCTAGATAAATTATAGACAGAGACACGATTTGTGAAACTTTTCTCGATAGATTTATTATGCAAAGTTGGCTCTACCAAAACACTAATTTTGTTTTTACTCAGAACACATTTCAATTTTAGGGTTCCGTAGCCAAAGGGTAAAAACGGGACCCTATTACTAAGACTTCGCTGTCCGTCTGTCTGTCACAGGGCTGAAAATCAATCAAGGGGGGCTCCCATACACAGACGACAGAACCCTTTATGCGCGAGTCCGACTCGCACTTGGCCGGTTTTTATTTTTATATACTTCGTTAGATAATCCCACTAGCTACATAAATTAAAGACAGTTTCTTTTCAAGTTTAACTGTTTTCAAGATTATGCGGAGCATCAACTAATTCTGCTTGCTGCAATATATGAGTACCTACCACCATTTTGTGCTCTGTGCTGTTCAGTCTAATCAGCCGGCTGGCTGCATACCCATTACATTGCATAGCAATAGACGGTATTCATGTTAAATCGCACATTACTAAGTCTGAGTGATATATGGGGAATTTGGATTGTGTACATTGATTTTGACTATAAAGGGTGTGTTTAGGCTACTGCCGAAAATCAAAAGCCCAGAATGTGTCTACAAATTATTTTTGAAGGTATTTTGAACATAAGGTGATATGTGAAATGTTTGGTATTTTGTATGGGCTGAGTCTACCCGGATACGTGATAAAAACTAGTGTGCAAATTGATAGATATGGTGTTGTATCGATCCGAAATGACGCCAAAACGGCTTTCTCGTAGATAATATCAGAAAAACGCAAAAAAACTAAAAAAAGATTTATTTATACTTTAAGATGTCTACCTCTGAAATGTGTACCTTTAAAATGTGCGCCTCTGACTACCCCCACTAGATATCTTCAAAGTATATATTAAAACAAAAAAAAAGTACGGTAGACATTATCTCAGATCTCCAGACGCTTAGATCCTTTGAAGATATCTAGCGGGGGTAGTCAGAGGCACGATAAACTGTATATTTGGCACATGCCCACATTTTGCAGTAGTTATCATTCCATACGTGACAGGTTGCAAGCCCATTTATACTTTACTACGGAAATATCTTCTGCTCAAAATGTCAGCTGATATCATCACAAATATTTCTTTACGTGATACAATAACTACGCGTAATTTAGTTGTTTGATTCAAAAACACAAGAAAGTTTAATAAAATAAATAAAGTAGACAGTTCAAAGTTTTTTATGAGAGAAAAGAATAATTTTCTCGACAACATCACGTCAAAGGGACACTAGCGTCGCCCTCTTCTGGTACTTCGGGAGCTTTTTTAACAAAATGTAGTCGCACATTAAGGTGATAAGTGAAATTTTTGACGTTTTGTATGGGCTGAGTCTACCCGAAAAAGACGGAAAAAGTGATAAAACTGCATTATCTTGAAAACCATCCAATTTAAAAAGAAACCGTTTTTAATTTAGGTAGCTAGTATGATTCTTCGAATGTATTATTCTCGTATGATTCTTTATCTAACGAATTATATAAAAATAAACTATTTAGCTATTCATAGTTTTGATTATAAACGAAACTAGTGTTTTTGAAGAGCCAACTTTGGAAAATAAATCTATCGAGAAAAGTTTCACCAATCGTGTTTCTCTCTTTAATTTATCTAGATTAAATCCTCAAGTTATCTTTGTCATAAAAACAAAACTGTATGTTTTGAGGTAATTGAGAAAAAACGATTTTGCATTCATCAAAAACATTTATTACTCGTCTCAAGACAGACACAACAACCGCTAAAAATGTTTAGCAGCTAATTTTATTGAAATTTGACGGTGCTAAATACATTTACGAATTATTGTGTACGCCACCCTAATATAAGTATTTTCGCAGCTTAATGATAGCCGTGTTGAGCATCAATCGATTTTTATATTCGAAAAATGTTTATGCGCAATGTGCTTATAACAGTGAAGGAAAACATCGTGAGAAAATCAGATAATATAAGCGGCGGTAAGTTTGACCTGTCCGTATGGTTAACTACACTGGGCATGTGTCAAATATAATGTTTGGACATCGTACCCACACACGGCAACACGGCTTTAAATTCCTCCATTTTTATCTGAAAATGAAAATAAAATAGGATCACGACTGTAATCCCATTTACGGTAGTCATCCTCTCAGATCTCCAGGCGCTTAGAATCTTGAACATGTTTAAAGGGTGTAGTCAGAGGAACGTTCAAACTTTGACTTTGACTTTATCTGGTAGTCGAAAATCGAGTTTTCGCCTAGTATGCGTCTCCCCTAACTGGCATAGATGCAGTATTGTTTGCACTCTTTGACCTATCCCGACTAATGAATGATGGTACCCAGCCTCGTGTGGTGGCCACTTGAATAATAACCCTCGTATTCAAGAACGACACTATGAGAACACGCACCCACAGTGGACGAAATCTTTTTTCATAAAAATCACTTTATGTGTTGTGCGACACTGCATAGTGTGACTAGAGGCACATTGTCGTGTGCCTCTAGCCAAAGTTGAGCTCTAAAGGCACACGGTAGCGTGCGTGCGCCATAGTGCCGCTCAACACATAAAGTGATGTTTATGAAAAAATATTTCGTCCACTGTGGGTGCGTGTTCTCATAGTGTCGTTCTTGAATACGAGGGTTATTAGTACAGTGTATCTTATATCATACTAGCCGACCCGTGAAAGACGTTGTCCTGTCAACTTTTAATAATTGCATAAGATAAAGCGATTTCACGAAACTTTAACATAACAACATACAACAAACGGTGTTTTTTTTGCCGTTTTTTATAGATAATAGTACGGAACCCTTCGTGCGCGAGTCCTACTCGCACTTAGGCGGTTTTTTGTTAATCTATTACAATTAAAAATACAAAAATAAAGTTCCTGTAAAGATAGAAAATTATAAGTTAAAACCAACAATGATTATACCCTACACATATTCAATTCCGATGCTTGAAAGATATTTATTATTTCTTAAATAATAACAATTATTATGTATAGGTCTAGACAGCCCCTACTGTCCTCGTAGACAAGGTCACTACCACATTTAGATAACTCCCCAAAATCATTAATAAAACATGAGGTCAAACGAAACACGATAATTTTTTTAAATAAGTTTTCTGTAGAAAAATATTTTTATAGAAAATTAGAAATTTATATTTCACGTCAAGCTTTTGTAAAATCTTCCTTCAATCTAGAAATCAGAGCATCGCGCTATCTCCTGTCACATAATATTACACGACTTGTCATTGGAACTTGACAACTTTGAAAAGTTTTTACTCAATTGATCTATTTATTAAGGAGTTCCGTTGTGAGGTTCTATTAAACAGTTCCTGATTCCATCATCAGATCAGCTTGCTGTCATCAAATTATTGAATTGTCACCAGAACTAAAGGTGTATGTAAAATTTTAGATCAATCGGATCAACATGATGGAAAAATGGTTTGCAAATTTTGACGGACAACTCACAAACAAACATATCAACAGTGCAATTTATTAGTTATATTGATCAGAAGTTAAAGTACCATGGTACTATCACCCAGATCCGGAACAAACGTATAAAAACTTGTAAAAACTTTTGAATTCAATAATTAATTATGATAAAGCTTTAGTTTTTATACCATGGTACCCAGATTCGGAACAAACGTTGTAATTTTCAGATCAAGCAAACATACTTATCGTTTGAAATTCAAAGTCAAAAGGTAGGTTTTTATTTTAATAAAATTTCAAGGATCACTTACCGGCTTGCACAACAATCCCTAAAAAGTGTTTAGTGGCTAATTTGATTTAAATTTGACTTATTTTTATGACTTGACAACTTCCTAAATGTGTTTAGCGTGCTAAATACTTCTAGGAATTGATGTGCAAGCCACCTTATATGTCTTAAGAGCTAGGTAAAGCTAAGAGGTACTCGTTATATTACTGTAATACTGTAATTGATGTTATTTGGGTTCACTGACACTGAAATGTAAGGACTATAGCAATATTGGTAGGTAAGTAAGTTATTTACTTATTAGATACTAACTCCTAGACCAATTATTTATTTACTTTAGTAAAACTACAATATGAAATAGGTAGGCTCTCAAAAGATTTGAAAATATTAACTCTTAGGTAGGTCAGTACCGCCATCTATTGGATTATTATAAAAGCCTTAGTGGAAATAATGCATGGTAGGTGGCGTTAGTAGTCCAGTTTGCGTGAAATGTACTAAATGTTCAGGATTTATTCATAACATCAAAAACATTAAAAAAAACTCCTATTTTGAAGATTTACTACAATTTTTTTTTAAAGTTTTACATCAAAAAATGTTTATGTTTGTTAGCTGAGACTCCTTTTTTGAACGTGAATTGCATTATTTGAGATTGTGTTATGGGATGGAAAGTGACAGAAGCACGGAATATGATATTGACATAATTATAAGCAAATCTTTAACAGAAGGCATAAAATATAGGCTAGGGATGTTATCATATTATGCTACTTGGCTCATAACTTACTTCATACACTTACATTAAATAAGTATTTCCTACAGTATTTAGCTTAGGAAAACAAAATATATCGATTTTATTAATTAATTAAAAGCGCAAGATTAATTTAAAAACCCAATTTTAAAAATGTGTTTTTTATTCTTTATTTGAAACGCCAAAAACGCTGTCTAAGCCTAATATAACTATTTAGGGCATAGGTACTTAAACAAACTGGTACTTAAAAAAAACGGCCAAGTGCGAGTCGGACTCGCGCACGAATGGTTCCGTACCATTATCTATAAAAAACGTCAAAAAAAACACGTTTGTTGTATGGGAGCCACTTAAATATTTATTTTAATCTATTTTTAGTATTTATTGTGATAGCGTCAACAGAAATACATAATCTGAGATCATAAGATGAGATATAGGCTTGTGACATACAGACGGACAGCGAAGTCTTAGTAATAGTGTCCCGTTTTTACCCTTTGGGTGTGGAACCCTAAAAAGAGTCAACTAGCCTATTGTTTTTTGACACGTGTAACTTTTAAGTACATAATTTACTTTTAGGTACCTACCTAGGTACCTACTAAAGCAAGATATGGATATTATCTATTTTATGTTATCATTTATTTAATGGAACATCAAACAAATTTTTGTAATTTTAACTTGCGCAAGTAAGATAGTTACATATAAAGATGATCGCATACTAAGAGGTTTAATAATAATTAGGTAGGTACCTACCATTGATATCTCATTAGTAGCTATAAATAATAAATTATGTTAATATTCATAAAAATCGAAAAATCAAAACCAAACATCAAACTTGTCAAGGTATTTTCGCTGTTGAAAAATAGTTGAAAGTTTTAAAGTTCCGATCAAAATAGACATTAAAAATAGTAATTGAAATAAAAAACCGGCCAGGGTACAAAACGATAAAAAAATCACGTCAAAATCACGACAGACAGACGGACAGACGGAAAACGAAGTCTTAGTAATAGGGTCCCGTTTTTACCCTTTGGGTACGGAACCCTTAAAATACTCCGACAGAGTTGAATTTTGGTAAAGACTTTGGGTACATCAGTAGAATTAAAATGCTAAAAGCCAATTGATCCAATGTGTGAAGAAGTTATTGAAGGTCAAACGTCAACTTTTTCGTATTTTGGATTTCTCGAAAGCGGTAAGTTTTATCAAAAATTGTAGATCATTTAATCCTAATAATATTATAAATGCGAAAGTTTGTGAGTTTGTATGAATGTTTGTTCCTAAATCAGGCCTAAACGACAAAACGGGTTAAGTTAAAATTTGCTGTAGATGTAGATATAATGCACGAATAAATAATAGAGTATTTTAAAATATGAAAAACATCCCAAAAACTATAAAAAACCGCAAAAGGGATGATTTCTTTTTAGATGGCGCTGGTGTGCCACAAATCTGACATCACATCACAGACTAAAAACATTCAGTCTTTTCATTATTGAAAATTGACAGGACAACGTCTGTCAAGGGCGGCTAGTTATTTTTAAAAATTTACATGTAGGAACTAAGATCCTATATGTAGGTACAATGTGTTTATCACGACAATAATAATATGTCTGTTGATAAAAACCGTAGGATTTTATTAAGGGGCTGCCAGTCGACGATTGCTCTTTTTCGGAACGAAAAAAGTAATACTTCTGAACAAGCCACTTCTCCTATTTTTATAAGTATAATACTTCAGGTTCCTACCTAGATTTCTATTAAGCTGAAAACATAATAGCAGAATCTTTTCACGATAAAAATATTATTTCAAAATGATACGTTTTAGAATTTATGATCGAAATATTTTATATACCTACTATTAAAATCAACTTGTGATTTATTGTTAAAGATAGGTAATATGTAGATCTAGATTTCTATTAGGATAGATTTTTGATAAGTAATTATACATAATTTATATCATTAATTTATTCGAAAAGCTAAGGCGGACCACGCGCGGACGTGTGTTTGTCATCATTGCAGCGGTCGGTAGGATTATTTATCGAAGTGATTAAAGATGGGTACATCTTTATTCACATATACTATACATTATAAAATAGGAGATGTGGCTTGTTCACAAGTATTTCTTTTTTCGTTTCGAACAAAAATAATCGTCGACTGGCAGCGTCTTAAATAATTATAAAACTTGTGTCTCATTGTGCGTTCAGCTTTACCTTTTTTAATTCCTATAAAACCAACCGTCTACTACAGTAAAAATAAAGTATTATCAACTTGTACTGTAAAAGTACCGTAAAATCAGTTATTCAATCAAAATGTTTTTAATATTACTTTGTGCTGTATTTTACAATGTACAATTAAGCTCCACATACTCTATTACGGTGTATGGTGACGTGTATAAGGATAAGGACTTTTTTGTTAGAACTTTTCCTTGGATTATAGGTGTGTTTTGCAGGCTTATCTATATCTATACTAATATTATAAAGAGGAAAGATTGAATTGTTTGTTTGTTTGTTTGCATCGAATTAGGCTCCGAAACTACTAGACCGATTTAAAAAAATCTTTTACTATTAGAATCCTACATTATCCCTGATGAACATAGGGTAAAGAATATTTTCAAAAACGTTAGGGATCCGTATGAAAACTTCGATAATGTAACCCAACGTGTGAAAAAAAATCCATAAAAAATCTTTATATCGCGTACTGTATTGTAGTGGGAGGGGGGGCTTCCCCCTCCGCGAGATCTAGAAGCCCTACCCTGGCTAGCCCTCCCTCGGTGTATGCCAATGAAAGAAGGGCAAGGTCAATAATTGAAAACCACTATCAATGCCCATAAATTTTGAAGGTTTCTCTCGATTTCATTGGGATCCCATCATCAGATGCTGACTTGGTGGTAATGGGACCACCTCAGAAGTATAGGCTTTCAATTAAAATAATAATTTTGTAAATCCGTCCGTAGCGAAAAACAAAAATAAAAAAATACTTTTTTTGCCTTTTTTATGGATAATAAATAGCACGGAACCCTTAGTGCACGAGTCCGACTGCACATGGCCGGTATTTAAAGTTATTTCTATTTCTAGATAACATCGGCGGAGATATAGCAGTGAATTTCAATATGCAAGGCAGCGGCCGGTATACTGTGCCTCAAATATGTGCATTGGAACAGCTAAGAGATAACACCTTTCTTCAGGCACAATTCCTCAAATGTGAGGCTGAAGGTACCTACACAACGCCATATAGGTACACAACGCCATGTCAGGGAATCTACTCGGGAACGGAAAACGAAATTTCGTAAAAATAAAAAAAATAGGATCACGACTGTAATCCCCAAGTACGGTAGAAATCCTCTCAGATCTCCAGACGCTTAGATCCTTTGAAGATGTCTAGTGGTGGTAATCAGAGACAAGACACGGCCAACCGCTTATAAGAATACTAACTGGTTTCCTCGCGATGTTTTCCTTCACCGTTTTGAGTACGTGTTTTTGATGCGCATATAAATTTTTCAATAAAAATCCATTAATGCACACCTTGATTCGAACCCACCACCTTTAGATTGAAAGTCAAGGTACATCCCACTCGGCCAACACGGCTTTTTAAGTAACAATATTCGTTACAAAGATACATCGTTTTGAATAAAAACTAGGAAAACTCGTTTCTAACCAGGAAACGATGCAACGTTTGTCCCGATATCGTTCAATAGTAAGACTCTCTGGCCAAAGAAAATGACTACCATTGATTATAAAAAAAAATTTTTTTAGTGACAATCGATTTTTTTTTAACTTCATTTCACCTAAATCGCGATGAAGAGCTTTTTTTATTTCAGAGCAACCTAGCGAGGTATGTCTCTGCGAGTCCGGCGTAGACCCTCAGAAGTTCCGGAATTGTGTCAGCACCGGTGGCTCCCTGGCAGCAGAATCAGCATTCATGTTCACTCAACTAGGCATCGACATCACTCCACTTATAGAACTGGGTCCCAAGTCCACCGTCTTTGGAGTTGAAGATGCCTGGTTTTTGAAGAAGATCTGCACTATTTTTGGGGACAACTTGCCTGGGTAAGTTACCTCTTAACTATTGATTTTTACACGGGTCTTTATTATACATAGTCGCGGGACTATTGTACCATAGTCGAAACGTTGGAAAAGTAATATAAATTAAAGATAATAAATAAAAATAAAAAATAGGATCACGACTGTAATCCCCAAGTACGGTAGACCTCCTCTCAGATCTTCAGACGCTTAGATCCTTTGAAGATGTCTAGTGGGGGTAGTCAGAGGCACGTCCAAGCATTATATTTGGCACATGCCCACATTTTGCAGGAGTTAGCATTCCATACGTGACAGGTTACAAGCCCTTCGCCGCTTATAAGAATACTACTGCTTTCCTCACGATGTTTTTCTTCACCGTTTTGAGCACGTGTTTTTGATGCGCATATAAATTTTTCAAGCAGAAAAATAGAAAAATACGTGACAAAAAACCGTTTTATAGTCAATATTACCGATATTTAATGAGAAAAAAATGGGAGCCGTCGCTTGTAAAAGGATAGTTTACGACAGCAAATAAATGTTTAAAAAAAAATATTTTGTGTCAGCACTTCTTCGGTAGCTCTAGTTCGCGTACCTAGCTGCGTGTAGTTCGTGGCGCAGCATGCCGTGACGACCCGCGTCGCGAAGCCAATAGCCGGTCTCATCCGCCGCTATAGATGTTTCACATCAAAATAAAGTTACCTAGTTATCTGAAGATTGAAACATCGACCCTTTGTAATTTTTATTTTATTTATTTATTTGACACTAGCTGACCCGTGCCCGCTTCGCTGTGCGTAAGACATTTCTAATACCATCGTTGACTTTTTTGTAGACGTTTTTAAGGTGTACAATACTGTAGTACATTATTTTGATATATCTCGTGGGGTTCAGCCAGCATTTGCAATGTAAGCGCAAAAAAATGTGTTTATTTACGACATCACATTAGAAACCTCTAAAATTATCAGTGTTTCTCTACTATGTTATGCATGTACATACATATAAACCTTCCGCTTCCCGCGTCTGTATGTAATATGTATGTATGTATGTATGTTTGCTTATATCTTTAAAACTACACAACGGATTTTGATGCGGTTTTTTTTAATAAATAGAGTGATTCAAGATTCAGTTTTAAAGATATAAGCAAACATACATACATACATACATATTACATACAGACGCGGGAAGCGGAAAGCGACTTTGCTTTATACTATGTAGTGATAAAGAAATGTTACACAATTTATTTTGAATCCATAGGCTCCCGAACTAGTATAAAACTGTGTTTCAGGAGCCGGAAAATAGTTATATTTATATTTAGGGTGCAATATGCACCCACAATATGCATCGCTCAGGCGCTCGCCTCGATAGTGAAGAACGTATCTGTGCATCTGTGGCATTGTAGCTCCTAAACCGACTTTGATTAAGTTTTTTTTTGTTTAAAAGTTTTTTTTCAACTTGTATGTTTGTGCTTCTCGTTTTTTCTTCACAGTGGATGTGTGAAGCCGTTCGCTTGCAATGGAACCGAAGCAATGAAGAGAAGGAAAGCTATATCTCAGTTTGATAAATGCTGCACTGATGTGGAATGCAGGAGATCTGATGTTGCTGTTTCTACTACAACTCCTGCTACCACCACCACTGATTACTGGATTACTAGAGTCTAGATTCTAAGCCCTTAGGTTTAATGCTGTTGCGGCTTAATGCTGCCTCACCCAGCGCAATGTTCTTCTTATTCAACTTATTTATTTATTGTGTTGTGCTAGTCATGGGACTTGTATTTTATTTATATATTTGTCTCTTTTTTTTCTTTCTTGCTTAGAGTTAATAATTAATGTTTAAGAGTGTTTTTGGTCCCTGATTTTGCTAGGCAAGCCACTTACGATGTATCAGTGTGCCTACCTACCTATAATCTAACATACCTACGAGTAGAGAGAGCTAGGTATTATAATCTTTGTCGTAATCAAATTACAAATGAGAGTTTAATTTATAGAGTTTATGCGGATTTCGAACTTATTCATACCTTTGCTTATGCGAGCAATTGGCTCTCGTGTACATGTGAGGTGAGGACCGTAACTACCGACAAACCTTACTGCATAACCTATGGATCTATACAGAGCTGCTTCAAAGTCTTCAAAGTCAAACCCCTATGTTTCGCCTTAGGGATTTAATATAGCAAGATTTCGCAAGTGTAGGTATCTACATGGCGTGCATTCTGGTCATGTTGATGACTTACTCCAGGTTTAGACTTGTTGATAGTTCAAAGTACGTAAGTAGTTCAAAATACGAGTCGTAGGTAAACACCTTTAAAGATAATAGTTACCGACAGTTGACCGCTTCCGGTTTATCTTTATACTTTACCGACGTAAGTCGTATCTTGGGGTTGTTCGTTGTCCAACCGATACTGTTCTATATAATATTTTATGAATCGCGCATGAATGTATGGTTACCTATATAGAACGCCTGCTGCAATATATAGAGCAACATTTTGTTGGCGCGCCCAGTATTCTTGCTATGACAAGTTTTGTAGGCACGCAACATACCCGTGTGCTTGGGTCTGAACAACAATATGAACCAAAGAAGCAAGTCCTGAATCGCTAATCTACAAAGATTTTTGTCAGTTTTTCATAAAAAAACTTCATAAAATCTTTATACTTTCCTGAGTAGCGATTCATGGAGCTCAACTTTAAAAGGCGGCTATTTATCAAATCAGGAGTATCGTGCAATTATTGTATTTCCTAATTATTTTCAATGTGTTGTACCAATGTTATAAACTTCCTCAGTCGGCCGACAAGTCGCCAGTTGGTTGCAAATTGTGTTAGTACCTAGGTACAGTGCAATTACCGGCGGCTTTGTATCTGTTCTCAGTGGTCAGACATACGTAGGGTTACCAACTTTTATTAGACCAAATATAGTATTTTTGGTCACAGTACCAATAAAAATATAGTATAAAATAAAAAAATAAAAATAGGATCACGACTGTAATCCCCAAGTACCAAACCAAGTACGGTAGACATTCTCTCAGATCTCTAGACGCTTAGATCCTTTGATGATGTCTAATGGACCCCCATAGTCAGAGGCACGTCCAAACTTTATATTTGGCACATGCCCACATTTTGCAGTAGTTAGCATTCCATACGTGACAGGTTGCAAGCCCATCGCCGCTTATAAGAACACTAACTGGTTTTCTCACGATGTTTTCCTTCACCGTTTTGAGCACGTGTTTTGATGCGCATATAAATTTTTCGAACAGAAAAATCCATTGATGCACGCCAGGATTTGAACCCACGACCTTCAGATTGAAAGTCGAGGTAGCTCCCACTTGGATGAATATTTTTAGATGCTATTAAATAGGTTTTTATTTTTAAGGAAAAGTATAAAATATAGTAAGTAGGTAGTAGGTATAGTTACTATAAAATATTTTGAAAATGATAGAGGTTAGACACCTAAAATAGTAGGATTTGGCAACCCTAGACACACGCCTAGCTTCTGCCCATGGCTTATACCGATTAAAATACTCGTTACAAACATTCGCATACAAGATCCTGGGGGTAACTCTTGAAAACGATATCGATATATCTGGACAAACATCGTTTCCGACTGTGTTTTAAACGGTACGACGTTTCTTTTGACAATTGACATCATACATTCTACTAGAACAATAAATATGTGAGATCACCTCTTAATATTTGCCTGGTCACACCATTTATAACTTCAATTATAGATGTTTTAATTCTATAATTCTTCATCAAGTAAAAGTAAAAACAGAATTTGCATTTAGTAGCTAATTATATTAAAATTTAGAATTCGAATAATAATTGTTGGACTACTTTAACTTTTTTATTTGATTAATTACAGTCAAACTGTCATTAAATTGGGGTAACTTGAGTCATCATTTTATGATACACCAGCTTTTGCCAGTGGCTTTGTTCGCGTGGTACCTGAACAAAAAGTATCCTATATGCTTTTCTTGGACATACATAGGTTATCTAATATATAAAATTTCCATGTCACAATGTTAGTTACCGTACTCCTCCGAAACGGCTTGACCGATACTCATGAAATTTTGTGAGCATATTGAGTAGGTCTGAGAATCGACCAACATCTATTTTTCATACCCCTAAGTGATAAGGGTGGCGTAAAGATCGGGAAAAACGGAAAGTGCTTTTTTCTGTGGGATTATTGACATTTGACAGGACAACGTCTGTCGGGACAGCTAGTAATATATAATATTCTAAGTTTTATCCAAATCCGTTTGGTAGTGATTGAGCCACAAATATCCAAATCTCCTAACAAACTGTCAGATTTACAATATAAGTAGGTAGTATTTTTATAAGCAACGGTGTGATTTTAGGGTTCCGTATCCAATGGGTAAAAACGAGACCCTATTACGAAGACTCCGCTGTCCGTCTGTGCCTGTCTGTCTGTGCTGTATCTCGTAAACCGTGATAGCTAAACAGCAGATTTTTATACAGATGATGTATTTTTGTTGCCGCTATAACAACAAATACTAAAAACATAATATTATAAATATTTAAGTGTAGCCCACACAGTAAACGTGTTTTTTTTACCGATTTTTAGGGTTTCGTACCCAAAGGGTAAAAACGGGACCCTATTACTAAGACTTCGCTGTCCGTCTGTTTGCTGTCTGTCACAGAGCTGTGTCTCATGAACCGTGATAGCTAGATAGTTGACATTTTCACAGATTATGTATTTCTGTTGCAGCTATAACAACAAATACTAAAAACAGAATAAAATCAATATTTAAGGGGGGCTCCCATACAACAAACGTGATTTTTTGACGTTTTTTATAGATAACGGAACCCTTCGTGCGCGAGTCCGACTCGCACTTGGCCGGTTTTTTTATAGAAACTTTGGAACTTTTCATGCGCGAGCCCGACTCGCTCTTGGCCGGTTTATCTCTATGAGCCACACATCTTCAAACAAACCGACCATTAGTCACTAGATCCCAGGTGGGACTAACCTTGTGGGGTCTAACGACTAACCCTAGCCAATATTACGATATTTCCATCGCTGAAAGAGAATGATTGAAATAAAATGACATTGTTATTGAGCATAGAACGATTCCCCTATTGGCTTATGGGTAAAATAGAATAGCTCAGGATACACTGGTTTGTTGACATTTAAAACAAAAAACAATTTAACGTAGAGCCGTATAAAATTTGGAATCGGTTGACTTATCTGTAAAAAATATGAGACTAAGCTTATTTATTGTGTTATGTCTCAATATTTTAAAAGTGTCTTATTGGCTATAGACTAGAGAGTATGGGAATATAATTTGTTTAAAATAAAAATAGAAACACACATTGGTGTCGATTCTGTTAGCACCGCGCTAATCCTACAATTTCCTAAAATAAAATTAAAACAATATCGCTCTTATTCCTTTACGTTAAAGTCTAAATTAAAGTAACCTATAAATGGAAGAATTCTTAAATTTAGAATATTTTTAAAATTTCGTTTTTTTTCGTATATTTCGGATGTGCTAAAAAAATAAGAAAGTCAAAATTTCACTTTAGTCATCACCTTTTTATATGCTGACTAAATTAACGTATAAACTGTTAAATTACTTAAAACTAGCCTACGTTTTAAAACGTGCATTCTGAGGTTACGCGAATTGAGACTTTAACGTAAAGGAATAGGAGCGAAAATGTTTTAATTATATTTTAGGAAATTTCTAGATTAGCTCGGTGCCAACAGAATCGACACCAATGTGATGAGAAAAGCATCATTTTGGCAAAATAAAGTAAAGGTTCCCGCCTGGACAAATATTTGTGTATTCGTGTATTGGTGATGCTGTACCACGGTACTGGTAAGTTAAGTCAAAGTCAAAAAAATCACAAGGATCACTTGAGCTAGGTCCTTGCGACCAAGCCTAGAGGAATTGACGCCTTCACGGCTCAGTTAGTAGTAGCTCTTCCTTCTGTGCTGTAGGGTATGGGTTCGAGCCCCACTGAGGACAAATATTTGTGTGATGAACATAGATGTTTGTTCTGTGTCCGGGTCTGGGTGTTATAATGTATAGTACAAAAAAGGAAATAATCTGGTCCCCATAGTTCAACCTTTGCTTAATTTGGGGCTAGATGGCAATGTGTGAAATGTCCACCAATATTTCTTTAGATAACATAATTGAAATTTGAATATATGAAAATTTTGTGGTACCATGGTACCTACGTATTTTCTGATACCCACGACACAGGGGATTCAAAAAAAAAAAAAAAAAAAGTCTCACGACTGTAATCCCCAAGTACCTACGGTAAACATCCTCTCAGATCTCCAGACGCTTAGATCCTTTGAAGATGTCTAGTGGGGGTAGTCAGAGGCACGTCTAAACTTTATATTTGGTACGTGCCCACATTTAGCTGTAGTTAGCTATCCATACGTGACAGGTTGCAAGCCCATCGCCGCTTATAAGAATACTAACTGGTTTCCAAACGATGTTTTCCTTCACCGTTTTGAGCACGTGTTTTTGATGCGCATATACATTTTTCAAAGAGAAAAATTCATTGATGCACGCCGGTATTCGAACCCCCGACCTTCAGATTTGAAAGTCGAGGTACCTACTCGGCCAACACGGCTTTTTAGTGTGGTGTATACATATCAGGACTGTACGCTTCTGCCATGGCATAGTATCCAATATCGATTTCAGTAATTATCGGCTGTCCCAAATTTGATGGATTGTATCCCGATACAAATTCTGTATACAACGGTACAGCTGAAAGAAAGCAGCTGATGCATTACATAAAAAAAAACAAATAATAAATTATGATTTCGGACAATCTGCTGTTGATTGTTTTTTGTTCTCTTTTATTTAATCATTGCGTTTTGCTTAGGGAGCTAATAAATGTTTTTTCTTTCTTTCTTTCTTTCTTCTAAAATAAATCTATAATACTCGTTTTATAAGTAAATAACTCTGTCTGTCTGTCTATCTGTCTGTGACGTTATCACCGACTGGCCTATTGTGATGAAAATCTATTTAAATTTCTCTATTTTCTATTATTAATTGGGACTATAGGCATTTTTTCCCTAATTTTTTTGATTTTTAACAATTTCAATGTTTTACGATAATGTTGAATCGAATCAAGTCATTGATCGAATCTGTAAATACACTCTAAATAGATGCGGACGAAGTCGCGGAGAAAAGCTAGTTGACTCTCCTCACAGCTCAGTTGGTAGTAGCTCTGCCTTCTGCGCTGTAGGTTGTGAGTTCGATTCCCACCCAGATTAAACATTTGTGTGATGAACATAGATGTTTGTTCTGTGTCTGGGTGTATTTACAAAAAAGTATATAGGTATATAGGTCTATCAGTTATCTGGTTCCGATAGTACAAGCTTTGCTTAGCTTGGGGCAAGATAGTGTTGTGTGTGTAAACCAATATTTATGTTATTACTAGCTGATCCGGCGAATTTCGTACCGCAATATAGAAAAGTGTTATTTTTGGACTTTTTCAGCCAATTTTTTAAATTTTTCTCTCCTTAAGAACCGTCCTCGTACTTCAAGGAATATTATTAAAAAAGAATTAGCGAAATCGGTTCAGAGGGGTTAGCATGAACCACTATCGTATCGACAACGTATCGTCCAAATGCCAAAACTGACACTTTTTGTATAGTAAAAGTGCCATTTTTGACATTTGGACGATAGGTTGTCGATACGATAGTGGTTCGTGCTCAGGCCACTGCTGCTCTCGAGATTTGCGCTTAGCAACACCTTCAGCGATTCATTTTTGTATACTAATATTATAAAGAGGAAAGATTTGATTGTTTGTTTATTTGTTTGTTTATTTGTTTGCATCGAATAGGCTCCAAAACTACTGGACCGATTTGAAAAATTCTTTCACTATTAGAATCCTACATTATCCCTAATGAACATAGGTTATATAATATTTTCAAAAACGTTAGGGATCCGTATAAAAACTTCGTTAATGTAACCCAAGGTGTGAAAAAAATCCAAAAAAAATCCTTATATCGCGTACGCTGCAATAATTATTGACAATAGAGCAAAGTTTTAAAGAGGACATCAATTAACAAATAAGAAATAAGTCAACAATACCATATGTTTAACTATTAGGGATCCGTATGAAAACTTCGATAATGTAACCCAAGGTGTAAAAAAATTACCCATAAAATCATTATTACACCCGTGCGACGCTGGGGCGGACTGCTAGTTATATTATAGATTCATATTTTTTTATTCTGACATAGCAGTATGAACCAGCCTCGTCTGTGAGCCTAGTCTGTGAGCCTCGTGTGGTTGACGAGATGGGAATTTTGAAGAGATGGATAAAATTGGGGTGCGTGTTGGCTAATCGCATCTGGGGTAGGAGAATGGAATGTGTGGATCACGACGAATTTTCACCTTATTGCCAAAAAAATATGGCATGTTACATACTACAGAGCCCAACATTATTAAAAAAAACTGGCCAAGTGCGAGTCGGACTCGCGTACGAAGGGTTCCGTACCATTATCTATAAAAACGGCAAAAAATCACGTTTGTTGTATGGGAGCCCCACTTAAATATTTATTTTGTTTTGTTTTTAGTATTTGTTTTTGTAGCGAAATCAGAAATACATCATCTGTGAAAATGTCGGAAGGCGCTTATATCTTTGTAGATGTAAAGTAGTCAGAGGCAAGTCCAAACATTATGTTTGGCACAATACCAACCATACCTACCGAACGAAGTATTTAAATTAATTAATTTATTATTACACTAATTAAGTATCCATAATGCACTTTGAGACATAACCAAATGTAATATTTGGACGTGCCTCTGACTAACCATTAAGACATCTTCAAGGATCTGCGCCTAGAGATCGGAGAGTATGTTTTTTTTTCTCCGATCTCCAGACGCTTAGATCCTTTGAAGATGTCTAGAGAGGGGGTAGTCAGAGGCACTTCCACACATTATATTTGGCACATGCCTACATTTTGCATAAGTTAGGATTCCATACGTGACAGGTTGCAAGCCCATCGCCGCTTATAAGAATACTAAAGTGGAAGGTCTCCAACAATATTTTTATTTGTAACAGTAAAACAACAAAACAGTAAAAAAGTACGATCCAGTTTCGCTAACGAACAAGCAAAGCCGGTAAACAACGTTAGTGTCCTTTGTCGAGCAACACTTCAGCTCTCTATTCTTCCCTGTTCTTTGATCTCGGGACTCGGGGGTTGTTATGGGGGTTAATTTATGGTACTTATAAAAATACATTTGGATGAATGTTGCAAATATTTTGTAAATTCTAGCAACAAAATATCTTTATTAGGTATCTTTTTAGGGTAATCAAAGGGTAAAAACGGAACCCTATTACTAAGACTTCGCTGCCCGTCTGTCTGTCACAAGGCTGTATCTCATGAACTGTGAGAGCTAGACAGTTGAAATTTTCACAGATGATGTATTTCTGTTGCCGTTCTATCAACAAATACTAAATACCAAATAAAATAAATATTTAAGTGGGGCTCCTATACAACAAACGATTTTTTTTGCCGTTTTTTATAGATAATGGTACGGAATCCTTCGTGCGCGATTCCGACTCGCACTTGGCCGGTTTTATTTATCAAGGTTTACTTAAGATGTTTTTACGACTGGGGTTTCCAAATCGTATGGAAACCAGTTAGTATCCCTATAAGCGCACTGCGATGCGCTTGCAACCTGTCATAAATGGAATTAATATTAATACTAACATTTGGAACATGCCAAGTGGGCGTTTTTGTAAATACGAGTATATACTCACACATAGAAATAATAAATAGGGTCACAACTGTAATCCCCAAGTACGGTAGACATCTTAGATCTCCAGGCACTTATATCCTTTGAAGAGGTCTAGTGGTCTAGTCTGTCCAAACGTTATATTAGTACACAGAATATATACATTATAACACCCAGACACAGAACAAACACCTATGTTCATCGCAAATGTTTGTCCCAGGTGGGATTCGAACCCACAACTTACAGCAGAAGCTACTACCAACTGAGCTGCCATCGACGCAGGACAACTTATAAACATCTAATTCCAAAATTGGAAATTCTCTTACCGAAATGGCATTTAATATAATCCTCGCTAAGATACGCAATCTCCCGATAAGTTAACTACGCCGGGATCCCGGGATCCCGGAATCCCGGAATCTGAGAACGGATCCCGGGCCGGATGGCTATCACATCAAGTCACCCGGAAACGGCTATTTACCCCATTCGCACTTCCGGCGTGCGGTATAAGTGAGGCGATATTGAATATTTGGATGGTGACGGCTATCGAACTTTATGTAATTACGTTTAGAAAACTAAACAGAAAACCGACGAAAATGTTTTTAATAATCGAAAAGTCAAGGGACGATATTAGTTTTTAGGGTTCAAATACTTTCAAATACTTTATTGTAAACAGAAAACATAAACAATTATGACATTACAAAGAACATGTACAAAGGCGAGCTTAACCCTAAAAGAGTTTTCTACCAGCAAACAGTTTCCGTACCCAAAGGGGTAGAAACGGGAGCCTATTACTTAGACTTCGCCATCCGTCTGTCCGTCTGTCCGACTGTTCGTCTGTCTGTAACTTAATATGCCTTAATAACCCTTAATAAATTAATAATGGGACCAACTTTGGAATATTTTTCTCTATTCTATCATTTTTGTATGTTTTTTTTATTTTGACATATCCATGATAGATGATGATCTTAGCGATAACCCATCTATTTGTTAACAGAATGTACGACTTATAGCATAATCTTATATCTCTTATAGCGACTTCGTTCGCAAAGGTTAGCAGCAGTAGGTCTATGAAACATATTCCAATTTAATAAACTCGTACCTAATTATAACGCTAAACTAAAGTAGAATGATAGGTAGGTATCACTTACCTAGTTCAATACACTCTTGAAAATATTAGATAGGTAACCTAATATATTTTGGATTTACTTATGCTGAGTTTAAATGTGTTATTTTTGAGTAAATCTTGAATTATTGACTGATAGATATAGATAGATAGAAGTCTGTATGTATAGATGTCCTGCTACTAACATTATAAATGTAAGACTATAGGCAAATGTAGGCACAATTTTACTGGTCTGCTTTATAACAACATAATAGTAATACAGATTGAAGTATTACGAAAACCGTAGTCAAGTATAGGTAATTCTACTCTAATACAGCGCGATATACGATGTTATAGGATTTGCTATTTTCGGAGTAAACATGCAAGTTGTGAGCTCTCGAAACACGTGAGCATGCCACGTGCAGCTGGCCGTGCGAGAAGCATGGTGAGCCGAGATGCAACCCCGCTACCTTCAAAGTTTGCCCTTGCGACTTGTGGATGGTCATCGCAAAGGCTAATTTTAGAGGGAACTGCAACCTCTTAAACTGGAATGGTGTATTTGTGGGGATTATAGGTATCCTAGGAATGATAACGTTTTCACCTCTAGAGCTGCCGGTCATGATTGTGGCCTTTACAATATTTCGTCCTAACTCTGTGATGCGTAATCTGGTCCCATTACATAGTCTCGGTGCGTCAAGGTTACGCAACAGCAAAACCGGGACCCCGACCTTCAGCTCTAGAAGGTAAGATGGGACTCCGGACAATTCCAGGGAATTCAGAAACTCCACCGGGTAGGTGGTGGAGTCATCAGTGGACATCACAGTGTCGATCGAAGAATAAGTAGTTGCCTGGCCAGAGATTGCACCTAGAATTGTTTTGTTTATTTTCAAAACCGCATCATTTCTAGGAGCCAATATAGACCTTTCGCATAACCAGTTTTCATTATTTATATTTTGTTGTAAGTTCGGGAAAACATTGGCAATGAGTTCATCCTCCGAGCTTACAGCATTGCAAAACTCATCAGAAAACTGGATCATACCTTCCGCGTCTATTCTCAGACGACCCTCTCCTATCTCAAGCAGCTTTTGTGCATGGGAACCAGTCTCTAGATCGTCGTAGAGCTGGACTCTCATATTGGTGTTAAGGTGCAACCTCTGTACGCTAGGCCAGAGTGGCGACGCTTTGAGGCATGCATTCATTTCGTCCGCCGCAGTGCCTCTCTCGATGACAGGCAGGGTCTGTCGAAAGTCGCCCCGCAAGCAAGACAACCACGCCTCCCATCAGCGCTTGGCAGCCGCGGATATCGCGCAAACTGCGATCAAGTGCCTCTACCGCGTGTTTGTGGGACATGGTGCACTCGTCCCATACAATCAGCTTGCACTGTTTCAGTAGAACGCCCCGGCTGCTGTTTTTGCTGATGTTGCAGGTGGCTGTGTCCTCGCTTGCGAGGTTCAGTGGCAGTTTGAAAACGGAGTGCGCAGTTCGTCCCCCGTCGAGCAAAGTTGCTGCAATTCCCGAGGAAGCCACAGCTAATGCCACATTGCGGTCCTTGCGAAGCTGTGCCAACAGGAGATTGAGCAGAAAAGTTTTGCCCGTGCCTCCCGGAGCGTCTAAAAAGAAAAGACCTCCTCTACCACCGTTGAAACTGTGGAGGATTTTGCTGAAGACCTTCCTCTGCTCGGGTTCAGTGACCCGGACTTCTAATGCGACAGCGTCATAGTTTAATTCCCTGACCAAATCATCCGATGACTCTCCTCTTTGCTGTGGTGTAGGTAGACCAAATTCGGACAGGCGTTTACACACCTTGCACTATTTGATAGCGCTGATCTGTCTCTGCTTCCTCATTACCCATAAAATACACCTATAAAAATTTCGGCTTAGTGTTTGGTTCAGGAATCAAGGATCCTATCCTATGGTACACCTGCCCTTGAACAGTGAAAGTTGGACAAAATCCTGGCATGGTCACAACTTTATCAGCTCCAAAGGAGGTCATATGGAAACAGGTATTGTATTTCCTAATGCGATCTAAAAACCGCCGAGATTCATTCGTATTATAAGAATAAAGCTCTCTGAAAGGCTCCACAGGTTCCTCAATTCGAGGAATATTTACTTTACCTCTAGAACAACACATGCCTGCTGTTTCCTCTTTCCACTTGAGTGCCCCACAGAACCGGCACTCTTTGTCCATGGCCTCCATTTGTATAAGCCTATGGCTGCCATATTCAAGAGTAGAATCATATTCAAAGTGTTTGAAAATGCTGCCTGCATTTTCAAACACTCCCCACGTATTTCTCAAGAATATTTGACGCCGCTGATCCGCCCTTATAGAGACAGAGCGTCTGCGGGATTCCGCGACCTCAGCGTTTTCGGCTGCTCTTTGGGAGGCCATCAACACGTGCTTGAGTCTGTTGCAAAGTTTCAGTAGCTCTTTGAGATGCTATATACTCTGATTGCTGTTGACTTCTAGCTTGAGTCTGCTCTTCCGTTTCAAAAGCTCTCCTATGGATTTGCAACTCCCCTGAATATTCTAGTCGAGCTTGTGACTGCTCCATCGTCTCAGCGACTCTTTGCGACGCAACGTATTGCGCAGCCTTCTGGCGCCGAACTTGCGTCTGCTCGAGCGATTCACCAACCCGCAAACTAAATTGGCGCTCAGCTTGCTCACGTAATCGTGTCTCAGATTGCGAAGCTGTTTCAACCTAGCCATTTTCATAGATCGTGCTTTCTTACTTACAATAGACAGATTAGATTTTCTTTTGCCCGGCATGGCTCATCATGGCTGCTGGATATCTTAAAGGGATGTAAAAAAAAATCGAGTATTAATTTAATCGATTATTTTTTGATAAAAATCGATTTTTTTATAATCGATTTTTGGATTTAAAAAAATCGATTTTTAGATAATCGATTATGGGAATTACACATAAAAATCGATTTTTGTAAACTGAACTTTTGAACCGTTCGTTGGCCATTTTCCCGTACGTTAACCGACCAATAGTCGCCTTCCAAACGGAAACCGACCCATCGGTCTTGTCTCCGAACGCAAACCGAACCATTGATCGTTTTTCCGAACGTGATCCGACCAATAGTCGCCTCACAAACGGGAACCGACCCATCGATCGTCTCTCCGAACGCGATCCGAACCGTTGATCGTTTTCCCGAACGTGAACTGACCAATGGTTGCCTCTACGAACGCGAACCGACCGACCTATCGGTCCGTCTGTCTCCCCGAACGCGAACCGATCTGTAGCATTGCGGCACCGGTACTACAAACCTAATTTAGGCACTTTAAATTAAATTAAATTTACACATGAAATTCTACTTACTATAACATGGTAAAATAGACATAAATTAAATTTGATATCTTACAGATATTCAATCATTTATAAAATATAAATGAATTGATTAACTATTTCATAAATCCCATGTCTATGGTAGTAATCAACTGTCAATGTCACTTGTCAAAAGCTAAATTTTCAAACTTGTAGTCCAATTGGCGTGAATTGTTTGATTTGATTGTGCTTTGACTTTGAGGCTTTGCTTGCTTTGCCTTTACAATTGTGTTTACCTGAATTTCTTTCAAAGTTCCAACAGTTTTTTCTCAGTTTCACTGATTGAAAATATTCACATTTTACAGTGGTTTCTTACTTTTTATTAAAATGTCAAAACATCATCATCTACATTTGACAAAACTGTGAAAATCGTTTATTTAGATGAATGATCTGATTTAGGTAGGTAGATAAGCGAAGTAGAAATGATGAGTACGTGGGTAGTAATATATAGGCTCCTATTTGTTAAGGTAGGTAGGTACTTACCTCGCGTACAAAATCAATTTTTCAAATCGCAGGAAAAAAAAAACCGATTATTAATTAATCGATTTTTTCACTCAATATTACATCCCTAATTATCTTACCATGGAATGGACAATCAAAAATCTAATGCAAATCAAGATAGTACCTTTATTATAGTTATAGATAATTTATTATATTATTATTTTAGAATTTAATGCAGAAAAAGAAACCAAACCAATCTATGAAGATAAAAATAACAATACCCTAAAAAACAAGCGAAACGACACGTCAATGAATGACTGCGACAAACGATGAACCAAAAACCAAAAACCATAACCAATACAATAACAAATTAAACCAATAATTAACCAATTAACCAATATTATCCAATTATCTAATCCAATGGGCGTTTTTCCATTAAATTTTCCGTTAAATTTTTTTGTTGTATTTGTGAGAGGTTGTTAATATTGGCTATAGGATGGATTGGGCGTTTTTCCATTACCCCGGCGCCGGCACCGGCGCCGTGCCGTTGCCGGGGAAGCAAAAATGTATGAAAATGTATGGCTCGCTTTTTGACTTACCGGCGCCGGCGCCGGCCCGGCTTTGAGTCCTGCCGGCGCCGTCGCCGTCGCCGGGGTAGCAAGCTTCCCACCGGTGCCGGCCCGGCAAAATTGCATGTGTATTGCATATTTATATGAATTGTAGCCGTGTGTGTGTGACGATACCATTGTCGTCGTGCTGAAGTCCTTGTCAGTACTGTACCACTCACCGGGCGTAAACCGGCATCGACACCGGCGCAGTGGAAAAACGAAACCCCGGCGCCGGTGCCGGTGCACGGTCATGCCGGTGCCGTGCCGGTGCCGGGGAAGCAAAAATGTATGAAAATGTATGGCTCGCTTTTTGACTTACCGGCGCCGGCGCCGGCCCGGCTTTGAGTCCTGCCGGCGCCGTCGCTGTCGCCGGAGTAGCAAGCTTCCCACCGGTGCCGGCCCGGCAAAATTGCATGTGTATTGCATATTTATATGAATTGTAGCCGTGTGTGTGTGACGATACCATTGTCGTCGTGCTGAAGTCCGTGTCAGTACTGTACCACTCACCGGCCCGGTGACGCCGGTTTACGCCCGGTGACACCGGGCGTAAACCGGCATCGACACCGGCGCAGTGGAATAACGAAACCCCGGCGCCGGTGCCGGGCCGGGGTAATGGAAAAACGCCCAATCCATCCTATAGCCAATATTAACAACCTCTCACAAATACAACAAAAAAATTTAACGGAGGTCATTTCGCGCCGTGCGTTTTCGTCACCGCGATTCAGAAATATTACAATTTTAGCAGCGACATCTAGTTCTGTTTTGTTAAAACAAATACTTAATTTCTACGACCTAGTTATAAAGAGAACAAATTTACTTTCGTATCCATTACATATTCACAAATATAAATTAAAATTAATAACATTGCGCACACATGTTTAAAAATGGTGAAGGAAAACAGCATGAGAAAACCAGTTAGTATTCTTATAAGCGGCAATGGGCTTGCAACCTGTCACGTTTGGTATGAAATGATCGCAAAATAAAAAGGCTTGGTGAATCCTAAATCCTTAGCTTCTCTGTTTTTAGAGTTCCGTACCCAAAGGAAAAAACGGGACCCTATTAATAAGACTCCGATGTCCGTCTGTCTGTCACAAACCTATTTTTATGAACCGTGATAGCTAGACAGTTGAAATTTTCACAGATGATAAATTTATATTGCCGCTATAAAAAAAATAAAACAAATTATAGAACAAACGTGTTTTTTATAGATATTGGTACAGAAACCTTCGTGCGCGAGTCTGACTCGCACTTGGCCCGTTTTTTTTTATTCAATTTACGTTTACCCTGGCTGCTGACTATTTGTCACAATTCTATCAATGTCAGTGTCATTCAAGTTTGTAGACCGTTAGTGCAGTAAAAAAAAAAAAGATGAACTGTCATCTCATGTCAACGCCAAACGTCATAGTCAAACAAACAAATCAAAAAGAAATTATTTATTTATTTGCATCATGTACAATACATAGTAGGTATAGGTCTTATGATAGGGTAAGTAGTATTAGTATTAGTACATGGGTCCTGTTAGGACATAGCAAAATAAAATCTAAAATTAAAATTATTCTAATAGTAAAAATATTAGTATTAATATATTTATATTATCTATATATTTAAAAATATTATTATATATTTAAATATTATTTAATTTATTTTTATATTTGTTTATTTAATTGTGTATTTACTAAGTATCATTTTGTTAGTTTTATAAATCGTTTTCCATAAATTCTGCTATTGATTAACAGCTTTTTTTTTTTAACAGATTTTTTAATTTGTTTTTAAATGATAAATTTTTGGTTTCATTTTTGATAATGTCAGGTATTTGGTTGTATATTAAAATTGCTCTTTAATAAGGACTATTTCTAAACATTTCTAATTAAAACGTGAATGAAACTGAAAATGTCTAGAAATGCAGTGCAGACTGAAGAGAAGTTTGATTGAATAGCCAAAACCCCTACAACCTACACCTTGCATAATCCAGCATCTACAACCATCGAAGCTACTAACACTGCTAAGACGTTTACTCTCTCGCCAAAACCCTACATCAATCATCCTGTCTCAATATGGTAGACCTACTTAGCTGGAAAGAAAACCATCAGATGCGGTGACAACTTCAAGTCATAGTTATGCTCTGGGTAGCTGCCAAGTTTATGGATGTATGTATTCCTAGCTCCGGTCTTTTGGACAGCAGGAATATACAACTGATGATAGAAGAAGGCGCCGCTAAAGAAAGCAGTCTGATTTTGTTGTTATAATTTAATATTTGTAGGTATACAGAATGCGTTTTTTGTTTGAAATAAAGATTTTAATATTAAACCAATTAGTATCTACTTACCTCTTTTTCAAACTTGTCCACATATTTGTTACAGCTATTTGCCCATGCTGTCTCAATCCAGTATTGCTATCTACGACCATGAGGCCTAAAGCCAGTTAATGATCTATCATGTTAGATACCTATTTATTATTTCTAATTATGTTAGGGTAATGTATTTTAAAATAAACTGTGTTTGGTAATAATAATTGTTTGTTTATTATTATCATAGCCTACAAATACAAACTCAAACTCCAGCTGTACCACCAGGCTTGCTCTCATCGATTAACCTCATGCCTCTATCTTCAGCAGCACCAGTTTTCTTTATATTATGGCCAAAACATGTATTGTACATCGAGAGAGTGATTAGGTTCTCTTTAATTTCCTAAAAAGAAGTAAATATTTTATTAGACAAATACCATGGTTCTGGTAGTAGGTAGGTACCTAGTTGTGGATAAGTATTTAATGCTATATTGGTGTAAAATATGTTTTATACGTAAGACCATACCTGGTGTGGTCAGACACTTGAGTTGATTTTGCCAACAATGCACCCGGATCCCCTTAATTTGAGAATCTGTAACAAAGGGAATCTGTAAGACAATGAACTTTAGGAGTAACTTTAGTTGTCTTAATAGTTAATTTTTAGACCTTTAAATTATTTTTTAGGGTTTTATAAAAAAAAGCTATGAGTTTTATAGGTTCTAACTGCTAAGTGCTGGTACTTAAGATATGGACTTACCTTGCCAGTGTTGGCTTCAATGTGGCATTAAAAATATTGTTTAGGTACTTCTAGATGCAATCTAAAAGTTGGTTGGTATGAAACATTGGTTGACTTGAGACTTCAGCAGCGGTGGTGTTATGTATGGGGATACCGCTTTTGTTCTCTCAGTTGTTCTGTTATGCTTAGGGGCTGTTCATCTGTAGCCAGCCTAGCTCCTCCCAGAAGCACAGTACCTGGGGTCTTCACAGGCTTCGAGAAGAGACCTCGGGTTGCCGAGGATTTGTGTACGTGCTCTGCTACGCCAGCGCATTCCAGATTCTTCTTCGGTCAGACAGCCCCCGCAGGGCGGATTGGCAGAGATTGTGTGTACCTTAGGTAGTGCAGATAGCTTGTACAGAATCATTGTTCTCAATGAATTGTCACGCTGGCTGCTACAGGCCGGCATATTGTTGGCAAAAATCTTGACATGGAACATCATTACCTACATGTACTTGTTATTTCATCTCATGAAAGCGGGTGAGCAGTACCTATTTGTAGTTATGATGAGTATAGACAGACACCCGCTTTTGTAGTAAGAGATACTTACCATAGCACCGTTGGCTACAATGTGACATTCAGAACAATGTTTATGATGCAATCAAAGAGTCTGTAGATAGGGTATGAAACATCAATTGCATCGACTGACTTCAGCATATATTGCAGATAGACAGCCCTTGCTTGCTTGCCTTGTCTGGGACTGGGATCCGCTTGCCCTTGGCGCGCGAATCCCAGATTTTCTTCATTCATGTTGGCCAAAATCTTGTCGTTGGTGCAATGATCATCAAACGGTTAGGTATGATATTATACTAAGGGTCACACACTTGATATTTCCATTACCTAACTAAAATCACTTATCTCTCGGTTACTCACAACATCAGTAGTAGTTACTCAAACATAGTTTATTTAATTTTACGAAATAAATGATGACAGACGCGACGCCATGACATAACAGCCATATTGATTTTGACAAAACAGATGTCAGATTTGTGCACCCTATCGCCATCTATACCAAAATCATCTTTTTTGCGTTTTTTTATACTTAATTTAGGGGTTGTTTTTTCGGATTTTAAGATACCCTATTATTTATTCTGATTTTTTATCGACATACTACAGCAAGTTTCATCTTAATCTGTTTTGTCGTTTATGTTTAGGCCTGATGACATTTCTTTTCACAAACTTTCGCATTTATAATATTATTAGGATTCTAAACCGGCGTAAAGTAGGCCATGCATTCACCATCTCAAAACATATATTTACGACATAGATGGCCTTAGCACAGTGGCGGACGGAAAGGCTGAGGATTTATTTCAATATTTATACCTAACAATATAAATAATGATAATATTGTAAGTAGCGATGGGCTTGCAACCTGCCACTAATGGAATGCTAACAACTTGAAAATGTGGGCATGTGCATATTGTATGTGCCTCTGACTACCCCCTCGAGACATTTTTAAAGATCTAAGCGCCTGGAGATCTGAGATTATATCTACTGTACTTGAGAGTTAATCTTGATCCTTTTTTTTATTTATTTATCAATTATAATAGCTATCCAATCGAAATAAGGTCTATATTTCAATGCTCGGTAAACGGCCTCAGAGCATCGCTATGCAGTTTTGCCATGCTCCGAAGCATTTAAATATATACTTTATTTCGATTGGATAACTATTAAATTCAAATGATAGATTTTAAATCCCCTGCCGTGTTGGCCGAGTGGAAGTTACTTAGACTTTAAATCTGAAGAACTTCGAATCCCGGCGTGCATCAATGGATTTTTCTGTTCGAAAAAATTATATGCGCATCAAAAACTCGTGCTCAAAACGGTGAAGGAAAACATCATGAGGAAACCAGTTAGCACTCGACGATGGGCTTGCAACCTGTCACGTATGGAATGCTAACTACTGCAAAATGTGGGCATGTACCTACCAAATATAATATTTGAGCGTGCCTCTGACTACCCCCACTAGACTAGACTAGATCTGGACAAAGGATCTAAGCGTCTGGAGATCTGAGATGATGTCTACAGTACGAGTACATAGGGATTACAGTCGTGATTCTATATATATTTTTATTTATTTGAAATCCCCTGCCGTCCCGTCCACCAATGTGCGCAGGCCCAAAGGCGGGGTTAAAAGTGCCAACTAAAGTGGGACAATGAAAACAAGTTATATTGCATCGCCTTAACTATTCCAAGTTGGACTATAAATTTTAATATGAATATGTCGTTTATAATGAAAGCTCTGGGCGACTCTGCGATGAATGGGGCTAGCTTACACCGAAACGAACGCTTGCATATCCTTATTAGGATTCCGTACCCAAAGGGTAAAAACGGGACCCCATTACTAAGACTCCGCTGTCCGACTGTCTGTCACGAGGCTGTATCTCGTGAACCGTGATAGCTAGACGGTTGAAATTTTCACAGATGTATTTCTGTTGCCGCTATACCAAATAAAAACCGAATAAAATAAATATAAGTGGGGCTCTCATACAACAAACGTGTTTTTATGCCGTTTTTATAGTGGCATTTTACATTTTACATCTAATATTATTTATTTGTTGCTGTTACTGGATAAAAAGTGTACAGATTTTGTGCAAACTTCACATAAACCATCTACTAAATAGTCCGAACAAAGCCTAAACATTTGATTTGGATAGGTGAGCCCGTTCTTCATCACTACATCGTATAAAGCAAAGTCGCTTTCCGCTTCCCGCGTCTGTATGTATGTATGTTTTCTTATATCTTTAAAACTACACAACGGATTTTGATGCGGTTTTTTTTAATAGATAGAGTGATTCAGGAGGAAGGTTTATATGTATTAAACCCGTGCGAAGCCGGGGCAGGTCGCTAGTGAGTTATAAAATTACAACGAAAAGTGGCATTGATTTTTATAGATTACAAAATAATTAAAATATTTATTTATTTTAATATTTTAAATAAAACTGATACATAATCAATTACGGGATGCATCGAAACTTGACAGGTATGCAAAATTAAAACTGTCTAGCTATCACGGTTCATGAGATACAGCCTTGTGATAGACAGACAGACAGACAGACAGAAGAACAGTGTAGTCTTAGTAATAGGGTCCCGTTTTTACCCATTGGGTACGGAACCTAAAAAGTATTTTACCATGCTCGATATAGTGTGACATGCAGCCACTAAGGTGTTTTCTTCCCGCTTTTAAAAGTTTTTTCGCTAAATGGATTGCGTTTCCTCGTACGAGCTAGTGGCGCCCTCTGGTGGCCGAATACAAAGACCGCGCTATATTGTCATCTAAATATAAAACTCTTGCGTTACTGACTAACTGACTGACTGACATATCAACGCACAGGCGCAGCCTAAAACACTGGGACTAAAAACTAGAAATTTGGAGGATATATTCCTTTTGATATGTAGAGGTGAACTAGGAATTTTTGAAATTCATCCCATAAGGGGGTGCAACGGGGGTTGAAATCTGTTATAAAATAACTTTACTAGTAACATAGTTAGGCTTCAATAATGTAACCCAAGATGTAAAAAAATGTCTTAAAATCATTAAAAAACTCTCCTAATAACTTCAATAATTTTTCCATGAAAGATATTATTAACATCGGTACTAAAGATAATGCAGTTTCGTACTAGTCTCTGTTAAAAGACGGACGTGATATGTCGTGGATTTCCATCATTTTAACGCTACGAAACGCCTACTAAATAACTGTTCAAAATATGTTAAAACAATTCGAAAGTATTTTACAACGCAATAAAAATTATCTTTAAATATTAATATTACAATTATTAAATAATCACCAGACAGATCTTTTATTTATAAAAAAAACCGACCAAGTGCATGTCGGACTCGTGCACGAAGTTTTCCAAGGATTAATTAAGGATTATGAAAGATAATCTATAAAAAAACCGCAAAAAAATCACGTTTGTTGTATGGGAGCCCCACTTAAATATTTATTTTATTCTGTTTTTAGTATTTGTTGTTATAGCGGCAACAGAAATACATAATCTGTGAAAATTGTAACTGTCTAGCTATCTCGGTTAATCAGATACAGCCATATGACAGACAGACGGACAGGCAGACGGACTGCGGAGTCTTAGTAATAGATTTTACCCTTTGGGAAAGTACGGAACCCTAAAAACACACCTACATCAAATATTATCTACCACCTTGTGTAGTCTAAGTTTAATATACTCTAACTAAAGCAATTGTATTGTATGTAGCATTTATTTGATAGTTATTTTAGATTTTTCTTTTTGTTGTTATTATAAAGAATTTTTTTTTTATTAATTTAATTTTCAATCAACATTAAAAAACAGCTGTTCATTGTACATAACAGTACTAAATTTCCGCCTTCAATGTTGTTGTCGTTTAGTTCCAATTTCACAACTAGATGTCGCTAGTAAAAACGTTCCGTTTCTAGATCGCGCTATCGTTGCGTTTTGGCCAGAGATAGGGTCTCGGCCCGGTCTCTGACAAAGTTGTAGTCTTTAAACAGACATACATACATACAAATTGTTTTTGAAAGGATTGCGCCGAAAGCATTCGTGCTTTTGTGTGTAGCCTGGTAATGCCCTTATACATGAAAATTATTATTTCATAAATGAATTAATTCTATGAAGATTTAATATTAAAAAATATTCATTTATGATTACTTATTATTTCTATTTAGTAAGTTTTATATAAGATTTTTTTTTATAATGAGGGCAAAAATAAAATAACTTGAAAATATTGTTTCAATAGGTACCATAATAAATAATAATATTCTTTGCAAATAATGTGGTATTTTTTTATGAATTTTAATAAAGGTTTTTATTTGAAACAAAAACATAATAAGCATAAATATAAATAATAAAATAACTACATAAAGTAATTGACATTTAAACAGCGGAATGTTTAAAAAACACATGCGTCTATTAATATTACTTTACTTTTAACTTGGTTCGATCGATAGTGAATGTTCTGGAACATTCTACGTTGAAGCACGCGAACTTCAGCGCCTCTAGCGGCCGCGGTGAGAACTTGTAGAGCGAACTTTGGCCTTGGTTGTGTGTTGAACAATTTTGGCACTTACCTGTCTCCAAATAACTACTGTGTAGGTACTTTTGCATGAAGTTTATTGTAATATTTAAATACTTACATTGATTTCTAATTTAATAAGCGCGTGATCTGTGGAAATGTAAAAAAACTGAATACTTAGAGAATATCACTTGAAATCTTTTTGAATATAATGTACATAAGTAGGTAACATTTTTAATACATATTGTCGTGTATGGTATTCAGTCTAGAATCTAGATGATCATATTTATTCGATTCAAGTAGGTATATAAACTTTACCTTATTTATAGTTAAGTTATAGCAATTGAGGTAAAATAATTTAAACATTAAAATCTCTGTTTCAATAGAGATGCCGAGACTAGTCGCTGTCATCCTGCTGTACGGCATTTAAAATTCCGTTGTCTTTTGACAATTACATAATTTGATTGACAGTTGAAGCCGGTTTCAAGTACCAATGTGTAATCACTACATCACTACATAGTATAAAGCAAAGTCGCTTTCCGCTTCCCGCGTCTGTATGTAATATGTAATATGTATGTATGTATGTTTGCTTATATCTTTAAAACTACACAACGGATTTTGATGCGGTTTTTTTTTATAAATAGAGTGATTCAAGAGGAAGGTTTATGTATAATAACATGCTACCCGTGCGAAGCCGGGGCGGGTCGCTAGTCGATTATAAAGTGAATCAAGGTTCATTAGTGTGACAGGTACTAACAAAGTTAAAAAAAAAACTTTGTACCAAATCATTGTTCTTCAGTGTTAATAAACCTTACCTTATCTTATCCTTAAATCCACTTATCATTAGATATTCCACTTTCATGTGAACTAATAATGATGGAACGATTGCGATAAGATAGGTGTCAATGGGAAGGTTAATTAATTAGTTTCATTTAATTAGTAGCTAAAGCAGAAGCCATGCGTTCTGTAGTTTGTTTTTTTTTATTTTTTGTTTCTGTTTTTACGAAAAAAGAAACATATGATGGGTATGTCATGATATTTACAAAATCTTTTTTTTTATATTAAAAATGTTATATACGCTAATACTTTTGCATAAAAAACCAGTCCAATCTCTGGTTTATAAAAACTACATCATAATTTCAAGCCAACACATTTTTCGTTTTTTTTGTAATAGATTTTATTCGACAAGTTGTTTTACAAATTCCTGTAGTTCCGAACAATATCGATAAGGAATTTCTGATAATATAGACTAAAATTTCTCTTCAGAATTACTTAGTTTGTCACAATTTTATGTCTTTACAGATACGCTCTTTATCAAGTGACTGTGAAATCCACAGACCAAGTTAAACTGGTCAATGATGTGGAAGCCAAGCTCGACCTGGATATATGGGCCCACGCCATCCCTCAAAGACCAGGAACTGTGCTTGTTCAGGGAGACAAGAAAAATCAGTTCGAAAATGAGCTTAAAAGTATTGGAGTAGAGTTCAAAATCGAAACGGAGAATGTTCAAGAGTAAGATGTCGACATTTTGTCAAAAAAAGTATCTAGTGCTTCATGCTATGTAAAGTCCTTATAAAGCACGAATCCCTATCGTATCGACAAGGTATTGTTCAAATGTTAAAACTGACACTTTTACTATACAAAAAGTGTCAGTTTTGATATTTAGACGATACGATAGCGAGACCAAATAGACCTCATTGTAACGATTGCACGATATTTATGGATAGATGCGTTCACAAGTTTCCTGCTATAATTGCTAGGTATAGTAAAAACTGACTCTTATCTCCCATTCCAGACTTCTTGATATGGAAGAAAAACTACACTCCGAAGCATCTAAGAATACTTACAATGGATCTAGGACCAATGGTCTGCCGTTTGACAGGATCTACACTTACCACCAGGTTATTATTTAAAAAGCCTAATTGACGAGCTCGTTCATACGTGATATTCAAATAAAATCCTTTATTCAGAACAGTATACTTTTCAAAGTGTGTGAGGAAACCACAAAAGTAAAAAAACTGTTTAGCAGCTTCAACCCTTGCCTTCTTAACTCGAACATAATATAGTTATATTTATTATTATAAGAACTAACTGACAATGTGATACATTTTAGTTTATATAAAATAGTTGGTTGGTCCCTATGGTCTCCTCTTAATGACGACAGGAGACGGATAAAAGTGCTAAAGTGTAATCGTGTGACCTGGGAGGTTAGCATAAACTAGGTACTATCGTATCGACAACATATCGTCTAAATTCCAAAACTGACACTTTTACTATACAAAAAGTGTCAGTTTTGACATTTGGACTATAGGTTGTCGATTCGATAGTGGTTCGTGCTCAGGCCACTGCAACACTTTTTACCTACTTTACAGTGTCGAATTTCGAACCCCTTTTGCTCTCTATAATGCAATCTATTTTTATTTCTTCTATCTATATATTAATGGTACCTATACTAATGCATAATGTTTTCAAATAAAAAAATGTAAGAGTTTAGATAGGATAGTTCCTATCCAAACTTCAACCCTCAGAAATCATAGTTGTGTTATGTAGGTATTTTGTGTTTTCAGATTGACACTTACCTGGACATGCTGGCAGAAGCCTACCCTGAGACGGTGACGCTGGTCAACGCAGGCAAAAGCTTTGAAGGCAGAGACATCAAGTACTTGAAGATATCTACCACCAATTTTCAGGTTTCTAAACAACTCCAATTTACCACAATTGAACAAGGATTTTAATCGTGATACCTACTCTCTTATACTCAAAGAACCCTGTTTGGGATCAGGATAAAGCAAATCTTGAGTAGGTGTACATTGGTGAAAATTATGTAGTACTTACGTATTAAAAGTATCAAAATATGTAGTTATATGTAGTTATAGGTAACGATGAAGACTGAATAATATTGAATTAATCGCGGCAAACCCCTGATTGTTTTAAGTGAGCAATGATTTAGCACGGTCGTTTTTATTTTGTATGGATGATTGCTAATTTATAACTGAAAGGGGCTTAATAAGAAAGAAAGAAAAGTTTTAGTAGCTCTACGACAAGCACAACATTAATTAATAAATGAAGAGTACAATAACAGGTAGTTAGCACATTGTGCTATGTGGGAAATAGAGAATAATAATCAGAATAATCAATTTTTTGGTAAAAACTATAACAAGTCAGTGAGATTGTCTTGGACGAAGCAATATAGCAAATTCAATCATTATTCCAGGATGAGTCCAAGCCAGTAGTCTACATGGAGTCCCTCCTCCATGCTCGCGAATGGGTGACCCTCCCGGCGACTCTCTACGCCATCCACAAGCTGGTGATTGATGTCACTGAGCAGGACCTCCTTCAGGATATCGACTGGATCGTGCTGCCCATTGCTAACCCTGATGGTTATGTGCATACTCATGTTGAGGTGAGGAATCTGTGAGAGCTTTATAAAGACCAGTTTTTGTATTTGATAAAGCTTAGAGTATCGCTGTCGTGTGTCTAAAGTCGACAGAAAATTTGAGTGTCGTTAAGTTAGATTGAAGTTTTGGAAAGACGGCGGTAGCAATTTTGTTGGCATCATAAGCTCACTAAAATTTCTTATAAGATGACTTTTAAACTATCTTAATTTTAAGTCAGTCATTTTAAGGTATAAGCTAGTTTAGACTTAAGCGTGAACGGAATAAGAAAGTTTGTATATTACTAAGTTTTTCGTGATAACAGATTTACTAGGTACCTACACCTACTAATATTCTTAACTTACCATTACAACCGTAGTTCTAACATCAGTTAGGTACCTACCATAACTAAACCCCTATGTATCCACTAGAGGCACTGTATGTACAAGTTCTCATACATAAATAAAATAGTCGCTAGCGACATTAGATTGAGTAAATTCATAGTATACCTACAGTAGGTACTTTATGTATATGGTAGCAAACAAAGTCTACACGAATATGTATATTCATAAGGCTTACAAATTATTTGACTACTGCGATGTGCTTATATTGTATATGGTAGCAAACAAAGTCTACACGAATATGTATATTCATAAGGCTTACAAATTATTTGACTACTGCGATGTGCTTATATTTTTAAATCAATAATATCATCATTTGAAATTCTAGAACCGTTTCTGGAGAAAGAATCGCGCCACCGGATACATGATCAATGACATCTGCGAAGGCGTGGACCTCAACCGTAACTTCGACACCAACTGGTCCGAAGCCAGCAGTAACATCGTCTGCTGGGACACCTTCCACGGACGAGGTCCCTTCTCCGAACCAGAAACCTCCATCATCAGAGACATTGTCCTCGAACACCAAGATCGTATAGAACTCTTTTTAGACATCCACAGTTTTGGCAGTATGATTCTTTACGGGTACGGAATGGGAAATTTACCCCAGAACGGTCTGTTTCTGCATTTAGTCGGAGTTCAAATGGCCCAGGCGATAGATGCTGTCAAGATGTCATGGAATGACGACTATATAGTTGGAAACGTTGCTTTAGTATTATACGAGGCGTCAGGTAGCGCTATGGATTTCGCGAAGTCCGCAGGAGTACCTTACTCGTATACTTTCGAGCTTCCAGGGTATAGGTTTGGGATAGGTGGTTTTGGGTTCCTGGTAGACCCTGACTTTATAGAGCAGGCTGGATTTGAGACCTGGGAAGGCATCAAGGTTGGAGCTAGGTATGCGAGGAACAACTATAGACAGAGACGAAGTGTTAAATAAATAAGTAAAATACCACTTTAATTTGAGTCGCAATTTTCTGACAATACTAAAATACAATTTCGTTTTCAGTTCCAGAGACCCTAAACAGAAAATCAAATTTATAAATTGCCTTAGATATATTACCTAAAACATGGCTGAATATAATCTAATAATAATGTATCATAAACAGTTTCAAAATGACACCTTAGAACAAAGGTTAAAGTGATAGTAATCTGTTATTTAAAAAGAGTATTAACCATTACAGTTTTTTTTTTCATTTTTGTAATTCTATAAATATATATATGATTTTATTCATTACTGTTTGTTTTCAATTGAACCATAACCATTGAAACTGTCTTTATTTAGTAGAAGAACATTGAAAATACGAATATAAGTACGAATATAAATATTTTTATTTCATACAAAATAGGCTTAAATTAATTAGGCTTAAACAGTAATGCAGTACCTAACCTCTCCAAATTATAGCATAGATTTTACACAGAAGATTAGACAGTTTAGGTATATTTATAAAATAGATGGGTTGCCTGATACCTTAATTTTCGATTCGTAGTTCGCAAATTTCAATCCCGGCTGCAATGGATTTTTCTCTCTATTGGCCAACGACCAGTCGGACGACCTACCTTTACTTTGCAAAATGATAACCCTCGTATTTAAGAATGCACATTAGTCTCCGACAAAATCTTGTTTCATAAACATCACTTTGACAACAAGATTATTACCACTGTGGGACAGCCTACTGTGCGTTCTCGTAGTGTCGTTCATGAATACGGGTGTTCAACTTTAATGACGACAGTGACAGTCTGATATTCGGCCAAACCGCACTCTTTCGTCTGTCGTAGAATGACAATTGTCAAAAGTAATGTCGGTCGTTCTCCTTTAAAATATAGTCGAAAACGATTTTCTTGATACATCATTGATCGTTTCCAAGAGTAGTCCCTGATATAACTTGAAATCGCCACTTTTTGTCATTTTTAGAGTTTTGTACCCAAAGGGTAAAAACTGGATCCTATTACTAAGACTTCGCTGTCCGTCTGTCCGTCTGTCTGTCACCGAGCTGTATCTCATGAACCGTGATAGTTAGACAGTTGAATGATCACATTGAAGTTCACAGATTATGTAGTTCTGTTGCTGATTTATCAACAAACACTAAAAACAGAATAAAATCAATATTTAAGGAGCCCTCCTTACAACAAACGTGATTTTTTTGCCGTTTTTATAGATGGTACGGAACCCTTCGTGCACGAGTCCGACTCGCACTTGGCCGGTTTTTCAGTAATGGCCAAAAAATTTCGAGTTTGTTGAACCAGGATAAAAAGTCATTTCTGTAATCAATAAATCCCTTTGCAATTCCGCGAAGTTTAATTTATTTCGTTTCAACTCGAGGCTTAATGGATATTCGTTAAATGAGGATTATAGTAACAAGGGATTTTGTATGGCCAACATTGGAACTGCACTTTGTATTTTTTTGTAATCATAAAATGACAATAACAGATTAGAAAATATTCATATCCATGTCCAGCGCCCGCCGACAACGAAGAAGTGCATCTACAAGTATACCCAAAGAGGGTTGACGTTAGGCAGGCGGCCGGTTGTAGAACATAAGCCAAATCCTCTTCGCAACATGTTGCGCTGACCTTACATTAATGGGAAAAGGAAAAGAAAATGATAAGTGTCGGAATGTTTTTATAATAATACTAGCGACCCGCCCCGGCTTCGCACGGGTTTAATACATATAAACCTTCCTCCTGAATCACTCTATCTATTAAAAAAAACCGCATCAAAATCCGTTGTGTAGTTTTAAAGATATAAGCAAACATACATACATACAGACGCGGGAAGCGGAAAGCGACTTTGCTTTATACATACTACTAGCTGACCCGTGCCCGCTTCGCTGTGCGTAAGACATTTCTAATACCATCGTGGCAGCGCAAAAAAATGTGTTTATTTACGACATCACATTAGAAACCTCTAAAATTATCAGTGTTTCTCTACTATATTATGCATGTATTATACATATAAACCTTCCTCTTGAATCACTCTATTTATAAAAAAAAACCGCATCAAAATCCGTTGTGTAGTTTTAAAGATATAAGCAAACATACATACATACATATTACATATTACATACAGACGCGGGAAGCGGAAAGCGACTTTGCTTTATACTATGTAGTGATGTAGTGACTAGCAGTTAAACTCAAGGTTTGCCAACGAGCAATGGAGCGCAGCGTGCTTGGGGTCAAGAAGATCGATAGAATCCGTAACACAACGCTACGCTCAAAAACTGGAATTGCTGACGTTGGAGAAAAATCTGCCAGGCTGAAGTGGGAATGGGAGGGTCACGTCAGTCGGATGAATCCAGACAGATGGGCTAGGATCGTCACGCAGTGGGTGCCTGAACATCGGAGACGACGCCGAGGAAGGCCGCGAAGACGCTGGCGTAACGACCTCAACACATTCCAGACTGGCTGGTGGAACGAAGCTGCAGACCGCAAAGCTTGGAAGAGAATGGGGGAGACCTTTGCCCAGTAGTGGGACAATGTAGGTAGAAAGTAAAAAAAAAAAAACTAGCAGTTCGCCCCGACGTCGCACGAGTGTAGGTACTAATGATTTTATGGCAAAAATTGTTTTACACCTTGGGTTACAATATTGAAGTTTTAGTAGGGATCCCTATTTTGTTTAGTAAAAAATACGATAGCCTATCCTGTAGAGTGGCAGTAATATTTATCTCCAAAAACTCTAGTTGGCAGGAGACCATTTTGAATTCACGCCCCGTCACGTCGCCGTCACGCCCGACATGCACTATTTCACCTATATCTCGTTATTTTGCATGAAAAGGTATAGACATCTATATATTTTTGGTTACTCGGATATAATGTAGTATTAGTGAATTTTTATTATTTTTGGTATAAATATTGAATATATTTTGTTAAAAACATACAAAAATACAAATCACTATAATAATAGTATATAGATTGAAGTGTATATTTGGGGGCACGGCAGTGCCCCCGCCAAGTCGAGCGCGAAGCAAACACTGCCGTACCATCCTTTACTGGAACCATTTCGCCGCATTTTCAGGCCCCTATTTGAGAACCTCTGGATAATACCAGAACGCTGAAATTTTCGTCATCCAGTAAGCCATAATCACATACTTAAAATCCAAAATTACAAGTCTGTAGGTCATTTAGTTACGAAGTTAAGCGAAAGGAAAGTTTCGCATTTTAGACAGACACTCACTCACTCACTCACTCACTCATGATCATCAGAATAGAACTAGTACTTCCCATAAACTCAGAGAGCTGAAATTTGGTACAGAGTTAGGGTTTAATGGCCACATAAAGGGAAAACCATAAAAACTAGGATAATCGAAGATCTGGAGTACCTGGTGACCCTGATAAGAAAACACAAGAGCCTAACCAAACTATTAGAGATCGACATACCGCCTTTACAAAAAATATTCAACTACTGGACCGATTTGAAAAATTCTTTCACCATTAGAATCCTACATTATCCCTGATGAACATAGGCTATAGTATATTTTCAAAAATATTAGGGATCCGTATGAAAACATCGATAATGTAATCCAAAGTGTGAAAAAATTAAAAAAAAATCCTTATATTGCGTTTGCTGCGGAAATTATTGACAATAGAGCAAAGTAATGTACTACAGTTTTAAAGACGACATCAATATCTACAAAAAAGTATGCAATACTATATGTCTAACTATTAGGGATCCGTATGAAAACTTCGATAATGTAACCCAACGTGTAAAAAAAAACCAAAAAAAATCCTTATATCGCGTACGCTGCTGTAATTGTTGACAATAGAGCAAAGTGATGTACTACAGTTTTAAAGAGAACATCAATATCTACAAAAAAGTATGTAATACCATACATTACACTATTAGGGATCCTTATGAAAAATTCGATAATGTTACCCAAGGTGTAAAAAAATTACCTTTATCATTATTACATCCGTGCGACGCCGGGGCGGACTGCTAGTACGCAATAAAATTAACGGAAAACTCTGGATAAGACTAGACTGGCTTTCATACTTACATGTTTACAAGAAGAAATAGTTGAACGATTAACTTTATTCTACTCGAACATTACACAAATTGAATAAACAAATTAAATAAACTAAAATATTAATTTCGCTCAAAATTTGATAAAAATATAATGCATTGGACTAAGAGTGGCGGTGATACCCGCACACGTCGCTAGATGGCGCTACTGTATTTTAAACGCGCTTACGATTTGTTTTTATAATAAAAAAACAACTCATAAAAAGAAAAAAAAAACTGTGTCAAATAAGAAAATCTAATAAAATAAATCAATAAGCCCACGTTTCTACAAAAAGAAGTGAAATCCCACCAAAAACATTCTGTAAAAAACTAGCCAAGTCTCGATGGAGCTGCTTGTTTATCTCTAAAAAGAAATGAAATCTAGACAAAGTCGTGTCAAGTCTGAGGTTCTTTACTGCTATTTCTTTATTATTATAGAATGTTATGTGACTTGGCCGTCAAAATACGTCTATTTTATGTTAGATCGGTGGTCGATTTGACGCTCCAAAAAGAAGACAGCAGAAGTCAGCATTGTCAATGCTGAATGCATGTGTTGCACGATCAACAACAGCCTAAACTAAGACACTAGCGTCCAATTACCAATACCTGTATTGGCTATTATCTTGCATAACAAACATAGGTAGTTACAACAGATATAACATTACGTGTAAACAAAATTGACTTGTACCCACTAACGTGTAAAGAATGTTCAACGGCCAAGTCACACAACATTCTATAATAATAAAGAAATCGCAGTAAAGAACCTCAGACTTGACACGACTTTGTCTAGATTTCATTACTTTTTAGAGATAAACAAGCAGCTCCATCGAGACTTGGCTAGTTTTTTACAGAATGTTTTTGGTGGGATAAATAATACACAAATAGATTATAAGTAGGGTCAAAGACCTGGTAGTGGTGCCTATTGTGTTTTGTACATATTGTTTACCTTACACCATTAAGACCAACTGGAATAATAAATAAAAAACCGGCCAAGTGCGAGTAGGACTCGCGCACGAAGGATTCCGTATCATCATCATCTATTAAAAACGGCAAAAAACACGTTTGTTGTATGGGAGCCCGACTTAAATATTCATTTTATTCTGTTTTTAGTATTTGTTGTTATAGCAGCAACAGAAATACATAATCTGTGAAAATTTCAACTGTCTAGCTACCACGGTTCATGAGATACAGCCCTGTGACAGACAGATGGACAGACAGACGGACAGACGGACGGACAGCGAAGTCTTAGTAATAGGGTCCTTTTACCCTTTGGGTACGGAACCCTAAAAAAAGTCATATATTTGGTTGTAACAAACAAAGTTTGTTGGTGCTGTGCGTTTTGAACTAGTAAAATTACCCCTCTCGATTACGTAAGTTTTGTTGCAATCAAGATAAGGCTTTTTTTTTTATTTGAAACCGGGGTGTGCCAATGGTAAGCGCTGTAGGGTGTCGCACAAGCAAATTTCGACTTTAATACAATAGAGCTATGTCACAAATTTGTTATTCCACGCGCTTCTGTTCTTATTTTGTTTGTACCATTATAATCATTTTAATTATGGCATGATATAGATATTTAATTGAAACTTGTGATTAGATAAAAATTATCACAGAGTTAAATACAAGAGGTATGAAATGGTAAATACCTAGATATTTAATTTATAATATCTGGGGAAGAAACCTAATCATTAGGTATAGGCTAAGATATGTTTATTTAATTAAATTCATTCCGACAATGAGTTTCTCAAATATGTTTAATTGTTTATATTTAAATGTAATTTTTGTGTGTGTTTTTGCTAAAAATGAAGACTATATGGGGTAAGTTAATAATATTTTATATACTTTTAAATATACACATCCTATTATCCTACTAATATTTTTAAAGCAAAAGTTGTTAGGATGGATGAATTATGTTACTGAATTGTTTGTTACTATTTCATGCAAAAACTACTGAACGGATTTAAATGAAACTTAACAGTAATATAGCTTATTCATCAGAAAAATACATAGGCTACTTTTTATACAGGTACCATGCGGGTAAAGCCGCGGGTGGAAGCTAGTAATGTATAAAGCTTTGGTTAAACCGAACCAAACACGAACACTAAATAGAATAACGACTGTCATCTCATATCCAAGTACGGTAGACACTCGTACTCTCAAATTTTAAGGCGCTCAGATCCTAGATGATGTCTGGAGGGGGTAGTCAGGGTCTGAGAGCGTGTGGGATCATGAACAAGGCTTCCAAAGTCAATATAAAATACAATAAATAAATAGGATGACAACTGTAATTCCCAAGTACAGTAGATATCCTCTCGGATCTCCAGGCGCTCAGATCTTTGGAGATGTCTAAATGGGTTAGTCAGAGGCACGTCCAAACATTACATTTGGCACATGCCCACATTTTGAAGCCTATATACCTATGGCTTAGTTATATCTCTGACATGATAATTATATATTTACCTAAAACGGCATAAAGTAAATTTGGTATAAAGCTTTTAAAATTATGAACCGATACAACCCGATTACTTTTCATAATTAAAATAATAATAAATAGGATCACGACTGTAATCAATAAGTACGGTAGACATCCTTTCAGATCTCTAGGCGCTTAGATCCTTTGAAGATGTCTAGTGGGGGTAGTCAGAGGCACGTCCAAACGTAACATTTCGCACATGCCCACATTGTGCAGTCGTTAGCATTCCATACGTGACAGGTTGTAAGCCAAGCGCCGCTTATAAGAATACTTTTTTTTTTAGATTCAAAGTCTACAATGTACAATTCCATAATGAAACGCAGCAAGAATATCTTTATAAACTCAAAAGTGACATAATAGACTTCTGGAAAAAACCCTGCGCAAAGTACAATGTAGTGGGGAAGGTCATGGTCCCTCCATCTCATGCTGACTGGTTTGATGAGAGACTGGCAGAGATGGGAATCGAAAAGGATGTTTTTATTGAAGACGTTTACGTGTAAGTAATAAATCTATATCACTTCACTACATAGTATAAAGCAAAGTCGCTTTCCGCTTCCCGCGTCTGTATGTAATATGTATGTATGTATGTTTGCTTATATCTTTAAAACTACACAACGGATTTTGATGCGGTTTTTTTTAATAGATAGAGTGATTCAGGAGGAAGGTTTATATGTATAATAACATGCTACCCGTGCGAAGCCGGGGCGGGTCGCTAGTTATAAAATAAAGTCGTGTTATCACTTTTGGCACACCATTTATACCTCAAGAACAGCTGGACCAATTTTTATGATTTGTGTGTTTTGGAGTTGTATTCGTCCGGAATAGGATAATAAGTATTAAAACATTTAAAGAATTTAAGAAAAAAATAAAAATCTTGCAGAACCGAAAGGGTACATAAATAATAAATAAATAAATAGAACTAAACTGCGCCGCCACAAACTAAGCGAAACTACTATAGGAACTAGATAACTGATAGAATACGGGTTTTTATCACGTTTTTATTTATTTTCCTGAATTAAAGGTGAATAGAACTAGAACTAGAACCGCGTATAAATCTATAATTATGCCTACTAATCGATAGATGGAAAAATGCCTGAATAATTACTTTATTATTTCAGGTATCTTACACAAAAAGAAAAAAAATCTACAAGATCAGAACAAGTGAATGAAGACATCGAAGATAGTGACGAAATTGTATTTGACTTTGATAGTTACCATAGATACGATATAGTAAGTATAAATGCTTTTATTTATGTCTGTATGTATGTACATACATACAATTAAAATAGCCACAGTGTAAAGTGCCTAACTTTAACGTTTTGACGATACGATAACGATACTATAGTAATTCGTGCTCAGAAAGACACGAGAGAAAAGAAGAGAGAAAAACTCGCGAACCGAAAACCTTCAATCAACAATAGCAATGCTCGAATATTCGCAATCATTTGATCAACAATATATTATTTTTTTCGGTGTCATCATAAGTACATAATTTTAATTAAATGATGGTTATAATTATTTATTTTTATAATTCAATGTTATTTTTATGATAACTGCTGGCCGAGTGGAAGGTACCCTCAAATTTCAAGCCGAAGGTCGTGGGTTTAAATCCCCGCAGTGCGTATATTCGAAAACGTGCTCTAAACGGTTATAAATAAGATATTGAGAGTTAGTATTTTTATAAGCGGTGATGGGTTCGCTACCTGTCATGATTACCCTCATCTTCATGGATCTGAATGCTCAAAGGCCTGAAAGGTCTACCATTATTGGGGCGTGATAGTTCAACAAAATAATCAACCCTTTTCTAGATTCTGGATCATCTCTACGCCTTACAAGAAGCCTACGCTAACTCAACAGTTACAACAGTAGAACTAGTTGTATACGGCCTGACTGAAGAGGGTAGACCTCTGGTATACCTCAAAGTGACCAATGGCAACGAGGCTGATAAACCAGTAGCAGTTCTTGAAGCTGCCATAAACCCAAGAGATTGGATAACAGTGCCATCTGCTTTGAATGTGGTGAATGAACTGCTAGAAGAGGATAATAGAAGTTTTCTTGATGATGCTGTTTGGATCGTGGTTCCTGTGCTAAATCCTGATGGCTATGAATACACACATACTAATGTAAGTTGACATCCTAAGGACGCGATGATACTTCTCGCCTGTCGTCGCCACCGCGCTAGGCTCGGCAGTGTGGACGAACACTAATATTTGTAGGGAAATTGCCGTCAAGTATTAGTATAAAAAATATATGTCGTCATTGATAGTGTAGCTTAAAACGCTAATTATCTACGCTTACGTTAAGATTATTAGTATTAGTGGTATAATCTACTGTTAGATAATAAATAACAAACACTCTACGATTCGATGTGTCACTGCAGCTGTGTGAAATGCCAATAATAATAAAAAAAACCCGTATTAGTCTTTTCCGTCGTCACTAAATCTTCTAAAGCATGTTTAATTACTTTCAGCTCCGACTATGGACTAAATCCAGAAGCCTCCGAAGCCACCTTGGCTTCATCTGCCCTGGAGTTCACCTCGACAGGAACTTCGCTGTCGACTGGCTTGTCTCTGACTCCAGTTCCAGCCCTTGCAGCCACTTGTACGCTGGAACCGACTCTGCTTCCGAAATTGAGACCCAGATGATCGAACATCTGCTCGAAGAGTACCACCCCACACTATACATATCCTTACAGAACAGTGGGAAGTTTGTCACATATCCTTGGAGATTTGAAAAGGCTGCAAGTGGATTGTTCAGACGACATTTCTTTAAAGGACTTGATATTATCAACGCTTTAGAAGGTTATACACTAGATTCTGGGGCTGTAGCGATAGGTGACAGAGAATCAGGGACAAGTGTAGATTTTGCGAGACTTAGTCGAGTTTTTTATACGTTTAATATAGGCGTTGACGGTGAAGATGGTGATGGAGTTATAGTAGCTGAAGAGAATATAAGAAGAATAGCAGACGATGTGTGGAGAGCAGTGGCAGCGGCAGGTAGAAGTTTAGAAATAAATTAATTTTGCAAAATCGGTCTATTTTTCTTTCTAGATCACTTTGAATTGTCTTAGGAGCTCGGTAAAGCTACACCAATCGCGACTAATCTAGAAAAATCAAACAACATACACGACTTCGTACCTATATTTTGTTCGATGACTGTTTCATTAAAATCACAAAAACACTGGGTTTCTTTATACTCTTAAATTAATTAATAAAGCTCCAGTCAGAATACGCTGCCTACCCACTTCTAAACGAGGATGTCTCGTGTCGTGTGATTTCTGTAAAACAAGTACAAAATTGTTTGATCTTACCTCTCATAAAGTGAATAAATAATCAGCATATTATTTTTAAATGTAATTGGGGAACTGATCCATTTTGGTTTTAATGACAAGCTTTTGAGCTTGTCATTAAGGCAACGCAATACGAACTCGTATAGCGTTGTTACTTTTGCACCGCGAGTTATATTTGTTTGAAAAGAGTCTCCCTCAGAATGCCATATTCTGATAATTACGAACCCTCCATCCTAATGCTTACGAATCTATCATGAAACGGCTTTATGATAGAATGAATCTATCATAAAGCCAGCAACAAAAATTGAATTGAGTATATTGTTTTGATATTACTTTAGAACCTTGTAGTAAGGCCCCAGTTTCGAGTCGACACTACATTAAAACAACTTTAGGATTCCTTCAGGATACTCGTAGCTCTACGTCGTTGAGGATAATCTTCAGAGGTAATATTTTCAAGATTTTGTGTTTTTGTTTGTACATAGAGCAAGAGCGCTTGTTGTAGGCACTTTAACAACATATTAATTTTCAAATAAACGGTATATATTGAAAAAAAAAAAAAAAATGATTAAAGGACGTTATTGAAACAACATGCGATAGAATTTTTATCTATCTCTTAGGTTAAGCAAAAATTTTGTAACAGGCGATATTCCTATTTTATTTTATTTCATTAGTACTGCTTTTGCATATTATAATGTTTGGACATGCCTCTGACTACCCCTTAGATACCTTAAAGGATCTTAGCGGCTGGAGATCTGAGAGGATGTCTACCGCAAGGGGGAATACAGTCGTGATCCTATTTAATTTCATTTCATTAGTACTGCTATTGGAGTTTATGGCACATTTACTTATGCCCGTCTTGGTTTTAATATTCCAAAAGGAATTCCAAATTCTCAGCAATTTTTCTTTCAAACTCGAAGATCTAAATTGAATGTGGACCCGACACCCGAACATAATGGGGGATTTAATTTTGAAATCCTCGCCGTTATGAAAATACTCAAACACGGGCAATATAAGGCAACTGTTGCCCGGCGATTTAGTAGTACAATCCTATGATAATCCTAATCCTAATAATTTATAAATGCGAAAGTTTGTGATATTTTTTTTTTTTTTTATGACAAATAACATCTTTCTAGTACTAAAAGTCTCTGAGCTAAGCTGCGGACCGACGGACATGGAAAACCTTTAAAGGATTCCTTGTAGACTGCAGAGCCCTAAAAAAATACCAATTGGCATAAAAATAATAAGCGTTTATTTTAAGAACTGGTCTTTAAGAACCTAAAGTTGGCCCTTGGCTCGTGTTCGCATGTTAAAATGTCAACGTTCCAGAAGCGTCCTAGGGGTAGACAGAGGCCACGGCTTTCCACTTGCTATGATCCTGACATACTTCTTATGCTTGATTCACTTTCATCACATTTCTCATGCATGCTCGTCGGTTTAGAGTACTCATGACCTGGCCTTTTTAGGGTTCACACACACACAAAGGGTAAAAACAGGACCAAGACTTCGCTGTCCGTCTGTCTGTCACAGGGCTGTATCTCATGAACCGTGATATCTAGATAGTTGAAATTTTCACAGATAATGTATTTCTGTTGCTACTATAACAACAAATACTAAAAACTGAATAAAATAAATATTTAAGTTCGGCTCCTATACAACAAACGTGTTTTTTTGGCGATTTTTATAGATAATGGTACGGAACTCTTCGTGTGCGAGTCCAACTCACACTTGGCCGCTTTTTTTCAAAACGTCACTAATTTCGTTCAAGAAAATATGCCAAGGTCTTCCCCTTGCAACGGTTAACATTCACACTCGCCATAAATACCTGTTTTATCAATCTTTCTCAGCCTATAATGGAGCAATTATCAATCGCTCGTGTGAGAGTATCTATATCTATAATATTGAAACCAAAGTTTTAATATTTTACGATAATAATATTCGCTTGACTCAAGAAAAATATTAGAAAAGTTGACCGGACTTAGTTTAAAAAAAAAATCATTTACCAGCTTACTTTTTGCAGTTGTTGGCCATACGTGACAGGTTGCAAGCCTATCGCCGCTTATATACTCACTGTTTTACATACGATGTTTTCCTTTACCGTTTTTAGCACAAATCCATTGATGCGCCGGGATTCCTTCAGATCGTCGAGGTACCTCCCGAGTGGCCAACATGACTATTATAAAATACTTGAAAATGTCTTGACGGGCTTGCAACCTGTCACGTGCCAAATGTAATGTTTAAACGTGCCTATGAATAACCCCTTTAGGCATATTCAAGAACCTGGGCGTCTTGAGATCCGAGAGGAGGCCTACCTTTTTTTATATTTGAACTAGCTGACCCGTGCCCGCTTCGCTGTGCGTAAGACATTTCTAATACCATCGTGGACTTTTTTGTAGACGTTTTTAAGGTGTACAATACTGTAGTACATTATTTTGATATATCTCGTGGGGTTCAGCCAGCATTTGCAATGTAAGCGCAAAAAAATGTGTTTATTTACGACATCACATTAGAAACCTCTAAAATTATCAGTGTTTCTCTACTATATTATGCATGTATTATACATATAAACCTTCCTCCTGAATCACTCTATCTATTAAAAAAAACCGCATCAAAATCCGTTGTGTAGTTTTAAAGATATAAGCAAACATACATACATACATACGCGGGAAGCGGAAAGCGACTTTGCTTTATACTATGTAGTGAAATTAAATGAAATAGGCTTACATACTCTCAGATCTCTTGAAGATGTCTAGACTAGGTAGTCAGATGCACGCTCAATATTATATTTGTTTTGCAGTAGTTACCATTCCATATGTGACAGGTATGTGGTATATTATTTGGTTCAATTTAAATTGTAGTATTATTTCCAAGGTAGCGAAAATGATAAATGCTGAAAACTTTCTACATTCCCACCGTGTGACAATTGCCGATGTACATCTATGTGTCTCGCCTGAAACTTCTCGATTTAGCCCTAGTGTTGTAATCGCTTAAGACGATTATTTTTATCGATATCGATAAAAGACATACACTTTGTAACTCTCTATGTGTCAGAATACTAAGTATTGTTATAAGCGGCGATGGGTTTGCAATTGTAATGTCAAACACATTGTTTGGGAGAGCCTCTTTTTAGGGTTTCGTACCCAAAGGGTAAAAACGGGACTCTATTACTAAGACTTCGCTGTCCGTCTATCCGCCTGTCTGTCACAGGGCTGTATCTCATGAACCGTGATAGCTAGACAGTTGACATTTTCACAGATTATGTATTTATGTAGCTGCTATTACAACAAATACTAAAAACAGAATAAAATAAATATTTAAGTGGGGCTCCCATACAACTAACGTGATTTTTTGCTGTTTTTAGGGTTCCGTACCCAAAGGGTAAAATCGGAACCCTATTACTAAGACTTCGCTGTCCGTCTGTCTGTCTGTCCGTCTGTCTGTCCGTCTGTCTGTCCGTCTATCTGTCCGTCTGTCTGTCCGTCTGTCTGTCCGTCTGTCTGTCCGTCTGTCTGTCTGTCACAGGGCTGTATCTCATGAACCATGATAGCTAGACAGTTGAAATTTTCACAGATTATGTATTTCTATTGCTGCTCTAACAACAAATACAAACAGCTCTAACAATAAAAACAGAATAAAATAAATATTTAAGGGGGGCTCCCATACAACTAACGTGATTTTCGCATTCTAGCGCCATCTAGTTTCATTTGATGTTACTACGTTATTATAGGTACTTTTCGCGGTCTCATGCGACCGCTCGGGGTTTGAGAAGTAAGATGAAAGAGGTTTGCAATTCCGCTGGCAGGTGGCGCTATTTTACCACTATCGGTAAAGTAAGTCGGTAAATAGGTGGTATTGAATTATTGAATTCATGTAGTTAGGTAAATAGGTACCTAGGTAGATATTATTAATTTCAAATTAATTTCGAGTTCGAATCCTGGCCGTGCATCAATGGATATTTCTGTTCGAAAAATATATATGCGCGTTACACGTGTTAATAACAGTGAAGGAAAACATCGTGAGGAAACCTGTTAGTAGGTATTCTTGAAAGCGGCGACGGGCTTGCAACCTGTCACGTGTGGAATGCTAACTACGTAGTTAGGTAAATAGGTAGGTTACGAGATATTATGAATTATTTTTTATGTTTCTAGGGTTCCGTACATAAAGGGTAAAAAACGGGACTACTAAGACACCGCTGTCCGTCTGTCTGTTACCAGGCTGTATCTCGTGAACCGTGATAGCTAGACAGTTGAAATTTTCACAGATGATGTATTTCTCTAAAAACAGCATAATATAAATATTTAAGTGGGACTCCCGTACAACAAACGTTGATTTTTTGCCGTTTTGATAATAGTACGGAACCCTTCGTGCGCGAGTCTGTCTCGCACTTGGCTGGATTTTTTATAGATAATGGTACGGAACCCTTCGTGCGCGAGTCCGACTCGCACTTGGTCGGTTCTTTTTTATTGGACAAAATAATGTACCCTATAAATATGGCTATTGGAAGCCATATGGCATGCTACTGAGTAATTTAACAGTGAGCCAAATTGTTAAAGTAATACTAAACTAAGAATGTGTCCACTCCAACTCGCACTGACACTAACATATTTTTACAATGATAGAATTACTAGATATTATTATATATATATACTCTCTACCAAAATTTAAAGCACGATTAAAAGAGCTTTGTCTTGCTTCATGTCTCTATTAGATAATATATGTAAACGATCAAGTACACGTATCTTTATATAATTCTCAACAAAATTGTAATAGGTTTTTTAATCAGTTTTTTATTTTTTATATTGAACGTCTTCTTTTCCTTATTGTTAGGTACCTTAGATTATTAAGTTACCTTTTATATATTATATTTATAGATATATATTTTTTAAGTTGTTGAAAACTCTTCGCATGCTGTGGTATCCTATAATAGCGGGAGCATTTTGCTTTAACTTTGTGTATTACTTTTTCTTGAATGTGAATGTGTGAATGTGTGTTGGGTATCCTTTTTAATAAATAAATCTACTAAAATTATATTCCAAAGAGTTTTTATATCGATTCTTTGCACCACTTTAGTAATAGCACTACTGTCCACCACTTGCCGTGTCACGTCTATCCTCAAGGCAATATTTTCAGGCACCCTCCCCCCCCTCGCCCCTCCCCCCTCCAGGACGCGGAGGCATCCGGCTTCCATTATTGCTACCTGAATCGAAAAACAACAGATTCCCATGTATTTTTGCAGGTAGTGCAGAAGGATTCCTTGGAATATTGTGGTGAGATTTCAGTGTTATTTTTGGTGAAAAGCTGTAATGTGTTTTCATAAAATATAGCTGATAATGGCTGATAACAGTTTACTTAGGATCTTGGCGGGTCGGCAGGACAGTAACCTGCAAAGGTACTGGATGACGGCTCTCATGAATCCATTTAATGGACAGATCTATTATACCAATTAGGTATATTTATATGCCTAATTGGTGTTATATGGTGTGTATAATTGTTTTGTAGATGTTTTTATGTAATTATGTTGTTTTTTATTTTCAATTTATTAAATTTTTTGTAAAACTTTTTTATGGACCCCAAATGTTGTCTGAATAAAACAATTTTTTTTTTTATTTTTTTTTTATTTTTTTTTTATTTTATTTAATGGACTTCCTGTAGTTTGTGAGTGGAAAACCTGAAAAATTTATTAAAGCAGTTACCATTTCAACGATCTTTATATAATGAATAAATATCCTAATAATATCATAAATGCGAAAGTTTGTGAGTTTGTATTATGTTTGTTCCTTAATCAAACCTAAACGACCAGACGGATTAAGATACAATTTGCTGTAGATGTAGATAAAATACCCGAATAAAAATAGACTACTTTAAAATACGAAAAACATCCCTAAATTGATAAAAAAAACGCCTAAGGGATGATTTTCGTATAGATAGCGCTGGTGTGCAACAAATCTGACATCCGTGTTGACATCAGTCGTCATAGCAACATGTGTTACTCTATGCGATTATCGAAATTTGGACAAGCCAACGTCAAATATTGGAGGACATCTCACACAGCGCCATCTAGCTTTTTGTGACCTAGATAACCAGAATAATTATGTGTAGATTTTTTGTAAATACTTACCTAATGATACGTTCATCAGACAAAAAAATGTCCTGAGTGGGGATCGATCCCACAACCTACAGCGCAGAAGGCAGAGCTACTATCAACTGAGCTGTGAGGCGAAAAGTATCCAAGAGAGAGTGTGAAAAGTATCCAAGTCACCGTCACAGAAGCTTTATCGTGTTTTCATACAAAAACTCTCATGAACAACTACAAAGATTGTGACCTATTTGCGGATGGATGGTCGATGATTATGCGTGTTTGTTTACAGAGGGGTTAGCACTGACACTTTAAGTATACAAAAAGTGTCAATTTTGACATTTGGACGATAGGTTGTCGATACGATAGTGGTTCGTGCTAAAGCCACTGTTCTGTGAGTGTTTGAATAGGTTATTATGTTTTTTATCTATATAATACACTACTACTGAAACGGCTTGACCGATTTTTATGATTTATTTTAATATTATTTTTTTATACCCCTAAGTGATAAAGGCATAAAGTTCGGGAAAAGCCGAAAGTACTTTTTTCTGTGGGATTATTAAAATTTGACAGGACAACGTCTGACGGGACAGTAGTAGTTTTATAGTGTGTTAGTTAGTGGTATGCCCAGTCAAATTAAGGTCTTAGTTCTTGATCAAGCCAAAAGATAGACGACCCAGAAAAGAAGCACTTTAAGTATTCACATGAAAAAGTACCTTACTTCATCTACCTGGAATTCTCAAACTAATTTACTTTCAAACTTCCAAACAAATTGAATTAATCTGAAAAAAGCGCAGAGTCGCGGACGCAGTATTCCAAATTCATTGAAAACTTCCCCAGTTCAGATTACACCTTATTACCATTCGAAGGAAAAAGCTAGGGACGGGCAAACTATCGATAGATAAGAATGGGAAATATCAAAACTTTACTATTGGAAGAGCAGAAAAATATACTGTTTTTATAGCTCATATTTTATTATACAATAATCAATTAGTTGCGCGTAACTTTGCTCGCTTTTAAGCTTACCTAGTGGGACTAGAGAAAGGGATTCTTTCATACATAATATAGCTAAATAAAATAGATTTGATTAATGATATTAAAATTTAATTCAAGCCAGAACATCAAATTATTAGTTAACCAACTTGTTTTTCCTACTCAGCTCAGAAGCAACGAACCTCGCGCCTACCTTAATTCCTTCCCACGTCTCGTACCCAGCCTGCTCAATAAAATCTGGGTCTACCAGGAATCCATTCATAGTATTCGAGTTCCTATACGCTGGCAGTTCGAAGGTGTACGCGAACGGGGTGCCTACAGCCATACCGTAGTCACTGGCACCTCCAGAAGCAGCATACAATACCATCATAATGTTACCCACAATGTAGTTACTGTTTGCGGGCCATTTGGCAGCATCAATCGCTTGGGCCATGTTGACTCCGAGGACGTGGACTCCAAGAGCGTTAACGGGAAGTTGACCTGTACCGTATCCGTAGAGGATCATGCTGCCGAAGCTGTGGATGTCTAGGTAGAGTTCGATTTTGTTGCCGTATTGGGCGAAGATATCCCTGATGATGGCGGTTTCGGGCTCGGAGAAGGCCGCTCTGCCGTGGAATGTGTCCATGCAGACGGAGTTGCTGGAGGCTTGGGACCAGGCGACGTCGAAGTTGCGGTTAAGGTCGACTCCCATGCAGAAGTCTCCGATCATGAAGCCGGTAGCACGGTTCTTTCTCCAGAAACGTGCCTGTGAAGCAAAACAATTATACGTCATCTGTGCCTTTAATGACTGATTTATTGGCATTGTAGCAAACAAATACTTGTGATATCATTTTTTCACATTTTATTAATATTTTCACTGGTAGATTTGTCTTCTACAACTTTTATAGGATGAGCAACATCAAACCATGGAACTAAATCATGGGACCACCTGTCTGCAAATCTGTTGCATTTAAAAATCTATACACAAATTTGATACAATTCTGACAGGCCTCCCAGCTCAGTTGGTAGTAACTCTGCCTTCTGCACTGTAGGTTGTGGGTTCGATCCCCACCCAGGGCAAATATTTGTGTAATGAACATAGATGTTTGTTCTGTGTCTGGGTGTTACTATGTATAATAAGTATGTATTTACAAAAAAAAAGTATATAAGTATTCTACTAGTTATCTATCTGGTTCCCATAGTACAAGCTTTGCTTAGTTTGGGGCTAGATGGCGTTGTGTGTAAAGTCCGCCAATATTTATTTATTTAATATTTAGTTCATGTATTCTAGTAGCTGTTCACGTGTGTCCCAAAGAGGGTTGGCGTCAGATAGGCAGCCGGTTGTAAAACACTAACCCAAATCCTTTAGCAACGTGTTTTTTACATGTTGTGCTAACCTCGCATGAAGTGGGATAAGGACAAAAAATGGTGATGACCTTTTACAATATTTCGAGGCAATTCAGATGCTCTTCATCATGAGCAGTGCCCGCGACCGCGATAGATCGGCGAATACTCAGAAACTTCAGCAATACAAGAAAATAACGTGGCAATTAGCATCAACCGATAGTTTTAATTCTATGATAATGACCTGTTCATGAGTGTGGACATATCCATCAGGGTTGGCAACAGGAAGGACGATCCAGTCGACGTCGCTCACGAGGTCGTGTTCGGTGATGTCGATCACCAGCTTCTTGATAACGTAGAGGGTTGCGGGGAGGGTCACCCATTCGCGACAGTGGAGCAGCGATTGGATGAACACGGCTGGCTTCCGACTATTCTGGTGGTTTAAATTTAGTTGATTATTTAAAGTGTTTGCTTACACATTGTGACCAAATGGGAAATTACTCACACAAAAATAATATTAGGTATATGAAGGCACCGATAATGTGACTGACTGACTGACCTAACTGACAGAATGATAGACTGACTGACTAACTGAATGACAGATTGACTGATCTATCAACGCATAGCCTAAACCACTGTCCTTAGAAATTTCAAATTTGCAGGGTGTTTTCCTTTTGGTGTGCAGGGGTGCACTAAGGAAAACTTCAGCTCAGTTGTATAATAAACCAAGGTATGGCATTCTGAATGGGACCACCTAGTTAGGGTTCTGTACCCAAAGGGTAAAAACGGAACCCTATTTCTAAGACTTCGCTTTCCGTCTGTTCGTCTGTCTGTCTGTCACAAGGCTGTATCTCATGAACCGTGATATTTGTTTTATTTTTCACAAATAAAAACAAATACTAAAAAAATTCAATAAATATTTAAGTACATCAAACGTGTTTTTTTGCTATTTTTGATAGTCCCTTCATGCGCGAGTTCGACTCGCATTGGCCGATTTTTTTTCTACAAGTCTAAGTACATAATAGAAAAAAAAATAAACATCGAATCACTACTTGAATTAATTTTCGTCAGTTGAAAAGTACAAGTTAATGCTAGAAAGTTCTGACTGAGCGAAAGACGGATAACTAAAAAAAACGGGCCAAGTGCGAGTCGGAATGCGGGTTCTCAAAGGGTTCCGTACCATTCTTTAAAAAATGGTAAAAAAACACGTTTGTTGTATGGGAGCCCCACTTAAACGTTTATTTTATTCTGTTTTTAGTATTTGTTGTTATAGCGGCAACAGAAATACATCATCTGTGACAATTTCAACTGTCTAGCTAAGACGGTTCATGAGATACAGCCCTGTGACAGATAGACAGCGAAGTCTTAGTAATAGGGTGCCGTTTTTACCCTTTGGGTACGGATCCCTAATACGTTAGGTACGAGTACTTGATTAAAAATTCCACGCCTCAAAGTTGCACCTCAAAGCACCGAAAAATATGACTTTCCTACGTTTCTTATTCTCATGCAAATTAGGTCTGGCGCTTGCATTATTTTGTTTCATTCAGATGATAATTTCTTTGACCTGCTACTTCGTACAGAACTTGAGAAGTCGTAATAAATAATTTTAATTTTTACCCGACTCCGCCAGAAGGTTATGTAGAATGGCAGTGCTTTTATAAGCTTTTATTAACTTGCAAATGTTTGTATGTATGTAACTATGTTTGTTCGGGAATATTGCAACTCAATTTCGAAGTTATCCCGATTGAGCTGAAATTTTGCATACTTAAAAACTTCGGTGACAATGCAATAATATAATGACAGCGAGCTGACCTCATGATGGAGTCGGGAGCTGTTCAACAGGCACTCCTTAATGATTACTTCTTTTTTATTTGTAGGATTTATCCTATCCTAATAATATTATAAATGTGAAAGTTTGTGAGTTTGTATGTATGTTTGTTCCTCAATCAGGAATAGACAACAAAACGGATTAAATTGAAATTTGCTGTAGATGTAGATATAATGCCCGAATAGATAATAAACTACTTTAAAATATGAAAAACATTCCCAAAACGATAAAAAAACGCAAAAAGGATGATTTTTATATAGATGGCGCTGGTGTGCAACAAATCACAGACATCACAGACTTAAAACATTCAGTCTTTTCTATTTGATTATTGAAATTTGACAGGACAACGTCTGTCACGGGTCGGCTAGTACTTACTAATATTATAAATCCGAAGGTTTGTGAGGATGTTTGTGAGTCTAGTATTACCCGACTGCGGAGGGTAATGTTTATTTTATGTTGTACTAGCGACCCGCCCCGGCTTCGCACGGGTAGCATGTTATTATACATATAAACCTTCCTCCTGAATCACACTATCTATTAAAAAAAACCGCATCAAAATCCGTTGCGTAGTTTTAAAGATATAAGCAAACATACATACAGACATACAGACGCGGGAAGCGGAAAGCGACTTTGCTTTATACTATGTAGTGATTTATCTTGGAATATAATTATCTTGGTATATTAGCATATTTATCGGTAGATCGGTCTCCACACAGTCGGAACAACCTCTTCGACCAAGTTTGTAAACCTGGTAAGATTCGATCTATGCCTTTCTGTTTGTTCTGATTTTGGTAACATCATTGATGACTAGCACAGCTCAGTTGGTAGTAACTCTGCCTTCTGCGATTCGTTGTTGGTTCGAATTCAACCAATGATAACCATTTGTGTGATGAACATAGATGTTTGTTCTGTGTATGAGTGTTATAATATGTGTTTACAAAAAAAGTATGTAAGTATTCTATCTTATCTAGTTACCATAATACAAGATTTGCTTAGTTTGAGACTAGATAGACCGCTGTGTAAAATGTCAACGATTGATTTAATTTTACCTGGAATCCATCGGAAGAGATCTTTAAGTACTTGATGTCTCTGCCTTCGAAACTCTTGCCGGCGTTCACAAGAGTAACAGTCTGAGGGTAGTTTCTAGCCAGTTCTTCAAGGTAGGCGTCCACCTTGAAAATGAGAAAAAATATTTGATTTAAGGGGCTGTATGTCGACGATTGCTCTTTTGCGAAACGAAAAAAGAAATACTTCTGAACAAGCCACATCTCTTATTTTTATAAATATATTACTTCAGGTTCCTACTTAGATTTCTATTAAGCTGAAAACATAATAGCAGAAACTTTTCACGATAAAGATGTTATTTCAAAATGATACGTTTTAGAATTTATGATCGAAAATTTTGATACCTACTATTAAGATCAACTTGTGATTTATTGTTAAAGATAGGTAATATGTAGATCTAGATTTCTATTAGAATAGATTTTTGATAAGTAATTATACATAATTTATATCATTAATTTATTCGAAAAGCAAAGGCAGACAAAGAGAAAATAGTTATTGAGAGGTGGGTAAAGCTACCCCTATTACTTGCCTACGTAGGTACCAGCAACGCGATCTCATAAAAACTGTCGATAATATTTACGATACGCATACGCCATCAAGAGCTTGCCGTTATTAACTGTCTTAGTCGTTTCTGCCGCGGTTTTAGGAACTGGCAGCGCCTTAAGGCGAGTAATTAATGTGTTTGATGAATGCAGAATCGTTTTTTCTCAATAACCGTAAAACATACAGTTTTGTTTTTTATGACAAAGATAACATAAGGATATAATCTAGATAAATTAAAGATTAAATCACGATTGGTGAAACTTTTCTCGATAGATTTATTTTCCAAAGTTGGCTCTTCAAAAACACTAGTTTCGTTTTTAATCAAAACTATGAATAGCTAAACAGTTAATTTTTATATAATTCGTTAGATAATCATACTGATAAATTACAGACAGTTTCTTTTTAAATTTGATGGTTTTCGAGATAATGCAGTTTTATTACTTTTTCCGTCTTATCCGGGTAGACTCAACCCATACAAAATGTCAAAAATTTCACTTATCACCTTAGATAATTGCCTTATTGGCCAAGTTGGAGGTACCTCGACTTTCAATCCGAAGGTCGTGCGTTCGAATCCCGAAAATATCGTGAATAAACCAGTTAGTATTCTTATAAGCAGTGATGGGCTGGAAACCTGTCATGGAATGCTTACTACAGCAAAAATGTTGGCATTGTGTCAAACATTAGTGATGAGATGACGGCTGTTAAAGGTGATATGGAAGTAGAACACGTTGTTTCAACATAAGTGGAATAAGGGCAGGAATATGCTGCCGTCCGATGACTAAAAGGCCGTTACGTCGTCGCCGTCGCGGTAGCCCGCGACCATGGTTATTGTAACATAGCCGAAACGTCGGGAAAGTAAATTAAAGGTAATTACATGATAAAGACCCGTGTCAAAATCAAATGTTACTTAACGGCCTTTTAGTCATCGGACGGCAGTATGATGAAGATGATTATCAGAAGTACACTTACAACTTCATAAGTGTGGATCGTATCGAAGGATAGACTGCCGTCGGCAGATCTGTTGCTCCTGGTGCGAGTAGCTTTGAGGAGAGCATCTTCAAGATCTAGTTTCCTGAGGAAAGAATTCTTCATTAGTCTAGCCTCAGGGTTTTATTTTTTATTTTTTTAACATAATACATAAAGCTACAAATACAAAAACTAGAGAAAACTCATTATATAAATAAACTAGCGACCCGCCCCGGCTTCGCACGGGTTTAATACATATAAACCTTCCTCCTGTATCACTCTATCTATTAAAAAAAACCACATCAAAATCCTTTGTGTAGTTTTAAAGATATAAGCATACATACAGACGCAGGAAGCGGGAAGCGACTTTGCTTTATACTATGTAGTGATAAGATAAATAAATATTGGCGGACTTTTACACACAACGCCATCTAGCCCCAAACTAAGCAAAGCTTGTACTATGGGAACCCGATAACTAATAGAATACTTAAATACTTTTTTTTTTGTAAATACATACTTATTATACATAATAACACCCAGACACAGAATCTATGTTTATCACACAAATATTTGCCCGGGGTGGGGATCGAACCCACAACCTACAGCGCAGAAGGCAGAGTTACTACCAACTGAGCTGTGATGCCTGTAGATGGGATATATAGACTACGCCGAAGCTAAAGGGAAGGTTATCAAAACCATGATTTTAAACTTACTCCTTAATATTCTCCACCTCCACATTGTACTCAATACCAGCATCCTTCAGCGCCTCCTGGAAGCTCTCCCTCAAGTTCTTCGCCACCAGGATCTTGCCTGCTCTGCCGGGAACAGCCTCCGACCACACGTCGAGGTTCAGCTTGTTGCTCAGCTCGTTGAGGAGCTGTACTTGGTCAGCGAAAGACACGGTGACATCGTAGAGGGCATGGCTGGATTGTGAGAACAGAATTTTGTATTTTTTTTTCAATTTTTAATTGACGAGAGAAATGGAGGCTCATAATTCGACATGGTATTTTTTTGTTGCTTTTTAGGGTTCCGTACCCAAAAAGTAAAAACGGGACCCTATTACAAAGACTTATCTGTCTGTCGGTCCGTCTGTCTGTCACAAGGTCTGTCTGTATCTCATGAACTGTGATAGCTAGACAGTTGAAATTTTCACAGATTATGTATTTAGGTTACCGCTATATCGAAAAATACTAAAAACAGAATAAAATAAATATTTAAGGCTCCTATAATATGGGAAATATAATATTCTCTGTGATTTTATTACAAACGTGATTTTCGCCGTTTTTTATAGATAATGGTACGGAACCCTTCGTGTGCGAGTCCGACTCGCACTTAGCAGTTTTTTTTATGTAGAAGCGCATATCTTTTTATCTGTGGATCCGAATTTGATTATTTTTCTATTGTGTAAAGAATAGTCCCAAATTGGTCCCATTTAAATTATATTTATGATAAGAAACTTGTAATTGTATATTATAATAAATCCATCATTTTCATGGTATGAAGACTGATAGAGGAAAAATCTATTATCCTCATAAAGTAGACATACTCTCAGATCTCAAGGCGCTTAGATCCTTGAAAATGTTTAAAGGGGGTAGTCAGAGGCACGTTCAAACATTATGTTTGGCATAACGCTCACTTTTTTGCAGTACCAAAGCATTACGTAACAGGTTGCAAGCCCTTAAAATAATACTAACTGATTTCCTCACGACTACTAAAGCTCTGTTATAAATGCTGTCACCCATCTATGTGGCTGAACGTTGCATGGATGATAATTAAGTCCTTACCCATCATAAAGCTCGTGTTTTGCCAAAACACCAGCGACCAAACACAGGCTAAAAACAAACTTCAGCATTTCAACCAACATGTCAGGCGACTGTTACACTGAAAACTACATGTAAATGCTGAACGAACCATTTTATTAATCCATTATCATTGATCCAAAAAACCTGATGATAAGAATAATGCGATTTAAAAAGTTTATTTTGGAATAGTATTTAGTCGACTACAATTTGCCAGGGTTCACTCGCATTAATTTACTTACCTACTGTCACTTTAGTTAACTTTAAGGCACTGGTTTCGAAGTTTAGAATAAGCAACTAGCATCTTCCCGCGGCTTCGCAAGCCCATCGATTCAGCCACAGCGTTATTGAAACACAATTTTACTTAGGTACCTACTACAAATTTGTTGTAATAAACATACTTTATATAACTAGCTAACCCGGCTAACTTCGTGTCGCTTTAGAATGTTAATTTTCCGTTCTCGTTCCCGTTCCCGTTAAAAAGTATTCTATGTCGGGAAAATAAATTAAAGGTTACGTGATAAACACCCGTGTTAAAATCTACAGTTATATTCTATGTCCGTCTCCTGGTTCTAAGCTACTTCCTCACCAATTTTCAGCCAAATATATAGATTAAAAAATATATATTATATATACAGATTAAAGTATATGTATAGATTAAAATTAAATACTCTCTATAAATTGATGTTTTTAAATATAATAGAACATTGTATCAAAATTAAATAATGTAAGTAATTTTCTGAAGTATTTTTACTGTTTATATAATTTACAACAAAATTTAAGAGCCACGACTATGGCAGGAAAATTACTCATTTTAAATATAAATACAACAACCTAATATTATAAACTTAAGGTGATTTGTGAAATGTTTGTTTTTTTGTAAGGGCTGAGTCTACCCGGATAAGACGGAAAAAGTGATAAAACTGCATTATCTTGAAAACCATCAAACTTGAAAAGAAACTGTCTATAATTTACTTAGCTAGTATGATTATCTAACGAATTTTATAAAAATGAACTGTTTAGCTATTCATACTTTTGATTAAAAACGAAACTAGTGCTTTTAAAGAGCCAACTTTGGAAAATAAATGTATCGAGAAAAGTTTCACCAATCGTGTTTCCGTCCATAATTTATCTAGATTATATCCTTAAGTTATCGTTGTCATAAAAAACAAAACTGTATGTTTTGCGGTTATTGAGAAAAAACGATTCTGTATTCATCAAAAACATTTACTTAGTACTCGTCTTAATATCAAAGATAGTAGGTATGTTCTGACAATTACACATGTTTTTACTCGAAAAGCTGCAAAATAATATTACTCGTAAGTAATACCTAGTTTTTGTAATGCGTATAAGTTACACATAAAATTACAAAATTACAAACTTACCAAACTTCACCAGAAAGTTATTATTACGTAAGATTTAATCATAAACGGATTAATTATGTGATTAACTGAAAACGGGTAATCTACCCCGTGAGATAAATGTAATTAATTTTAAGTAGATTACTATATCGACCTTCTGACAAAGAGAGGAATGTGGGGTACTTTGAACGTCTAAAACCTGCCCCTCGATAGTGTTAGTTATGTTTCTCTCAGTTTCTGTTTAAAATCGGTAAAATTATTAAAGAACTATCATGACAACAATGATTTTAGTTGTGTAAGTGTAGTGTAGCTTTAGCATAATTTCATTATATTTAAACATTGACATAACATGACATTAATCGATATATCTGTAAAATGACAATTGTTAAAAAAATGTTTCACGTACTAGTACTAGTGACTAGTCGAAGTTTTTGGAGTTGTTCCCAGCGTTTGTTGACTTATGGAGTCTCATTTACCATCAACAAAATATCTTCCTACCATCCTTACCTTCTCACAATACATACCTGTAAAAGTGATAATCTATAACATCATTTTTTAAAGTGACAGCTGACAGCAGAAGCTTTACAAACGCGCTCAAATCGCAATATTATTTAACAAAAAAAAAACAACAATCCAATACTATTTTCATCATAAACTGAGAAATACTGTCGCATTTAGACCCAGTGATCATATTAACCCTCTTTTCCCCGATATTTTTCTGGTATGCAATTTGCTAGCTTGACATTTTTATGACTGCAAAGAACATGTTTATCAAAACGTCAATCATGTACCTACCTATGTTTCTAAACTGGGAATTCTTACCTAATGATTTGGACACGTACTCATGTTTTCTTAGTCATACTAATGATTGCCTAAGTACTGATGTGAAGAGTATAATACTGAGGATATTATCTGCTGTCTTGAATTTGACTTTTTACTATATTTCTAGGGTTCCGTACCCAAAGGGTAAAAACGGGATTACAAAGACTTCGCTGTCCATCTGTCTGTCACAAAGCTGTATCTCATGAACTGTGATAGCTAGACAGTGGAAATTGTCAAAAATGATGTATTTTTGTTGCCGCTATAACATTAAAATACTAAAATAATAATAAAATAAATACATACAAATAAACAATAAACGTGATTTTTTTGCCGTTTGTTATAGATAATAGTACGGAACCATTCGTGCGCGAGTCCAACTCGCACTTGGCCGGTTTTTTTGGTAATTTCTATCGTGTTTTCCAATATTTGTAAAAAGTGCAGTTTATTTATGCTAGATGACGTTGTGTGTAAAGACAAATATATATATATATATTGTATATATATATATATATATCATTTTAACTATAGCATTTCAAAAATATTATGAAAACATTATATTCATAAGAAACGTTCTTACATTATTTTTTTTTGTGTGTTGCTTACCTTGTTTGATGTACCTATGATGTATATGGTTTCCTTAGTTTTTGAATATTTTTTTAATATAAATATCGTTATAAAATAATTAACTTCTTCTTACACGAACATCAGAACAAACAAAAGATGGGAGGACGATTTACCAAAAGGATGGAGAAAGTTCGGAATAGAGAAGAGAGGAAGACAATGGGGGAGGCCTATGTCAAGGGACAACCTGACAAACAAATTGGCTGCTGATATACTTACCTATCTAGAAATTAGGTTAGAATTGCTTAGCAGTTATTATTTTTTTATTTTGTTATGTAGAATGTAAGTTAAAATTGTAAAAAATTGGTTAGAGAAAAAAGGCTTTTATTATTATTATTATTATTATTACACGAACATCTATGTTCATCACACAAATGATTGTTCTGAATGGGAATCGAATCCACAACCCACAACCCAGAAGGCAGAGAGCTGTGAGGCCCAGCCAATAATCTATCAAGGGCCGTACCACAAGGACCTAAAGTAATATCAAAACAATATTAATCACAGCGAAAGTGACATGGCAATAAGAATCGTGTTGCCTTGTCACTTTTGCGCAACACAATATTACTTTTGAGGTTGTGGTACGGCCCCAGTTATCAGTCGCCTACGAAATGAATCAATGACTGCTATCAACTGATTATTATTATTGTTATTTTATCAATTGATAAGATTATCTCGCATTATAAATATAAGATTACTCCAATTCTGAAACTAGTTCTCAAAATGAAGGTTTTGGGTTTGGTGTTACTGATCGTGGCTGTGGCGTATGCCAAGCATGAAATGTATAAAGGGTAAGCTATCTTTGATGTGTTATTATAATAATAAAAACCTATCTTTTATATAATAAAACCGGCCAAGAGCGAGTCGGACTCGCGCATGTAGGGTTCCGTACCATTATCTATAAAAACGCCATCTTCCTCTTCCATTTGAAATGTGTGTCTAATATTATAAAGAAGAAAGATTTGATTGTTTATTTGCATTGAATAGGCTCCGAAACTACTGGACCGATTTGATAAATTCTTTAACCATTAGAATCCTACATTATCCCTGATGAACATAGGCTGTATTCATTACTATAAAAAAGTCAGGCATTCCTATTAAAACTTGAATAATGTAACCCAAGGTGTAAAAAATTAATTAGCCATAAAATCATTATTACACCCGTGCAACGCTGGGGCAGACTGCTAGTACCTAAATAAAAATATTATTTTAATTTTTTTTTTTTTTTTTTAAATAAATGATGTTAACGAGTATACAAAGACATTCTGTAATATATTTTGGTATCAGCTTTGCACCCGTGCGAAGCCGGGGCGGGTCGCTAGTTTAATCTATAACTCGGAAATGTCAAAACCAAACTTCATCTGCAGTTTCACAGTGATTCATCAAAAACTGTGTTCGGAAACATCGATTTATTATACTACTAGCGACCCGCCCCGGCTTCGCACGGGTAGCATGTTATTATACATATAAACCTTCCTCCAGAATCACTCTATCTATTAAAAAAAACCGCATCAAAATCCGTTGTGTAGTTTTAAAGATATAAGCAAACATACATACATATTACATACATATTACATACAGACGCGGGAAGCGGAAAGCGACTTTGCTTTATACTATGTAGTGATGATAAGTAACACGCCATCATCATTTTTAACCTACTTCAAATAAAAAGAGGAAGTTCTCCTCGGCGGAAGCATATTTTTACAAGCTGTGCCTCGCGTTTCACGTATAATTTACGTAAAACTAGTAAAATAAAGCAGTTCATAGAGTTTTCCTATTTACTTTCTTACATTACAAATATCAATATTTAGGGTTGATTAAAAACTTTCGCGTAGTGCTAGATAGCCTTATATAGCCTTCTTCATAAATGTCGCTATCATTTAAATAAAATAACAAATCCGATTGGTCGTTCAAACAAACAAACAAACTCTTCAACTTTATTATATTAGTATAGAATGTGCTCAAAACACGTGCTCAAGACGATGAAGGATAACATCGTGAGGAAACCCGTTAGCGTTCTTATAAACGTCATTGGGCTTGCATCCTGTATGTATTGAATGCTAACTACTGCAAAATGTGGGTATCGTGCTAAACATAATGTTTGGACGTGCCTCTGACTACCTTTAGGCATCTTTTTAGAAATCTGAAAGAATGTTTACCGTACTTGGGGATTACAGTTGTGATCCCAATTATTTTTTCAAAATATTAACTAGTGTTTTATTATTTATTAGTTATCTCGCGACTTAGTTCAATTCTAATGTATAATCTTTTTATTCCAGATGGAAGTCTTTCTACCTGAAGGTTTCTACCCAGGAACAGCTCAAGTCCATCGGAGCTATTGCTGAAGCTTTCGAGCTGGACATCATCAGTCATCCCATCATCGATCGCGAGGGTGTGGTGCTGGTGAAGCCTGAGCACATTGATGCGTTTGTGAAGACCCTGGAAGACCATGACATGAGCTACAGGATCCATACTAATGATGTTAAAGCGTAAGTGAAAAGAGTGATCAAGGTCTACTTATAGATTCTTTAACGCGAGCTAGGGTTATGCTTTCATAGAGTGCCGATTAGTTATAGATTTGGGGGGAAAGGAGGGGGCCGGGGGGAAGGGAATGTTATTTCCTTGTGAAATTATAAGTACCAGGGGGTAAAAAATCACAAGGATCACTTTGAAACGTCTAAGGAGCTAGGTGTTCTTCGCGACCAAGCCTAGAAGAATCAAGCAACAGACACGGCTTGGGCATATCATTTTTAATCAATGATCCTTTCCTAATGCTATGTAGAGCTCCAGTGTGGTGACAATCGAACAAATTGAAGGCTCGAACAAGACAATAAAGATACTAAACATTTATAAAAAAAAGAGCTCAGAAACTAAAAATCGATGAGCACTGTACTAAAACCGGGCCTAAAACCTTGCTTTTTAATTTTAACAAAGTTATCCTTTTTTTCCTTTTGAGGTTCAGAACCCTAAAAACAGTTAGTCGTAGTTAGTGGATAGGTAGTCTTGTGTATTATATTATGTATCAGGTGTTATCTTTGTAGGTAAATATTGATTAGGACGCGGTAAAGATTGTAGGTAAAACCGAGCTGAAGTTCGGCTCTCGTAGGTAAAATAATTACTACGATAACATGGATTATTAAGAAGTTTGATAAGGACTTCTTAATAATCCATTCACAATCTGCACTGTATCGCAGCTCAAATGAATCAATCAATTGGATTTACTATAATCTGGCTCCTTTATTCGAGATTAATTAATTTATCTTAACGATTATACGATAATTACAACTTTTTAGATTATTACTCTAATGACGTCGAGCGAGGGCATTTCCTTCCTGTGGGGCTATTTTGCAGTCGGGCTTTTTTTTACATTCATAGGTGACGATACTGTTGGTGCCAAACTAAACTTAATGGCAACCATCTCTTTCTGTTTTATATAGAGTAAAAGAGACAGTAATACCCTAAGAGGCGTCTAAAATATTTGTTTTTAATTTAGTTTGGTTTTAATTTTTTCTTGAATTGATAGCAAACGGGTTCAACTGTCTAAATCCCGTGATAGTTCACACTACACCAGTACTGTTAGGCATTAGCCTTCCTGGTATTGGCATGGTAACAACTAAGATCTTGAATATTTTTTTTTCAGTGCCCTCGACTTAGATGACATTCTCATCGATGCCAGGAACAATGAAACCAGAGCTAGGAACGGCAAACAGATGCCCTACGACAACTACCAAGTGTTGGAAACAGTAAGTTTAAACGCAAAGCATTAAACTTAAGGCGCTCCCAGTCGACGATTGTTTTTGTTCGAAACGAAAAAAGAAATACTTCTGAACAAGCCACATCTCCTATTTTATAATGTATAGTATATGTGAATAAAGATGTACCCATCTTTAATCACTTCGATAAATAATCCTACCGACCGCTGCAATGACGACAAACACACGTCGGCGCGTGGTCCGCCTTAGCTTTTCGAATAAATTAATGATATAAATTATGTATAATTACTTATCAAAAATCTATTCTAATAGAAATCTAGATCTACATATTACCTATCTTTAACAATAAATCACAAGTTGATTTTAATAGTAGGTATATAAAATATTTCAATCATAAAGTCTAAAACGTATCATTTTGAAATAATATCTTTATCGTGAAAAGTTTCTGCTATTATGTTTTCAGCTTAATAGAAATATAGGTAGGAACCTGAAGTAATATAGGTACTTATAAAATTAGGAGATGTGGCTTGTTCAGAAGTATTTCTTTTTTCGTTTCGAAAAAGAGCAATCGTCGACTGGGAGCCCCTTAACCTTCAGCGGTCGGGCAATCATAGTACAATCTATGATGTCAATTGTCAAAAGTAATGTCGTTCATTCCATCTTTCAATATGTATTCGATGGATATAGGAAACAATACATTTTAAATGGTTGGTTACAAACTTGGTTCTAAAGGTTGATCTTAGGTTCACCTGTTTAGAGTAAGACTAATGCCTACAGGTCACCAGGGCTCCGTTGATCATTGATCGTTTTTAAGAGTAGACCCCCTTGTTAATAAATACATTAAGAATTACAAAAAAAACCGTACCATTATCTATAAAAACGGGAAAAAAATCACGTTTGTTGTATGGGAGCCCCCCTTAAATATTTATTTTATTCTGTTTTTAGTATTTGTTGTTATAGCAGCAACAGAAATACATAATCTGTGAAAATTTCAACTGTCTAGCTATCACGGTTCATTAGATACAGCCCTGTGACAGACAGACGGACAGACAGACGGACAGCAAAGTCTTAGTAATAGGGTCCCGTTTTTACCCTTTGTGTACGGAACCCTAAAAACATTAACTTTTGCTGTTCATTGTACCAATCTAATATCAATTGTGTTCTTCAGATCAACGCATACATTGATGACATCGCAGCTCGCTTTCCCAACCTGGTGACCCTGGTCCAACCAGCCGTTTCCTTCGAAGGCCGCCCAATCAAATACCTAAAGATATCCACCACCAACTTCCAAGACTCCAGTAAACCAGTCATCTTCATCGATGGAGGCATTCACTCAAGGGAATGGATCTCGCCTCCTACTGTTACCTGGGTGTTGAAGAAACTGCTCGAGGATGTGACTGAGCCTGATCTATTGGAGAGGTTTGACTGGATCGTACTGCCCGTGGTCAACCCTGATGGATACAAGTTCACTGAGACTGTGAGTAGCTTAATAATACAAATCAAAGTCCAAGTATAAAAACTTAGGGTCTAGTTGAAGCTACGCTTGTTTCTCGTGACCAAGCCTAGAAGAATCAGGCAACAAACACGGCTCGCGTTTTTATCATATTTTGGAAGATTATTTTTTTAAATTATAAATGTTGAGCTCCAATGAGGTGAGCATAAAACTAAACTCATAGTTGCTAACTAAAATCTAGTCTTTGAAAACGGAAAATATTAACGAACAGAAAAGCGGAACTCTCTCCACGCAATTCTGACTCGCACATGACCGGCTTATTATCATTATTATCATTACCTAATACCAGTGGCATTAGTATGTTTAAAGTAATCTACGGAAAAACCTGAATATAAAATTTTATTATCATAATAATATCAGAGATTTACGATTTCCACAAACTGATAGTTGCTTTGTCATTAAATAACAAATAAAGATTTAAGAAATTTTTGAAATGTGTTTCTGAGGTCCTGGATATCTACCCTAGGATAATGTCTACGTTACTTGGGGTTTACAGTCAAGATCCAATTTTATTTCATTTTATTTTTGAATCTATAATAACCTAATTGAGTACAATGGGACGGCTTTATTATTAAAAAGCGATTTCAAATAAAAGGATGGAAAGTAATGTGATATCTACCAGAACTTACGTGTAGATATTTTTACACTGTGTTGTGAGTTTTTCGTAATTTGTGATTATATTTTTTTTCCAGAACCGATTTTGGCGCAAGACCCGCTCCACTGACCAGCATTCCATCAGCTACCTCTGCCCCGGAGTGGACGGCAACAGGAACTACGACTTCATGTTCAACATTGTGGGTACCAGCACCAACCCCTGCAGCGATACCTATGGAGGCAGCCGTGCCTTCTCTGAGATTGAAACTCGGGTAAAGATCTGCTTTATTTATTCTTATTACATCCACGAGCCATGATTGAGTAGAAGCCCGTGGGTTTGAAACCTGATCGCTCATCAAATATTCGAGTTTCTATTTGAAAATTGCTTAAAACGGTGGAGGGAAACATTGCCATCAAATGTTATAATGCTTCGATATGTCTCTGACCTTTCTCTGACCACTTTCTGAAAGTCATGACAGGATTTTATGCCAGGGCAACATAAAAACTCCATCAGCAGAGTTGACGACTGATCTCTATTCTCCAAACACGAATAATGTGCAGTTAAGAAATATTACACTTTTTATTTCACTTTAATTTCAGGTTGTTCGTGACATTATCTTGGAGAACCTACACAGAATGGCTCTGTACCTTACCATGCACAGCTACGGAAGCATGATCCTGTACCCATGGGGTCACGATGGATCCCTTTCCAACAACGCCTTCGCCCTTCACACTGTCGGCATCGCTATGGCTGAAGCCATCGAGAACATTAAGATCAGTTACTTCCCCAGGTATGCTGTCGGTAACTCCCTTCTTGTTATTGGGTATGGAGCGTCCGGTGCTGCTGAGGATTATGCCCATTCTGTTGGTGTTCCTCTGTCTTACACCTATGAACTGCCTGGACTTGGCGGTGGGTTCGAAGGATTCCACTTACCTCCTCAGTACATTGAACAGGTCTGCAGAGAGACCTGGGAGGGTATCGTCGTTGGAGCCAGGAGAGCAGGCGACTTATTCGTCCCGTTGCCTTAAGCTTAGACGGAATGTTTTCTAAAAATATTATGACACCATTTTGGGAATCATTTTTGTATGTCCTTATTAAATCTGATTTGTAAATAATGGTTTTATTTATTTTACTGCACTTACACGAAACTTGTCAAATCATGTTATCCATAATAATATATAAAATAAAAAATAAAAAAATTACGCACCGCCCTGGTCTGCCTAGAGATGAGCAGGTGATTGATCTAGGATCCGCAGACATACGCTGAATAGGAAATTGATCCTGAAACTTTCAAGCGTTGGGAAAATTCCAATTAAACTGAAAGTTTGCCCGCGAATGTTAGGGCTGTGACACACTGAAGTAACAAATAAATAAATATTGCTGATAATTTCATATTTAGCCTCAAACTAAGCCAAGCTTATAGTATGGGACCAGATAACTGATAGATGCTTGCACCACCCTGTACTCGTATGTTGTAAATCTAATTTACTTTTGACCAATTCACAACTCGAAACCAAAAATCAGTACATGAAACAATAACGGTACAGTACAAAAAGTAAGTACATGAAATTTGGCACATCCAAAAATCTCATCAACTCATTTATAATGTATCGAAATACCTACTTTACTATACTGATGCTACTCTTCTCGTAATATTAAGGTAGATTAAATAAAATAAATAAATATTGGTCGACTTTACACACAGCGCCATGTAGCCCCAAACTAAGCAAAGCTATGGGAACCAGGTAACTGATAAAATATTTATTATACTTTTTTTTTGTAAATACATACTATATTAACACCCAGACACAGAACAAGCATAAATATATGTTTTATACACAAATGTTTGTCCTGGGTAGAGATCGAACCCACAACCTAAAGCGCAGAAGGCAGAGTTACTACCAACTGAGCTGTGAGGCCAGGTTACCATAATATTACCTTAAACCTACCTAACGCAACAAAAATTTCATAAATTTCTTACATATAGATTCAAAATTGTGTATTTTACTGTATTTAACGTAACTAAGTAAACTTAATAAGTTTAAATTAATAATTTCTTACAAAGTGAATTTATTTTGGAACTAAAGTTCTTTAATCTTGTAGGTGTCGTGTACATCATCCCTTATAAAATATGCAAATTCTTACTCCCATGTGGAGTTCAGTAAGTGATATCGCAAACTTGGAATGAGGTATAATGATAGCTAAGCGGCGAACTTCAGTATTAATTTAATCTGTAACGGGAATTAATTTAATCTGTTCTAGGAATTTTAATCCCTGTGAATTAATTGAATTAACATATTAATCGGAATCGCTGGCTTCAGCACTATGGAGTCGATTGTGGACCTGCCTCTCACACAAGTTCTAAAGAAATTTTTATTACTTCAAGAGCTTGTGGTACTGCCTAGAGGCTTTAAGGGTCGAAGAAGCCATATTTATTCTAAGGCCTCGTTGTGCAACTGAACTAATAATCTTAATCTGCTTGCAAAACAATGAGCGGCTTCTGGGTGTCTACTCCGCAAACCGATAAATGGTATATCGTGACAAACGTCACATCGTTTCCGATATGATTTTTGACATTCTTTTACATACGAATATTTTTAAGAGTGCGGTTTGGCCGAGTATAATTAAAAAAATTACGTGTAGGTTTGTCATTATTTTACAACATTTTTCTGCAACTTTATCGGCGTGACTGACATATATATTCACGCCAAATTACAGTTTTTTAGTTCTAAGAGTCACTGAGCTAAGCGGCGAATAGACGGACATACGGACAATGGATATGGCGAAACTATAATTTTGTTCGTCTACGCCGAGCCTAGCGCGGTGGGACGAGACGGGCGCGAAGTATATGTGTTTTGTGTAAAAATGCCACAAAAATGATGAAATGATGATATTAAACCTATCATCTGACTGTATGCTTCATTTTGCATGGTCTCTTACAAAAAAAACGGACGGTAAATGGTCCCGTGGCGCGTCCCAAATGCCAATAGCTGTTCGGCGATATTTATCGTTCCGATATTTGTTTCGTGAATTATATTGTGTTCGATACGGGAGTTTTAGCTTTATTTACTCATTTGAGTTCTAACATAAATAAATTAAGGCATTTTTACATGCTTTTATTTAACTTGCAATGTTTGTTCGGGTCAAATCTTGCAGATAAATTTTTAACTGTTTGAGCTGAAATTTTTTATTTCAATAGTTCAATTCGATATTTTTTTTATTGAATCATTATCATCTACCTTCGCAGGACTAATATTTTCTTCATAAAATTAAAAAAAAATAATCGAAATTCAATATCGTCTTTTGTTTCTTGTTTGGTAGCAACATTTTCGTCGGTTTTCTACATCGACTACACAGCCCAAAAAGACACCGCATGCAAGGCGAACATTGACATCCAAAAGATCAGTCTTATACGGCCGATAAAAAATACCGCGCGTCAAACCTGCAGTAGTACCGACCACTTCCTTGACCCGTGCACATCTCGTCTGTTTATGCTAAAAAACCATTACCACAAGCTCAAGTTAGACTGGTTATTTTCCTTGTCGAAAGTCAATAGTGTTGTATCACTACTCAATAATTGATGATCGATAAACCTACATAGTAGTAACAACAACAGTTGGACCTAACTAGTAAAACTACTTATTGCCAACTAGCTTCCGTCCGCGGCTTCGCTCGCGTTGTACCTACATGGATATGAAGTAACCTATTTGCTATTCGCATTTATCATATTATCGCTTTAGAATTAGTTCGCGTTCGCGTTCCCGTTCCCGTACTATCAAACCTAATAAAGCTCAAATGGACTCTACGTTTTTTTAACTTTTGTATGGGAAAAAGAAAAGGGCTGTTTTTAGGTTTTCCCGGCAATTATTCGATTTTTTTTTCACCTTTTAAACCTTCATAGACCTCCACGAATATTTAAAGACCAAGATAAAATAAATCCGTTCAGCCGTTCTCGAGTTTTAGCGAGACTAACGAACAGCAATTGATATTTATACATTCACCATTTTAAACACGTGTTTAAAATGGTGAAGGAAAACATCGCATCGTGAGAAAACCAGTACCTAGTAAGTATTTTTATAAGCGGCGATGGGCTTGCAACCTGTCACGTATGGACTGCTAACTACTGCAAAATGTGGGTATGTGCCAAATATAATATTTGGACGTGCCTCTGACTGCTATCGACAACTCATGTCAACACTTCCCATCCTTATTGAATCACGTCATTTTGAAATTAGAATGCTTTTTCCGGCTCCCCCCGTACCTCATACCTCACTGACTTGACAGAGTTGTTTGTTTGAAGAAATGAAGCCATTAGGCGTCTATTAGGCTATGTAGTCGATGGTTTTCTATTTAGTTTTAAAAACGGAATTATTTGTATAGTACGACATTGTTGGCCGAGTGGAAGGTATCTCGACTTTCAATCTGAAGGTTGTTCGAATCCCGGCATGGATTTTTTTGTTCGAAAAATGTATATGCTCATCAAAAACACGTGCTCAAATCGGTGAAGGAAAACATCTTGAGGAAATCAGTTAGTATTCTTATAAGCGGCGATGGGCTTGCAACCTATCACGTATGGAATTCTTACTATTGTTGGCATGTGCCAAATATAATGTTTGGACGCGCCTCTGACTACCCCACTATCTTCAAAGGATCTAATCGTCTGGAGATCTGAGATGATGTCTTACTTGGGGATTACAGTCGTGATCCTATTTATTTATTTATTATTTACGACCGTAGTAAGATAAAATAATGTTGCAGTCAGCAAAAAACCATTACTAATTACATACTTTGTTTCAACTCTCTAGGGATAAACGGAGATCCGTAACTAATTACTGAACTATAGACCATCTATCTCTATCTATTCTACAGCATGCCACAGTCTTGCGCAGACAGCTGCTATACCACAAGCTCAAAAGTTATATTAAAACAATACTACTTACGGTGTGAAAGTGACTACGCAATACAAACTTGTATTGCTTTGTCAATTCAATTCTTTTTCCCTGGCTGCTGTGACTGATTGTCACAATTTTGTCACTTTCGCACCGCAAGTAATATTGTTTTGATATAACTTTAGGAGTTTGTGGTATTAAAATGAAACTTTACAGTAATATCTATACTAATATAAAGAGGAAATATTTGATTGTTTGTTTGTTTGTTTGCATCGAATAGGCTCCGAAACTACTGGATCGATTTGAAAAATTCTTTTACCAATAGAATCCTCTGATGAACATAGGCTATAGAATATTTTCAAAAACGTTAGGGATCCGTATGAAAACTTCGATAATGTAACCCAACGTGTGAAAAAAAATCAAATAAAAATCCTTATAACGCGTTTGCTGCGGAAATTATTGACAATAGAGCTAACAGTTTTATAGAAAACATAATATCTACAAAAAAGTATGTAATACCATATGTCTAACTATTAGGGATCCGTATGAAAACTTCGATAATGTGTAAAAAAATTACCCTTCAAATAATTATTACACCCGTGTGACGTCGGGGTGGACTGCTAGTTACTTATACATCAGAATAACTCATAGGCTACTTTTTATCCAGGTACCTTGCGTGCGAAGCCGGGGCGAGCAGCTAGTTGTATTATATTTGTGTCCGTTCTAGACTCGGAAAGTTCAGTAACAATTAGTGAATTAGTGCACTTACAAAGTTGGAACTTGGACAGTCCGTTTGTGGAGTGATTAGGGTAATCTTACTCTAAAGGTTTTGAGACATCGTATAATTAATACTGAATTGATGATTAGAATAGCCGGCTGTGACATAACATGGCCGTAAAATACCATAAAGAAATAAATATTGGTAGACATTTCACTCATCGCTATGTAGCCAGCTATCGAAACTAGATTACTGAAAATCTTTATATACTTTTTTTATACAAGTATCTTGCAGGGTATCTGCCAAATATAATGTTTGGACGTGCCTCTGACTACCACTAGATATCTTCAAAGGATCTAAGCGTCTGAAGATCTGAGAAGATGTCTACCGTACTTGGGGATTACAAATTGAAATTAAAATTCAAAAATCATTTATTTCAATAAAATCACAAGGATCACTTTGAAACGTCTTAGGAACTAGGTGAAGCTACGCCGATTCCACGCGACCAAGCCTAGAAGAATCAGGCAACAAACACGGCTTGGGGTCTACCTTTTTTTTAATGATCCTTTCCTTAATGCTATGTAGAGCTCCAGTGTGGTGCCAATTGAACACGGTGAAGGCTCTAACAAGAATAATAATTAAAAGTACCTACTACTCAAGTACGTACAACAATAAAAAAATAACTAAAGACCTTCAGCACAAATTCAAAAAGCAACACCCGCTACACTTGATTTAGAATTAAAATAAAATAACTATTTGCTTAAAAATAAAAAAAGTCGTGATCCTATATATTTTTTTATAAGTACATACTTTACTTATTATAAACTAGCGACCCGCCCCGGCTTCGCACGGGTAGCATGTTATTATACATATAAACCTTCCTCCTGAATCACTCTATCTATTAAATAAAACCGCATCAAAATCCGTTGTGTAGTTTTAAAGATATAAGAAAACATACATACATACAGACGCGGGAAGCGGAAAGCGACTTTGCTTTATACTATGTAGTGATTATAACACCTAGACACAGAAGCCGTTTCGAGCACGTTTTTCGAAAAGAAAAATCCATACATGCACAGCCGGGTTTCCGAACCCACGACCTTCGGATTGAAAGTCGAGGTACCTCCCAGTCGGCCAACACGGCGCACAATAATAAATCCTTTATTCCAAGTTTAATATAATAGTAAAGAATTATTACACTTCGTTTTATAAATTCACCGTGAATAAGTAGTGAATCTGGGAATTTTCCATTATCAAGGAAACATTTGGACACAGTGCCAATAATAATTTTCATTAAAACCGTACCCACTTAATTACCTGCTCCGCGACAGACACGTCTCTTACTTTACTGGAAGTCCTAACAGGTTAGACTGTAATTTTAAATTACTAGCCGACCCGTGACAGATGTTGTTCTGTCAAATTTCAATAATTGAATAGAAAAGACAGTCTGTTTTTTTTTTTTTTTTATTGTTAGTGTATATTAATATAAATAGTGTACTCTAATAATACTACAATCTAGCCATAAGGCAGGCTAATGAGTAGTTTCACTTTGACCTAAATTGCTATGATATTGTTATTAAACTAAGAATGTGTCCACTAACACTTTTCTTACTGTCTCTAATTAAGGGGAAGACACTTTGTTTTTGTGTTCTATAAACGTAGTACTAACTTACTCTTACACTACACAACACTGATTGTATGATACACTACATTACACTAGCTCAAAAGGTTTCGTTCTTTTGAGCCTTCTTACTTGGTCTGTGTTGTCGAGAAGCTGGATTGCCTCGACGTTTACATGGCGATGAAGTCTTTGTTCGTGAGCTTCTGCATAATATTGAATGACTTTAGCGACGAAATCTATATTAAGGTCCCGGTGGAGATCGTCATTTCTTATGTACCAGGGTGCATTCACTATTCCCCTGAGTACCTTGTTTTGGAATCTTTGGATTATTTGTATATTGCTCTTTTTGGTACAGCCCCAAAGCTGTATACCATAGGTCCATACTGGCATAAGGACTTGTTTGTATAGTAACATCTTGTTGTGTACTGTCAGGGCGGAATGTCTTCCAAGAAGCCAGTACATTCTTTTGTAGCGTAGATCTAACTCATCTTTTTTCTTTTTGACGTGAGCTTTCCAGCGTAGCTTTGCGTCAAGCGTCATGCCCAAGTATTTAGCCGTATTTTCATATGGTATGAGCTTGTTGTTAATAAATATTGGGTGGTATTCCTCCTTTTTGTTAGTGAAGTTAATGTGAACGGATTTCGTCTCATTTAGTTTAATTCTCCACTGCTGTGTCCAACCATGGATTTTATTAACAGCTTCTTGAACCTTTTCTGCTGCTTCTGCGTAGGTGTTTCCTACAGCCATTATAGCAGTATCGTCAGCAAAGGTCGCGATGGTGTTATTTTTAAGTTCAGGAATATCACAAGTATATAGCAGATACAGGACCGGTCCCAATACGCTTCCCTGTGGTACACCAGCTTTGATCTCCTTTAGTTCGGAATAGGCATCATCTTGCCTTATTCTAAAAGCTCTATTCGATAAGTATAAATATAAATAAATAAATATTGGCGGACTTTACACACAACACTATCTAGCCCCAAACTAAGCAAAGCTTGTACTATGGGAACCAGATAACTGATAGAATACTTATATACTTTTTTTTTTTTTTTGTAAATACATACTTATTATACATAGTAACACCCAGACACAGGACAAACATCTATGTTCATCACACAAATGTTTGCCCTGGGTGGGGATCGAACCCACAACCTACAGCGTAGAAGGCAGAGTTACTACCAACTAAGCTGTGAGTATGTCTCTAGTATGTCAGCAAATTCTCCAGGTAGCATTTTCCGCAATTTTAACATAAGGCCTTCATGCCAAACTTTATCAAATGCCTGTGCTACATCTAGGAAAACTGTAGAGCAGACTTTTTTCTCTTCGAGAGTTTTTTCGATTGTGTTGGTGATTCTATGTACTTGGTCTATTGTTGAGTGCTGTTCGCGGAATCCAAACTGATGATCTGGGATAAGGTTCTTGCTGTCTAGTATCGGTTTAAGCCGTTTAAGCAACAGTTTTTCGAATAACTTTGACATTATAGGTAATAGTGATATCGGTCTGTATGAAGAAGCATCTTGCGGCGATTTCCCTGGTTTTCTTATCATTATTACTTCAGCCACTTTCCATAAATCTGGTACATATTTGAGTCTCAAAGCAGCGTTGATAATATTTGTTAATTTAACCAAGGCTTTTCTTGGGAGGTTGTGAAGGATATCACCCGAGATAAGATCGAAACCCGGGGATTTTTTCGGGTTTATGTGTTGCTTTATATGCCATGCCACTTCTCTGGGTGACACAAGCTTTAAAGTTGATTTTTCGACGCAAGCCTCTTGAGTTGAGACTTCATTAATCGTTTGACCTTCATTTGGTATAAATATATTTTCTAAGTGCTCCGCAAACTTTTTGGCTTTTTGTTCATTACTAACAGCCCATTTACCAGGTCCCAGTTTTATTGGTGGGATTTGGGTAGTTGGCTGTTTTAGGTTTTTAGTAGCCTTCCAGAGTGAGTAATCTGTACTGCGATCACTGGTTAGCTTTTGGAGGAATGAGTTCGTTAAGGTATCATTGTGGTTTTGAATTAGCCTTTTTAGTTGTTTAGTAAGTTTATTTAATTTTGTTTTGTCTTGCGGAGACCTAGTCTGATGCCATTGGTTTCGCTGTTGTCGCTTTTCGTGTATCAGCTTGGTGATTTCTCGGGGGTAGGTATTCCGAGAGGCTCTTTTTTTAACCACTGGTGTATTTTTCCACGCTGTCTGCTGTATTAATTTTATAAACTTATCCAGATCTATGTTAAGCTGCTCTGGAGTTTTAAGTGGAACTCTTAGGTCTATATTACTATTTAATTCTATTTTAAAACTCTCCCAGTCTGTGTGTTTATTAACTAGGGTCAGAGTATTTTCTTTGTATAGAACATTTTCGCTTATTTCTAAGTATATTGCAGAGTGATCCGAGTTCATATCATAACTCTGTTTAGTTTGTAAGTAGTTTGAGGAAAGATTTTTATATATGAAAAAGTCTATCAAGTCTGGGACTTTATGTTGATCAGATGGCCAGTAAGTAGGCGACCTTGTGGATGTAACGTCACATTTGAGTTCGTTTACGGCATTCAGTAACTCTTTTCCTTTTGTGTTTGTTAGTCTGGAGCCCCAATACGTATTTTTTGCATTGAAATCTCCTCCTAGTATGAACTTTTCACCAAGAAGATTTAAAAGTCTCTTGTACGTGTCCTTTTTAATCGCATATCGCGGTGGGCAGTATATTGATGCTATCGTTAGAGGGTACAGTTTAGTAGTGATGCAGATAGCTACAAATTGTATATCTGGCTCTTCATATTTGTTCACCTCATGATGTTTAATACTTTCTTTTACTATTACTGCACTACCCCCTCTTGCTTTGTTGTGTGGGTGAAGTGCATGGTAGGTCTTATAACCTTTAAATTTAATGTAAGATTGCTTGGTAAAATGCGTTTCTGATACGAGACATACATCTACATTTTCTATATCTAGGATCACTTGCAGTTCATTTTGATGCTTTTGTAATCCATTACAATTCCAAGCCATAATTTTTAGCATACTAATCATTTTTTCGGTTTAGATATAGCTGTTATATTGCTATGTTCAATCTTCTTTAACCGTTCATCAAAAGATGTCATTAATTTAAGAATTTCGTCTAGTTTGTTATGGTTAGAACTGTCATCCTGTGCAATGTTTCTCTTGGACATGGAGCTTCTGGCAGCGGCTTGGGCGTAAGTTGTAGATGGCGTTACCTTAGCAATACTAGCAGTATGTTTGCTAATTGTGAGTGGCTTAGCACTAGAGACTTGCCTTGTTGCTGTTGGTTTTTTTACGGTTTTATATCGTATTTTTTGCATTTCCTTAGCTATCATGCATCCCCGATAATTAGCCGGGTGTGCTTCACCACAATGCACACATTTTGGCTTCTCATCTGCAGATTTGATGCAATTTATGGTCAGATGTTTTCCAGTACACTTCACACACCTTGGTTCTTTGGAACAGTACTTTTGAGTATGCCCATAGACCTGGCATCTTTTACACTGAGGCATCAATTTCGAGGTTCTGAGTGCTTGTATTTCAACTATGCAGCCCAGTATAGATTTGATTTCGAAGACCTTGCTAATGTCTTCTGTATTTTCAAAAATTAGCATGAACATGTTGAGAGGTTCCTTACTCTTCCAGCTCAGTTTGTTTACTGCATCCTTGATTTTATAACCTTTACTTTTCAGGTCCTCGATGATCCTTTCAGGCGAGCAGGTGAAAGGAAGTTTTTTTGCCATTACTCGTATCGGCCTTTCTTGCTTATTTTCATAAGTGTGCCAGAAGCTGTGGTTTTCTGTCAACATATTGGTAATACCTCTGTAGGATTCATCGTTAGCGGCGTTTATTTTAACGCTTTTCCCACTCAATATTTTTGTTGTGAAGGAACCAGGTGCTTGTTTTGATGACAGAGTGTCATACAATTTTTGGTAGTGTTCCACGTTATCAACTATAATAGGAGGTGGAGCGGGGACTTTTTTAACCTTTTCGGTGGTTTTTATGTTGTCGTTCTTCGGTGGTGACTGTGTGGGAGAGGTGTTCAACTTTCTTTTTTTCCTAGTCTTAGTTCTTATCCACTCAGTTTCTTTCGCTAACTCTTCCTCATCTGTACTATATACAGCAGGCTCAGAGGAAGTTTTTACTTTGGATGATGGAGCCGCAGCTCCTCCGCTTTCTTCCGCAATGCATTTCAGCTGCTGCTGAAGAATTTCGATTTGACTTTTAAGGTCATTTACTAGGCTCTGTAGTTTTTTTCGTTCTTGGTTTTCTTCCACGTAGTATCTATATAACAGATGTTCATTCTCTGTTTGCAGTTTTATACTGCTTTCTTTGGTAGGTGAATTCATTGTAAGGCAGGTAATAACTTCGCCTTAACAATATAAATTGTCGATGCAAACATGCCAATGCGCAATGAGTAACTAGGTCATCATCGCGATCTGGCCGTCCGTCACGACGGGTTTGTTGTGATGCGTTAGCACTTTGCACTGTCGGTACGCGCGGTCGCGAGTAGCACAACTGATCTCAGCGAAAATCGAACGATCACTGAAAGACAGTCTGTGATGTCAAATTTGTTGCACACCAGCGCCATCTATACCAAAATCAACTCTTTTGCATTTTTTCATTATTTTGGGATGTTTTTCATATTTTAAAGTAGTCTATGTTTTATTCAAGCATTATATCTACATCTACAGCAAATTTCAACTTAAACCGTTTTGTCGTTAACTCACAAACTCACAAACTTTCACATTTATAATATTATTAGGATTTGTTCTCCAAAAGAAATGTATTAGAAAAATGGTAAATATTAAAGAAAAAGAAAGTCACTGAAGTCATTTTATAAAACAAAATATTTTAACACTAGCCGACCCGTGACAGACTTTGTCCTGCTCAAATTTCAATCATCTCATAGAAAAAGCATTTTCAGAAAACATCAATTTTTTTTCCTGTACATATTAAATCTTGACATGATAAAATAAATTACGAATTTCGGGTAGAATGCGTATGATACGCACCAAAATCGATTCCAAAATTATTAGTCAAAATGGTGTCAGATTTTTATGTCAAAATTAATTAGAATACGGACCTTAGTAGGATTCCAACCTTTTTGGTAGAATGCGTTGCTATGACAACTCAATGTTTTCAGTCTGCAATGTCTATTTTTTTGCACACCAGCGCCATCTATACCAAAATCTTTGCGTAAATTTTTTTTTTGCGTTTTTTAATCAATTAGGGGTTATTTATCGGATTATAAGTTCCCACTTTATTTATTCTTATTTTTATCTACATACTACAGCAAATTTCATCTTAATCTGTTTTGTCGTTTATTTTTGATTAGGGAACAAACATAGCAGCCTTATCACAAACTTTTGCATTTATAATATTATTAGGATTAACATCTATCGTTTCAATCTTTATCAAAATGCTCTGTATACTCGCATATAATATGCAGTTAGGTACTAACTTAACTTTGTAAGGATAATTCTATCATGCACTAGTGTGTAATATTATTATGCATGAGTGTGTTATAGCTCGGTTTATGGCCCTAAGAACGATGTAATAAGGCTCACTGTACGAGAAAGTGTGTTGAAAAAACTGTTTCCACTTCCAGTTCTCTAAATCTTCGCTTAGAAGATGGCAAGAATTCATTAAAATTTCCCATTCAGAAGCGCCGTCGTGCCGGGAAAGTGCATTTCACCCCATTTGAGTCGGTTTATTCCCCTCAAATATTCCCGGATTTTACTACAGCGACAGTTTTCGTGATAACTGACATTGAAGCGATATTAGAATAGAATAAAATATCTTTAATGTACTCCATAATTATCAAAAATACATAAAAAACAGATCACAAAAACTGTTAATAAAATCAGTGTGATAATGGATGGGCGTCCCAACATCACGTCTGGTTACCCACAATGTATGTATTTACAAAAAAAAGCGGCCAAAGCGAGTCGGAGTCGCGCACGAAGGGTTGCGTACCATTATCTATAAAAAAACGGTAAAAATAATCACGTTTGTTGTATTGGAGCCCCACTTAAATAAATATTTTATTATGTTTTTAGTAGGTATTAGTTGCGGCAACATAAATACATCATCTGTGAAATTTTCAACTGTCTAGCTATCACGGTGCATGAGATACAGTCTTGTGATAGACAGACTGACGGACAGACAGACGGACAGACGGACGGCCCTAAAAGTATTTGATCAGTTATCTGGATCTCATAATATTATAATGTTGCTAGCTAGATGGCGCTGTTCGTAAAGTCCAGCAATATTTTTATTATACATTTTGAACAGAAAAATCCACCGCATTAAAAGACGAACACGGTTTTTTCTAGAAATCACTGTTATTTAAGTTTTGTTTCTTGACTGGATACTACGATTGCGTACAATGATGGGTAAAAGAAAGGGTTGCAAAGTGATCGACAAAGCACCGGATGTCTTTGACAGAGGCAGTTTTTCCGGTCCTTTATTATCACCCATTTCAAATCAGTACAAACAAAAACATCAAAAGGCTGAAGAATTTATATTTGAAGATATTTTCAGTCTAAAATTGTGGATATGTATTTGCCAATTTGATAGACTGCTAACTACTGCAAAATGTGTGATCTAAATGTAATGTTTGGACGTGCCTCTGACTGCCCCCTTTGTTCGTATTTTAATAATTTTGGTCAGTAAGACAAAAATCCATCAATGTCTGACAGTTTTATAATTACCTAGTTATTTAGGCATTAGGTAGTTATTTCTACATTAAGTGTGTGTGACAGGTTGCAAGCCCATTGCCGCTTGACTTTGATGATCTTATTCTATCACGACAAAACGACGTAACACTATAGTATCTTTAAAACAAATAGCAATCATGAATTTATTCTCATGTCGACGGGCTTGCAACCTGTTACTTGTGAATGTTAACTACTAGAAAATGTGGGCATGTGCGAAATGTTATTTTTGAATGTACCTCTGACTAACCCTTTGACATCTTCCAGGATCTCAGCGGCTGAAGATCTGAGAGGATGTCATCCGTACTCGGGGATTACAGTCGAGGTACTATTTATTTGTTTATTTTTTACTAGCTGACCCGTGCCCGCTTCGCTGTGCGTAAGACATTTCTAATACCATCGTTGACTTTTTTGTAGACGTTTTTAAGGTGTACAATACTGTAGTACATTATTTTGATATATCTCGTGGGGTTCAGCCAGCATTTGCAATGTAAGCGCAAAAAAATGTGCTTATTTACGACATCACATTAGAAACCTCTAAAATTATCAGTGTTTCTCTACTATATTATGCATGTATTATACATATAAACCTTCCTCTTGAATCACTCTATTTATTAAAAAAAACCGCATCAAAATCCGTTGTGTAGTTTTAAAGATATAAGCAAACATACATACATACATATTACATACATACGCGGGAAGCGGAAAGCGACTTTGCTTTATACTATGTAGTGATAAATACGTTATAACATCAAGACACAGAACAAATATCTCATCTCATCTATGTTCATCACACAAATGTTTGTCCTGGCATGAAATCGAACCCCACTACCTACATTACATAAGGCAGACGACCGAAGTTACTATCAACAAAGCTGTGAGGCCAGTCTTAACACTAATAGTATTGAAATCAATTGCGAAATTTATTATTATGTTTTGCGATAGTTTCAAGTTACCATAAAAATGTCTATTAAGATAAATAGAGCGCCAAAAATCCTAATATCGACTGCAAATCCACACCCCGCCAATGAACAACAATCAAACCGGCACCCTTACTTGTAAATCCAGATCAGCAGACCGTCAAATCACATTCGCGAAGATTTACATGCGTTCGTAAGACAAAGCTCCGAAATCCATATGATAATGGCACAGTGCAGAGGAAGCAGCATGGTCAATAATACTATTAAAATAAATAAATAAATAAATATTGGTGGACTTTGCACACAGCGCCATCTAGCCCCAAACTAAGCAAAGCTTGTACTATAGGAACCAGATAACTGATAGAATACTTAAATACTTTTTTTTTGTAAATACATATATATACTTATTATACATAATTTAACACCCAGACACAGAACAAACATCTATGTTCATCAGATAAATGTTTGCCCTGGGTGGGGATCGAACCTACAACCTACAGCGCAGAAGGCAGAGTTACTACCAACTGAGCTGTGAGGCCAGTCAATTTATTATTATTCTATTAATTATTATTCTTGTTTGAGCCTTCACCTTGTTCGATCGGTACCTCACTCAGCTCTACATAGCATTAAGGAAAGAATCATTGAAAAAAAAGGTAGACCCCAAGCCGTGTTTGTTGCCTGATGCTTCTAGGCTTGGTTGCGTGGAATCGGCGTAGCTTCACCTAGTTCCTAAGACCTTTCAAAGTGATCCTTGTGATTTTATTGAAATAAATGATTTTTGAATTTGAATTTGAGTCGTATCTTTATTTAGCTAATGTGTCATCACATTAGACGTTTTAAAGTGATCCTTGTGATGTTATTGTGGTATATACATTTTGACTTTGACTTTGATCTTTAAAGCGATCGACTGAACAGTCAGACTACTAAACTGAAAATATTGTTTTAACTTCTTTTTGTAAGTCAAGGATGGTGACCGTAAAAAGGGCCCACAAAGAAAGAACAAGTGTCAAGAAAGGTTTAAAGTAAAATAGGATCCTTTTTTAGAAATATCATAAGTATTCCATGCTGCTGCTTTTCATATTCCATTGCTGACGTTTCGAGACAATTCAGATGCTCTTCATCATGAGCATCGCCCGTGACCGCGATCAACGGCAGATCGGCGAATACAAAATGATTAACAACCACGATAGTTTTGATAGGTAAGTGGTTGCTTAACTGCCGGAAGGATCATGTAAAATAGATAACCAGCTGTTTCATTATAAGCTAGGTTAGGTTACTACGACTCCATACTTAAGGGATTGCGTTCAATTTCGCAAAGAATAGGAATAGTCAGTTTATCACAGGCATTACTCTGATTTTGTTGTGTACCCACATCTTTTATTAGATACTTACGTTTTTTGGGACGGCGACTCGACTTAGACGAACCATTCTCTAATTTACTACACCACATTTGATTTGTGCGAACACTAGAGGGAAATCCCCGCGACCACGTTCATAAATAAAAAATCTATACATATAATAAATCTGTAGAAGAGTTCAATTCTGTACATTGAATAAAAACCAAAAAAAATACTCCTAGGGGCCTTTAGACAAGTAACACAAGCCAAAAAAAAACATTTAGAATTTTTGTCAGTCTGTCTGTCTGTTGTCCGACTTTCACGCAAAAACTACTGGACGGATTTTGATAAAACTTTTTTTGTTGTGTAGCTATTAGTCCTCGGCAACATAATAGGCTATAATTTATGTGAAACTATCTGTTTCCCAGCGAAGCGGGCACGGGTCAGCTAGTAATAAATAAATAAATAGGATCACGACTGTAATCCCCAAGTACGGTAGACATCCTCCTCTCAGATCTCCAAATGCTTAGATCCTTTGAAGATGTCTAGTTGGGTTAGTCAGAGGCACGTTCAAACATTATATTTTGCACATGCCCACATTTTGCAGTAGTTAGTATTCCTTACGTGACAGGTTGCAAGCCCATCGCCACTTATAAGAATACTAACTGGTTTCCTCACGATGTTTTCCTTCACAGTTTTGAGCACGACTTCGTTCACGTGAAGTTATTGACGTGATAACGTCTTATAAATCGATGAACGCCGGTTGCACCACGAACGAGCATGATTCATTGTCATGTTCCGCCTGAGCCGAGCGTGCAAGCGAGATCGCGGAACAAGCGATAGAGAGGCACGATCGGCGTAAGCGTTGTCGTTATCACGTAAAATTTTCGTCTCTAAAATAACAAATGAATAAAGAATATCTGGGAAAAAGATTTATTCACAGAAGTATAGACAAAATTACATTTGAATGTGGAATGTAGACTTGAATTTTAGGCCGAGGGAAGTGGTGGTCGTGCTAGATCAAGGTAAAATGATAATCAGACAATTGAATCCTATGAATAAAAACTATCTTATTAAAGAGAAAAAAGTACGTTTGTTTGCGTAGAAAGTATTAACGTAAGATGATCGAGCTTGATGTATAAGGCGAGTGTCTGGCCGTGCCTTTGATTACCTCCTTAAATACTGACGCGGACGCCAGGTGAAAGAATTAGCCTATTTCAGTATTATAGTTTACTAGCTTACGCCCGCGGCTTTGCTCGCGTTGTAAATGGATGAAAAGTAGCCTATTTGTTACTTTAGGGCATAGTCTATGTATATTCCTAGTTTCATCCAAATCCGTTTGGTAGTTTGGGCGTGATTAAATTATGTATGTACAACACATACATGAACTTTTAAAAGCAGTACACAACGTCCATCAATCAAAAAGCAATCGGGCGGTCTTCGGGCTGTTCATAATGAAAGAACAATAGACCCTAATTGGAAATACTTTGAAACTAATATCGCTCGTGTTTGGAAAATAAAATCCAATTTTCCAATAGAGTCCAGCGCGCACGGGTACCTAACTGGCAAACAGAAGGACAGCTTCTAAACATTTGTTTTATCTGTGACTAGCTGACCCGTGCCCGCTTCGCTGTGCGTAAGACATTTCTAATACCATCGTGGACTTTTTTGTAGACGTTTTTAAGGTGTACAATACTGTAGTACATTATTTTGATATATCTCGTGGGGTTAAGCCAGCATTTGCAATGTAAGCGCAAAAAAATGTGTTTATTTACGACATCACATTAGAAACCTCTAAAATTATCAGTGTTTCTCTACTATATTATGCATGTATTATACATATAAACCTTCCTCCTGAATCACTCTATCTATTAAAATTTAATTAAATTTAATTTAATCCCTAAGGGCCACCCCCTTGCGGGTCGAAGTCTATTCGAAAATAACCTCACGTGAACAAAGTTGGAAGGGTTTCTATTTAAATAAGTAAATTAAAGCAAGAAATGAAATTTTATCAGAAGTTTTCGTTTTGCAACTTCACTACATAGTATAAAGCAAAGTCGCTTTCCGCTTCCCGCGTATGTATGTATGTCTGTATGTATGTTTGCTTATATCTTTAAAACTACGCAACGGATTTTGATGCGGTTTTTTTTTAATAGATAGAGTGATTCAGGAGGAAGGTTTATATGTATAATAACATGCTACCCGTGCGAAGCCGGGGCGGGTCGCTAGTTTCAATAATATTTATTTTTAATTAGACAAAAAATTGTTACAACAATAAAATATTCTGCTTATAATATTTAGGTACCTACATAAAATGTACTTGTAGTACTTGCATCTTAAGGTTTTATGCTAATTGCAAAATAAAAATGCTTTCTATTAACTGAGATAAAAAAAAAGATATTACGTATACTAAATAAAATTTACAATTTAGAACATTGCTTACCTTAGCTGTCAAATCATTGAGTAGAGTCCGCGCCACCACTCAAGTCCGCTAGACGCGGCGTCGCAATCGCCTATTATAATGATGCCAGTAAGATAGCCATAATTTACCCCTTACACTAAAAGGGAGAGCGAACTAATGTTTACATTTTAAAACTATTTACTACTAGCAGTTCACTTCGACTTCGCACAGTTGTAATAATGAAGAATATAGGCAATTTTTTTATTTCTTTGGTTAGGTACATTATTGCTATTTTCGTGGGATCTCTATTTATTTTTATTTATTGTACTTACGATTATAATTTTAGACAGACAACGGAAGAGACTTTGTTTTATACTATGTAGTGATGTTATTCGCTCCTAATGAAGCTTTTGATAGATTAAATATTTTTTTAAATTGGTCCTATATTTTTTCAGTTTATCCGGTACAAACAAAAATATAAAACTAGAAATTTTATCTCTTTGTAATAGTAGTGTAGTTATGTAGGAAAACAATGAAATCAACCTAGTTTCACGATATAGGTAAATTTTATTAAATTATTTTTATACAATAATTGTGGTCTTCATCATTTATTACTTGCATTCCAGACATATCGCTGTCACTTGTCTCTTGAAATTCACTGCCATGATCAGAATCAGTGTCGCTATCACTGGCTGTTGATATTATGAATTATGAATCTTTCTATTTCTTCATCTACCAGTCCATCATTTTTGAAATATTACAATTCTTTTTGAAGTGCTTGCTGCCACTCTTCATTCTTTCGTAATTCGAGATACCGTTTTCTCTGAAACACCTATAATACAAAATAATTTAATTAGTGTTTTAATTTAGTCATATTTTACCTATTGTTAGACAAAAACTTATACTCTGGTATCCCTAAAATTTACCTGTCATGGCAGCGACTCTTTTTTGTATATTATTTAAAGGGATCAAAACGTCTATAATCCTCTGCTCTAACTCACAAAACTCTTTTACTTTATGGATCATTTCACGAGCTGCACTTTTCACCACTTTACGCGACATATTCACGCAGATTTGAAGAAAATATTGGGAAAAACCATGGACGCTAATTTCATCGAGCACTCTGACATGAGATAAAATGGCGTTGCTGTCAAATTTAGTTTTGGTTTTCGTCGCAGGACATGAGTGGTGGCGAGGACTCTAGCTGACAATACAATGTGACTTTGACAGTTGACAGCGATAGTGAGCTAAAGCGGTTACGGTTTTAAGTTATACTTCTGTTTCAACGTCTCCTGTGCCAGAGTTTCAATAGAACTTGCGATCGGGAGTTATGAACCGAGGAAAAAAGTTAATAACACTGAAAATGAAATCTTTGCTTGCAATTGATCCTGTAGAGGGTATAATACCACCTAAATTGATGTTCTCCGCGATAAGTGGATCTATTGTTCCGTAATTTGCTTTAGCTGTTTGATCCCGGTTGATCCTGATTACTTTTATGTAAACTGTTTATGTAAATAGCTATTCTTGTAAGCGGCGAGCATGCTGTCATGTGAATGCTAACTGCAAAATGTGGCATGTGATAAATGTAATGTTTGGACGTGCCTCTGACTTACTCCTTTAGAAATCTTTAAGGATCTGAGCGCCTGGAGATCTGAGAAGATGTCTACCGTACTTGGGGATTACTGTCGTGATGATATCTATCTAGAAAAGGTTAGACAAGCATGTTTCTGTATTTTTATTGTTTAAAATCAAAACTGTAGGTACTTTTTGCAAATATTGAGAAAAACACGATCAAAATGACCCTTACCTTAAGACAAGTAATAAATAATTTTGATAAATGCAGAATCGTTTTTTTCTCAATAACCGCAAAACATACAGTTTTGTTTAATGAAAAATATAACTTATGGATATAATCTAGATAAATTACAGATAGAAACACGATGGGTTAAACTTTTCTTGATAGATTTATTTTCCAAAGTTGGCTCTTCAAAAACACTAGTTTCGTTTTTAATCAAAACTATGAATAGCTAAACAGATAATTTTTATATAATTCGTTTTATATTTGATGGTTTTCAAGACTTTCACTTCAGATCACTTTTTCCGTCTTATCCGGGTAAACTCGGCCCATATAAAAAAACAAAGATTTTACATATCAACTTAAATACTCGTACCATATTATCATCTCCCAGTAAGTTCAATTTACAGATGTCAATTTGCATTTAAGTTGGAAAAAGATTTCTACTAACCGTCGGTCGGGAAAGGCTATAATCGAAGTTTGTGAAAAATGCATTATTGGACCAATTTTAATAAAACTTTGTCGAAGTTTACTGTATTTCAGTATTGTTGGGAAACTTGTAGAAGTTTAAGTTATTGAATTTCTTTGCCTAGTTTCTTTTATAATAACAAGCTTTGACGCTAAGCTATTAATGTGAATATTTGACTGGACTCACAGCTCAGTTGATAGCTCTGTAGGTTGAGGGTTCGATTCCCAGCAAGGATAAACATTTTTCTGGTGAACATAGAGGTGTATTATATTATGTTTTACTACATATATCGTGTATTACTTGTATAAGTATACTTATTTTAACAAAAAATAAGTATATATATATTTTTTTTTAATTTACACAAAAAGAAAATATAAAAACAAAATCAAAAATAGCACTAAAAAACCACAGAGGTTTAAAACTTTGTGCTTTCACGAGTCACGTTGCTTAAAGGTAACTTAAGCAACGTGACTCGTAAACTTTAACTTATTTTACATTAAAAACTTTATACACAATGAAATAAAGAAAATATTATATACATTTAATTTTAGCGGCAAAAAAATATAATGAATTTACACAAATATTTAGATAATGATTTTTTAGTTTGAATTTAATATTTCTAGGTGTTAACTGCAAAGATCGGTAGGTAAGTTATTAGTGAGCCGAGGAACTATATAAGTAATCTGTAAGTGGTTTCGATACACAAGTTTTGCTTAGTTTGTCGCTAGAAAATTCCTCAAACAACAAAGCAATCAAGGTAAACAAAAGCTTTTAGCTATTTGTCCTCCATTCTCAGATTTTCTCTCTCTCTCTCAACCAATTCAAAAGCTTAATAATAACATATCCGCTTCTTAATTCGTTTTAATCAAACTCTGGAACGTTCTATTCAGAACACGTCGAGTAAGGCTCTGTTTGTTTACCTCTCATTGGAATTTTATTGGATTTATTAACTTAGGCTGCTTTTAAACGGACCGCTTGCTTGAAGTTTTTTATTGTTGTACTTGAGTAGTAGGTACTTTTAATTAATATTCTTGTTTGAGCCTTCATCTTGTTCGATTGGCACCACACTGGAGCTCTACATAGCATTAAGGAAAGGATCATTAAAAAAAAGGTAGATCACAAGTCGTATTTGTTGCTTAATTCTTCTAGACTTGGTCGCGTGGAATCGGCGTAGCTTCACCTAGTTCCTAAGACGTTTCAAAGGGATCCTTGTGATTTTATTGATTTATATGATTTTTGAATTTGAAGAAAAACCGAAATTCGACCATAATTCTTTATGCAAAAATCATGTGTCAACAGCGCAAGCGACAGTGCTTACATCAATGTCTATTAAAAATATGTATATATGCATAAAATGCGGTTAAATCCGGTGAGAAAAAGATGAACCTCGAGTGACATGACAATATAGAATGTCATCACTACCGGTAGATGGTAAGACATGATTGATGATTCGGAATAAATATGGGTTCTCGAATTATGGTCGAATAACGGGTTTTCTTGAACATACACTTAATACGAGTACACAAGTACAAGGTTGATCAATTGCGCAGTCGTAGACAGTCGTCGTTCTGTCAAATAAATACTCCTGTGTAATACATAGATACAACTGGATTTTGTTTATTTAATTCTGCTCTGTGTCAAAATTATATTAAACATCCTAATTTCCCCCAAAAAAAATACTCGTTTTACCTTGTTAAGTTTAATCAAGATCAGTCCAGCATCAGACATGGTCATCAGACCATTTGAAAACGTAACAGAGTAGCTTGTTTAATAGGATCATCGAAAAACAATTATAGAATCATTTTCTGAAACTAAAAACGAGATACATTCACTTCTAGATATACTATCTTTTTTTGCGCATTTTATGTACAACTGACTGCTTGAGCGGTTTAACTACTGAGCAGTCCGTCTATTCCCAGCCTTAGCGACTTTTCACGGACTTTTCTCAAAGAAAAGTATTGAGGCTTTATTTACCGAAGCACTTCCGGTTGTCTGAAAGGATTACAGGGATTAGCAGTTTGCGGTGGTTTTGTGTAAACATACTTAACTTGTCGACTTTTTCTTTCCAACCCCTACACCTGTCAAGTACTTTAAGCTAACTTTAGTACAAGCTTTATCAACAGTTTGGATAATGTAAGTTTTTAGTTTCGATTTATTTGGTTTCGTGTTTTAAAAAGCCGTGTTAGCTGAGTGGTAGGCATCCCGACTTTCAATACGAAGGCTGTGGGTTCAAATCCCGCCGGGCAGCAATGGACTTTTCTATACGAAAAAATTATATGCATAAACACGTGCTTACAACGGCGAAGGAAAACATCGTGAGGAAACTAGCTAGTATTATTTTAAGCGGCGATGGGCTTGCTATCTACTGCACATTTTGCATGGCCGAATGTACCTAATATTTGGACGTGCCTCTGACCCCTTTAGGATCTGAGCGCTTGGAGATCTGAGAGAATGTCTACCGTTCTTGGGGATTACAGTCGTGATCCTATTTCATTTTTTAATTGATGCGCTGCTTTAATCTCTTGCTCGAAGAAGGATAGCACAAAAAGTTATTGTGTAAACTTATTTAAGTTCTTTGGTAAAGAAATGTAAGAATACATTACCCAGAGAATCACTGCAAAATAAGTTTAAAGAAATAAACATAATGACTGTACCTAGCCAGTACATTTATGAAAATCTAATGTATGTTCGTAAAAATATTAGTTTGTTTAAGAAAAATGGCGATAATCATGATGCAAATACTAGAAATAAGGATAAACTCGCTGTTCCCACGACTAGGCTCACTAAAACTAAGAAATCATTTCAAGTGCAATGTGTACGCTTCTATAACAAAATCCCAAATGACATGCAAAAGCTATCTATTAGCAAATTTAAAATCTTAATTAAACGTAAACTATGCAAAAAGGCTTACTATAAAATATCTGATTATTTAGACGACAAAAATGCCTGGAACTGCTCCAACTCGCTCTATCAATAATAATTAAGATTCATTTTGTATTAAAAATAAGTACAAAGACTTAAAAAAAAAAACAAACAATTTACAAAATTAAACTAAATTAAACTTAACTAAATTTGACGATTCTAAATGATCCAAGTGATTTCAATGAATAAACGCTATTTTGATTTTGATTTTGATTTTGACTATAGATTTTGACACGGGTCATTATCACGTAATTACCTTTAATTTACTTTCCCGACGTTTCGACTATGTTACAATAGCCATGGTCGCGGGCAGACTGGAGTACTCGCAGCTACCGTCGAGAGACGGAGGCAGTTGAAGAAACTACCCTCACTTGGTATTCAGAAATAGAAATGTCCATGTTCACATTACGACACACCGTACTGACTGTATCCACGCACTGAGATGGTCTATCGCGACACCCACAGATAGTGACCACAGGATTCCATGAAGAATAGAGTAAAAGTAAGATAATTAAGGTAATTACGTGATAAAGACCCGTGACAAAATCTATAGTTATGTCTATTAAGGGGCTCCCAGTCGACGATTGCTCTTTTTCGAAACGAAAAAAGAAATACTTCTGAACAAGCCACATCTCCTATTTTTATAAGTATATTACTTCAGGTTCCTACCTAGATTTATATTAAGCTGAAAACATAATAACAGAAACTTTTCACGATAAAGATATTATTTCAAAATGATACGTTTTAGAATTTATGATCGAAATATTTTATATACCTATTAATAAAATCAACTTGTGATTTATTGTTAAAGATAGGTAATATGTAGATCTAGATTTCTATTAGAATAGATTTTTGATAAGTAATTATACATAATTTATATCATTAATTTATTCGAAAAGCTAAGGCGGACCACGCGCCGACGTGTGTTTGTCGTCATTGCAGCGGTCGGTAGGATTATTTATCGAAGTGATTAAAGATGGGTACATCTTTATTCACATATACTATACATTATAAAATAGGAGATGTGGCTTGTTCAGAAGTATTTCTTTTTTCGTTTCGAACAAAAACAATCGTCGACAGGGAGCGCTTTAATCACGATAGTTTGAAAACGAAAAATACATTATTTCGCATATTTCCAATGGAATGTCCAATTGTCCATTTCGTAGAATGTCCAATTCGCAGAATGATTCGGACGAGGTCAGGTGTTCTGGACTTCCTCTTGACACAATTTAACTCGTATAGAGCAACCTGTGTACGACTACAACAATCGACTGGCCTCACAGCTCAGTTGGTAGTATCTCTGCCTTCAGCGCTGTGGGCTGTGGGTTCGTATCCCACCCAGGATAAAAATTTGTGTGATGAACATAGTTTTGTTCTGTGTTAATATGTATAATGTAAAAGTATTTAGCGGCGATGGGCTTGCAACCTGTCACGTATGGAATGCTAACTACTGCAAAATGCGGGCATGTGCCAAATATAATGTTTGGACGTGCCTCTGACTACCCCGACCAGACATCTTCAAAGGATCTAAGCGTCTGAAGATCTGAGAGGATGTGTACCATACTTGGGGATTACAATCGTGATCCTATTTTTTTTTTTTAAGTTTTTAAGTATTCAATCGGTTATTTGGTTAGTTTGGTTAGCTTTGCGTAGTTTGGGACTAGATGGCGCTGTGTGTAAGAGTCCAGCAATATTTATCTATTTATTTATTTAATCCTATTATCATTATAGATCCGAGAATGTTTGTAACTCAATTATTACGCCTAAAGGACCAAACAAACGGATTTGAATGAAACTTAGAAAATACATAGATTATGTCCTAAAATAACAAATAAGATGCTTTGTGTCCAGGTACCACGCGAGAGAAGCCGTGGGCAGATGCTAGTAATAAAACTGGTCAAGTGCGAGTTAGACTCGCTCACGTAGGGTTCTGTACCACTGAAAGATAAAAAAATCGCTGGAAAAATCACATAGAAAAATAAAATTTCTTTTAAGGTTTTTTTCCGTTGTGTTAGCGGTCTCAGTAACACGCATTCTGTGAAAATTTTAGGTATTTTCCTATTTCCATTTATGATATCTCTGTGACAGACAGACAGACAACGGAGGTATATTAGTAAAAAATAAAAAAAACTTTATTCAATCACATAATGCTATGGTTAACATTAAGGAATAGTATCTAATTTTAAGTAACAATTTACACTGTGCCTGAACTGGGATGAATCTGTATGTCACGCGTAATAGGGTTCCGTAGACACCCTTTGGGTACGGAACCCTAATAAACTCAACTGGTAAGCATACGTAAACTTGGCTTGACGTTTTCCCATAATTATGTTCCAATATGTACTCGTATCGAACGTGGATCGGAATTTCAATCTTCCGTCTTGAGTGCACAAAATATATTCATGATTCTCGGCGATCTCTTTCTACCACAGAACGCGTTTTATTCATAACAAATCATCTATACCTATATTACTCATACTATATCTATACTAATATTATAAATACGAAAGTATGTCTGTCTGTGATGTTATCACGGCCAAACCGCTGAGCCGATCTTGATGAAATTTCTTATAGAGATAGCTTAAAGTCTTGGGACGGACATAGGCTACCTTTTTCCTAAAATTTTCATTTTATTTTCAGGAATTTTAACGCTTCACGATAAAGTCGTAAAAAAATTTTTTTGTCCGATTCTCTTTGGCGAAGTCGGGGGATAAAGGCTAGGTATTATATTTTTCGTGTTGTGTGTGTATTCATGTTTATAAATAACTCGTTTATATAAATGTCCCGGCTTCGCATGGGATTACTAAATGTACGACATCCTCTCAAATCTCTCAGAGACACGTGAAAAAATTTAGTCAGTATTTCACTTTCAAAACTTTCGTGAGTTACTACACATTATTACAACAACGGGAAATTACTCACGTAAATGATAAATTGTCAATGAGGACACCGACAATGTTCCGATTCATCTAGAGAATCTTCTTCAGGGTGAGTGGACCATTAAACGCGCGCGCTACCCTGCTATGCAAGCAGGGTAGCGCGGTCGGTGTCGGTGTCCTCATTGACAATTTATCATTTACGTGAGTAATTTCCCGTTGTTGTAATAATTTACTCAGTAGTTAGCATTTCAAAATGACAGGTTGCAAGCATATCGCCGTTTCGCTTTACCGTTAAAGCGCACATTTTTTCGAACAGAAAAGACCATTGAAGCACAACCGGGATTCGAACTTACGACAATCAGATCGAAAGTCGAAGTACATCCCACTAGGCCACCACATACTCATAAACACCTACTAGTAAGATTTATTACAGTCTACCAAGGTAGGTACTACTACCCGCTTTACAACCCTTAGCACTAGTTTCTAACATTTTAGATATGTATGATTGATGATGATTCATATTGTGATAATAACCGGATGCTCATAATTATTTTTCACCTAAGATTAAGTTCATTTGAGGCCATTTTTAGAGTTCCGAACCCAAAGGGTAAAAATGGGACCCTATTACTAAGACTTCGCTGTCCGTTTGTCTCTCACAAGGCTGCGTATCACACAAACGGTGATAGTTAGACAGTTAAAATTTTCACAGATTGTGTATTGTATTTCTGTTGTATGTACCTGTATAACAACAAATAATAAAATTGAATAAAATAAATATTTAAGTGGGGTTCCCATACATCAAACGTGATTTGTTTTGCCAATTTTTATAGATAATGGTACGGAACCCTTCGTGCGCGAGTCTTGTCACTTGGCCGGTTTTCTATCTCCTCTATTGCATGTAGCATTGTCATTATCATAGGATTTCTGAATAAAAAGTGTGAGACGTCGCGCGACGCCTGGCAGATGTGAAACGTGACAGCATATTGCGAACTAGATCGGACTCGGTTCGCCCTGTCGCCACAGCGGCATGGTTACGTCGCCAGGCCAACAGCCGGTTGATGTTTCACATCAAAAACAATTTTTCGTATATTCGAGTGGTTACAAAAACATTCATAAGTTGAACATGAACATCCTTCGGGTTGAAGATATTTTGTTTACACTGAAGACATTTTCACTGAAGACATTGTGAAAACCCAAGGTCTTCGGTTTTCAGGTGTAGTCGATCTACACCCGATATATATTTAACTAGCTGACCCGTGCCCGCTTCGCTGGGGGACAGAGAGTTTCACAACTGGTAATTCAATCTTCAAAATAAATTATAGCCTATATGTTGCCGAGGACTAATAGCTACATAACGAAAAAAGTTTCATCAAAATACGTCCAGTAGTTTTTGCGTGAAAATCGGACAACAGACAGACAGACAGACAGACAAAAATGTCAAAAAACATTTTGACATTTTTTGGCATGTGTTACTTGTATAAACGCCATTAGGAGTATTTTTTTTTGTTTTTATTCAATGTACAGAATTTAACTCTTCTACAGTTTTATTATATGTATAGATTAGTTAGTTTTATACTCTAGCGATTCGATTTTGTTCTGATTGGAAGCTTCGCGAAGCCTCGTTTTTGTGGTTCTTCGAGGAAAAATACAAAAAAACTTTTCGCTTTTTTCTCTCACCCTTTATTTTCACAAACTGACGTTTTAACTCTAATTTAACATTACAAAATTTCAAAACTAAATAATTGAAAATGGTTTTCGTATATAATCAAAAAAGGTTTTCGTCGTGCACAGATTTGCTAACGTTAGAAACTAATGTTAACCATACGAGTAGATCATGCTATTCACACTACACACAGAGCGGTGCAGTGAGCATTATCTAATCCGTGATTAGCTCAGGGATTTCCGTGATACACAGACCTTGCGAGCAGTGAGCCGTAAATTATTAAGATGGCTTAAGTTTTGCGTGTTTAAGCCGTTTACTTTGTGAGGCTAATTATTATGTCAACGCGATGAGAAATTCAAAATGATGGTATTAGTGACCTGAAAACTAATCACTAACGTCCAAATATATAAACTGACATTATACAATACAATAAGTGTCACATTTGACGTTTTGCCGATACAGTAGTGATTCGTTCCAGCCGCACTGGATGAAATGAAGTAGAATCATGACTGTAATTCCTAAGTATGGTAAACATATTTTCCTTTTCTTGACACATAATGTCAAAACTTTTGTCTACGTTCAAATGTTTTTTTTATCGTTAAATTGTGACTTAGGGCAATTCTATTCTTCTACTAATATTATAAATGCGAAAGTTTGTAAGTATGTTTGTATGTTTGCGCCTCAATCACGCAAACAACTAAACGAATTTGGATGAATGAGGTGATAAGTTACATTGGTTGTTTTTCATTCTCCAAGTTTATTTTTCAAACTATTGTGATTAGTAGACATAACTATAGATTTTGACACGGGTCTTTATCACGTAATTAACCTTAATTTATTTTCCCGACGTTTCGACTACGTTCCAATAGTAGTCTGCCACCATGGCTATTGTAACATAGTCGAAACGTCGGGAAAATAAATTAAGGTTATTTACGTGATTGAGACCCGTGTCAAAATCTATAGCTATTCTCCAAGTTCCGAGTCAGTGTGTAAGTAGCTGTGTGTGCCTCGACAGCGCATTTCACGGTCCACGACACAACTGGCTTGACGTCTAATTTAATGCTCGCTGTTCGGGATGTCTATGTGTCACGCTAAGTTATAGGATTTAAATCTATTTATCAAACGTTTGTTATCTTGGTTACATATTTGTTACAACGGCGCAACAGTTCGCGTGAAACTTGTTTGAAAATGGCCTGTAAGCTATAAGTTATTAAATGTACTTACCTAATTGTTTCAGGCGTTACAGTGCAATTGTAATGAAACTTGTTTGAAAATAGGCCTGTGTGATATTTATGGTTATAAAATTGTTTCAGGCATTACAGTAAGATACAGAAGCATAATTAATTAATTATACCTATATTTAAGACGCGTAAATAAAAAAAACTCTCATTCAATTTGGTTATGTAGTTTTTAGTCTGCGAAAGAGCATCAAAATCTGTCTGACATTTTCAAGTACAAATAGTTCAATAACCTTTTGTTTTAGGCAACTAATAATATAGGCATTTTTTTACATTATACCCTTTCATTTGGCATAATTTAATGTCTCAATTATGGCAGCTATTGGGCCAAATGTGTTATATTGTTTGCAAGCAATTAAATCTAATAACATTGTATGAGGAATTCTTGTATATATATAATCTGAATCTCGGAAACGGCTGTAACGATTTTCATGATATTTAGTATGCAGGGGGTTTCGGGGGCGATAAATCGATTTAGCTAGGTTTTATTATTAGAAAACTTCGTATTATCCGTGTTTTGAGGCACTGAAATAAAGAGCAAAGTTCGGTCATTAGGGTACTACTTCTTAATCAAGCAATACCTAAACGTTAATAACTTTATTTGACTAAAACTCGACGAGTAGGCAAAGTCAAAAGGTATTTATTTCAAAAAAAATCACAAGGATCACTTTGAAACGTCTTAGAAGCTAGATGAAGCTACATTCATCGTAACCGAACCTAGAAGAAAATAATAGACACGACTGTAATCCCCAAGTACGGTAGACATCCTCTCATATTGCCAGACGCTTGGATCCTTTGAAGATGTCTAGTAAGGGTAGGTAGGCATAGGCACGTCCAAACAATATATTTGGCACATGCCCACATTTTGCAGTAGTTAGCATACCATACGTGACAGGTTGCAAGTCCATCGCCTAGAAGAATCAGGCAACAAACACGGCTTGTATATTTTTCCTTTTCCTTCTCTCCCGGACCCCTGCACCAAGCAGACGTGCGCACAACTAGTCCCTATTTTATTTTAACTATCTATTTCCAAAGTTTCCGACGCGTAAAATCAGTTCTAAATAATAGGAGTGCATAAGCTGTGAGAAGCTCGACGCAACCGACCGGTCCTGCAACCTACGGCTGTGTGCTATCGGTGAGTGTATTTCGCACGTCACAAACGCACACTACGCTACGTACGAACAATACGTGCGCTGTCTAGTGCTCGCTTATTGCACTCTGCACACATACAAAAGCTGCACAGGTGTTCTTCGCTTGTGGCTACTCTGTGTGCGCGCACCGCCTACTGCATTCTGCTTGCCTAGTACCTACCCACTGCCTGTTTTTGCCCCGCGCCGTTAACGCACGATGCCGCGAACAATGCGTTCCCCTCCGCACGTGCATGAGCCTGCCCCGCTGCTACCTTCGTTAACGCATTGCAAGTCGGACTCAAATTTAGTCGGTGCTTCTACGACTTCCACTCATTCGATTGTCGTGCCTACACATCCTCGTGATGCTACGAGCGATCCTAACATCGCGATGAGAAAACGTAAAAGAGAGGACTTTTGTGGGGAGGACGTACTAGAGATGTTCTCCGTGCTGAAAAAAGAGCAAGACGAAAGATTCACTGCTCTTATGAAAAAAGTTCAGGATGGTATACAAGCTCATACCGAGCAGAATCAGAGTATTTTAAGTTCCCTTGATTTCCTCGGCCAAAAGTATGACGAAATGGCTTTGAAAATAGATGCTTTGGAGCGGAAAAAATCGGCAGATCGCAAATATATTCAGTCCCTAGAAGGTAGACTGGAACAGCTGGACCGGAGCTTTCGTAGCACGAGCTTAGAAGTACGGAATGTGCCGAAAAAAATGGGCGAGTCTAAAGAAGATTTGATCAATCTAATTAAGAAAGTTGGTGGCGCACTTAGTGTCTCTCTACAGTCGACGGAAGTCCGAGATGTATACCGCATAAACACTAAAAACGAGACCAATCAGCCCATCGTTGCTGAATTTTCAAGCGTGATCCTGAGAGATAAAATTGTTGGGTCTGTCAAGGCGTATAACAAGAAATACAGTACAAGTAAATTTAGTACTTCCAATCTTAAGATTGAAGGCCCACCCAAACCGATATTTGTATCGGAGAGTCTCGCTCCGCAGACCAAGAAATTATTCTTCATGGCCCGAGAATTTGCCAAAGGCAATGGTTTCAAGTTCTGCTGGGCCTCGCGTGGCAGGATATATCTACGACGATCTGATGGGGCGTCACTCGTCAGGGTCAACAATGAAAGTGACTTGGAGAATCTTAAGAACAATTGACTAGTTCTGCTTGGTTTTCTGCACGTCAAGCGAGACCTAGTTTTAAACTTATTTTTATGTTATTTTTGCTTAGTGGTACTTTTTGTAATATTTAGTAACAATCTCTCTCTTTTTCAACAGCCTCACATATACATACAGACAAAATTATTAAAATACTCCTTTTCACTCGTATATACAATCCCTGTATATTATATCTTTTTACTATCGTATTTCCGCCCAATTATCCTAAATCTTATTATGTGGTCTAATATATTTTATATATCTGTATTTATTTTATATCTCCAAATGTTTACACACATAAATTCACCCGTATATAATTTGTATAATTTTATACAGGAAAATAACTTGCACCCGATTACCTCACTAACCAATAATGGATAATACGTCCTTTATAATCGCAGAAGTTGACAACTCGCAGCAGATAGAATGCCTTTCAATTATTGACTCTAAAAGCTGCCGTAAACTGCTAATCCCGGAAGTTAATAGTAAAAGCACTCTGTCTATCGTTACACAGAACATAAGGAGTATAAACGCTAACTTCGACATATTTCTAGCATTTATATCCAACACTGGCATATCAGTCGACGTATTCGTACTGACCGAATGTAGAACCAGTAGTCTGAATCCACCTCCCAGTCTTGACGGGTACAATATGTTTTGGACGAGAAATAAGCTAAACCAAAATGATGGCGTGGTCACGTATGTTAGATGCGAGTTAGATGCCACTGCATATGAACCACCTTTTGCAGAAGGTAATTGCCTGGTTGTTACGATCTCAACTGACTACACAGTCATATGCTCGTACCGTCCACCTTGTTTTAAAAATGCAAATAATTACCTAGACTCCGTTGATTCTATTTTAACAAGTATTTCGACCAAAAATGTTATATTTACGGGGGACATTAATTTAAATACTCTACCTAATAGCCTATCTGAATACGCACTGAATTATTTAAATTTAATGGCTATGCATGGACTAAAGCAGGGTATTAATCTTCCTACCAGAGTAGTCACTTGCCTGGATCATTTTATGATAAAAATTAATGGGTCGTGTAAAACACTCGTCTTTGAACAGCAGCTAACTGATCATTCTCCCATCTTACTTTACATTGATAATGCAAGTGTTAATAAGAACATAATTAACTACAATAAAGTGACCTTGAACTACAATGGTATTAAGGAAATGCTAGTTGATGAGTCATGGGATGATTTGCAGATGGTTGATGATTCTAATATAGCTACTGAACTTTTTATTACTAAGACTCTATCCATTCTTCACCAAAACACTGTAATTAAAACGATCTCCAAAAGAAACCAACCACTTAAACCCTGGATCACAAGAGGAGTTGTTAAATCAATAAGAAAAAGGGATAGATTACATAAGAAGTTTAGGAGGGCACCATATGATGAAAAACTTAAAGAAAAATATATTAATTATAGAAATAATTGCAATAGGATAATTAAAAACTTAAAAAGGGACTACTACAAAGATAAGTTAACAAAAAACCAGGGCAACATTAAAGAAACGTGGAAGATAATAAAAGAAGTATGCAATATTAATCAGACTAAGATTCCGTCACGTAACTTACTAGAAATAAGTGATGATCCTACGCAATCACTAAATGAAGTTAATTCATATTTTACTACTATTGGTGAAATGCTTGCTAATACGACTCTACGAAAGATGAATAGCACAGAAAGTGAACTTGCAGTACTTGCGAAAGCATCAAATACTCCAGTAAACTCCATGTCACTCGCTCCCACTGATCCAATTGAGATTAAGAGAGTGATTTTTGAACTCAAATCAAATAGTGCACCCGGCTGGGATAGAATCACAGCAAAATTTCTAAAACAATTTACCATGTTCCTCGCCAAACCTATCGCTTTCTTATGTAACCTAAGCTTTGAAACGGGTACCTTTCCAGAGATTCTTAAAAAAGCTGTTGTGACTCCAGTTTTTAAATCAGGTGACAAAAACACTCCATCAAATTACAGACCCATTTCTCTTCTTTCAACCTTATCCAAAGTCTTGGAAAAGCTTGTAAAGAAGAGAGTTATATGCTATCTGAGTAAAAATAAGATCTTGAGTGAAAACCAGTATGGCTTTCGTGATGGAAAGTCAACCGAAGATGCAGTGCTCAAGCTTACTTCACAAATCACGTCGTATCTTGATGGTGGAGATAAGTGTATAGGTGTCTTTCTGGATCTCCAGAAGGCATTTGACACGGTCTCCATCCCAATCTTGCTGACCAGACTAGAGAATGTTGGAATCAGAGGGCTAGCTCTTGACTGGTTTATGGACTACCTGACTGGAAGATCACAACGAGTACGAGTCGAGGGTCATGAAAGTGATGGCGCGGTGTGCACCTATGGCGTACCTCAAGGTAGTACACTAGGACCCACACTTTTTCTCATCTATATCAATGAATTATGTAATACTACCTTGCATGGTCTTGACTTACTGATGTTTGCAGATGACACCGTGTTACTCCTACATGAAAAAACCTGGCAAAGAGTTATAGTGCTGGCTGAGGACTGTTTAGCGGCAGTAACAAAATGGCTAGAAAATAGCCTTCTTACATTGAATACTGACAAAACTAAATTCATGTGTTATAGTATTACAGCCGCAGGTGACCCTGGAACTGCAATTAACGTCAAGATACATACCTTCCCCTGTAACCGTGGCAGCCGTTCCGCTCAATGTGACTGTACCACCTTGTCTCGTGTTCACTCTATTAAATACCTTGGTGTACTAATTGATGACAAACTCAACTGGAGCAGTCACATAGCATCCTTAGCTCCGAGAATAAGGAAACTTATTTACATCTTCAGAACCCTCCGATCAGTAGCTGACTTTAATCTTATTATTCAAACCTACAAGGCACTATGCGAATGCATCATCCGCTACTGCATTTGTGCATGGGGTATGGCGGCAAAAACACACCTTATTGCCGCTGAGCGAGCGCAACGAGCTGTTTTAAAGGTGCTTCTCTACTTACCCTACAGACACCCCACCACAGTTGTCTATGATAAAGCCAACGTCCTTAGCGTTAGAAAACTTTTCATCTTTGAGTGTCTACGGCGATACCACAAAAAAGTTGTTCCTCACTTACCTGACCTAAATAGAAGAGTAGACCGATGTCCTGTTCCTAAAGTGAGAACTAGGTTTGCCCAAAAGCAATATAACGTTGTTGCTCCTCATCTCTATACCACACTCAACAAAGCATACAAAGTTAGAATGAAGAGCAACAATGAGCTGAAAAAGACTATCCTAGCCTGGCTTACTGATTTTAACTACGACGACACTGAGTCCTTGTTATCTGAATTCTACTTTTAACATTATATATTAATTATATATATATATTTTTTATTTTTTATTGTTTTCTTTTCAAAACGCATCTAGTAACTAAGAATTTTTTTTTTATATATATAAATATATATATATATATATATTTTTTTTTTGATATATTTATATATTTTTTTTTTTTTATTATTTATATATGATAATACATACAAGTGAGCTGTTGTATTGTAATTTATTTCCTTTTATTGGTCTATTTTCATAATCATTGTTTTTTTTTATTACTTTGTGTAAGGTGGTGTAGGGGTAGTTTTTATTTTTATTTTTATATTTTTTAGACGTAATATTATACCGTATCCTATTATGGGAGAAGCCACTGGCTCCTGAAACACAGTTTTCACTAGTTCGGAAGCCTATGGATTCATTTAATTATGTTCACTATATATTATGTCAATATTAATAAATAAATTTGATTTGATTTGATATTAAGTGTTCAGAAAGCACAACGACAAAAGATGGGGTTCTTTGTATAAAGCCCTGTCTTCGTAAAATCTGAGAGTATACATAAGAAAATGTAAGGATAATAAGAAATATACTTGACAATCTAATAACAAAATACTGCATGCTTTCCAACAACATTATCCTAATATATAAATGCGAAAGTTTGTGAGTATGTTTGTATGTTTGAAAATGAATTAGGCGAAAATGACAAAATTTACTGTAGATGTAGAATGTTACCTGAATTAAAAAATGTTATTTGTTATTGTTTTGTTTGTTTATTTTCCGAAAAAATACCTAAAATGATAAAAAGACGCAGAAGGGATGATATGGGTATAGATAAATAAATAAATATAAGTGGATATTTTTTACACAGCGCCATCTAGCCCCAAACTAAGCAAAGCTCGGTACTATGGGAACTAGATAACATGATAATAAAACATGATAACACAACAACAACGTGCATTTCTCTATGCGATTATTTAAATTTGGACAGAACAAAGTCTGTCGCGGGCCGAACCTCTCTGTCTGCATATATAAAACTTTTGCGTTAATTACTGATAATATGTTCTAGAAACCCTAGGTGGGTTTGATCCAGGGCAAATATTTGTGTGACGAACATAGATGTTTGTTCTGTGTCTGGGTGTTAGTATTTATCATATGTATGTATTTACAAAAAAAAAGTATATAAGTATTCTATCAGTTATCTAGTTCCCATAGTACAAGCTTTGCTTAGTTTGGGGCTAGATGGCGCTGTGTAAAAATGTCCACTAATATATATAAAAAAAAAAAAAACTTGAAATTTGAAGGTTTTATTCCTTTTGGTGTTTAGGGGTGCACTAAGAAAGGAATTTTCAAAATTTAACCCTTAAAGGAGTGCAGCGTGGTTTGGAGTCTATTAAATAACTTGACGTGAACGAAGTCGCGAGGATATCCACTAGTCTCTTATATTGCTTCGAATATTTAAATTTATTCACTATACCTCGTAAACTACAGCAAAGAGGTAAGGACACAGAGTATGTTACAGTTATTGGGGCAGCGTACCTCCCTACGGAAATTAGGAACGCCAAGAAAATGAGTTTTCAATACAACCTCGTTCTAAATGGAACCCTAAGATTTTGTCGAAACCTGTGTGAATAAATAAGTCCTGTTGAAAAAGTATTTTTTCAAACAAGCTTTTGTAAAATTATTCTTCGAGCAAAATATCAGAGCAGCGCTATCACCTGTCATAATATTACATTTTAATTGAAACTTGACAATGCAATGTTTTCACATATTTACCCACGTTGTCTCAAAAGTAAGGTAGACATCCTCCCAGATCTTTGAAGACGTCTAAAAGAGTTAGTCCGAGGCACGTCCAAACATTGCATTATGCCCACATTTAGCAGTAGTTAGCAGTAGTTAGAATAGGTATTAAACGTAAGATTTTTATTTATTTCAGTAACATAGGATTCGCAGTTTTCTTATTAAATATAATTGTGTTTATCCACATTATGCATTCCTTTTTGCATATAAGGGTTTACTTTTAAACTTGCCCCTAACTACCCTTACGTAAGAGTCTGTGGATAGCATAAATCCAGCAGTTAGCGCCTGCCCATTAATGTAAATAACGATAATTGAACTACGAAGTAAGTTATTTTGCAATTAGCTACGTTCCATTAAACATCGGCTCAAATGTAATTTATTATCAAAAATGTTAAATCCCCGTTCAAAAATATCATCCACAATTAAAATAACGTTTTAAAAACTAAAAAGAAAACCGATAAAAACGTTGTCGACCAATCGAAAAATCAAGGGTCGATATTATTTTTTAAAGTTTTATGAAAAACTATTAGTCCTACATTAATATAATTTAAACGAGACCAATTTCGGACTATTCTCTACACAATGGACAAAAAAATCGGCCAAGTGCGAATCAGATTCGCGCACGTAGGGTTCCGTACCATTTTATCTATAAAAACAGCAAAAAGATCACGTTTGTTGTCTGTGAGCCCCACACAAATAAATATTTTACTCTGTTTTAAGTATTTGTTGTTATAGCGGCAACAGAAATACATAATCTGTTAAAATTTTAACTGTTTAGCTATCACGGTTCATGAGATACAGCCCTGTGACATACAGACGGACAGACGGATAGACACAGACAAACAGACAGACATACGGACAGTGAAGTCTTAGTAATAGGGTCCCGTTTTACCCTTTGGGTACGGAACCCTATGATACATATACTTAAAAAAAACATAAATAAATATTTACATGTCAAATTGAGGATTTCAATTTTGAATTGAGGTCCAAAAGAGGGTTGACGTCAGGAAGGTGGCCCGTTGTAAAACATAATTCAAATCCTCTTCGCTATATGTTTGTTAACATGTTGTACCGACCCCAAATTATTGTTAGGTACGTGTCGAATTGTAAACCTCCCCTTATTTTGTCGGTTTATAAAAGACACGGATACCTTTACATGCATTTACTATTAAATACACGAACATAACACGAAGTTGATAACCGTGTTCGCAATTTGGAAACATTCCAAACTTCCGGTTGTAAAAACTAGTTAAAATTAGTTTTAAAAAGGTTTTAGATAAAAGTTAAAACGTGTCGTAAACCGCTCTTAATCGGGTTAACTCCGTATAAAACTGCAAAAACTTAACCGGAATTATGTAGTGCTGCGTAACTCAGAGGCTCCATTTATTGATTATTTTTGTAATAAAATAGATATATATATATTCAAGGATCTAGGCTAGGAATAGGCTAGGAGGATATATTTAGGTGTAACAGTCGTGATCCTATATTATTTCATTTTTTAGATAAATAGATACGACTAGGTAGATAAACTCTATTGTACACAAAGAAAACATCCACAACATGTACAATATGCGGCATTATCGCCAAAAGTGATCGCTTCCTGACAACCTTTGAATAGGCAAGAAAAGTACAAAACATAATATATATTTTTTAATATAGGTGTACATTTCACTCATTGCTATTTAGCCCCAAATTAAGCAAAGCTTCTACTATGGGAACCAGATAACTGATAGAAACTTATATATACTTTTCATACATATAACACCCAGACACCGAACAAACATCTATGTTCATCACACAAATGTTTATCCTGGGTGGGAATCGAGCCTACACCCTACAGCGCAGACGGCAGAGTTACAACTCTGAACTGTGAGGCCAGTCCTCAACAAGATACGATTATTAGCACGAGATCAAACATTACCACTACACGAGTCATCTAAAACTAAATTATACAAATTTAAAAGCCGTTGGCCGAGTGGGAGGTACCTCGACTTTCAATCTGAAGGTCGTGGGTTCGAACCCCGGCGTGCATCAATGGATTTTTCTGCTCGAATAATTTATATGCGCATCAAAAACACGTGCTCACAACGGTGAAGGAAAACATTGTGAGGAAACCAGTTAGTGTTCTTATAAGCGGCGATAGGCTTGCAACCTATCACGTATGGAATGCTAACTACTGCAAAATGTGGGCATATGCCAAATAAAATGTTTGGACGTGCCTCTGACTACCCCGACTAGACTTCTTCAAAGGATCTAAGCGTCTGGAGATCTGAGAGGTTGTCTACTGTACTAGGGGATAACAGTCGTGATCCTATTTTTTTTTTTTTTTTGTAACAAATTTATCATTTTTTTAAGGTTCACCTTACGGTTACGCCAGGGGTAACTAACCCTCAGCTGTCGCCTCCTTCTGTGAGGAAGTGATGTCACAGAAGGAGGCGGCAGAGCGCTCGTGGGAGGAGGACCCTCTCGCGGCGCCACGGCGGAGGAGAAGGAGAGGAAGGGTGAGAAGAGGCGGGAGAAGGCGATCGTAATCGTCTTCTCTCGCCTCATGGGGTGGTGAATAGCGGGAGAGAGGCGCGGGGGCGCCTTCTAACTCTCCCGCATTGCACATATTCACCACCTCCGCCGGGCGGGAATGGCCACAGGTCGTTCCCGGGCCCCTCCTCCTAAGGAGGGGCGTGCTGGCCCCGCTACAAAAGCGGGGGCTCGTTGGCGGAGGACTGGACGTAAAGGCTCTGCCGGTTTCCCAGTCCTCCTCCACACAGACGATGCAGGACAGCCGCTGGGTCGTTTAGTGGGTATACCGGTGGGAATGCGTAATGCATTTTTCCCAGCGTAAAAAAAAAAAAAAAAAAAAAAAAAAAAAAAAAAAGGGGTAACTAACCCTGGGTACTTTGGGCGGTGCTACCTAATTTTACTTATTCTACTTACATGCTACTTATATAATATCTTATCTTCTTCTTATATATAAAATTCTCGTGTCACAATGTTAGTTACCTTACTCCTCCGAAACGGCTTTACCGATTTTTACCAAATTTTATATGCATATTCAGTAGGTCTGAGAATCGGCTACTATCTATTTTTCATACCCCTAAGTAATAAGGATGGCGTAAAGATCGGGAAAAACGGAAAGTGCTTTTTTCTGTGGGATTATTGACATTTGACAGGACAACGTCTGTCGGGACAGCCATTTTTTATGTAATTTTTTATGTTTTTTGTGTTTTTTTTTGTTTTATAAGAACTTTATCAGTTTGTGAACCACGTGAAGTGCTCCGTCTTCATTTGGCGTCTGTTTGGTACAACCTGAATAGCTTAATATACTCTCCGGGATAAAACCTTTGTTGTCAACACCACTAGGGGTCATCCATCCATGTCAACCGCGCTGAACAATGCTATACCTAGTTTATTTGTTAGGAACAAACAAACAAGCTTCTTCCTAGTTACATTATCTAGAACTTTATTTATTTATTATTATTAATATTTATCTATAATATTAATATAATATTGGTGACATTTTTACACAGTGCCATCTAGACTCAAACTAAGCAAAGCTGAAGCTCATAGTCTGAAGACTATTTGCAAATGAAAACAGAACACAATTCATGAGATACAGCCCTGTGACAGACAGACGGACAGACGAACAGACGGACAGCGAAGTCTTAGTAATAGGGTCCCATTTTTACCCTTTGGGTACGGAACCCTAAAAAGGTATCTACGTGGAGTTAATTTGTAACAGTATCTTTAAGTATGCGGCCATGTATTTTGCTCACTCTAGAATTTTTAATCTATCATAAACACAGTGTAAGACTGACATGACTGGCCTCACAGCTCAGTTGGTAGTAACTCTACCTTCTGTGGTGATTGTGGGTTTGCGCCATGAACACAAACAATTATTTCAAGCTGTTGATTCGTGTTGGTCCCGAAAAATGCATTAGCCGATTGCTGTTTAGCCGATTCAAAGTGACGGCTCACGGAAGTGGTCGGTACAACTTCAGATTTGACGCGCGTTATATTCAGCAGTATTAGCCTAATGTCTTGTCAGTGTTCGCCATGCATGAGGTGTCGATGGTTCGCGCACAAGGATTTGAACCCAAGACCTCGACCTCCCAGGCTTCGAATGGACTACTTTTGATAAATAACTAACTATGTAGTTATTCTGTTACCTTCCCAAATCGAGTAAAACTCAATAAAACCTTCACATAAAAATCTCGGAATCTGGTACTCATTATTATTTATCTAGCTCCCGCCTCGTGATAATTTCAATAAAGGTACCCCCTTATTCACCAATAAGTCAACATTTGCCACGGAAGACTAGCACTGCGGCAACATGCAGTAGTATTAGGATGTGTTTCTACCTACGCGGAATTGTACAGAGCTGGGGACCAATGACAGCGCTCAAATATTCCAGTTTGAAAATGTCGAGCGCTGAGCGTGGTGCGCTTCTCGTAGGTGAAAACTCACCTTTATGCTGGACTATGTACCAGTTCTCCATCACAGTCACAGAACTTAGTACTGTTTTAGTGTAATAAAACCTAGGCTTATTTTTACTTTTTAATATTGTTGTAGCTGAATAAATAGTATTTCTTTCTTTCTTAATTTCAAAAGGCCTGCAGGTCTAGCTCATTGTACTGACAAATTGATTTGTATACGAAATAATAGACAATTATTAAATTTGGACGTATAGCGCCGTAGACTTGAAAATTTGGTAGAGGCAAGTTTGGAAATATCTTTTTTCTTTCATTCTTGCGATTGCTATGCTCAAAAAGTAGAAAACAAAACATATTCTATTCTTTTGTCAAATAAAGACAATAAAATAAACTTTTCTCGGATACACGTACAGTAACAAAACTGTCAGAATATCCGAGAACGCCGACGATTGCCGAGTTCAGCGCAGTGCGTCAGCTGTTTCAGCTGCATCCACTGCGGTTGTCACGTGATAACATTGCATGTCTAAGGCAGTAAAGGTTTCTTGGTGAATACGGGGATGGTCTCCAGAGAAATAACTAAAGCGCTTGTATCCTATAACACTTACTAGGGAAGAACAGTGTCCGGTTTTTGAAATACTATACAACTAAAAAAAATAGAATCACGACTGTAATCCCCCTACGGTAGACATCCTCTCAGATCTCCAAGCGGATTTTTAAAGGGAGTAGTCAGAGTCACGTAATTATATTTATGCTTACATGTGGTAGTTAGCATTCCATACGTGACAGGTTGCAAACCCGTAACCGCTTCACTACATAGTATGAGGCAAAGTCGCTTTCCGCTTCCCGCGTATGTATGTATGTATGTATGTTTGCTTATATCTTTAAAACTACACAACGGATTTTGATGCGGTTTTTTTTAATAGATAGAGTGATTCAGGAGGAAGGTTTATATGTATTAAACCCGTGCGAAGCCGGGGCGGGTCGCTAGTTAAGTATAATTGAAAGATTGAATCGATTATTTACGAACTAGGACAATTGTGTAACAATCATTAAGTTACATTACATTTTACATACATAATAATAGTACTCAACTACTTATATTTTTCATCAATTATATTACATATGTAAATTAAAATAAAATTATTTTATTTATTTATTGTTATTTATTCATTATTATTAGTTTATTTATTATTCTATTTTATTCGAGAATCTCTGCCACTAAGCCAACACGGCTGTGTATTTCAGTTAACTTCCGGCTAAAATGACATTTCTACCTGTCAACCCTAATAAGGTTTTATTACGATACAACATTCAATGTCTCTATTTTGTGTGTTGTTTAAAAAAAAAGTCGACTGATGCTTAGTCATCATCATCATTACAGATGTAGGTCGGGAACTGGTAGATATACGCCTCAATAGAATGCCATCAAAAACATAACTTGTAAAAAAAGCCAAGTCTCGCAACGCAACTCAGTTCTTCTACCGTAAAAAGTTTGTGAGATCCATGTAATACCAAGTCGGTTAATTTATTCAGTCCCTACTTAAAGAGTCCTTCTGTCTTTAGTTATGTAAAGGTTAGCTAATTACGACTCGCACTTGGCCGTTTTTTTAGGATTTATACACGAATTGTATTCTGAATTTGAAGCTTCTATGTCTGCTAGAAGTGCCTTAAAGTGAGTAAGTGAGTGACAAAATAAGAAACTTTGACTAGTTATAATTCTTAATACGATGAAAAATATCGTGGTTGTTAATCCTACTAATATTAAATACAAAAGTTTGTCAGGATGTTTGGATATTTGTGGCTTAATCAAGCCTAAACGAATTTGGATGAAACTTGAAATGTTTTTACCCTGGAATAGCTTAATAATATACTTTTCATTTTACTCACGTACCACGTGAGCAAAGCCGCGGGCAGAAGTTAGTAATGTTCCGATCAATTGAAAAGACAAGGGACGATATTTGTTTATTAATTTTAATAAAGGAGTCAATAGTCCTAAAGCAATATAATTTAAATGAAACTATTATCTACACAATAGAAAATCATTGAAATCGGTTCACCAGGTAAAAAGATATGCGCAGAGAAACCTTCTCTTTTTTCGTCGGTTAAAAAAGTAAAATGCATTGCTGTAACGTCTATAGATCACTCATTGTGGAAATAAAAGAGCCAGGAGAACTGCAATCTGATAATTAAAACACTTCATTGGATAAAAGCATTCACCCGACTGCAGGATCTGTAATGAATTTAATTGTGTAGTTGCACAAGGGCTTGGATTAGTGTTTGACAACCGGCCGCCTGCCTTACGTCAACCCTCTTTGGGTTAATAATTCTGTACACAATAAAAAATAAAAAAAATAGAATCACGACTGTAATCCCCAAGTACGGTAGACATCCTCTCAGATCTCAAGGCGCTTAGATCCTTTGAAGATGTCTAAAGGGGGTTAATCAGAGGCACGTCCAAACATTATATTTGTCATATGCCCACATTTTGCAGTAGTTAGCAATCCATACGTGACAGGTTGCAAGCCCATTACCACTTATAAGAATACCAACTGGTTTCCTCACGATGTTTTCCTTCACCGTTTTGAGCACGTGTTTTTGATACGCATATAAATTTTCGATTCGAACCCACGACCTTCAGATTAAAAGTCGAGGTACCTCCCACTCGGCTACCACGGCTATAAAGACTAGGTATAATATTTATCTGGGGTTCCTTCTGTCTTATGTTATTAC